>CAMTDV010000005.1:25992919-27465419 GCA_947069175.1 Scalesia atractyloides
AAATGAAGCATTATCAAACGAGAATGTTCAAGGTTAACTTTGAACCTTGCGCGAGCCCGCGCAAGGTAGTTAAATGAAGCATGTATCCAATGAGTGTTCAAGGTTAACTTTGAACCTTGCGCGAGCCCGCGCAAGGTAGTTAAATGAAGCATTTATCCAAAAAGTGTTCAAGGTTAACTTTGAACCTTGCGCGAGCCCGCGCAAGGTAGTTAAATGACGCTTTCCTCTATTGGATATTTGGCGCAGAGTTCTAATAAATCTTATTTTGGCAAAGAAGTCTGCGCGCAGTTTTCTTAGAAGTTACTAATGGGTATGGTTTCCTTGATTGGCAAGGTTTTTGGGACCATACCCATTCAAGTCCCCCCAGTCCAGTGTTGCTCCTATGTAAGAATAAAAAGTAGGTGGAGCACTGGACTTAAGATAAATGTGCTGCGCTAGGTAAGGACTAGCTTTTTGTTGCTTTATGCATCTTGATGACGTGTCATAAGTGAATTTTGAAAAAGTATTTGAATTTCAAATATACTTAGACACGTGTCACTTATCTGGATGGTGTAGTTGGTGACGACGCACGTTCTTGAGACGTGGTGGTACTGTTGACAGGCTATTAACAGTACTTACCTTACCGTATTTAATGCTTTTCGGTGGCACTCGCGCGCTTGGGGCGGTTACTGTTCCCCACTCGCCCCTGCGGTTACTTGGGGATACGTGACGGTCGCAAAAGTCGTTGTAGTCAAATCGTGCATTAATTGCGGTTAGTATATAAAAGGATCAACGATCCATTTGCTTCCTCACCACATCACAACTTGAGAGAAATTTAAGAGAGAGATTTGTGTTCATATCTTCCGGCGATCTTCAAACTTCTCTTAAGTTTTCTTCAAAGTTTTTGTTATGGCCACCGGGGCAAGCTCTGTTGAGATGTCATTGTCAAGTTTGCCACCATTGAAGTGGTCGAAGAAAGATTTCGATAATCTTACCACCAACTTTCTCTTTGCTCCGTCTTGGAAGGCATTTTTTCCGGTGGCGAATGCCACGATGGCTGATACGCCGGCCGGCTACTTACATTATTTTACGACTATTTTGCCGAAGGGAACTTCTGGCTTCCGGTGACCCATTTCTTGCTGGAAATTCTCAGTTTTTACAAGATTCACATTTCTTAGTTGAGTCCAATGGGAATGGTGAGGATCCGGCATTTTGAGTTCGTTTGCCGGTCGATGCAGATCGTGCCGTCGGTCGAGAAGTTTAGGGTTTTCTACCAGCTGCACTGCTCGTTGGGTTTTTATTCGTTCCAATAGCGTGTGCAAGCCAAACCATTGCTGTTGGTGCTGCCGAAGTCTTACCACGACTGGAAGCAAAAGTTCTTCTTCATCAAGGCGGTGGTGATTCCGATGAAAATGACGTTCCAGGCCGGTGATGAGATCGAGCTGGAGACCCTTCCCATACCTGCCGACGAGGTATGGTATCAAGATATTAAGGACGTGCCCAATATTATTTTGCCGGAGAGGGCTCTCATCGCTGCCGGGATGAGTATTTTCTGGAAGAAGGAACGCCGAGAGAAACGGTGTATACCGAAGATGGAACTGGTATGTAACCCTTTAACTTCCTAGCAATATCTTTCAATAGATATGTACTGATGCAAAAATGTTTGTTATGTAGCTGCGCCTCTCTACTTGGTCTCTTTCAAGAGAGAGAGAGAGAGGGAAAATGGCCGTCGTGCCTCTTGCTGATGGTGAGGAAACTTTGTTCTCACAAATCTTGGGGCACTTTGAGTTGCCAAGAAGGAGGATCTGGAGGCGCAACCTTCTTCGAAAACTGGTAACTAAGCTCTTACAAAGCCTAAGTTGATATTGCAATATTACTCTTGAACATTTTTTCTAAGTAATATTGCAATATAACTAATGGCGCAACCTTTTGCTCAATATGATTGATTATGTAGGTGACTTGCTAAAGTTGGGCGTAGGGCCTGATTCGAAGAAGAAGAAGAAGAAACCAACTGCTGCTGCAGCTGCTGCGCCTCCCCCTTCTAACCCAGAGCAAAAAACCAAGACATCAGCTGCTGCGAAAGCTGAGGACAAGAAAGGTACGCGTCTCGTATCTGACTCTTGGTGCGATTATGTGGTGGTGTCGGACTCACTGGAGGGTCTTGCGCCTGTAGGTTCGAAGAAACCGAAGCTCGAACCCGTTGACACCTCCTCTCTTCCCGCTGCAAACCTAGAGGATCCCTTGGAAGTACCTTCTAGCCCGGAAGAGGCGTTGAAGCGCACTTCCAAGAAGAGGAAGGAGGCGGAAACCAAAGCCCCTGCGCCAACAAAAGTTGTGCACCCGCGCATTGGCAAGAAGGGCAATCTGGATGCCTTTGCAAAGAAATTTTCACCTGGTACGTTTAGTTTGTTGCGCATTTCTGGTTAAAAAGTTGCGCAGAATCTTATACTTGGTATTTGTTAATATGTTTTGCAGAGAAAATGGTGAAGGCTGCGCCGGCCACCACATCTGCTACACCATCGCCGCACAAGCCTGAGAACATTGAGGGAGATGCGGGGCAAGAAACTCCTGTTCCTAAAGCCGACCCCATCGTCCCGGAACATATTGAGAAAGTGGCTCCAGAAGAAGAGCCCAAAAATTTTGATGCTGAGAATCCTGCTGGCGAGCAGGCTAAAGATACGGCTACAGATGCTGGGGAACCGTCAAAGTTGATATCCAAGGGAGCCGGACCCTCAACACAAAGCGAAGGCTTTGTGTTTGTTGAGGATTCGGAAGAGGAGTCGCCTATTCACCCAGAGGAGACGCCTGGGGATTATTATTATCGCTCTTATTATGAGAGCCGGGCCTCTGCGATTCATCTGCCCGTGTGGAAAGTTAAGCAGAGCGATGTTTTCACCGATTGGCACTCCTGTAGGGAGTGGTATAAGGGCATCTTCTCGCTGGCGGAGGTGAAGCGCCAGGAAGAAAAAGACCATGAGGCTACTTACGAGTCATATCTTCAAGAGTCTGCCCTTGGCTCGTCCACTATAAATAGAATTGTGCGTGAATGGCGCAGCATGAACAAGGAGTGGGACGAGGTTTAGCTTGAGAAGGCGAAGGCCAAGCTTGAGAAAGAGAAGACGTTGAAGATGCTTGTTGATTTTGAGGCGGAAAAGGCCCAGTTTGAGGAAGAAGAAGACTGAAGAATGGGCTGCGTTGTCTTGGAAGCGCAAATGTGAGGCGTCTGCTGCGCAATATGCGGACGAGCGCAAGCGCTTTGTTGAGGCTTGCGAGCATGACAACAAAGAAAAAGCTTCTCTGCACAACGAAATTGAGAAACTCAAGAAAGAGAAAGCTGATGCAGTTGCGGCTGCAGAAGAGGCGCGCTCACACAGAGAAAGGAGCGAGCAGAATGAGGTATCATCCAAAATGACTCTTCTTCTTAAGAATAAAGAAATTGATGATTTAACTGCTATGCTCTTTGACCAGGCGCGGCTGCAAGCTGAGGTTGATAGTTTGAAGAAAGATATCAACCTTCACCGAACAGAGAAAGCCGAGTTGATCCGCCGTTTAACTGAAGGCAAACAAAAGCTTAATGACACGGAGGTCGCTCGCGCTACCGCAGAAATCTTAGCCGAATCCCTCATGAACCAGCTTACCTGGTTGCGGGAGTATGGGATTGTGGAGGTAATATTCCCTTTTCTTTATATGTCTGGTTTGATTGTTGCAACATATACTGATTGTATTTGTGTACAGATCGCAAATGCCATCCTTAACTCTACGGAGTTGGATGAGAGAGTGGCAAAATTGATGATGGCGGCACGTAATGACGGTCATGCCAAGGGCTATAGAGAATGCACTTTGCACGTGGCCCATGCGCTGAAGACCGAATGGGATACCAGCCGTGCTGCTACGCATGGGCTAAATACTGCCGCCATTTATTCTGCTGCCGAAGAAACATATGATCAATTGCAAATTCCGATTATGGACTTTGTAGACGTTGCGCTGCAACAAGACGACTTTGTTGATAAGCTAAAGGAGATTTTTTTCTTCAACAGAGAAGCAGGCGGGAACCAAGTCCATAGAATAGGAAATTTGTAATTTTTTAATGTATGATAACTTGTAACGTTGCGCTTCTGTGCAAGTATTGTGAATATAATATATTTCAGTTTTACAATGTTTGCATGGGACCAATTGCTTGTGTAGGATAGACAAATGAACAATTTCCGTTCTCATGTGTGAGCGTAAGTATTAAGTTAGCTTGTGGCTCATGAGTTTGTGTTTTTGTTTATCCAAAGGAATTGCATGCATTTGTAAATGAATATATACAAGACTGTAAGTAGTGGCAGAGTATTTTATTCATACTGATAAATCGCAAAACTATGGCTGCCACTAAGATTACATAACAAAATAAAGTAAGCAGTGCTCAGAAGTTGCTTAGAGGACTGAGATTACATATAACATCGGCGTAATTGTTGGGCGTTCCAGGTTCGAGGAACGCTGGATCCGTCCATACGCTTCAGAGTGTACGCGCCTTTTCTCAAGACTTCAGTTATCACGTACGGACCTTCCCATCGCGGGGCTAACTTCCCCGGTTTTTCGGCATTCGACGCTTCATTATCGCGAAGAACAAAGTCACCAGGCAAAAAGAAACAAATGCGCACCCTTTTGTTGTAATACTTTTCAAGCTGGGACTTGTATTTAGCTTCGCGAATCACTGCATTTTCTCGTCGCTCTTCCAATAAGTCTATGTCAATGCGCCTTTGTTCTTCGTTATCTTGTTTTTCCAAAGCTAGCATTCTTGGAGATGGTAACCCAATTTCGGCAGGAATCACAGCTTCCGTGCCGTACACAAGGCTAAAAGGAGTTTCTCCAGTACTAGTCTTGGGCATAGTTCGATGTGCCCACAAGATGCTAGGCCATTCATCAACCCACCCTCGTCGCGCCGTGCCAAGGCGGGCCCTGATATCGTCGACCAACTGTTTGTTTATGCTTTCAACTTGACCATTTGCTTGTGGGTGCGCAACAGAAGCGAAAACATGCTGGATTCCCATTTCGGTCATCCATGTTTGCAACTCTTGAGCCGTTAAATTTGGACTGTTGTCTGTAACAATGTGCATGGGCAGACCAAAACGACAAATAATATATTCCCAGATGAATTTACGAATTACCATCGCTGTAGTAGAAGCTAAAGGTTTGGCTTCAACCCACTTGGTGAAGTAATCGACCGCAACGATGATAAACTTTACTGCGCCGGGCGCATCTGGAAATGGTCCCACTAAATCAATGGCCCATTGTTGAAATGGCCAAGCTGTTATGACGGGTACCAAAGGATTCTTTGGGCGCAACGTTTTAGGAGCATGCCTTTGGCAGGACATGCATTTGCGCAAGATCTCTACCGCGTCAACGACATTCCGGGCCAATAATACCCTGCACTTTTTACTTTGGCTACGACCATGCGCGACCCAGAATGTATGCCACATAGCCCCTCATGAATCTCTCTGATCAGGTATTGCGCGTCATGTTTGTTAACACAGCGGAGTGAAGGGCCCATGTAAGAGCGTCGGTACAGAATACCGTCAATTATTTCGTAATTGAGGGCTTTGCATCGTAACTTACGTGCTTGCGCTTTATCTTCTGGTAAAGAACTATGTAACAAATGCATCATTATTGGAGACATCCATGACGGATCTCCTACTTCGATCATTGTCACTTGTCTGAGAGGGACTGACGGGTTACTTAAAACCTCGATGCGAACTTCTTTTGCCAAATGTTTGAAACTAGTTGCCGCGAGTTTACTTAAAGCATCAGCATGTTTATTTTCGCTTCGCTTGACGCGTGTGACTTTAAATTGTTGGAACTGTGCTATAAGAGCCTTGGCTTGCGCCAAATATAAAGCCATGATATCTCCCTTTGCATCGTACATTCCAATTACTTGCTCGGCAACTAGTTATGAATCAACATGGGCTTCTAAATTTGTCGCACCCATTTTGATAGCGAGGCGCAGGCCTGCTAGAAAAGCTTCATATTTGGCATCGTTGTTGGTGCTTTTAAAATCCAGCTGAATTGCATATGTGAATTCCGCTCCCTCTGGACTCATTAATCGAAGACCTGCTCCAGCCCCATCAGTATTAGATGCGCCATCGGTGAACAATATCTAGGCTCTATCGTCAATGATTGGGACTGGGTTTTGAATTGCTTGGCATTCTTCAAGTTTATCAGCGGGAATCTCAGCGATGAAATCCGCCAAAATTTGGCCTTTGATAGCTGGTCTGGGTTTATAACAGATGTTATAACCCATTTCGCAAGTCACCCATAAACATCTGGTTTACTTGGCCTATGTGAAAATTTGTTAAAACTGTAATAACATGTCCAGAAAAGCATCTTCGTAGCCTGCGCGAAGCATGGACCAATGCTAAAACTAATTTCTCCATGATTGAATACCTTGTCTCTGGATCGTTCAACATCTTGCTGATATAATAAATTGGAGACTGGACCCCTGCGCGTTCTACCAACAAGACGGCACCTACTGCTACCTCAGATTCAGCAAGATATTTGAACCTGGCGTGCCCACATACGATCGGCTCCGTTTGATTGAGCCTTGATCGCACAGACATTTTACATTTTCAGTACATGCAATACGATCGGCTCCGTTTGATTGAGCCTTGATCGCACAGACAATTTACATTTTCAGTACATGCAATACGATCGGCTCCGTTTGATTGAGCCTTGATCGCACAGTTTCAATTATGTTATTATTGTATGATGTTGGTATGTTCATGTATGCTATCATATGTTATTGTATGTTATAGTTGTGATTGCTATTTGCCACTGCTTGATTATTTACACTTGCTCATTTATGATTATACACAATTTTTCATTGATAAACTAACAAGTAATTCATTAATAAATGTTTATCTAATAAGGTTCACTCGCCAACTTATGTTGACCCAAAAACCCCCATTTTTACACATGATACAGGTGAATCAGCAGCAGCTAGGAACACATAGGATTGGACTAGAAGAATAAAATGATTTAGAGTTGGGATTGTTATGATTGGTTTATTTTCTTTGTATTGTATGAACATGTTTGGATATTTAGAAATGTAAATTTGACTTTATTAAATATGAAACATATTAGTAAATGTCATGAGCTTTGGTGATAACCCAATTATGCCCCGACTCTTATTCCGCTGCGGGTCGGGGTGTGACAGATTGGTATCAGAGCCATGACTATAGGCATATAGGATAGGTTGTTAGACCCTTAGAGCCTATACTATAGTTGATTAGAAACTTATAAGGATTTTTGTGTGTTACATGCCAAATTTCATGAAGTTTATATGTTTTATGATAAATGTTACATTCAATATTATGCAAGCATGTTCATAAGTATGTATTATCATATAATGCCTATCATGAATCGTATACTCATAACATATCACATCCATGAAAGCACACACCACATCATGATTGCTTTTACAATGATTTTCGTGTTTTCAATATCAAAGTGAGTTCTCATGACGGGCATGTAGTAACTGGAAGGGTACCAGTACCGGTAGTCGGAACGTCCTGTCTAGGCTGGCATTCGTATAAATCCAAAATAAAGGACCAGTTTGCTTACCTGGGGACTAACGATGAGAGTACGAAGTACCTATTAGGCCAAAGCATGCTATACCAAACGTCGTGTGAGCTAACCCCACTTTGAGTTGTCATTGTGTCTACACCTGGACACGTTCCGACCAAACATCTCATGAACATATTTTTTGGTTTGCATTCGGGTGATGCGAGTGTTAAATTGCCAATACTAATGTGAATCCTACCAAGCCAATAGCCATGGGGGCCCACATGACTATATAGATGAAGGTATGGGGGACATTTGAGGCCCAACATGAGCAAACCCAAGACATCCTATGGATGTAGTTGCATTATTGATATTTATGTTATTTTCATTTTCTTAAAGACACATGACACCTAAAAAGACTCCATAAACTCACAATCTTCTTATGTACGTTCCTGTAGATGTCGTCTAGACAACAACAAAGGGGTAAAAGATCAGGAAGGTCTCAGGAACGCTTGGCCACACAAATCGCGAAACAAATGGCCACAATACTGCCTGACATTGTGGTCCAAGTACAACAAGCTCTCGCTACAAATCCTACTAACCCTCCCCAACAACATGACCAGAACATCGACAACCCTCCTACCAGCAAGTGCTCTTACAAACAGTTTAAGTCTTGTGATCCTCCTAAATTTGAAGGGACCGAGGGTGTCACTGCTCTCCTACATTGGTTCGAGGAGATGGAAAACACCTTTCTCAACTGCGATTGTCCTGAGGATCGCAAGGTTCGATACGCCACCGGGAGACTATTTGGGGTAGCTCTCACTTGGTGGAATACTGAAAAAGGGAAGAGGGGAACTGAAGATGCAATGGCTTTAACTTGGGAGGAGTTAAGGGAAATCATGACTAGGCGTTTCTGTCCTAGGAGTGAGATTAAAAAGTTGGAGGACGAATTTCATTCTTTAAAGCAAAAGGAGGAGATCATACCATCTACAACAAGAGGTTCTTAGAGTTGAACCAAATGGTCCCTAACTTGTTCACCCCAACTTATCGTTTGGTTGAGCATTATATTCGAAGTCTTCCCTCGAAAATTCAAGATTCAGTTCTCAGCACTTCACCAGCAACACTTGAAGCTGCTATGGAACTAGCCACTGAACTGACCGAAAATCGCATTCGAAATGGTAAATTCAAAGAGGAGAAGAAGAAAGCCCCCATTGAGGCTCAAACTTCAAACCATTCTGGTTCCTCCTCGAAGTTTACTGGTAAAAGGAATCGAAGCATAAGAAACTTCGCCGTCACACAAACCAATTACCCTATTCCTGCTGCACCCATTACCCAAGTCGCCCCTTCACCTGCACCATACAAAAGACCATACTCTGGCCCATTACCAAAATGCAACCGTTGCCAATACCACCATTCTCCTGATCATCCTTGCCAATATTGCACCAGCTGTGGTCATGCAGGTCATACTGTTCAAACCTGTCGCATACCTCAGCGAACGAACCGTCACCAGCCTTCAACCCAAACCCACCAACAAATAATGGGTCAAGCCTAACAACCCCTACTACTACCACCTACCCAACATTTAGCCCAAACATACTATCAACCCAACTATCCCATGGTACAACCTATGCGGGCTTGCTACAATTGTGGAGATCCAAGCCATTTTAGAAACACTTGTCCACGTTTGGTGAACATCATTCATGCTCAAGCTCAAGCAAATCCGGTGAATCAAGCTAACCAAGCTCCACCACCTGCAAGAGGAAGAGCTTATAACATCAACACCAATACTGTTGAAAATAATAACGGCCCAAACGGATCACCCAACTAATTTCTCCTCGCCAAGAATCAAGACTCAACTATAATCGTCTAGTTTTAATGTTTTTCTTTATGTTATTTCCATCTTTCCGTATTCCAGTTGTAAAATTTGGAAATTATGTATCCAAGAATTTTAATGCGATTTGATATTGCAGTTTTGTTCTATACTCATTGATTTAACATTTATATCATCATACATCTCGACGTATCTCAATCTCATCATTTAAAGAAGTTGGGTTGTGTCACACTTTTACATAGACTGACCCCTTCATCAAAACCAACGAGAGAGGTACTGTCAACATTTAGTCATGTATCATTTCAGAATTGAGACTCAAGTTGTGTTTGTTGTGTTGTTTATGTTTTAGAGTCACATAGAACTGATCATGATTTACTGATAAAGCCAATAAAAATTTGACAAGGATATGGTGGATACGCCGCTGGTACTTCCTATATATAAGTATTCTTGGCAAAGAATCAAAAGCATTACCAGGAGGTTATGAAAAGTTCCGTGTAGGTTTAAATATCGTCATGGTTGAAGTTTTTGTTTATGATACATACCATATCATTACAAATGTATCAGTTCCCTCAAAACAATTATACATAAAATCGTAAGCGATCAAAGATCAAAATCCGAGAAGCTCAGCATGTTTCAGTAACAGAAAGGAGACGTACGCAAGGAGCTGTCTCATAGAGCTGAACATAAAATTGAAACTAAATCCGACGGTATTCTATACTGTCTAGATCGCATATGGATTCCTAACCACAATAACCTTCGTGATATTTTTTTTCTTATGAATGAGGCGCACAAAACGCGATATTCTATACACCCAGGAGCCGACAAGATGTATCAAGACCTTTGATACACCTACTGATGGCCTGGAATGAAAAAGGATATTGTTGATTTTGTTTCCAAGTGTTTTTTCATGTTCCAAAATAAAAGCTGAACATCAAAGACCCTCAGGACTTCTGATCCAACCGGAAAATACCTATATGGAAGTGGGAAAATATAACCATGGATTTCATTACCAGGTTACCTCACACTTCTGGTGGGTATGACACTATATGGGTAATAATTGACCGACTTACAAAACCAGCTCACTTTATTCCTATTCGCGAAGATTTCAAGAAGCGAAAAGCTAGCTCGTATTTGTATCAGCAAAATCGTATGCCGATATGGTGTACCGTTAAGCATTATTTCTGATCGTGGTGGTCGTTTCACTTCACGAACATGACAAGCAGTACAAGCCGCCATGGGCACACGATTAGATCTCAGTACCGCCTATCACCCTCAAACTGATGGTCAATCTGAACGCACCATACAAACTCTTGAAGATATGCTTCGAGCATGTGTCATAGATTTCAAGGGAAATTGGGACGCTCATCTCCCATTAGTTGAATTTTCGTGCAACAACAGCTATCATTCAAGCATCGGCATGGCACCTTTTGAAGCCTTATATGGTCGTAAGTGCCGATCTCCAGTATGTTGTCACGAAATTGAGGAAGCTCAAATCACTGGTCCAGAATTGATCCAAGAAACCGCAGACAAGATCCATCAAATCCGAAACAATCTTTTAGCGACCCAAAGTTGTCAAAAGAGTTATGCAGACAAACAACGGAAGCCTTTAGAGTTTAATATTGGTGATCATGTACTTCTAAAAGTATCACCGTGGAAGGGAGTAGTTCGTTTTGGTCAAAAAGGGCAAGCTAGCACCACGCTACGTAGGGGCTTTCAAGATACTCGAAAGAGTAGGACCTATAGCTTACAAGCTTGATCTACCAGAAGAACTCAACAGGATTCATCCCACATTCCACGTATCAAACTTGAAGAAGTGTCACGAAAACCTCCACATCCCTCTGGAAGATATTCAGATTGATGAATCAATGCATATTATTGAAAGACCTGTAGAGAATCATGTACTTCGGGGAAAAACGTCTGCGATAAAGTCGCATTCCAATTGTTAGGGTACGCTGGGAGTCGAAACGGGGCCCTGAGTTTACTTGGGAACGTGAAGACTCAATGCGTGAAAAATACCCACACCTTTTTCCTACTACTATTACTTAAATTTCGGGACGAAATTTCTAAAAGTAGGGATACTGTAACATTTGTCAAAAACGGGTTCCAAAACCCGCTCCGTTTTGTAATCGAATATCAAGTTATAAAAATCACGTTGAATATTTATGATTATTTTGACTTAAAATGATACATAATTAATAGATAAACTAAACTATAAAAAGTATATTTGATAAAAAGTTAAAACAAAATAAATAAAAAAATATGATGCTGCCGGGACTCGAACCCGGGTCAGCCAGAACAACTTCAGCGACTTAACACACACTCACATCACCACTCCGCCACTTTGTGTTTTCTGTTATCTCTAGGAAACAAATGAGATTTATACACAAACTCGGTTAAACCGGTTGCGTTAACTGAAAAACAGAAATCGGCAAATCAATCGTCAAATCGCTTGTTTATTCGCATATTCAGTTTATAACCGATGCACCGATGATTTTTAATCAAGTCGGAATTGATTAAGCATCAAGTCTCATCATTATCGGTTTTTATAACCGAAAAGTAATCAAGTTCAGATTACTTCAACTCAAGACCACTCTCGCGACTCAGAAATATCATACCAGCATCCCATTTCATTTTCGTCACATTTTCAGACCATCAGAACGCTTAAATCAGCTCGCCGGAATTTTCTGCAAATTTCGCCGGAAAACCGTATTCATCCTCAAACGGTAAATCTTTCAATATCATTGCAGTTCAACAATTGTTAAGCTATTTCTAACTTAAACCTCTCAATTGAAATCGAATTCAGGAGCTGTATTCAACTAATTTCAGTTCGCCGGAAAGATTCTGAAAATCGCTATATTCATCTGAGAATCGGTAAGGGCATTCAAACCCTCTGTTAACAATTGCTGAACACTTCAATTTCACGATTAGCTAATAAAAACGGTTAATTGTCTTGTTCAGTTGAAGAGCATAAAAACAGGGACCGACCCATCGCCGGAATTTTGAAATAAACCGTTCATCGGTATGTTCACCTCTAATTACCATCTCTGTCATTTCATTATAGCCTTAGGAATAGTTGTCAATCGTAAAAACAAGAAACGGATCAGTAATTCAGTCGTCGGAAATATTGAATGAAGAAGACAATGTTAATTAAGTTATAAGTATATTTAAAACCAGTAAAATGAACGGGTTAGACACACAGTCCAGCGGTGGACTGTGTGCAAAACATATACGCATGTCCCGAGTTCGATCCCTGCTACACGCACTCCTTATGTAATAAAATGCCTTTTTGTTTAAAAACTAAACCGGGTTAACTCAGTTAGTTGTTAAGTATAATAAAAACCGAGATAATAACCAGGTTAGACACACAGTCCAGCGGTGGACTGTGTGCAACATTAAGTCACACGTCGCGCGTTCGAAACCCGTCACTGGCACCGGTTCGTTGAATTAAAATGTTTTTGCAATTAAAAGAATTTCGGTTAAACTGAATAAGTATATAAATATAATTAAAAACAAGATTATTTCGGGTTAGACACGTAGCTCAGTTGGTAGAGCTGCGTGCACGCGAACGGGAGGTCTCGGGTTCGAGCCTCACCCGGCGCAAACTAATTCGCTGACCGAACCGGTCTACAAGTCAACAGGTCAACGGTCAACGGTCAACGCTAAATAAACAATTTTTTTTTATATTTTTATTTATTTAATTTAATTTAAAAATCAATTAAAAATACTTAAAAATAACATTTTTAAAGATAGAAAATAGCCTTGAACTCACAAAAATATATCTAAAAATTTCATTAAAATCCTTAATAAAATCCACTCATTTAATATATTTTTCCGTTATTATTTAGGTTAGTATTTCTCGTTGTTCCGCTCATCTAATTCGTGCGCATCTCACCATCTCCAATCCAACGCACCCAATGTGAGTGAATCTTTACAAATTCCCCGTTTTAATCACGTTTTGGGGTGTATCATATGTCTTGTTATATATATATATGATAATTAAACCATTGTGCATACATCATATCATGAACATGTGTATTCAGTTTGTTTCAACTGTTGTGTAGTTATTGTTGGATGCAATTTATTATTTTCAGTACATGCAATTTCATAGGCCGCCGCTCCCCATTACATTATGAGCGTTGAGCATGTTCCCCATTTCATTATGAGGTTGAACCTGGCGTGCCCACATACGATCGGCTCCGTTTGATTGAGCCTTGATCGCACAGACATTTTACATTTTCAGTACATGCAATACGATCGGCTCCGTTTGATTGAGCCTTGATCGCACAGTTTCAATTATGTTATTTATTGTATGATGTTGGTATGTTCATGTATGCTATCATATGTTATTGTATGTTATAGTTGTGATTGCTATTTGCCACTGCTTGATTATTTACATTTGCTCATTTATGATTATGCACAATTTTTCATTGATAAACTAACAAGTAATTCATTAATAAATGTTTATCTAATAAGGTTCACTCGCCAACTTATGTTGACCCAAAAACCCCCATTTTTACACATGATACAGGTGAATCAGCAGCAGCTAGGAACACATAGGATTGGACTAGAAGAATAAAATGATTTAGAGTTGGGATTGTTATGATTGGTTTATTTTCTTTGTATTGTATGAATATGTTTGGATATTTGGAAATGTAACTTTGACTTTATTAAATATGAAACATATTAGCAAATGTCATGAGCTTTGGTGATAACCCAATTATGCCCCGACTCTTATTCCGCTGCGGGTCGGGGTGTGACATACTTATTGTTGAGTACCCACTTTTCTGGTTCGTTGCTTGCAATGTCTTGCCAGCCTTCATAACTGGTTCCTCAATTGACATGATTTCTTTCCGCGCATAAAGTATAGCTACACCACTTGGTGTTGGAAAACCACAAGCAGCATGCGGAGCGGAGGTAATCATACTAAAATCACGTTGCGCGCGGCGTCCCAATAATACATCGTGACGGGAAGTTGTCGGCATCACCATGAAATTGACGTTACTCGTTCGAGAACACCTCCCATCAGATAACGTAACAGGAAAAAGGATTTGTCCTAGAGGAAAGACATCCTCATTGCAGAACCCAGTTAATGGAAAATCAACTAGTTCCAAGCGTGCCTTATCCTCAGGATCTAGTTGCATGAAGCACTGCTCATACATGATATCCATGGAACTACCCGGATCTATAAACATATAGTCTGTTTGGTAGTGCCCAAAGATACCGGTGATAACTACTGGTCGGTCTTCTTGAGGACCTCCTGGAACGATAGGAAAAATGACTTGCTGTTCGCGCCAAGTGTTGTTTTGAAAATGTTGAAGGCTACGCTTGCGCGATGATCCACCTTGAATCATGGAAACGCGCTGCTTCATTTTCTTGTTACTAGGCCCTTCGTTCTCACGCGTAATCTGTTTAATCTCTTTGCGCACATTTTGGACAAGATGTGTAAGCTTCCCACTCTTTAATGCTTTCTCAATCTCCGTGCGCAGACTGATGCAATTATCTGTTGTGTGGCCGGTGTCTCTATGATAGTCACAGAACAAATTTGGGTCTTGCCCTTTTTTGTTTTTCATTGGTTGCGGCTGTTTAAACTGATAATTCTCAGTGCTGAGAACCTCAGCCGGCGACTTCGTTAAGGGAGTCCACTGACGTTCCCTATTCTCTTGTTTAATTGCTTTTTGAGTTGTTATCTTGTTGATTGTTGCTCGCGCATCAATTGGTGAATACAGAGAATACGAATTCTGACTTGACTCTTTCCAGTTTCTCTTATACTTGCGACTACCTCTACTCAGGTCTTGCGGACGGTTCTGAGGTAGAGGTGGCCTGTTAGAACTTAAGTTGCGCTCAGTCTGGGCGTAGACCTTGGCTGCCGCCATGAGTTTATCCCAGTTTTTTGGAAGGCCAGTTGTACCGGACAACAATTTAATCATTTCGTCGCACCTTGCCGCATACTTGAACTGCGCGCGTATAAGGTCTTCATGGACATCTCCAATCTCCAACACCTCTTTATTGTAACGTGTTATAAAATCTTCGAGGCTTTCATCGTCCCTCCGCCAGATGTTCATTACATCTGAGGAGTCGCACACGTATCGCCGTTGTTGACTAAAGTGTGTAAGAAATTTTGCTTTTAAGTCATTCCAAGAGGAAAGTTTACCTGCCGGCAAATTATCAAACCAAAGGCGCGCCGCCAGTAAGGGTTTGTACAAATAAGTGACACCACATTGGCAATGTCCAGCACCCAAGTAACCCTGCACCGGTAAAGAGGCGCATGTGATCATCAGGATCGGTCAAACCGTTAAACTTTCCAACATTGGATGGTAATTTCGCTCGCTCCAACAGAGCCAGTGCTATCTCTCTGGTAACTTTGATTGCTCAGCTGCTTCGGTTGGGCGATACACCAAATTGTGATCATGCTCAGCTTCTGGATTGTACACTACACGTACTTTTGGCCTGTAACTGGCATGATCTGCAGATATGCGATTGAAAATACTTGCACTATCCCCTTCGTCATAGGTTCTATCGAGCTCATCGTGTTGGGTGTCCCTTTTCTGCTAAGATCGCGGGCCCAAACGAGAGTGGACAAATGCGCGACGTTGAATGTTATCTTCTTGCCTTCTATTACTAGAATAAACAGGGTCATTCCTGGTTTTAGAATACATTTCTGTTCCATCTTCAGGCATGCGCGAAAGGGAACGAGCATGACTTTGAGTATTATAACTCAAAACTCGAGGTGCCGGTGAAGCACGGACCTGAGGAGCATTAACCAGAGCTTGAAAAGCTGGAGTTCCGGTTTGAGCACATAACTGAGCATACATAGCATTTAGAGTCGCTTGAGATTTGATTAACCACGATAATAGAGCTCTCCAGGTGGTAAAATCGACGTAACATCGACCTGAGGAGCCGCCGGCGTTACAGGAATACTCGCATGATTAGGATCATACTGAGCATTAGCTTCGCCGGAAGAATCCTCAACTATTTGTCCGTCGACCTGAAGTCCGACAACAACGCGTCGAATCCCAGATCGAGGACCTTGAAAGATGATCCGTCAGCCATGATGCTGCAGATCTAAGTGAAACGAAACGAAAGGTAAGAAAGAATCGAAATCGTTGGGCGCCAATGAAGAAACCCTAGATCAACTAGACCGGAATCTAAGTAGATCTATGGAATGGGCTCTGCATAAAAGGGTTAACCCTCCGTTTGGTTTCACGATGGATGATGATTAATATAGTACTTCTGCTGATCCTGCAAAACAGAACACCGTTAGCTCGCCACGGGGAGAAGGGGGGTTCTCTCCGTGACCACCCTCCGGCGTGAGAATAAGTACAGGTAGTCGGAAGTAGGTATTGTAAGTGAGGGAGTAGTTGAGAGTAAATACCTTTCCTTGAACTCCAAGTTACTTATTTATAGCCGGTGTTTGGCGCCAAAAAGAGAGATTGTTAACTTTAACGGCATCTTTTGCTATTCCGTTAACGTTTGTTGGCAATCCGTTAGTGCATACGGATCGTGAGCTCATTAGCGGTTAGGGAGGTGCCACATGTCAACATGAGATCACTACATCTTATAAATGTGAGCATGTCATCACCGTGATCTTCCTCAGCCGTCCAGATGCTGCCATGTGGCAATTGGTTATAACCGAAAGGATGCTTGCACGATTGGGTGTTAATGGCTTCTAGAAGGTTTCACAGATGTTACCCATCTATTATTCGCCACGTGTACATTCTGTTATAACAGATTAGATTCTCTTTGCTTCTGCACCAAGTCAAGGATTTTGCTAAGGGAAAGTTTCTCAGGATTTACTGTTTCCTTGCGCGAGAAGCGCAAGTTAGTTAACTGATCTTCCTTCTTCTCCTTGCTACTTAGCGCAATGTTTGGTGGATGTTTGCTTTGATATAAATATCTCCGCAAGGTTTGTGCATGAAGCATTATCCAACGAGAATGTTCAAGGTGAACTTTGAACCTTGCGCGAGCCCGCGCAAGGTAGTTAAATGAAGCATTATCAAACGAGAATGTTCAAGGTTAACTTTGAACCTTGCGCGAGCCCGCGCAAGGTAGTTAAATGAAGCATTTATCCAAAGAGTGTTCAAGGTTAACTTTGAACCTTGCACGAGCCCGCGCAAGGTAGTTAAATGACGCTTCCCTCTATTGGATATTTGGCGCAGAGTTCTAATAAATCTTATTTTGGCAAAGAAGTCTGCGTGCAGTTTTCTTAGAAGTTACTAATGGGTATGGTTTCCTTGATTGGCGCAAGGTTTTTGGGACCATACCCCTTCAACCCTCCTTCTCCATCTTTATAATTACACTAAAAAACACTACATTTTCTCTCTTCTTTCAATTAAATAATATTTTTTTCTACTTTTATCATTATCTTTTCTCTCTCATCCACTCACAACCACTTTCAACCACTAAAAATATATAGAGGCTCATTTTGGGTATGTTTGGCAAAAGTAGCTGGTGGCTAGAAGCTGGTAGCTGGTGGCTGGAAACTGGTAGCTGGTAGTTGTTGTTGGTGGCTGGTAGCTGTAGCTTTAAGATATATTTAGTTGTTTGGCAGAGTAGCTGAAGCTTTTAATAAAATAAATAAAATGACCAAAATGGACATTAATAAGTTGGTGCATTAAAAAATTTATTATCTTTAGAGGTTAAAATAGTCATTTTTCGCTAAAAGCTTGTAGCTCCTTCTAAACGCTACTAACCAAAAGCTTCAAGCTCCTTCAACCAAACAAGGTTTTTTATTGAGTATGAGCTTTTTCTTAAAAGATTAAAGCTTCAAGCTCCTAAAAGCTCCACGCCAAACATACCCTTTCTCTCTCCTCCAAATTTACTGGTGAACAGTAACTTTTTCTCTTTCTTCTCTCTCCTCTACTCAGAATAATTTACAACCACTTTCAAAAATATAGAGACTTCACTCACATACATTTAGAGGCTTCATTGAGAATGTTGTTAGTTGTTTACTTGTGTGTACACACAATGTTACTAAATGTGAACAAATGATTCTGCTACTTGTTTGACCTATATGTCTATACTTTTTTGGATTTGTAACACATTGCACAATGATTTCTTTTTATTTTTTTAGTTTTCTTGGTTAGCTTTTACCTTTCAAAGTATTGGGATAATGGTTCCTAAGGTGTAATTCTTAATAATTGTTTAACAAGCTATATAACTACTTTTGTCTCCCACGACCCATTTTTAACCAAAGGTGAGAACTACCTGGTTTGATTTTGACTAGAAATAACTAACATGCGTGGTGTATTCTTAAGAAAGTATTTCTTCCTAATCTCTACCCCTTCCCTGGCGGTTCTTCTCCATGTCTGACCTCTGTGGTCACATATCAACAGAGAGACGAAAATGATGAAGATGGAAACCAGAATGATTGTGCATCCAGATTAGGATTTTACAATCTTCATCATGTTTTACCGCTTTTAAAAGTAGACAATAAGCAATTCCAAAAACCAACAGTAGACTAGTTCAACATTTTGCATTTTAAAACATTATTTGATTTGTTTGTGAGTGTGTGATTATTGTTCCTAACATATCATGTGACTTATGTCATGCATTTGAATTTGGAAATGTATATATTTTCCTAGAATTGAATGGAGTAACCTGCCAAAACGGCACCGGAGGTTTGGTCAGATTTGTCACTTTAGACAGAAAAGTTTTTTTATCCCACTGGGCTCCGGGAAGGTTTAAAGTGCCAAAACGGCCCACTTTTTTTTTTACATCGTGTTAATTAAGGTCTGTTAACTCAGGGGCAAAATTGTCATTTCTCACTTCAAGGGCCATTTTGGCTATGAAAAACAATATTTTTATTTATTTTATATAAAACCCACCCCACCCCACCCCAACTAGGGACGACAATTCTTGACCCGACACGTAAAAAACATGTTCGGGTCAACTAACTGATACGGTCCACGTTCTTTATCTCATACCCACGTTGTGATACAACTCCCTCACATTCTCATGCACCAGTAGCCCACGTAGCCTTTACCATCTTTCATGCATTTGTGTTTTCAATATTTTCTAGTAGTTAGTAGTAGTGGGTTAGTTTCTATATTTCACTTGTAAGCCTATAAAAGGCAAATTAAGTTATGAATGAATTAAGCAGAATATTGAAGTTAAAAACAAGTCTATTCTTTATCTTTTGTTCTTGGAGCTTGACCCCCTCTAAGGGTTATTTATCTTGGAGCTTGATCCACTCTATGGATCCCTATCAATTAGGGCTTTCATTCTCGATCATCATGCCTCCCCGTACAAGTTTCGAAGAAGGCGTCACGACCTTAGTCGACATAGTCGACCGGTTCATGAGCCAGCAAGAAGCTATCGCCGCCCAACAAGCCTCACACACGATGTTGATGCTAGACGCCATGTGGAGCTTTCTCGAGCTACAACAACTCTTGCTTTTTTGCTCCCGACTCGGCCTAGAACCTCCACCTCCACTGCCCACTCAACCACCCGCGACAGCCCTCACGAACAACAACCCGAAAAACTCATATCCACCACCGCCACCGCCACCGGTACCACCATCTACGTCCAATACTAAACCACCATTGCCAAAACAGTCCTTTTGCACCACTATCAAAACTCAACCTAAATCCACACCAGCCACTAAAATCCATGTTTCCATCTCACCAGTTGGACCAAAGATGCCCAAGAAAACCATAACAAAAGTTATGACTTTGGTAATCATTAAAGAGCCAAGCCGAAGATGCAACCGAGGGAATCAAATCGCGACTACCGTGGGTTCTTGTTTTGGTCAAAAATCACAATAAGGATAATGTAACCAAATATGATTTTATGAGGTTGAGTGCTTGAATGATGAACAATGAAAAAATGAATTGCTTGATGAATGTGAAGATGAACACAACGATTTTTTTACGAGGAAAAGCCCCTGATCGCTAGCACATCGCCGGCATAAAAACCTCGAATAGTGAAAACTATCACTATCAACTATATTGCACAAAAAAGATTACAACTTTGGATGATATTGAGCTTGGTACAATGAATTCTATTTTGTGTGTGTGAGAGAAAGAATGTTTGCGAGTGTGGCAAAAGTGTATTGTGTCGAAGTGTGTTCCAAAGTGTGTTCTATCAGCTCAATATCCCCTTATAATTATAGAAATATCTAAGCAACAAACTGTCCTACTTTCTAGGAAGACCCTGCCCATGTTCACATGACAGTTACTTGGCCACCAAGTAGCACCTTAAAAGGAATATTCCTGCGATATTCCAGCTAAGAGTCAGTCCATGTCATCCATAACCTACGTACTAACATTAAAAAAACATGGAGAACAATTGTTAGAAATCATAAGTAATGTTAAGGATCCTTGATCATCCGAGTCCATGCACCATCCGCTAAGGATAATTGATCTAGGCAACGCTTCAGGATATAGGACCCATAGTTGTGAAAATCTATGCCCTAACAATTGCCCCCAATATGGCAGTTGTGATAAGGATTCACAACTGTCATATTTCCGTTTGAAGCGGACTAGCCGTCGCTGCATGTAACTAGCCGTTACACTGCCTGACGTCACTTATAAGACCTGCTATAACCATCATTGTGAAATATAGGGTTAGAGATAACTCCCTTTTCTTTAAGGATTAGAAAATCCTTCTATTTCTAGAGGATGAAGCTTTTTAGACCCTTCGCTCTTAACCTTCCTGCGCTTAAAACAATTAGTAACACCCTGTATCAACCCGAGTGGACTGGCCACAGAGCTAGTAAAAGCCCGGGTTGAGCATTGTCACACCCCGACCCGCAGCGGAAAAGGTGATCGGGGCATAATTGGGTTATCATCAAAGCTCATGACATTTATTATATGTTTCATATTCATTAATACAATTTAATGGAAATAAATTATACAACATCTTCTAACTATCAGTCTAAGCTTCTTGGTTCTCTTCTAAGGCATATCCTATGTTTTCCTTGCTTCAACCTGTCCACCTGTATCATGTGTAAAAAAGGTTTTTGGATCAACATAATGTTGGCGAGTGAATCCTATGGAAAAACATTTGAACGAGTTTATCCAATTGATTATAAATAATGTGCATACCTCATATGAGTAAATGTAGATGTAAATTTATTCACACAACACATAATATTGAATATTGAACATATAAACACCAAATGATTGTTTTGAGGCACGCGTTGTTCGACTCGTTTCTCACGAGGAACGGATGGGCCTAATGAATGAGTTTTGAGGCACGCGTTGTTCTCGTCTCACACGAGGAACTGATGGGCCTAATAAATGAGTTTTGAGGCACGCGTTGTTCTCGTCTCACACGAGGAACTGATGGGCCTAATAAATGAGTTTTGAGGCACGCGTTGTTCTTACGAACTGATGGGCCTAAATAATTTGTATACAACTTTGACAATATGAAATACATCGCAACCAAACAATAGTTACATTCTAATTTAGTTCACATAATGGTATAGCACGAATTTGCATAAAGAAATTAGTTTAAGCGACACATGATACACCCCAAAACATGAATAAAAAGGGGAGTTTGTAAGAATTCACTCACATTGGGTGCGTTCGGTTGATGAGGTTGGATGTACGCGAAATGGTGTTAACCACGAGTGAAATTAACCTAGATAAATCGCATTACGGTTCGGTAAGTAAACGGGTTTTATGAATCTATTTTAGTAGGATTGTTGGGTGTATTTTTTGTGAGTTTGAGGCTATTTTTTTTTAACCTTAAAAATGTTATTTTTAAGTATTTATA
This sequence comes from Scalesia atractyloides, assembly GCA_947069175.1. Classification (NCBI taxonomy): domain Eukaryota; kingdom Viridiplantae; phylum Streptophyta; class Magnoliopsida; order Asterales; family Asteraceae; genus Scalesia; species Scalesia atractyloides. The sequence continues at coordinate 26,014,986 of CAMTDV010000005.1, forward strand.
ATTGATTTTTAATTAAAATAATTAAATAAAAATAATAAAAAAAATATTTTATTTTATTGCTACAGTAACTTTGACCAGCGTTGACCGGTTTAATGGCATGTTGTTGTGCGCTCGGTGAGGCTCGAACCCGAGACCTCCCGTACGCGTGCACGCAGCTCTACCAACTGAGCTACGTGTCTAACCCGTTATATATCCGATTTTAATTATATATATATATTAATTAGATTTAACAGAAATCCTTTGTTATTAAAAATGAATTAAATCTCCAGAATCGGTGCGCTCCACAGGTCTCGAACCCGGGACCTGTGGGTTAGCGGACACACACTCCACCGCTGGACTGTGTGTCACACTTGGTTATAACTCGGTTATCAATATACTTAACATATACTTAAAACAACCCGGTTCAGTTTGTGGAAAAAAGGGATTTTTATTAAAGCAGCGTGTGTGAAACCGGAATCGAACTCGTGACCTTAGCGTTAAAAGTGCACACAGTCCACCGCTGGACTGTGTGTCTAACCCGTTAAATATCTTGATTTTAATTATACTTAACCATTATCGAAATGTCGCCTTCTTCACTGTTTTAACCGGAAGTGACGACGGACTGGATTCGAATGTTGATTCAAGTTTATTTAGCGTTTAATGATCAATTACAAATGATATAAAAGTAAAAAGGGAAGGAAAATAGGCGTGAGATGTACCGACTGGTTTTACTCTGTTTTCCGGCAGAACTCCGGCGACAGAAACCTTTTTCCGGCGACAAGTTTCTTGCAGAAGGGAGTCTTCCGAAAGGTTACAAAGGTGGTGGGTGTCTTCGGTGAAAGTTTAGTGGGTTCAGTAACCTCGGAGATTACTGATACGGTTTTCCGGCGAGTGCAATAAAAATTTCCGGCGAGTGATTCTTGTGTTTCCGGCGACTAGCGTTAAAACAGAGAGCGAGAGATGAGAGTATGGTTTAGAGGTGTGAGAGTGATGAGATGAGTTGTGCGGTTTAAACACCTTGTGGACGTCGGTTATTTATAGGCGTTTTCCGAACCGAATCGAGTCGGTTCCAAAGGTAGGTTCATGATTGGCGTAAACACGGAAAGGAAATCACAATTACGCGTCCCGGTCAATCAAGATTCGTGAAAAAGGAAAGAGTTACAGGCTGTTTACGCGTGAAGTTCTTTTGGGCGGCAATTCACTGAATTTGACTTCCTAACTTGAATATTTGAATTAATTGATTCTCTTCATTAACAGAAAATCAAAGTGGCGGAGTGGTTTACGGTGTGTGAGTTAAGCGTTGGTTTGACCCGGTACAGACCCGAGTTCGAACCCCGGCATGAGTAAATCATTTTTATTTTGTTATTTTTGATAGATTTTCAAAAACTAAATACATATTCCCGCATAATAATTGATTACGGATCGTTTAAAATTATTTTGGGCATTTAATTCGCAACCAAAAATTTGACTGACTGTTCGGTTGATAAACGGAGCGGGTTTGGTAAATCCGTTTTTTTGACGGATGTTACAGTATCCCCTGCTTTTAGAAATTTCGTCCCGAAATTTAAACAGGGATATAATTGACTAAAAGAATGATGGTGTTTAGTTTTGACTGTTACATACTTAGAAGAAAATTAGGGTTTAGGTTTTTGTTTGAGGCGGTAACGTTCCTTGTAAGGGTTAAGTATCCTAATACAGGAATCGCTTTTTGTTGCCTACTGTATAGGTATTGTTAAGCAGGAATGATTCGCTAAAATGATATCACGCATAAAAGTTTGAATATGCTTAGGGTTATATCCTAAGGCAGAAAATCTACAATCTACACAAATAAACACAACAACTAACAATTGTATCCACATTCTGATAGCATATATGTTTGAATGGTGATGGTTCCTCTCTCGTTTGTTATGATGGAGAGGTTAGTCTATATAGAAATGAATCACAATCCAATTCCTTTAACTAGTGAGATGATATTTATATGTAACACAATTTCAACCAAGGCAATACTAAATCCTACATGAAACATCTCATAACCGCCTGATAATGCCTCTGATCCTTTGGCAAGAATACTTATATATAGGAAGTACCAGCGGCGTATCCACCATATTCTTGTCAAATTTTCATTGGTTTTATCAGTGAATTATGATTAGTTCTATGCGACTCTACAACACAACAACCAGCGCTTGAGTCTTAATTCTGATAGTATCCGTGTTTGACAAAACCTCTCTCGTTTAATATGATGGAGAGGTTAGTCTATGTAGAAGTGAGACACAACTCAACTTCTTTAAATGATGAAACTGAAATATGCCGTGGAGTATGATGATATGAATAATGAGTATAAAACAAACTGAACTAGTAATTTGCATTAAAATTTCTTGGATAAAAATTCCAACTGAGATACATGAAAATCGGGATATAAACATAAAAACTAAGTGATTGGAGTTGAATCTTGATTCTTGGTGAGAGAAGGCTAGTTAAGTGGTTGGTTTGGACCGTTAACATCTTCAACAGGATTGGCGTTGATGTTATAAACTCTTCCTCTTGCTGGTGGTGGAGCTGGGTTTGCTTGGTTTGCTTGGTTAACTGGGTTTGCTTGAGCTTGGGCATTTATGATGTTAACCAAACGAGGGCACGTGTTTCTAAAATGGGTAGGGTCGCCACAATTGAAACAAGCTCGAACATATGGGTACATGGGGTATTGAGGTTGTTGATATGTTTGGATCATGGGTTGAGTAGGGGTTGAGGTTTGGTTTTGAGGGGTGCGGCAAACGTTGCTCAAATGACCGTAGCGTCCACAATTCGCACATAGTCGGCAGGGTAAGGTAGATGGATGGTGATAGAAACAGGTGTTGCATTGAGGGTGAGGTCCAATGTAAGGTTTCTTGTTTGGGTAAGTTGAGTTGGGTGCTACTTGAGCGTTTGGGATAGTTTGAGGAGGTACAACTTGTGAAGCTGGTTGGTTACGTTGGGTGACGGCGAAGATTTGCCCATCACGTTTTCTCTTAGAAGTAGGTGGTGCAAAGGATTCGGTTCGGGTGTGGTTTGAGGTTTCGGTTGATGCTTTATCCTTCTTCTTCTCCTCCTTGAAGTCTTTGTTTCGGATTCGGTTCTCAGTGAGCGCGGTTGCTAGCTCCATTGCTGCTTCCAAAGTTGCAGGCGAGGTACTTATTATAGAGTCTTGAATCTTTGATGGAAGACCACGAATGTAGTGCTCGATCAAACGGTAGAGGGGAGTAAACAAGTTGGGAACCATTTGATTTAACTCAAGGAATCTCTTGTTGTATGTGGTGTGGTCGCCTTCCTTTTGTTTTAAAGCATGAAACTCATCCTCCAATTTCTTGATTTCACTTCTTGGGCAAAACCGTCTTGTCATGATTCCCTTCAACTCTTCCCAAGCCAAGGTCATAGTTTCTTCAACACCACGTTTGGTCTTTTCTGTATTCCACCATGTGAGTGCCGTTCCAAGTAAGCGACCGGTAGCATAACGCACTTTGCGATCATCGGGGCAATCGCAATTTAGAAAAGTGTTCTCCATTTCTTCGAACCAATGGAGGAGAGCGGTGACACCTTCAGTACCTTCGTATTTTGGAGGATCGCAGGATTTGAAGTGTTTGTAGGTGCATTTAGTGACTGAAGGATTGATAGTGTTTTGATCTTCTTGTTGGGTTGGGTTAACGGAATTAGCGGTAAGGGCTTGTTGAACTTGAACTACGATGTTGGGTATTACGGTCGCCATTTGCTGAGCGATTTGGGTAGCCATGCGTTCACGGGCTTTTCCTGCTCTCATTTTCCTACGAGCGAGGCTAGAAGACATCTACAAGGAATACATGTCAAGAGTATGAGTTGAATGCCTTTGGGATCGTGGGTCGTGTTTGGGATTGAACGTTCATAAAATAATTATAGAAAAATAATTCTACTACATCCATAGGATGTCTTGGGCTTTGCTTGCTGTTAGGCCCGTCATGCCGCCATACTTTACCTGTGTAATCATGTGGGCCCCATGAATACCGGTTTTTCATATGGTTCGCATGGTTTCTGCCTGATTGCGTACACAAAACCCGGAGAAAATCGAGAAATATGTATACAACGTGTGATATTCGGAATGTGTCCAGGTGTAGACACGGTGACATCTCAAAGGGAGGTTAGTTCGAACGACGTTTGGTGTGGCATGCTTTGGCCTAATAGGTCCGTCGTACTCTCATCGTTAGTCCCCAGGTAGGCAAACTGGTCCGTTATTTTGGATTTATACGAATGCCAACCTAGACAGGACGTTCCGACTACCGGTACTTGTACCCTTCCAGTTACTACATGCCCGTCGCAGAACTTACTTTGATGAGATTTGAAAATTGCATAAAATCTTTGGATACTGAGAGTATGAAAATAAATTGAATACATGAACATCGATATATGTATATATGTATAATGAATGAGCATGTATGTTTGACTGAAATGTAAACAAATATGAAACAAATAAATATCACAAGTTTGTATGTAACCACCTAATCAATTAAAATTTAGGCAGACTATAGTATAGGTTCTAAGGGTCTAATAACCTATCCTATATCCCTATAGTCATGGCTCTGATACCAATCTGTCACACCCCGACCCGCAGCGGAAAAGGTGATCGGGGCATAATTGGGTTATCATCAAAGCTCATGACATTTATTATATGTTTCATATTCATTAATACAATTTAATGGAAATAAATTATACAACATCTTCTAACTATCAGTCTAAGCTTCTTGGTTCTCTTCTAAGGCATATCCTATGTTTTCCTTGCTTCAACCTGTCCACCTGTATCATGTGTAAAAAAGGTTTTTGGATCAACATAATGTTGGCGAGTGAATCCTATGGAAAAACATTTGAACGAGTTTATCCAATTGATTATAAATAATGTGCATACCTCATATGAGTAAATGTAGATGTAAATTTATTCACACAACACATAATATTGAATATTGAACATATAAACACCAAATGATTGTTTTGAGGCACGCGTTGTTCGACTCGTTTCTCACGAGGAACGGATGGGCCTAATGAATGAGTTTTGAGGCACGCGTTGTTCTCGTCTCACACGAGGAACTGATGGGCCTAATAAATGAGTTTTGAGGCACGCGTTGTTCTCGTCTCACACGAGGAACTGATGGGCCTAATAAATGAGTTTTGAGGCACGCGTTGTTCTTACGAACTGATGGGCCTAAATAATTTGTATACAACTTTGACAATATGAAATACATCGCAACCAAACAATAGTTACATTCTAATTTAGTTCACATAATGGTATAGCACGAATTTGCATAAAAGAAATTAGTTTAAGCGACACATGATACACCCCAAAACATGAATAAAAAGGGGAGTTTGTAAGAATTCACTCACATTGGGTGCGTTCGGTTGATGAGGTTGGATGTACGCGAAATGGTGTTAACCACGAGTGAAATTAACCTAGATAAATCGCATTACGGTTCGGTAAGTAAACGGGTTTTATGAATCTATTTTAGTAGGATTGTTGGGTGTATTTTTTGTGAGTTTGAGGCTATTTTTTTTAACCTTAAAAATGTTATTTTTAAGTATTTATAATTGATTTTTAATTAAAATAATTAAATAAAAATAATAAAAAAAATATTTTATTTTATTGCTACAGTAACTTTGACCAGCGTTGACCGGTTTAATGGCATGTTGTTGTGCGCTCGGTGAGGCTCGAACCCGAGACCTCCCGTACGCGTGCACGCAGCTCTACCAACTGAGCTACGTGTCTAACCCGTTATATATCCGATTTTAATTATATATATATATTAATTAGATTTAACAGAAATCCTTTGTTATTAAAAATGAATTAAATCTCCAGAATCGGTGCGCTCCACAGGTCTCGAACCCGGGACCTGTGGGTTAGCGGACACACACTCCACCGCTGGACTGTGTGTCACACTTGGTTATAACTCGGTTATCAATATACTTAACATATACTTAAAACAACCCGGTTCAGTTTGTGGAAAAAAGGGATTTTTATTAAAGCAGCGTGTGTGAAACCGGAATCGAACTCGTGACCTTAGCGTTAAAAGTGCACACAGTCCACCGCTGGACTGTGTGTCTAACCCGTTAAATATCTTGATTTTAATTATACTTAACCATTATCGAAATGTCGCCTTCTTCACTGTTTTAACCGGAAGTGACGACGGACTGGATTCGAATGTTGATTCAAGTTTATTTAGCGTTTAATGATCAATTACAAATGATATAAAAGTAAAAAGGGAAGGAAAATAGGCGTGAGATGTACCGACTGGTTTTACTCTGTTTTCCGGCAGAACTCCGGCGACAGAAACCTTTTTCCGGCGACAAGTTTCTTGCAGAAGGGAGTCTTCCGAAAGGTTACAAAGGTGGTGGGTGTCTTCGGTGAAAGTTTAGTGGGTTCAGTAACCTCGGAGATTACTGATACGGTTTTCCGGCGAGTGCAATAAAAATTTCCGGCGAGTGATTCTTGTGTTTCCGGCGACTAGCGTTAAAACAGAGAGCGAGAGATGAGAGTATGGTTTAGAGGTGTGAGAGTGATGAGATGAGTTGTGCGGTTTAAACACCTTGTGGACGTCGGTTATTTATAGGCGTTTTCCGAACCGAATCGAGTCGGTTCCAAAGGTAGGTTCTTGATTGGCGTAAACACGGAAAGGAAATCACAATTACGCGTCCCGGTCAATCAAGATTCGTGAAAAAGGAAAGAGTTACAGGCTGTTTACGCGTGAAGTTCTTTTGGGCGGCAATTCACTGAATTTGACTTCCTAACTTGAATATTTGAATTAATTGATTCTCTTCATTAACAGAAAATCAAAGTGGCGGAGTGGTTTACGGTGTGTGAGTTAAGCGTTGGTTTGACCCGGTACAGACCCGAGTTCGAACCCCGGCATGAGTAAATCATTTTTATTTTGTTATTTTTGATAGATTTTCAAAAACTAAATACATATTCCCGCATAATAATTGATTACGGATCGTTTAAAATTATTTTGGGCATTTAATTCGCAACCAAAAATTTGACTGACTGTTCGGTTGATAAACGGAGCGGGTTTGGTAAATCCGTTTTTTTGACGGATGTTACAAGCATTTTAGTAACCTTAGCAGGGTTTTGATAGAAATTTTAACCTTTTAACTATACTTGGTGTTGTTCATGTGTTTGGTAAAGTTTACTTGATATGCTTGTGTTTCCACATTAAAAATGAATATTTGTGAAAATCATAAGTTTGACCTTATAAGAATTTTAAAAAAATTCATGTTGTTAAAAATTTACCAATTCTTGTATATAATAATCATAGATAAAATTAGTTTAGATACATGTAAATAAGTCTTATACCCTTAATTGCAAGGCTTAGGGTGAAGTCAATAAGATAAACAGGTATGAGAATAAAGCATACCAGAAAATCCAAGTTAGGATTTTGTATCCTTAGGAATTACCTTTGTACAAACAAACAAGTTACCGTTGGATAAACTTTAAGGATGCAGGATCCTTTTTGAATCAACTTGTGAATCTTCGAGGCTCCAAAAACTGTTGAAATCAACTTGGGACTAAGCCAAACAAACTGGGGACTAACTAGCCCAATCAACTGGGGACAAGCCCAACAAACTGGGGACAAGCCCAAATAAACTGGGGACAAGCCCAACAAACTGGGAACAAGCCAATGATAACTGGGGACAAGCCCAATAAACTGGGGACAAGCCCAAAGCTTAAGCTAACATGAAAACGTTAGAAACCTTAGAATACTGGCGTATGGCCCAAACTGGCGACTAGCCCATCCTAAGTGACATGAAAACGCTAAAACCTTAGCTAACGTGAAAACGTTAGAAACCTTAGAAACGGATGTATGGTACGTCTACCATTATACTTGAGATCCTACGTATAGCCAACAGCAATGAAATTGTCAGCCCTTAAAGCGGGTACTGGTCCCATTGCTTCGAACTATACTTGGATAACGTGCGCTACTGGCGGGGTGTCAAAACCCAATTCGTGTGAAAGCTGAAAACCTTTAAACCTTAGAAGGTATTGGATACCTTAAGCTGGGGACATGCCCAAAGTCTTGGAGAGGTGGCCAACCTCTAGATCCTTTAGGTAAATTCTGCAAGAGCTTAAAACTAGATAAAATTGGATATTGAGAATTCAACATCCGTTCCTTAAGCAACAATATAATATAAAAGAACTAGTAAAATGTTACCAAAGAAAGGATCACATATCCTTAGAGAATTCCTCAGTTTGAACGGAACATTAGAATGCACGAGGATCGTCGATCCTTACATAAAATACTTCTTGAGGTGGATAGCATTCCAAGCTCTTGGCAGAAGGCTACCATCCATAGTAAGCAAACGATATGCCCCCATTCCTGCTTCAGCTTCAATTAGATAAGGGCCTTACCATTTCGGTGCTAACTTGCCATCAGCAGGATTCGTGGTATTTTGGAATGCTTTCCTCAATACCAAGTCACCTACTTGAAATCTTCTAATCCTGACATTCTTGTTATAAGCTCCAGCCGTCTTTTGTTGATAACTAGCTAGTCTTATTCTCGCCAAGTCTCTAAGTTCCTCCATGGTGTCCAAGTCTTAAGCTAGAGACTTATCATTTGCCTCAGGATCACGGATGCTTATTCTGGCTGTAGGGACTATCATTTCTGTAGGGATCATTGCTTCAGCTCCAAAGACCAAGGAGAAGGGAGTCTGGCCCGTAGCATTCTTAGGAGTTGTCCTATCTGCCCATAAGACATAAGGTAATTCCTCAGCCCATTTGCCCTTTTTGGACCCAAGCTTCCTCTTCAAGTTGCTGATGATGATCTTGTTGGATGATTCTGCCTGGCCATTAGCTTGTGGGTGGACTAGTGTTGATGTTATCATCCTAATCCTCCAGCTATCACAAAAGTTAGTAGTACGATTCCCAATGAACTGGGATCTGTTATCACAAACAATCTCAGAAGGAATTCCAAATCTAGTTATAACATTTCTTTTAATAAAGGATATGACTTCCTTTTCTCTGGCTTGGGCAAAGGCTTCAGCTTCTATCCATTTGTAGAAGTAGTATGTCATAGCCAACATGAACACTTTTCCTCCTGGTGCCTTGGGAAGCTTGCCTACTATATCCATTCCCCCATCTCATAAATGGCCAAGAGGAGGATATAGGATGCAGAGGTTCTGCCGGTTGATGAAGGACATTACTGTGTCTCTGGCAAACATCACATTTCTTCACGTATTCTACAGCATCCTTCTTCATAGTAGGCCAATAATATCCTGTTCTAAGGATCCTGGAAAATAGTGCTCTGCCCCTAGTGTGATTCCCACGGTCTCCTTCGTGAAAATCCTTCAGGACTTCTTGTATCTTAGGATCCTCAATGCACCTTAAATAGGGTCCTGCAAGAGATTTTTTATATAACATGTTATTTATAATGGTAAACTGGGATACCTTAATCCTGAATGCTTTTGGATTTTCCCTAGTAGGGATTTCTCCACTATGAATGTGTTTCAGAATTGGAAGGATCCAGGATCCTGAATTTGACTGCATATCATCATTGGGAACAACTACAGCACCATCCAATATTTCCATTGCTTCATTCTCCTCAATTGCAGGAGTTAGTACATGGATAATAGGTATCTTCACATCCTCAGGCATCTTCAATGAGGATCCAAGGTTGGCTAGAGCATCAGCTTCTGCATTCTCTTCCCTAGGTACCTGTGTTAAACTGAAAAAAGCAAAAGAATCTGCCAGTTTCCTGACTATCTCCAAATATTTGATTAGTTTTTCGCCTTTAACAGCATAGGATCCGCTGTTATAATGATTAGTAATCAATAAAGAATCTACAAATACTTGAAGATACCTGATCCTCATATTTTTAGCTAGTTGCAAACATGCTATCAAGGCTTCATATTCAGCCTCATTATTAGTGGTCTGAAACTCACACGCTATAAGGGTATAATGTCCCCCTGTGGCGATTTTAGTAGTAGGCCTAGTCCAGTTCCCTTGACATTCGAGGCTCCGTCTGTGAAGAGTGTCCAAGGATTCTTGGTCTCCTCAAGTTGTTGCATTTCTAGTTCAGCTTCCCTTTGTAGATCACTACTGAAATCAGCCACAAAGTCAGCCAAAGCTTGGGATTTAATAACAGTTATGGGCTCATACTTAATGTCATATGCACTAAGTTTAACAGCCCATTTTGCCATTCTTCCCGACATCTCTGGTTTCCTGAGAACATTCTTAATAGGAAAGTTAGTTTTAACAACAATAGTATGAGTTTCAAAATAATGTCTTAGTTTAGTAGAAGCCATGATTAGAGCGAGAATTAGTTTCTCTAATTGAGAATACCTGGCCTCAGCATCAAGTAGACTTTTACTTACATAGTATACCGGATGTTGTTGGCCTTCGTGATCCTTAACTAGGACTGCACTTACCGCTTTACCTGAAACGACTAAGTATAAGGACAAGGGTTCTCCATTTTCTGGTTTCATCAAAGCCGGTGCTGAGGATAGGTAATCCTTAAGGGATTGTAGAGCAGCTTCATGCTTCTCAGTCCATTCGAACTTCTTATTCTTCCTCAAAACATCATAGAAATCCTTGCATCTTTTTGAGGACTTTGAAATGAATCTATTCAAGGCGGCAATCCTTCCTGTCAATCTTTGCACATCCTTGGCATTGGCAGGAGACTTGATGTTGACTAAAGCCTTGATCTGTTCTGGACTTGCTTCGATTCCTCTCTTGTTTACCATATATCCTAAAAATTTTCCAGCTTTGACCCCGAAATGACATTTAGACGGGTTCAACTTTATGTTGTATTGGTCAAGAATATTGAATGCTACTTCAAGATCCTTCAGGTGATCCTCAGCTCTTTTAGATTTGACCACCATATCATCTATGTATACTTCCATTGTGTGTCCAAGTTGCTCCTTGAACATCATATTCACCAGCCTTTGGTATGTAGCACCTGCATTTCTTAAACCAAAGGGCATAGAAATATAACAATATATGCCGGTGGGTGTCATGAACGCTGTATCCTCTTGATCAGATGGTTCCATCTAAATTTGCTGAAATCCAGATGAAGCATCCATAAAAGTTAACAACTCATGACCCGCCGTAGCATCCACCATGGAGTCAATGTGGGGTAAAGGGAAAGGATCCTTGGGACATGCCTTATTCAAATCAGTAAAATCGACACATACCCTCCACTTTCCATTTTTCTTTTGAACAACAACCACATTGGCTAACCATCTTGGATACTTGACTTCTCTAATCATACCTGCCTTTAGTAGCTTGTCTACCTCTTCTTGGATAATCGCATTTCTTTCAGGTGCAAATTTTCTCCTCTTTTGGTGAATTGGCTTGAAAGACCTGTCATACCAAGCTTATGAGTAATGATATTCTTCGAAATACCTGTCATATCTTCGTGCTTCCAGGCAAAGGTAGATTTTCTATGTTTCAGGAAGGATATTAGATCCTGCTCTATGTTCTTCTGGATCCCGGATCCTATATATACCTTGGATTCAGGATCCTCTGGAACTAAGAGTATATCCTTGACGTCTTGTTCCCTTGCCTCCATGACATCTCTTGGAGGATACCGTAATTGCTATGCTTCCCTAGACTTGGAAGCAGGTTTCATCGAGGAAGTGTAGCAATTCTTTGCCTCCTGCTGATCACTTTCTATTTTGACTATTCCCATGGACTTGGAAGCTTGACATATTGGTGGTACGTTGATGGGACCACCTTCATGTCGTGTATCCATGGCCTGCCAAGGATAACATTACAGCAGGATAAGCAATCTATTACACAAAATTCTGGATAGAATTCACTCCCTCTATGTAAATTGGAAGTTTGATGTCCCCCAATGTATTCTTGGTTTCCCCACTGAATCCCACGAGCACCGATGATCTTGGTATGATCTCGGATTCAGGGATGTTCATCGTTTTGAGGACATCTAACTGAATTAAGTTCACTGAACTCCCTCCATCGATAAGGATCCTGCGAACAAAATGGTTAGAAATAAATAAAGTAATGACAAGACCATCATGATGAGGATCCTGAATGTCTACGCGATCCTCCTCATCAAAGGATATCACTTTTTGCTGCGTTAGGGTAGATGTTTGAACTGGTCTCTCCCCGTTCTCCATTTTCGTCTCCTTAGCATGCCTTTTAGCCGCTGAAAATGAAGTTTCACATATATCAGAACCACAAGAAATAAAGATAATGATTTGAGCATCTGCTGGCGGTGGAGGAACTCTTTCAGGAACTTTATCAGTATCCTGAGTTCTTGAACGTTTCCTTCCCAGCAATTCCTTCAAATACCCTTTGCTAAGAAGATAACCAATTTCCTTCCTCAATGCTATACATTCATCAGTAAGGTGGCCAAAATCTTCATGATAGGTGCACCATTTGGATTTATCTTTGTTGACTGTGGCCTTCTCATTTTTCCAAGGCCACCTAGCTTTGTCACCTAGACTCTGCATAGCAAGGATTGGTTCATGATTATCCACAGAAAAACAATACTCAGATATTGGAGGATAATCCTCATTGTCTTCGTCTTGTTCAACTGCATTCACATTGTGATTGTCATGTTTAGAGTGTGACTTGGATCGATTATTCTTAAAGAATGATCCTTGCTTTTCCTGTTTCGAGGATCCAGAGAGCCTCTCCTGGATCCTTTTGTCATCTTCTAAACAAATGAACCTCAATGCCCTGTTCCTCACTTCATCTAAGTTCCTGCAAGGTGTCATAACAAGGCCATCATAGAATGAGGAATCCTTAAGCAAGCCCATTTTGAATGCCTCCACAGCAGTGACAATATCCAAATTAGGAATTTCTAAGGATTCTTGACTAAACTTAGTGATGTAATCTCTTAATGATTCATCACGTCCCTGGGTTATTCTATATAGATCACTAGTTAACCGTTCAAAGGTTCTACTACATGAAAACTGGTTATTGAACAAATTAACCAGATGAGAAAATGAAGTAATTGAGTAAGGAGGAAGACTTAGCAGCCATTTGAGTGCTGATCCAGTGAGTGTGGATCCGAAGCCCTTGCAAAGGCAGGCTTCCTTTAATCTTTCTGGAATGGGATCTCCATTCTTTCCCGGTGTTGTGCCACATGCTCCTCCGGGTCAGTTGTACCATCGTACAGCTTCATGTTGGGGGTTTGAAAGCGTTTTGGTATCTCAGCGTTGCATATGGGAGGTGCAAAACGAGACACCCTGTGACTTCCATCCGGGATCTCGGGAATGGGCTTAACCACTCTAGGACGCTGGATATCATATCCTAAAGCTTCTGGAGCTCCCGTGCCATAGCCTAATTGATACCTGTGTCCTGCATGAAACCACAGTTAGTGCCAAAAGATGTATTGACATTGTTACCTCCTGATTGGTTTGGAAGTGGTATGCCAGAAGTATATCCAAAGGTGGACACTTCAGGTGTCACAGTTGGACCAGATGAAGCAATAGTCTGCATAGGGATGAAGTCCCCTTTGTGAACTTCACAATACTTGAACATCTGACTCCCTGAAGATCCTTGATCCTGAAAGATATTAGGTCCAGGATACACGGGTGCTGACGGCCTTGAAGGATACTGCATGGATCCTTGAACCTGAGGGGAGGATCCTTGAACCTTGTCCCAAATAGAGGATCCTTGATTCTGAGGAAAGGATCCTTGATACTGGAAATAGGATTCCTTTAGTGCAACAGTCTCCAAATATCCTCCTGAACTGAGATAGCCTCCTTGATACTGATGCGATGATCCTGAAGATTGGGATGAGGATCCATAAGGCTGGTAACGAGATGCGTGTGGCTGCGTCATTGCTAATGATCCATGCCACAATCCTAAGTATCCTTGAGCCTGTGTCATCGCCATTGATCCCTGCTGGTAAATGGAGGATTCTTGGATTTGAACACCAGATCCCATGAAATGCTGGATTGCTGACGCTGGAGAAGTGAAATCCAATGGTCTGGGCATCAGCGGAGAGAAATCCTCCACTGATATCTTCTGCTTCTTGATTTCATCAATCTCCCTGAGGATCCTTTGGTTGGTTTTGTCCTGCTTCTCCATGTTGTTCTTCATCTGCAAAATCAAGGTAGAAGCATCATTGTTAGTAACTGTAGATGAAGAAACAGTGGAGGTTTTAGATCCTGTATAAACAGGAGTAGTTTTCTTCTGAGCATTATCAGCACTCCTCGCCGGTGCGGGGGGAATGGGAGGCAATGATGCACAAGTCTGAGGTGAGGTAACCGCCGGCATGGCACTTGAAGCAGATTTTCCATGAGAAGCCATGTAGTTGAAAAGAATGGATGAAAATGAATGAAATGAATGGAATTTTTTAGAATCGAAGCACCAATTGCCCCACGGTGGGCGCCAAACTGTTTTGGTCAAAAATCACAATAAGGATAATATAACCAAATCTGATTTTGTGAGGTTGAGTGCTTGAATGATGAACAATGAAAAAATGAATTTCTTGATGAATGTGAAGATGAACACAACAATTTTTTAAGAGGAAAAGCCCTTGATCGCTAGCAGATCGCCGGCATAAAAACCTCGGATAGTGAAAACTATCACTATCAACTATATTGCACAAAAAAGATTACAACTTTGGATGATATTGAGCTTGGTACAATGAATTCTAGTGTGTGTGTGTGAGAGAGAATGTTTGCGAGTGTGGCAGAAGTGTATTGTGTCGAAAAGTGTGCTCCAAAGTGTGTTCTATCAGCTCAATATCCCCTTATAATTATAGAAATATCTAAGCAACTAACTGTCCTACTTTCTAGGAAGACCTTACCCATGTCCACATGACCGTTACTTGGCCACCAAGTAGCACCTTAAAAGGAATATTCCTGCGATATTCCAGCTAAGAATCAGTCCATGTCGTCCATAACCTGCATACTAACATTAAAAAAACGTGGAGAACAATTGTTAGAAATCATAAGTAATGTTAAGGATCCTTGATCCTCTGAGTCCCTTCACCATCCGCTAAGGATAATTGATCCAGGCAACACTTCAGGATATAGGACCCATTGTGAAAATCTATGCCCTAACAATTCTTATCAAGCCTTGGTTGACGTCCTATAAAGCACTGATAAGAGGTGAAGGCGGACGACGAGAGTGGCGACCACCATGCCGTTCAGTTGAGACCACTCCTAACGCCAATGTACGCCTCGAGTGGCGACCGCATGGGGCATCTCTTCAACCGATTTGGTCCTTGATGACAAGGACAATTTTCGAGCGGTGGGTATTGATACGGTCCACGTTCTTTATCTCATACCCACGTTGTGATACAACTCCCTCACATTCTCATGCACCAGTAGCCCACGTAGCCTTTACCATCTTTCATGCATTTGTGTTTTCAATATTTTCTAGTAGTTAGTAGTAGTGGGTTAGTTTCTATATTTCACTTGTAAGCCTATAAAAGGCAAATTAAGTTATGAATGAATTAAGCAGAATATTGAAGTTAAAAATGAGTCTTCTTTATCTTTTGTTTTTGGAGCTTGACCCCCTCTAAGGGTTATTTACTTGGAGCTTGATCCACTCTACGGATCCCTATCATTAACATGACCCGTTAAATAAAAAGGGTCGGTTTTAGGTTGACCATGTATTAAAACATGTCGGGTTCGGGTTGACCTATATTAAAATCGACATGGATATGTGAAGTTCTCTCCTCTCACCTTGGAACGCCTCAAACTTTTTGAAAGTGGCTTCCATCCACCACAGCTTTAATCTTTTATAACTATTGATGTTGTTTCATAACTCTGTTTGGTAGAGAGCACTTGGCTTATCTCTGTTGAGGGTTATACTGGTTATGGAGGCGAACAAGGTGAAAAGGTGTCATAGTTTTTCACTATTAACCACAGATCATCTCTATACTACAACTAAAGTATAAAATGCCTTAACTCATTGTAAGTCTCTATGAAACAATAATAACATATAAAACTCAGAAAATACTATAGAGGTACAAACCTAATGTTCTTGAAGTCTGAATTTGATCAACAGGTAAACTCAATTAGCCTTCATATAACCACAATAACAACCCTCCAAATAGGACAGTTCCCTTTTTTCTCATCCAGGCCAGGATACATTGCGGATGAAAAGTATGTTTGCATATTATTGTTCAGATCATATCTTCGGCTTGGCATTCATCATGACAAACTGCGCAAGTCTCTTCACCAGTGGCAGACTCAGAAAATTTTTTCATGAGTTGCGGAATTTTGTATTAGCCCATTGTCTGCAATAAAAAAGTCGGCCGATTCAGGCCGGGTCGGGTCTGAGTATCTTTGAAATTCAAACCATCTTCAAAAATCAAATTAGTTGTTTGTACTTACACTCTTGTTATCCGCTAATATTTTTTTCACTATTTCTTTTACAGATGCTTTTTAACCAAACTAGGTTTTTTCGCAATCTGCGCGTTGCGGCAAACTTCTTTTTTATTTAGTCTTTGTTTACATGTGTTTTAAAATCACTAAGAGCGCGTTGCGCACCGAACAACTGACAAGAATAAAAAGAAAATATTGGAAAAAACACTAAAGGATAACCCAAAGAAAAACAAAAAAATTGTATGGTAATGATGTTGTTCGTATGAAATCCGTGGTCAAAGATGAGCAAATAATACTGCCGGTACCAAATTTCCCGAACCAAAAGATCTTAAATACCAATTCGGTACCGACTTTTGGCGGCTACTGGTATTTACCTTCATATACGGGTACCGAAACCGGTATTTTCGGTACGAGTACCGATTCGGTATCGGTTGACACCAAAAAAAGTTAAAGAAAATCAACAAAAAAGGTTGCACGATACCGTTGTTGTTCATACGGTACCCGTGATGCTCGATGAACAAATGGTACTGGATAGCAGTACCGAATTTCCCGAACTAAAAGATTTTCAAAATCATTACGGTACCGACTTTTGGCGTTTTCTATACCAGGTTGGTGTCGGTTTTTACCTTCATGTAACGATAACGAACCGGACTGTACTGGTATTTTCGATACAAGTACCGGTTGAGACCACCTTTATCCAACTTAAAAGATAAAGTATTAAATAGCTATTATTATAATATAATAGTAAAAGTATAAAAAAGTATTAAAAACGGTATATATTATATAATATTGAGTAAATTGCCATTTTCGTCCCTAAGGTTTGGGCACATTTGTCATTTTCGTCCAAAATGACACTTTGGTACCATTTTGCCCCCACGTTTGTAACTTTTTGCCATTTTCGTCCAAATTCCTAACCTAGTTACTTTATAACGTTAGATGGATTATTTTTGAAAGAGTAAATTGTCATTTTCGTCCCTGAGGTTTGGGCACATTTGCCATTTTCGTCAAAAATGACACTTGTAACTCCGGTGCCGTCTCCGGCACAACCTGCAACTCCGGCACAAACTTGCAAGTCCGGCACCGTCTCCGGCACAACCTGCAACTTCGGCACAAACCTGCAAGCCGGGCACCGTCTCCGGCACAACCTGCAACTCCGGCGCCACCTGCAACTTTGGCAGTTGCAGGTTTGTGCCGGAGTTGCAGGTTTGTGCCGGAGTTGTAGGTGGTGTCGGAGTAGCAGGTTGTGCCAGAGACGGTGCCGGAGTTACAAGTGTCATTTTGGACGAAAATGGCAAATGTGCCCAAACATCAGGGACGAAAATGGCAATTTACTCTTTAAAAAATGACTCATCTAACGTTATAAAGTAACTAGGTTAGGCATTTGGACGAAAATGACAAAAAGTTAAAAACGTGGAGGGCAAAATGGTACCAAAGTGTCATTTTAGACGAAAATGACAAGTGTGCCAAAACCTCAGGAACGAAAATAGCAATTTACTCTATAATATTATAATCACTATTATTGAGTTTTGTTTTTAATATGTATATAATTTTATATACGATAAATTTAATACAACTATTTAATAAGCAAAATCAAAAATATATTAAATTGAGATAGCTTAATATAGATTGCTTGCTTTTTTTTAAAGTAATCTGAGAAAAGTGTTGTTTTTTGAGTGAAAAGCAAAGATAAAAAATAGTTAAATGATATATTCACCAAATCAATATCTATTTATATATATAATAAAGTAAATCATATGGGAGACACGTGATATTTTATGAGGTGATCTCAAACTTTTTTCCCACCTAAGTAAATAGATAGATATCGATAATATTTGTTATTAAGATTTAAATAACAAATATATTATTTTAATCTATAAATTTTATCTTTTTATCTTTTACCCTAAACAACTAGATATAGATAATATTTGTTATTAAGATTCAAATAAAGAATATATATTATTTTAATCTATAAATTTTATCTTTTACTGTTTTTTTCCATTTATATTTATACTGTCTTTACTTTATAATAGGAATTAATAAAATTGAATTATAATAAAATTACTCGTGGCTTCTACTAAAATAACGTTTTTTTTATTATTTAGTATGTGAAATTACATTTATTCAAACTGTGCAAGACATAAGGTTTTTAAGATGTAACTTTTTTATTTTTTGATATATAAAATTTCATTTATTCAACCCGTACAATACACGTGATTCTTAAAGATATAACTTTTTTTGTTATTTAATATATAAAATTTCATTTATTCAACTCGTGTAGTGTAATACACGAGGCTTTTTAAAGATATATTTTTTATTATTATTTGCTATAAAAGATTACATTTATTCAATCCCTGTATACACGTTGTTTTTAAAGATATAACATTTTTATTATTTGGTATACAAAAAAAGACTAACAACGTTAGGTATCTATTAATCAGGGTCCATTGGAAGCCAATATGTTAATAGTTGAGACAACCGTTGGTTATTTTTGAAGTTGTGACTGTTAGCGGCCAATGATGAATAGTTGAGGTTGAATAAATGAAATTTTAGTTCAACTTTCCCCAAGTTTTGTTGGTGTGAATTTTAATGAGTTTGATTTTTATTTTATAATTTTAGGAGGTTTGTCCCATAAGATTCAATGTTATTAAAGGTTTGTCTCATGAAATTCAATGTTATTAATGACAACTTATGAATTTATCATATATGTTCAATCAAAACTATCAAGAGAAAATTAAAAATAATAAATATTTACAAATAATAAATTATATTATTTTTATTAATCAATCCGTGTAACACACGGGCCATAACCTAGTATGTATATAAAACAAATCAAATACACTAATAAAAATATATGTATGGATAAAAAGTAGCTAAATATTATATAAAAATGACTAAAATATAGCTCATGAGTTTATCATATTTATTTATTTAAAAATTAAATAAGTCAGATGCTTTTTGACTGTATGTATGTACATCAATCAACAATGTACTAACTTTGAAAAAGAAATAAAATATTATATATTAATTATAGTTTTAAAAGACTTCATCCTCTTCATTTTGATATTCATCTCTTTGGCTTCACATAAAGATAGGGTGAAGTTCATTGGATGCGATTTTAAATTTTTAAGGGGTGCAATCGGGATTTTTGTTCAAAAGTTACACTAACTTTTTTCTCAAGGGGTGCGCCCGGCCCCACGACTTAACCTAGGCCCGCCCCTACTCTTCACATTCTTTCTCTTTACCGAATCTACTTACTTTCACCGAATTTTCTATAGCCGTGAATGGATCTTTAAGATGAGACTCGTACCGCAATACAAGGCTTGCCATCTTCATTGCTATTAAATTATTGTGTTAAGGAGTTCCAGGTCCATTAAATAATGAAGCCATCAATAATGAGCCTCCAATAGCTGTGAATACCATTTGCAAAATTCTATAAGGAGTTCCATCATTGAACAACACCCTGGTAATAATGTCTTCATTGTAATTATGGACCGATGTTGAAGCTGCAGGCTTCCTGTCAAGTATAACATCCACGCGATGATCATCAGCTCTTGCATTTACGATAACGAAAGTCCTGGATGCTCGGTCTACAATACCGTACGAATGATGCATGATTTTTGTTAATAATGGCTTATTAGGGTTCGAATGAAGAAGAGTTGTATGAGTTTAAGGTTTGGGATACTATTTTATAAACAAAACGGTCATTTTCCCCCAATTGTTTACTATGTTTTTCTTATATTGCTCCTCGTCTTTAACTCCATCCAATTTGTTTGTTAACTGAAAGGATATCTTGAAAACTTCATGTATAAACCAAAACACCCTTTAAATTAGCAAACAATTTGGATGGAGTTAGAGATAGTGAGCAAGGGAAAAATATTAACAACATATGCCAACTTTACCGGCCTTTACAAATATACTACCTTTTAATATTCTTTAATTTAATTTAATTTAATTAGGTCCTCTTCATCCAAATCATCAAAAAATCGTATTAATCCTAATTAATCCATCCAAAGCTGGCCGGTGGGCAATGGTACAAGGACCAAACCCACCGAGAGCCCAAATCTTTTTTTAATTTTGCATAACACTATATAATATAAAATATATGCACTAAATCGAGTGACAACATAAACGAGCCCTTGTACTAGTGTTTACTGTCTTGCTTAAACAACAAGAAGACATGAATTCTAATCCCGGTGTCTCCAAATTCTTTATATTAGCTTATTTTTTTTAGTTATTTTTTTGTTAGTGGCATTTAATGCTTAATTTCGTCAATGGATCTTTCCTTTTAGTTAATAAATTACTTCCTGGACTTAGCTAAAAATAACTATTCAAATTACATCCACATAAATCTTAGTGATTGATGAGTTTATATTAAATGGAGATTTTCGAATAGAGCCCAAAATATTTTTTTCTCGCACAGGGCCATTTTTTATGGTTTTCAAAGACGGCCCTGAATGCATCCATGCTAATTTTAGGCGTTATGATCATGCTAGGTTGTGTACAATACATTTAGAGTTCAAGATCTTGTTATAATCATAATCATATGATCAAATTATATCATAATTCCACTGCCATAAATTAGTTTCATTCTATATATGAAGGAGAAAGCTAGACCATTGATACGTGGTTGAAAGCTCATTGTTTAACCATATTAAGTTTATGTTTTATATGAATTTTGGTTTCGAATGACCTACTTTGATAGAATTTATGCCTTGCAGGTCTAACGGAGTTCAAGGAGCTATTTGGGAGCTTTACAGAACATCGAAACCAACCGGACACTTGAAACGAAGAAAATAGAAAGCCAAACTATGATTGTTAATATGAAGACAACAAAAGACAACCATAACAAGTCAAGATACTTAACTTAAAAGGTTTAAAAATACTAATTAACGTCTCCCCCACATGTTTACTTTGTTACGGTTGTCTGGTATGGAATGAAACCCTTAGGGGCTCCATTACGCCACATCAGCGACACGTAAGCCACATTACACCACATCGACCAATAGCGCCCCCTCCTTTAATAACCAAGAAATGGGATATAGTCTCCTAATGGTCAATGGCGCCCCCGATTAGTGTTTTGTATTGATCTGGCCTCACAAACAACTCGTTGTTCTTAGTAATCCTGCTCGATACTCCATCAATGGTGCCCCCTAATGGGTACATGGCAATGGGGGAGTGTAACATCCGTCAAAAAAACCGGATTTACCAAACCCGCTCCGTTTATTAACCGAACAATCAGTTAAAAATTTCGTTGCGTATTTAATGCCCAAATTAATTGTAAACGATACATAATTAATAAGTATATTGGAATATAAATTTATATTTGAAAAAGTATTTAAAATAATGAAATAAAAATAAAAGGCTGCAGCCGGGTTTCGAACCCGGGTCAACCAGTATTCAACAAAGTCTTAACTCCCACACTTCCAACCACTGCGCCACTTGTGTTTCTTGTTCATTATTAGAAACAATTAATTCAAATACACAAACTCGAATTTAAAACTGACGCGCCCAATCGCAGTTGTCGGAAATCCCGACGATTTCGCCGAGATTGGACGGTTTCTTCTGACTTAACCGAAGCCTTAACTATTACATCGGTTATAACCGACGTCTGAACCCGCGACACAAGTCATAACCGCCGGAAAATTATTGACCGACGAATCAAGACGGAAAACGGACCAAATTCGCCGATGTTCTGCCCTATAAATACACCCTCTAACTTCTGTTAGCCTTTTCGCTCACAATCACACCCTTTCTCGACGTAATTTCACTCGCCGGAAAACTTCTGCAACTCGCCGGAAAACCGAACCCTTTCCCCTCTGTGCCTTACTCTAAAAACTGAACACCTAGAGCTCATACCAAAGCCACTCACACTCATCTCAAGCTCCCTGAAGACCCTCTGCCGCAAGACACACGTCGCCGGAATAATCTGCTGTCATCGGAGTTTCGCCGGCGAAAAAGAGGAGCCCTGTTCGGTATATCTTACACTTAATCTCTCATTCTTTTTATTAATCTTACATGTAATTAATCACAACACCCTAAAGAAACTTGATTAAATCGTCGAACCAGTCGGACATTGGTTCTGGCTGAAGCTTAACGAAGAAGGTTTAATTTAAATCAAGATATATCTCGGGTTAGACACACAGTCCAACGGTGGACTGTGTGCAAATAAACACGCATACGTCCCGAGTTCGATTCTTGTCCCACGCACACTCGCCTTAATAAAAATGTTCCTTTTTTAAACTGAACCGGATTCATTGCAAATAGATGTTAAGTTTAATAAAAACCGGAATAATAACCAAGATAGACACACAGTCCAGTGGTGGACTGTGTGAACGTTTAAATCACACGTCACGAGTTCGAGTCCAGACTACCGCACCGGTCCTGACAATTATCAAACTTTTTATATAAGGCAGAAATGAAATTATTTAGTTTGTATATAAGTATAATAAAAATCAGATTATTTACCAAGTTAGACACACAGTCCAGCGGTGGACTGTGTGTTAACCTAAACCACAGGTCCCGGGTTCGAGACCTGTGGAGAGCACCGAGCGTGATAATTAAAAACGTTTTTAAATAAATGATTTTCGGATTAATTCAATTAGTATATAAATATAATTAAAAACAGAAATATTTCGGGTTAGACACGTAGCTCAGTTGGTAGAGCTGCGTGCACGCGAACGGGAGGTCTCGGGTTCGAGCCTCACCCGGCGCACACAATTACACAATATATTCGGTCAACAAGTCAACGGTCAACAGTCAAAAAATCAACATTTTTTTTATTACTTTTATTTAATTATTTACATTAAAAAAACTTAAAAATAACATTTTTAAGGTTAGAAAATAGCCTTAAACTCACAAAAATATATCCAACAATCCTACAAAAATTGATTAATAAAATCCGCTTACTTACCGAACCATAATGTTATTATCTAGGTTAGTTTCACTCGTGGTTAAATCCAAATTCGTGCGCATTCAACATCATCAACCGAACGCACCCAATGTGAGTGAATCTTACAACTCCCCTTTTTAATTACACGTTTTGGGGTGTGTCATATGTCACTAAAATTAACTCGTTTATTTAAACTTGTGCCATACCATATTGTGATCAAAACTTAGAATGTATATAATGTTTGTAGTCATGTATTTCATATTGTCAAGTTGTATGCAAATCATTCATTAGGCCCATCAGTTCCTCGTGAGAGACGGGTTGAGCAACGCGTGCCTCAAAACAATTTATTATTGTATGTGTGTGCATTATCTGATATTAAGTGTTTTATGAATATGTTTACATCTATATTTAATCATATGTGGTTGTGCACTTTATTTTATAATCAATTCAATAAACTTGTTCAAATGCTTTTCATAGGATTCACTCGCCAACTTTTTGTTGATCCAAAAACCATTTTTACACATGATACAGGTGAACAGGATGAAGCAAGGAAAAACATAGAAAATGCCTTAGAAGAAAACAATGAAGTCTAGAATGATGTTTAGGACATGATGTAATTATGATTGTATGTTTCCCTTTAAATTGTAATAATGAATATGAAACGTTATAATAAATGTCATGAGCTTTGATGATAACCCAATCATGCCCCGATCACCTTTTCCGCTGCGGGTCGGGGTGTGACAGGGAGGGGGCACTATTGCTCGTTCTTTGGCTGGGATGGAAGAGGGCGCTACCCCATACCACCCGGCCTAATGGGGATTGATATTTTAATTAATCCTCAAAGTTGGTTGTGTTTTTCCTTCCCAACCCAACACAAACTCCAAAAGTTATATTAAAAGTTGGATGGGGTAAATTAAATTAAGTTGGATGGGAGTAAACTAGGTTAATTGACGAGTTATATAAAAATCATGAACTTTCAGTGTTTCAACAAGTATTTAATCAACTGAATTATAAACACGCATACTTACATGTAAATACACGACTCATGTAACTAAATTCAACTAAGAATATAAACACATGGGTATCAAACTTATTCTAGTGGTGAGTCACTTAGTTTATCCTTCTTGAGGTCTTAAGTTCAACTACCACTGGCATCACTTTTTAACAATTTAGCATGCTTATAGTCAACATTAGAAGATCAATAAATTATAATAGAGAAACAAATTAATGGGATTACTTGTTGTAGTTTCTCTGTTTGAGGATTATAGTTTTGGCAAGAAATCTGAGTGTGCCTACGTTTAAGCAACAATGAAACTTTTGTAAGAGTAGCATTAGATTCTTAACGAGAAAAGTTGTGACGGAGCAACCCTTGTACAAGAGGTGAAATTGAGGTAATAAAAATTATTCACTCCCCTACCTCTCACAACTCTTGTAAGTTAAGATTAAGATACCTAATGCTCCCACTAACCTTTTAGATCTCTATAAAGGACACAAGATAAGTTTCAAAGATGTACGTGTTGTGGGAACCTATCATATATGTTAGACTTGATTTCGTTAATGTCCATGCGTTATAAGAAACTAAGGCTACGAGACATATTTAGAAGGAATAATAATATATACGAATTAATATCATTTAAACCTTGATCCATATGAGACATGTTAGATACAAGTATATATTATTTGAAATGATAAATAAATTACATCTGAATATTTCATTTTGGGGTAAGTTCTAATGAAATATAACTTTTATGGAACTTGATTTATTCCCTTAGCCATTTAAATATTAAGGCTTTTACACATGCTTGTAAGTCATTAAGAATGAAAATTTGATAATATTTCATCCTTTATTAACCTAGTCATGATTTCTCATGAATTTCGGTCTAAGGGGATGAAGTTTGTAGGTCTTAATTTTCTTTGTTAAATTTTCATTTTCATGATAACAAAAGGTTATAGTATCATCTAGTTCTGTCTTATAGGTTTCTATCTAGATTGTTATAACAAAAAAAAAATGAGAGTTTAAGGTAAAAGTGACTTTGTTTTAATCATGCAACCTCACAACTGTCATAATGTAGCTTTCATATTGATACTAAATTCTGAATAATCTACAGAATACATAAGGTAAGGTATCATAAAAACCCATTATAAAACGGTTTATTATGGTTCTTATAACCTTAACATAAAATTTTGTCACTAACTCTTAGATTATTTGTTGATTTCTTGTAAGTAAACATATAGAACTAGATTCGACTCATCACATGTTAATTGGAATATTATCATTAGCAGACTTAAATATCATAAATTTTCAACTACTCATCTTAGCCAGCTGTTCCATTGAATTATGGATGGTCTCGATGCTCATGCCTAGTTTAATGACATAAATTTACAGTGAGACTTTCCTTTTGTAGAAACTTATAGCAGGAAGTAGTACTTGTACACTATCGTTGAATCTTATAAGTATCCTCCTTTCAGGTTTAGTGGCGGTGAGATGAACAACATCCAATTTTCCAATTTTATGCATTCAGTTCCCTGTACATATGTTGCTAATCAACACACTCATTTCCTTTGGTACTTCTGAGTGGTATAGTTGATTCTTAAGGCAACTTATAGTACAATTGGAAAAGTTATTATGTAATGCACCGGAAAAGTGTATTGTTTGCATGTGTAAACCCTTAAATTAGAGTGGATAAAAAAGATAAGATACAAACTTAAGAAGAAGCTTGGAGTGCTTTACAATTTGGGGTAATCAAGTAAGGAAGACACAAATTATTATATTAAAGATATAGTCTACTATAACACCAAAATAACAGACTAACTTAATGTTCTACCTGAATTTTGGCTTCGCTTTGGCTTTGACCAAAATTCTGACATTATGAACATACATAAATAATTTTGGTTTCGCTAAATGAACATACATAATAGACTGACTTGTTGTTCTACATGAACTTTGGCTTCGCTTTGGCTTTGACCAAGATTCACATATTATGAACATACATAAATATAACTAGCTTAATGTTCTGCCTGAATTCTGGCTTCGCTTTGGCTTTGACCAAAATTCAAGCATTATGAACGAATATTTAATAAATCGGCTTAATGTCCTACATGAACTTTGGCTTCGCTTTGGCTTTGACCAAAATTTATGCATACTGAATGTACATAAATAACATACAGTCTTAATGTTCTTCAAGAATTTTGGTTTCGCTTTGGCTTTGACCAAAATTCCTGTATCATGAACATACGTAATAGACTGACTTAATGCTTTACATGAACTTTGGCTTCGCTTTGGCTTTGACCAAAATTCACGTGTTATGAACATAAATGAATAAAAGAGTACGACACATAAACATAAGATAACACTTTAGGCCAGAAAAGAAATATTTATATAAATTAGCCTAATAATTCGTTATGTGTGTCACAATTAATTAGCCATTACATTCATTGTCATACACATTATTACTTAAGATAGTATCATTTAAATTTAAATTTCAATGTCAAGCCAAAAGGATGCACCGTTTGATTAATCATCTAATTATCCATTGAAATTTACAATTATGTAATTTTATATCAAAACTTGGTTTTAAGACAAGAGCTAAAAGATCAATTTCGCTTAGTAAGAGGAATCCAAAACATAATAATCCTATAGTCAAAATTGGATAAAAATTCATTTCACTCAAGAATTGCTTAGAGCATTCGTAATGAAACCTTTAAAAATATGTGAGGGGGTTTAGTTATATTATAAGAAATGGTTGGTAGTGTTTTTGAGTGGTTGTAAGTAGAGGAGGGATAAAATATATGAGAAAGTTACTGTTCATCTGTAAATATATGAGATTAAATTCTAGAGGGAAAAAACTGTATAAATTTTTTAATTTAGAAATGGTTGTGAGCGAAAGAGAGAAAAAGTAATGATAAAAGTATAAAAATAATATTTAATTGAAAAGGAGAGAAAAAAAATAGTTGTTTTTAGTGTAAATATATGGATATGGATAGGGATTTCATTGTGAATGATCTTACATGATCATCCAAGTATTTTTAATAGTACATCAAAATAAAGTATATGTAATGATTTTGATATAATTTATGTTAGTGGATTCTAATCAAACTTGAATACTTGCATAAATATATATATTGCAAAATATATTAATTGTTATAAATACATTATTATGATTATGGTTATCAACTCTTAAAATAACCTAGCTTATTTCTAAGATTTGTTCTCCTATGTATAGTCATTGTATTCTAATGTAAAACACACATCAATCAATAAAATATTGGATCTTTTCGCCCTATTGTTTTTCTTCTTTTTCTCCTCTTATTGTTTGCTATTAGGCTAGTTTACAACACGTTATCAGCACGAAAGTACTCTTTTGCGATACCGTACCCACTCCTTCTACCCCTTCCTTAGTGCTTTCTGATTTCGTCTTTTAGTGATTCCGGATGTTTGCTGCGTGGACTAGATTGACTCATTAATTCAGGTACGTGAACAGTTTCTTTCACAAACAAACTCCTTGTTCCACTCATTAATTTTATTCCTTGTAATTGTTTCAAAGTTGATCGAAATAATCATATATTGATCATCGACGAATTGGTATCTTATACATACTCAGTAATTTGTTATAATTTGTAGTACCTACTAATATATATATAAAAAATTCAAGTTTAAATAATACTAAAGATGTTATGGATAATGTGGGTTTTATATACAAACATGCCAAGTATCTATTTTGTGTTTTCGTACAAATTTGCTAGTCATGTGTAACGTGTCACACCCCCAAATTACCACTTGCGGAGTTTTACCACGAGACATGTGACGTACCAGAATCTAGCCACTAATTATGTTGAACTAACATTAAGTAAATTAAAACAACTCATAAAATTCAACATGAAAAGTGAGTTTCAACATTAAACGTTTCAAAACAGTATATGTTCAGCGGAAGCAATCGTAAACGTCTCAACAATTAAAATGAAAATGTTCTAAAAAGAAAAGTTCATTGTTTGCAGTCGAGTAGCGCGCCCCATGACACTTCAAGCTCCCCAGACTGCAAGTTCCCATGCATGAGTCATCTAACAACCTGCAAGCATGCAGAAAAACTGTATCAGCGATTAAGCCGGCAAATTCACAGTTTTGTTTTACCGAAAACAAGTTGGCGTTTAGTTTAAAGACATGTTGATAATAACTCGATACCGCAAGTGACATTAGTTTGTTTGTTGCCCTTCCCCAATGCCTATCAACATTGGTCATGTGGTTAAGGTCATTAGTTCACGCCCGTCCTATCCAGGTATGGTGTGAGGTTGTCAAGCCTAATAGCGTTATCAACTAATACCCCGTTTCCCTCTAAGCAACTAGTTCGGTAGTAAGATGAGACTTAAAGTGATAGATTTGAGTGTATTATCCAACATCGAAATTAAACAAAACAGTTATAACAAAGTATTCCTCCAAGGAATAGTAGTCATCCCCTCCAGGGATAAAAGTTTGCAAAGTATCCCTCCAGGGATACTAGTTTGTTTGTTTGTCCCTACTGGACACATGCTTGTAAAAGAGCAGTGAACTCACCTTAGTTTGCTCGGTAATGTTAACGTGTCTCTACGTGTTAAGTGTTAGGTCCGTTACAAGCAACCTAGTGTACGTTTAGACGTAAGTATGTATACAAGTAGAGTGTTTGCTAAACCCTAAGTGTCCAAACAACCATGTGTTTATGAAATCAGATTAACATGTTTGTCATGCAGTAGTAGGTCCACTAGTTGTTGACAGTAATTGTGGTTAACCAAACCCTGAACCAATACTTAGCATCATATAAACTCGGAATAGTGTAAGAAACTCAGATTTTGTTTGTTTGTTTATACATAAACTCGGATATCTCATTGCACACACATTAAATTCGGACAAGAGCATTTATGTTCGGACCTCACATATGCATGTATATAAAGTCGGACTTCCCACCTATGCACAAATAAATCCGGACCTAGCATATATAAGCACTTAAACGTGGACACTCCAAAACATTAAACCTGGACTCTCATAATTAAACTTAGACAATAAACTTGGACAATTAAGTCCTGACAATAAACTTGGACAATTAACTCCTGACAATTAAGTCCTAACAATAAACTTGGACATCATATATGTTTAACAAATTCAGACGTGTATAGGTTAACAAATTCGGACATGCATAAGTTAATAAATTCGGAACTCCCCTTGCAAGTAAACTCGGACACACATGTTCCCAATTAAGGTCATGTTTGGCTAAGCTTTTTGAACCAACTTATTGACTTATTGGCTTTTTCAAAAAGCAAATAAGTCAAAATATTGTTTGGGTAATTGAAAAGGACTTTTCAAAACAACTTTTCAATAGGAGGAAAAAGTCAGTTTTGAAAAGCTAGAATTTTGTGGCTTTTTGGAGCTTTTTAGTATTTTACATGGAAAAGCTAAGCCAAACACTTTTTAAAAAACAACTTATTAACTTATTGGCTTTTCCTACCCCATAAGCTAATCCAAACACTTTTTAAAAACTCCTTTTCAAAAAGTAATAAGTCAATAAGTCCTTTTCACTAAAAGTCCTTTTTGAGTTAAATAAGCTTAGCCAAACAAGCCCTAATTTCAGATTTCCTATACACACATATATAAATTCGGACTCACCTAAATCATTTAAATTCGGACTCATTCCAATCATTTAAATTCGGACTCACTCCGATCATTTAAATTCGGACTCATACATGCACACCAGTAAACTCGGATAACCATGAAATTTCAATATTCTCAGATTAACAACAACAGTTACGATCAAAACCCTAATCTCAATAGTCAATCATGTTATGAATCAAGCAACAATTTAGCATTCATATCATATCAATAGCATCTGTAATGACTAGCGGCAATCATGCAAGTCAGTCAATCTAGCAATTATCGCACATTCATCAGTCATGAAACCAAGCACAGATTGTTTGGATGTCTAGGATTTGCAAGAAATCAAAAGAACAAGAATGACTAAGTATAGCACAAGGCACTTACCTTAGATTGATATAGAGATTGTTCTAGGAGGATTGAAAGATCAGAGGTTGATGATTTGTGTGAGAATTTGGTGAAGCCAGGAAGTCAGAGAAAAGATGTAGAGAAAACTGTCGTATGGTGATTATGAGGAGCTTAGAGTTTTGAGTAGTTTATAATAGTTTCACCAATAACTCTAAACACCCCTAACTATACTACTTTCACACAAAAGCACAATAATCATGCAGTTCACATTTAAACACATAATTCATTTATTTATCATGCAATGTGCAAGTTTCATATAAACCGCCCATTTATAATTATTATTCGTGTTAGTCACCAATGTTCAAGAGTTATCAAGTGTTGTGTTCCGGTAATTCCCCGGATTACCAACATAGACTCATTTAACCAACCCTAGTTAAATGCAATGCTATAAATGTGTGTCTAAATTAACTGTGGTTAGGTTACGACATAACCTAAAATTGCGGGTTGTCACATAACAGAGGTTTGGTCTTTGGATTAATGACACAATTTATTAAAATCTAAAATTTTATTCTTTAAGTTACTTTTGATGATGTTCTAGTGATGATGTTCTAGGTTGTATTGCTAACCAATTACTAAAAGGTATTTAAATCTCAGATATTTTATTTTTAACCAGATACGGCTGTATCACCTTGAATCTATATGTTGTATGTATTTGTTTTCTTGCTAAGCGATTTTGAACTAAGATCTAGCGGAGAAAGGAGATATATTTAAGGTGCAGATTTAATATTTGATTAAGTTTTGGTGTTTGTAATTCATTGATTTATCTGGAATTATGTTGTTAATTTAAGGTATAGATTCGAACTTTGTTAATTTTTGTGCTATATATGGCCTCAGATATTGTTATATGGTAAACATAAAAATCTGGCAATTTTTGTGGGGAACAAAGAAGATGATTAACTCAATACCCGATTTACTCTATTTTAGCTCACAAATTGATTCACTAATTTTCTTGTATTAGAAAAAAAGGTCAACATAAGATTTTAATATATTTTAAATTACTTTTAATATCATGTCTATCTATAAATAACATTTGATAAATATGATATGATTTAGGATTTTGCTTTTCATATTTCCAAATTTTCACATACTAGTTTTGCCGATTGATTTGGCGAAATCACCTAATTAAATTAATATTATTAGTGTTATTTTAGTCACAATATTTAGGAATGCTAGATTGTTATCATATACATGTTTATATGTGGTTTGTATAAGATTTGAATATATATATATATATATATATGTATATATATATATGTATATGTATGAAATATTGCGACTCTCGTGATACCCTTACATAATAAGAAATAATAAAATTCACTATTATAGAAAAAAAATTAAGCTGCAAGAAATAATGGATCATATGTAATCTATCATAACATTACGTGGATTTGATGGAGATATTGTTTACTTTTAAGATCAGAGTGATAGGTTAATAATTAATATTTGCTTGTAAGTTCCTATTACTTTATAAAGTTATATATTATACCTTCTGTTATATTATACGGTGATATTTTATAATGTTATGTATTTATAATATGAGTTTATGGTATGCCTTGTAGTATGGATACTATTGAATAGAACCCATAAACCAAAGTTGTGGTTTTTATTACTATCATGAAAGGGAATATATGTTTAGATAAGACACCTGAACATACCCCTAAATCTCATTATCAATTATAAAAGGTCATAAGGTTTTAGATGGACAAATATTACATGACTTGGTTATGTTAGAATCTCTCTATTTATATTATGTGAAAAGAAGAATATTTATAAGGAAAATTTGGATAAAAGATTTGCATTTGTCATCAACACGTGAGATAAGCTATTGAAGTAGCAATATCAAATATGATAATATGAAAAGATTAAAATGATTTTATATCCTTGTGTCCGAGTAAATAATAAAAAGAAATAATGAAAAGCTATGAAGCTTGTTCTGGTTATTACATTCCTTGAAGTGAATGTGATTATATAATGATCATAGACATAATTGAGAAATTTGTAATAATATCATGTTAATAATGAGATCAATCATCAGAATGTTATGATAGCCAAGTTAATAATAAGAACGACTATCAAAATTGTAATAATGGTGATAATGAGATAGACCACTAAAAGTGGCAAATTATGGGGAGAACCAAATGTGAAAAGGATAAAAGTTACATAACATGATAGTTTGCAATGATAATGCGGTGTTCTTTTGCATAATGCAACTAATACATATACGATCGTAAACCAGAAGTTTATGTATCGTGATTATTTACTTAATTGGCATGACCGGTTAGACCACACCGAGTCAATGATGATGTGAAAGATAATAAAGAACTAGAAGAGTCTTCAAGCTGATAATTAGCATGTAATGTTTGCTCTCAAGAGAAATTTTATATTTACCAAATAAAGTAGGGTGCGTATCCCTAAATATATTGGAAGTGACTAAAAGATACGAATATCCCAATATGATGCTATTTAGTGTTTTAAATCGATGCATCGTCTAAATGTTATCAAATCCACAACCCGAAGTTTGTGTGATTGTGGCTTAGCTAATGTGATAGCAAGCATATTATTCCAGACTGGTATATATCTATTTTGGTAATATGAGTTAGTTTAATTCCCATGTTATTAATGATTATTAAAATAACTGTTGAGCTTTGTATAGTTTATGTTCATATAAGACATGCTTTGTTGAGATGATCACTAAATGTTCACAACTGATTGAAAATCAAATGATCATAAGAGCAACAATTTATTTGGGTATATGTGATTTTTACATGTGCAACATTAATTCACATCAAGCCAACAAAATAAAATACCTTTCTCCCCATAAAGTTGGTTATTGGTCAGGAACCAAACATGTCCCATTAAATATTTT
This sequence comes from Scalesia atractyloides, assembly GCA_947069175.1. Classification (NCBI taxonomy): domain Eukaryota; kingdom Viridiplantae; phylum Streptophyta; class Magnoliopsida; order Asterales; family Asteraceae; genus Scalesia; species Scalesia atractyloides. Next base: position 26,048,034 of record CAMTDV010000005.1, read on the forward strand.
GGTTGTGCAAAATATATTGAAATTGATCCACCAAAACGCACAAAGATGGGACCTCAAAAGGTGGTTGGGAATATATTTTAATGTATAGATCATTAACGAGATATTTGTTTACGAATCAACTAATTGATTTCCATCTCAATGGATTAACATTCCCAACATCAGGGGAGATGAAAGGCAGTTGGAAATAAAAAATGAGTTAGAATGAATTATCATTGATCCTTGTACTAAACAATGTGAACTAGAAGTTCAAATGATAACTCATTTACAAAGATTAACGAATCTATTACCAAACGCATTCACTGACCTTAAAAAGGTGACTATGTCACATATACCAACTGCTAATGCTCCAGTTAAGATGAGTGTCCCAGAAGGATAACCACATGTTTGTAATGAGTCTATTGCACGTCTGAAGCGTGATAGACTAGTCGATTCCAATAATAAAATTCCTCTAAAGTTTGAGCAACTAATTAAGATGATCAAGTCGAGGTTATATTATAAAGGTTTCCTGAAGAGACGTTAGACATGATGGTTCCAGAAGAACCTTAGGTACCTGAAAATAAAGAGATCTCAATAAGTTGTATCATGTTTAAGATATGTATGGAATCAAAGCATAATCGACGTCGTTATACTTTTGTATATAGATATAGCGCTTGAAATGATGAAATAATGAGGATCAAGATTTATGATCTGCCTATGAATGAAGATACATAAATGATTGGCCAAAATGGAAAAACGCAAAATATGGCAGATTTAAATTCTCTAATGGAATGGAAAGTTTCCGAACCAACAATCCATGCAACTTATAAGATGTTGGATACAAACAGGTCCTTTATGTAAATTATGAATTGAAAATCAAATAAAGTGATATAAGGCAAAATTGGTGACACAAGAATTTTCGCAAAGACCTATGATTGGTGACTAGGACACATGTTCTCTAGTGGTGGATGCATTGACTTTCCAATATCTTATTAGTATGGTAATATATAAAGAGAGCAGTGACATGCGTTTTATAAATATTATGTATGCAAGTTTACATCAAAGTCCTGGAAGGATTAAATTGTCAAAATTGTGTAAAGTAAGTTCTCGAGAACATTAAGTTTGTTGTATATGTTATCAAACTGAATATAAATGGAACTCCACATGAGTATCCTAAAGAATTTGAATGCTTAAAAAGGTTAATTGAAACATTTTATGGGTGTAATTTTTGTGCACCAATAAACATACATAGAAAACTTGTACCTGGTGATTTTGGTATCTCAATGGACAATGTACAAGCATGGTACAATATGGATTTTATAAATGAAGCAAGTGTTTATGACATCTTTGCATATAATATAGAAATCAATGAACAAGTTTATGTGATGGAACTCCTAAAGAGTGTATGCACATACATAATTAGTCAAAGTGAAAAGAAGTATGTGAATGATTGTAAATGTCTAAGGCATTGATTCCAAAACCTTGGCAATGAATATTTATAAAGTTAAAAAAGATCTGTATGGACTAAAATAGTATAGTCGAACGTGAGATAATCAACTTATTGATGAGCTTCAAAAGAGAAATACATATGATGTAGTTGGTCCATTCGTTTTCATTAAAAGAACAATATTCTATACCTTGGTAGTTATACACGAGCATATGTCATTAATAAATATATTGCAAAATATATTAATCAAGATATTCGTACATATGGACAACATAAAACAAGAACAGATTAGGCCCTTGTGGGAATGAAGTTAGCTTGCGAATACCATGGGTCTCGGCCAGTTCATCATTTAATTACACAAGTAATATTAATTGTTTTAATCTTAATCTAAATTAGTCAATACAAACGAATATGAACAAAACATAATATTTAAAATCACATTTTAACGGAAATCGCATGGATTCCACTTCTTATGAGTCATCCTAATTTGGAATGCGTGAAGAAAAGGTTCTGACATGCTTATATGAAAATCAAATTTTCATATGACTCACTTGTTTAGATCCCCATAATGGTTAGGCGTGTTGCTAATAGTGAGCACTGAATTCATTTTTTTAATGGTTTTAATTACTATCGCATCCTTTTGGTTAAAGATATAAAAATAAACCAAGTGACAAGATGAGTTTTTTTCCAAAAGGGTTTTGGTAGAAAAAATATTTATTAAAATATGTGATTTTAAACATATTTACGAAAATGGGTATTTTTCATTATTTCTTTGTTTTTAACTACAATGTCGTTGTTTTTTCTTTTATTTTTTTTTTATTACAATCACTTTTCTAGTTTTTTCCTTCAATCAGTTCATATATTTTTAAACTAGCTTATAATATTTTTTTTCGTTTTTAATAAGAAATAACAAATTTTCAAATACAAACACCCTCTGTAACGCCCTGCTATTTCAAACTTTCTATTTTTGGAAAGTTCATGTTGTAATTTTATTTTTGGCAACTTTTGTAATCTTTATATTCATCTTTCCGTTGTAATCGATATTCCGAGACTTGAATCATAATAAAACGCGTATTCTATTTTAACATGTTAAACTCGTTTATATTCTACATATATGCTACTTAAACCACAATGCGCATAAACACTTGATATACTTGAGATACGTGACATACATGAATTATACATCGTTTGGACATACACAATATTTATACGCAATGTTTATACTTGATCATGCTTGATAACACCTATTATTATGCTTACATTACATAAATAACCCTGGTATTACGCCTTTTGTGCTTAAAACACCCTTAAAACTATCAAAAGCAAACTTCAGGGGCTGAAAGTGTCAAAAATCAAAAGAATTCTCAGCCACGACCCACTCCCGGGCCGCGACCGTGTGGTCCATACCCTCTCGCGCCCCGCCAGCAGCCTAATCCTGCAGAACATTTAACCAGCTCATAGATTGGTCAATTCTAAGTGTCAAGGATTGTGCTTTCTTCATTAATTACTCACCAAACCAAACCCTAATCACTTCCTATAAAACCCAAGCCTCCTCCACACTTCCTCCACTTTGCAAACACTCTAATCCCTCTCTCAAACACTCTAAATCCAGCTGAGAAATCAGCAGCAAGGCAGATTCACTGAAGTTGCAAAAGTGAGCATAACCTCATTTATACTTCATCTTTTTCATCCATTCTTCTTTTAAACCACTTGGAACAACCTTGGGTATGATTCCATGGGTTCTCCTTGGAGAATTCAGACCTGGAACTTCACCACAAAGGCTCCAAAGTGTACTAAAACTTTCTGTTTTGATTCTAAACTTTGTTAAACTTGTTCAAACTTGAGTCATCTCATCTCAAACCTATGTCCGAATGCTTACAACACTATTAGTGGTTGGTTAGGCTTAAAAACAAGGTTGAGACATGTCAAACTAGAGATGAAAACCTCACAAACTTTCTGTTTTCAACTTGGGTTTATACCCACAAGTAGTGTCCAAGTTCAACTTGTGCATGTGTGAAGATGGTCTAGCCTTGGCAACCCATCTTGAATCCACACACTACTTGATGTTTTACATGAGATTAGTTGTTGTTAGTACTTAGTTCATGACCCACCTTGTGTTTGTAACACAAGTGTAGTGGTGAACATTCGATGTGCCTAAACGGAAGCATGTTCTTCCTACCTCCTACATGATATCCATGACACTAGAGGTGCCTAAATGGAGACTTTGATCTCCTACCTCATGCTTGATTTATGATTTAAAGTACCTAAACTAAGTATATTATATATATATATGTATACATACACGTGACAAAGACTTAATAATAACTACATAGTTACTTGTTAAGAAACTAGTTACATCATCTAAAGACCATACACTTGTTACGATTTTAATGGATCTTTGAATCCATGAAAACACACCAACCCTTGCGGTTTCTATAGTGTCAAGAACAAGTGTCATGAGTACAAGATGATTATTTTCATAATACTATTTTTACGTTATTTAAACTCCGAATCTATAATCTCCCGTTAACTCCCAACACTAATACGCCTTTGTTACTTCTTGTAGAAGGACAAGGTGCTCCAAGATAATCAACCTACTACACTCTCGGGATTCAAGTCGGATTTAGCTTGCAAAACCGTGAGTATACTCGATCCCATTTTCCTATTTTCATACTTTGGGTGCAACATGTACAAATTCACAAATGACACAAACTTGTTTACTTTATACTCTATCCTTACATATCATGAAACTTGTTTATATGCCCATATTTGCATGCTATGTTAGACTTGTGTATATGCTCATTAACCTTGTTAGCCTACCTCAACAATTTATAGCGCTATAGGATTAATGCACCCCCTGTAAACTAGTGGTAATTGTTAAGTAAACTATGTTACACTCTCGTTGTTTTGACAAAGAATGAGTAATCAATATTGCGTTAGACTATGGATTGACATATATCATCACATGTTTTGCATGCCCAATTTTACTTATTTACAATGTTATCATGATGGATGTGAGTCAAATATTTCTTTATTATGCTAAGTATTAAACTTGTATGCTCGCCAACATTATTGTTGATATATATTATTTTAATACATGTTGCAGGAAAGTAAGTTGATGATATGAAGAAATGCAATTAGGATGGACTAGATACTCACCTAAATTTTGATCACTGTATTTCATTTATGTCAATTATGCTATTTGAACTTGTCGTATTTTGATTTTTGAACAATGTATTGCAACATTTTGTTATCAATGGAATCATTGTTATTAAATTATTGACGCAAAGTAGTGTTATGACGTTTTGAGCAATTTGTTCGTCTCATCCCGATGTTTCCGCCATCGGTTGGGGTGTGACAGATTGGTATCAGAGCCATAAGTATAGGGAATTAGGAAAATTGCCATGCTCTTGACCTAGTCTATAGTTTATGTGCCTGACTTTTGACCATTCTTTATTCATGCTTAAAATGTTAATTCTTCCTTACTTTGCTTCTATATCTTCTTTTGTCTTAAACATACAATGTGTCCTTTCTAAGACACCTTATACAAAATTACACACTTGAAGACACTCTTGTTACATCAACGAGATGATTTGCACCAAGATAGGCCCAATGGCCCATAATTTTTGGTGAAATCCCTCAATCCGCGTTTATGCTTTTTACACGAAGTTACGCCATCAAGCTAGGAGTGATATCGACATCTTGATGGTAGACTTCCATTTCAAACTCTAGTGGACCCTTACCAATGAGTCGGAATTTGCTCCTCGTTTGGTAAGTACCAACCACATTTAGGGTACGATGTTATCAAGTTAGGGGTGAAACCCGCACCTTGTTAACTAGTCCCAATCCTCGATTTTCAATCTCGCCAAAGTCTCGAATTTTCGATCGACTAGGGACATGTAGTAACTGGAAGGGTGAATACCATTAGTCGCTTCTCGATGAGAGTATTCTACCTATTAGGCCAAAGCATGTTTCCCTAACTCAAAAGGACTTTCGATCCACTTTGGAATAGTCGACGTTTCTCTACCCGAAACATTCCAATGTTTTATTGAGCCTATCTTTTATGCTAATTCAATTTCAATGTGTTTTATACTTTGAACGTTACTAGCTTCGATTCATTTACACAAGTTGCACTTATCTCGCAATCTCAAACAACGTTAATCCTTCGTGAACAAACTAAATTTACACTCTTTCATGTCAATATTTGTGATTATACTATGTGAACTCTTATTTTACCAATGTAAACTATTGAAACTATGTGCTACATGTTACATGCTAAATTATGCAAAATGTCTTTTCTCAAATACATTATGATCAAGTCTCATCTTTTACCATCAACCTTGTAGATGTCTTCCAACCGTCTTTCCAACACCAAGAAGAGCTCAAAGTCAAGCGCTAGCAAGAAGGAATTGCTTGCGTTCATGGCGAAGCAAATGGCTCAAGTCATTCCCGACATTGTAAGCAAGGTTATCGCTACTACCGCCAACTCGTTTATCAAATCTAAAGCTAATCAACCTAAGCCTACCTCTTTCAACTACAAGCACTTCATCGCTTGCAACCCTAGGCCATTCACTGGCAACAAGGGTGTCACTGCTATGCTCGAATGGTTTGAGAGCATCGAAGTGACATTCATCAACAGTGATTGTCCTGAGTACCTCAAAACCCGAAGCGCAACGGGCGTCTTCCAGGCTCGAGCTCTCGAGTGGTGGACGAACGAGTGTAACATCCGCTCCAATGAAGGAGCCTATGCGCTACCTTGGATCGAGGTTAGGGAGATGATGATATTGGAATTTTGTCCTCCCCATGAACAAGAAAAGCTTGAGAATGAATTTTGGCACCTCAGGCAAGTGGGTGACGATAACCTTGGTTACACCACCCGCTTCAAACAATTAAGCATCATCGTTCCCCATCTCGTGAACACGTCTACACGTGCTATTAGGAAATACCTCAACGGCCTTCCTCCTGCCATCCGTGATGCCATTCAAGCCTCCAGCCCCGATAACCTTGACCATGTTTACCGTCTCGCTGCCGAGATCAATGATAACCGTGTTCGTGATAAAACCAAACCCTCCAGCTCCACCAAATCTGCCAACCAAGCCACCACCAAACCTAGTGAACCCAAATCCCAAGGTTGCAATGAAAGTTCCAAAACCAAGGTTGCAACGCGATCACACCAGCTGCAAACCCAAATCCCCCACAAGAACCTGCTAGAAAAACGTACATTGGGAATCATCCCAAGTGTACCATATGCCATCACCATCACCCAGCCAACATCGCTTGTCACCATTGCACCAATTGCAATCGGTTTGGGCATGTAACTGCCGCTTGCCGAAGTGGTCCTGCACCACAAGATAACCAAAACCAGCAACCACCCCAAAACCAAAACCGCCATGCACCTACCAACAATGCCCGAGCTTGCTTCAAGTGCGCTGATCCAAATCACCTCCATCCCCAATGTCCTCAGTTAAACCAAGAGCAGCAACAACAAGCTCCTCGTGGTCGCGCTTTCAACACTAATGCAAACCAAGCGCAACACGACAATGAAGTCGTGAACGGTACGTTCCTTGAAATGGCTTATATGCTTCTTTACTATTTGATACTGGTGCGGATAAAAGTTTTGTATCCATAGAATTTGAACCAATGTTAAATTGTGCACGCTCTAAGCTTCCAAAATCTTTCCCCGTCGAGGTTGCTAATGGCAAGTCCATCACCGTCGACTCTGTTCTTCGCGATTGTTTTCTCACCCTCAATAATCATGTGTTCTCTATCGATCTCATACCCATGCAATTGGGTAGTTTCGATATCATAGTAGGTATGGATTGGCTTCGTAAGAACCATGCCGAAATCGCTTGTCATGAAAAATTTGTTCGATTGCCTCTTCCATCTGGTGACACTTTGCACGTCTATGGAGAAAGACCCTCGAAAGGTCTCAAACTCATGTCATGCACCCAAGCGAACAAGTACTTACGTAAGGAGTACTTTGCCTTTTTAGCCCACATTGTGGAAGAAAAGGGCAAGGGAAAGGACGTAAGTGATGTCCCAGTGGTGTGTGGTTTTCCCGATGTTTTCCCCGAAGACCTTCCTGGTCCACCTCCTCCTCATTCAGTTGACTTCCGTATCAATCTCATTTCTGGTGCTACGCCTGTCGCTAAATCTCCTTACCGCCTAGCACCCTCGAAGATGCAAGAGATATCAAGCCAACTTCAAGAACTTCTTGATAAAGGCTTTATACGCCCTAGTACTTCTCCTTGGGGCGCTCCCGTCTTATTCGTCAAGAAGAAGGATGGTTCGTTTCGGATGTGTATCAATTATCGCGAACTCAACAAACTCACCGTCAAAAACCGCTATCCTCTTCCCCGAATCGATGACCTTTTTGATCAACTTCAAGGCGCAACTTGCTTTTCCAAGATCGACCTTTGTTCCGGTTACCATCAACTTCGAGTCCTCAAAGAAGATATCCCTAAAACCGCCTTACGTACTAGATACGGTCACTACGAATTTATAGTTATGCCATTCGGTTTAACGAATGCACCCGCGGTCTTCATGGACTTAATGAATCGGGTGTGTAAGTTATACTTGGATCGCTTCGTGATCGTGTTCATAGACGATATCCTCATCTATTCCAAGACTCAAGACGAGCACGAGCGACACTTATGTCTTATCCTTGAACTTCTTCAACGTGAAAAACTATACGCCAAATTCTCCAAGTGTGAATTTTGGCTAAAGGAAGTTCAATTTCTCGGTCATGTTGTGAATGAGAAGGGCATTCACGTCGATCCCGCAAAGATCAAAGCCATAAAGAATTGGATCGCTCCAAAATCTCCGTCCAAAATTTGTTCCTTCCTTGGTTTAGCCGGTTATTATCGTCGCTTCATTTCTAACTTTTTAAAGGTCGCCGTTCCTCTCACGTCTTTGACCCAAAAAGATAAACCTTTTGTTCGGGGTCCCGAACAAGAGGAGTCTTTTCAGACACTCAAGGACATGCTTTGTAATGCTCCTATTCTCGCTCTTCCTGATGGAAACAATGATTTTGTCGTGTATTGCGATGCTTCAAACCGAGGCCTTGGTTGCGTTCTTATGCAACGGGACAAGGTTATCGCTTACGCTTCAAGACAACTCAAGATTCATGAGAAAAACTACACTACGCACGACCTTGAACTTGGTGCCATTGTTTTTGCATAAAGATATGGCGACACTACCTGCATGGTACCAAGTGTGTGGTCTTCACCGACCATAAGAGCCTTCAGCACATCTTCAATCAAAAAGAACTCAACATGCGTCAACGTCGATGGGTAGAGTTACTCAACGACTACGACTGCGAAATTCGCTATCACCCTGAAACATACCTTCCATCCAGTGCTATGTTTGCAAGAGAAGGTGTGATCGTAGGAGCTCGACCTGTTGCCGGTGGTTTGAGACATAACCGCTGGTAAAGCGAATGTTGTAGCCGATGCTCTAAGTCGTCAACCTCACGCGAAGAGTATCCACTGTTTCCAGATCCTAAGCAATCTTCAAGATCGAATTCGTGAGGCCCAACACTCATCCATCAACGAGAACAACTTATACAATGAGATGAAGTGTGGTGCCGAAGAACAACTGCAAGTCCCAAAACCTTGGATCTTTCAATGATATCAAACAATCACCAATAGTGGGCGGAATCCAAACTTGGTGAGATTCAAGAATACCGAAAAACAAGAACACAAGAACACCGAAAATACTTTTAAACCTTGCACACGATTCTATTACTATTACTAGCAAAACCGTCTGGTACAAGGTGAACAACAACCAAATCGCCTCCCTAGCTCTCTCTAGAAATTCTCTGTAACAATGAGGCTTAACCCTAATAATGAATAAACAAAACATTATATAGGGTCCACTAAGAACTTGGCCCACATGGCCTAACCAAAGCCCAAAACACTAATTAGCCCACATGGCTTATTCCTAAACTATCTAACCCACTAGAAAACTAAGCCCAATAGCTTATAATTAGGTTTGATAAAGATAAGCGTAAACCTACTCAATTATATGGCCTTACAATATCCCCTAGGTTTATGATGTCTTTATCAAACTGTTGTCTTCATCATGCCTCTGTGGGAAGATACTTCATGTCTTCATTCTCAAACTTGGGTCTTCTGTTTTTTCTTAATCACGATCAGCTTTGCTTGAAAATTTTGTTGAAAAGAAGGCAAGAGGAGGATTCTCATCAACTCTTTTCTTTGTCAATCTTCTCTCTTTCAAGCAGGTTCACTGGTACTTCTTCAAAGGTACTATCATTGTCAGATAATGACTTGCATCTGATTCTTCTGACTCTTGTACACTTTGTCACGATACTTCATGCTTTGTCTGCAACCAACGACATCTCAATCTTCATCAACCCATGTTTCTTAATATAAATCAAGCTCTGCACATGCTCAGAAATTCATAAGCAAACATTTTTATATCAACAGAGGAAAGTACCACATAAACACTCGGTACATCCAAGTAATTGTACTCGGATCAAAATTCAAATTTTATCTTTTGATGATCAGTCAAATCTTCAAGAACGGTTAATAATTTTTAATTAAATAAATAAACAGGACACTATTTTTGGATTTTTGGATTTTCCAATTTTTTTAGTTTCCTTTTAATATGAAAACATAAACTGAAACGCATAAACTTACTCAAACAGTTACAATATACAATTACAATTGCAATGGGATCAAAATCGTTTTCAGGCAGACCAAGGAACATTTTTCAGCACGAACTTATTCAGACTGGTCTAAGTGATTGCCAATATATTTGTCCTCTTAAACCTAACGCTCAACTTTCATTTTTCAACTTCGTGATATGCTTAAGGTAATATTACACTATTATACCCGTGTGTCCCATACCATGACATACCCTCGCGATCAAGGTAAGCACAATGATTCATCATAGCAGGTGAGTATACTGAGTTCATCCTTTTGATTTTACAATGTCGGACTATTGGTGAACAGGTCAGTACTTTTGTACAACAGAGTGACCAATAGAATTTCCAACGAGGGTTAGGCAAATACCTTTTTGGTACGAATTTAGCTTTTTAGCTTAATGGAATTCACTCATTTTGAGTTTATCTTTCTTTAAGGTTTTTGGCCTCTTTGGCTCTTTTAAGATATCCTGACTGTGCCTAGGTCTGCATATAATCTGGATGCAACAGAAGGACAACCATGATATCCCCGGATGACTCAACAGCATAAAGACCCGAAACCGTAGACATTGGCTATCTATCAATGCAAGATTTAAGACCATAAAATCATACGCCGATGGTATGTTACCCACATGATACATAGTTCGTTATGTTTGTATCACTTGGTATCTTTTATCACTTTGAGCGTCAAGCCTATCGACATATCACATTAGATCCTAGTCTTTTCAGCTATAGCACCTAACATGTGTTGGTCAAACCCTTTATCGTGAATATTCATTTCATTTCCCATATATGCATTGTTTTAGGATCATCACCAAGTTCTTATGTATCCCCCTAAAACAATGTCTAATACGCAACAAACTCTTTTTGGATTTTTCTCTTTTTCTTATACTAAAGCTATACATATATACATCTGACTCTTTCTATCCCCCTAATATTGTACATAAATCTTATGCACACATTTACCTAATAACAGAAAGTATGTACACAAGAAAATTGTGAGAAAATGAAAATATTTTTGTTGTTTTTGCTTAACCGTTCTGTCATCTTATTAAAGACTAATCAATAATAAGATTAACGCACAAAATTTAAACTGTACCTTTTTCACTGATCTTATCTTACCACAGTTATCTCCTCCAAGGAAACATATCAACTGCAAGAATAAAACCTTATGCAACAGTGAGATATTACCTGTTAAGTCTCTTGGAACAACCGCTATCAACATCCAAGAAGCGTCAACAGCTCCTCCTTGGTTGTCCCTGAAAAATAAGGAGATTAGTAAGACATTGGTACCCAGGCCATCGTGGTCCTGGGCTTTCCTGAAGCATCAAAATATGAGACTTCTTGTAAGCACATGTCCCCTTTTGTTTCAAGGACTGGTGATGCTGGTGCTTTATGTTTTGCCTTCCAAGTTTGTTTAGGCTTTTCTAATTTCTTAGGCGCCTTTGGCAAAACATTTTGCTTTTCAACCTTGTTATTTATCAAAACTTGTTTAGGTTTCAAAGGTTGATTTCGTTTAGCTTTCGCAGCATTCCAATCCCCATCAGATGGTTTAACATGGGGAATCTTATTCATCATTGCCTTAGGTTTTTCAACCTTCATTAGCTTAGAATAAGATCTATCCCTTGATGTAACCCTCTGATGTTGTGTATAATATGGCACATAGGAACGATGTGTGCGGTTGAACAGTGTGCGTTGTGCGGGTTGAGCGATGTGCGAGGTGGAGTGTGCGATGGAGTGTGCGGTTGGTGGAGTGTGTGATGGTTCACAAAGTGTGCGAGGTGGTGTTTCGGTTACGGTGGTGTGCGGTCGAAGAAACTTGAAAGTGTGCGGTTGAGGTGGGTGGCGGTGAGAGTGTGCGAAGAGGTGTGTGGTGAGAGTGTGCGAGTGAAGATGATGGTTTGAAAGTGGTGCTCGAAGCTCGTCGGAAGAGACGGTGAAGCACCTGTGATATTCTCGTGAACAGTGATCTGATGATGAAGATGATTATGGAATTCGAGTGATGTTGATGAAATGATGAAAATATGAATTTTATGATGAAGGTTTGACTTTTGAAACGATTTTTACGGTTTCGAAATCTTAGTTGAGATTATTCTCGAGAACAGTGAAAATTTATCCAACTAGAGAATCCCGAGATGATAGGAATTTTTAATAAAACAATTTTTTTAACACTTAAAAGATAAATCAAATCCTTTTACAATTTAAAAAAATAATTCTCTTAACATTCTTTCAAAGTATCAAAACACCATAATATACTTATTTTTGATAGAATTCCGATGAATACTATGAAGAACATGAAGAACGAAAATCAAAATCTTGAATATTTGATATCAAACCGAGCCTAAAAATAGGTTCTAAAGGCTCTGATACCAATTAGTGATGATGTGGTGTACGGTTAGGTGGAGTGTACGGTTGTTATGGCGGTGTGCGGTGGAGATATAGTGTGCGATTGCCGTTATGTAGATGATGATGAACAATTAGTGATGAATGATAAGGTCGCACACTTCCGATATAGTCACACACTATCAAAACTTTGTTGTGTGTAGTGGTTAATAAGGTCGTACACTTGACAGCACAACTCCAATTCGCACAATTCCACCCCAACTTTCAATGAATATGATGATGATTTAATAAGTTGCACAAATGTAGTCGCACAGTAACTTATTTTAATAACTGATCACCAACAAAATCTAGAAAATCAAGGAGTAAAATTTGAAAATTTATTTCGAGAGATTATTTCACCAATAGTCTCCTAAAAATCAGGAAACATAGACTTCAAGCCACCAAAGCAGATCAAAACGTGGATTTTGAACTGTTCTCCAAATCTTCAAGTATGTTCTTCGTGTTCTTGAAGATTTCAACAAAAGTTTCAAAAATTCATGAATATTTTGATATCAAAACCGAGCCTTCGAAAGACTTCGTAGGCTCTGATACCAATTGTAAGTCCCAAAACCTTGGATCTTTCAATGATATCAAACAATCACCAATAGTGGGCGGAATCCAAACTTGGTGAGATTCAAGAATACCGAAAAACAAGAACACAAGAACACCGAAAATACTTTTAAACCTTGCACACGATTCTATTACTATTACTAGCAAAACCGTCTGGTACAAGGTGAACAACAACCAAATCGCCTCCCTAGCTCTCTCTAGAAATTCTCTGTAACAATGAGGCTTAACCCTAATAATGAATAAATAAAACATTGTATAGGGTCCACTAAGAACTTGGCCCACATGGCCTAACCAAAGACCAAAACACTAATTAGCCCACATGACTTATTCCTAAACTATCTAACCCACTAGAAAACTAAGCCCAATAGCTTATAGTTGTGTTTGATAAAGATAAGCATAAACCTACTCAATTATATGGCATTACAGCAACTCACGTCCAAAGCCGATGGTATGTTATACTATCTCGATTGAGTCTGGATCTCAAATCGTGCCAACCTTCGTGATTTCTTGATGACGGAAGCTCACAAATCCCGATACTCCATTCATCCTGGTGCCGACAAGATGTACCAAGACTTGCGTACGTCTTACTGGTGGCCTGGCATGAAGAAGGATATCGCTCTTTATGTCTCGAAATGTCTCACGTGTTCCAAGGTCAAGGCTGAACATCAACGCCCCTCTGGCTTACTCGAACAACCAGAAATTCCCGTTTGGAAAAGGGAGAGTATCGCTATGGACTTCATCACCAAACTTCCTCGGACGTCTTCTGGTCACGATAGTATCTGGGTCATCATTGACCATTTGACCAAATCCACGCATTTTCTTCCCATTCGTGAAGATTATAAAGTCGAGAAACTGGCTCGTATCTACACGGATGAAGTCATTTGTCGTCATGGTATTCCCATTGACATCATTTCGGACCGTGATGGTCGTTTCACTTCGCGTCTTTGGCAAACCTTCCAAAAAGCTCTCGGTACTCACCTCAATCTTAGTACTGTCTTTCATCCTCAAACCGACGGTCAAACCAAGCGTACCATTCAAACTCTAGAGGATATGCTTCGTTCATGCGTAATCGATTTTGGTGGCAATTGGGATTCACATTTGCTTTGGTAGAATTCTCGTACAACAACAGTTATCACTCCAGTATTCAAATTGCTCCATTTGAAGCAATAAATGGTCGAAAATGTCGATCGCCCATCTGTTGGCACGAGATTGGTGAAGCTCAACTCACTGGTCCCGAACTCATACAAGAAACAACAAACAAGATCTTGCAAATACGTGATAACCTACTCAAAGCTCGAAGTCGTCAAAAGAGTTACGCTGATAAAAGATGCAAACCTTTGGAATTCAACGTTGGTGATCAGGTACTTCTCAAGGTATCCCCTTGGAACGGTGTAGTTCGTTTTGGCCAGAAAGGTAAACTCGCACCTCACTACGTAGGTCCTTTCAAAATTCTCGAAAGGATTGGTAAGGTTGCGTGTCGACTGAACCTGCCTGAAGAGCTCAACAACGTTCACCCTGTCTTTCATGTTTCGAACCTCAAAAAGTGTTTAGCTGAAGAAGGACTTCAAGTTCCGCTCAAAGATCTCCAAATCAACGAAACTTTTCACTTCGTGGAAAAACCGGTCGAAATCATGGACCGAGGAGTCAAGCAATTGAGGCGCAGTCGAATTCCTATCGTCAAGGTTCGATGGGAAGGTAAACGTGGCGCTGAATTTACTTGGGAACTCGAGAGTGATATGAAGACCAAGTACCCGCATCTATTCGTTACATCTTCCTAAATTTCGGGACGAAATTTTCTAAAGGAGGGGAGACTGTAACGCCCTGCTATTTCAAACTTTCTATATTTGGAAAGTTCATGTTGTAATTCTATTTTTGGCAACTTTTGTAATCTTTGTATTCATCTTTCCATGGTAATCGATATTCCAAGACTTGAATCATAATGAAATGCGTATTCAATTTTACCATGTTAAACTCGTTTATATTCTACATATATGCTACTTAAACCACAATGCGCATAAACACTTGATATACTTGAGATACGTGGCATACATTAATTATACATCGTTTGGACATACACAATACTTATACGCAATGTTTATATTTGATCATGCTTGATAACACCTATTATTATGCTTACATTACATAAATAACCCTAGTATTACGCCAGCCGCCTAATCTGGCAGAACGTTTAACCAGCTCATAGATTGGTCAATTCTAAGTGTCAAGGATTGTGCTTTCTTCATTAATTACTCACCAAACCAAACCCTAATCACTTCCTATAAAACCCAAGCCTCCTCCACACTTCCTCCACTTTGCAAACACTCTAATCCCTCTCTCAAACACTCTAAATCCAGCTGAGAAATCAGCAGCAAGGCAGATTCACTGAAGTTGCAAAAGTGAGCATAACCTCATTTATACTTCATCTTTTTCATCCATTCTTCTTTTAAACCACTTGGAACAACCTTGGGTATGATTCCATGGGTTCTCCTTGGAGAATTCAGACCTGGAACTTCACCACAAAGGCTCCAAAGTGTACTAAAACTTTCTGTTTTGATTCTAAACTTTGTTAAACTTGTTCAAACTTGAGTCATCTCATCTCAAACCTATGTCCGAATGCTTACAACACTATTAGTGGTTGGTTAGGCTTAAAAACAAGGTTGAGACATGTCAAACTAGAGATGAAAACCTCACAAACTTTCTGTTTTCAACTTGGGTTTACACCCACAAGTAGTGTCCAAGTTCAACTTGTGCATGTGTGAAGATGGTCTAGCCTTGGCAACCCATCTTGAATCCACACACTACTTGATGTTTTACATGAGATTAGTTGTTGTTAGTACTTAGTTCATGATCCTCCTTGTGTTTGTAACACAAGTGTAGTGGTGAACATTCGATGTGCCTAAACGGAAGCATGTTCTTCCTACCTCCTACGTGATATCCATGACACTAGAGGTGCCTAAATGGAGACTTTGATCTCCTACCTCATGCTTGATTTATGATTTAAAGTACCTAAACTAAGTATATTATATATATGTATACATACACGTGACAAAACTTAATAATAACTCCATAGTTACTTGTTAAGAAACTAGTTACATCATATAAAGACCATACACTTGTTACGATTTTAATGGGTCTTTGAATCCATGAAAACACACCAACCCTTGCGGTTTCTATAGTGTCAAGAACAAGTGTCATGAGTACAAGATGATTATTTTCATAATACTATTTTTACGTTATTTAAACTCCGAATCTACAATCTCCCGTTAACTCCCAACACTAATACGCCTTTGTTACTTCTTGTAGAAGGACAAGGTGCTCCAAGATAATCAACCTACCACACTCTTGGGATTCAAGTCGGATTTAGCTTGCAAAACCGTGAGTATACTCGATCCCATTTTCCTATTTTCATACTTTGGGTGCAACATGTACAAATTTACAAATGACACAAACTTGTTTACTTTATACTCTATCCTTACATAACATGAAACTTGTTTATATGCCCATATTTGCATGCTATGTTAGACTTGTGTATATGCTCATTAACCTTGCTAGCCTACCTCAACAATACGCACCGCCCGTAAACTAGTGGTAATTGTTAAGTAAACTATGTTACACTCTCGTTGTTTTGACAAAGAATGAGTAATCAATATTGCGTTAGACTATGGATTGACATATATCATCACACGTTTAGCATGCCCAATTTTACTTATTTACAATGTTATCATGATGGATACGAGTCAAATATTTCTTTATTATGCTAAGTATTAAACTTGTATGCTCGCCAACATTATTGTTGATATATATTATTTTAATACATGTTGCAGGAAACTAAGTTGATGATATGAAGAAATGCAATTAGGGTGGACTAGATACTCACCTAAATTTTGATCATTGTATTTCGTTTATGTCAATTATGCTATTTGAACTTGTCGTATTTTGATTTTTGAACAATGTATTGCAACATTTTGTTATCAATGGAATTATTATGATTAAATTATTGACGCAAAGTAGTGTTATGAAGTTTTGAGCAATTTGTTCGTCTCATCCTAATGTTTTCGTTATCGGTTAGAGTGTGACACCCTCGCCCACTGCTTTTATTATATATTTTTGGAGGTATTATTCATTTACTATTGTTCGTGTACATGATTATCAACTCAATATATTTCATATTGTTTCCTAAAGTTATCTTAATTTTGTAAACAACCACTAGGCAAAATGTTAATTGGTTTGATAGATCAGTTGGTTCATTATATCTTACTTGTTAGTTGATTTCATAGATCAATTGGTTCATAATATCTTACTAGCATAATATTATTAGAGACCTCATTATATTTTATATTTACAATTCGTATAAGTTGGTTTATTTATGCTCGTTTATAGTCATATAAGTTGGTAAAAGTTAAATGAATGAATATGAACATACGTGTTTGTGTTCGTTCAATTAAATTTAAGGAGTAAATTTAATATTAAAATGATTTCACTCGCATCAATATAAAAGGGAATAAAAGGAAAAGCATTAGAAAATAAAAAGAAAAGGACGTTAAAAAGGTATAATGAGTTATTTGAAGAAAAAAGAAAGATAGTAGGTTGATTGAATAAAAGTAAAAGAAAGAAATATGATAGATTAGTTAAAAAATAAAGTAATTAAGTAAATAATATATTTTAATAAATATTTTTCAAATCACTTGTTAAATATTTTTACTAGCAACACCATTTTAGGAAAAAACTCATCACAAGATTGCATCAACTGATTAAACATCATAGAAATTAAAACTCAATGCCCTTTATTTTCCAATAAAATAATTCAAAACACCATACATCAAAATAACAACTTAATTTCTGACAATTTTGATTTCCAATTACGGATGATCCAAAATCAAATTATTATTCAACGGATATAATACATGTTGATTATCCTATAAACATGAGTCAAAATTATAGAACCTAATCATGTTTATTCAATCATAGCGTAAATATAAATACCAAGTTAGAGATAAGTACTTGTAAGGATGAGGATAAAGATGAAGCAATGATTCCCGTTATGGTACCTTGTGTTGATGAATCACGTACACTAGAGAGAATTTTTTAGTATTGGTGTTCGTTAGTGAGTTGTTCATCTCTTATGGTCAATATATATTTAACATCAAAATGAATGATGATCATGAATAGTGATCGGTTATCAAAACTCTTTACATTCTCTATTAAAGGTACCTAAAGGGAAATCATAATTACCCCTTAAACTAATCAATAATTACAATTACTACCATCAAGTAATTGTCGGTGACGACTTATGTCATATTGGTAACGTTACTAAAAAGATCCGTTAGACAACATTAATGGGTTATTTCTAACACTGGGCGTTGCCCCTTTGACGTGGGTATTCCGTCTGGCGGGGGGGGCAAGGTGAGCTAGCTGACTTTGGTTGGCTGGTCCAATATCGCTCGCTTTGGTTGACTACTTTAATTAAAAGAAAAATCCACATGGCTGGGTGCCCTCTCCACAACCCATTTTTTTGAGGTGGCCTGGTGGAGCCTACCTTCGCCATGTGTCGTGTAAAGCTCCCAACTCAAACCCCCACACCCCGTAGTCTTACTCGTTGAGAGAGATTCTGAAATCCATGTTTTCCTCCTATCTTTTGTATCAGCCAACCAATGTCGTTTCAACTTTGCCACTTTATTGTAATAAAAATACATTGCAGTAAAGAAAAGCAAAAAAAAAAGGAGCCACTATAAAAAGGTTGGGGAAAAAATAAAATATATACACATACCCTTTCTAATTTTGTAGGAAAGTTCATTAAGACCATCGTATACTCGGGGTGGAAGGAGTGAGAGCGGGAAGTCTTGCAAGGATTTGGGTTTACTGAGCGGCAAGGGGTTGCCACCCCCTCTTCGGTGAGCGGTGAGGGTAAAAGGCGGTGACTACTCATCGAGTGGGGAAGAGGCAAGAGGGAGGAGCGAGAGAGGGTTAAAGGTGGACCCCACTCCTTTTCAACCGATCACAATTTTGTTTTGGTTTTAAGATAAATATGTTTACCATGTGGGAAGCAATGTCAGTGTTTAGTGCAAAATGGGGAGTAAAAGTGGGGAGTTGACATGACATGAGGAGATTGGTTAAGTTAGGGAGTCACCACTCCCCACATGGGGAGCACTCCTTCCACCCTCATAAACAATATATAAAAGTTTTATATGGATACACGTGTATAATTTAGTGCTATTATAGTAATCGTTCCCATCTATTAATTTTTTAATGGCGTTGATTTACCAGGCCAAATAGGGGCTGAGTCAAAGCCAAACAAGTCCTTTCGAGCCCATATGTGATAAACCTAGGTCGGGGGAAAATAATATATATATATATATATATATATATAGGGTAAGGTTATTGTAAAAAAGACCAAAATTGTGAGAAAGGTAAGAAAGAATCTCGGCCATTAGATCTAAATTAATTGAAAATGATAATTAAGTAATTTTATCATTGATTTAATTAATTCAAAACCTTCCATAAACCGCCACCCTAATTTATATAAATACCGAATAACACTGCAAACACCATTCAGCACGTATATAACACCATTCAATAATTATATAACACCCTTCAATAAGTATATAACACCATTCAATAAGTATATAACACCATTTTAAAGATCTCTATAAAAACACTACGAATAACACTGCAACAACCATTCAGCGCATATATCACACCATTCAATAATTATATAACACCATTCAGTAAGTATATAACACCATTCAATAATTATATAACACTATTCAACACATATATAACACCATTCAATAAGTATATAACACCATTCAATAATTATATAATACCATGAACTGAAATAAAAAACCATTAACTGAAACATTCGATTGAACGTAATTTTTTTCTGTATATAAGTATAGTAATATGGTACTCATATTAAAGATTAAAAAACATTCGTTATTATGATGTAATTTTTAAAAAAAAAACGAGTTACGTGTAAAAAGTTATTTTTGTTTAAAAAATAAAAGGGGAACTTGCATGTGGATTGCATGTGACTTTCTAAAATTAAAAATGTTAATTTTACCTTTATACCCTTAATTTAGAAAATTAATTATTTTAATTGTTATACTATTTACAAGATTGCCATCGAGATCTCAACCATTAGATTAAAGATCTAATGGTTTAGATTCTTTCTTACCCTTCTCACACTTGGGCCTTTTTTTACAGGATCCTCTATATATATATATATATATATATATATATATCATATGGTTAGGTTCATTTGTGAACAACCCCCTTAATAGTAAACTGTGTGAACTAATCCTAACCCTTAATTATCAATACACAAGTGTAAATCAATGGTATGATTTAATTAGGATTTGATGATGAAAATATACTAGTGTAGTTTAAGATTTGATGATGTAAATCAATTGCCAGGAATTGTTCATAAATACAGTAATGTTCACTCTAGAACTCCAACCATATCATCATATACTCATCATATAATAAATAAAACCTGTTGTGGGACACTTAGGCATATTCTAAGAAAATTTGATTTCCTTCTCCCCGCCCAGTTTTCAGGTTGTACATTGGGTCAGAAGCGGTGCTCCACCTTTTTTATGACCCGATTTAAGAATTTCGTTTACCTACGAGAAACCCTAAACAAATCATGTATCTTCCCTCGCAATCTACAGTGACAAGTTAAACAGCTTCAAACGTGTGAACTTCATCTGCTGCTCCTTGATCTCAAACCATTCCTATTACTCCTATCAAAATCCTACTCATCTATCCCTTGATTATCCAATCTTCTTCACACATAATCTTCAATATATGTAAGTTTTTTGTTTCTAGT
The DNA here is from genome assembly GCA_947069175.1 of Scalesia atractyloides. Lineage (NCBI taxonomy): Eukaryota > Viridiplantae > Streptophyta > Magnoliopsida > Asterales > Asteraceae > Scalesia > Scalesia atractyloides. Next base: position 26,068,902 of record CAMTDV010000005.1, read on the forward strand.
TGTTTCTTTATTTTGCAATTTGTAATCTGTAATCCTAATCATTAATCTCTTTAACGCTTAGGGTTTTTCCCCTCCTCTAATTGTTACATAATAATACGCAAGGGATTAAAATGACAATTTACTTTTAAGTTTTATAAATCCTAACTGGATACTAAATTTACATTTACATCAATAATATAATATTATAAAACATAAGTAGATTACAATTATAAATTATGACGTAGCAAAAGACAATTCATAAATCTAAAAAAATTCCATGCATATAACATTTGTTGTTTGATTTGTAACTTTTTCATCTCTGTAAATAAGATGTAATTTTACTTCGTCTCTGCCATTGACTAGTGATCACTACACATATAATTGTCCACAAGTAAAAACCAACTCTTCCAAATACAAACCAACCTTTATATAGTTGAAGCATTTTTATTACATATAACAATAAAAAATGAATTTACAATTACAATTCGCAAATTAATAAATATTTCTTCGTACTTCAACATTTGATGCTTTGTTAATCGACTTTATCCTACATTCTTTGTGCCTCGTCGATAACACTATATTTCTAATTGACTCTAGGAAGTTTTGAATGATCATACTTAACAAAATCATCAATAGGTGTATAATATAATTGTATAATTCTATAATGTGTACAACAATTTACATAAATCATTGGCGGCCATGGGGGTGAGCGGGGAGGACCACCGGCCAGGCTCGATATTTGGAAAGGTGCATTATATAAAAAAACCCGATATGTATATGTAATTTTTTAATAGGGTATACCCATACAAACACCAACATAGACCCACTTTCAAAATTATTCTTATGGTTTGGATTAGTTATTAGCCCATTGGCATTAAGTTTAGACCTATATTATATATCTCGTTAAAGCCTAATGGCATGTATTTTCGAGTTCAAATACGGTACACGAATTCTAATGGCCGGGCCCTGACATAAATAAAGTATTTTCATTCTATAATCCAGCACAACCACCCAAATTCTCGCCCTCCTCAATGTCTTCACTATTATATTTTGTATGCATGACATTATCTCCAAGCATCTGCACAGTAATCAACCAACAAAAATCACGAGTTCTACTTTAAAGGGTTGTGCTATGATAATGCATTATAGAATTTCTTGATCTTTAAACATATGAAAATCAAGATTCTCCCCATTAACCAATTATTATTATTATTATTATTATTATTATTATTATTATCATTATTATTATTATTATTATTATTATTATTATTATTATTATTATTATTATTATTATTATTATTATTATTATTATTATTATTAAGGCACCATTTAAAAGACTATTTAATTCTGAATTTCTTAAATCATATGCCCCAGGCATGCTAGAATTGTTGAAGTTGTCATTTACAGAACAATTTTTACAAAGTAAGTGTAAAATGGGTAGAAACTTGAGCACACCTATTACATCATTGTGGTTCAAATCATCAGCAGAGGAACCTAAGTGGGAACAAAATGTTGTAGTAAAAGCCTAGACATATGGAATTTCGCTCCATTCACATATGATTTTGGCTTTATATATCATGATTAAATCCTTAAACTGTACAAATTCAATGTAAAATCACCTAACTTTATTTATATCGTATATGTCATTTTTTTAATAACTAAGCACCTGAACTTATAAAAGCTCAACAAACCAACCTTTATGGCTTATCGCTAACAACTCGAATGGGTCAATTAAAAAAATCTAAATGAAATGGGTCACAATCAAGGTTTACAAGTACCGAATCGTGCCTCGAGGCGTTTTACCTTCACCTCACAAGGCGTACGCCTTGAGGCGAACCGAGACGTAAGCCCGAGATAGAATTAAAAGTATATCTAAAAATTATATATCTTATAAAAAATAAAACACGAACTAATTCCATCATCAGTTTCATTAAAACCCCCTGAGGCGCAACTTTTCTTAACGCCTCAGTCCTATGAGGCGCACATACAAAATAATCCCTGGCCGTTTAAACCATGGTCACAAGGCTTTAAATTCGCCAAAGTGTATGTTGGTCCACAAACCTCATAAATCTCTCTATTCGGAAACTAATATAACCAACATAGCCGATCTAATGAAGAAGTTGAGTCAGCGAATATCAAACCGCAACTTTTAAAAGTGATTTTCTCAATTGTTTGGTTGTACATGGTTATTCACTAAGATATTCCTGTAATGGTAAAATTATAAAAGATTAGAGAAAAAAACATAATAAACTCATGCACTGAAGTAATGTGACATCAATTACACAAAAGACGTTTGATTTAGTTAAATATACATAAAAATTTAACGGTAAGCCACTACTTGATTAATGATGTTTATGTATAATCTGATAACAAATGGACATGTCAGCAAACCTACAAAACGAAACAAATAAAACAATATATAAAAGATGTGTCTAAATCGAAAGAATGAAGATAGGTGATAGAGATTTATAGCTGTCATGATATCAACAACAATGAAACATTCAAAGTAAAAAAGGCAAAAGTATAATATGATTAACTTCAAGTAAAACATAAATATATACATCCTATAGAAAATACATAAGAAATTTAGTACTAAAAAGGATGTGAAGCTTACACTTTTGGAAAAAGAATCCCCACAATTATATAAAATGTAGACCACAGTGTGGATGTAGGAATTCATCCTGATTAACTCAAGCTTCAATTGGTTTCAGTAGATAACTAAACTTAGCCTAGCAAAAGCAAACTATAAACAAAAAATGATCTGGGATCGTTTCTACCATTTTTCACATCTCTGGATTATAGTGTTTTTCCACAACATCAATAAAGCTAAAAAAATAAAAATGTATACTACGCATCACCATCCAATGAAGATTTATAAACACCCAGAACAAATCATATGTTATAATTAATGACACCTCAATGTCACAATCTGCCTAAATACACAAATTTTTTTGCGAGTTCTGAAACACTAAATATGCATCCAGGGCTACCCGGAAGTATCCAGAACAACCTACAAATTGCTGGAACATTTTGGCACCATTGGAAGGATCTAGATCAGCCTTTAAACGTTTAGAAAGGGCTGATATTTTTGCCCAAGAGTTGTAGGCAAGAAGCATCTAGAACAGCCTTGAACACTGAAATGTTGGATATTTTACAAGAGTTCTCTAGAAATATCAAAGATATTATGTATGGAAATCTGTAGATGTAGAATTCTCTAGATCTAGCTTAAGACTAGTATAAATAGGTGAGGGAGTCTCATTTGGAGATCACCCAACATCACAGCAAGTTTGTATAATATTAAGTTGTTTCTTTGAAAGCAACGCTTGCAACCATAACTTGATTCACACAAAACCTTATCATCGTTGGGAACAAAAGCTTAACTTAGATCAAGTCTAAGTCCCTACACATGAGTCAGAAGTTACTCCGTGACATCAAGCCAACTAATCAAAACAATTATTGTGTGTTTTATATATATATTATGTAGGCTGAGCAATTTACGGTTCTGAACCGCATGAACCGGGGAACCGAACCGGAACCGTTAGATCCGAGTCGTATTGTTGTATTTCGGGTCCGGTTCCGGTTCTTAAGTTTGGGATAAAATGGTTCCCGGTTCGGTTCCGGTTATAATCGATGATTCCATTTAAAGAACCGCTAGAACCGGTTTGAGTTTAAACTTTAAACAATATATTCAAAAACCCTATTCGTTTATTTAAACTTTAAATATTATATTAAAAAAATGTTTATAGCATTAAAGAATACAAAAATAGTTTTGACATAATGTATGAATGAAGTTTTTGTGATGGTTAACTGAAAAGTTTTGTAGTTAACTTTTGTTTTTTATATTGTATACTTGTGTTTCATGGTTTAAAACACTCTATTGTTGCTAATTTTACTTTGAATTATGGATATTGCAACTCTTAGTTATATGTTTTAAACGGTTTACTGTTTTAATTAGTTTTATTTTGTTATTGGTTTTAGAATTTAATTGACAACCGGTTCCGGTAATAACCATTTACGCGAGAACCGTTTAACTCGGTTCTGGTTCTGGTTCTTATACTTAGTATTAAACGGTTCGGTTCGGTTCCGTCCGGTTCCGAACCGTTGCACAACCCTACTGAGGTTTGACCCTAAATGGCACTTTAGTTCAATTTTTTTTCTGTCATTTTAGTCCAAATACTTTTCGTTCCCTGCCATTTTAGTCCCTGGCTTTTGTCATTTGTTGCCAGTTTCATCCAACCCACTAACTCTATTAAAAAAAGTCAGTTAACTTAGGGTCATTTTGGTCAAACCACATATAAAGTGAAGATGGCATGGACATAGAGGTGTGCTGATTTAAAGTGAAGATGATGGCGGTGGTTACTATTTTACAATGATGGCGGTGGTTTTGGTTGATGACATGGGTGGCGAAAAAGTGGTGGTGGTGGAAATGTTGGGTGGTGATAATGGTGGGGTCGTGTGGGTGAATCAGGGATTGATCCCACATACTCGGGTGAAGGTGGGTTATAATAGTTAGATGGGGGGTTAGGGTTGGATGGGGATTAGGGGGTGCGTCTTTGTTAAAACCGTGCCAAGTAACATCCAAGTCATTGGATACCCGGGTATGTAACATCCTTCCTCTATCCCTTTTATCTATTTACTAGTTTTCTAGAAATCCTTAAGACCATTCGCCTAATTACACCATTTCCGATCTACATCATCTTAGGTATATGGAAACCAACGCTACTTTTTTTAACACACCCACAAAATCCTCAATACTAATATCTACACTTTTGTTCATCACTGTCACTTGAACCCACACCATTTTGGGAAGAACTCCTTTTTACAATGCAATGGATACAGTGTAATTTTAAATTTTCGGTGAACTAGTGTTCATATGAAGACGACAGATGACGACATAAGAAGTCTGGAAAGTTAACTTAAAAGGTTTAAAAATACTAATGAATGTCTTCCCATATGTTTACCTTATTAATGGCGAATAATATTTGATTAATCCCCAAAGTTGGTTGTGTTTTTCCTTTCCGGCCCAAACAAAAGTCATGTTTAAATCATAAAGTTGGATGTATACGTATACGTATGGTTATCAAACTCATGAGCTTAAAGATGTAATTAAAAATGGTAATATAGAGATTACTGATAGAACCTATTATAAACTAAGAAAAATAAACTAATATGTATATGTGTACATATATAACAACAAAACATGTTCAAAACTTGTCAAATCCAAAATGATAATGATAAAAAGCTGTTTTAAATATTTGATTGTTTCCCCCCTTTATAATCAATTCAAACCGAACCAATTTGCTCAAAATTTGATTCTGATTTTCATTGATCGAAACTGAATTGTTTTAAAGAGAACTAGTTTGGTCCCAAAACCGGTTTTGTGCACCTCTACACCTATTTGATGATTTATAAGTACGTAACAAAAATATGGGCCTGACTGACTGACTTTCAATTCGACCCGATTCATCAAAACGAGCTTGAATAATTAATCACCAAGCTTACTGTTTTTACAACCATAATTTTTATAACTAAACTTCGAATACCATCCTAATCAATCTCACGATTCACGAGTGATTTTAGTCAATCCAATCAATTAGTGATTTTATTTAAGTTGTATTATAGTCATCACTAATTGATTCATTAGCAGGTATTATTGCACATTCTCATATTCCCATCAATCTCAAGGGTGATCTAAACAATGCACACGTTAGACCACTAACATAGCATTGATTCATTAGCAGATATAGTTGCACATTCTTTATTCATATCTCATATACCCTCATCTATCAAATCTGGTAGTGATGTTGCAATTCAGAAAACAAAAACACAAAAGCATTGTTATCTGATTAAGTCTCATACCTGCTATATTCAAATATACCCTCACATACCCTATCATATCGTGTAGTGAAGTTGCAGTTTAGATTTTTCTATATATGATCCAACAACTCTTCCAAAAACATATGTCTTTTATGAGCCTCAGAGGGCAACCAATCGAGAAGCCTATTCCGTATCCCGTACGGGATAAGCGGGCGTGCTTGTGGGGGTGATGGCAGTACTGATGGCGGTGGTGATGGTGGAGGTGAATCAGGGATTGATCCCATGTAGTCCGGTGAAGGTGGGTCAAAATAGTTGGGAGATTGGGGGGGGGGGGGGGGGGGGTTAAGGTTAGATGGGGATGAAGGGGGTGGGTATGGGTTGGTTAAGGTTGAGCCAATCGATTGGTTAGGCTGAATGTCGATGTTTTGAAAGAGAGAGGCATGGTCTTGGTTAAGATTGTGTTATGGTGTGACACGAGTCTGCTCATCTGTCACCGGCGCCTCAGCGGGGTCTTCGCTGGACCTGCTCGGAGCCACTTCTGAAATAAAAAAAAATGTTTACCCTTATTAAAAAATTCTTTATTCATATCTCATCTACCAAAGCGTGCTGTGAAGTTGCAGTTCAGAAAACAAAAACACAAAAGCGTTCTGTGTCTGATTTAGTCCCAGACCTGCTATATTCTGGTGGCCGATGATGTGATATAGGATTCCACACACCAGTAACGGGAAAAAGGAATCATCTGGCTTGTTAGTGTGGTCTGATGTAGATGGCTCGGTGGCCTTCTCTGTGGATCCAACAGGTATTGTGGACGGTGGAGGTAGGTACGACACTGTTGGTGAACCTGCGAAAGAAGTAATTAAGACAATTTGGCAGATGCTATGTTGATGTAATGAATACAAGATTCAAGAACCAAAATTTGGCACTTTAAAAGATCCAACAGAAAAGTTAATTGCAGATTATCATGATCATATTTGTGTTTGTTTCTTTCCTTTACAAAACTATATTACATTACATACAAGGATACAACTTCCCGAATTATGCCAACATCCTTAAACCTATGACCAAGTTAACTACATTATATGCATACAAATACCTAAAATTAACCTCACAAATTTACGTAAATACAAATACCTAAAATTAACCTTAAGTCGTCTCGCAGATCGTAAGGAGGAATCCACTTTCAAATAACATATTTTATTTATATTTTTGTTTTCTTTTCAGACATGCTGCGGATGTGGGACCGGCCTTCATCTATACCATGTTTCTAGGAGTCAGATACAGACCAGGTTCAAGCTCTATAAGCGTTTTGCTTAAATACGTTTGTGTCAAACGCTACGGCCTGTTCATATTAGCCTACTTTAATATACATCAGATCATGATCTAGACAATGCACACGTTGGACCATTGGCATAGCATTGATTCATTAGCCACGTATAGTTTCGCATTCTATATTCATATCTTATCTATCAAATCAGTTTAAGTTCAGCAAACAAAAACACAAAAGAACATGTTTGATTTAGTCCCATACCTGCTCTAATCAAGATGATGAAATATAGTATTGCAGACCTCAATATGTGAAAAAAAACTTTTTATTTGGGCATGTATTAATGACTTTAATAAATAATTTTTTATATTGAAAGTGAAATTTGTTTAAACATTTCTTTATGTTTCGTTGATTCACTCATTCGTATCTTTACGGTCTATAAAAGTGTGTTAACTTCCTGAAAGAGGGTTAGAAGGGTATTTGGGTAAAGTTCTTGCCTCGTTCAGTGTATAGATCCTGCGAGGACTTGGTTCAACCCTATTAGGACGTCCTTGAGGCAGATAGCATCAAATCGGGGGAAGTAAGAACGTCTTACACCCTTTCTAAATAAACTACCATTAAAACTTTATTCCGACCTTGCGGGTCTGTATTCCTACTGACTTAGACCAATAGGTTGAGGGTACGTTGCCTTCACAAGAGGGGCCTACCACTTTTTGCATTAATAACTTATTTAATTATCTTTCAATATTCTAACCTTAGGACTATATCCCTGCTAACTCAGACCAACAGGTTGAGGGTAACGCCGCCTTCACAAGAGGGGCGTACCACTATAACTAAGGTAATCTTTTAAAAATCCCAAAGTGTGGAAATTATCAAAGGATACATAAAAGAGGAGTTGGAACCAAGTGATTCATTCTTGTCTATTTGTTTTTCCTTGTTATTTACGTTTTTACTTTCATTTTTATCATTTAAAACTTTCAAAACTTTTATCAAAATTTGGTTAGATTAGATGTTAATGATAAGCCGGTATTAAAAGCTCTTGTGTCCTTGGACGACCTCGGCAACTTACCATCACTATACTACGTTCATGATGGGTGCACTTGCCCTAACGTGTGTAGAGTGGTAGTATTGTATCGTGTTTTATAAATTTAAAGCTTGATCCATGAGTAAAAAGTTCTTAAAATTTAACTAAAATTATAACTACACCCGCTCACGTCTATGATGATTGTGGACAGTGGAGGGCGTGGGGGACGAAGTGGGCGTCGTGCATCAAAAGAACCTGCAGAAGAAGTAATTAATAAGATAATTTAGCTGATGCTAAGTCGATGTATCGAATACGAGATTCAAGAACCGAAACCTGATGAGGATGGCTTCCTTGGGGTGGCCATGAGCGTTGGGTGTTGGTGAACCTACATTTGGAAAACCAGTAACAACTTCAAATACTTGATGGTTTTGGTACCGCAACAATTTCCATACAGAAAATTTATTTATAGGTTATCACGATCATAATTGAGTTTGTTTCTTTCGTTCACCAAACTACATACATGGATACAACTTCCCTCCACTATTTCAACTTCCTTAAACCCTAGGCCCCAGTTGAACACAAGGCATGCATTTGAATACCTAATCCAACCTCACAAATTTACGTAAATACAAAACCTCACAAGTTTACGCAAATACAAATACCTAAAATTAACCTCAAGTCGTCTACACAGATACAAATTAATACCTTAAATTAACCTCAAGTTCACTCAGATACGAATTGAACACCTTAAGTTTATGCATACTAAGGAAATGAAACGAAATTAAGGTGTAACAACAAGCTACATTACAATACATATAAATTCTTCCAACTACCTTAAACCCTCGGGCCCAATATACTACATACGAATACCTAAATTAAGTTAACATCAGGTCGTCTACGCAGATAAGAATACCTAAAATTAACCTAACATTCACGCAGATATGAATTGAATACCTAAACTTTATGCATATGAACGAAATTAAATGAAATTAATCTGTAACTACAAGATCAGAATCATGCGACCTGAATAGATCGAGTCGAGCGAGCATATATCTGATAAGGAGAGGTTGAGAGGAAAACTGAAGAGGTTGTTCCGCTAGGTCATTTGACTGTGTGGATACGTACTGAAGGCAAGGCGGAAAGTTTTTGAAGGAGTCAGCACAACATCCTAGCACCAGAGGAGATGGAGCCAACGTTATTTGCGCGGTGGCTGCCGTAAAAGCTAGTACGACGATGAAGATTGCGGGCAGTATGCATGCAGCGCTCATGGCGGATGAATGGCGGTTATTTCTGTTCAATGAAAGTGACGATGCTATATCAACGTCTATGAGTTTAAAATTAGGGGAAATTGCCAATTCCCCTTAGAAACTTTTTTAATTGCATTATCACCCATTCTCTCATTATTAATTCACAACTTCGGGGTGTTTCGTGTTGCTTGTGTATGGATTGATGATTAATAGGTTTAGTGGGAGCTACTTCTTATGGCGGTTGAAATATCAAGTTTGGATTCTGAGAGAAAAAGGAATTGAAATATGTGAAAAAAATGAAAATGAAGATCTATATTTGTAATGATTTTTATAACGCCCAAAATTCGAATGCTTATATTCACCCTATGTTTCCACATGATAAGACATGAAATAAAATAACTAGGCTATTTAAACTAGTTAAAATACTTGGTAAAACAAGTAGGAATGAGTTTGATGGCAATTGTGATTGTGTGACAAACTAGAGGGACTAAACTTGAATAAGTGGAAAGATGTATTATTAAAATACAAAACTAAAACACAAACATATACATATCAGATGTACGTGTCGACTAGAGCTAGAGGAGAAAAAGAAAAACCCTTGTTGCCACAAAATCAGTCAAATTGAAAGGGAATGAAGCTTGATTGTATGCATGGATTAAGATTTATGACCAACCAAGTGTTCTTATCACCAAGTAAGTCGAATTTCATGTTTTGGTGATTTTGATGAAGTGGGTTATGTGTAATCCATGAATGTTTAATAAAATTGAGCATGAATACTAGATAATATCAACATGTAAAGTTTGTATTCTGCTTAATTTTGATCATATTGATGACTTGGGGTCAAACCCACTTGTAATTGTGGATGATGAAGTTGGAGAAGACTATGTGTAAATTAGTGTAATGTTAATGTTTGAAGTTATATGTGGTAGGTGATTTTGTTAGATGAATTTATGTAGAACAAAAGATATATTGATATGAGAATGATTTGTGAAGTTTGATTTGTTATGTTAAGCTATGGATGAAATAGGAAAAGAATGTGCTTAATATACTTGTCCACTATGCTTTGTTGATGGTACATACACCAAGTGTTTGATGAAATGCCTAGTGTAGATTAGAATGTGAAAGTATATGCTAAACAAGGAATGAACATTAGTAGGATGTGGTAATGACATGATTAATGATAAGTAAACTTGGAAAATGTTATGTAAAAGGATTTCATGAGAAGGTGTTAGTTATAGAATTATAAGAATCACTAGTATGAAGGAGATGGAATATGTTGGTGTGTGCATATAACTAGGTGATATTGGAGTATGAAATGTATATAGTGTCATTTTTATGGTTTATTATGATGACATGGATGTATGAGGTTGATTCAAAAGTTCATATGATAAACCGTTGACTTCTGAAAGTCAACCACACATAAGAATCATGGTTAGACTTGTTGTCACAATTGTAAGGTTATAGAAAGTCATACGGTACATGTTATATCAATAGGTGTTATATGTGATGACATGATGAATTATATGAACGTGAAAAGATGTGAAATTGGGTATATGCCTTATGCTTGTTAGAATTGACTACTGAAAGTCAAATGTGAGATATACGTTTGATATGATTGTTAATATGTACAATCATGTGGGCTAACAAGGATGTGATTGCGATGACATGAAAGTATAGGGATCATGTCAAGATGGATGGAAGCATGGAAGGCTAACGGGTCCAAAGGATGCAAGGTAACAAATGCAAATACGGACGCTAAGGTAAGTGATTTCCAGAATCACTTTTTAGTCTATAAAGAGAATGTTAATTTTGTTATGTGGTAAATGTTGAGAGGTATTCAAGAACGTAAATCAATGGAAGTATTAAGGAAAGTTTTGTGATAATTGTTCGATATTGGTTAACTAAGTCGTAAAGTGTGTGATAAATATCAAACGGGTCAAAACTAGGAAGTGGGATAAAGTAAGGTTTTGGCCATAATGGCATGGGGAAAAGTGTTGGTATGATTTAGGGACTTGCAAAAATGTTCTTACACGTTTGGGATGTTCATGGTGCGTAAATGGGGGTCTGAAATATACTGAAACAAGCAAATCAGCGTCCGAAAGCTGGACAGGGTGTCGGCGAAGGCCCCCTTTAGCGTCGCTGATGGGCCTTTTTGTTCTGACGACTTAAAATCCTGTCTACGTGGCGACACATGTTTTCCGGGTGTGACGACGGGTCTTGAGGCCGTCGCCGACACCATCTGTAGCCTTGGACGACTGTTTTGTCAATTTTTGGTATTTAAACCTTCAAAGTCCATCCTAACACCCAGTTGAGCTTCCGAGAAACACTATAGTACTATCAGAACTATGATAGTAAGACATGTCAACTTAGGAGTAGGATCAAATACGAACCACATTTTATGCACAAATTGTATGAACCATTTAAAAAGTGTCATATGACATCCAATCAATTATAAGGAAATGGTGAAATAATACCCTAAATAATATCAATTATATTGAATTCTCTATAATTATGCAAACAAGCAATTAATTCTTTATTTGGATATTTCTTTTGTTTTCAATGTGCTGATAAAGTAAAGTGTTGATATCATTCACATATGTGCTAAAATCAATCATCTTGATTATTTTAATGTGCTAATATAATTTAAAAGTGCTACTTTTATGCGTGTATTGTTTTAATATGTGCGAATTTAACTTTTTTTATGTGCTAGGATCTATTCTTACGGTTTCTATGATAAATATGGTTTATACCGGAACCAACCCGTGTCAACTTAAAGACCAAAAAACGAATGTACATATGATGTGGGTGCCATATATCCAATTATGCAAGAGCATGATTAAAACTTGGATTGAATGAACGCGTTATATGCGTGAAAGGATTTACTTACTTATAAGTATGATATTAGATGGGTAGGGTGTGTATGATTCAAGTACGGTAATTGAATGTGGACAAGTGAATATGATTTGCATATATGTATTTAGATATAGAGTCGTAGTGGGTACATGTTATATGTATTTGTATGTGAGACATTTGTATGGGATAGGTATTTATGTAGATGAATACATGCAGAGTAATTACGATTTGTAATTTAGTGAATGTAAATCAATGGTATGTTCTATGCAAAGTTGTAAGTTTAAAATACGTTTGAGGTTATGTCTTGCTAACCGTATTGTTATTGAGAATGAAACAGGAATGCAGGTATGCAGGGGCAGACCCACATTGAACGGATCGGGGTCCCCGGACCCCAATGTTTGTTTAAAAAATTAGTAGATTTCATATATTAAATTTTATAAGGACCCCATAAATACATTTAGGTGGACACAATAAAATGAAAAAGAAAGTTGATGTAGTGGTAAACTCATCTCTTTACCAACAAGAGCATAGGTTCAATCCTTGTATAGACCCTTTTCTGTTTTTTTAAATCTAATTCAAATCTCGCTCTGACTCGATCTGAACGAGGATCAATCCAAAAATTTAACGTTTTGTTATATAAATTTTGAACACCGAAAAAATGGACCTCATTGGAAAAAATCCTGGGTTCGCCACTGCAGGTATGCAAGTGTTGGGCTTTCGAAAATGCGAGGCCTAATGTAAAGAACAAATTTAGAACGATATAACGACGAAGTAGTAAACATAGTAAAATCGCCATGTATTTATCGAATATTATGTTTTCATTTAACTATGAATGATGTCACCCTTTACTAACGTGTTGGTTATGTAAACGATGCCCGCAGGTTAGTCAACTCATCATTAGCATCATGGAAGATTGGTGGGCGAGGATCAAATTGAAGATCATGGATTGTACGGAGAAGTGGTTACATAATTGTAATCCTATATTAATATAGTTATCCGAATTAAGAATGAATGATGTAACTAAATTATAAAGAGGTTGTTTGAATGAACTTCTAGTACGTTGAATAACTATAATAAAAAATTTTTACGGTTCATATTTTCCGTTGCATTGTTTTGGATCAAAACAAATTAGGGTCTTATAATTTTTAGGAGGTAAATGAATAATGTGTGAATTAGGACGGAAATTAAGGACGTGTGTGAGAGCTGGTCTTTTATTTAAATAACATATTTTAAATAAAAGTTTAATAAGTTTAAAAAATATCTAAATATTTACGTATTTTCAAATATACATATACTAGTTTAAGTACCCATGTGTTACACAGGTTACTCAAAGTGTTGGTGTATATTTTGTGACAACAGCTTAATAGTTTGATTATTTAGTCTTTGGATATTTTGTATTGGACTTGGCTTATTGGCTAGTGATTTTATTATTGTAATGGGCTTGGAGAATGGCATAGTCCAGTTCACAGACATGGGGTATCTAAACATGTTTTGTGATTAAGGTTAGGGAGAACTAAGGAAAACTAGAGAGAGAGGCGAGATAGAGAGAGAAAGAGAGAGGGAGAGAGAAAAGCAAGATCACAGAGAGATTGGCTGTGAGGTTGTGTGAGTCTTGAATTGATTGTAAAACTCCGTATTTGGATAATCAACAGAAGACTGATTAATTGGAATTCTGTTTCTACTCATATTTCTGTGTTAATCTGATCTAGAGGATTCAACACTTTAGGTTGGATAAATGATTCTTTGAAGATCCATACGGATTAGGGGACCTACACAAAGTAAATTACCAGATTTGTTGTTTTATCTGTAGGTTGTCATCTTTAGTAGTTTGATTCCATCTCTTGTTTTTACTCTAAATAAAGCGTCATAAAAATGTCTATGAGTGAAATCCGCTACGACATTTAATTTATATAAGCCATATATATAAACAAAAGAAATCACAAATAATGAGAAAGTGAAATTACATTGGTTAAATGAGTAAAACTTAATTTCTTTTTTTTTGTAATTTTAAATTTGGGATTATATTATGCAAAGAGCCCCTCTTTTTCTTCTATTGGTACATTCTGGTGTAAGGAGCGTATTGTTTCACTTTATTTCTTTGTTTAGGACTATCTCAGTTGAATATCTATCTGAATGGTAGTTTCAACCTTTAAGAGGATGACATGTTGCTGATGAAATACTCGCAAATTGGTTGGGCCACGGAGGTTAGGTAACGGATCAAAGTGGATTGACGTAAAAGGGTGGATAAGACCAATGGGGTTGAACTGCCAACACTTTTTTTATTTAGTTTTCTAACTTTATAAAAAAGTTATATCAAATATGATAACACTAGGTTAGAACCCCGTGTATTACACGGGTTGAATACACGTAATTTTATATGATAAGTATAAAAAAGTTACATCTTTAGAAAACCGTGTATTGCACGGGTTGAATAAATGCATGTATTACACATGTTGAATAAATATAATGTAATCGCATAACACATACATTCCTTAAGACATGTTTTTAAAAAATGAATTTCAATGCATTATTTACTTATTATAACATTCTACTTTGTTTTCTTATTTATTATCAGGTTAGACACTTGTGTATTACCCGTGGTATAGCATTCTACTTTGTCCGTTTTTAATTATTAGGTTATAAGCTTGTATATTACACGTGGTTATATCAAAGCTGGAAACGTAAGAAATAAGTGGTAAAATAAAATAAAAGGCTATTAAATAATGGAAAAAAAAAAAGAAATGATTAAGAAAAAAAATAAATAAATAAAAGATAAACTGAAAATTGTGATTTAATAATATTTATATCATAAGAGACAGAAGCAGAAAAATTATGATTTAATATTATTATTTATTGAAAACAACATAAATATTATAGTTAGATATAATCTAGAATATTTTAATTATAGAAAAATAGATTATATGATATTATGTATAAAAAAGGTTAAAATACTTAGATACACAATTTTATCTATGCATATTTTTGTTTATAACCATACATGTGTTCATAGTCATAATTATGTCGTGATACATATTTTCTAATAACATACTAACATATTATTAGATATAATCTAAATATTTTTTCGTAAAGTAAAATTCATAGCTATTATATTTGTTTGAATTTGAAAGAAATAAGTAGGGATAAATAAAGAGAAATAATGTTAATTTATTATTTAATTAATATAAAATAAGTATAAAAAAGCGGAAAAACAGTAACCATACATGTGTCCATAGTTGTAATTATGATATGATACATATTTTCTAATACTCCCTCCGTCCCATTAAAAGTGTCATATTTTGAATTTTCAAAGTCTTTATTTATAAACTTTGAACTTAAATAATTTTGTTTGCGTTAGATAATATTTGATGAAAGTTATATGATTTGAGTGTGTTTTACAAGTGTTTTTATCGGGTTAATTTTCATCAAGTTTTATATAACACAAATTTTTTTTAATTAAAGTCAAAGTTTATAAAAATAAAGACTTTGAAAATTCAAAATAAGACACATTTAATGGGACGGAGGGAGTAACATACTAAGAGATTATTAAATCCAAATACTTTTCCCTAAAGTAAAATTGATAGCTATCATATTTGTTTGAATTTAAAAGAAATAAGTAGGGATAAATGAAGAGATTAATGTTAATTTATTTTTTAATTAATATAAGATAAGTATGGAAAAAAAGCAAGGAAACTAAAAATTAGATTACTTTAATGAATAACACGTGTCATACATTGGTTTCTTTTAGGGGTGAGCATGATGTGGTTCGGTTCGGTTATTGCCTATAACCGAAACCATAATCACACACTTCGGTTATAAAAAAATATAACCATTCGGTTCGGTTAATGCGGTTTCAGTTAATCGGTTATTTGCGGTTGATGCGTTTTCGGTTCGGTTATAGGTCGGTTATTTTATCGTTTCTAAAGTTAGACTTTAAATGTGTGGGTTATGCAAATATAATGCGCAAAAATAAATATACATAGTTAAAGCTTGCAAAATTATCAATTATATTTTATTTCCACGTGTTATGTGGAAGCATACATACAAACACAAAGGCTAGAGTTTTAAATTTAATGAGGTTGAGTCATGGTTAAAAGAGTTAAACACTTCACCAAAAAAAATATGGATTGGGCCATGGTTAAACACTTAAACACTAACTTAAAAACCTATAGTCTTATGGATTCGGCCATGTTTAAAACACTCAGTTCGGTTCGGTTCAGTTATTTGCGGTTATGAAACTAATAATAACCATAACCGAACCGCAACATGCGGTTATCAAATAACCGACCCTTCGGTTATTTCGGTGCGGTTTTTTCGATTATTTCGATTATGGTTCGGTTATTTTGATTTTTTGCTCACCTCTAGTTTCTTTTATTATAGGTGTAGAAGATATTTATCACTCAAATAATGTTATAATTTGGGTGACATTTAAACGGTGGCCCATTATAGATAAAATATAACTCACATTAATGAAATAAAAATATCGATCTTAAGCTCTATCTTAACCTGTGTAAGTTTAATCTGTGAAAATATTCATAATAAGAGAGAATCGGATTAATAAATTATATGAAGTCATAATGGTACACGTATTGAATAATTCAAATTCTATGTACACGGAATCAGAAGTACAAGTATTAAATCTGGAAGCGGTCTCTCGCTTGCCTACATCTCATCCTTCCCAGACCCTATCAATAGCTTGACTACAGGTGAGACTATACTGGGTAAGATTGTTGTTGTAATGGTTAAAAAAGGCATGGGCATTAAAAGTATTTTTTTTAAGTGGTTATTCCTTTATACTATAACTAGTGCTAATACTAGCGAATTTCCCGGAGTTGATAAGTGATACGTTTTTTTAAGAAAAAAAAATACGTAAACTGACCATAAAGAAAATGTACGCATGGACTTTTTATGGAAATTTGAATTGAACATTAAAATATCAGGTTAGACACTTAACAACGTGCAAAAAAAAACATATAAACGATCATGAATATCTATACAGAAAAATAAAAGACAATACAACATTAACACCATTAATAATATATATTAAGCTAACATGTTTTGTACTATATCAACCATCTACATCAGAAATCATACACTAAGTCATTATCTTCAAAAACAACACCATGCAAACAAACCACATAAACATTCAACCTGCACCTTAACATACCAGTTCGGTTATAAAAAAAACAACGCACATGTCTTGCTTATACCGGTGTAACGTGCGTAAGGACGATCTTTTGCTGGGAAGTAACGTAAGTGAAGTGCAGCCTATCACCATACGTCAACTTATTATCAGACATGAACTTCCGCCAACCATCAATCGCATAACGTAAGTTCCCACCATGTATTGATATAAATAAAACGAAAAGATAAATAAATGATGAAATTACGTTTATGTAGTATATACAATGTATATGAAAGGGAACATATTTAACAAATTTAGTAAAATTTTGAATAATACTAATCACTAACCTTATTATTAATCATTTCAAAATTCCAAGTAGCATTAGCTAAAATGTACCTATTTGTTTATTTGATGCTCATGAAATTTGGTTTCAATTTACATCATCATCAGATGCAAATTCTCATTGTTGCCAGCCATTAATTTGAAGAGAATACCCAACTAATGGTTCCACCATCTTTATTAGCTGGAAATGTCAAAACCACTACAGGCCACAGGAATCACCCATGCTCTCAAGCCTCTGCTTCAGGCTTGTATTAATCATTTCCCAAAGATCAATATCTTTGTCATTTGTTCTAAGAGAACTATGCCTTCTAGTTTTCGACATTTCTACCATCGTAATATTTTTCATACATGTAAATGTGAAAAAATATAATATATGAGGAATGTATCCTAGTATATCCATTATCCAATAATATATACATATTTTAGTTTAAAATAAATCAAGTTATATTGAAAATTAGGGTTAGGATACAATAGAAAGTTTATTTAGGTAGGAAGGATAGGAAGTAATGTTGTCCATTTATTTGGTTATCAAGGATTAAGATTAATTGAATGAAATTGAGCCAAAAAGAGAAGGCGCGTGAGTTTATGTAAGGGCATTCTAGTCAATCCAATGCAATAGTTTCTCTCTCCTCCAATTCCCCCTCGTTTTTTAAACGTTAATAACTCTTTCATACAACGTTATTTTATTATAAAAATTGCACCATAAAAACGAGCGTTTTTTATCGTTAAAACGAGCACACTATTGTTATACTTTTGAAAAAAAAGTTTTCGATACCCCAGATGCGTAAAACGCAATAGACAAAAAACATAAAAAAAAATGATTTTTTTAAAACGCAATGGACTAAAAACACAAAAGAAAGTGTTTTTTCTAAAACACAATGAACAAAAAACACAAAAGAAAGTATTTTTTTCTAAAACGCAATAGGCTAAAAACACCAAAAAATGTGTTTTTTCTAAAACGAATGGAGTAAAAACAAAAAGAAATGTGTTTTTCTAAAACGTAATGGACCAAAAACACATAAAAATGTGTTTTTCTAAAACGCAATGGACCAAAAACACTTAAAAATGTGTTTTTCTAAAACGCAATGGAATAAAAACCCAAAGAAATGTGTTTTTTTTTCTAAAACACAATGAAACAAAAACACAAAAAATGTGTTTTTCTAAAACGCAATGGACTAAAACACAAAAAAATGTGTTTTTTCTAAAACGCAATGGACTAAAAACACAAAAAAACATATGTTTTTTTCCTTGTGTTATAAAACGCAATGTACTAAAACACACAAAAACATATGCTTTTCTAAAACGCAATATACCAAAATCATAAAAAAAGACTTTTTTTATTGTGTTTTAAAACACAAATAAAACGCAATGAATTATATATGTTATATAATGAATTATATATGTTATATAATGTAACGAAGTGTAGCATCATATAAACATGTAACTTCCATCTGCACACAGATTACATTGAAACATTCAATGACTAAACCACTAAACCAAAATCACACTTCACAACACTTCAAACACATGCCATGAGATGCAGAGTTTTAATTAGTCAAAACATCAATTCAACCAAATCATCAATATAATATCTTCACAAAATTATAATCACTCTGTGAAAAACTAAAATAAAAAACAAGATCTTTAAAACAAAAAATAATATTACTCTTTAGTTGAAGCCCTCAAGTTCCACCAAGTTCAATAATAATTTCAACGAACAATTAAAAATTTTGACTTTGATTCTTGATTGTCGAGCTTCAATTATCCATTGATGTGAATTATTGCAACCATTTTAAGAACTGACCTCCATTGACAGAAAGAGAGTAGAGAGAGAAAGTAATTTTGAATGATGAACAGGAGGTTTGGAGTTTGGATGAATGTGAACTGACGGATCGGAAAATGACGCCAGTGTGTGGCCATGGAAGACAGGTGTGACTGCGGTATGGCGGTGGTGGAGCAAGGGTGGCTATGGAAGATGATATGGTTCATATATAAATCTAGGGCTTTTTGGAGATATAAGAAAATAGACCAAAATGCCCCTTCATCTTAAATAAAAAAAAAAAACATATGTTAATATCATAGGCTTTCTAGACTTCTAACATAAAATAAACTTCCTATTTTATCTTTTCTCTTGAAAACTATTAAAATATTAAACATTGTGTATTTTTCTTTGATATGTTAGAGAGAGAAAAACATAGATACCAATAACATGAATAGACTTACGTAGAAAAAAAAAACAATGTTTCTTTCTTTAGTTTTTCTTCGTCACCATCAGCCAACTACTACTGAATCCCTTCAAACAATAATAGTCTATAGCACACCAATATAATTTGGTTCTATAAATGAACCCCAGTTTCTCTTCACTAACTACATTTTTCTAGCACAAAAAATACATAAATATTACACATTTACCCATTAGACTAGTGGCAGAGCTTGAAAATT
The DNA here is from genome assembly GCA_947069175.1 of Scalesia atractyloides. Classification (NCBI taxonomy): domain Eukaryota; kingdom Viridiplantae; phylum Streptophyta; class Magnoliopsida; order Asterales; family Asteraceae; genus Scalesia; species Scalesia atractyloides. The sequence continues at coordinate 26,088,992 of CAMTDV010000005.1, forward strand.
TCCACTGGAGGTCAGAAGTCACCGGAACTAAAGAACCGGGGGTCGAAAACATATATACCTAAATAATTTAATACAAAATATACATACATAACATTACCGAGCGAAAGGTTTCACTCTAAACCATTACAGTATATATACCAAGCACATTATACTCATTAGAGAAGCAAAGTTAATGTGTCTATATATATAAGAATCCGTTAGAAACCACCCTTTATTGCGAGAACCGCGGGAACCAGTGTGAACACAAGCAGTAATACCTAAAAAAATCCAAAAAAATACCAATTTTTTTTGTTTTTTTTAATGATTTTTTTTTGAAAAAGTCGCTATATTTACTCAACAATAAAAAAAATTTCAGAATTTTTTTTTGAGTACCAACTATCCATGCACATATGCATTTTCGTCATTTCTTTGACAAATTCCGTAATACATTAAAAACATTAGACAATTGTACTTTCATTTACATTACCATGTGTAACACATTACTTTTTATGTTACCAATATTAGCAATGCACATGTGCATCTATATATATAACATGAAATAAGGTGTTTTGGTACACTAATTTGAATACATTTTCTCTTTCATCTATCATACCATCTATAATACACTACCATGCACATATGCATTTTCATCATTTCTTTGACAAATTCCGTAATACATTACAAACATTAGACAATTGTACTTTCATTTACACTAACATGTGTAATACACTACTTTTTACGTTACCAATATAAGAAATGCACATGTGCATCTATATGTATCAACATGAAATAAGGTGTTTTGGTACACTACTTTGAATACACTTTCTCTTTCATCTATCATACCATTCATAATACAATACCATTACCTCCTACCATTTATAATACAATATCAATACCAATATTTTCACTTTATTACATGTATATAAACACTGTTTATACCATCCAATCAACATATTACATCATAAAGTGACAACTATAATGAACCCATCAACTACTAGATATAACTAACCAAAAAACATATATATGAGCCTACTTCATTATTCAAAATCACAAACTTTTTGTACCAAAACACCGTATATAATTGTTATACATAATGATGCACATGTGCATTTAATGTAAAATTAAGTGTATTATGGATGATATTGTAAATTAAAGTGCAATTGTCTACTAGTGATAACGTATTATTGAATTTGTCGAAGTTATGATACATATGCACATGTGCATTGATAACTGTTACTCGAAAAAAAAAGTTTTTTTTTTGTAACGCATTTTAACGATTTTTAGTAAAAAATTATTAAAAAAATTTTTTGAGTGTTTTTTTGTATTTTTAGATTTTTTTTGCAATAAAGGTGGTTCTCGCGGTTCTCACAATAAAGGTGGTCTCGCATGAACCTTACCCTATATATATATATATATATATATACTCATAATATTCTTCTTTTATCCTTTACTTTTAGAGTTCTATTATCCTTTACTTTTAGAGTTCTATAAATAAAACTTGAAAAAACCCATAACGCATTTTTTTCATGTTTAGCCATTGTAATTTACTGTCCTATAATTAAAAAACAATAAAGCCCTGAGATGTATTCTCATTCATGTTTTTACATGATAATGTTGTTAATTACCATAATAGTGCTAATACTCGAGAATTTTATAGAAGATAAAAAATAATACGTTGTGAATAATAACAACAAAAATATTAAAAGTTTATCATCAACATACCAAACTTCTTTATAACAATATATTATCCAATACAAAACATTTAAAATAAAAAAACACAATGCAAGACATATAGAACAAATCGATATAGGCTCATACATACATACATATATATATATATATATATATATATATATATATATATATATATATATATATATATATATAAATTGGTTGAATTAGCCATTTGTACTAAACATATAAAGGCAGTTCATGATTATCACTATCATAATATGAAATATTTCAACATATAAGCAAGGTTGTATTTAACAGCTAATGTCACGGATTAAAATTTTAAGTGGTATAAAATTGATTAAAATTTTAATTAACTATTATCGAGTCGGGGTCTCATTGGAAACATCCTCTTTATTCCTACGTGGTTGAGGTAAGGTTGTCTACATTTTAACCTTCTGAGACCCTACCTTAGCTTTGCTATTAGTGAGATTTACTGAGTTTGATGATGATGAACCATGAAAACTAGCATTTGAGTTGGCCCAAAACTCTAAAAGCGTATTCCACATTAACGTTGTTTTGCCAATACATGTAATTAGAATTATTCAACAATATATAATTATTGATAATATAATACTGTAATAATTTCATATGCACAAACAATTAACTTATAATGATCCAATGTTTCTAGATATGTACACACCAGTTTCAACCCAACAGTTTTAACCCGCACAACACAACCCGGTTTACCAAACCGGGTTTGAACTCTATTGATTGAACCCTATCTATTTCGGTTTTTTTATCCATATTAAGTTTGGTTTTCAGTGATCTCAGTAACCATAGCTCTAGTGGCTTATTTTTAAGAGAAAATTATGCTACGTATGCTTATAAGTTGTGAAAATAAAGATAAGTGGTTAACTAACGCTGGTTCGTTATTGACCGCCAATTATTCGAATGTTGTCGACAAAACTAACAAATACATGAGCGATATTTACTTACTGCTCTACTTAAAGAGGGTCTACCAAATACATAATGAATATTTAGTTACTACTCTACTTAAAGAGGGCTCTAACCGGTGATAGTATGACAAAATAGTTTCATCCTTTCAATCCGAGATCTTCATTCCAACGCTATGCACGTGAGCATTACCTACACACAGTAAAGGTTTAAGATAGCCAGTGAAAACATTATCCATAAACATATTTGAAACGGATAAAAAGACTTAAACACATCTTATTCTAATAGTCAAAATAGTTTTTTTTAACCGCAAGCAAACTAAATAAAGAAAAAGGCCAGCAACCCCCAACGAATAAATACATTAAAAGAGAGGGGGGAAGAGAACAACATGAAATAAACCAAAAACAAAGCTAAGCACACAAAAAAGGTTTAGAAACCCACCTCTTCCTAACTAAATTTAATAGTCTTGGACCTGTTGGTCATCCATCTAAATAAAGTAGAGATAATGTCTTCCTTAATTTTGTTAGGAGATCTATTTGTCTTTCAGAAAATTCTACCATTTCGTTCTTTCCATAAGCACCAAAATGAGGTATATACGATCCCCAACATAATTTTCTTCTTTACATGTGACTCCATCAAGTCAACCTCGATAACCATCTGATCAAAGCTACTTAAGCCAGTTAAGCCATGACCGACCCATATATGATGTCCGTAGTAACCCTACTATCTGATTTGACTGAGAAGATACATGAGTTATTTGCTTTCTAATATTAACCAATCGGTTGATAGATAGATAATCCGTTAAGTGGATTAAGCTCAAAAGAAAATAGCCAGAAACTAGACTTTGAGATAACTCTCTTTAATATTTTTCATTCATAAAATTTACTTAATATAATCTTGGCTTTTATAGCCTTACAATCTAGGATAAAAGTAACCGAACACAGGGGCGTAGCTACATAAAAGGGTATGGGTTCGGCCGAACCCGTACCAAAATAACTTTTAGTGTTACATATATATGTATTTTGACTCCGCATTCGTAGAAATTTCAACATCGAACCCATAGAAAAATCCGAAACTTAGTAATAGACAACCTGTCATTCGTCCATTGAAAATTTTCGAACCCGTAGGAAAAGAATCCTGGCTACGCCCCTGACCGAACACTAACACGACTAAGACCCACTAATCTAATCATGCAAATTAATAATAATAACAATAACAATAATAATAGTAATATTAATAATATTGGCTAATGAGAAATTCCATGCAACCATCCTTCTGACTCGTGAACGTGCGTGGTGTGCATGGTTTGTAGAACATTGCACACATCACTTTCCATCTTCAACAGCCGTCGCCCTTACCAAACCTGAATGAACTCACCATTTCCTCAGGATTTCTAATCTCTGCAAGTTCAACATCAGTCAACATAGTTATCAGTCTTATTTTTTATAGAGTAACTAATATGACACACAACTTTGGGTCAAAAAAAAAACACACACACACTTTCTTTATTCTAATAGTTAACATAGTTATCAGTTTACTCGCTTGACCCACCTAACCATAAAAAAAGCATTATAAAAAAAATGCACCTTCTTTTTTTTTTTTTACAGCAAACATGCATTGTTGACAATGTTGGTTTGTCCCTCACTCGACACACAAGCTCACCTCACGATGTGTTATGTATGTAATGTTGAAGTAGGAGAAAAGTTGCAGTAAACAAACAAACGAAAGGCAACTGTATCGAATGAAACATGGGTGCAATGTTTATTAAACAAATGAGGCTTTATATAGCCTTGTACATGCCTACGAATAAAAAAAGAATAAGAATATTATCCTAAAGAATCGGTAAACTCATGACTTATTCTACCAAAACATGAAACACCTAACGGTCAACTCCACCATCCTCGGTCAACCTAACTACCAACTCTAGCTTATTAAAACAACTACTAAATAAATATAAAATATTAAATGGCATGTGCTTCAACTTCATGTATCCAGCATGCAAACGTGATCCAAGAATATTCAGCATATTCCATGCAAACAGACACCTTATTCCATGCAAAGAAACGAACTCACGTCCCATGACCCGTGACCCACGACCCACGAACAAATCATGACCGTGACCCGCAACCCGTGCGAATCGAGTAACCCGTGAAATGAACCGATTAACCCAACAGACAACACTATAATGTATTTTATATACCCTTTTGATAACTGAAAAATACAACAAAACTTCGCTTCATAAAAAACTACACAACGATGAGCTTTCTGCCTAATTTAATAGTGACAAAAATCAAACAAATAACTAAGAATAACCACCAAAGTGGTCAACAGTTGGTCATAAAACCATCAAAATACACTCGAAATGCGTCAAAAAACCCAGTAGCCAAAACAACTGTAAACTATGACGGAGACACACTTTCCAAGGCATGTTTGGGAGTGCTTAGACCATGGAGTGTGGTTTGGGTAGCCCCTTTGGGGACTATCCGCAACTTAGGCGTCACGTCAGCATAGGTGGATGACCATTCTTTTGGGGCCCTTATTAAATTTTTTTTTGAGATTGTGTGTAAAAAATAGTACAAATCTTTAATGCACAAAAGTATATGGTACAAATTTTTATTGCACAAAGTATAATTTATAAATATATAATAAAATCAATATATACACAGCCCAACCCCACCTTCCCTTCTATATCTTTCTCTCATCTCTCTCCTCTGATTCTTTCTCCACCTTCACCCAGTGAGCAGCACCACCACCACCATTTTTAGCCACCATCTTTCTCTTCCTTAAACTCTCTCTCTAAACCAATATTCATATAAAACTTGAAGGGCTCCACTTTTTCAAACATCAAGCTCGTCTCCACGTCTGAAATGGGCCGCTTGCGATGCGACGAGGGGGATGGGGCGGTGTGGGACGAGAGGGAACGGCCCGGCGTCGGTGGGGGGACGATCTCCACACTGTTCAGTCTTATAAAACTCCTTATTGACTTTTTGGTAAAGTCAGTAGTATGGAGTGACTTTTTGGAAAAGTCACTTTTCCCCTCACATACACACCCTCATTGCCAAACATCATTTTGAAACTTGTGACTTTTTAAAAAGCCAATAAGTTAATAAGTTGTTTTAAAAAGCTTAGTGAAACATGCCCTAATTGTAATGTCACATGGACGGATACGTTTCTTTAGTTTTCCCATTTAGACAAAATAGATAACAGTCATAACTTGTAATTTTACAAATAAAGGCTTTCATTTGGTACTAAAGGCTCATTTTGTAACCACGCCGAGCTCGAGCCAAGCTCGGCTCAACTCATGTGCCTCTCCCAAAGTTATATACTACTTTGACCAGGCAGTCTTTTTACCTTTGAATACATGAGTCAGAGATGATTTTAATCGGTCCCAGCCATCAAAAGATGCATTAGATTATATGAAAAACAAAGAATTAATCAACTCAAAATGAGCACACATAACTTACCAGGAGCAGTTTCAACACGAACTTTTGCCTTGAAAATTAAAAGGTTCAATAACTCAACTTTTTGTTACTACCTGAGAGCCAATAACTTGTACGGCTATATCTTTAACCCGCCTAAGACTATCTTCCGCAACAGATTCGCCTTTTCAAATTTCATAATGAAAGAATATTCTGTTATAGCTTGCAAAGGATTTACATCAAAATGAACAAATACCCTACAAATGCCCAAAACATTGTACATTTAGGTATCATAACAGATTGAAATTACTGGGTAAAGTTCTACATAATGCTTTCGCTTCATTTCCAGCTGATGCTCCAAAACTTGAGTAAGTTGCATTTTTATGTGCTTAGTTCCGGACTTCTTTTATAATTGGCCGTTGTTAGGCAATATCTTGATTCCACCACATATTAATCCATTTACACACAAACAATACCAAAGCAATGAGTCGACCTCACCAAAATTGACTGAAAAAATGTCAAAATCAGGTCAATAAATTGTTGGAAAAGGGAAAAAATATAAAATAAGAGCCTAACTACAATAAGAGTAAACTAAAATAATAGAGTAAGCCAAACATACCTCCGTTCTTGATTGAATCAGTCACAACAAACCCAAAAAAAGTAAAGTTAAAAGCATGTACAAGCAATGTACAAGCATGCTGTAAATATCAAAAGAAAATATATATATACATATATATATTAACTAGTTTATGCCTGGCCTGCATTGCGGGGCGGTAAACGGATCTCTTAGTTTAATCACATGCAGTTTGTTTCAGTTACTTGTAAATACTCCTTATAACACAATCTCAATAAAAATTACTCCTCAGTTCTCCCTTTCACCCTTCCTCTCTCTAACACCTACCACCACTCTCTCTCTCTACCCCTCCTCCTCCTCTCTCTCTCTCTAACACACACAAAACCAAACCCCCACCATAGCCCCCATCTTCAAACTAAATTCGGGTGCCGCACAACCGAGAACTTGCAGACCAAATAAAGGGACGGCGAGTGAGTGAAGTGCTCGTACCAGAGAATCACCAGCGATGTTGCAGTTTGCGGCCAAGAAGAGGATCGTTCAGACGCTGATTCAGTTTCATGTTTGAAAACCTAATTGTGATTTTAAGGGGGTGTTTGGGATTCTTTCTAAAAAAATTACTTATTAACTTATATAAATCATAAGTGAGAAGTTAGAAATACTAACTTCTCAAAAACAACTTCTCAACACACAAAAACAACTTAAATAAGCTAACCCAAACACTATACAAACAACTTATTAACTTTTATAAGTCAATAAGTTATAAGTTACTCCAAAATAAGCTAATCCAAACACCCCCTAAATGGTATCGAGTATTGACTAATGGATTTGACTACAATCACCGACCAAACTCGCTGATGGATGTGAAGCCAGGTGTGAATAAAAATGGGAATACAATGCTCAACTTGGTGTTCGAGTACATAGAGAATGATCAGAAGAAATTCATTCCACCCAAATTGTAAAGGTACAATTTCATCAAAGATTATTATTTAAAAGTTTCCTTTTTGTATTCCTTTCATTAACACTGTTTCTTGCGCACTTGTTGCAGGATGTATCATCCCACCTAAAATGTCAAGGTACAACTTCAATTCATTTATTATGCCACTAATATATTTCAAGATAAAAAGAAAAATAGATTGGAGGTTGTGTTTTGTTTAATGGTAGTAAATCTACTAACCTACTCTCAAGTGCAGGACATAATGACATATTTAACTAAAATTACTAACCAAGTTAGACCAAAGGACGTAGGGTGTAATGCTTTAAAAAAAAAGGATTGCTGTAATTATTGAAGTTAAAGGCCATCAATTGTAACTGGTAAGAGAAACCATAGTATTATGAGACTACTTCAAAATCATGACATACATGACACCGTATAAAACATGTGCTAATGCATAGGCTTGGCAATAAAAACCGATTTAGGTATTTTAGGTTATTTTGGATCATTTTAAAAATGAGAATGGGTCACGATGGGTTGGGAAATAATTAAGGATTGGTCAGGATTGGTTGTAAAATATCTATTCAAAATAATTCGTGAGTCAGGATGGTTATTAAGCCGAGTAAATGGGTAACTCTAAGAAGAGCATCACACTCAAATTCTTCATCCTATTCGAGTGTTCGTAGATGTTGACTTCACAAATAAAAAAAATAAAAATAAAAAATAAAAATACAAAAAAAAATCCTAAAAAATTAAAAAGTTTAAAAAATCATAAAAATAAAAAAACAAAAAAATGGAAAAAATGTAATAAATAAAAAAAATGTTAAAAAATCAGAAAAGGTAAAAAATCAAAAAAAAGAAAAAAGTAATAGTCCCAAAAATATAAAAAAATTCAGAAAAATATTTTTTTAATTTAATGTTAAAAAAAAAAAGAAAAAAGTAAAAAATTTAAAAATCCAAATTGTTTTTTGAAAATCTAAAAAAAATCAAAACATTCCAAAAAAATAAGAAAATTAAAAAATAAAAAAGTTAAAAACATAAAAAGGTTTGAAAAATACAATTTTTTATTTTTTCATTTTTTGTTTTTGATTTTGATTTTTTATGTTTTAATATTTTTATTTTTTGGGAATTTTTTTTTACTATTTTCTTATTATTTTTTTAAAATTTTTTAAAAAAATTTAAGTTTTTTTGAATTTTTTGATTTATGGGATTTTTACAACTTTTTATTTTTTGGATTTGTTTTTAAATTCTTTACTTTATTCTTATTTTAAACATTTTTTTAATTTTTTATTTTTCTGGATTGTTTTTTTAAAAAATTTCTATTTTTTTTGTTTTTGTTAGTTTTTATGTTTTATTTTTTGTCTTTCATCATCGAAAGTCGAACAAATATTTACCCAAACTCATCTTAACCTTTAATAAACCCGTGTTTACCTAAACTCATCCTAACCCATACCCATTCTAACATTTTTCTTAAAAAAACTCATCCTATCCCAAACCTATTCTATCCCATACCCATCCTAACCCATGACCCAAACATGCCAACCCATCACTTTTGTCACTCCTAGGTGTAAACAATCCAAGATTTAAGACTGACTCAGAAAAGCAAAACTCAAAATGAGTAGAGCATAAACGAGCTTGAGCTCAAGCCGTAAAATAAGCTTGTTAGTAAATAAGCCAGAGCCCGGGCTTTACTTATCGAGCTTGAGCCGGCTCGCTAGCCTAAATGAACCCATTATATATAATTTCAAATTATCATATTAAATATATATTTAAATACTAGTTATTAATATTTATAAAATAATAATTAAACTGTATATATAATATGTCATGTTATACTTAAATTTATAAAATATAATAATTATAATAAATATAAATTGATTAATAGTAAAGGAGCCGAGCTCAAACTTCAAAACTACCTGCGAGCCTAGCTCAAGCTTTAGAAACAAAGCTTGAACCAAGCTGAGCTCAAACTTAAGTTTTCAAAAGTTAGACAAGCTCGAGCTTGATACTGGCCAAGCTCAGACTCGGCTGAGCTCATTTGCCCCGTAGTAAAAGAAATTTCATAAATAACAAGTGATATACTCTTTGCGTGTGTAGAGCTGCTAAGAACTCATGCGGCATTTCCACCAACAGAAATTTGAACTGAAAGACAAAAACATCTCTAGTTATATCATTGGCATGTCTACTGTGTGAAAAAAAAATCATAGTATTGAACATCAGGCCCTCGAAAAATAACAATCCAATAACATAAGCAAAAGAACTATGATATTCACACACGCTTCCTTATTTCCACACCCCCCAAAGCGTTGCACTTTGGCCAAAGTGCGGCGTTTATGGTTCTTTTCCAGACAAAAGGTGAAGTGAGGTGATTTGACTGTGATACGAGGTTTGGTTTTGTACGATGTTGTGAGCTGGTCACCAGGAACCCTAAACGCCGCGCTTTCGTCAAAGCGCGACCCAACTTTTTTGCTTCTTTAAGTAGGCAGACGTTGCATGATACGTATCATTCAAATTTCGAAAGGTTTAAATTGTTTATCAAAAAGACCCGTGTTTTGTTGTTTTAGTAGCATTTCTTCAAAATACGATGTCGTGGTTTAGCAACTACCTTTTCGGTGAATACTCTGACGAGTCCGTGGTTCTAGATTCTTACGAGGGGACCGCTATTTCTGATTCGTGCGAGAAACCTGTCCCGTCCAACATGAGGGAGGAGGAGACTGTCTCTGGCATTCGTTATCGTGATAATATGGTGCAACTGGACTAAAATATCCCTGTCAAAGACTCCTACGGATGGAGCTGAGCTTGAATGTCCCTCTGGAAGACTAGTACACTCCCCAATTTTAATATCTATATGGTCAACCAAACTATCCCGACCACAGTTACGGTGGTGAGCAGAGCTATGTACAACAAGACTATCTCGACCACGGTTATGGTGGTGAGTAGAGCTTTGTCAAGCAAGACTATTCGGACCAGGGAGATGGTGGTGAACAAAACTTTACAACGCAAGACTATCCGGAACAGGGTGACAGTACTGAGCAGGAAGAGCTGTTAGTGATGAGGATGGCTCTAACCCAATTATATTTTCTTTTGATACAAACCGTACATTTTCATCACGTGATGAGTTGGTGGATTAGGTACAAAAGACGGGAAAGGACAATGGCTACGTCGTTTTGATTAAAAGGTCGAATAAAAAAGAAAGTAATTTCAATGTTTTGTTTCAATGCAGTCTTGGTGGGGAGTACAAGAGTGTAGCTACAGTAAGGAAAACAGGTAGCAAGAAAATAGGTTGCCCGTTTGAGTTGATAGGGTGTCACACTCCGCATTTCCATGTATAACCCCGTGGGCCCGGTGGGGAGTATCGAGACATAGTTGATATCATCATAGTAAATTATACACAGTTATAGCACAGCGGAAGCCTTGGAAGGAAATTATCATTACAACCCAAAAGTTTAAAGTACGAATAAAAAATATACAGACGGTTGTAAAAAGGATCCACAGGCGGATCTATAAATGAATATATAAAACCGAGTTCCACAGACTTAAGGCATCTAGGGATTTGCAAAATCCTCTTATTATGCCAAGTAGCTCCAGCCTATTTCGTGAGGTACCTGTCACTTAGTCTTTGGAAAATACGTCAGTTTTCACTGGTAAATACAAATAACTGACTCATTTTGTAAACATTTGAAATGTTAATTCAGGTGCACAAGGCACAAAGATCTTTTATAACTTGGGACAATTACATTTATAATCTTGTATACAGTTTTACATGTTTGTCATACTATTAGGGTCGGTTTGAAAACCGAACATGATTAACTAACTCACCACATATAAAACCCACAAAGGAGTTATCCCCAACTTGTGGGTAGTTATATTTTAGCATTCGCATCTGTCAGGTGTATGCCTACACCCCGTGCTTAGGTCGTGACCATCAATAACTTAGATGAGCCGAGGATATCCAGGACATGGTTGTTAACCCCCATAGTTTATGTTATCAAACAAAACAGATTAAAACGGGTTATGCGGATTTATTAATCACAATACGACTAAATGATCCCATACCCGACCAAGCGGCAATAATTTACCGTATTCTAAGCCCGTATAAGGGAAAATAAGTTAAATGTATTTACCTGAGTTTAAATGCAAGATTCTACTCAGCCGTATCTCACTAAGACCTTATGAAGGTATCTTCTACTGGGCTACCTAATATGGAAGGAAGGTTTTATATAACCTATTAGGATACTAACGGGTCTTTATTTAAGTCAAAGACTTCGTCCGGTTAGTTTAAAATATGATTTACGGTACAAAACTCCAGATTAAGCGGTGACCGGAAAGGAATGTAATTTAGGCCCAACAAGTATGAAAACTTGTATAATATATGTAAACTAAGTACATTCTAGATTTTGAAATTTAGACGACAAGGTTAAACCCGTCCCGGTCCGTTTATGAAAACTAGTCACATAAGCTGAACCGAACGCGTAAAAACATGTGCGGGTAACCGATCAAGACATATACAAGTTCCCTAAGTTTTTTTATGCTTACGATATGTTATAATATCAGTAAGTCGTCAACAAGTATGCCCGTAAAGGTTTTAAAGTCGAACTAAGCCCTATAAGGGCGTTTTGGTCATTTTAAAAGTTCGTAAAAGGGGTTTTTATGTAAACTGAGGTTCTGGTCATAAACATTCCATGAAATATTTAATTTGTGATATTAAAATGGTAGGATATCATACATATGCGTGGTTTAAGGCTTATGGCCAAACTATGCCCCCGGAAGGGTATTTTGGTCATTTCACAAGGGACTTAATTGGGATTCTGAGTTCATGACTTATCCTTACTATAAAAACACTTAAAGTCATTTATAAAGTCAGTAAGTATTAAGTCTTGGGTGCTAGATATGATTTAAAACCATACTATGCGCCTAGTTAGCGTAAAAGTCGGTAAATGACGATAATTTCGATGTTAAAGTGATTCTGAGAATTTGACCAGCTTTAAAGTGTTAAAATATTTTATTTTTCATAATATATCAGTAGCAAAAAGGTTTTGCATGTTAATTATATGTAAAACTCATTTTATTTGCAAAAAGGGTATTATCATCATTTATGAGCTTTATGCAAGAACCCAAGGTTAAGGTCATTATAAAATCTAACTCAACATCCCAATAAATCCTAAATATGATATCACAACAGTAAGCATGGAGTTTTGTGTCAAAGTTATGTTAAAACTTAATTTACATGCTTACAGGGCATCTTAGTCCTTATAAAAGTATGAATTTCGCTTTTCTACATAACTTCAGTTTATGACCAGTTTTGGAGTATCAAAATACTCTAAATACGTTCACTAATCAGTACCCTATTTGTTTGTATGACCAATTACCTTAAAAGTCTCGTTCTTGACAAAAAGGGCATACTAGTCAACATAAATCATAATAACGGAAACAAGCATATAATCTTAGATTACTAAAGGACCATGTAATATAACCTCAGAGGTTATGCTACAACATAATATGGTCCTAAAGGAACCCTAATGCATGAAGGATATAAGCTACTTCGGGTCAGAACTGAAAGTCAAAGCAAAAGTCAAGCTTTTGCGACTTTCGGTTGCGAACCGAGCTTAGACTCAGTATTGTCGGGTTAAACATGCTTAGACATGTTCTAATAATATTTAACAAGTTTTTAAAGTGATAAAAACTGTTTTTATAACTTCTACATTATCAGATTTGATTTTATTTAAAATCTGACTAGTTTGACTTTTATTATTAATTTCTTTGACCCGACAAATAACTAAGTAAACGTGGTAATTAGGAGGTGCCCTTTTGAGGGATTAACACCCACCTAATTACGATCACGTAGCCATATTCGCCTCGAACAATCGTTTAGGTCTAAGCCGAAGGTCAAAGCCGTTTTGCGGCAACTTTGACTTTCGGCCTTTAAACGCATAAAAACCGAACTAGAGTGGCTAAGAACACTTACCACTGGTCCTAGCACGAAAATGGAACTTAGATGGGCTTCCTTTTTGATCAGGAATCCCAGAGAATGCCAAGTAAGAGAGAAAGAAATGATTTTGAAAGGTGCAAGAATGAAAGGCAACATGAAGGACCTATTTATAGTGCAAAGGACCTTCTCAAGATCTTTCCAGGTGTTGCAAGGTGTTCTCGGATGTCTCCAGGTGTCCTACATGAGTATTGAGCAAGCATCCAGCCCCTTGTTTCGAGAGGATGGTTTTGGAAGCTTATGTGTGGAGACTAAGAAAAAATTCGCCCAGTACCAGGCCTTACGGACCGTAAGCATGGGACCCTTACAGTCGGTAAGCAGTTTGTCAGCGAACCACATTTTAAATTTGACAGGTTTGGCCCCTCAACTTATATAATCGTATTTAGGGTCTTGTAACTTGTATAATGCCATCATAAGTTGATAATAAGCATGTATGGGAGTATGAATAAACATTTTAGGATTCCCGGTTCACCGGTAGACCTCCCGAAAGCACTAGTTTCGCTCGTTGACACTTTTACCTCTTTAAACTCAACTTTTCAAATGAATTGGGTTTAGGACACGTGTCTTCATCTTATTGGACATGTTTTTGCGAGGTCTTACATCCTCACCCCCTTAAAAGAAATCTCGACCTCGAGATTTACTGAAATAAGTGAGGGTATTTCTGTCGCATAGTGGACTCAACCTCCCACGTGTATTCAGGGCCTCTACGGGCATCCCATTTTACCTTCACAATTGGTACATGCTTCCTTCGAAGCTTCTTAATCTAACGATCTTCGATTGATATTGGTCTTTCAACAAACCTCATGCTTTCATCTATTTGTACGTCTTTATGAGACATTGCTAGCGATTCATCGGCTAGGCATTTCTTTAAGTTGCAGATGTGGAACACATTGTGAATTCCACTAAGTTCCTCGGGTAAATTCAGCTTATAAGCCACACTACCGACACATTCTATGATTTCGAATGGTCCAATATATCTTGGGCTTAGCTTGCCCTTCTTACCAAAACGCATCACTCCTTTCCAGGGTGATACTTTTAGTAAGACCTTGCCTCCAACCTCGAACTTTAGAGGTTTACGCCTTTTATCTGCGTAACTCTTTTGCCTGTCTCTGGCAGCCTTTAGACGATCACGGATCTAAACAATCTTTTCTGTAGTTTCCAGAACTATATCAGGTCCTGTTAGTTGAGCCTCCCCTACTTCTGCCCAACAGACGGGCGTTCTGCATCTTTGCCCATATAAAGCCTCAAAAGGCGCAGCCTGAATGCTGGTATGGTAACTGTTATTGTAGGAGAACTCAATCAAGGGGAGATGATCATCCCAACTACCTCCTAGATCAATGAGACATGCTCGGAGCATGACTTCTAACGTTTGAATTGTACGCTCGCTCTGCCCATCTGTCTGAGGATGGTAAGCGGTACTAAAATTTAATCGAGTGCCTAGAGATTGTTGGAAACTTTTTCAAAAGTGAGATGTATATCTAGTATCTCTATCCGATACAATAGATATCGGCACTCCATGGAGAGACACAATCTTATCTACATACATCTGGGCTAGTTTGTCGGAGCTATGAGTCTCTTTGATGGGTAAGAAATGAGCTGACTTAGTTAATCTATCAACTATGACCCAAATTATATCATTTCCATGTTTTGTTTTGGGTAATTTGGTGATAAAATCCATGGTTACCATTTCCCATTTCCATGTGGGAAGTTCTAATTTTTGTAGTAGTCCTGACGGCTTTTGGTGTTCCGCTTTAACTTGAGAGCACGTCATACACTTAGCTACATGGGTGGCTATGGATTTCTTCAAACCCATCCACTAATAGTTTGCCTTTAAATCCTGATACATTTTGTCACCCTCAGGGTGAACCGAGTACCTGGAATTATGAGCCTCCTGAAGGATTACATCTCTAAGTCCTCCACGAATAGGAACCCAAATTCGACCATTTAGTCTGAGGATTCCATCCTTTCTAGGTGACAACTGATCAAAAGATGCTCCTAACTTTTCTTCGGGAAGGTTAACTTCCAATATTGCTACTTTCTGCGCAGCCAATAGCTTCTCGTTTAAACTGTTCTTAAGTTTGATACTCTTGGCATTAATCCATATAGGTTTGACTCTTTCCTTTCGGTTGAGTGCATCGACGACTACATTCGCTTTTCCAGGATGGTAGCGAATCTCGCAATCGTAGTCATTTATAGTTTCCATCCAACGTCATTGCCTCATATTGAGTTGTTTTTGGTTAAAGAAGTGTTGGAGACTTTTGTGATCTGAATATATTACACATTTGGTTCCATATAAATAATGTCTCCATAACTTAAGTGCGAATACAACGACACCCAATTCTAGATCATGGGTGGTGTAATTCTTTTCATGCACCTTTAGTTGCCGTGATGCGTAGGCGATTACTTTACCTATTTTCATAAGCACACAGCCCATGCCAGTGTGCGAAGCATCACAGTAAACAACAAACTCATCTACACCTTCTGGCAAGGTTAAAACTAGAGCATTGCTCAATTTCTGCTTGAGGATCTCAAAGGATTCCTGCTGCTTGACCCCAATTAAATTTTATCTTCTTGCGGGTCAGAGAAGTTAATGGTGCGGATATTCTTGAGAAGTTTTCGATAAATATTCTATAATATCTTGCTAATCCTAAAAAGCTGCGAATTTCAGTAGGCGTCTTAGGTTCTTTCCAATTCATGATTGCTTCTATTTTGGCAGGATCCACTTGAATACCCGCTCGCTCACAACATGTCCAAGGAATTGGACTTCGCGAAGCCAAAATTCACATTTGGAAAATTTAGCATAAAGCTTCTCCTTCCGAAGAAGTCCTAAGATGCACCGAAGGTGTTTCTCGTGATCTTCCTGATTACGAGAGTAAATAAGTATGTCATCTATACATACGATGAAGAACTTATCCAAATATGGCTCGCAGACCCTATTCATGAGATCCATGAATGCTGCGGGTGCCTTAGTGAGTCCAAAAGGCATCACTAAGAACTCGTAATGGCCGTACCTTGTTCGAAACGCGGTCTTAGGCACATCTTCAGCTTTAACTCTGAGTTGATGGTACCCCGACCTTAACTCAATCTTTGAAAAGAAACTTGCCCCTTGAAGTTGATCAAACAGATCGTCGATCCTGGGCAATGGATAGCGGTTCTTGATTGTTACCTTATTTAGCTCGCGGTAATCAATGCACAGGCGCATTGAACCGTCCTTCTTTTTAACAAACAGTATGGGGGCTCCCCAAGGTGACGAGCTGGGTTGAATGAAACCTTTTTCCAGAAGTTCATCTAATTGGGTTCTTAGTTCCTTCATTTCGGTTGGTGCTAAGCGGTATGGAGCTCGTGCAACCGGTGTTGCTTCAGGTATAATGTCGATTTTGAATTCTACTTGCCTCTCAGGAGGTAATCTAGGTAGTTCATCCGGGAATACATCTGGATACTCAGAGATGACTAGAATGTCTTCTATCCTTGGTTTTGGTTCGTCCAATGTTACTTGTGCCATATAGATGACACATCCGTTCTTTAAACACTTGGATGCCTTAAGTATCGACACATTATCTGGCAGTCCATGGTGTGTATCTCCTTTTATAGTGATCGATTCTCCAGAAGGGGTTTTGATGTTGACAGGTTTCTTATCACAAGTAATTTGGGCTTCGTTACGTGATAACCAATCCATACCCAAAATTACATCAAATCCCGCCAATTTCATTGGCAGAAGTGATAACGGAACAGAATGATTCCTAATGGTTATATAACATCCATCGAGAAGCGTCGAGGCAGTTTCTAAGGTGCCATCAGCAAGCTCTACCTCATACTTAATGTCTAGAGTTTTAACAGGCAGATTCAATAATTCGCTAAACTTAAGATCTACAAAAGACTTATCTGCACCGGAATCAAACAAAACTCTAGCATAGATATCATTTATGAGGAAGGTACCTGTTATAACCTTGTCATCCTTTACTGCCTCCCTGGCATTCATCTGAAACACCCTTGCATTTGACTTCCCAGCCTCATCAGGATTCTTAGCATTCTTTGGGCAGTTAGTCTTGATATGCCCTTTCTCATTGCAACCAACATGTTGCATCCTTCAAATTCCTACACTCTAATGTCTTATGCCCCTTTTTCTTACAAATCCCACAAGGCTTGGCCTGTGGATCTAAGGTGCATTTCCCAAAGTGCCTCCTGTTACAGTTCTTGCACATGGGCTTGTCACTTGACTGATTTGGGTTTTCTTAAACCCAAAATTTTCCTTTTTCTTCTTGTTGGAGTGATGAGTCTGATCATCTTCTCTCCTTCTCTTTTCCTCATCCGAGGTCTTTCTAGACTTACTTCTAATCACATCTCCAGTGTGAGGGATAAAGACAAGTCTACAACTGACCTATAGGTGGTAGGCTTTGAGGCCTTGACGTTTCCTTTGATTTCAGGGGGTAGACCACCTATGAAGCGCGCGATGCGCTTTGGTTCAGGAGAGACCAAGTAAGGTACAAGCCTTGACATCGCATTGAAATTGGTTACATATGATCTGCAGTCCAGGTCCTTAGGTTAAGAAGTCAGCTTCAACCTTTTCCACTTCGTGTTATGGACAATATGTCTCTTTAACGAACTCAACAAACCTGACCCAAGAGAGGTTATACAGAGAAACATTTCCGGTGGATTGAATTAACGCTTTCCACCATGTCAGGGCATCGCCCTTGAATGACTGCGAAACAAACTTAACCACATCTTCCTTAGAACAACCACTTATATCCACCACTGTTTCCATCTCATCGAGCCATTTCATACAATCAATGGCCCCTTTTTCTCCAGTGAAGTCTCTTGGTTTACAAGAGACGAAGTATTTGTATCTACAACCCTTGCCGAAATGTGGTGTCTGGTCATCCATAGTCTGTTTGTGTGATTCACTCTTCTGATTAGATGAA
Organism: Scalesia atractyloides; assembly: GCA_947069175.1. Lineage (NCBI taxonomy): Eukaryota > Viridiplantae > Streptophyta > Magnoliopsida > Asterales > Asteraceae > Scalesia > Scalesia atractyloides. The sequence continues at coordinate 26,107,428 of CAMTDV010000005.1, forward strand.
TATTCAGATTCATCTTTCTTTGATGGTTGTGTTTTTGAATGGGTTTTAGAGTGTGTTTTGGAGCGACTACTACTCGACTCCTTTAGTACTCTATTCACAACTTTTGAAACTGCCGCGTCAACCAGCGCTTGCAGTTCAGCCCCAATGATATTTATTCTTGTATTATCATTCCCTTCAACCGGGTGACTATGAGCTTCGTCAGAACCAGCCAGGATGAGGTTTTGAGTGCCATATACCAAATCACAATAATCTATTTAGTGGTTATATAGCAGATCTTCACGTTTAGTGATTAACTAGCCATGGTATGAACAAACCATATGGGCTAAAAGATATAGCATTTATGAGGTGAAGAATTTAAAGATTTACTATAGTTAGCCTAGGCTATAATTGAACAATCAAAGTCATTTAAACATGATATAATTGACGTGATGTCGAAGTCTCACGCAAATACATTCCAATTACTACTAATTAGCTAGCGGTAAGTGGATATCGAACTCTGGCAGTTTGTGGAAAATGTGTTTCCTATGTAGCCTTCTAATTAACTAAGTTAAACTAATTTGCAGAAAATTAGATTCAATGATTTTTATTGTTTGAGTTGATTAATTAAATAATTTGCAAAAGAAAGATTTGATTTGTAAACAATTTAGAGACAAATGACCATGCTAGATATCCGGTTTCAATTGACATTCATTCTCAAATCCCACTAGAAAGAATCACATAGACATGACTCATGTGTTGTTACTTGTTGTGATGAAAGGGAACTAAGTACTCGGATTAAACTAATGCGAGGTAGTTACCCGATGATCAATTAATCAATATCCAACCCTAACCCCTCCCGTGATATCTCAATTGTCAACGACACCAAGAACATACGATTTAGGTTATGATCAAACACATCAATTAACAAATTACAAACAAATATCAACACCCCATAATAAACCAACAAAGATTGCAAGTCTATTATTCTAGAAATAAAAAAAAGAACATGAATGTCTCAAACAAACCTTCAACCTAGGATGATCACCAAAGAGTTAGCCACTCATGACTTAGACAATCATCATCCCACACATATCAATGTTCTTGGGAATAAAAAACGCTAATCAAATGTTTAGAAATTGTTCCAAGCTCTCAAGAACACCCAGAATTTGTCTCTAGACTCCTAGTAACCGAATGGGGATGATTGGAGATGAAAAGACATCATAAAAACACAATAATTTGGCAGTTACAATACTTCATCGCTGACGCCACCGTAAGCTACGGTGCCACCGTAGCTTACGGTGGTCACCAAAAAGCTCTACGGTGGTTAGAATCTGGACTACGACGAGAATTTACTCCCAGCATCCACCGTAAGCTACGGTGCCATCATAGCCTATGGTGGCTGCTGAAGTTTTCTCCTTTGACGACTCCAGTTCGACTCTAACACGTATGAGCATCCATCCCATCATCATAAATCCTCATTTTTATGCCCATTAAACCTGCAGAGTCAAACATCCCATAGTTATCTAATTCAACTAATAACTCAATTAAATGTGCGTAAGTATATGATTTTAACACTTTTAAGGGTCGTCCAAAGGACTACCCGTCACATCCCCACACTTAACCGTTGCTTGTCCCAAGCAACACATCAAACCCCTTCCAAATTCATGATCAATTTCAAACCGAACAATTAGGTGTCATCTTTTTACTAACTTACATCACACCACATACACACCCCTCACAATCAACTGTCCTCTCGGTGACAACAAAGAAGCTAGCGATATTTATGCTAGCACCCTCAATGCAAATATGTTAATGTGCGGCAATATGCTTGTATGTAGATCAAATCTCCGCCTAAAACATGCATAGCTTGCTTGTAAATCAAAAGGACTTAACGGTTGTAACTGGGCTAGGTGAAGGGTAGGAACGAGGGAATAAATGCAAGTAGCTCGCTAATTCAATTCGGTGATACTATTACAATAAAGATAAAAACAATACAAACATTAACTATATAAATAATTACCTTCCATCTTTCTTTTCTTTTCTATTTCTTCCACTAACTAACATCATTATTCCTTTTTTTTGGACTTTTCAGATTTTTTTTAATTTTGTAATTTTTATGATTTTTATATTTTTCAAAAAGCATGAAAATTACCCTACCCCCCATGAAAAGCCCGTGTTGTCCTCAATACTATGTTAGAGAAATTCGGCAGAATATCCCCACACTTGTTTCGAACACCGGTTTAACATAAGAACGGTAAAATAACTTAAACTAAACCAAATTAAATTATATATTTACACTACCAAACCTGGACCTCTTGATCATTCCTCATATACCGGGGGTAGAATGTAGCCCACCTTATCAACCTCTAGATTCTTGATGTCATTTCCTTCCAAGTACGGTTTTAGCTGATGCCCATTTACCGTTTGCTTTTTGTTAGTGCCCACATCTAAGATATCTACATCGCCAAACCGACCCACTCGCGTGATCTCATATGGACCCATCCATTTACTCTTCAATTTCCCCGCAAACATCTTCAACCGCGAGTTGTAAAACCACACCTTTTGACCCACTTCAAAAACCTTTTCCTAATTTTTGCATCGTGGACTTTCTTCAATTTGTCTTTGTACGCGGATGCACATTCATACGCCTCATCTTGAATTTCCTCTATCACTCAATTGCATTTTCGAATTCTCCCCACTTCATCATAATCCGCATTTACTGTTTTGATTGCCCAATGTGCCCGATGAGCCAACTCCATCGGCAAGTGACATCCTTTACCATAAACCATCCGGTAAGGAGTTGTGCCAATTGGAGTTTTGTAAGCCGTCCGATACGCCCATAACGCATCATCTAACTTACTCGACCAATCCTTCCGATCCGTTCATACCGCCTTCATGATAATTTCCTTGATTTGGCGGTTGGACACTTCAACTTGTCCACTTGTTTACGGATGGTATGGCGTAGCGATTCGATGATTCACACTGTACCTCTTCAATAATTTTGCAAAATTATAGTTTTTGAAATGTGAACCCCCATCAGTAATTATCACTCTTGGGATCCCGAAGCGAGCAAAAATGTTAGATTGCACAAACTTACAAACAACCGAATGGTCATTTGTTCTTGTAGGAATAGATTCAATCCACTTTGATACGTAATATACCACCACCAAAATATACAAGAAACCATTCGAACTCGGGAAAGGGCCCATAAAATTTTTACCCCAAACGTCAAATACCTCAACCACCAAAATCGGTTGTAGAGGCTTTCATCCCGCTTCGAGATACTTCCCATTTGTTGACATCTTGTACATTGATGAGCATATTTGCATGCATCCTTGAAAATTGTAGGCCAATAGAACCCACACGTAAGTACCCGATAACCCGTCTTTTGACCACTAAATGACCCCCACAAGCAGATGAATGAGCATGACTCAAAATCTCTAGCACCTCCGTCTCGGGTACACATCTTCGAATAACTTGATCAGGCCTAATCTTGAAGAGATTCGGCTCATCCAATATATATTGTTTAACTTGAACCATAAATTGTTGTCTTCGTGTCTTGGTCCAATGATCCGGAATAGCACCCGTGGCCAAATAGTTTATGTAATGGGCATACCATGGTGCAACAAAAGTAGAAACGGCCAAGAGTTGCTCATCGGGAAACCGTTCATTGATCTCGCTCATATCATCGACACCTTCTAATGGAATCCGGGACAAGTGATCCGCTACAACATTTTCACATCTCTTTTTGTCCCGTATTTCCAAATCAAACTCTTGTAGTAATAATACCCAACGGATTAACATGGACTTCACGTCTTTTTTCTCCATCAAGTATTGAACCACGCTATGGTCCAAATACACAATCACTTTGCTCCCCCAAATATATGAGCGAAACTTGTCCAAGGCATACACCACCGCTAATAATTCTTTTCGGTTGTGGTGTAATTCAGTTGCGCCTCGGACAAAGTCTTACTTGCATAATAAATTACCACCGGCTTCTTATCGACCCGTTGACCCAAAACTGCCCCAATAGTTGTGTCACTTGCATCACACATTATCTCGAACGGCTTTGACCAATCCGGCGGTTGCAAAATAGGAGCCTTCACCAACTGTTCCTTCAAAACATTGAAAGCTTGCAAACTTTCATAGTAAACTCAAAAGGGACATCTTTCAATAACAAATTACATAAAGGTTTAGATTTAACACTAAAACCTTTAATAAATCGTCTATAAAATCCCGCATGTCCTAAAAACGATCTTACCCCTTTTACATTTTTCGGTGGAGGAGAAGATGATATTGCCCGAATTTTTTCCTTATCCACCTCCCCGAAATCACATGACCCAACAAAATCCCCTCTTGGACCATGAAATGACTTTTTTCCCAACTTAGCACTAAATTTTTCTCGACACATCTTTTTAAAACTTTTCGCAACTCATCGAGACAAGATTCAAAACTAGAGCTAAAAATGGAAAAATCATCCATAAACACCTCAAGCGACTCCCCAACCATGTCCGAGAAAATACTCATCATACATCGTTGAAAAGTTGTCGGGCGTTACACAAGCCAAAGGGCATTTGCCTAAAGGCAAAAGTGCCATAAGGACAAGTAAAAGTGGTTTTGTGTTGATCATTAGGATGAATGGCGATTTGGTTATAACCCGAGTACCCATCTAAAAAACAATAAAATTTTGACCCGATAATTTTTCAATAATTTGGTCGATAAAAGGTAATGGAAAATGGTCTTTAGAAGTAGCGCTGTTTAGCTTCCGATAATCAATACAAACTCGCCACCCGGTGACCGGTCAGGTGGCTATTTGTTCACCACTCTCATCCTTGATAATTTGGATGCCGGCTTTTTTAGGAACCACTTGGGTAGGACTTACCCAATCACTATCCGAAATCAGATAGATTATTCCAGCATCCAACCATTTAATTACCTCTTTCTTTACCACTTCCCGCAAGTTCGGGTTCAATCGCCTTTGAGCTTCCCTCGTTGGTTTTGCATCTTTGGTTGTTATGATCTTATGCATCACAATGGATGGACTAATTCCTTTCAAATCGGCAATCATCCACCCAATAGCCACCTTATTCTCTTTCAACACCTTTAATAACGCTTGTTCTTGAATGTTCTCCAAATTAGAGGCAATGATGACCGGCAAAGTGTCGCCATCCCTAAAAATGCGTACTTCAAGTGACCTGGCAATTCTTTCAACTCCAACTTCAGTGGCTCTTCTAATGATGGCTTCATCCCCGAGCTAATTTCCACCAGTAGACTCTCAAACTGATGGGTCCATGGCGGACGACCCTCTTTGACTGCTAGAGCATCCAACTTTTGCTCCTCTATTCTCAATGCATAAGCATGTACCTGTTCAGAAAAATCACAAACATAAGTTTCTATGCTATCCTCCTCATACTCTTGCGGTTACCCAAATCTGCCATAAAACACTCATCAACACCAATAGAGTTAGAAGTGTTAGTGAAAACATTCAATCGTATTTTTCTATTTCCAAATGTCATGTCAACAGTACCGAACCGACAATCAATCACAGCATGAGCGGTACTAAAAAATGGATGACCCAAAATAACATTTTGTGGTTGTTTTGGGTCCGCGGATGAGTAGTCTAATACAAGAAAATCTACCAGATAGTAGAACTCATCAACCTTAACAATTACATCTTGCACCATTCCCTGAGGAAGTTTATGAGATAAATCAGCCAAAACAACTGTTGTCTCAACCCTTGCCAATGGACCAAAATCATATTGGTCATATAAACCTCCCGGTAAAATACTCACTCCGGCTCCAAGATCTAACAACGCCTTTGACATTTTAAACTTTCCAACTTGAATATTTATTAATGGCGTCCCCGGATCTTGGAGCTTAGGAGGAAGCTCCCCATTAAGAACCGCACTAACATGACCCGTCAAGTCAACCGCTTAGGCTTTTTCTTCTTTTGTTGCCTTTTTTGAGTGCATAATTCTTTCAAAAATTTTGCATAAGCGGGTACTTGTTTTATTGCATCAAGTAAAGGAATTCACTTTAACTTGTTTAAAAAATCCAACATTTCCTCTTTTTGAGGCCCCTAGTTGAAATAAAATTTTTCTTACCCGGGTCAAGTAAAGCCGAAGGAAATGGAACTTGACTAGGTCCCCCTTCCTCATTTTTATCTTGTAGAATTTCACCCAACCCCGGTTTTCCACTTACTTTTTCAACATTGGGATCCTTCGACCCAATTGAGGGTGACCCCTCATCCTCATCACTTTCATTACCCGTAATATCCTCAACCACCCCATCAACCAAACCCGGTGACAAATTTGCTTTAAATTCTTTACCACTTCTCAAGACACTAACATGGCTAATAGGAATATTACGTGAATTATTATGAGAAGGATTTACCTTGGTGTCACTAGGAAGTTGCCATTTAGCTTTTTTCAATTCCGCTACCTCGGACGCAAGTTGACCCATTTTAGTGGTCAACGGTTGGATGCTTTTATCACGAACCTCATCTTTTTGCATCCGGACCTCATCAAGTTGGTTCCTTTTTTGCATGTCTTGTTGCATCACCCTAAGCATGTCCATAACTTCGTTTCCACTCGACAAAGATTGACCGAAGAACCACTTTGACCACCACCCGGTTGTTGATATTGACCTTGGTATCCTTGATTGTTTCTGCTTCTAAAATTACCTTGATTGTATTGTTGACGTGGAACAAAATTTCCTTGAGTGCCTTGGAAATTTAGGTTAACTTGATTCGCCGGGTTCCCGTAACGAAGGTTTGGATGGTTCCTCAACCCGGGGTGGTATGTGTTTGAATTCATGCCAAAATTTCTACCACCCCCTTGAATAGCATTCACCTCCTCCTCTTGACCTTCAACACATGCCGCCACACAAACATCCGCTGCATGCCCTATTTCATTGCAATTAGTGCACACATTATAAACTTGGTTAGTTGTATGTACCTCTACATCCTCCATGGCGTTTACTTGTGGTCTCGTAACCACATACTTCTTATTTCTTGATGCTTGTGTCTGTCGTTTAGAATTGAACGACATTTGTTCCAAGAAGGCCTAATCGTCTTGCTCGTAATTTGTGCCAAATGTACCATTAGAAACTAAAACTAAATCGTGAGCATCACCATCACTCAACCCCTCACGAAAAGCATGTAAAAGCTCCCAAAGAGCAATCCCATGATGTGGACAACTTTTAAGCATCATGTTGAACCTATCAAACACTTCATGAAACATCTCACCCACTTGTTGCCGAAATTCCCGAATACTTTTTCGAGCATCATTCGTCTTTTGAGCGGTGAAAAATTCTTCTAAGAACCTTTGTTGCATTTCTGCCCATGTGTATATCGATGCGGAAGGTAACGTATAGAACCACCTCTTTGCCTTGTCTTCTAACGAAAATTGGAAAAGTACTAACTTAACTTCATTGGATGAAAATCCTTGACCTCCAATGGTGTGGCAAATGGAATCATAAGCTTCTAAATGGAAATAAGGTTCTTCTGATGCTAACCCTTTATATTTAAGCAAACTTTGGAGCGCATTGGTTCTTACCTCAAAGGTTTTTCCATCTGGATGATTAGGAATTACCACCGGTGAAGGATTGTTTGTGATAACCGGTCGAAAATGAGCTTTATTTCCCCTTACCACTTCTCTATGGTATCTTCATGGAGCGCCTAACGGTACTCTTGGACGACCCATTTGGGGCGCAAATTGTTGTTGATATTGAGGTTGTTGCACCGCCGGTTGTTGCACCGGTCTTTGAAATTGTGGAGGTTGTTGAAACTGTGGTTGTTGATATTGAGGATGCACTTGTTGCAAAGGCATAGGCCATTGAAACGGTGGCCCATGCGGATGAATTTGTTGTACCCCCGTTGGTTGCCTAACCACTTCATGAATTTGTTCAACTTGTTGCTCTTGATACATCACACCTTCTTGAGGTCCCAAATTACCTCCTTCTCCCCCATAATAATACCCCTCTTCTTCGTATCCTCTAAACTCATCATCATACGCATCATAAAAGCCTTCTCCTCCAACACCCGAAGATTTCACGTATTGAGACGATGGTTGATAAGAACCCGTTTGATGTGAAGGTTGGAAAGTGGATGTAGTATGGACGATGGTTGAACTGGGTTGGAATTGGTTTGGTGGTATTTGTTGGGTGGAAGATGATTGACCGGCTGATGGGAAGAAATATGAAAATGGTGGAACCATGGTTGAAGGGTTAAAGGTGAGAGCATGTGCGGGTTGAGTAATTGCTGGTGATGTGGTGTTAGTGGGTTGTACTTCCAATGTAGAAGTAGGATTTGTAGTAGGATTAGGTGAAGGTGTGGATGGTGATGTTTGACCCGTAGTGGGAGTTGGTAAATCCATGATGACTTTGTTTTCTCGAAGTAAAACTCGGTTTTGTCGTAAGGTTCGCTCAATTTCAGGATCAAATGCTAGCTGATGACTTGTGAGAGCCCCTAGTATGCATACACCTGTAAGAAGTACCTGCACACTAAGCACAACCAGCGTAAACTCGAAAATAACAAACAAAAGCTACTAAATTAACACACGTTGCGCACTAGTCCCCGGCAACGACGCCAAAATTTGACGTGATGTCGAAGTCTCACGTAAATATAATCCAATTACTATTAATTAGCTAGCGGTAAGTGGGTATCGAACTCAGGGATTTATGAAAAATGTGTTTACTATGTAGCCTTCTAATTAACTAAGTTAAACTAAATTGCAGAAAATTAGATTCAATGATTTTGATTGTTTGAGTTGATTAATTAAATAATTTGCAAAAGAAAGATTTGATTTGTAAACAAATTAGAGACAAATGACCATCCTAGATATCCGGTTTCAATTGACATTCATGCTCAAATCCCACTAGAAAGAATCACATAGACATGACTCATGTGTTGTTGCTTGTTGTGATGAAAGGGAACTAAGTACTCGGATTAAACTAATGCGAGGTTGTTACCCGATGATTAATTAATCATTATCCAACCCTAACTCCTCCCGTGATATCTCAATTGTCAACGACACCAAGAACGTACGATTTAGGTTATGATCAAACACATCAATTAACAAATTACAAACAAATATCAACACACCATAATAAGCCAACAAAGATTGCAAGTCTATTATTCTAGAAATAAAAACAAGAACATGAATGTCTCAAACAAACCTTCAACCTAGGATGATCACCAAAGAGTTAGCCACTCATGGCTTGGACAATCATCATCACACACATCAATGTTCATGGGAATAAAAAACACTAATCAAATGTTTAGAAATTGTTCCAAGCTCTCAAGAACACCAAAAATTCGTCTCTAGACTCCTAGTAACCGAACGGGATGATTGGAGATGAAAAGACATCATAAAAACACAATAATTTGGCAGTTACAAAACTTCATCGCTGACGCCACCATAAGCTACGGTGCCACCGTAGCTTACAGTGGTCACCAAAAAGCTCTACGGTGGTTAGAATCTGGACTACGGCGAGAATTTACTCCCAGCATCCACCGTAAGCTACGGTGCCACCGTAGCCTACAGTGGCTGCTGAACTTTTCTCCTTTGTTTGCTTGATGCACTTTTACGACTCAGTTCGACTCTAACACGTACGAGCATCCATCCCATCATCATAAATCCTCATTTTTATGCCCATTAAACCTGCAGAGTCAAACATCCCATAGTTATCTAATTCAACTAATAACTCAATTAAATGTGCGAAAGTATATGATGTTAACACTTTTAAGGGTCGTCCAAAGGACTACCCGTCACATCCCCACACTTAACTGTTTCTTGTCCCAAGCAACACATCAAACCCCTTCCAAATTTATGATCAATTTCAAACCGAAAAATTAGCTGTTATCTTTTTACTAACTTACATCACACCACATACACACCCCTCACAATCAACTGTCCTCTCGGTGATAACAAAGAAGCTAGTGACATTTATGCTAGCACCCTCAATGCAAATATGTTAATGTGCGACAATATGCTTGTATGTAGATCAAATCTCTGCCTAAAACATGCATAGCTTGCTTGTAAATCAAAAGGACTTAACGGTTGTAACTGGGCTAGGTGAAGTCTCACGCAAATATAATCCAATTACTACTAATTAGCTAGCGGTAAGTGGATATCGAACTCTGGGAGTTTGTGGAAAATGTGTTTACTATGTAGCCTTCTAATTAATTAAGTTAAATTAATTTGCAGAAAATTAGATTCAATGATTTTGATTGTTTGAGTTGATTAATTGAATAATTTGCAAAAGAAAGATTTGATTTGTAAATAATTTAGAGACAAATGACCATGCTAGATATCCGGTTTCAATTGACATTCATTCTCAAATCCCACTAAAAATAATCACATAGACATGACTCATGTGTTGTTACTTGTTGTGATGAAAGGGAACTAAGTACTCGGATTAAACTAATGCGAGGTTGTTACCCGATGATCAATTTATCATTATCCAACCCTAACCCCTCCCGTAATATCTCAATTGTCAACGACACTAAGAACGTACGATTTAGGTTATGATCAAACACATCAATTAAAAAATTACAAACAAATATCAACACACCATAATAAACCAACAAAGATTGCAAGTCTATTATTCTAGAAATAAAAACAAGAACATGAATGTCTCAAACAAACTTTCAACCTAGGATGATCACCAAAGAGTTAGCCACTCATGACTTGGACAATCATCATCACACGCATATCAATGTTCATGGGAATAAAAAACACTAATCAAATGTTTAGAAATTGTTCCAAGTTCTCAAGAACACCCAAAATTCGTCTCTAGACTCCTGGTAACCGAATGGGGATGACTGGAGATGAAAAGACATCATAAAAACACAATAATTTGGCTGTTACAAAACTTCATCGCTGACGCCCCCGTAAGCTACGGTGCGACCGTAGCTTATGGTGGTCACCAAAAAGCTCAACGGTGGTTAGAATCTGCACTATGGCGAGTATTTACTCCCAGCATCCACCGTAAGCTACGGTGCCACCGTAGCCTACAATGGCTGCTGAAGTTTGCTCCTTTGTTTGCTTGATGCACTTTTACGACTCCAGTTTGACTCTAACACGTACGAGCATCCATCCCATCATCATAAATCCTCATCTTTATGCCCATTAAACCTGCAGAGTCAAACATCCCATAGTTATCTAATTCAACTATTACACTCAATTAAGTGTGCGAAATTATATGATGTTAACACTTTTAAGGGTCGTCCAAAAGACTACCTGTCAATAATCCTTTACATATATTTTACAGGGAGCATATGTCAAACTGTCACTTCTGCATAGATACTTTTACAGCGCTGAAGCTTATCTCGGTGAGTATCTTGTTGGCACAAAAGGCCTTGGCACTTTGGCAATTTGAAATATACTTACGACCTTATTGGATAGTAGATTTTTAAGGATTTGAACATAGTTCATTGCCTTTCGACAGAGAGTTATAAACTACAACTGTCATAAAATAATGTAGTTTGTCCCATAGGAAGGACAAGGAATTATCATCTATGAATGTCTTATTCACAACATTCTATTGGATGATATCAGCCATGATTCACAATGATCATTTAGGCTATAAGAAAGCTTGGAAGAATCCAAATACTTTGACGGCTGGTGTGGTTTCTCAAGCCACACTGCCAGGAGTGTTAACATGTTCTGGATGCTAACAAGGATTTATAGTCTTAAGAGGGTTTTACCATCATAACCATGTTCCTATTGACACATAGGCTAGGTTATACATTAAGAAGATCTTTTGGAATTTCTTGGCAGATCAAATAAAATCGAAATGCTTGCTTGTACAATGATGCTATATATATATATATATATATAATTTCCAAAAGAAAATTTCTCATTAACACCACTAGCGGTTACAAAATTTCCCTAAACGGGTCCTTAAATATCATTGCTTGTCCATACAGGGATGAAAAGAAAAGAAACAAGTCCTCGCAGGGACTAAAACATAAGGATAATGTCCACGCAGGGACTAGTACTAAAAGAGATGTCCACACAGGGACTAATACTAAAAAGAAATGTCCACACAGAGATTTAATTAAATAACAAATACAAGATAAAAGAAAAGAAAAACTTCAATCGCCACTCCTTTTTCCCTGATAAATTTTGCAAGATTCTTAAGAAACTTACTGTTCTTTTTCTCACCTCTTTCCACTCTACGTTCCACCTCTTGCACCCTTTGCAAAATTTCTAATTGTTGTTGCTGGGGTGGTTGTTGTTGTTGAGGTGAAGGTTGAGGTATAGGGTGTTGGTATGTATAGACAGGATACCCAGTTGGGTATACTGGAGGAAAAGATGAATGATAGAGAGCATTATGGTTGGCTACTTCGACGTATGGGTCGATAGCAGGGGGTTGGTAGTAAAACTCAGCAGGAGCTTGAGGCTCGAAAGGATTACATTCTGTTGTAGGTGGAGAGGTAGGAATCGGGTTATCATAACCCATCGGAGGTGGTTGAGGTGCAAAGGTGGCCGGTGTGATATCAATCTCCGGCGCAGGATTCGAAGGTCCACCCATTTGTGGATCTTCAGGAATGGATGGATAGTTACTAGAACCTTGAGTGGTTGTAAAACGTGTTCCCCCTTGCACAGACATGCGTGCATTTCTTCTCCTTCTTGGTGGTTCTGGTGGTAACGGGGGTTGCCCCTGTTCGGGGAGTGGTGGTGGTGATGGTGTCATTGCTTGAAAATACGGTTCCTCCAATGGAGTTGTCGTGGGGTGTTATGGGAGGAAAGAGTGTTCACGAATTTCCACTATCCCCACCATTCAGCAAATTCATCGGGTCCATGATAGGGTGATCCTGTGAAGGAAGAACCACTAGATATATCGATGGGATGCGTGGGCATTCCCGTAGGTGGCTCGGATGGATCCAGATCATCATCCCAATCCATATCTGCAGGGAAGTGATCTTCAGGACCCAACAGGTTATGACCCGCTGGTGAGTTAATATAATTGTTAGGGTTAAGTTGTCTCAGAGAATAGGATGAAAGATAGAGCGAATGATGGGAAGAATGATGAGATTGGGGCGGTTGCAGCGAATGCTGCGAATGGTGAGAGTGTTGTGGGTCTTGGATTGTTGGGGCCCAAAAGAATGGTGGTATGATGGCGAAGTGCTTAGTGAAACGGATCGCCTTGCGGGTTCCAACAAACGTCTCCAGTCGTCATTGGGATCTGAGCTAAATGATTCTGAAGGTGTATGGGGGTGCGATGGCCCCGCATGGCTAAACGATCCTCCTTTCAATTGACCTTTCCCTCTTCCTCTAGCACGCGGCGACATCTTATGTGAAAGCCTGTCAAAATTACAAATAACAATATCTATATAAACCAAATAAAGATTAAGAGTAATCCTAGGTCGTTGTCTGGACTCGAAAGTCTAATGAATGTGCTACTGTGTCATTGAGATTAAACACAAAAGGCTTATGTTTAATTCACTAAACGTTGGCTCTGATACCAACCTGTCACACCCTGCATTTCCACGTATAACCAGGTGGCCCCGGTGGGGAGTATCGAGACGTAGTTGATATCATCATAGTCAATTATACACAGTTATAGCACAACGTAAGGCTTGGAAGGAAATTACTATTACAACCCAAAAGTTTAAAGTACGAATAAAATAATATACAGACGGTTGTAAAAAGGATCCACAGGCGGATCTATAAATGAATATATAAAACTGAGTTCCACAGACTTAAGGCATCTAGGTATTTGCAAAATCCTCTTATTATGCCAAGTAGCTCTAGCCTATTTCGTGAGGTTCCTGTCACTTAGTCTTTGGAAAATACGTCAGTTTTCACTGGTAAATACAAATAACTGACTCGTTTTGTAAACATTTGAAATGTTAATTCAGGTGCACAAGGCACAAAGATCTTTTATAACTTGGGACAATTACATTTATAATCTTGTATACAGTTTTACATGTGTGTCATACTATTAGGGTCAGTTTGAAAACCGAACATGATTAACTAACTCACCACATATAAAACCAATAAAAGAGTTATCCCCAACTTGTGGGTAGTTATATTTTAGCATCCGCATCTGTCAGGTGTATGCCTACACCCCGTGCTTAGGTCGTGGCCATCAATAACTTAAATGAGCCGAGGATATCCAGGACATGGTTGTTAACCACCATAGTTTATGTTATCAAACAAAACATATTAAAACGGGTTATGCGGATTTATTAATTACAATCCGACTAAATGATCTCATACCCGACCAAGCGGCAATAATTTACCGTATCCCAAGCCCTTATAAGGGAAAATACGTTAAATGTATTTACCTGAGTTTAAATGCAAGATTCTACTCAGCCGTATCTCACTAAGACCTTATGAAGGTATCTTCTACTCGGCTACCTAATCTGGAAGGAAGGTTTTATATAACCTATTAGGATACTAACGGGTCTTTATTTAAGTCAAAGACTTCGACCGGTTAGTTTAAAAGATGATTTACGGTACAAAACGCTAGATTAAGCGGTGACCGAAAAGGAATGTAATTTAGACCCAACAAGTATGAAAACTTGTATAGTATGGGTAAACTAAGTACATTCTAGATTTTGAAACTTAGACGACAAGGTTAAACCAGTCCCGGTCCGTTTGTGAAAACTAGTCACATAAGCCGAACCGAACGTATAAAAGCATGTACGGATAACCGACCAAGACATATACAATTTCCCTAAGTATTTTTATGCTTACGATATATTATTATATCAGTAAGTCGTCAACAAGTATGCCCGTAAAGGTTTTAAAGTCGGGCTAAGCCTTATAAGGGCGTTTTGGTCATTTTAAAAGTTCATAAGAGGGGTTTTTTATGTAAACTGAGGTTTTGGCCATAAACATTCTGTGAAAAAATAATTAATTTGTGATATTAAAATGGTAGGATATCATACATGTGCGTGGTTTAAGGCTTATGGCCAAACTATGCCCCCGGAGGGTATTTTGGTCATTTCACACATGGTTTTAGGGACTTAATTGGGATTCTGAGTTCATGACTTATCCTTACTGTAAAAACACTTAAAATCATTTATAAAGTCAGTAAGTATTAAGTCTTGGGTGCTAGATATGATTTAAAACCACACTATGCGCCTAGTTAGCGTAAAAGTCGGTAAATGACGATAATTTCGAAGTTAAAGTGATTCTGAGAATTTGACCAGCTTTAAAGTGTTAAAATATTTTATTTTTCATAATATATCAATAGCAAAAAGGTTTTGCATGTTAATTATATGTAAAAGTTATTTTATTTGCAAAAAGGGTATTATCGTCATTTATGAGCTTTATGCAAGAACACAAGGTTAAGGTCAATATAAAATCTAAATCAACATCCCAATAAATCCTATATATGATATCACAATAGTAAGCAAGGAGTTTTGTGTCAAAGTTATGTTAAAACTTAATTTACATGCTTAAAGGGCATCTTAGTCCTTATAAAAGTATGAATTTCGCTTTTCTACATAACTTCAGTTTATGACCAGGTTTGGAGCATCAAAATACTCTAAATATGTTCACTAATCAGTACCTAATTTGTTTGTATGACCAATTACCTTAAAAGTCTCGTTCTTGACAAAAAGGGCATACTAGTCAACATAAAGCATAATAACGGAAACAAGCATATAATCTTAGATTACTAAAGGACCATGTAATATAACCTCAGAGGGTTATGCTACAAGATAATATGGTCCTAAAGGAACCCTAATGCATAAAGGAAATAAGCTATTTCGGGTCAGAACTGAAAGTCAAAGCAAAAGTCAAGCTTTTGCGACTTTCGGTTGCGAACCGAGCTTAGACTCAGTATTGTCGGGTTAAACATGTTAGACATGTTCTAATAATATTTACCAAGTTTTTAAAGTGATAAAACGTGTTTTATAACTTCTCATTATCAGATTTGATTTTATTTAAAATCTGATTAGTTTGACTTTTATTATTAATTTCTTTGACCCGACAAATAACTAAGTAAACGTTGTAATTAGCAGGTGCCCTTTTGAGGGATTAACACCCACCTAATTACGATCACATAGCCACATTCGCCTCGAACAATGGCTGGACCGTTTAGGTCTAAACCGAAGGTCAAAGCTGTTTTGTGGCAACTTTGACTTTTGGCCTTTAAACACATAAAAACCAAACTTGAGTGGCTAAGAACACTTACCACTGGTCCTAGCACGAAAATGGAACTTAGAGGGACTTCCTTTTTGATCAGGAATCCCAGAGAATGCCAAGTAAGAGAGAAAGAAATGATTTTGAAAGGTGCAAGAATGAAAGGCAACATGAAGGACCTATTTATAGTGCAAAGGACCTTCTCAAGATCTTTCCAGGTGTTGCAAGGTGTTCTCGGATGTCTCCAGGTGTCCCTACACGAGTATTGAGCAAGCATGCAGCCCCTTGTTTCGAGAGGATGGTTTTGGCAGCTTATGTGTGGAGGCTAAGCAAAAATTCACCGAGTACCAGGCCTTACGGACCGTAAGCATGGGACCCTTATGGTCGGTAAGCAGTTTGTCAGTGAAAAACATTTTTAAATTTGACAAGTTTGGCCCCTCAACTTATATAATCGTATTTAGGGTCTTGTAACTTGTATAATGCCATCATAAGCTGATAATAAGCATGTAAGAGAGTATGAATAAACATTTAGGATTCCCGATTCGCCGGTAGACCTCCCGAAAGCACTAGTTTCGCTCGTTGACACTTTTACCCCTTTAAAGTCAACTTTTCAAATGAATTGGGTTTTTTCGGAGGATAAAAGACTGATTGAGCAGTTGGCAGAGCAAGAAATTCCGAACCGTAGCATCTGGAGAACATTGACAAAAAAGAACCCAACTGAAAAGATTATTTCGAAAGATGTACAATGCTGTTTAGAAGATCAATGTCGGAAAGAGGGTCGACGAATCTCCAATGCAACAACTCGAAAACCTTCTTTTCCAAAAAGATTTCACTTATTACATACGCGAAAATGAGACCACTAACGTAGTTGAAGATATCTTCTTTTTCCATAAACTTTCATTCACTATGTGGTGTGCGTTCCCGCATGTGCTAATGATTGACGCCACCTAAAAAACAAACTTGTACAATCTTCCGTTTATGCAGGTCGTAGGTATGACGTCGACAAACCAGTCATTTTCGGTTGCTCATGCGTTAATTTCTGTAGAGAAGACAAAAAACTACATATGGGTGTTTGAGAGGATTAAGTCTATGTTGGTGGACTGTATGGAGCCGCGTGTCATCATAACAGACAGGGACTTGGCGCTAATGAACGTGTGTGAACAAGTTTTTCCCAAAAGCGAACAAGAATCTTTATTGGTTCCATATTCATCAAAATATCAATAAGAACAACAAGGAGAAATTTAGCGAGAATGAGTGAAAAGTGTCACACCCCAACCGATGGCGGAAACATCGAGGCGGAACGAAATAGATTGCTCATTGCTCATAAAACTAAACGTGACAATAATTAATTAAATCCGAATTTCATTTCATAGCAAAACTCATTACAATACAAGGGAAATTCAAATAACAACATTAATGTGACAAAATTTGATACAACAATATTAAACCTAAACGTCGAAGTGTGTATCTATCATCCTTGCTATTTTGATTCCATAGCATCATCTCTATCAATCTGTAACATGTTTTAAAATAACAATTCAATGCAAAAGCAAAGGAGAGTACACAAGTTTAAGCATAAAATACGTATATGAATAAAGTTTAAACAAATCCTCATGGCAACTATGATTTTACAAGTACATATACAAGGCATGCAATACCACTAGTCAAACCCTTAACGCAAACACGATATTTTAACATGGCCTCTAGATTTCATGAGGAGGGGGATGCGTTACTTCCTATAGCGCTATACATGTCAAACGAAGACTAAATTAGTTAATGACTAAGGTATTACATAAAGAATGTCCAATATATAAGCATCAATGTAAACGATTCAAGTATTCATGGATATAGGATTGTTTGTGCATTTCATAAAGTTTATGTGTTGTGATTTTGTATATGGAAAACATGTTACATCCAAATGTGTTATAAACGAAAGTGGGTCGAGTGTACGCACGGTTTTGCTAAGTCTTCTAACTTGACAAGTCCGTGAAGGTAGTTGTATTGATGGGATGAACGCCGAGTTATCCTACAAGAGGAAAACAAAGGCGTATCAGTATTTTGGGATGATGATGGAACATTCGGATTGAAGATTCAAAATCTGAAAAAGTATATAATACGGAAATAATCACTAAGGTATTAGTACTTATCTTTGACACTATAGTAATCCATAAGGATTGAATGTGTTTTCATAGGTTCAAGACCTATTAGAATCGTGACAAGGAACTATACACATTAGTGATAAACTTATTAACTTGATAGGTGATTACTTAGTCACTATCAAGGGTTCGGTTTTAAGGATTATATTATAGTCCATAGATACATATATAGTTATATAATCATGTAGGAGGTGGGAGGATTAACCATCCACTTCGGTACCTCTTGGTGTCATGTAAGTCATGTAGGAGATGGGAGGATTAACCATCCACTTTGGAACCTCGTATGATGTTCACCACTACACAAATTACCATAGGTAACAAGGAGGGGTCTTAGAACAACAATAAGAACAAGAATGTAAATGACAGGAATGTAAAATGTGTCACCATGATACCAAGTAGCCAAGTGAAATACAACCCGGTGAGCACACTTTGACACACGTCAAAGGCTAGACGGGGTTGTGACACTTTCAAGCTAGCAAACTAACTTGGGATAATGATAAAAATCATCAAGTGATGTGTGGTCTTAGAGTTAGGATAGTCCAAGCTAACCAAGGTAGACACACATGAACAGTTCAAGACTTGCATCACTTGTGAGCTTAAAGCTCTATGAAAACAGAAAGTTTATGAGGATAAATCCTCTAAATTTGAATGTCACACCCTTGTTTTTAAACCCAACTAACCATACAAGTGATTATGAGCATTAGGACATAGGAATGTATGAAGAAAACACGAGTTTTCTTCCAAAACATGAAGAATCAAAAAGATGAAAATGAGCAGAATTTTAGGTGAACTTTGGACCTCAAAAATGGTGAGGTTTCATCTTAATTTTTCCAAGCAAACTTGTGAGAACCTTCCTAGAGGTTATACAGGTGTTATATAAGAATAAACAAGAAGAAAATTGAAGTGGAAGTGAGTTAAAACTCACTTTTTATGGCTGGAACTCTAAAAAACGTGGCTGAAACTCAGATGAGTTTGGGAGAGTTTTTGAAGTGTTTGGAGGCTTGAAAAAGTGGAATAAGGAGTGGGGAAGTGTTTATTATATAGGGAAGAGATTAGGGTTTAAGTGGGTTGGGCTTTGGACAAGATTTGGGGGAGTTTAGACTTGAAACTAGCCCACTAAACCCAGCCCAAAGCTGAATAATAGGGCTGCCATTTTTTATTTTTTTCTTATTTTTTGTTATTTAATGTTATATATTAGGTTAATAGATGTTATGTATTATGTACATAACATGTGTTATCGTGTGACAAGTTATTTCGGGAGTATGAACCTCATAATTTAGAGTTTTATTAGCGAAAAGAGCGGGTTTTAAAGTTTTAAAATTCCTAAGATGGTAACAAGTGTAGATTTCATAATTATACTTTTTGCGATCGAATTATCAAGTGTCTCGTGTGAATGAAGCGTGTACGAATTTCGAATACACAATAAGGATTTACGATTTAATATAATGTCTATCTCGCATAAATTATAAATTTCATTACGATCAAGTCTTGGATTTACAATGATTCGAAAATGAGAAACAATTATAAGACGACAAATGTCCAAAAATAGGATTCCGATTCATCCTTTCTCAAAATAGAAAGTTGCAAAAAGCGAAGCGTTACGGTCTCCCCTCCTTTAGGAAATTTCATCCCGAAATTTAGGAAGGTTTAACGAACAGATGTGGATGCTTAGCCTTCATATCGCTTTCGAGTTCCCAAGTAAACCCAGTGCCCCGTTTTCCTTCCCATCAAACCTTCACGATAGGGATTCGACTGCGCCTTAATTGCTTGGTCCCTCGGTCCATGATCTCGACTGGTTTTTCCACAAAATGCAATGTTTCATTGATTTGAAGATCTTCGAGTGGGACTTGAAGTCCTTCTTCAGCTAAACACTTCTTCAAGTTTGAAACGTGGAAGACTGGGTGAACATTGTTGAGCTCTTGAGGTAGATCCCGTCGATACGCTACCTTGCCAATCCTTTCGATAATCTTGAAAGGACCAACATAGCGAGGAGCGAGCTTGCCTTTCTTACCAAAACGAACAAATCCTTTCCAAGGTGATACCTTAAGGAGTACTTGATCACCTACATTGAATTCCAAGGGCTTACGTCTTCTTATCAGCATAATTCTCTTGTCGGCTTCGTACTTTGAGTAAGTTGTCACGTATTTGGCGGATCTTGTCCGTCGTCTCTTGTATTAGTTCGGGACCAGTGAGTTGTACGTCTCCGATCTCGTGCCAACAAATAGGCGAATGACACTTGCTGTCACACCCTGACACGCAGCGGAAAGGGTAGTCGGGGCATGATTGGGTTCTCATCAAAGCTCATGACATTTACTATAAAGTTTCATATTTATTACTTCTTTTTAAAGAAGAAAAATTACAATAAACATACAAGCACAACATGTTCAAATACATTTTCATGACTTCTTTATTTTTCTTCTAAGGAAATTTCCTGTGTGTTCCTTAGGGTTTTGGGTCAACAAAAGTTGGCGAGTGAATCTTATGAAAACATTTGAACGAATTTGTTATATTGGTTATAAAAAGGTGCATAACCACATATGAGTATACGTATATGTAAATTTAATCACAATACACATAATATCAATTAATGCACACGCACACACCAAATGATGAACAATGAGATCAAGGCTCAATCAAACGGAGCCGATCTAATGAGGCACGCGATGCTCAACTCGTCTCCAATGAGGAACTGATGGGCCTAATGAATGATTTGCACGCAACTTGACAAAATGTAAACACACATCACAACAAACAACATTTACATCACACGTTTTGATCATATAATGGTAATAGCACAAGTTTGAATAAACGAAATAAAAAAGCGACACATGATACACCCCAAAACATGAATAAAAAAGGGAATTTGTAAGAATTCACTCACAGTGGGTGCGTTGCCTTGGTTGATGAAGAGTACGCACGAATTTAAGATTTAGCCGACGAAGTAAACTAACCTAAATAATAACGTAACAATTCGATAAATAAATAAAAGTTAATATTTTTAACTAATGCTTTTTATTAGATTTTTAGGTTATTTTTGTGGAATTTATACAAATTTTGTAGGCTTTAAAACCTTATTTTTAAGTATGTTTAACTAATTTTTAAAAATAAAAAGGATTTTAATTATAAAAAAATTACCCCTTTTTTTTCTCAGGGTTGACTGGTCAACGACCGGTCAGACTCGTTTATTATAGGCAGCGTGTGAGGTTCGAACTCATGACCTCCCGTATGCGTGCACGCAGCTCTACCAACCGAGCTACGTGTCTAACCCGAAATAATATCAATTTTAATTATATATATACTAGTTAGGTCAATACGGAATTTATTTATTTTTAAAAAGGTTTATAAATCTCCAAAACCGGTTGAGACTTCATGATTCGAACCCGAGACCTTTAGTTCCCGTGCACACAGCCCAACTAGTTGGGCTGTGTGTCTGACCCGTATGAATCCTTATTTTTATTAACTTTAAACACTTGTTCCAGAGTGATCTGAGTGAGTTAAAAAGTTTGGTTTTATTTACGGAGAATCGGTAACGTATACGAATCGAACCCATGATATGTGTTTTGTAATTGCACACAGTCCACCACTGGACTGTGTGTCTAACCCGATTAAAAACCCATTTTAAAAGTATTTATACACTCTTAGACTTCGTCTTCTTCATAACAAAACAACCGTTAACTGGTAAAATTTAATACAATTAGTTTTGTTTGTTTCTGTTTATACACGATATTATTGACATGAGGGAATTGAAATAAGAGTGAGAGTTATACCGGCTTGATGTTTCGGTGAGGCTCGGTGGTTGTTCCGGCGAGTTCCGATTTTCCGGCGAAGTGGGTTTTGAATACCGAGAGCATTCAAAGAGATTTTGTGAGAGTACTAGAGAGTGTGAGCGAGTTCTATTGAGTTCAAGGGACGCTATTTATAGGGTTACAATACCCTTCCTTCAGAAATTTCGGTTTCACATATTAATGATTTGATTTTCGGTTTCAATCTCAATCAATCATATGTTTTGGGTCAAACCAATTTTGAGTTGAATATGGGTGCCGGTTATAACTGACATTGTATCATCAATTATTCCAAAATTCTTGCGATCCAACTAAAATCTGGGATTATTTGAAGTTGTTGGACGGGTTCAGTTCCGGTTGCAATCAGATAGTACGCTGGTGAGACTTTAAGTTTTATTTGATTAAATTATTTCACAACATGTGCGTGTAGAGTAGCGGTGTTTTGTGTGTGTGTTGATTCATTGGGGACCCGGGTTCGAAACCCGGCTACCCCTCTATTATTATTATTTTTTTTTAACTTTTTATTTTATTAGAATTTCCTTTATTCCTTTATTTATTTAATATATTTATATTTTATTTATTAACCAAAAAAAAGTTAACTAACCAAGTTTACAAAATAAGTAAATACATAACGTAACATTTAATAAACGGAGCGGGTTTTGGACCCGTTTTACGACGAATGTTACAGTATCCCATACTTTTAGAAATTTCGTCCCGAAATTTAAGTAGTAGTGGTATATTTGACTCGAAGGGAGGGTGTTTTAATTTGACAATTACATAATCAGAAGAGGGTGAAAGTTCAAATTTTATTTGAGGCGGTAACGTTCCTAGTAAGGGTTGAATATCCTGCTATAGGAATCGCTTTTTAATGCCTAAAGTATAAAAATGTGAAACATGGATAACCAGAGTTGATTGACTGGGTATGATCTCATGCATAAGAGTTTTGAGAGAATTGAAACGTTTGTAAAGATAAAGTTATATCATAAAACAAAACTTCCACCATGACGATATTAAAACCTACACGGAACTTCTCATAACCGCCTGACAATGCTTTTGATCCTTTGACAAGAATACTTATATATAGGAAGTACCAGCGGCGTATCCACCATATTCTTGTCAAATTTTCATTGGCTTTGTCAGTAAGTTATGATTAGTTCTATGTGATTCTAAAATCTACAAAACAAACACAACAGCCAAAGCTTGAGTCTCAAATCTGAAAGAATACATGACTGAATGACGACAGTACCTCTCTCGTTTGTTATGATGAAGGGGTTAGTCTATGAAAAAGTGAGACACAACCCCACTTCTTTAAGTGATGAGATCGAGATATGTCGTGATGTATGATGATATGAAAGTTAAATCAATGAGGAAAGATATAAACAAAACTGTAATATCAATTCGCATTAAAATTCTTGGATACATAAATTCCCAATTTACAATTGGGATACGTAAAGATTGAGATAACATAAAGAAAACATAAAAACTAGACGGTTGGAGTTGAGTCTTGATTCTTGGTGAGGGAAGGCTAGTTGGGTGGTTCGTTTGGGCCGTTATTATCTTCAATAGGATTGGCGTTGATGTTGTAAGCTCTTCCTCTTGCTGGTGGTGGAGCTGGGTTTGCTTGATTTGCTTGGTTAACTGGGTTTGCTTGAGCTTGGGCGTTTATGATGTTAACCAACCGAGGGCACGTGTTTCTAAAATGGGTAGGGTCCCCATAACTAAAGCAAGCTCGAACATGTGGAAACATGGGGTATTGGGGTTGTTGATATGATTGGATCATGTTTTGGGTAGGGGTGAAGCTTGGTTTTGAGGGTGCGACAAGTTTTGCTCAAATGACCATAACGCCCACAATTAGCACACAGTCGACAAGGTATGGTAGATGGATGGTGATAAAAGCAGGTGTTGCATTGAGGGTGAGGTCCAATGTAAGGTTTCTTATTTGGGTAAATAGGGTTCGGTGCTACTTGAGTGATTGGGATGGCTTGGAGGGGTACGGCTTGTGAAGCTGATTGATTGCGTTGGGTGACAGCGAAATTTTGCCCATCTCGTTTTCTCTTAGAAGTGGGTTGAGAAGAGGATTCGGTCTGGGTGGAGTTTGAGGTTTCGGTTGATGCTTTATCCTTCTTCTTTTCCTCCTTGAAGTCTTTATTCCGTATGTGGTTTTCGGTGAGCTCTGTAGCTAACTCCATTGCTGCCTCCAAAGTTGCAGGTGTGGTACTTATGACAGGGTCTTGAATTTTTGAAGGAAGACCTCGAATGTAGTGCTTAATCAAACGGTAGAGGGGAGTGAACAAGTTGGGGACCATCTGATTCAACTCAAGGAATCTCTTGTTGTATGTGGTGTGGTCGCCCTCCTTTTGTTTCAAAGAGTAGAACTCATCTTCTAATTTCTTGATTGCGCTTCTTGGAAAGAAACGTCTTGTCATGATCTCCCTCAACTCTTCCCAAGTCAAGGTCATAGCATCCTCAGCACCTCGCTTGCCCTTCTCTGTATT
Organism: Scalesia atractyloides; assembly: GCA_947069175.1. Taxonomy (NCBI): domain Eukaryota; kingdom Viridiplantae; phylum Streptophyta; class Magnoliopsida; order Asterales; family Asteraceae; genus Scalesia; species Scalesia atractyloides. The sequence goes on from CAMTDV010000005.1 coordinate 26,131,946, forward strand.
CCACCATGTAAGTGATACTCCAAACAAACGACCGGTAGCATATCGCACCTTGCGATCATCGGGGCAGTCGCAATTGAGAAAAGTGTTTTCCATCTCCTCAAACCAATGGAGGAGAGCGGTGACACCTTCAGTCCCTTCGTATTTTGGAGGATCGCAGGATTTGAAATGCTTGAAGGTGCATTTAGTGGTATTTGGGGGAGGGTTGACAACGTTTTGATCTTCTTGGTTGATTGGGTTGACGGGATTAGCGGTAAGGGATTGTTGAACTTGAACTACGACGTTGGGGATTACAGCGGCCATTTGTTGAGCGATTTGGGCGGCCATGCGCTCGCGGAATTTTTCTGATCTCCTACCTCTACAAGGGTGACTAGAAGACATCTACAAGGAATACGTATCGAGAGTATGAGTTTGACGTTTTAGGTGTCATGTGTCGTATTTAGAAATGAACATTCACAAAACAAATGAAGAAAATAAATTTGCTACATCCATAGGATGTCTTGGGCTTTGCTCATGTTTGGGCTCCCATATGTCCCCTTACTTGGCCTTGGTAGTCATGTGGGCCCCCATGACTACTGGGCTCTGGTAGGGTTCATATTGGTGTTGGCCTGTTAACACTTGTGCCACCCGAATGAAAATCGTAAAACATGACAGCAGAGTATAAGGTCGGAGGGTGTCCTGGTATGGACACAATGACAACTCAAAGTAGGGTTAGTTCGAACGACGTTTTGTGTGGCATGCTTTGGCCTAATAGGTCCTTCGTACTCTCATCGTTAGTCCCCAGGTAGGCCAACTAGTCCGTTATATAGGATTTATACGAATGCCAACCTAGACAGGACGTTTCGACTACCGGTACTTGTACCCTTCTAGTTACTACATGCCCGTCGTAGAACTCACTTTGATGAGATTGAAAAACGAAAAAATGCCACAAAATCTTGAATAAAGGAAATATGAGGATGATTTGAATATGTGAACATTGAAATATGCGTGATGAATGTATATGTAAGCTTGTTATGTTTGACAACAAGTATAACTTATTAAGTATCACACAAAATGATAGTGGAAGTGTTTGCATGCATTTGTGTGTGTAATAAATACGAAACAAATAAACATCATGAGTTTGCATGTAACCACATAAACAATTAAAATCTAATCAACTATAGTATAGGCTCTAAGGGTCCAATAACCTATCCTATATCCCTATAGTCAAAAGCTCTGATACCAATCTGTCACACCCTGACCCGTAGCGGAAATGGTAGTCGGGGCATGATAGGGTTCTCATCAAAGCTCATTACGTTTACTATAAAGTTTCATATTTATTATTTCTTTTTAAAGAAGAAAAATTACAATAAACATACAAGCACAACATGTTCAAATACAATTTTCATGACTTCTTTATTTTTCTTCTAAGGAAATTTCCTATGTGTTCCTTGCTTCAACCTGTCCACCTGTATCACGTGTAAAAATAGGGTTTTGGGTCAACAAAAGTTGGCGAGTGAATCTTATGAAAACATTTGAACGAATTTGTTATATTGGTTATAAAAAGGTGCATAACCACATATGAGTATACGTATATGTAAATTTAATCACAATACACATAATATCAATTAGTGCACACGCACACACCAAATGATGAACAATGAGATCAAGGCTCAATCAAACGGAGCCGATCTAATGAGGCACGTGATGCTCAACTCGTCTCCAACGAGGAACTGATGGGCCTAATGAATGATTTGCACGCAACTTGACAAAATGTAAACACACATCACAACAAACAACATTTACATCACACATTTTGATCATATAATGGTAATAGCACAAGTTTGAATAAACGAAATAAATAAAACGACACATGATACACCCCAAAACATGAATAAAAAAGGGAATTTGTAAGAATTCACTCACAGTGGGTGCGTTGCCTTGGTTAATGAAGAGTACGCACGAATTTAAGATTTAGCCGACGAAGTAAACTAACCTAAATAATAACGTAACAATTCAATAAATAAATAAAAGTTAATATTTTTAATTAATGCTTTTTATTAGATTTTTAGGTTATTTTTGTGGAATTCATACAAATTTTGTAGGCTTTAAAACCTTATTTTTAAGTATGTTTAACTAATTTTTAAAAATGAAAAGGATTTTAATTATAAAAAAATTACCCCTTTTTTTCTGAGGGTTGACTGGTCAACGACCGGTCAGACTCGTTTATTATAGGCAGCGTGTGAGGTTCGAACTCATGACCTCCCGTATGCGTGCACGCAGCTCTACCAACCGAGCTACGTGTCTAACCCGAAATAATATCAATTTTAATTATATATATACTAGTTAGGTCAATACGGAATTTATTTATTTTTAAAAAGGTTTATAAATCTCCAAAACCGGTTGAGACTTCATGATTCGAACCCGAGACCTTTAGTTCCCGTGCACACAGCCCAACCAGTTGGGCTGTGTGTCTGACCCGTATGAATCCTTATTTTTATTAACTTTAAACACTTGTTCCAGAGTGATCTGAGTGAGTTAAAAAGTTTGGTTTTACTTACGGAGAATCGGTAACGTATACGAGTCGAACCCAGGACACGTGTTTTGTAATTGCACACAGTCCACCACTGGACTGTGTGTCTAACCCGATTAAAAACCCGTTTTTAAAAGTATTTATACACTCTTAGACTTCGTCTTCTTCATAACAAAACAACCGTTAACTGGTAAAATTTAATACAATTAGTTTTGTTTGTTTCTGTTTATACACGATATTATTGACATGAGGGAATTGAAATAAGAGTGAGAGTTATACCGGCTTGATGTTTCGGTGAGGCTCCGGTGGTTGTTCCGGCGAGTTCCGATTTTCCGGCGAAGTGGGTTTTGAATACCGAGAGCATTCAAAGAGATTTTGTGAGAGTACTAGAGAGTGTGAGCGAGTTCTATTGAGTTCAAGGGACGCTATTTATAGGGTTACAATACCCTTCCTTCAAAAATTTCTGTTTCACATATTAATGATTTGATTTTCGGTTTCAATCTCAATCAATCATATGTTTTGGGTCAGTTTCGTTTTGAGTTGAATATGGTGCCGGTTATAACTGACATTGTATCATCAATTATTCACAAAATTCTCGCGATCCAACTAAAATCTGGGATTATTTGAAGTTGTTGGGCGGGTTCAGTTCCGGTTGCAATCAGATAGTACGCAAATGAGACTTTAAGTTTTATTTGATTAAATTATTTTACAACATGTGCGTGTAGAGTAGCGGTGTTTTGTGTGTGTGTTGATTCATTGGGGACCCGGGTTCGAAACCCGGCTACCCCTCTATTATTATTATTTTTCTTTTAACTTTTTATTTTATTAGAATTTCCTTTATTCCTTTATTTATTTAATATATTTATATTTTATTTATTAACCAAAAAAAAATTAACTAACCATGTTTACGAAATAAGTAAATACATAATGTAACATTTAATAAACGGAGCGGGTTTTGGAACCCGTTTTACGACGAATGTTACACTTGCAACCATACAATGCTTCAAATGGAGCCATTTGAATACTAGCGTGATAACTATTGTTGTACGAAAATTCAACCAAGGGTAAGTGCGAATCCCAATTGCCGCCAAAATCGATTACTCATGACCGAAGCATATCCCCCAAGGTTTGGATAGTACGCTCGGTTTGACCATCAGACTGAGGATGAAAAGCGGTGCTACGATTAAGCTGAGTGCCAAGGGCGGATTGAAATGCTTGCCAAAGGTGAGAGGTGAAACGAGCGTCGCGATTAGAGATAATATCAAGAGGTGTACCATGACGACTAATGATCTCACTCGTGTAGATACGAGCCAATTTCTCGACTTTGTAATCTTCACGAATGGCGAGGAAGTGAGCGGATTTCGTCTGAAGATCAATGATAACCCAAATGCTGTAATGACCAGAAGGAGTACGAGGCAATTTTGTGATGAAATCCATAGCTATGCTCTCCCATTTCCAGACAGGAATTTCTGGTTGTTCGAGCAAACCAGATGGACGTTGATGTTCTGCCTTGACTTTGGAACACGTAAGGCATTTGGACACGTAAAGAGCGATATCACGTTTCATTCCAGGCCACCAATAGGATGCACACAAATCATGGTACATCTTATCGGCTCTAGGATGAACGGAGTATCAGGATTTGTGAGCTTCGTCCATCAAAGTGTTTCTAAGATTGAGACAACCGGGAATCCAAATGTGAATATGGTAGTAAAGAATACCATCGGGCTTAGCTTTGAGTGGGTTTTCGACTCCATCTTTCAACTTGTTATCGAGGTTACCCTCGTTAATGACGGAAAATTGTGCTTGTCGAATTAACTCGTTGAGTTTTCCCACAATTTGGTAGCAACGAGCACTCTTAATATGAGTCTTACGACTAAGTGCATCGGGCACGACATCTGCCTTACCAGGGTGGTAGCGGATATCACAGTCGTATTCGTTTAACAATTCTACCCAACGACGTTAACGCATGTTTAGTTCCTTTTGATCAAAGATATGTTGGAGGCTCTTATGGCCAGTAAAGACCGTACACTTTGTACCATAAAGGTAGTGTCGCCAAATCTTTAATGCAAAAACAACTGCACCAAGTTCAAGGTCGTGAGTAGTATAGTTTTTCTCATGAATTTTGAGTTACCTTGACGCGTAAGCGATAACTTTGTCTCGTTGCATGAGAACGCAACCAAGACCCAGGTTAGGGCAAAGTCTTTGTTCTCATCGGGGAGAGTAAGGATAGGAGCATTACAAAGCATGTCCTTGAGGGTTTGGAAGGATTCCTCTTGTTCGGGACCCCAAACAAAAGGTTTATCTTTTTGAGTCAACGAAGTCAAAGGAACGACAATTTTTGAGAAGTTAGAGATGAAGCGGCGATAATACCCAGCTAGGCCAAGAAACGAACGAATTTCAGAGGGCGACTTAGGTGCAATCCAATTCTTCATAGCTTCTATCTTTGCAGGGTCAACATGAATACCGAGTTCATTGACGGTGTGACCTAATAATTGAAACTCTTTTAGCCAAAATTCACACTTGGAGAATTTGGCATAAAGACGTTCGGTTTGCAAATGCTGAAGAATGAGACGCAAATGTCGTCAATGCTCTTCTTTCATCTTGGAGTAGATTAGGATATCGTCGATGAATACAATGACAAAATGATCGAGAAAAGGTTTACACACCCGATTCATGAGATCCATGAACACGGCGGGTGTGTTAGTCAAACCAAAAGGCATGACCACGAACTCGTAATGTCCATACCGAGTGCGGAAAGCGGTTTTAGGCACATCTTCTTCGTGAACTCGAAGTTGATGATAACCAGAACGGATATCGATCTTTGAGAAGCATGTCGTGCCTTGCAATTGATCAAAGAGATCGTCAATACGAGGAAGTGGATAGCGGTTTTTGACTGTGAGCTTGTTGAGCTCACGATAGTCAATACACATGCGGAATGATCCATCTTTCTTTTTGACGAAGAGAACATGAGCGCCCCACGGAGAAGTACTAGGGCGTATAAAGTCTTTATCAAGAAGTTCTTGAAGCTGGCTTGATAGCTCTTGCATTTCGAGGGTGCTAATCGATAGGGAGCCTATGCAACAGGAGTTGCACCGGGAATGAGATCAATACGAAAATCGACAGCTCGAGGAGGCGGAGGACTAGGAAGATCCTCAAGGAAAACAAAAGGAAACTCACAAATGACAGGAACATCACTTATGCTCGGACCTTTGTCTTTCTTTTCAACAACGTGGGTGAGAAAGGCAAAGTACTCCTTACGCAAGTACTTGTTCGCCATAGACGTGTAGAGAATCACCTTGAGGATGAGGAAGACGGATGAACTTTTTGGAACAGACAACTTCGACATGAACTCGCCTAAGCCAATCCATTCCTACTATGATATCAAAACAACGCATTTGCATGGGGATGAGATCGATGGAATGATCGTTAAGGATCAAAGAGCAACCAGAAAGAATGGAATCAACGGAGATGGTCTTGCCATTAACGACTTCGACAGCGAAAGGATTAGGCATTTTAGTTCGTTCGCACTTAAGCAAGGGTTCAAATTCTAAGGAGACAAAGCTTCTATCGGCACCGGTATCAAATAGACATGTAGCATAAATATGGTTCACAAGGAACATACCAGTAATGACGTCGTTAGAGCTTTGGGCTTGAGCGGAGGTAAGCATGAAAGCTCGTCCTTTAGCAGGCTCAAGTTGCTGCTACTGCTGTTGTTGTTGGCGTAGTTGGTTGAGAAGGGGGCAAACATTGGTGAGATGGTTTAAATAGCCACATTTGAAAGCACAGGAGCATTTTGACGTTACGATTGAGCTTGGTCCGGGTTAAGGTTAGGATTAGGGTTAGGATTTGTCATGATGGCTTGGGCTTGTTGGTTTTGGGGTGGAGGAAAGTTTCGGCAACAGTTAGCAAAATGTCCTAACCTTTGACATTAGGCACACTTGCGACACGGCGTGCCAACGGGGTGGTGGTAGGAGCAGTTAGTACACTGGGGGATGAGGTCCAGTGTAGCCACGCTTGGGCTGTTAGGTGGTAGCGGGGGTGATGGCTGCAACGGTTTGGATAGGTTGAGGGTTTTGCGGAGTGACGAGCACATTATTTTGAACAGAAGCCTTTCGCTTCTTGTTCCGCTGTTGTTGTTCTTCTTGGTTTGGGAGGGAGGAGATTTGGTAGTGGTGGTGGTATCGGTGATGGCTTGGTGCGCATGCTTTGTTGGAACCTTGTCGTAGGCCCCATGAAGGATGCAATTGTGGTTAAGCTCTATGACAGTGTAATAGGCTTCTTCGAGGGTTTTGGGGCGTGCGGCGGCTACATGGTTCATAATCACATGCGAGAGGCAACGGATGAGCTTGGAGATCACCTTGGGAACAGTATCAACCTGTCCAGGAAAGATGATACTAAGTTCTTTGAAGCGGGTGATCAATCCTTCGGCGTTGCTCCCATGTTGCGTTAGATTCCATAATTTGTTTTCCAGCTTCTGGGTCTCGTAGGGAGGACATAACTGATCCCTCATGAGCTGCTTAAGCTCATCCCAAGGTAGAGCGTGGGATACTTTGTTGCCACGCTTGTTGCGTTCAGTAGTCCACCACTCGAGGGCTTTCTGGCGAAAGACCCCGGTAGCGTTAAGGGTTCGACTTCATCAGGGCACCCACCTTGAAGAAAGGTAAGCTCCATCGCGTCGAACCAGTTTATCATGGCCGTGGCCCCGTCCATGCCAGTGAACTCGACGGGTTTACAAGCCATGAAGTGCTAGAACTGGTAAGACGTTTTAGGGTTGTCGGTTTGAGAGTCGGTAGAGGATTTGGGTGTGCCTTTGGTATGGTTGGTTTGGAGTTGGCTAACAATATCAGGGATAACACGGGCCATTTGGTCGGTGTTGATCCCATATAACAATGCTTTGACTTAAAATGGCAAGTTGATTTTAACTTTATATGAAAATAATGTGCAGAATTAGAAACCAACTTGTAAGAAACAGAGATACAAAATTTTCAAGTTTATATCACTTTTGAATGTTTACAAAAGGTGATTGAAAAGTTATTTTCTAATACAAAACAATGCTTAAGAATTCTGTGTGAGTGAAGGGCAACGGAGTATGTAAGATGTAATACTTGCAATGCTCAACTCCATTGATCCTTGGTTTGGTGATCTCTATTTATAGAGAGAAATTGGCATGAATTCACAATTTGTTTATTCATGCAAGTGTTTCTTGTGGCAGATCATTTCATATGTCATGCTTACCATTTCCACTTGTATCATAAATGTTCTTCAACCCTTATCTTCAAGTGCAAGTGGACATTGTAAATGGTCATCAGATTTCTGATGACTTCTGATCAGAATCTGACGAGGTTTCATCAGATTTGATCAGATCTCTTCTGATCCTTTCTTCGAACACTTAGACAAAGATATCCTCATCAGATCTGACTCAAATGCTTCTTCTTATGGCCTATGATCATATTTTTTCCGTTGTCTTGATCTTTTGGCTTCTTTTTCATCAGATCTGATCAGATTGATCAGACTTTCTTTCTTCTTTTTTCTTCAATACTTCAATCATACATATAAGGTTTCCTAACAATTTCCCCCTAAGTATTGTAAGTAAAATGAAGAACATACAACTAAGAATTTTGCAAGATAAAAGTTAAACAATCACTTAAACAATGTTCAACCAAAAACAAATTCAAGGAAAACTTGTTCAACCATAGCAATCATTGTTTTGACAAATTCAATAATAGAAGTCTTTCATGCTCGGCTTCCACTCTTGAGGGATTGGTTGCTTGCATTCCTCATACATAGTTTTTATGTACTCTCTGTCTTGAATCCAGTCATCAATGATGTCTTCAATCTGTTTCACCAAGAGCTCTTTCTTCTTGTCCTTCTGTTCCTGCTTTTTTCTCATGATCTCTTTAATGTAAGTTAAAGTTCTGTTTGAAAACTTACATATTTCATCAATTCTGAAAATCTTTCTCCCTTCTTCATCTTTATAGATTACTGCTAGCTCAGGTGTTTCAACAATGCTACCTGTTCTGGCATCTTTCTTGCTTCAGGGATTTCAATGTTTGGCGCTGTGATCAGAGGCTTGCCTGTGACCAAGTGTTTGTATCGAAGAAACAGGTCAAAGTCCACTTGGCATATGGTAGTTGCTATCTCCACTCCACGTTCTGAGAAGCTATGAAGTGCTTTTCTGTTTTCTCTTCTTCTCATTGATTCTTGTGCATACATTCTCCTCAGCTTAACTTTGTCTAGTGGGTGCAGACGTTCCATAATTTGGCTATCATGGACTGATTGTTCTTCACCATCTTCTCTTTTGATGTGACACATGTTTTGATGCCATAAACCTTTGAGAGGAGTTTGAACTGATCTATCTGTGATGTGCACACTTTTGATGGGATTCCTGTATTTTCCCTAGAGACATCCTTCTCTTCTATTTCCTCTCAGTGTGAGGGCATTTCTGGTGATTGGGTTCATATTTCTTGGAAGAGGTTCATCATTTTTCCTGTAATATTCCTTTAAAACAACCTCTGGGAAGAGTACTTCATGATCATCAACAGTTATTATGATTCTTGTAATGTTTGGATCTTCTGTCGGAATCACAGTAGGCTTCTTTGAGGAAGTATGACCACTTTCTTCCCATTTCCTTTTCTCTCCAGATATACATTGTTTGCTGAATTCAGTTTGGCCAGAAAGAGTAGGTTCAATAATTTCTTTCCCTTTCACTTTATCTTTAGAAGTGGACCGAGTTTGAACTCTTGTTCTTCTTGATGGTTCTGTTTGAGTCTGAGATTGTTGTGGTGGTGGTTGAGTTAGTTTTGATTGAATTGGTGCTGATTGAGTTTGTGTTAGAGGATGTATGATCAAGGCTTTTGAGATAGGATGAGGTGTAGGAGGGAAGGAGCTCATTGTACTTTGTGGTGGTTGGGTTGAATCTTTTGGTTTAGTTGGTATAGGAGCTGGTATCTTGAAAAGAGGTTTTGTTGTTGTAGTTGCAGACTGTTTGGGTGCATCTTTTCTAGTTGCATCAGGCTTTTCTCTTCCTTCGGGAATTTGTTTCAACAATTCTGGTAGACTTGTCTTTGTTGCTTGTGCAATATTAACACAAAGTCTTTTCAATAAATCTTTTACACAGTTAACTTTGTGTTAATGGCACTCTCTTCTCTGATGCTTGCCATCTGCCCTTGCAGTTCTGTCTTACCTTTGCTCCAATTCTGCACCTGTTCTTTTAACACATGCACCATCAGATCACTGTTCTTCTCCACTTCATTCAGCTTTTCTTCCATTCTTGTGAAATTCTCTGCAACACTTGACAGATTCTGCACTACAGTTTTTGTTTCAGCACTACCAGTTTTCTTCATTAATTCTTCTCTTATAGTTCTGAATTCCTCTGCTAGTTTCTGAAATTCATGTGAGATTTTCTTCACATCTTGAGAGGAGACTGGTGACTCTTGCAATTTGTTCAGCTTATATGTGTTTGCTTCTGATTGCTTTTTGATGGTTTCAACAGATTCTGACAGATTTCTGATGTCAGACTTCTGTTGCTTCATTTCTTTCAACAGATCATCCAGTTTTTCTTCTAGAGTAGCCTTTTTTCCTGATTCTCTACATTCTCCAACACACTTTTTCAATGTTGCTTCAAGGTTGGTTGTAATTGGGTCATTTGGAACGACATATGTTCATTCGAACATACCAGCAGAAAACACATTTCTTGCTGTTTCAGAAAATCCCATGTTTTGATCAAAAGACCAATTCAAAGGATTCCTACCAGATTCATGCACCACAGGCATTTCATGGATATCCTCAGATCCTTGAACAGTTCTTTGAGAATGTTCTCCTTGAGTTTTGGGATAACAATCCAGGAGTTGTTCCTGATCAAGTGAATGTTCTCCACTTGTTGCAGTTTCAACTTCATCAGATTCTGAGTTAATGTTCAAGGCCACACCCAATTGGGCTTCAACATTGGGTACTCTTGTTCTTATTTCAAAATCAACCTCAACAGATTCTGATGAGGTTTCATCAGAAGTTGGTTTTGTGAAATTAGGTTCAAGGTTTGATTCAAGATGTGCACCTGTTTCAAGAGTATCATGTTGTTGACCTTCTCCAGCAAGTATTGAGTCTGAGTCTATTGCACCATCTTTCATGGATAAGACTTCATCAGATTCTTCATTTGTTCCATACCCCTCAACAGTGTTTTTGTCTCTAGTAGCTGATGTAGACACCATTCTGGATCCACAATCATTTGGTCCTGTTGGTTTGATCAATTCTTCATTCCTTTTGATAAAATGTGAGTCTACAGGGATCACCTTCATCATACTTTAAGGCAGGGGAGGAAGATCACTAGGATGAGCCCAAGCACTTGCTGCAGCAGTCCATGGAGTCATTACCACTGGCTTCCACACTATGTCAAGAGTAGGTACTTCCATGTTTCTTTCAGCAAAGACTTTTGTTATGATGATTGACCAAAATCTTGCATGCGGTAGATGTCTTGTTGTTCTTCCTTTGTGGGTGAATATGCTGGTTTTCAACAGAGAGAATATTTTTTTGGCATAATCTACATCTTCACCCTTTATCAGCCCATACATGATATTTAGTACTAGATTGGTTGTTTGATCAGCACCTCCTATCTTCCCTGTGAGACAGCTATTGATTATATCCATAAGGACTTGCCAAAATCCTGGTAGTTCCTTTCTCTTGAACTGGCTAATTAGAGTGATTGAGGCCTTGTACCCAAGGTTTCTGAATACCGCCAAGATTTCTTCTTTGACTGGAGGAATATGATATTCCTGTTTTTCTGGGATCTCCAACCATCTTCTAATGTTTTCTTCATTGACAGTGATTCTGACGTTACCCCACACGTGTGCAGTTAATTCTGTTCCCGACTTCTCTGTTGTATGTACTGTTTGCTGCAGGATCTGTTGTGGAACTTCATAGCCACCAGTTAAAGCATACTTTATGGGACAATTGATCAGAAATTCTAGAAGAATTTTGACCCTTTCATCATGCTGCTCATGATCATGGTTGAGAGCTAGGTTGTTCTTTTTCTCTGTGTCTAGCCATTTTGATATCTTGACAAGAGGAACTTCATGTTCTACTGTTGGAAAGTTAAGATTCATGGAACCAGAGGAAGACATAATGTTGTGAATTGAGGTTTTGACTTGCAGAAACAAGGTTGTGAGTTTTAGGGTTTGGAATTTTGAGAGCTTGAAGCTTTTGGAAGTGTATCTGAGAGATTGTGGGTTGGGTCAGATTTATATAGGATTTTGTTGTCCCACGTGATTGGTGATTAACTATGTTAATAACCCATTAAATTATATGTTTAATGCTTGACACCTTTGGGTTATCCAAAAAAATTGTTTTTTTTTATTGGTGCTTGGTAACCGCCAATCTTTTCTTTTACATAAGTGGGTCCACGTTCTTGAAGAGTGGTCCACTTGCACAAGTGGGTCCACATTTTGAAGAGTGGTCCACTTATCTTCTTGCTGCTAACTGCCAATCTTTCACTTTTGCATAATTTTATCTTCCCCCTTTTCTATAAGATTAAAGCTCAACTCTTTGAATCTGTTGATTTCTGTTGACTTTTGCTTCAACAGATTTGTTTGTGAGATTCTGTTGACTTTCTGTTCAAGAAAGGTATTTTTTTTTGAGATGAGAGGGAATGAGTAGAGTTTCAGAGAGTTTACCTACACATGCTTTTCTGGTGCTACTTCAAGGAATGTATTTTGTGTTTCATCATTATCATTCCATTTGAAAATTTAATTAACCAAATTTTGGAGTCATTTTAAACTTTGTTATATCAGAAACTTCCTTTTCATATGTCATAAAAAAATTTCTTTGTGAAAAACATAAATTTATTTATCTTTGTTTTAACTCCCCTCCTTTGTGTTTGAGCAGATTTTCTGATAAGAATGAAAGATTTCTGTTAAACATGATCAGATTTTCTGTTGAAGATGATCAGATTTCTGATAGATGTGATCATATTTTCTGATGTTCTTGAACAGATTTCTGATAAACATGATCAGATTTTTATCCGAAGAAGTATTTGAATCAAGAAAAAGTTGTTGCATTTGAAACAAGAAAAAGATGTTGCATTTGAAAGAAAGAAATTTGTTTTAATTATCTTAACATCATCTCCCTTGTCCATTATTTTTGAAATTTTTTTTCAAGAATTCCTTTTAAGACAAGCAGTTCCTGAAAAATGTTGATCTTATGTAAGAACCCTCAATTTTATAAGAAATTCCTCCTGAATTCCTGATTTCATCAGAAAATTTTTTTTATTTCTCAAGCCCATCAGGAATTCCCCCTGAATTCCTGAGCTCATCAGAAATTTTTCCTGATTTTTCATCAGAAATTCCCCCTTAATCAAAACAAAATAGATATTAAAAGATATGTATATTTAAACACAAGTAGCTATGTACGCACAAAAATAAACTAAAGAAAACAAAGAAAAGCTAAACTATGTCTTCATCACCTGGATCATCATCTCCAAAGTCTCCATCCCCTTACTGATCTGCACCATTTCCCAGAGAGGTGTTTCATGCCCTGTGTGTTCGTCTGTTGGTATGAGGGCAGCAATGTGTTGTTCTTCCTGAACAAGCATCCTTGCTCTGATGTATGATGCAGGAACTCCTCCAAAGTCCAGCTAAGAGGTTATCACTTTCATCAAAAACCCTGGGTAGATGAGGAAAGGACGACCTCCTTTTAAGTTGGCCCTAAAGTCATTCATCAGATAGGCTGAGTAGTTATAGGGGAGATGGTTTACTAGGGCATGGAGTGGATCCATTATCCTTTGAGTGATCTCATACCAACTTGAGGCTTTCCTCGTAAAGCAAAAGGCAAACTGGGTCACCTGAAACTGCCATGCTTCAATGAACCCGCTTTTGAAGATGGGAACCCTTCCTTGAGGATCATGGTACCCCATCATGGCCAAGGTAGCCTGCTTGTCTACCAAGGAGAAGGTGGTTGGGGGACAGTCATCTCTTAGCAAGAGTGCTTCCCTGATAGTTTCCTCATTTAAACAAATGAGCCTGTCACCCATCACCATTCCTGCAATGGTAGTCAGCCTACCATCATCTACAACTAGTCGTGCAGACCTCCAAAACTCTTGAAGGATTTTCGAAAACACTTGAATGTGCATGGAGAGGGCAAAAGCGATTGGGCTGCTAAGCATCATGTTCAGAATGGTGGAGCAGTTTACATATCGTGGGTCATCCACGTTCATCCTTACTCTAGCATTGTGCCTTTGGAAGTAAGGAAGAGGGAATCTGTTGCTCTCAATGCTTTCCTTGGTAGTAGTGATTGTGTGTGTTTAGTGAAGAAGGTGAGAAATTTCAAAGGATTTCCAGGTGAAAGTGGATGAGTGAGTGTATGTCTATTTAAAGACAATAAGTACATGCCTTAAATGTTTTCACCGGTTAAGATCTTGATTGTACCAATACAACTCTCCTTTGGAGATATGGTGTCAGATTCGTTTAGAACTAAGAGTGGCCATATTCTCCCTCCTCATTTAAGAGTAGGCAGCACCCAAGTCTTCAATTTCTATTGAGAGGACAGGTGTAGCCTTCTTTTCCTTTCAACCGTGCTGAGTAAGCGTGTGGAGTTGATGTGATGGTAAAAAAAATAAAATAAAGAAGAGAAAAATGAAAACTTGGGAAGTTATCTTAGTGACGTATACTTTCCTCATTCATTGAATATTCCCAAGAGAATGAAGAAATAAAATAAAAGATAAAAGATGATAAAAAGAATATGCATAAGTTATGTCTGCATATATGGTACAAAAGAGATACATGATGGTAACAATTTTCTGTTAAAAAAAAAGAAAAATTTCCTAGTTTCTAATGATGAGATTATCAGATTTAGTTTTGACAGAATTCTGATCAAGGTTTTTATCAGATTTCTGATCAATACTTTTATCAGATTTCTGATCAATTTATTAGAACCCTTTCAGTCATCAAATTTTGTGGATTGTGTATTTTCAAAGTATCTCTTGTTTATCATTCCTAATTTGCTGATTAGGTAATTATGTCTTTTCTCATCCAAAGGTTTTGTAAAAATGTCAACTGATTTTCTGTTGGAACAAAGTATATTTCTATATTTCCTTTTTCCACGTGATCTTTTATGAAATGATACATGACATCAATATGTTTTGTCCGTGAGTGACGAACTAGATTTGAAGTTATTGCAATTGCACTCTTGGAATCACATAGGATTGGTATTTTTGTCAGATTCACTCCATAATCTTTTAGTTATGTTTGCATCCACAAAACTTGTGAACAACAGCTTGCTGCTGCTACATATTCTGCTTCAGCTGTAGAAGTGGAAACACAGTTTTGTTTCTTACTTTCCCAACATACAAGCTTTTCTCCTAGCATTTGACATGCACCTGATGTACTTTTTCTGTCCAGTTTACAACCTGCATGATCTGCATCTGAATATGCAATTAGTTCTAAGCTGGTTCCCTTAGGATACCATAAGCCATGATTAGATGTGCCTTTTAGATACTTAAAAACCCTTTTTACTGCTTTTAAATGAGTTTCTTTTGGATTACACTGATATCTGGCCAGAAAACATGTTGAAAACATTATATCAGGTCTGTTGGCTGTTAGATATAAGAGTGATCCAATCATTCCCCTATAGGTTTTAAGACTACATTTGTACCACCAGGATCAGAATCTAACTTGTTTCCTGTGGCCATTGGAGTTTTTGATGATGAGCAATTTTCTAATGAATATTTCTTTAAAACAGTTTTAACATATTTTGATTGATTCAAAAATATTCCATCAGATTCTTGTTTCACTTGGAGTCCTAAAAAGAAGTTTAGTTCTCCCATCATGCTCATTTCAAAATTGCTTGTCATTAATTTTTCAAACTTTTTACAATGTTTTGAGTTGGTTGATCCAAATATTATGTCATCAACATATATTTGTACCAACATAGTCTGTCCTTTGTGTGTTTTGAGAAACAGAGTTGTGTCTATGGTACCTTTGGTAAAGCCAAATTGGATTAAAAAGTTTGAGAGAGTTTCATACCATGCTCTTGGAGCTTACTTCAACCCATACAACGCTTTGTTCAGTTTATAAACATGTTTTGGAAAATTTGGGTCAACAAAGACTTCTGGTTGCTGCACATATACTTCTTGATCAATCTTACCATTTAGAAAAGCAGACTTGACATCCATCTGATAGACTTTGAAGCCTTTTGAAGCTGCATAAGCAAGGAAGATTCTGACTGCCTCCAGTCTTGCTACTGGTGCAAATGTTTCGTCATAGTCAATTCCTTCTTGTTGACTATACCCTTTTACTACTAACCTTGCTTTGTTTCTTGTTACTATGCCTTGTTCATCAGATTTGTTTCTAAATACCCATTTTGACCCGATGACAGATTTGCCATTTGGTCTAGGTACTAAGTTCCACAGTTGACTTTTTTCAAACTGATCAAGTTCTTCTTTCATTGCTTGAACCCAGTCTGGATCCTTGAGTGCTTCAATTGTTGTTTTTGGTTCAGTTAAGCTTAAGAAGCCATCATGAAGACATTCATGAGCATTTGCTGATCTGTTTTAACACCATCTTGAGGGTTTCCTATGATATTTTCTGTTGAGTGACCCTTTATCCATCTTCCACTTGTAGCATCATTTGTTGAATCTGGCGATGGATTTTGTGAAGAACTTTCTGCTTGCTCCAAATGGACGATTTGTTCTGAGCCTGAGTTATCAGACGTTTGTTTTTCTTGATTTTCTGATGTACTATCTGATGTCTGATTTGTCATTCCTTGTATTTCATCTAATGGCTCTAAATTTTCTGCAGAGGTAGAGTATGACTGGCTTTCTGGTAAATTTCCATAATTTCCTTCCAGTCATACCCAAGCAGTTCATTCGTTAGTTCTGTTAAAAGATGTTCATTATTTGTAGGATTTCCTTTTGTGAAAAAGTTATAATGTCATCAGAAATTTCTGTTTCTGATGAATCATCAAAAGACACATACAAACTTTCTCTAATTGTTCTGCTATTTAAAACAAATACTCTGTATGCTTTTGAAGATAAAGAGTATCCAAGAAAAATTCCTTTTTCAGCTTTTCTGTCAATTTTTTTTAAACTATCAAAATCATTAAAAATAAAACATCTACATCCAAAGGTATATAAGAATTTGACTCTTGGTACCCTTTTGTTTATGATGTGAAAAGGTGTTTTCAGATGTCTTTTGTTGATGATAGTTCTGTTTTGTGTGAAACATGCATTTGCCATTGCTTCAGCCCAAAAGTAGGTTGGTAGTTTGGCATATGCAAGCATTGTTCTAGCAGTTTCTACCAAAGTTCTGTTTCTTCTTTCAACAACCACATTTTGTTGTGGGGTACTGGGAGCAGAAAAATCATGAGATATTCCTTTTTCTGTTAGGAAGTTCTCAAGTTTTGCATTTTTGAATTTTGTCCCATTGTCAGATCTAATTTTTCTTACAGCTAATTTCAACAGAATTTCAAATCTTTTAACAAAATTTATGATCAGATCTGGTGTTTCACTCTTTTGCCTCAAAAATTCCACCCATGTGTACATTGAATAATCATCAAAAGTGACTAAAATGTATTTCTTTCCAGAAAAACTTTCAGTGCTTATTGGTCCACAAAGGTCCATGTGTAAAAGTTCAAGATTTTCAGAGATAGAAGATTCCATCACAGTTTTATGTGAGCCTCTTTTTGACTTTCCTAGCTCACATGCTTCACAAAGTTTGTCTTTTCTTGAAGCAATAAAAGGTAATCCTTTTACCAGACACTTGTTGGCTAATTTGTTTAAAGCTTTAAAATTTATGTGAGCCAATCTTTTATGCCATAACCAACTATTTCCTTTAGTTTCTTTGGAAAATAAACAGAATTGAGCTTCCTCAACTTTGTTATTGAAATCAAAGAAATAAATTGATCCTTTTATCCTTTTTCCCTTAATATAAATTTTATCATCTTCAAGACCTATTAATAAGCAAGTATCAGGTAAAAAACGTACATTAAATCCTTTGTCACAAAACTTGCCACAACTTAGAAGATTGTATTTTAAACCTTCTACATGAGCCACTTTCTTAATTGTTATTGTACCATATGTTATGCTTCCATAACCTTTTACCCTACCCTTGACTCCATTACCAAAATTCACAAATTTACCTAGCTTTTCTACATAGTTGCTAAGTAAGCTCCTATCTCCAGTCATGTGCTTGGAGCTTCCTGAATCGCAGTACCAAATCTGCTGCACATGATGGTCCTGTAATGAAGAGGTTAGTGATTTTTGGTACCCAGAATTTCTTGGGTACTTTGTCAGATGAGTACATAGCATGTAATAGTTTTCCTTCATCATCTGTTGATCTTGATCTGTCAGAGTCTGCTGATTCTGACTGATCAGATATCTTTATCAAATCTGTTGCTACTTGATCAGATTTGATAGAATTTCTGTCCAATGCTGAATCATTGATAGATTGTTTGTTCAAATGCTGTTGAATTATTTTCAGAATATCAACACACATACATCCCATCTCATTAGAAATGGTTGATGACAGGTTTTTGATGAATGCCCATTTTACTGTAATTTTTGAAAAATGTTTTGACCCTTTTCTTTCAAGATTTTCTTAGATTTTTCTTTAGAGCAGACCCCTTTTGATTCTAGTCTTGACTCAGAACAAGATGACATGATGTCACATTCTTCTGACACATTTGATTCAGTATCAAAATCTGTTTGTGCTTTTTCTGAAGCTTTTACAAACACCGTTGGATTATTTTTTGTAACTTTTGTATAACCCATCCTTCACCCTGATTTTTTGTTGTTGTTTCAATGTAGTCAATGAAATCCTTTGCTTGTTAAAAACCTTTTACATTTACCTTATTTTTATGAATTTCTGCATATAAGCACTTTCTCTCTTTTTCATAAAAATTAATTTTTGTATCTTTGGTCAAACTTTCTTCATGTAAGACATTTTCATTTTCTTGACAATGTTTCAACATGTCTTTAAGTTCATCAGATTTCTTTGTTTCTGTCAAATATTTTTCTTGTAATTTTTGAAAATATTCCAGTAATTTGTTTATTTGACTTTGAAGTTCTTGATCATTTTAACTTACATTGATTTCTGGTGCCTCATTGTCAAGTTTTGCCATAAGACAAAAGTTTGCCATTTCTTCTTGATCATCATCTGATGAGTCATCAGTCATCCAGGTGTCTGTCCCTGCAATCAGGCTGACTTGTTGCTGTTGTTTCTTGGCTTCTTCTAGCTTTTTTTCATAGTAAGCTGGATCTTTTAACTTTTTGTTTTTACATTCAGATGCATAGTGACCCTTTTGCTTGCATCTATAGCATACTAATTCAGATTTACTCTCTGCTCTTCTTTCTTTGGATCTTGCTTCCATCTTTCCTTTGTCACTTCTCTGACTCCTGGAACTTCCTCCCTTCAATCTTTGCTCAAAGGTTTTGGTGAGCAAGGCTATTGCTTCAGCAAAAGCAGAAAAATCTGATGGATTTCAGAATTTTCTAATACTAAAACTTGGTTCTGTGAGTTGGAGGGTTGTGGATCAGGTGTGTTTGATCTTTGTGAGTGTGATATTAAGGCTATAGGTCCACCATATTGTTTTGAGTTTTCAATGATTTGATGCTCTCTTGGAAGTAGGATACTGTATAGGTCATGTAGGTTAAGATTTCCTAGTTCCAGAGTGGAAGCTATGGTCATGGCAAGATTTTGCCATTCTCTGGGCAGAGCATCAAGAAATTTTACATTTTTTCATCATTGGTTTTTTCAACTCCATGTTTTTTTAGCTCATTCAAATTTTTTGTTAATCTGTTGTAAGCATCAGTGAGTGTTTCATTTGGTGAACATTTGAACCTCTCATAAGCAGACACATGATTTGTTCTCATGTTTCTTTTCATTTTGTCTCCTCCTTCACAAAGATTTTCAAGTTGATTCGATATCTCTTTTGCAGATGAGCATGCATCTACATAAGAGAATATGTCATTTGGAAGTGCCATAAACAGTAGTGATTTGGCCCTTTCATCTGTTTCTACCAGTTTCCTGTCTTCTGGGCTCCAATTTTTTTCTTGTTTGGGAGGCCAAGAAGCAGAGATTGCTGGTGAATCATCAGATGCTGGAACACCAGGTATTTCAACACATGGTATATGTGGGCCACACAATGGATTGAAACAAAGCTCGATCATGTCCATTTAGGAAATTGATCATCCTGATTTTCCATTGGGGGTACTCATCCCTGACTAACGTCGGAGGCTTTGACATAGAACCCATGTTGAAAGCACTGTTCGAAGACTGAAAGTTTGCCATTTTTAGCCAAAGTTTTTAATTTTTGCAAAACAGAGTATTAACAAGGATACTCGAACAATTGATCGATTTGAAAATGCTTTATTCATTTTGCTCTGATACCAATTGTTGATCCCAGATAACAATTCTTTGACTTAAAATGGCAAGATGATTTCAACTTTATATGAAAATAATGTGCCGAATTAGAAACCAACTTGTAAGAAACAGAGATATAGAATTTTCAAGTTTATATCACTTTTGAATGTTTACAAAAGGTGATTGAAAAGTTATTTTCTAATACAAAAGAATGCTTAAGAATTCTTTGTGAGTGAAGGGCAACGGAGTATGTAAGATGTAATACTTGCAATGCTCAGCTCCATTGATCCTTGGTTTGTTGATCTCTATTTATAGAGAGCAATTGGCATGAATTCACAATTTGTTTATTCATGCAATTGTTTGTTGTGGCAGATCATTTCATATGTCATGCTTACCATTTCCACTTGTATCATAAATGTCCTTCAACTGAATTACCTTATCTTCAACCACAAGTGGACATTGTAAATGGTCATCAGATTTCTGATGACTTCTGATCAAAATCTGATGAGGTTTCATCAGATTTGATCAGATCTCTTTTGATCTTTTCTTCGAACACTTAGACAAAGATATCCTCATCAGATCTGACTCAAATGCTTCTTCTTATGGCCTATGATCATATATGTTCTGTTTTCTTGATCTTTTGGCTTCTTTTTCATCAGATCTGATCAGACTTTCTTTCTTCATTTTTCTTCAATACTTCAATCATATATATAAGGTTTCCTAACAGTCGGCCATTTGTTCAGCGACAAGACCAACAACGTCTTGTTTGGAGATAGAGTCCTCACTGTTGTTGTTGTTGTTGGACCCCTTGTTGGATCTCTTGGACTTCTTGTTAGAGATTGGAGAGTTCATCTAGAGGTTCAACATAGAAGAAAAAGGGATGAGACTTGATCATAATAAAGAAAATAAGTTCTGCATGTATAAGCATGTATAAAGTTCAAGTATGGTTCACAATTTTGCATGAATTTATAAAGTACGACATGTATAATCACGTATGAATGCGATAAGGAGTACAAATTTAGTGTGTTCACGAGAATTAGTATTGTTTTTTGATTGCGATAAACGTGCGAGTTGTGTAACGGTTCGAAACGAATAAGGTAACAAGTATAAAATCACATAAAAATTGAGATAACATAAAAGGTTGGCTCAATAAAACATGGGATTGTTTCGGGTAGAGAAACGTCGACTATTCTAAAGTGATTCGTAAGATCGTTCGAGTAGGGAACATGCTTTGGCCTAATAGGTAAAATGCTCTCGTCGAGAAGCGATTAATGGCATTTTACCCTTCCAGTTACTACATGTCCCTAGTCAACCAAAAATTAGAGACTTTGGCGAGACTGAAAATAGAGGAATGGGACTTAATCGACAAGGTGCGGGTTTTACCCCTAACTTGACGATTCTGTACCCTAAGTGTGGCTGTTTCTTACTAAACGAGGAGCATATTCCGACTCGTTTGTAAGATCCACTAGAGTATGAAATGGAAGTTTCCATCAAGATGTGGATATCACTCCTAGCTTGATGGTACAACTTCGTGAAAAATCGAATACGCGGATTGAGGATTTCACCAAAAATTGTAAGTAATTGGACCTATTTTGGTGCAAATCGTCTCGTTTACATCATGAGTGTCTTCAAGTCTTCAAGTGTATTATGTAGAATGTCTTAGGAAAGACATTATGTAAATTTTAAGACCAAAAGATAAGGAAGAAGCAATGAGGAAGAATAAAGTTTTAAGCATGATATAAGAATGGTCAAAAATGCACACTTAAACTATAGACTAGGTCGAAAATGCAATTCTACCTAATTCCCTATAGTTATGGCTCTGATACCAATCTTTCACACCCCAACCGATGGTGGAAACATCGAGACGGGACGAAATAGATTGCTCATTGCTCATAAAACTAAACGTGAAAATAACTAATTAATCCAAATTTCATTTCATAGCAAAAGTCATTACAACACAAGGGAAATTCAAATAACAACATTAATGTGACAAAATTTGATACAACAATATTAAACCTAAACGTCTAAGTGTGTATCTATCGTCCTTGCTATTTTGATTTCATAGCATCATCTTCATCAACCTGTAATATGTTTTAAAATAACAATTCAATGCAAAAGCGAAGGCGAGTACACAAGTTTAAGCATAGCATACGTATATGAATAAAGTTTAAACAAATCCTCATGGCAACTATGATTTTACAAGTGCATATACAAGGCATGCAATACTACTAGTCAAACCCTTAACGCAAACACGATATTTTAACAAGGCCTCTAGATTTCATGAGGAGGGGGATGCGTTACTTCCTATAGCGCTATACATGTCAAACGAAGGCTAAATTAGTTAATGACTAAGGTATTACATAAAGAATGTCCAAGATATAAGCATCAATGTAAACGATTCAAGTATTCATGGATATAGGATTGTTTGTGGATTTCATAAAGTTTATGTGTTGTGATTTTGTATATGGAAAACATGGTACACCCAAAAGTGTTATAAATGAAAGTGGGTCGAGTGTACTCACGGTTTTGCTAAGTCTTCTAACTTGACAAGTCCGTGAAGGTAGTTGTTTTGATGGGATGAACGCCGAGTTATCCTACAAGAGGAAAACAAAGGCGTATGAGTATTTTGGGATGATGATGGAACATTCAGATTTTAGATTCAAAATATGAAAAAGGATATAATACGATAATAATCACTAAGGTATTAGCACTTGTCTTTGACACTATAGTAATCCATAAGGATCGAATGTGTTTTCATAGGTTCAAGACCTATTAGAATCGTGACAAGGAACTATACAGATTAGTGATAAACTTATTAACTTGATAGGTGATTACTTAGTCACTATCAAGGATTCGGTTTTAAGGATTATATTTTAGTCCATAGATACATATATAGTTATATAATCATGTAGGAGGTGGGAGGATTAACCATCCACTTTGGTACCTCTTGGTGTCATGTAAGTCAAGTAGGAGGTGGGAGGATTAACCATCCACTTTGGAATCTCGTATGATGTTCACCACTACACAAGTTACCATAGGTAACAAGGAGGGTCTTAGAACAATAATATGAACAAGAATGTAAATGACAAGAATGTAAAATGTGTCACCATGATACCAAGTAGCCAAGTGAAATACAACCCGGTGAGCACACTTAGACACACGTCAAAGGCTAGACGGGGTTGTGACACTTTCAAGCTAGCAAACTAACTTGGGATAATGATGAAAATCATCAAGTGATGTGTGGTCTTAGAGTTAGGATAGCCCAAGCTAACCAAGGTAGACACACATGAACAAGTTCAAGACTTGCATCACTTGTGAGCTTAAAGCTCCATGAAAACAGAAAGTTTATAAGGATAAATCCTCAAAATTTGAATGTCACACCCTTGTTTTTAAGCCCAACTAACCATACAAGTGATTATGAGCATTAGGACAGAGGAATGTATGAAGAAAACATGAGTTTTCTTCCAAAACATAAAGAATCAAAAAGATGAAAATGAGCAGAATTTTAGGTGCACTTTGGACCTCAATAATGGTGAGGTTTCACCTTAATTTGCCCAAGCAAACTTGTGAGAACCTTCCTAGAGGTTATACAAGTTTTATAGAAGAAGTAACAAGAAGCAAATTGAAGTGGAAGTGAGTTAAAACTCACTTTTTATGGCTGGAACTCTAAAAAACATGGCTGAAACTCAGCTGAGTTTGGGAGATTTTTTGAAGTGTTTGGAGGCTTGCAAACATGGAATAAGGAGTGAGGAAGTGTTTATTATATAGGGAAGGGATTAGGGTTTAAGTGGGTTGGGCTTTGGACAAGATTTGGGGAGTTTAGACTTGAAACTAGTCCACTAAACCCAGCCCAAAGCTGAATAATAGTGCTGCCATTTTTTATTGTTTTCTTATTTTTTGCTATTTAATGTTATATATTAGGTTAATAGATGTTATGTATTATGTACATAACATGTATTATCGTGTGACAAGTTATTTCGGGAGTATGAACCTCATAAGTTAGAGTTTTATTAGCGAAAAGAGTAGGTTTTAAAGTTTTAAAATTTCTAAGATGGTAACAAGTGTAGATTTCATAATTATACTTTTTGCGATCGAATAATCAAGTGTCTCGTGTGAATGAAGTGCGTATGAATTAAGAATACACAATAAGGATTTACAGTTTAATTCATGTTTAGAAATCATGTAATGAATGAATGCACGAATCAGTGTATATATAATGTCTATCTCGCATAAAATATAAATTTCATTACAATCAAATCTCGGATTTACAACGATTCGAAAATGAAATACAATTATAAGACGACAAATTTCCGAAAATTGGATTCTGATTCGTCCTTTCTAAAAATAGAAAGTTTCAAAAAGCAAACCTTTACAAAAAGAATCTCTTCATTCGTTTTCGACATTGTGTGAGTCTTCCACAAAAGAAATATACAGGTATAATTTGGCAAACATCGAAGCACAGCTAAAAAAAATTGGTTGTGGATGTGAGTATTTATTACATAATTATTTAAATATCTTTTTACATACATGCACACCTGACAAGTTATGGTTATATTTTTAGAGGTTTTTGAGTATATGAAGAAATCCTGATTGGATCCGTACCATAAAAAGTTTGTAGCTGCGTGGACTTACAAAACACGTAACTTTTACCAAACTACAACCAACAGAGTTGAAGGCATGCATGCATTACGAAAAAGTCACCTTCCTAGTTATCGCAACACGCTGGTTAAACTTGTGGGGTTTGTTGATCATATGGTTGAGAAACAATATACGGGGATTAAAAGAGGTTTTGAAACAAGCCTTAGAAAACTAATGAACCACCACAAGGATCGCCCCATGCTTGCAAATATACTTTGAAAGGTTTCAATATATGCTATTGAGCTTATGCCTTTCGAGCTACGACGTAAGGAAGACGTGTTGAGAGCCTATGGTGCAACTTGTGGTTGCCAGCTTTTTACCAGTTGCGGTTTGCCATGTGCTTGTCGTCTGGAAACATTAGAAAAAACGGTATGTCTACCTATTGACTCTTGGCTTTTAAGATTTCACTACCTAATTTTCTACCATATGTTTTTTCACAGGTCAGCAAATCCAAATCAATTCCATAGACATGTTCCAGAAGAAGCTTGACTTCAAGCCGACAAGGAGTAAGATTTAAGATATCAGTGTAGACGCGGAGTTTGAAAAACAGAAACAACAAATACGTGACGTGACGTTACGACATGTATAGGTGCGTTTTCCAATTAAAATCAAACAAAAATTTTAAAAGGCCAAAACGTCCCGCTTAGACCAAAACCAGGCACTTTGGGTTAAAATGTAAGTTTTTTAAGACAAATGCGTCGCGCTTTGGGCAAGGCGAGGCTTCTTGGCCCTGCGTTTAAGCCTAAAGCGGGCCAACTTCAGTTCAAACTAGAACAAAAACCAAACACACACACAAAAGGTGTGATTTCCACACACTAGCCTTGTTCGAGCTCGATTCAAGACCATTTTTGACGATACAAGGTTTTTAATGTAAGATTATGTGACATCTGTGTAATTCAATCATGTATCGACTTTCGAACAATTTGATGATTAATGAAACTTTGTGTTGTTTTTAAATTTGTGTATTTACCTATGACTTTTGTGCATTTTCAATTTTTGTTCGATTTTGAGCTTTCAAACATTTTCTATAATTGTAATCGCAAAATGTAATCAGTTAAACGTAACGTATAGTCCAGAATAGTGACATAAGCTAAACATACCCTAAATATCCTTTACATAACTTAGAAATAAGTTTTGAGGGGTTTGGTATGACAAAAACAAGCTTATTCGATCACAAGGACTATTTATGACAAACTTCGAAAGTCTACTGATTCTTGTAGCGACGTACACTCCAGAACACTTACATAAGCTTAACATACCTTAAATAACCTTTACATGACTTAGAGTTAAGTTTTGAAGGCTTCGGTAAACACGTTTTTGCAACTTCAGGGGCTATTTTGAAGATTCCACACGAACTATGACGTTACGCATATCTCTTAATCCGGAACACGTACGCACATCCAAAAATTTTTGTAATCATTAAAATCTTGTATATTAATGATTGGAATGCAAAAATATCGTTCGTTACGCATTTACGGTCATGCACGCGTTCGTTATGATTTTCGTCGTAATTAACCGAAAACCACAACCGTACGACCAAAAGAACCGACACCCGGAACATTTTTGGACACATCTAAAGTTCCCTATGTTATTTCATACTTATGAAGCTTTAAAATCAGGTTAACGGGTGTTAAAAGTGCCAAAATGCATCAAAAACAAGTTCAGGGGCCATTTCTGCCATTTTTGAAACTTCAGCCCCTGCAAGGGCCTTACGGACCGTAAGGCAAAACCCCATACGGTCCGTAAGGGGTGCCCAGCACATCAGAAATGTGGCAGCAGCTGGTTAATTCACTTATTGACTCACCAAACAAACTTGCCACCCTTCTACCTGCTTCTAACAAGTGTATTGACACTAATCCAACTTGGTGATGATTCATGGACACTTGTTAAGCTCTTATGACTTCAAATTTACTATAAATAGCAAGAGGATTTCACCATTTGAAATCTTTCAACTTCCCATCTAGCTCACATCTGCCACAAATCCGAATTTGCAACCATCTTTGGAGCTTCCTCTGTGATTCTTTGGCAATCCTTGGTGTTTGTAAGTCTCTCATTCAAGTTTTGTTCAATTCTTGTAGCATATTTGGGCTAAAAATCAAACAATTTGACTTCTGTTTGACTTTCAATTTTGATCATGAATTGATCAAGACAAAGTTCAATTGAACTTGTTAATATGATCGTAATCATGTTGGTCATAATCCTTAATGATCATACCTACTGATTTCTATCTTTTCTAGTCATTTTGACAAGTCAAAGTTTTGGTAAAAAATGCGATTTTTATGAAATTTGAAACGGAACCATTTCCGGGTATCAAAACAGTTTGTTTTGGGGCCAAAACACTTTTATAAACTTATTTAGACATGTCAAAATATGTCTAATTCGTCACTTTTGTTTTAGTGCTTGTTTAGAGTCATAAGTCTAGCGGTTTTTACCACCGCTTTGACTTTCGAATCTGACCCGTTTGGTTGATCTTTGGACCCAACCAAATACGTATTCATGACCATAATTATAAAGGGAATAACCTTCTGAGGTTATACCTTATGGTCATGTCATTTGGTTAGTGTTATGATAATTAGTTGATATAATCTTCAATAATGACCAAGATGCCCTTTTTGCGTATAAATCAACTATAAACATATGTAACATAAATTTTGACATATAATCTGATTAAATAACATTTTTAAACATGTTTTGGTAATTTAGACTTATCATAACGCAGATCTAACCATTCGACTACATTGTTACGCAAATGACGCGATAAAGTAGCTTGAACTACCTTAACAAGTCGTAACAGGTCAAAAGCACTTAGAAAACTTTTCAACTCAGAATGTTAACTTTGTTAAACCATTTCATATGAATTCCAACACTCATTTGGTTTACAAGAACTAATTCTATCCGATCTTCCGATTTATGTCCTGGTATTTACATAGTTAACCATATTTAGGACACGCTTGATTTCACGGACTCTCGATCTTGGTTTATCTTCTTGAACAAGGGCTTTATTACAACCACAAGTGAGTACATAGTCCCCTCTTTTACTTTTTTTCAAATGCTTTGGGGTGAAACATATTGTGCCTTTGACTACTTTCGTGTTTTCATGACATTATACATGATTTGATTACATAGTACATTTAGTACATTGATTTCTATTACATTTCTTGCTATGTATGCTGACTGAGCATACTAGTACATGGTTTACAAAGACATTTCTTGCTATGTATGTTGACTGAGCATACTAGTACATGGTTTACAAAGACATTTCTTGCTATGTATGTTGACTGAGCATACTAGTACATTGGTTTTCAAAGACATTTACTTGCTATGTATGTTGACTGCGCATACTAGTACATTGGTTTTCAAAGACATTTACTTGCTATGTATGTTGACTGAGCATACTAGTACATTGGTTTTCAAAGACATTTTTGCTACATTGTTCATGACATTTTGGTGCGTTGGAGATTGACTTAATACATTCATTAACATTGATCATGCCGACCGGTAGTATGTAATGGTACCATAGGATTGACAATCCCGTTCCCACTTCCCGGGTTTGTTTGGAAGCGACTTTAGGGAATGACAGAATCCGAAGAAATGGATAGACTTTTATCTTTATAAGGGTCTATCTAACTGTCAACAAAAGCTTGAATGTGTTTGCCAACAATCTGAATACATGTTTAACAATAAAAGCAATGGTTTATAAAATATATCTTTTAATTATTCAAAGACATGTTTTATTACAAAACATTTGACTATTAAAGACATTTGGCTTATACTTGACATTTGGTTACACAAGACTTGTATATACATGACTTTCGTTTACAACATTTTGGTTTAAATAAGATTTTGATGGCTGGTTTATGGTAAGTGATTTGAATAACGTGACATGTGTAACATGATAAAAGCATGGTGGATACACCGATGGTACTTCCTATATATAAGTGTTTTTATTATCTTACTTATTGTGGCGTTACCTAAATCATTTCAAATAAAATACAAGTTATGACATTTATGCAAAACTTAATTTTGGTTATCTATTTAACCATGCATTATTTCTTTTATATCATATTGATTTTTCATATGGTTTTATTAAAAGAAACTTTTTATGCTTCATGGCAACTTTTGTATTACTTTAAACTTTTCTTACGATAATCAAAGCCATGAAGCATCAACGCAAAATCCTATGTACTCGCCGGCATTTCTTTGCTGACTTTATTTTCACATATATTTCAGGAGCAAATGCTTAAGGTTGATCATGCGACACTTAGGACGGACTTTGGGCTTTAATGACTTAAAACCTGAAGACAATTCAGCTTATGTTATGTTTTATGTCTAACTTTCCGGACAATATAAACAAATTCTATTAAATAAATCTTAACTTTATGTGCCATGGTTATTGAAACAATAATTATGTTACGACACTCCCCGACGACTCCGCCGCGGTTTGTTGTTTTACGCGGTCAGGGTGTGACAGATTACTTGTTCCCCTTTACATACATTACATAAAATCTGAACTTTGATTGTGTTTTGAGTTAATTTCGGGGGATTTGGGTCGGCTGTGGTGGGTTTTTTTTGCAAAACAACCAGGCAAAGCGTCGAGCTTAGCCCAAAGCTCGATGCTTTGCCTTATTTTTTTTTGGTATCGAGCATGCGCGCACATTTTTGACGTTGGTCTGCACTTTCGGACGCGCGAGTACCAGATTTGGGTGCCAGAGGTGTTGCCGGAGGTGATCCCAGTTGTTATTGAGCTTAGGGATGGAGTACTAGCGCCTCCGACAGTTCAGGCTGTAGCTCGGCAGGCTCAGCTTGAGGCTCTGGGTCTGGCATAGCCTCAGCTACAGGCTCAGGATTAGGCTCAGCCTCCGCCTCCAGTTGATCACGTCGTTGATGATGAGATTCCACCACCACTGCCGTCGCCACCTCCGCACCCGCCGCAATACCCACATCACGTCTACGCAGACTTACATCCTGCAGCGCAGACAGTGACTCTGGACTTCGATCGACGCCTCCAGCATTCTGATCCACAACAGACGTGGATCATTTAGATGCTCATGGCTATCACTGCTCATTTGGGATTGCCGGACATTTCCATGCCACCATCTCCACCGCTAGAGGACCAGTAACTTTTGTTTGTATTGTTTTTATTTTGTACTAGACATTTAGTTTGTTTTGTACGTACAATTGACTTTATATATATTTATGCAGTTGATCTTTTATATATGTTTGTGTGGATTGTTTGCGCTTATTTCATACGTCTCTTTCGTGACGTATCGTAACCTGTTTTAATCAAACATGCTCATCGAAACACCTCGTAAAAACCTGTCCTGTAAAATTTCGACACGTGTCCCGCTGATCCTCGTATGCCATGTGCTCAATGAGAGGGACTAAACTCGCCAACATGCTAAGTTATAACCTCTGAACGGCAAGTATTAAAGTCAAGGGACCAAACATGGAAAAATGCCAAAATTCAAGTTCTGGAAGGTGGTTACGGACCGCAAGACATTTTGGTTACGGTCCGTAACCATTTTAAAGCAATTAGGCGACAGAAGGCCTTACGGACCGCAAGGCTTTTGCCATACGGTCCGTAAGTGGATGCCAACGAGCAGAAACATGGCAGTTTGCTACTCTGCCACATTTCCGCGAGTTGCCACCCCTTAGCTGCTCAAGACACGTCCTTTAACACTTGTTGCAACCTCACAACACCCCTTGGCACCTGGCTTGTCCTGGATCTTGATCCTCAGGTATAAATAGATGGGGTTGCAACCATTTTTCTTGCACCTTCTCATATTTTCTTCTCTCTTCATTCCTTGGAAGTTCCTAATCCTTGGGAGCAACCTACAAAGTTCATTTTCGTGCTAGGGACCTTGTGTAAGTGTTCTTAGCCCTCCTCTTTTAGTTTTATTAGGCTTTAAGCGAAAGTCCAAGAGTTGACGAAAAAACGCTTTGACTTTTGGCTAAGACCATTATGGTCCGGCCATTGTTCGCTACGAACGTGGCTACATGATTGTAATTAGGTAGGTGTTAATCCCTTAAAAGGGCACCTCCTGATTATCACGTTTGCTTGGTCAATTAACGGGTCAAAGTTATGTTCAATAAAAAGTCAACGGGTCAGAATCTAAATAAATTCATACCTAGTAATGTAGGTGCTATAAAACCAGCTTCAACACTTTCATAACTTGGTAATAAGTATTAGAAATGTATAAACATGTTCGGCCCGTTAAGTCCAAGTCTAAGGTCGGTTCGCAACCGAAAGTCACAAAAGTTGACTGCGGCTTTAACTTTCGATTCTGACCCGATTTAGCAACCTTAGTTACTGATTCTACGTTGCATTGTGACCAACTTAGGTTGTAGTATAACCCTCTGAAGTTATATTACATGGTCACATAGTAATCCAAGTTTATATGCAAGTATCCGTTAATTATGCCAAATTTTGCTAAAATGCCCTTCATGCTTAAAAATGAGGTTTTAAATACAAATGAGCATACATGTGACTTGTAAACTGATATGCTAACTTATTTAACTTATTTTAAGTTCAATATTCTGATCATAAACCGAGTCTTGATTAAAAAGGCATATTTCACGCTTTAAAGTGACCAAATCGCCCTTTTGGCGTATAAAATAATTTAAACATAATTTTGACACCATAATCTTTACCTACTGATGTAATATCATAATTAGGATTATTTGGGATATCTATTCAGATTATAAACTGAGTTTATACACAGGTCCATGTATTAAGTCCTTAAATGACGATATTGCCCTTACGTCACCTGAAATGGATTTTAATCATTTTTAAGGAACAAAACCTATTGCTTACTGATGTATTATATTATATAAGATATTTTCATCATACAAACCTGTTCCTAACATAAATTTTACTCAAATACCATTTAAATCGTCATTTAGCGACTTAATCGCCGTTTCGACGCATAGTATGGTTTAAAACCATATTAGAGCATCAAGACTTGATACCTACTGATTTCAAAACTTATTTTACATATATTTACAATAGGTACATGATCTAAACTCAGATTTCCAAATAAGTTGTCAAGTGATGTGTAAAATGACCAAAATGCCAGTTCGGGGCATAGTTTGGTCCTAAACGATAAACCACCCGTATACTTGATATCCTACTCATGTAACATCATTAATTAATCACTTTTACAGAATGTTTATGACCACGACATCAGTTTACTTGCAAGCTCCTTTTATAAGTCATAAAATGACCAAAAAGCCCTTTTGAGACGTAACTTGATTTTAAAGCCATAACGGCCATACATGTTGATATCCTACTGATATTACAACATGTTTTAAATATAATGGCATATGGAACTTGTATATGAATCATTCGGTTACCCTGTTTCGCTTATACGCGTACGGTTAAGCCTATGCGACTAGTTTACGTAGTTTAACCGAAACGGGTTTAACATTATCATTTTTATATCAAAATCCAGAATGTAATAGGTTTACCCATATTAAACAAGTCTAGGTACTTTTCTGGTTTAAACTACATTCTATTTCGGTCATCGCTTAATCTAGCGTTTAGTACCGTAAATATCTTTTAAGCTAGCCGGTCTGAGTCTATGATGTAGATAGGACCCGTTAGTATTCTAATTGGTTAATAATACCATCATTCCAGACTAAAGCCTTCCGGTAGATTGTCATCTAAGCTTACTTTTGATTATCGGCTGAGTTATTAATCTTATTGAAGAATTTGCTCAGGTAAATACTTTTAACCTATTTTCCCTTTACGGGCTTTGGATACGGTATAATAATACCGCTTGGTCGGGTATGGGATCATGTTACCGGATTGTGATTTACTATCCATAACCCGTTTTATTCTGTTATGTTTGATAACTTAAACATTGGGGGTTAACTCGACCGTGTCTGGGATATCCTTGGCTCATTGAAGTTACTAATGGCCATGACCTTAAGCGCGGGGTGTAGGCATACACCTGTCAGATGCTAATGCAAATAAAATTTTAGATCCCATTGGTGGATTATTTAAGTGGCTTGTCGGTTAATCAGGTTATTCCGTTTTCGCACCGGACCCCATATGTATTGACAAACATGCAAAACTGTAAACGAGGTAATTTTGAACTATCCCAAGTTATTTATAAAATGTGCCAGGTGCACCTAAAACCATTTTCGGAATTATTTTCAAAATGTGTCGCTTATTAGTATTTAATAGTGAAAACTGGCGTATTTTCAAAAAATCAAGTTACATGTGACAACGAGAAATAGGCCGGAAGCTGCTTGGTAGTAACATAAGAGGATTTTGCAGTCCTTAGTTGCCCGAAGTCTGTTGAACAATTACTTTGTATATATTTATTACGATCCGCCTGTGGATCTTTCATTACAAGACTTGTAATTATTATTTGAACTTTGAACACTTGGTTTATAATAGTAATTTAAATCCAAGACTTCCGCTGTGCTCTTTGATTGGTTATGATGTTATCAACTACGTCACGATATTCCCCATCTGGGCCCACCGGGTTACACGTGGAAATAGGGGTGTGAGAGGTTTGTATCAGAGCCAACGTTCGAGTGAATTAAACACTAACCTTTTGTGTTTAATCTCGAAAATACACAATAGCACATTCCTTAGACTCTCGAGTCTAGGCTTTGACATAGGATTACTCATTTACATTGTTTTATTTATTATCATTATTTGTTTTTGTTTTAACTTGTTTTTGGAGCAGGAATCATGCCATCAAAATTCAGACGTGGAGGCAAAGGCAAAGGTCCCATGAGGGGCAGACCTTCCATGACCGGACCATCTTTCAGACCTTCCCTAGCTGGAGCATCTAATATACATAATTACAATCCTTATGAAGGATCGGGTGATTCTTCTTCATCGCCATGGGAACCCTATCCACATTCCATATCCCATGAATACTCACCACCCCAATCCACTCACAACATTCCCATCATTCACACCATTCACACGACTCCCACCATTCCCATTCCCAATCACACTACGAATTCTTAAACTTAAACCCTATTGATCACGTACAACCATCCCCAGAGACCCCTCAATTCGCCTACGTGTATGGAAGAAGATTCAGATCCTGAGGAACACCCGACAGGATCATACGGACATCCGATCGAGTTGTCCAGTGGGTCAAATTCCGTGGCGGGATCGCCTTTTCGAGGTCCTAACGAGTTCCAACAAAGTTAGGATGCCTACAACTTTTACTATACCTATGACATCTGTGTAATTCAATCATGTATCAACTTCCTAACAATTCGATGATTAATGAAACTTTGTGTATTTACCTATGACTTTTGTGCATTTTCAATTGTTGTTCGATTTTGACCTTTCAAACCTTTTCTGGAAGTGTAATCGCAAAACGTAATCAGTTAAACATAAAGTATAGTCTGGAATAGTAACATAAGCTAAACATACCCTAAATATTCTTTACATGACTTAGAAATAAGTTTTGAGGGTTTTTTATGTCAAAAACAAGCTTATTCAATCACAGGGACTATTTATGACAAACTGCGAAAGTCTACTGATTCTTGTAGCGACACACTCCAATACACTTACACAAGCTTAACATACCTTAAATAACCTTTACATAACTTAGAATTAAGTTTTGAAGGCTTCGGTATGGCATAAACACGCTTTTGCAACTTTAGGGGCTATTTTGCGAATTCTGTGAAACTATGCCTTTTCGCATATTTTGCTATCCAGAACACCTACGCACATCCAAAAATTTTTGAGGAATCATTAAAATCTTGTATATTAATGATTGGAATAAAAATATCGTTCGTTACACATTTACGGTCATGCACGCGTTCGTTATGATTTTCGTCGTAATTAACCGAAAACCGCAACCATACGACCAAACGAACCGACACCCGGAACATTTTGGATACATTCAAGTTTCCTATGTTATTTCATACTTATGAAGCTTTAAAATCAGGTTAACGGGTGTTAAAAGTTCCAAAACGCGTCAAAAAACAAGTTCAGGGGCCATTTCTACCATTTTTGAAAATTCAGCCCCTGCAAGGGCCTTACGGACCGTAAGGCAAAACCCCATACAGTTCGTAAGGGGTGCCCAACACATCAGAAATGTGGCAGCAACTGGTTAATTCACTTATTGACTCACCAAACGAACTTGCCACCCTTCTACCTGCTTCTAACAAGTGTATTGACACTAATCCAACTTGGTGATGATTCATGAACACTTGTTAAGCTCTTATGACTTCAAATTTACTATAAATAGCAACGGGATTTCACCATTTGAAATCTTTCAACCTCCCATCTAGCTCAGATCTGCCACAAATCTGAATTTGCAACCATCTTTGGAGCTTCCTCTATGATTCTTTGGCAATCCTTGGTGTTTGTAAGTCTCTCATTCAAGTTTTGTTCAATTTTTGTAGCATATTTGGGCTAAAAATCAAACAGTTTGACTTCTGTTTGACTTTCAGTTTTGATCATGAATAGATCAAAGTTCAATTGAACTTGTTAATATGATCATAATCATGTTGGTCATAATCCCTAATGATCATACCTACTGATTTCTATCTTTTCTAGTCATTTGACAAGTCAAAGTTTTGGTAAAAAATGCGATTTTTGCGAAATTTGGAACGAAACCATTCTCGGGTATCAAAACAGTTTGTTTTGGTGCCAAAACACTTTTATAAACTTATTTAGACATGTCAAAACATGTCTAATTCGTCAGTTTTGTTTTAGTGCTTGTTTAGAGTCATAAGTCTCGGGGTTTTTACCACCGCTTTGACTTTCAAATCTGACCCATTTGATTGATCTTTGGACCCAACCAAATACGTATTCATGACCATAATTATAAAGGGAATAACCCTCTGAGGTTTTACCTTATGGTCATGTCATTTGGTTAGTGTTATGATAATTAGTTGATATAATCTTCAATAATGACCAAGATGCCCTTTTTGCGAATAAATCAACTATAAACATATGTAACATAAATTTTGACATATAATCTGATTAAATAACATTTTTAAACATGTTTTGGTAATTTAGACTTATCATAACGCAAATCTAACCATCTGACTACATTGTTACGCAAATGACGCGTTAAAGTAGCTTAAACTACCTTAACAAGTCATAACGGGTCAAAGCACTTAGAAAACTTTTCAACTCAGAATGTTAACTTTGTTAAACCATTTCATATGAATTCCAACCCTCATTTGGTTTACAAGACCTCATTCTATCCGATCTTCCGATTTATGTCTCGATATTTACATAGTTAACCATTTTTAGGACACGCTTGATTTCACTGACTCTGGATCTTGGTTTATCTTCTTGAACAAGGACTTTATTGCAACCACAAGTGAGTACATAACCCCCTCTTTTTATGTTTTATAAATGTTTTGGGGTGAAACAGTTGTGCCTATGACTACTTTCAAGTTTTCATGACATTATACATGCTTTGATTACATAGTACATATAGTACATGATTTCCATTGCATTTTGTGGCATATGTTGACTTTGCATATGAGCACATTAATTTACATTATTTCTTGCTATGTATGTTGACTGGGCATGCTAGCACATTGATTTCAAGGACACTTTTTGCGGCATATGTTGACTTAGCATATGAGCACATTGATTTACAACATTTCTTGCTATGTATGTTGACTGAGCATACTAGTAGATGGTTTTTCATAGACATTTCTTTCTATGTGTGTTGACTGAGCATAATAGTACATGGTCTTCAAAGACATTTTTGCTTACATTGTTCATGACATATTGGTACGTTAGAGATTGACTTAATACATTCATTAACATTGATCACACCGACCGGTAGTATGTAATGGTACCATATGATTGACAATCCCGTTCCCACTTCCTGGGTTTGTTTGGAAGCGACTTTAGGGAATGACAGAATCCGATGAAATGGATAGATTTTTATCTTTATAAGGGTCTATTTGACTGTCAACAAAGGCTTGAATGTGTTTGCCAACAATCTGAATACATGTTTAACAATAAAAGCAATGGTTTATAAAATATATCTTTTGATTATTCAAATACATGTTTTATTACAAAACATTTTGACTATTAAAGACATTTGGCTTATACTTGACATTTGGTTACACAAGACTTGTATATTCATGACTTTGGTTTACATGACTTTGGTTTACATGACTTTGGTTTACAATATTTTGGTTTAAATATGACTTTGATGGCTGGTTTATGGTAAGTGATTTAAATAACGTGACATGTGTAACATGATAAAGCATGGTGGATATGCCGATGGTACTTCCTATATATAAGTGTTTTTATTATCTTACATATTGTGGCGTTATCTAAATCATTTCAAATAAAATTCAAGTTATGACATTTATACAAAACT
Organism: Scalesia atractyloides; assembly: GCA_947069175.1. NCBI lineage: Eukaryota > Viridiplantae > Streptophyta > Magnoliopsida > Asterales > Asteraceae > Scalesia > Scalesia atractyloides. The sequence goes on from CAMTDV010000005.1 coordinate 26,168,776, forward strand.
TACTTTTGGTTATTTATTTAACCATGCATTATTTCTTTTATATCATATTGAATTTTCATATGGTTTTGTTAAAGGAACTTTTTATGGTTTATGGCGACTTTTATACTACTTTAAACTTTTCTTACAATAATCAAAGCCATGAAGCATCAACGCAAAATCCTATGTACTCGCCGGCATTTCTTTGCTGACTTTATTTTCACATATGTTTCAGGAGCAAATGCTTAAGGTTGATCATGCGGCACTTAGGACGGACTTTGGGCTTTAGTGACTTAAAACCTGAAGACAATTCAGCTTATGTTATGTTTTACGTTTAACTTTCCGGACAATCTAAACAAATTCTATTAAATAAAACTTAACTTTATGTGCCATGGTTACTGAAACAATAATTCTGTTACGACACTCCCCGTCCGTTGCGGTTTGTTGTTTTACGCGGTCGGGGTGTGATAGAAATATTGGTATCAGAGCATATGGTTATAGGGAATTAGGTTATTAGTAATGCTTTGACCTAGACTATAACCTTTCTAGGACCCCAACACAAGTTATCTTGTGTTTAGATCTTAAAATAATAACATCACCTAGGTGAATACCAAAACAAAAACGCAATTTTCAAAATGATTTTGAAGTCAATCGTCTATTCCCGGATGATTCGTTTTTTGCTTAATGCCTTCAAAAGTTTTCAAAATCTCGTCAAAGTTTGGGTCTTATTAATGTGAACACTTGCAATCTGGAAGGGTGGGTGCCTGTACCCTGAGTTTTCCGTCAGGCTAGAGTGTTCGTACAAATCCACTTAATCGGACCAGTCACTCTTACCTGGGAACTCTTGGGGTGAGTGTCACTTATAGGCTAAAGCATGTCTTCGCGATACATTATAAAGACCCATTTACTTATATTAGTCACTGTGTGTCGTTTGTTTGTTTTGAGTAAACAAACGAATGACCACCATCCTTGCATTTGTCGATATTTATTCATCTAATTTTGATTATTCAACGTTCATCTCACTCGTTTTCTCTCATGTTCTTCTTTCTTATAGAATGCCTTCTCGACGAAACGTAAATACGGACGCCGACATGGCGGCTCTAATCGCTCAGCAGTTTGCTGTTGTGCTTCCAAATCTCATAACTCAGATAAACCAAGCTAACAATAACAACAAAGCACCTGCTGCGTGCAACTTTAAATAGTTTAATTCGGCTAAACTGCTCAAGTTTAGTGGTTCTGAGGGAGCAACTGGGCTCCTACAGTGGTTTGAGAGTCTTGAGAATACATTTCGCCATGTTCAGTGTCCAAATGAGCGCAAAGTTGAGTTTGCTTCTAGCGTGTTTGAAAAGAGAGCGCTTACGTGGTAGAATGGAGTGATGAGAGATAGGGGTGCTGACGTTGCTATGGGTCAGACTTGGGAGGAACTCAGGGCTCTGATGATGAAAGAGTTCTGCCCTCGTCATGAACAGAGGGCTCTTGAGAATGAGTTCCATGACCTGAAGCAAGTTAGTGGTGAACACCGTACGTATACTGAAAGGTATGAGGAGTTGAGTTTGTTGTGTCCTGAGATGGTGACGCCTTTGGATAAAGCGATTGAGAAATACATAGATGGTCTTCCTGACCCTATTCAGGATATTGTCACCGGTAGCAACCCTACTACTGTTCGACAAGCCATTGAGCTATCTGCAACTTTGACTGAATCGCAGATCAAAAGGGTAAACTCCATCGTAAGGGTGACAAGACCGTCTGATAAGTCTGAGAAGCAAAAGGGTAAGAAAGCTGAAGGGTCAAAGAAGTCGAGGAAACGTAAGGCTTCTAAGAACTTTGCTGTCACTGCACAACCCAATCAAGCCGCTCCTAATCAGCCTGCTCAGCCTCCAGCCAAGAAACAGTATATCGGCACTGCACCTCTGTGCAACAGGTGCAACGGTCATCACCAACCTTATTTACCGTGTCGTATCTGTACAAACTGTGGACGATCTGGCCATCTTGCAAACACTTGTCGCTGTCCTCCCGCTCAGAACCAAGCTGTACAAAACCCTGTTCAGCAACCAGCCAATCCTGCACGACCTCATTTTCCAACCGGTTCTTGCTACAACTGTGGAGATCTCACCCACTACCGAAACAATTGCCCGAGGTTGGCAAATGCGAACCAGGCTCGTGGACGAGCTTTTAATATAAATGCGAATGAGGCACGGGCAGACAACGAGGTGGTGAACTTTACGTTCTTTGTTAACAACCATCCTGCTTCTATACTTTTTGATTCGGGGGCTGACAGAAGTTTTGTATCATTAACATTTGAGCCTTTACTTTCAAAACCAAGAACTAAACTAGGAAAGCCCTTGACAATCAAGATAGCTAGTGGCACATCTCTTAAACTTGATTCTGTCATTCCCAGTTGTCAATTGAACCTTGACAACCATCTTTTTTCCTATTGGCCTCACACCTATGCAACTCGGGAGCTTTGACATTATAGTGGGAATGGATTGGTTAACTAAATATCATGCTGAGGTGGTCTGTTTTGATAAGATTGTTCGTATACCTCTTTCGTCTGGTGAAATTTTGGAGGTTCGTGGAGAAAAACCGGTTAGTAGCCTCAAACTCATGACTTGTACTCAAGCCCAAAAATACCTACGAAAGAATTATGTGGCATTCTTGGCACATATCGTAGAGGAGAAAGGCAAAGGCAAAACAATTCAAGACATCCCCATTGTTCGGGATTATCCTGAGGTGTTTCCTGAGGAACTACCTGGTTTACCTCCTGCTCGTCAAGTTGAGTTCCGTATTGATCTTGTACCTGGTGCCAACCCTATTGTTAATTCTCCATACCGTCTTGTACCATCTGAGATGCAAGATTTGTCAAAACAGCTTCAGGAGTTATCTGACAAAGGATTCATTCGACCGAGCTTTTCACCCTGGGGTGCTCCTGTGTTATTTGTGAAAAAGAAGGATGGGTCTTTTCGTATGTGTATCAATTACCGTGAGCTCAACAAACTCACAATCAAGAATCGATATCCCCTACCTCAAATTGATGATCTTTTTGACCAACTACAAACCGCAACTTGCTTCTCAAAGATCGATCTATGTTCTGGGTATCATCAGCTTCGTGTATTCGAGGAAGAAATTCCCAAGACAGTTTTTCGCACTTGTTACGGTCATTATGAGTTCACAGTTATGCCCTTCGGTTTGACAAATGCTCCTGCAATCTTCATGGACTTGATGAATAGGGTTTGTAAGCCTTATTTAGACAAGTTCATCATTGTTTTCATTGATGACATTCTGATATATTCCAAGTCTCGATCCGATCACGAGCATCATCTTCATTTAACATTGGAACTCATAAAGAAAGAACAACTTTATGCCAAGTTCTCCAAGTGTGAATTTTGTCTAAAGGAAGTTCAATTCTTGGGGCATATTGTCAACGAACAAGGCATACATGTAGATCCCGCCAAAATCAGTGCGATTAAGGAATGGGATACACCTGCTACTCCTACCGAAGTTCATTCATTTTTGGATCTCGTGGGCTATTATCATCGTTTCATTGCCAACTTCTCCCAGATTGCGGTTCCTCTTACTACTTTAACTCAAAAGAATAAACCTTTTGAGTGGGGACCCAAACAGGAAGAAGCTTTCAAGAATTTGAAGCAGAAGCTTTGTGATGCTCCTATTTTATCTTTACCCGAGGGTAACGACGACTTCGTTGTATATTGTGATGTGTCTAACTTAGGCCTCGGTTGTGTCCTTATGCAAAGAGACAGAGTTATAGCTTATGGATCGAGACAACTGAAAGTTCACGAAAAGAATTACATCACTCATGATCTTGAGTTGGGTGCTGTTGTTTTCGCTCTTAAGATTTGGAGACATTATCTTTACGGTACGAAATGTGTGGTTTTCACGGACCACAAAAGTCTCCAGCGCATCTTCAATCAGAAAGAACTAAACATGAGACAAGGACGTTGGGTCGAACTTCTGAACGACTAATACTGCGAAATTTGCTACCATCCTAGTAAGGCGACTGTCGTAGCCGATGCTCTTAGTCGTAAAGAACGTGTCAAGCTGCAATGAGTGAAAGTTTGATCTGATATCCAAACACATATTCTTGAAGCTCAATGTACTTGTGTTGCATAAGACAAAATGGGTATTGAACTACCACATCATCTCGAGCTTCAACTTGAAACAAAAGATAATGGGTTATCTTATTATCTGAACCGTTTGTGGGTTCCAAGTCTAAAAAATCTATGTACCTTAATAATGGATGAAGCTCATAAGTCTCGTTATTCAATTCATCCAGGTGCAGACAAAATGTACAAGGATCTTCGTACCCAATATTGGTGGCCGGGTATGAAGAAAGACATAGCTTTGTACATCTCTAAATGCCTTACTTGTCTCAAAGTTAAGGCGGAACATCAATGTCCTTCTGGTTTGCTTGAACAACCAGAGATTCCGGTTTGGAAATGGGAAAACATTGCTATGGATCTCACCATTAAATTGCCGCACACTTCTAGAGGTCTCGATGCCATTTGGGTAGTCGTTGATCGTCTAACAAAGTCAGCACATTTTATAGCCATTCGCGAGGACTTCTCTGCTGACAAACTTGCTAAGATCTATGTGGATGAAATAGTATCTCGTCATGGTGTCCCTTTGGATATCATATCCGATCGTGATGCTCGATTCACATCTCTTTTTTGGAGAACCATGTAGTCTGCCATGGGATCTAAGCTTAACTTGAGCACTGCTTATCATCCTCAAATGGATGGAGAATCTGAAAGGACAATCCAAACACTGGAGGATATGCTTAGAGCCGTGTGATTGACTTTGGTGGTAGTTGGGATTCGCATCTACCATTGATCGAATTCTCCTACAACAACAGTTATCACTCCAGCATTGACATGGCACCTTTTAAAGCTCTTTATGGTCGGAAATGTCGTTCAGCTGTCTGTTGGAATGAGATTGGTGAATCTCAATTCACTGGACATGAACTCATTCATGATACAACGGACAAAGTCAAGAAAATTCGCGAAAACCTTTTGACAGCTAGAAGCCGTCAGAAGAGTTATGCGGACAAACGACGCAAGCCCTTGGAATTCCAAGTCGGTGATCACGTACTCCTTAAGGTATCCCCTTGGAAAGGTGTGATTAGATTCGGTAAGAAAGGAAAACTTGCGCCACGATACGTTGGACCATTTAAGATCATTGAGAGAATTGGTAAAGTGGCCTACAAACTTGAGCTACCTCCACAACTTGGTAACGTTCATCCAAATTTGCACGTGTCCAATCTGAAAAAGTGTTTGGCTGATGAAAACCTCCACATCCCTTTTGATGAAATTCGTGTTGATAACACGATGCATTTTGTTGAGAAACCTGTGGAATTCTGGACCGTGAAGTCAAGAAGCTCAAACGCAGACGGATACCGATTGTTAAAGTTCGCTGGGAATCCAAACGTGGCCTAGAATTTAATTGGGAACGAGTGGATCAAATGAAGGCGAAGTATCCACATCTTTTCTCACAAGTTTCCTCCAATTAAATTTCAGGACGAAATTTCCTAAAGTAGGGAAGACTGTGATATCTGTGTAATTCAATCATGTATCGACTTCCGAACAATTTGATGATTAATGAAACTTTGTGTTGTTTTTAAATTTGTGTATTTACCTATGACTTTTGTGCATTTTCAATTTTTGTTCGATTTTGACCTTTCAAACCTTTTCTAGAAGTGTAATCGCAAAACGTAATCAGTTAAACATAACGTGTCCGGAATAGTGATATAAGCTAAACATACCCTAAATATCCTTTACATAACTTAGAAATAAGTTTTGAGGTGTTTGGTATGTCAAAAACAAGCTTATTCGATCATAGGGACTATTTATGACAAACTTCAAAAGTCTACCGATTCTTGTAGCGACGTACACTCCATAACACTTACACAAGTTTAACATACCTTAAATAACCTTTACATAACTTATAATTAAGTTTTGAAGGCTTCAGTATGGCATAAACACGCTTTTGCAACTTCAAGGGCTATTTTGCAAATTCCGCGAAACTATGCCATTACGCGTATTTCGTTATCCGAAACAGGTACGCACATCCAAAAATTTTATAATAATTAAAATCTTGAATATTAATGATTGGAATGCAAAAATATCGTTCGTTACGCATTTACGGTCATGCACGCGTTCGTTATGATTTACGTCGTAATTAACTGAAAACTGCAACCGTACGACCAAACGAACCGACACCCGGAACATTTTTGGACACATTCCAAGTTCCCTATGTTATTTCATACTTATGAAGCTTGAAAATCATGTTAACGAGTGTTAAAAGTGCCAAAACGCATCAAAAACAAGTTCAAGCAAAACCCCATACGGTCCGTAAGGGTTGCCCAGCACATCAGAAATGTGGCAGCAGCTGGTTAATTCACTTATTGACTCACCAAACGAACTTGCCACCCTTCTACCTGCTTCTAACAAGTGTATTGACACTAATCCAACTTGGTGATGATTCATGGACACTTGTTAAGCTCTTATGACTTCAAATTTACTATAAATAGCAAGGGATTTCACCATTTGAAATCTTTCAACCTCCCATCTAGCTCATATCTGCCACAAATCCGAATTTTCAACCATCTTTGGAGCTTCCTCTGTGATTCTTTGGCAATCCTTGGTGTTTGTAAGTCTCTCATTCAAGTTTTGTTCAATTCTTGTAGCATATTTGGGCTAAAAATCAAACAGTTTGACTTCTGTTTGACTTTCAGTTTTGATCATGAATTGATCAAGACAAAGTTCAATTGAACTTTTTAATATGATCATTATCATGTTGGTCATAATCCCTAATGATCATACCTATTGATTTCTATGTTTTCTAGTCAGTTTGACAAGTCAAAGTTTCGGTCAAAAATGCGATTTTTGTGAAATTTGCAACGAAACCATTCTCGGGTATCAAAACAGTTTGTTTTGGTGCCAAAACACCTTTATAAACTTATTTAGACATGTTAAAACATGTCTAATTCGTCACTTTTGTTTTAGTGCTTGTTTAGAGTCATAAGTCTAGCGGTTTTTACTACCGCTTTGACTTTCGAATCTGACCCGTTTGGTTGATCTTTGAACCCAACCAAATACGTATTCATGACCATAATTATAAAGGGAATAACCTTCTGAGGTTATACCTTATGGTCATGTCATTTGGTTAGTGTTATGATAATTAGTTGATATAATCTTTAATAATGACCAAGATACCCTTTTTGCGTATAAATCAACTATAAACATATGTAACATAAATTTTGACATATAATCTAATTAAATAACATTTTTAAACATGTTTTGGTAATTTAGACTTATCATAACGCAGATCTAACCATCCGACTACATTGTTACGCAAATGACGCGTTAAAGTAGCTTAAACTACCTTAACAAGTCATAACGGGTTAAAAGCACTTAGAAAACTTTTCAACTCAGAATGTTAACTTTGTTAAACCATTTCATATGAATTCCAACACTCATTTGGTTTACAAGACCTCATTCTATCCGATCTTCCGATTTATGTCCTGATATTTACATAGTTAACCATTTTTAGGACACGCTTGATTTCACGGACTCTCGATCTTGGTTTATCTTCTTGAACAAGGACTTTATTGCAACCACAAGTGAGTACATAGCCCCCTCTTTTACTTTTTTCAAATGCTTTGGGGTGAAACATATTGTGCCTATGACTACTTTTGAGTTTTCATGACATTATACATGCTTTGATTACAAAGTACATATAGTACATGATTTCCATTGCATTTTGCGGCATATGTTGACTTAGCATATGAGAACATTGATTTACATTATTTCTTGCTATGTATGTTGACTGAGCATGCTAGCACATTGATTTCAAGGACACTTTTTGTGGCATATGTTGACTTAGCATGTGAGCACATTGATTTACAACATTTCTTGCTATGTATGTTGACTGAGCATACTAGTACATAGTTTTTCAAAGACATTTCTTGCTATGTATGTTGACTGAGCATACTAGTACATGGTTTTCAAAGACATTTTTGCTTACATTGTTCATGACATATTGGTACGTTGGAGATTGACTTAATAGATTCATTAACATTGATCACGCCGACTGGTAGTATGTAATGGTACCATAGGATTGAAAATCCCGTTCCCACTTCCCGGGTTTGTTTGGAAGCGACTTTAGGGAATGACAGAATCCGATGAAATGGATAGACTTTTATCTTTATAAGGGTCTACCTGACTATTAACAAAGGCTTGAATGTGATTGCCAACAATCTGAATACATGTTTAACAATAAAAGCAATGGTTTATAAAATATATCTTTTGGTTATTCAAAGACATGTTTTATTACAAAACATTTTGACTATTAAAGACATTTGGCTTATACGTGACATTTGGTTACACAAGACTTGTATATACATGACTTTGGTTTACATGACTTTGGTTTACAATATTTTGGTTTAAATAAGACTTTTGATGGCTGGTTTATGGTAAGTGATTTAAATAACGTGACATGTGTAACATGATAAAAGCATGGTGGACATGCCGATGGTACTTCCTATATATAAGTGTTTTTATTATCTTACATATTGTGGCGTTATCTAAATCATTTCAAATAAAATACAAGTTATGACATTTATACAAAACTTACTTTTGGTTATCTATTTAACCATGCATTATTTCTTTTATATCATATTGATTTTTCATATGGTTTTATTAAAAGAAACTTTTTATCCTTCATGGCGACTTTTGTACTACTTTAAACTTTTCTTACAATAATCAAAGCCATGAAGCATCAACGCAAAATCCTATATACTCGCCGGCATTTCTTTGCTGACTTTATTTTCACATATGTTTCAGGAGCAAATGCTTAAGGTTGATCATGCGGCACTTAGGACGGACTTTGGGCTTTAGTGACTTAAAACCTGAAGACAATTCAGCTTATGTTATGTTTTTACGTTTAACTTTTCGAACAATGTAAACAAATTCTATTAAATAAAACTTAACTTTATGTGCCATGGTTATTGAAACAATAATTCTGTTACGACGCTCCCCGACGATTCCGTTGCGGTTTGTTGTTTTACGCGGTCGGGGTGTGACAATACCCCTTCCTACCATAGCTCTCCATCCCACCATGCACCATCACCACATCCTCATATCGAGGATGAACCTATGCAATAGGTGGAACAACCTCAACCATCACCTGAATCATCACAACCACATCAGAGGCATGGTGCACGTATGTCAGTGCATGCTGGTTAAAGGTCGGGCTCACTACCACCTTTGCCACCATCTTACCCTGTCATCCCTGAGGACCCACAAATGGGTGGACCCTCATATACTTCACCTGTAGCGGTTCCAACCCCATAACCTGCTGCTGATCCGATGCCCCAACCGGCAGTTCAGCCATCATCATCAGGTTTAGGTAACCCGATTCCCTCCTATCTAGACTTATCTGGATATGGTACTTATATTGTTGCTCCTGCATATGACCCGTACCTTGAAGCAGCTATGTATAATGCGCTTTATCCTCCTCCCTATCTGGGTTATCCTCCACCTTACTCTTCTTATGCGGCTACCAGATATCCACCTTATGGATATCCATACCCGGCTATGCCTCAACCGCAACCACCACCTCTACCTCAGTCTCAACCCCAACCGCAGCCACCACTTTAGGCTCTTAATGAGGCCTTTGATTGGGTCAAACAAATGCAACACCAAGTGGAGAAATCAGAAAAGAAGGCAACCAAATTCTTCAAGAAGCTTTGTAAGGTGGTAAAAGGGAAAAAGGACGAATAGTACGTTTTTGTTATACTTTTATTTTCCTAAAAGTCCCTGCGAGGACATTGTATTTCCTTTTAAGCCCCTGCGTGGGTATGTTTTTTCTTATTTTAGTCCCTGCAAGGACAAATCTTAGTATTAAAAGACATGTTTGAAGGCAAAATATGTAATCCCTATCTTTTAATGAAATTTCAAAATTTTGTTTTAGTACACATTCTTGTTGCTTCCTTTGTTCATACGAGCGTCTCGATTTTAATTTAATCTTTAATGCTCCGCTATAAAATTCCAAAGATCTTCTTGATGGTTTACACTCGCCAAGTGATAAAGTCACATTAATTGCAAGGAAATAAATGCTAGTTAAGATAAAATAACCTTCTAACATGATAGTTAAGAAAGATTATTCCTTCTATCTAGAGGTAGTGAACTATGTTCAAGCCTCCAGGCCTCTATGGTCAATGCGACCATGGCTAATCTGTCAAACCATTTTAAGACATCATTCTATGTTAGTATTCAAGTAATATTAACACTCCTAGTAGTGTGACGTGAGGAACCACACTAGCCATCAAAGTATTCGAGCTTTGATTCAAATATTATAAGTCTAAACGATCGTTGTGATCGAGACTAATATCATCATTATCATAATCATTTAACACCCATTTGTGGTGTATTACCTGTGGGATTTTAACATAACATCCAAGGGTGATGTAGTGACTACGGGCCACATACATTATGTCCATTAGTGGCAGTGACAGTTGTAGTCTATGACTCTCTGTTCAAATCTTATTAAGTCTACGTGACAAAGGCTTTTGTGCCATATCTATCGTTCTTGTGACAAGCTCTCGAGCTAACCTAAATCGTCAGTGCGACAATGTCAGATGCGACATCTCAATCCACTGTTCAAAATCCTGGACTATGTTCAATCCTTTGAATGCCTATGATGGTCCTTTTGAGACCTAGGTTATATGTAAAGCATTCATTTGTAGTGCTAAAGTTTAAATGGTTTAATCATACCATGGCTAACACATAAAATACCTATTTCGCCGTATAGTACCGAAGCACTAATGGCACACTCCGATGGTGCAAGCAGTCACCACAACGATAATGATCGTGATAAGGCAAACATAGTCATTAATATGATTTCCAGGCTCGCATCGATGCAGCTGCGAGTAGGGCTATGGAAAAAGCCTTAGAGAAATTTAATATGTCGAGTGCTACCCACTCTAAGTCGGTATCGAAGGCTATCTCAAAACCTCTAGCCTCTGATAAGAAGGAGGGTTCTGTACATTCCTCAAGCATGAGGAACGAGGCTAAGAAACAAGAAATCCTTGACAAAACTAATACTTCCAAGGACGGCTGCTCATATAAATACTTTGTCTCATACAAGCCGCGAGACTTCAATGGAGAAAAGGGGACCATTGAGACCCTAAGATGGCTTGACGAGATTGAGACAGTGGTGGATATCAGTGGCTGTGCTGATAAGGATATTGTAAAATTTGTGTCATAGTCCTTTAAGGTCAGCGCTTTAATATGGTGAAAGGTTTTAATGCAATCATCAGGAAAGGTACACATGTATAATTTGGGATGGTCCCAATTTGTGGATCTAGTCAAGGATACATACTGCCCACCACATGAGGTGCAAAAGATTGAAATGGATTTTCTTTCTCTCACAATGAAGAATCTCGATTGTCGGAAGTTTGTTACCGACTTCGACTCATACTCCAGACTAGTGCCATACTTAGTTACCCCAGAACCTAAGCGCATTATTAATGCTTTGGCTCCAGAGATCAGAAGTTTGGTTAAGGCAGTTTAGCCTAACACCTAAAAATATGCGGTTGAACTAGCGCTTTCCCTCACTCAAGATTATGTGAGGCGAATGTCAGCCCGAAAAGAAACTGAGGGAAAAAGGAAAAGGGAGGATGACAACTCCCAGCGTTTTAAAAAGAAAGGGAAATCTGGGTACCATAAGGACCAAACCAGATCTGAGGACAAACCTTTGTGTAAGATCTGTAACAAAAGACACGGGGGTCAGTGTCGGTTTGACCCAAAAGCTAAACCGTGTGGGATATGTAAGAAGATGGGGCACAAGACCCTGGATTGTAGGGATATTAAGGACGCTACCTGTTTTAAATGTGACGAGAAAGGCCACATAAAGACTAATTGCACCAAGAACACTAAGGAAGATACTTCAAAATCTAGTGGTTCAAAGAAAACAAACGCTCGGGCTTTTCAGATGAATGCTCGAGAGGCTGTCAATGATAACAACGTCATAACAGGTACTTTCCTCATCAATGACACCTTTGCTAGAGTTCTATTTGATCCGGGGGCCGATAAGTTGTTTGTTGACCATAAGTTTAGCAAACCATTAAACTTTCCAGTAAGACCTTTAGACATAACGTATGAGATAGAACTTGCCGATGGAACCATTGAAACCGCTTCTTCCATTTTGGATGGATGCCTCATATCCGTCAAGAAAATTTGATCCCTATCTCTCTTCTGTCGACGAAATTGGCGGGGTTCGATGTAGTCTTAGGCATGGATTGGTTATCCCATAACCAAGCCCGCATTGCGTGCGATAAGAAACTAATCGAGATTAAAACCCCATATGGTGATGTCCTCACCATCTTTGGAGATATGTATGGTTCGCCAGAAAAAGTTGCTATGCTTAAGGTTTCCCGATGCATGAAGAGAGGTTGTGTTATCTATATGGCACAAGTAACCGTTGATAAACCTAAGCCAAAGATTGAAGATATACCCGTTATTTCGGATTACCTAGATGTATTTCCTGAGGAATTACCCGGTCTACCCCCTGATAGATAAGTAGAGTTTAGGATCGACATTTTACCTGGATCTACACCTATTGCGAGAGCACCCTATCGTTTAGCCCCAACAGAGATGACGGAATTGAGAACTCAGCTTGATGAACTTTTGGAAAAAGACTTTATTTAGCCTAGTTCGTCACCGTGGGGAGCTCCGATTTTGTTTGCCAAAAAGAAGGATGGTTCAATGCGTATGTGCATTGATTACCATGAGCTGATTAAAATAACGATCAAGAATCGTTATCCTTTACCCAGGATCGATGATTTATTCGATCAGCTTCAAGGAGCAAGTTATTTTTCCAAGATAGATTTAAGATCGGGATATCATCAGTTGAAGGTTAGAAGTGAAGATGTTCCAAAGACTGCTTTCGGAACAAGGTATGGACATTATGAGTTTTTAGTGATGCCTTTCGGGCTCACCAATGCACCAGCAACATTCATAGATCTCATAAATAGAGTCTACAAGCCTTACTTAGATAAGTTCGTCATCGTTTTCATTAATGACATACTTATCTAATCTCGTAATCAATTTGATCACCAGAAACATTTAAGGTGCATTCTAGAGTTGTTACAAAAGGAGAAGCTGTATGCAAAATTCTCTAAGTGCGAATTTTGGCTTGGCGAAGTCCAATTTCTTGGACATGTGGTTAGTGAACGCGGTATCCAAGTTGATCCCGCCAAAATCAAAGCCATAATGAATTGGGAAGCACCAAAGACACCTTCGGAAGTATGAAGTTTCCTAGGAATGGCTGGTTACTATCGAAGATTCATTGAGAATTTCTCAAGAATAGCCACACCTTTAACCGCTTTGAACCGCAAGAATATCAAATTCGATTGGGGTCCAAAGCAACAAGAACCCTTTGAGACATTGAAGCAGAAATTGAGCAATGCTCCAGTACTGGCTCTGCCAGAAGGCATTGAGGAGTTTGTTGTTTATTGTGACGCATCGCACACTGGTATGGGATGTGTACTTATGCAAAGAGGCAAAGTGATCGCCTACGCATCACGACAACTCAAAGTGCATGAAAAGAATTACACCACCCACGACTTGGAATTGGGTGCCGTTGTATTTGCACTTAAACTTTGGAGGCATTATTTATACGGAACTAAGTGTATTATATACACTGATCACAAAAGCCTCCAACATTTGTTCAATCAGAAGGATCTGAATATGCGACAACGCCGCTGGATGGAAACCCTTAACGATTATGATTGTGAAATCCGATATCATCCCGGCAAAGCGAATGTAGTCGCTGATGCGTTAAGTCGCAAAGAAAGGGTTAAACCTTTAAGGTTAACGCCAAAAGCATAGAAGTTAGAAACGGTTTGAATGAAAAATTGCTTGATGCATAAAAGCAAGCCATGATGGAGGCTAATATTCCGAATGAGGGATTAGGTGGAACTCTTAAAAAGTTAACACCTGGAAGTGACGGAATCCTGGACGAATTTGGGTTCCAATTTTTGGAGGACTTAGAGATTTAATCCTCCAAGAAGCGCTCTGTTCACCCAGGAGGTGATAAGATGTACCAAGACTTAAAATCTAACTATTGGTGGATGTGCTTGAAGAAATCCATAGCCACCTATGTAGCTAAGTGCTTGACGTGTTCGCAAGTTAAAGTGGAACATCAGAAACCGTCAGGACTTTTACAACAGCTCGAAATTCCCACTTGGAAATGGGAAATGGTAACTATGGACTTGATTACCAAGTTACCTAAGACCAAACGTGGTAATTATACGATTTGGGTCATCGTTGATAGGCTGACTAACGCATTTCTTGCCAATCAAGACTTTTAGCTCGGACAAATTGGCCAAGATGTATGTGGACGAGATTGTGTCCCTACAAGGAGTGCCGATATCTATTGTATCCGATAGAGATACAAGATACACCTCGCATTTCTGGAAAAGCTTCCAGCAATCTTTAGGCACAAGATTAAACTTTAGTACGACTTATCATCTGCAGACTGACAGACAGAGTGAGCGTACCATTCAGACTTTGGAAGACATGCTATGTGCATGTGTGATCTGACTTAGGTGGCAGTTGGGAGGACCACCTACCTTTGATTGAATTCTCCTATAATAACAGTTATCATACAAGCATTAAGGCTGCACCTTTTGAAGCCTTATATGGGAAAAGCTACACGGATAAGAGGCGCAAACCTCTTCAGTTCCAAATTGGGGACAAAGTGTTACTGAAGGTGTCGCCTTGGAAAGGCGTCATGCGATTCGGTAAAAAGGGCAAGTTGAGCCCAAGATATATAGGGCCGTTCGAGATAATCGAACGAGTTGGGTCCGTAGCTTATAAGCTCAAGTTACCCGAAAAGCTAAGTGGAATTCATGATGTATTCCACATTTCAAATTTGAAGAAGTGCCTAGCTGATGAGTCGCTAGCAATGCAGCACGAAGATGTGCAAATCGACGAAAACCTGCGTTTCGTTGAGAAACCGATAGCGATCAAAGATCGACAAGTTAAGAAGCTTCGAAGAAAGCACGTACTTATTGTAAATGTCAAATGGGATGCCCGTCGAGGCCCCGGATATACATGGGAGGTCGAGTCCACTATGCAACAAAAGTACCCCATTTATTTAATTAAATCTTGAGGTCGAGATTTCTTTTAAGGGGGTGAGGATGTAACACCTCGTAAAAACCCGTCCTGTAAAATTTTGACACGTGACTAGCTGATCCTCTTATGTCATGTGCTCAATGAGAGGGACTAAACTCGCCAACATGTTAAGTTATAACCTCTGAATGGCAAGTATCAAAGTCAAGGGACCAAACATGAAAAAATGCCAAACTTCAAGTTCTGGAAGGCGGTTACGGACCGCAAACCATTTTGGTTACGGTCCGTAACCATTTTAAAGCAATTAGGCGCCAGAAGGCCTTACGGACCGCAAGGCTTTTGCCATACGGTCCGTATGTGGATGCTTGCGAGCAGAAACATGGCAGTTTGCTGCTCTGCCAAATATCTGCAAGTTGCCACCCCTTAGCTGCTCAAGACACGTCCCTTAACACTTGTTGCAACCTCACAACACCCCTTGGCACCTGGCCTGTCCTGGATCTTGATCTCAAGTATAAATAGATGGGGGTTGCAACCATTTTTCTTGCACCTTCTCATATTTTCTTCTCTCTTCATTCTCTGGAAGTTCCTAATCCTTGGGAGCATCCTACTAAGTTGATTTTCGTGGTAGGGACCTTGTGTTAGTGTTCTTAGCCCTCCTCTTTCAGTTTTATTAGGCTTTAAGCAAAAGTCAAAGCGTTGACGTAAAAACGCTTAACTTTCGGCTAAGACCATTATGGTCCGGCCATTGTTCGCTACGAACATGGCTATGTGATCGTAATTACGTAGGTGTTAATCCCTTAAAAGGGCACCTCCTGATTACCACGTTTGCTTGGTCAATTAACGGGTCAAAGTTATGTTCAATAAAAAGTCAACGGGTCAGAATTTCAATAAATTCATACCTAGCAATGTAGGTGCTATAAAATCAGTTTCAACACTTTAATAACTTGGTAATAAGTATTAGAACATGTATAAACATGTTCGGTCCGTCAAGTCCAAGTCTAAGGTCGGTTCGCAACCGAAAGTCACAAAAGTTGACTCCTGCTTTGACTTTCGATTCTGACCCGATTTAGCAACCTTAGTTACTGATTCTAAGTTGTATTGTGACCATGTTAGGTTGTAGTATAACCCTCTGAAGTTATATTACATGGTCACATAGTAATCCGAGTTTATATGCAAGTATCCGTTAATTATGCCAAATTTTGCTAAAATGCCCATCATGCTTAAAATGAGGTTTTAAATACAAATGAGCATACATGTGACTTATAAACTGATATGTTAACTTATTTAACTTATTTTAAGGTCAACATTCTGATCATAAACCGAGTCTTGATTAAAAAGGCGTATTTCACACTTTAAAGTGACCAAGTCGCCCTTTTGGCGTATAAATAATTTAAACATAATTTTGACACCAAAACTCTTTACCTACTGATGTAATATCATAATTAGGATTATTTGGGATATCTATTCAGATTATAAACTGAGTTTATACGCAGGTCCATGTATTAAGTCCTTAAATGACGATATTGCCCTTACGACACCTAAAATGGATTTTAATCATTTTTAAGGAACAAAACCTATTGCTTTCTGATGTATTATATTATATAACATATTTTCATTATACAAACATGTTCATAACATCAGTTTCACTCAAATACCATTTAAACCGTCATTTAGCGACTTAATCGCCGTTTCGGCGCATAGTATGGTTTAAAACCATATTAGAGCATCAAGACTTGATACCTACTGATTTCAAAACTTATTTTATATATATTTATAGTAGGTACAAGATCTAAACTCAGATTCCCACATAAGTTGTCAAGTGATGTGTAAAATGACCAAAATTCCCTTTTGGGGCATAGTTTGATCCTAAACTATAAACCACACGTATACTTGATATCCTACTGATATAATATCATAAATTAATCACTTTCACAGAATGTTTATGACCACGACATCAGTTTACTTGCAAGCTCCTTTTATAAGTCATAAAATGACCAAAATGCCCTTTTGAGACGTAACTTGATTTTAAAACCATAACGGGCATACATGTTGATATCCTACTGATATTACAACATGTTTTAAATATAATGGCATATGGAACTTGTATATGAATCATTCGGTTACCCTGTTTCGCTTATACGCGTACGGTTAAGCCTATGCGACTAGTTTACGTAGTTTAACCGAAACGGGTTTAACCTTATCATTTTTATATCAAAATCCAGAATGTAATAGATTTACCCATATTAAACAAGTCTAGGTACTTGTCGTTTTAAACTACATTCTATTCCGGTCATCGCTTAATCTAGCGTTTAGTACCGTAAATATCTTTTAAGCTAGCCGGTCCAAGTCTATGATGTAGATAGGACCCGTTAGTATTCTAATTGGTTAATAATACCATCATTCCAGACTAAAGCCTTCCGGTAGATTGTCATCTAAGCTTACTTTTGATTATCGGCTGAGTTATTAATCTTATTGAAGAATTTGCTCAGGTAAATACTTTTAACCTATTTTCCCTATACGGGCTTGGGATACGTTATAATAATACCGCTTGGTCGGGTATGGGATTATGTTATCGGATTGTGATTTACTAAATCTCCATAACCCGTTTTATTATGTTATGTTTGATAACTTAAACATTGGGAGTTAACTCGACTGTGTCTGGGATATCCTTGGCTCATTTAAGTTACTAATGGCCATGACCTTAAGAGCAGGGTGTAGGCATACACCTGTCAGATGCTAATGCAAATAAAATATTAAATCTCATTGGTGGATTATTTAAGTGGCTTGTCGGTTAATCAGGTTATTCCGTTTTCGCACCGGACCCCATATGTATTGACAAACATGCAAAACTGTAAACGAGGTAATTTTGAACTATCCCAAGTTATTTATAAAATGTGCCAGGTGCACCTAAAACCATTTTCGGAATTATTTTCAAAATGTGTCGCTTATTAGTATTTAATAGTGGAAACTGGCGTATTTTCAAAAAATCAAGTTACATGTGACAACGCGAAATAGGCCGGAAGCTGCTTGGTAGTAACATAAGAGTATTTTGCAAGTCCTTAGTTGCCTGAAGTCTGTTGAATAATTACTTTGTATATATTTATTTCGATCCGCCTGTGGATCTTTCATTACAAGCCTTGTAATTATTATTTGAACTTTGAACACTCGGTTCTAATAGTAATTTAAATCCAAGACTTCCGCTGTGTTGTGTTTGATTGGTTATGATGTTATCAACTATGTCACGATATTCCCCATCCGGCCCACCGGGTTACACGTGGAAATAGGGGTGTGACACTCGTGTAATTTATTATAATTAAATCGGTTAATGTCTATAGAAACAATGGCATATAGAAACGGAGCGTTGAACGAGAGTCTACCAGAGAGATAAAGAATGTCGCGCTTAGGGCAATATTTGTTTCGCAAATGACTTTTTAAATTATAAATCTGTTTTTAAAATTATAATATATGTTTTATAAAACAAACACAAATCTACATAATTTTCAATAAATAAACTCAACCAAATACAACCCATTTTATAAAACAAACACAACTCTACATAATTTTCACCAAATAAACTCAACCAAATACAACCCAAACAACCCTCCAAAACCCCACTTTTCCCACGCAAACCACCCCTTTTCCAACAAAAAAAACTGAGACACCAAAACCGCGCTTTAGCCAAAGCGCGGCGTTTTGGTGTGTGCAAAAAGACAATGTGTGTATGTGAATAGCCAGAGCCAAGCAAAAACACATCAATATATATTGAAGAGGAACGAATATGCTTACTAGAAATTTCGGTCCTGCCTCTCCCTGATTCAGCTATCCGTTAGCACGTACCAGCTAGTACCATAACTACCATTATTTTCACTTCTCTTTTATGTCACTATAATCCATCTTATTATATAGGGTTGTAAAACATTAACATTAAAAAACAATGATGATAAAGTTGGAAGTGTTTTAAAAAAAATTGTGAGTTATAAAGTTATAATGATGATAAACAGGATATACTAGGAAGTTCATCTGGATAGGAATGTTAGGAATTAATCATGACTATCTATTAAGTAATCAAGGGTATGAGTGAGATTGAGTAAGTAATCATGACCATCAATTAAGTAATCAAGTGCTAAATGAGTGAGATTGTACAAAAAGAATGTGGCGCGTTGGTTAGTCTAAGGGTACATTAGACCATCCAAGTCAATAATTTCTCTCTATTCCAATTCCCCAATTTTTAAAACGTTAGTAACTTTTTCATACAATATTATTTTTTTTTATAATGCACCATAAAAACGAGTGTTTTTTTAATCTTTAAAACGAGCAAACTATTGGTATACTTTTGAAAGAAAATTTTTCGATAACCCAAATGCGTAAAACGCATTGGACAAAAACAAAAAAAAAATGATTTTTTTTTCTAAAACGCAATTGACAAAAAACACAAAAAATGTCTTTTTTTTTTCTAAAACGTAATGAAATAAAAAACACAAAGAAATGACTTTTTTTCTAAACTCAATTGACAAAAAACACAAATAAATGACTTTTTTTCTAAAACGCAATTGACAAAAAACATAAAAGAATGTGTTTTTTCTAAAACGCAATGGACTTAAAACATCAAGAAATGTCTTTTTTTCTAAAACGCAATAACTAAAAAACGCAATTGACAAAAACCTCAAAGAAATGTATTGTTTCTAGAACGCAATGGACTAAAAACCCAAAGAAATGTTTTTTTTTTCTAAAACGCAATGCACTAAAAACATAATAAAACGCAATGAATTAATGTGTTTTATATAATACAATATTACGTTTTAGAAATACCCTAAGAATCAACCCACTTTTCATAGCTAAAAAACACAAAAATGTGTTGACGTTTTCAATACTGCGTTTTATAACTAGTATAGACTTCATGTTCATTTATGTAAAATTGGAAATATTTTTTTTTTTTTTCTCTAAAAACAGATCACAAGCTGGTTAAATATTTGACATACTTATATAATATGTTAGTTTGTAACAAATCATTTACATCTGTAAACCACTACCAGAACAACAAGAACATGATATACTTAAATCAATTCAGCAACAAGCAGTTCATATGGAAGTAACACATATAATTATTCCCACCAAAATCAATGAAACTACATAAAAATAAAGCACCTGTAGTAAATGAGTGATATAAAAATAAATCATCTGCAGAATTCAAAGTTGCGTTATTCGAACTTTCACCAAATGCACATCGATATAAAACGCAATGAACCGCATTCGAAGGATATGAAGGTGTCGTAGAGCCACTTGCAGAGAGGACCGTCGCCAGAGCCAGAGGTGGTGGTTGCTAGCCAGATTGTGAGAGTCAAGTTCGGGTAAGAGTGTGGATAAGAGATGGTTGCGAGATCGGTGTTGTTGTTGGTGGTGGTGGTTAAGGCGGCGGCGGTTGCCGTGGTGGTTATGGTAGTGGTGGTTGGGGTGGTGGTGTCAGTGGGTGATAGTGTGGTGGAGTGATGGTGGTGGTGTAGGGTTGAGTTGAAGAGAAATGAAATCGGTTTTTTTTAGATCGGGGTGTATTTGAGACTGTTTGGACTAAAATGGCATTCCTTGTGATTTTTGGTATTTGCTATATGTTATCCTATTATTGCTTCCTACCCTTCCTACACAAATTATACTTCATATTTGATCTTTTCTTTGTAAATGAATTGTGATTAAACTCTACTATGATATTAATGATATAATAAATACTTTAATATCAATAGTACTTTAGAAAAACGAGAAAATAAGATAAGATACGAATATCATCCTAGTATATGAATATTACATATTATAAAATTCATACTATAAATAAAATATGTGTTTAAAAAAATTGAATTATAGTTTTTAAAACTATAATTTCGAGTGTTAAAACAGACTCTTTAAACAGCAATCAGTATTTAAATATTCAAATAAAATTTTCTATAATATTATATAACGTTCTTGTTTAGGATGATGACAAATAATTTAAAACAATTAAAATTAAGAAAAATATTTAATAAATATATAATATTCTTGTTTAAGATGATGATAACTCGTTTAAAATGATTAAAATTAAGAAGAATATTTAGAAACTAATGTTATTAGAAAGTTTAATCAAAATTTTTAGTAAGTTGTTTTTGATATATATAAATAGCTAGGTAGATCTTCACATTGGTTTGACCCAATAAAGAGAGACCAAACTCTCATGTCATATACATATATCAGCCACTTTCTTAAAAGATAAATTTAAAATTTTAGATTAAAGGAGAGAATATCATGTGAAATTAATTTAAATTCTTTATTAGAATTAGATAAATAAAATATTTTGAAAAGTAGACTTAAATTATATAAATAAACGCAAATTTTAAAGCAATACATAAACTACAAATGATTATAAACATTTACATGAAAATAAAACGGAACTTATAAAAAGACACAGCTAAACACATAAACTGCAAATGATTATAAACATTTATATACAAATAAAATGAAACTTATAAAGAGAGCCAAATATAACAGGTTATACTAAGTGACATGATGGAGTGTGTGTAACTTTTTAGATATATTTTAAGTACTTTTCACTGATTTATTTAAGCTTTAAATTTATAAAAACACGATATACTACTAAAACTCTCTACTTTACGCTAGGCATGTGCACCCATTGTTGGCGTAGTATAGTGATGGTAAGACACCAAGGTCGTCCAAGGACACAAGAGCTTTTAATACCGGAATATCGTTAACGTCTAAGCTAATCAAAATTTTTAGGAAATTTTTTGATAAAAATAAAGAAATAACTAACGTAATAAAAGAAATAAATAGACGAGATAGAATCACTTGGTTCCGAATTATTATTTACGTATCCTTTGATGATTTTCATCCTTTAGGTTTTTTAAGAGATTATCTTAGTTAGAGTGGCATCTCCCTCTTTTGGACGCAACGATACCCTGAGCCATATTGGTCTGAGTCAGCAGGGATACAATCCCGCAAGGCCGCGCGGTTTAAAGTTTTAATAATAGTTGGTTTATAAAGGACTCAAGTTGTTCTTACTTCCCCCCGATTTGATGCTATCTTCCTTAAGGGAAGTCCTAATAACCTTGACCCAAGTCCTTGCAGGATCTATCCACTGAACGAGGCAAGAACTTTACCCATACCACCCTTCTAACCCCCTTCCAGGCAGTTAACGTGCTTTATATAGACGATAAAGACACGAATGAGTGTATCAACGAAACATGAAAGATGATAGAATAAAATTCGCTTTCAATATAAAAAACTAGTTATTAAAGTCACTATTACATACCTAATTAAAAAGTTAACCAAAGCTAGGAAATCAAAAATAATACATAAATAACTTGTCTTCACAGGTGATGTAAGAGATTAGCCAAGCATGGCCTTCGTTTGACAAAAACTCTTACGATCAATCGTGGATCTCGAGACTACTACACACACTCTAGGATGGATGATAGATGGATGATGGTATTGTGGTGGTGGAGTGGTGGCAGGTTTAAGAGAAGTGGTTTGCCAAGGGATGAGTTGGAATGAAACCAAGCATCCCTATTAATAGCTGGAAACAGACTGCTCCGGCCCCATGCCTTCCTTCTTCTCTGTATTCATTTATTTCTGTTGTCAGATAAGCCTGCTACATGACCCGTGTGTCAACGACACGACCCCGTGGCCATTGTACTTGTTGTACTATCCCAAATACGCGAATCTGGAAGTTGACCACGGCCCGTGTCCACAGGGACATGACCCCGTGTCTCTTGTCTGCTTCGTTTGTCTTCTTCTGATCTGGAATCTTGAAGGGGCACGATGTAACAACCCGACTTTTCTGGTTGTTCCGTACTATCGTTACTTCTTCCTTGTAACTGTTTTATAATCCGGGATTCGATAAATAATGGAATTATGTTTTATTAAATACATTTTCATCACACAACATACCATTACATTTAAAACGCTTTTAATACTCGCAACGCTAACGCTACATGAATCATAGTAGCTTATGCTACTTTATATGCCGAGTGTGTTTGTTTGTTCGGTAACCACTCGTGCCTACGACCTCGCTTATCACACAAATCTCAATTATCTATGTTACCTTATGCAGTTATGTGTTTATGTATGGATTGTGCTCGCTCTCGCAACGCTCTCACTCACGCAACTCGCTTTATCTCATTATTACGTTTGACGCAACGCTTAACGCCTCGTTAAAACACTAAAACAAACTGACTAATACAAACAGAATCACCAAACGAACAGCCAACGCGTGAATTAGAGACGGTTCGAATGAAACTGCCTAATTCGTGTGAACTGCCTAATTCGTACGAATTGCCAATTCGTATGAACTAGCCAATTCGTACGAATTAGACCTAATTTGTACGGATTGCAATCTCATCACTCCTCTCCTATAAATACCCAGGTCACTCACACGCACTCTTCTTGCTGCCACTTTGCACCAAATCTCTCCTACTCGTTTATCTTTGTTTCTAAGTAAAAACAACACCTTTTTACACAAACACAACGATTTCCAATACGATTTTACACGAGTTTACCTCCTATTTCATCTAAACTTCTTTGTTTATGAAAATCTTCATCTTTTTCGCAAAACTTCTGATTTTACTATGGATGAACACTTAAATGGGTTTGTTTGAGTTAGCTTTAGCTTCTCAATATAGAAACGATGTTGTTTCAAACTCACACAATGTTTTATCCAACTAAAGCTGTTTTAAACTCGATTTTTGCACTAGAGCGGATTAAAATCGACATATGTTTAGTTCACTTAACAGTGAAACGGAGCGGTGTCTAAACCGTCATGAAAAGGACTCGAAATCACATCCGATTCAGACGAAAACTCAGTTCCAGACGCACGAAGATGCAAACAGTCAACTTGTGCGAACTGGACTGGCTCGTACGAATTGGCTAAGCTCGTACGAACCAGCCCAAATTCCTATAGTGACTAAACTCCTCTAAAAGACCTCCCCAGCTTTTGGTTTGCTCAGTAACTTGAGGTTGGAAGGATGGACATCGATTTCCCGAAGAAACAACGCGAAAACACTCGATTTTGGACTCGAAACAGCCTGGTTTGCACCAGACTCAATTCGTACGAATTGGTAACAGTTCATGGGAACTGACCAATTTCTTCCACACCGACACTCCGTTCGACCAATTCAACACTATGGAAGACTCATGCACTTCTGTTCCTGCTTACAGGCTGACCCGACACTCTCCTCGCTCTCCTCCACTCCTACAACTCTCTTTACGCACTAACTCTGAGTATACTTGAACCCTTTTTCGCTTTAATGCACTTTTGGGTGTTACATACGTTCTCTATATCAAACACGTTACACAACGCTAAACTCTTTAAACGCTAACCGCTCTCGCATGTTATACGTGAATCGCTGAATGTTTGTTTTGCTATGATTAAATGATGAGGACTTGCAGACCACCCTTAGCAACGATAGTACTATAGTTTGGACTCAGCACCCGATTGGTTCGAGGGTTGTTAAGGCTCGCATACTAACTTTACGTGCGTGGTCACTGTTGTGAACACGTATCGCGCATACTCCACCTCGCAGTGGTGTTGGTTAGCTTGTATCATTATTGTTAGCTTACTTAGATTCGCCTCTCTACGTGTCACATGCTGGTTATGCGTAAACGCTTTATCTCTATTATAATGCTATTAAACCTGTATGCTCACCTTTACTTTTGTATTGATTATTATTTTAACGTACGTGACAGGTTGATGATTATCTTGAGCTGCAAACGGATAGGTCTCCTAGAAACTCACTAAACAAATCTAGGTTGTCAAACTATGTTTGTTTAAGAGATTTGTAATTCGTATTGACTGTTTTATGATTATATGTTTGATTGTATGGGAAATTAAATGTTAAGAATATGGTCGGCAAAATAGTTGTTATAGATTCTCTTGAACAATTTGGTTCGCCTAGTGCCACGCCCCGATGATTCCGCCATCGGTTGGGGCGTGACACACGACCCCATGCCAACGAGACACGGCCCCGTGCCAAACTTCTGATTTGTTGAATTTGTCCTTGAGGTTAAGCTTGAGGGGTCGGTATAGTGTGTTGTCTTCCCTTCTTTCATAATCATGCTGGATTTTGTCATTAATTTGTTTTTCTACATTTAAGACCTTTTTATCTTGAAAATCAAAAGTATACATTGAAACACACTTTTTCCAACATTAGTATTAAAAGGGGTCGATTTTATACTGTATTTGATACAATTAATATGTTGCATTTAGCACATATCAAATACTCCCACACTTGAATATTTACTTGTCCTCAAGCAAAACTCTTTCATTATTGCTTAAACACCCAAATAGAATTGATAATGAAGAAGTTTTTGGGTCTTGTTTGTAAAGTGTCGGGAATCCAAGTTCTTTTTATTCTTGTTTTTATATTACTTAAAATCCTATTCGACATGATTTATTTAGAACACTTTTTTAAGAAAAATAGATATTTTGGGAATAACATGCCTTTATAAAATTCTATTTAGCTATATACAAATTCACACACCTCACAACTGATCACTCAACACTTGGCCGTAAATGTATAAGTAAAACACTCGATACCGGTATGGAACTTACTCCTACCATATGCTTGACAAGTAATCAAACCTCCTCCTTTTTAACAAAATCTTTGTAAATATCAAGAGAACTTTTATGAGTGTAGGTTTTGGTTAGGGGTAAGATAGTTTTATTGAAAAGTGGTTAACAACGTAAAATGTCGGTTTTCTTTTGAAAATTTATTTATTTGTGACTTAGCTACAAACTACATATTTATAAGCAATAATTTTTTTTGAATAAAACTAAGTACCCTCTTTTATATAACTTTTCAAAAGAACCGCATTTTACTAAAATAAAGAGAAAAACTGGTTTTGGGTGATGTTTGTGCAAAATGGTATTTTGCGAGTTTTGAAACGAAAGGTTCAGGCTCAAAGGGGTTTAACTAGGGGAATATATTTTTGTTGTTTTTGTTTATGGTGGAGAGATAAAGAGAAAATAAAGTTAAAGATAAAAAAGAGGGTTTAAAATCCTAACGCATCCATCATTTACTTACTTAGATTTCTCAGTAAGGATCGGGAATGTATCGTCTTGTCAAGTTCTAGATTCGTAAGAACCATACGGCTATTCACACAGGAAACGAAATTGAGCATTTAGTAAATATATAGATTTGAATGCTCGATAAAGGCTCAACTCACACCTTTTGTGGGAAGAGAGGTATAAGTGTGTAAATGTATATAAAATCAAATTTTACAAAGAATTGTCATGCCATTTATATATATTTTTCTTGTATGTTTTTTATCACGACGCTAACGGTTGTAAACTTTATAAAAACTTGAAAAATATTTAGATCTTGATTTCTAACTTAAACTATAAACAAGACAAAAGTAAATAAAAAACATGTTTTTGAAAAAGATTTGGGGTGTTTTAGCGTTTCCAAGAAGAGTTTTGTGTAAGACTTGTTTTTAGGACAAGCAATTTCAAGTTTAACTTACCCCCCACTTAAATTACACATTATCCTCAATGTGTCCAAAATTGCTTAAAATTGATTAAATGTGTAAATGTGGGTTAAAAACATATTTTTTTCAAAAACCAGGCACTGGGCACGGGGGCGTGGTAGGGCAACACGTCCCCGTGTCAAAAGTGCCAGTAACAGGTTCTTGGGAAAATTTTCAAGAGGTAGACACGGGGGCTTGCCCATGAGACACGACCCCGTGTAAAAAGTGTCAGTAACGAAAATTTTCCAGAAGCTAGGCACGGGGGTGTACCATGAGACACGGCCCCTTGTCAATGTTCTAGATTCAAAAAATTTTCTATAGACTTGATGCACGGGGGCGTGCTTACCATATACAACCCCATGCTGCACTTACTTGTTTGAAGATTTTGTTTCGGGAAGTGCCTTTTTACGTGCATGGGGTGCTGTTTTAACGTTCCTTTGGCCTTTTTCTACATTTCCGCAAAATTTTATTTTCAAACACCACGTTGCATTTCATCCATTCATCATTACACTAGAAATAAAAGGAAAAATACATGAAGATTAAAGTGCTAGGATAGATAGATAGTTGGTAGACGCCCTACGAGTTTATTAGAACCAAATAGCTCTCCCCTAGATAAATCTATGAAAGATTAACAAAAACCGAAACTAGCCTTCGGAAATGAGGGTTTTAAGCTATTCTCTAGGAATGCTCCTTTAGAGGTTGTTGGCATCTCCTCTATCTCCATTGGCAAGAAGATGAAGGGTTCCTCATCGACCTCTTCTTGAGGTAAGGGAGCGGGATTTATCGGAACCTCAAAGAAGGCATTGATTGGAGGTTCTAGTGGTATCTCATCTAATCCGGTGAGTTGAATGACCTCGTTGGCAAGGTTACAATCTTCTTGAGGCGAAATTGGTTCCATTGGAGGCGTCTCCAAAATGTTCAACCTTTGGTGAAGAAGGTTGATACCCCTAAAGCTATCTTCGAGCATTGTGGTGAGGTAGTTCACGTGGTCGACTAGGACCTCCTCTACCGTAGTCATTTCTTTGATGGATTCTCTCAACGCGCACACGTATCGGACAAAAGTGGCTTCTAGAGAGAGCCTCAACCCTCTTCGGTTGTTCCTTGAACTGGTTGAAGACGTGCCACTCTGCTAACTCAACATGCTAGTTAAACATGATAAACAATTAAAGTTTCAGAGTTATAGAGGAGTCACATGGCCCGGTGCTGCTTCAATAGTGCTGGTGTTTTAGCTCCAGAACCATTGTTTAAAGTTTAAACTGTTTGATTTTTACTTTTATGAACGTATGAAACTTGAAACATTGTTGTATGATAGTAGTTTCGCAAAAAATGAGCTAAAAACCATGCTTTTAACCTAACAATTGAAGCTTTTGAAGCTTGAAGCTTCAAGCTTCAATGGAGGTTTGAAGGTTGAAGAAGGAGAAATGACCAAAAGTAGTAAAGACAAGAAGGTTTAAGGAAACCTTTTTAAGAAACTACCTTTTTAGGTATGTGTGAAGATCAGACAGGATCTTGGTCTTTTTGGAATGGGTCCAAACATTCTTCTCATGGGTGACTTTATAGAAAGTGACAGCACGTTGGCACGGCCCCGTGTCTAGGAAGCACGCCCCGTGTCACCTGCATGAGTCAGAGAATGTTGTCCGTTAGCGAGACACGGCCTAAGTCGTGGTTGACACGACCCATGTTGAAAAAGACAGGGAGCACGACCCCGTGTTTTTCGGACACGCCCTCATGTATGGAAGTAGATTGGACATGGCCTTGTGCTGAATGAGCACGGGCCCGCGTCTTAGGGTTTTTATGAAGTTTAGTTTAAAGTTCTAAGGAACCCATGTTTCATCGGGGGATTCCTTACTGGTAGGAACAACACCGAATTGCCTGATATACCATAGGCTCCGACGAGAAGTACGAAAACACAAGAGGTTATTGGAAAGATAGAATCCTTGTTTAAGGTGAAACCTCCTATTATTTACCTTTTCTGGGCTCTTGTTAAAGAAGGTGTGAGTCGACTCACTCTCGTCCAAACCGTCGGTGTGAAATTCACATACTTTAAAGGGTACGGTCATTACGAAGTTGATACAGGGACGACTATCGCCTTCGTTTTCACAAATGTCTAGGGTAGTTTTGTTGGTCTCGGTATTGTTTATTCCTAAACATGGCCCCATCATATCTCCTTCATTTTTATTCCTTGATGAATATCGTGTTTTCATCATGGATTCTATTTCTTTTAAATTTTGAAAAATCCTCTTTTCTACTTGACACACTTATTCGAACTTATGTCTCCTAGGGAAGAGGTTTGATGGAACTCAGGAGGATGGAAGTTATTATTGTTTTTACTCCCGCCCATCTTAAGGCGATCGTCACAGGAAAACGATGGGTCTAAGTAGTGGGGATTTAATTTTAGAATGGCACATTCTAAATCTTTATGCATTCTTCCACATAAATGACATCAGTCATCGTAAGAGTGACGTGGGTAAAAATAATCATTAATATCCATAATTTCTAGATTATGGTTTAACCGTTGGGATCAGAAGGTACTGTTTTTCAGAACTGCTGTTGAGACACGGCCCGTGTGACCACCAAAATCTGGCAGAAAACATCCTTTAAACACTGGGTAAACTAACACGGCCTCGTGTAGCTTCTGCAAAAAGAAGAAAAATTTGAGAAAAAGAAGAAAAACCTAAAAAGAAAAATTATAAAAGCATAAAAATGATTAGGCCGCCGATTTTAAACTTTCTTAAAATCCTTGTTTTTCCCCGGAAACGGAGCCAAAAACTTGACGTGATGGAGTGTGAGTGTAATTTCCTAGATATATTTTAAGTACTTTTCACTCGTTTATTCAAGCTTTAAATTTATACAAACACGATATACTACCATCACTCTCTACTTCACGTTAGGGCAAGTGCACCCATCGTTGGCGTAGTTAGTGATGGTAAGATACCGAGGTCGTCCAAAGACACAAGAGCTATTTATACCAGAATATCGTTGACGTCTAATGTAATCAAATTTTTTAGGAAAATTTTTTGATAAAAAAAAAAGAAATAACTAACGTAATAAAAGAAATAAATAGACAAGATAAAATCACTTGGTTTCGACTTACTATTTACATATCCTTTGATGATTTCCATGCTGTGGGTTTTTTAAGTGATTATTTAGTTAAAGTGGCAAGTCCCTCGTTTGGAGGCAACAATACCCTCAGCCTTATTGGTCTGAGTCAGCAGGGATACAGTCCCGCAAGGTCGGAATACTGAAAGATAATTACGTAAGTTATTAATGCAAAATGTGGCATGTCCCTTTTTTGGAGGCAACGCTACCCTTGGCCATATTGGTCTAAGTCAGCAGGGATACAGTCCTGCAAGGCCGGTTTATAGTTTTAATATTAGTTTGTTTATAAGGGACTCAAGTTTTTCTTACTTCCCCAGATTTTATGCTATCTGCCTCAAGGGAAGTCCTAATAAGTTTGACCAAAGTCCTCGTAGGATCTTGATGTGTGCAAAATGCAACATATAAGTTACATCAATTGAGGCATAAAACTAACCCTTTTTAGTACTAATGTTGGAAAAAGCACGTTTCTTTGTTCCTTTTCTATTTTCAGGATAAAAAGAGCATAAAAGAACGAAAGAAGCAAATAAGCAGCCAAAACCAACATAAATACGAAAAGAAGGAATAACGAACCATGCCCGACCCCTCAGCAACACCCCAAATGACAAAAAACAAGGTTACAGAAGACGACCACAGGCCGTGTCCATCCAACACGGGGCGTGGTCAGACCTTACACTTCAAGACAAAACCTGCAGAAGCTTCTACGCCCACCACGGGGCCGTGCCCAGGCCAACATGGGGCGTGGTCAACTCTAAAATTTGCAGAATCCAGATAGTACAGCGAACAGTTGACCACGGGGCCGTGTCCAGAGGCCACGGGTCGTGTGGGGCCCTCTGTTGTCAGATGCAATTAATGAAGAAAGAGAAGGTTGATGGCCAATAGACACGGGGCCGTGGCCGGGCCTCTGTTTTGACTATAAATAAGGGTGCTTGGTTCCCTTCAAAGACATCCCTTGGCAAACCACTTCTCTCTCACTTTGCCACCACTCCACCACCACTACAACACCAACACCCACCACCATCATCCATCAATCATCTTTAGAGTGTGTAGTAGTCTCGGGATCCAAGATAGATTGTAAGGGTTCTTGTCAAACAAAGGCCATGCTTGGATAAATTCCTTACATCACTTGGTGAAGACTTATCTTTTATGCATTACTTTTAGTTTTTAATATTTCGGCACTTTTTAATTCGGTATGTATTAATGAGTTTAATAACTAGTTTCTTATGTTGAAAGTAAATTTTCGTAACCATTTCTTCATGATGTCATTGATTTGCTCATTCGTGTCTTTACGGCCTATATAAAGCGCTTTAACTACTTGGAAGGGGGTTTGAAGGGTGGTTTGGTAAAGTTCTTGTCTTGTTCAGTGTATAGATCCTGCGAGGACTTGGTTCAAGCTTATTAGGGCCTCCTTCAATGCTCAATGGGTATTGGATGGAGGGGGCGCGAATAGTTTGAACCCCTCATATGTAAACTACTATTAATACATTAAACTGGCTTCTTGGGATTGTATCATTGCTGACTCAAACCACTTAGCAGAGGGTAACGTCACCTTCAAAAGAGGGGCCTACCACTTTTCGCATTAATAACTTATTTAATTATCTTCCAATATTCCGACCCTTTGGGATTGTATCCCTGCTAACTCAAACCACTAGGTTGAGGGTAATGTCACCTTCAAAAGAGGGGCCTACTACTATAACTAAGATAATCTCTTAAAAAGTCCGAAAGTGCAAAACTATCAAAGGATACATAAAAGAGAAGTTGGATCCAAGTGATTCTATCTTCTCTATTTGTATTTCATTTTATTTATCTTCTTATTTTTAGTTTTAATTTTATGTTTAAAAACTTCTATCAAAAAAAAATTAGATTGATTAGAAGTTGACGATAAACCGGTACTAAAAGCTCTTGTGTCCTTGGACGATCTCGGTATCTTACCAACGCTATACTACACTCACGATGGGTGCACTTGCCCAAGTGTGTGTTTAGTGTTAGTATAATATCGTGTTTTATAAATTTAAAACTTGACTAATGCGTAAAATGAACTTAAAATAATAATAAAAAATATAGTACGCTCAACGCACACCAAATTTTTGGCGTCGTTGCTGGGGACACAAGGATTTTGAGAAAGTTCAAAATCAACGGCCTAATTATTTTTAACCATTTTTCTTTTTATTTTAGGAATTTTTCGATTTATAAAAAAATCTGCAGTTTCTGCAGGCTGCAGCACGGGGCCGTGTCAGACCAACACGCCCCCGTGCCCAATAACAACAGCAGCACCATAGTTTTAAGTCAGACAGTAGCTGAACACGGGCCATGTCAATCCAATACGGGGTCGTGTCCAACGTCCAGCTACTAAAAACAGGACTGTTTGATCCCGACAGTTAATAACCTCTGACACGCACATGGATGATATTGATTATTTTTTATTTCCCCAATCTTACGGCAAGTGGTGTCAACTATGTGGAGGATTCCATCAAGATTTAAAATGCTACATTCTAAATTTTGAACCCCACTATTTAGCAGACCCATTGCTTTCTCTTGGAAATCACCTTAAGATTGGCGAAAGTAAAAACGATCCATATCACCCAACCGAATGCACTCAAACTTCTCCATATGACATTACCTCTTCCGAGTTATGTCAACTAGAAGAAAGGATTCTCCGAAAAATAAAAGAAATAGAACTTATGAGGAGAGAAAGGTACTCATCACAAGCCCAAAGCCAAGAAGAATCAGTGAGTTTGCATTTGGAATCTAGCAACGTCGAAGCCGTAAATAGTACCTTAGTCTCTTGCATTAACATTAACGATAGTCATCCCTGTGTCGATTGTGCCATGAAGGACTCTCCATCTGCCCCCACCAATGCGCTCATAGCCCTAAGCGATTCGACATACACCTTCTTTAACGAGAGCCCGGATAAGGGGAATAAAGGTTGGTTTCGCCCGCCGGTAAGTAGATTAGTTTTTACCCTTTCCGATAACCTCTTGCGTTCATGCATAAACCAAGAGCAACTCCGGTACCTTAGACACTTCGGTGTTGTTCCCTCCAGTAAAGAACCTCCCGATTACTAGAAATCCTTAAAATAAAGACGACACATCATAAAAAATCCAACCACGGGGCCGTGCTCACCCCCACACTCCTCGTGCCCACCGAAAAATTCACCACGGGGTCGCGTCCTGGCCAACACGCCCCATGTTCCAAATACAGACAAACATGTCAGAACATTGTCTGACCACGGGGCCGTGCTCAGGCCGCACGGGGCCGTGGTCAGTGTGTTGTCGCTTTCTATAAAGTCAGCCTTATTGCTGCATGTTTGGCCTCATTCCAAAGACAGAGATTTCCTAAGATTTCTCACATATACCTTAAAAGGTATGTTCTTAAAGAAGTTTCATCTATCCATCTTGTCTTTGCCACTTTGTCACTTTCCTTCTTCTTCTTTGAACTCAAATCCTCCATTAAAGCTTGAAGGTGCTCAAGCTTTATTTTTGCAAAACATATGTTTTAACCCAAAGATTCTTAATAAACAACATGTTTATCACATTGCTTTAAGTTATTTCTCTTCACAAATGTTTAAAACCTGAGAAAAATAAGTTAAAACAATGAAATTTTTGAGTTCAAAACAGTGTAGGAGGACGGGCACGGGCATGTGTCCATGGACACGAGGCTGTAGTGAGCTTTTAAACCCACGTTTCTTTAAAAATTCACCCTTGTTTTCTTAGTATGTCGTCCCAGAACAGTGGAACGTCAACAACCTCAAGAAACAACCAAGGAAGAAGAAGACCATCAATTGATGTTACCCTAGTTCGCGGCATGTATGCTTTAAGGGAAGCCATCGACGAAATGGCATCAGTGGAAGAGGCCCTTGTCGATCGTGTTAACTATTTAACGGTAGGATTGGAGAATTGCTTGCAAGAAATCAACCTTTTGCACCAAAGGTTGAACATTCTTGCATTACCTCCCATGGAACCAATCTTCCCCCAAGAAGATTGGAACCTTGCTCAAGAGATCGTTAACCCAACCGGATGGGATGACCTCCCTCCGGAACCTCCTCTTGACGCCTTGTATAAGGTTCCAACAATGGTCGCACCTCCCACACCTCCCCCGTATGAAAATACGGAAGAAGAACCTTTCCTTTTCCTCCCTCGGGAGATCGAGGAAATGCTCAATGACTTTTGAGGGGTGCACCCTCCGGGTTGAAGTTCCTAACAAGCCCCTATCTACCGAAAAATCGATTTCGAGTTTTTGTCGTTCTCAAAACATGTAACCATCTAGGGTGGAACTTCATTATGGTTTAGATTTCTTGCATCTATCTAATTTTAGGAACTTTGTTATTTTAATTTTTAGGATTAATTTTTAGGACCTTTTGTATCTCGCACTCTAATAGATGATGGTTTAAGTTATTTTGTGGTGTTTGGATCTTAAATAATGGCTTAACACACAAGAAAAGATGAAAAATGCCCAAAGGACGTCAAAACCACACCCCATGTATGAAAACAACGCCTTCCGACAACTTTCGCATCTTTACAGCATGAGCAGCACGGGGCCGTGCTCAGTTCAACACGCCCCGTGTCCAGGTTCTACAGAAAAAAGTTCTGAAACAGGTTATTGACCACGGGCCGTGTTGACTGACCATGCCCCGTGGTCAAGCTTCTGTAAGTTTTATCACTGGCACTCTGGACACAGGGTCGTGCCCGGAACACACGGGCCCGTGCCCAGATGCCCAGTAACATAAAAAAATGTTTTTAACACGCTTTTACGCATTCGAATCAACCGAAAAACTTATTTTTGGACACATTGAGGACAACGTGTAATTTAAGTGTGAGGGGGACTAACACTTTGAATCTAGCAAGTCCTAACAACAAGCCTTACACAAAACTCTATTGGAACCGCAAATCACCCCAAATCTTTTTCAAAATTTTTCATTTTCTTACTTGTCTTGGTTTACTTTGGGAATAAAAAGTACTAAAAAGATATATTTTTACAAGTTTACAACCAATAGCGTCGTGATAAAAAGAATCAAATAAGAAAAAATTATATAAAAAGGGCATGGCAAATCTTTTTAAAATATGATTATATATACTTGATCACATTACAAACCCATTCCCACAATAAGTGAGCTTTGAGCCTTTAACGAGCATATATTAATCTTTAAACTAAATGCTCATCTTCGTTTCTTGTGTGAATAGCCGCTTGGTTCTTACGACTCTAGAACTTACCAAGAAGATACATTCCAAATCCTTACCAACATAAACCCAAGTAAGTAAATGATGGAGGCACTAGGACTAACCCGTTTTCATTCAAAACCATTATTTTCCTTTCTTTTTGCCCATTACCAAAATCCCCCTAGTTAACCTCCTTTGAGCCTAAACCTTTTTCATTTCAAAACCGAAAACAAAACATCCATTACCCACCAAAACCCTTTTTC
Source organism: Scalesia atractyloides (assembly GCA_947069175.1). Classification (NCBI taxonomy): domain Eukaryota; kingdom Viridiplantae; phylum Streptophyta; class Magnoliopsida; order Asterales; family Asteraceae; genus Scalesia; species Scalesia atractyloides. The sequence goes on from CAMTDV010000005.1 coordinate 26,203,918, forward strand.
ATTCAAACCCATTTATTTTAGTAAAAAGCACCGATTATGTTGAAAGTTTAAAAAAAAACCATATTTAACCAAACAAGTTCTTTCAAAAATCTTGTTTGAAAATGATTGCTTTAAAGAAATAAACAATTTTTACGATAACCGACGCTTTTTACGTTTTTCGCCCTTTTACTTACCGCTAACCCAAATATCACCTACCCTTAGCCCAAGCCTAACCCTTTCAAAGTCCTCTTGATACTCACAAAGGTTTATAGTTAAAAGGGAGAGGTTTGATAACTTGGCAAGCATATGGTAGAAGTAAGTTCCAAACCGGAATCGAGCGATATCACAAAAATACATCTTGGGACGAGTGTTGAGTGATCTCTTTAGAGGTATGTGAAATTGTTATATAAATAGAATTTTAAGGAGGCATGTTATGCCCAAAACAAATAATTTTCTTTAAACTGTGCAAAATAAATCATGACAAATAGGATTGTAAATAAAGTAAAAACAAAAATTTAAATAAAGATCTTGGATTCCCGACACTCAAAGACAAACCACAAAACTTCTTCTCTACCTATTCCATTTGGGTGTGTAAGCCACATTTAAAGAGTTTTGCTTGAGAACAAGCAAAGATTCAAGTGTGGGGATATCTGATGTGTGCAAAATGCAACATATAAATTACATCAATTGAGTCATAAAACTAACCCTTTTTAGTACTAATGTTGGAAAAAGCACGTTTCTTTGTTCCTTTTGTATTTTCAAGATAAAAAGAGCATAAAAGAACGAAAGAAGCAAATAAGCAGCCAAAACCAACATAAATACGAAAAGAAGGAATAACGAACCATGCCCGACCCCTCAGCAACACCCCAAAAGACAAAAAACAAGGTTACAGAAGACGACCACGGGCCGTGTCCATCCAACACGGGTCGTGGTCAGACCTTACACTTCAAGACAAAACCTGCAGAAGCTTCTACGCCCACCACGGGGTCGTGCCCAGGCCAACATGGGGCATGGTCAACTATAAGATTTGCAGAATCCAGATAGTGGCCGTGTCCAGAAGCCACGGGTCGTGTGGGGCCCTCTGCTGTCAGATGCAATTAATGAAGAAAGAGAAGGTTGATGGCCACGGGCCGTACCCACTAGACAGCGGGGCCGTGGTCGGGCCTCTGTTTTAACTATAAATAGGGGTGCTTGGTTCCCTTCAAAGGCATCCCTTGGCAAACCACTTCTCTCTCACTTTTCCACCAGTCCACCACCACTACAACACCAACACCCACCACCATCATCCATCAATCATCTTTAGAGTGTGTAGTAGTCTCGGGATCCAAGATTGATTGTAAGGGTTCTTGTCAAACAAAGGCCATGCTTGGCTAAATTCCTTACATCACTTGGTGAAGACTAATCTTTTATGTATTACTTTTAGTTTTTAATCTTTCGGCACTTTTTAATTAGGTATGTATTAATGACTTTAATAACTAGTTTCTTATGTTGAAAGTGAATTTTCCAAACCATTTCTTCATGATGTCATTGATTTGCTCATTCGTGTCTTTACGGTATATATAAAGCGCGTTAACTACATGGAAGGGGGTTAGAAGGGTGGTTTAGTAAAGTTCCTGTCTCGTTCAATGTAAAGATCCTGCGAGGACTTGGTTCAAGCTTATTAGCGCCTCCTTCAATGCTCTATGGGTATTGGATGACGGGGGCGCGAATAGTTTGAACCCTCATATGTAAACTACTGTTAATACTTTAAACCGGCTTCTTGGGATTGTATCCTTGCTGACTCAAACCACTTAGCCGAGGGTAACGTCACCTTCAAAAGAGGAGCCTACCACTTTTCGCATTAATAACTTATTTAATTATCTTCCAATATTCTGACCCTTTGGGATTGTATCCCTGCTGACTCAAACCACTGGGTTGAGGGTAACGTCACCTTTAAAAGAGGGTCATAATACTATAATTAAGATAATCTCTTAAAAAGTCCGAAAGTGCAAAAACTATCAAAGGATACATAAAAGAGAAGTTGGATCCAAGTGATTCTATCTTGTCTATTTGCATTTCATTTTATTTATCTTCTTATTTTTAGTTTTAATTTTATGTTTAAAAACTTTTATAAAAAAATTTAGATTGAATAGACGTTGACGATAAACCGTTCTAAAAGCTCTTGTGTACTTGGACGATCTCGGTATCTTACCAACGCTATACTACGCTCACGATTGGTGCACTTGCCCAAGTGTGTGTTTAGTGTTAGTATAATATAGTGTTTTATAAATTTAAAACTTGACTAATGCGTAAAATAAACTTAAAATAATAACAAAAATATAGTACGCTCAACGCACACCTCTATACACTGAACGAGGAAAAAACTTTACCCATACCACCCTTCTAACCCCCTTCCAGGCAGTTAACGTGCTTTATATAGACCGTAAAGACACGAATGGGTGTATCAAAGAAACATGAATGATGATATAATAAAATTCACTTTCAATATAAAAAACTAGTTATTAAAGTCATTAATACATACCCAATTAAAAATCAAAACTAATAGAGAAATAACTTCTCTTCACCAAATGATGTAAGAGATTAGCCAAGCATGGCCTTTGTTGACAAAAAACTCTTACGATCAATCTTGGATCCCGAGACTACTACACATACTCTAGGATGGATGATGGATGGATGATGGTATTGTAGTGGTAGAGTGGTGGTAGGTGTGAGAGAAGTAGTTTGCCAAGGGATGAGTTGGAATGAAACCAATCACCCCTATTTATAGTTGATAAAGATCGCTCACACGGCCCCGTTCCTTCCTTCTTCTTTGTCTTCATTTAATTCTATTGTCAGATCAGCCTGCTATACGGCCCCATGTATCAACAGCGTGGCCTCGTGGCCATTGTATTTGTTGTACTATCTCAAATACGCGAATCTGGAAGTTGACCACGGCCCGCGTCCAAGGGACACGGCCCCGTGTCTCCTGTCTGCTTCTTTTGTCTTCTTCTGATCTGGAATCTTGAAGGGCACGTCCCCATGTCGACGAGGCACGACCACGTGCTAAACTTCTAATTTGTTGAATTTGTTTTTGGGGTGAAGCTTGGGGGTCGGTATAGTGTGTTGTCTTCCGTTCTTTCATAATCATGTTGGATTTTGTTGTTAATTTGTTCCTTTTGTACATTTAAGCTCTTTTTTTCCAGAAAATCAAAAGTGTACAAAGCAATGCACTTTTTCCAACATTAATACTAAAAAGAGTCGATTTTATACTGTATTTGATACAATTTATATGTTGCATTTGACGAATATCACTAAGTCGTATTATAATATGGCTTTCAAGGATAAGAAGTTCATAATTTAAAATGTTACATTGAGTTGTAATGTGTAATAGTGAAATATGTCATCATTAGTCATTAATTATACATGATGACATTGAGTCAGAAAAGTCAATACAACTTTTAATGGGCTTTCATGTGCTTTAAGAGGTCATATTATGACTTAAAGAGTTAGAATTAGGTTCTAATAATTTATATTAGGGTCAATGACTCTCACATTAACTTAACTGGTTTGTGAGGAGGCATCCTATGGCTTTCTTATGCGGAGGTTACGGGTTTGAGTCTCACTTGATACAATTTTCTCTAGGTTGGTAGGTAAATACCACAGTGGGCCTTAGAGCGGTGGGTTCCTCCTAACATGATGGACGGGTTGGGTCATCAGTGTTGATTGTGTTTGCAGGGCATGGGTGGTCTTTCGCTAATGGCTTGATTGTTGAGCTTATCTAGTATTTGTTGGCCGTTTAAATAATAATAATAATAATAATAATAATAATAATAATTCATATTAGGTATTAATCGGAGATAATAAATTATACATATCTTAATAGGCTATATTGGATTTTTTTTATGTTTACGATGTGGCCTAGCGAGCCTTGAAAGTCAAATAGGCCTTAAAGGGTCTCTTAAGGTTGTAATGAGTCATGTTAAGTCGCAACTGATTTATAATAGCACTTACATGTTTTAAGGGTCTTATTGTGCTATAAGAGTTGCAATAGCTCTTAATGAACATAATTAGCCTTAATATGCCATATATATTCTTCAAGGGTAGAATGAGAAAAAACAAATCATGTAAGGTCATATTAATGAGTTATAATTTGTCATGCATGTTTTGATAAGTCGTATCATTGACCATAATTAGGCCTACATGTCTTGATGTATCGTAATTGGGTCATATTGGATTCTAAAGGATTAGATTTGGGTTTTAGAAACCCTAACTTACAAGCAATAACTCAACTCACCACCATGGACCTAATAATGCCCTAACTTATCACGAGTGACGGCTAACTGGCCATTAGTGAACCTAATTAACAAACATTATCACTAAATGATTATCACTTACATAATTCACCTTACTTAAACACCCGTCTCTAATATATTTCCTCACAATGGTAAAATATGTGTAGATTATCGGAGTCTGAAAATTAGTCCCTAATTTGTACATCCACAAAATACTTCATACACTGAATATCAGTCATTCGACTGTTTTAGAATATTAAGAAGTGCTTTTTGGGTCTCTAATATAAGTCAAATAGACAAAAGTCCCTTATATTATTGGTCTCTATAATAAGTCAAATAGACAAAAGTCCCTTATATTATATGATACTGATAAATTCAGTATCAGATACTCTATATCCGTAACTAACACATTCATCACTAATGCTTTAGTCACTAATGTTTGAGACTAATTTTCATACTCCGATACTTCCCTTAAAAATGGTAGAACTTGAGTCAAATAATTGGATACTAAAAATCAGTCTTGATCCTTTATATGTAAAAGGCTTTAAGGACTAAATATCGGTCCCTAATTATATTTGTCTTGAAAATATTAAGAACCAATATTCAGTCCCTAATATGTTCCCACTATATTAGTAACTGAAAAGCAGTCTTGAACACATTTGCACCAATTTTCATTATAAATAAAGCATATTAGAGACTAGATCCAGTAGCCGGTAAGTTTCCCTCCAAAAAGCTATATGCAGTGGCGGACCCAAGATTTTTTTTTAATGGGGTCCATTTTTTCAGGTGTTCAAAATTTTTATTACAAAACGTAAAAATTTTTGGGTCGGTCCTCATTTGAGTCGGGTTAGAGCGAGGTTTGAATTAGATATGCATAAGATTACACATACTTCACATAATCTTTTACTTTTAATATCATATGGTCTATGATTTTATTACTTCGTCGATAGTAAGATCCATGCTAGGGACATTCAACAGTCATCATACCATAATAGTTTTACAAGAGATATAACTTGAAATATAACATCTACAGGTTCCTCCACACCAACTCACAAGCTACAAACTTTGATACATCTTTCTTCTCAAGTATACGTAGCCACACAAGTTATACGCGACCATGAGGGCAAAGATGGTACATATCATCGCATATCCAATCCAGTTGAGTTCAGAAGGGACAAATAAAACTAGGACAAGTGAGAGCACCGCAATAATTATCGAGAAGGAAAAAGAAAACTTTATGAACACATAACGGATAAGTGATGTGTTTTCATTTTCAAAATGACAATTTGTATAAAATAAAATCGCTGAGGTTGTTATGGCAATCGGTAAAGCAACAAGTGACATGATTATAAAGATACCATGAGTTTCAAAAGGAGAGTGGTCTAGGCTTTGAAATTTCACTTGAATGAATCCCATCAATGATACATACATGATGAAGAAGGTCCCGGCATATATATGGTGTATTTTATTTGAAGAATCGTACAACCTGCCATAAAACGCAAAAGATAAACAACATAACACAAAGATGTATTAATAAAGTCTTGTTTCCTAAACCATAAATAATTACAATATGCTACATAAACAACATAATAAAAAGATACATTAAAGTCTTGTATTCAAAACCATAGAAAGATACAATATAAATTATATATGTATCTTTACTAATATGTTTGCTCACCTTTCAACCATTTAATACATCATACTTGTCCGTTTTTATTATTTATTGCAACTTCTTGTATGCTTTGGTAACAAATATAAAATATTAAATAAAATAAAATAAAATAATTGCATTGTATGGTATGGAGCCAATTAGTTATTTAAGAATAACCATAAAATTCATTAATACTCTATGTTAATATTATGTATTTTTTACAAATATAATAATTTAGAGAAAGTGTATAAAGAGTTGACATTGCTAATGGATCAAGAAAAGGAATCTTAAGATAAAATATGAAATTCAAGTACCAACCTAGTAGCAGGGTTTTCATGTGTAATGAACATGGGAAGCTCACCCGCAACTCTTCCAGTAAGGACAATTGGATCGTGGTCTAAATTCTCCATTTGGTATGAAATGTTTGTTTGGTAAATGGTAAGTTTTGCACTGGACTGTGTTTCTACATTTCTAGTAATGGAAAACCGTGGTATTTGTATTGTAGCAAGAATGGAACTTTAGTCTCATGCAGTATTTTCAATTCCTTTTCTTTCCTGACAACTTTACACCTCATATATGTCTTACGCAGCATTTTCAATTCCTTTTCATCTCTATAAATATTACAATTCAGGCCCCATGTCCGATGACCTTATTTCCGTTCTGCTCTCTTTATCTCTATCATTTCTTACGTGGCTTGTTTTTAACATTCTTTATAGATATCCTTTTCAGCTTTAGCCTAAAAGTTCTTTACTTTACCTTTTACTTATAAGAAGAAGATAACAGATGAAGTTCTTATTTTTTTTAAGGAGATAACTTGAGTTGATCAATTGTACATGAAGTTCTTATTTTTTTTTTCGAACAAAGAGCACCTAATTAATTCTAAATTTAATCAAACTATATTATACAACTATAATAGGTTATAGTCTTGTATTTTACACGGGTTAAATAATAAAAATTATTTGCTTACATAAAATAGTAAGACAAGTAGATATACTTGATAATCATTTCACAAACTTGTAATCTCTTGTTCATAGTAATCAATACTCGTCTGCTTTTAAAGTGTTTTTTACGGATGATGTTTCTTTACACTAATAACTAATTTATTTGTATTGCCCAGGTTTAAACTTGGCGCATCATTTCTAAGAAGCATGTGCCACTATCAGGTGGCTTATCCCCATGTCTTTCTTAAATTGCTTTATCATCAATTCTTTTGGCTTCTTCTTAATATTTTTACATAATGTAATTAAACATTGAAAAAAATATTTACATGACCCATAAATTTATTATCTCTTATTTTATTATACAATTAACCATCTTGCCTCACTTATAAACTCGAAACATGTTGGGCCAGATTAATAAGGCGTTTGACTATATTAATAAACAATAAGTTTTCAAATAAGCAAATTAAACTTTTCATCACGTAATATGGTTTAAATAAAAAAAATATTTGAATTCATGTTTGGATTTACATTTGATCATTCTTCATATTAACTCAAAATTTGTTCAAACATATCATGTTGTCTATCATAATACTTAAAAAATCATAGCTATAATATTTGGTAAGTTAATTAAAAAATATCATTATCATGATAAATATAATAACAAAAATTTCATTAAAAATATATATATTTTAAGGTTTATTTCTATAAATGCACTTGTGTGATAAGTGTTGGATTTCCATAGTTAAGGGTCTTTAATGAAACTTGTATTAAAAAATATGTCTAGTCCGAGTTTATCTATATGTCCGAATTTGTTATGCTAAGTCCGAGTTTATGTATGTCCTGATTAGGGTATGTAATTCCATAACCGGGTTTGTGTTATTAGCTTAAGTAGTCCGGACTTAGGGAGTTCTCCTAGTCCGAGTTTACGTGGTTTTCGAGTTTGTGGCTTTTTGGGCCTTGGGCCTTGTTTTGTAGTCTGGACATGCGTGTTCAGATGTGTTTTGTATATATACCTTTATGGAATAATGACAAGACGACGATTCTTTTGTGAAAAGTTTCTTTTGCAAGAAAACCCTAATCATTGTGTGTGCATTGGTGGCTGCCACTGTGTGTGACGTTATATCTCTGAGAATATTTTGTGTATTCTCAGATCATCTTCTTCTACTCTTTCTTGTCCAAATCTCTATAGTGGTTGCCACGTGGTGGATTCAGCACACTCGCGTTTGTGTTTGAGCGAGATCCTTGATCGAGAGTGAATTAGGAGACCTTACAAGTACTTGGAAACCGTCTTGTGTCCTGGTAATGTAAAAAGAAATTTGTCGTGTCTTTATCCGTGTGTGAGGCCGAGTACATTTCAGCTTCGAGCTATTGTGCTCAGGTTTTGTGGATTCAGCAACAAATGAGGGAACATGGTTTGAATTTTACTCAAACTCCAATTCTTGTCGATAATGACTCTGCCATTTGCATTACTAATAATCTGGTTAACCACTCACGCACTAAGCACATAGATGTTAGGCATCATTTCATACGCGACTGTGTTGGAAAGGGTTTAATCGAAGGGGTTAGGGTAGACACTTTGGATAATCTTGTCGACCTGTTTACTAAGATATTCGATCGAGCTAGATTTGAGGATTTGGTCCGAATGATCAGTATGATCAACCCCGTGTAAAATGCTTCTAGAAACTCGCATAGAAACTTTGCTTTATGTTTAATTGTACAGTTCTTATTGCTTTGCAAAAAATTAAAATCTCCAAAAATATTTTAGTTAGTTGTAGGATAATTTTTAAGAGAAATACAAAAAAAACCATGTGAAACATATAAAAATGAGATCGTGTGGAGAAAAAGGGGAAATGATAGTACATTAGTCGAGTAGTCGTATCTGATACAAGATTGTAGTAATATCTAAGATTTAATCTTTAATTGTAATAGCTTCATCATACGTTGTTTCGGTAGGTTTTACGCGTGAATAAGAACCTGTTTTTGGTATATAAACATAATGAACTATGTAATATGTGTGTATCTCTCGGATATATGGTCATGGTACCATAATTTCGTTTGATAGGTTGCCAAACTCTTGAGATACTAGGTCTTTATGTTTGATAAATCTCTAGGGTATAATACTTGGTCTTCTGATTTTGCGTAAACAATGGCTTAGACCTCGTAAAATACTTTGCTAAGCGCTTCATTTGTGCGCAAACCCCTTTGGTGGATTTTTTTTCTGCCATAACAATCCTCACCGGATGATCTGTTTAAAATGGTCATCACCGGATGTACAAATTGCATTTCTATGTTACCACAGGGTACATAGTTTAAAACTGCTTCATTTTTGCAAAAAAAAAAAGATACCAAAACGTTGGTACACCACATTTTAAGTGCCTTCATCTCTTTGTATGTGTGGTGGCACTAACCTAAGCTCTCAAGGCCTCGCATTTAGCAGGATACAGAGATTTCTCATATATACTCACCTGTAAGATGCAATGTTTGGTAGTCTTGATATGGGAGTATATTCTAAGGTGGGGAACACAGTTACCATAAGTTATTAATACACTTAATCGCATATCTCGAAAACAATGTTCGAAAGCATGCTAAAACTTAAGTGGGTCACAATATCGTTGAACATCTTGAACTGTTAATATCATTCTAAGTGCTTAACCTGAAATCTGTGTCCTTGTGTTGAATATTGACAGAAAAACTGATATGATCCCCTTGTACCGACTTCACAAATAGATAGTTCTTGTAATGCTTATTTCTAGCTTTAGTTCCTTTATTTTATCTAAATTGAAAAATAGCAAAAAGATTTTACTTTCTTGCTTCTATGTGCGAGTTTATCCTTCTACGATACTCTTTGGGGTTGTAAACATTCTTTTAATAATGGGTTAAAAACATCCGATGAGGTAATCCTAAAATAAGTTGTTTTCAATAAAAATTGGTCGTGCAAAATTTATCTAAGTGTGTGGGTAATTTCTTCATTTGAAATGTTTGGTAAATTTGAACCAAATAAATTTTGTAAAATTTTCCAAAGTATAAGTTACCGAGGGAACATGTTCTGAAAGTTATGAATTTCTCATTAAAATTTTAAGGTTACAAAATTCTACAAAGTTATTTACAAACAAAAATGCTTATAGTTACTAGGTTGTTGGGCTCTAGGTTTAGGCTCAGGTTTTCCAGGGTTAGGCTAATCCTATTTTAATTGTAAGGGTGTAACTTGTATGATACAGGTTCCTCCGAGTTTGTTTGTTTGGTTGGTTCTGGAGATGTCCTCCAGATTTAAGATTAAGCTTTGATCTACGGGTCAACATCCTCCGGATTATTGTTTAAACCTAGTGCCTCCAGCGTTTCTCCGGGTTTGTCAACATCCTTCGGGTTTATATATCTTCGGCTTTACCTAGGGTTTCTCTGGATCTCTCTACTTATAAAGTCTCACACCGTTCATCTTCTTCATTCATTCAATTCCCTCTCATTTTCACTCAGAAACCCACTTAAAAACCTTTGCTTTCTGCTATTGTATAACTGATCTTAGTGAAATAATTTGAAGTTTTTATTTCATCTTAGCAAAACAAGATCACATGTATGTTCTCTTGAACCTTCTCTAGGGGTTAATCAGTTTTTGATTGTTCGGGGTTTTTGAAGGATTTAATTAAATAGGTTTTGGGTTTAGAATGTTGTGGTTATTGCATATCTTAGTGTGTAGATGTTTTGGTGACAATTTGGATCGATTCTGTTTGATAAATTTCGTTTTGGGTTTCTATCTGGGGTTGGTTGTTGACATGATTGTTGAATGTTTATGAAAAGAGTTTTAGGATTTTGTTTATTTGAAGTTCTAAAGAATCTTTGTGAGGAAGAAAGGTAAACTTTTCAACAACTTACTTTTTGATCCATTGTGAGTGTTTCTGTTTGGGTATCTTGCGTTTGAAATTCGAGAAACTGGGTTTCCTTTCCGTAAGTTCGAAAGGTTCTTAACCTAGTCTCAATGAAGAATCTCAAACTTATGATTCTGGATTTAAGATTGGTTTCGGGATACTCTGTTCCGGGTTAAACATCTTATTTCCATAATTAAGCCTATTCCGGATTTAACGATGTTTCCGTACAACTGATCTTCCAGAAATACATCAGTTAAACTTTGCTTTCGGGTTTCAGTTTCTCCAGGATTCACTGTTTCTCCGGGTCTCATGTTACCATGTTAATGTTAATGCTTTCCGGCTTTATTCATCAAATAATTGTTACTCCGGATTAATTTGTTTCTCTGGGTTTAACTGTTTTTAACTGTCTCTTTGAGTTTACTATGTTAACTGTTCTCCAGATTAATTATTAATGTCTCAGTTGATTATGTTTTCTTCAGAGTTAGTGTATTAATTACGTTTTATCAAGTTACAGTTGCAGGCTTCTGTGTGATTGTTGTATACTGTCTGTTACAATTGAAAATGTGTCTAATACACTTGTCTTGATATGTTTTATATGATCAGATATGGTTGAACAACCTGTTGAACAACAAGGTGCACAACCTGCGGCTGCAGCTATTCCACCTGTTCTAGTGAGGCATTTTGTGCCGAAGCACAATCAAGTGGCATTACTCGATGAGATAACTCGAGGAGCTGAAGATTATGCGCAAATTATGTAGTTTCTGAGACGCTCAAGGATTGCTTTTTCTATTTCTGAAAACGTGCAACTAGTTACATCATATATTCATGACATTTCGCGAACAACTCGAACGATCAACAATACAGTTGAGGCTACTATAAATGGTACCCCAATTGTGATCACTGGAGATGTTCTTCGTGGTGCATTACAATTTGGAAATCTAGATCATGGTGAAACATGCTATTCAAGACCTATATGTGAACGAGCTGCTCGAGCCTTTGGTTATGTTGGTCATTTTCCCTCGAAACAATTGTACAAGGGAATGCTTATTGAGCAATGGAGGTATTTTTATCATGTGTTGATGCAGTGCTTAGCTCCCCGTAAGTCTGGGATGGAAGGAATGGGGCACAACCTCTTATCTGCTATGATCGGTCTAACCCTCAATCAGCCTTACAATTTTTCACTCATGATTCTTCGAGCCTTTCAAACACATCTTGCGTATCGAGTTGCTGATAAACACTTGATACTTCAATACCCACGGTCTCTTACACTTATATTTCGACACTTAGTTATGAATCTTCCATTTGGTATTCATTTGCAAACTTATGTTTAGGATTCTATGCATAAGCGTATTTTCAAAGATTGTAGAGCTTCAAACACTTCAGTTCATGTGAATGCTCTCCCTGTACCTCATCCATTGCTTGGTACAATCGTACAAGAGCAAAACTATAACCCGATACCTATCTAACTTGGATTGGAATAAAAAATGGCGTTGAACAATTATTTGGGGCCGGGGATGATGATGGTGCTCCTCTACTTGTACACCATTTGGTGGTTGTTCAACTACATGTTGATCTTAAAAAACTACCGCCTGAAGAACCAATTGCTGAACCTGTTGAAGAACCGGCTGTGGAAAGCCAGTGATTAATATGCCAGTTGTAGAAAACTTTGCAATGAGTCAACCTCATGATGATGTTCTAGTTGTAAGTGAACCATTTGATGTTATTATGGGTGAAGAAGATACTGTTCGAGTAGGTCAACCTGTTGTTAGTATTGCTGCTACTGCTCCAAGGGATCCCATGGAGACTGATCCTGTTATTCTAGCGCTTGATGCGGCTCTCAAGTCAGTATCGTCTTCTAATGTTGTAGGATATAGGAAAACGGATTATTGACGATTCTAATGTCGGTGTGTTAACATAAAAGAAGTATTATCGGTTGGTACGAAACGATATGCTTAACAAGATTTCAGATGCAGAGAAGGATAGACTTGCAGTTTTCCGAAGCAAAGTAGACTTTCTCGGTCCCTCTTCTGATTGGGGTCTACGTTTAGCTTCATGGAATAATAAATTGAATGATCTCTCTTCTATTTCTTTTAACTCGTCCTCCTCTGATGATGACAATGATGATTGTTGTCCTCCCATTGCTGCAGCTGTTAGTCAACTGCGGTAAGGTAGGACTTATAAACGTCAAAGGATCAAGGAAAGTTCGAGTTCGACTCATCAAGTTTCAAGTACTAAAGCTACATCAGTTGAGGTTTCTCTTGCTGCAATTGTTACTTTGGTTTCTAGTGGTCTATCTATCTTGGGAAGATCTGTGACACTTACTTCTTTGACCGTACCTTTCCAGTTGTTTCCTCTGTGGAGTCCATCAGTTTTGCCACATCTGTTGATACATCCTCTTTTGTTTTATGTTCTACTATTCCCACGACTCTGCTTTTAGGCTCACTGCCTACTTCTCTGAGTTCGGGTAATGTGTTTGCAACTTCGGAAAGTACTAGCTTACCTCCTCTGCCATCAGTCTTTACTGGAATGCCACCAGGTGCTTCTCAAAGTTTTGTACGATCGAGTTCACCTGTTGTACAAAGTCCTTCTGGGTCTAGGATGATCAGGCCGGGAAAGCCAAAGTCTGGGGCAATAGTGTCTCGGGGTGTTCGTCCAAAGGTTGCTTTTGGTCCTCGTCCGCCTACACAACAGAAACAGAATGTTCCAAGTGTGTCTGCTCCAAGACCCTTTGGTTCAAGACCTTCTGCACCATCTTCTATTCCGAGACCTCGAGGTGCAACGAGTAGTGCGGAAATGCAAAACATTCCTGAATTTGTACGCACTCAGTTTATGGATGTTCATAGAGTCATACAAAGACAAATCAAGCTTACCAATGAAAATCAGGAACAAATCAAGAAGCAACAGTTAGAGATTGTTGAATTACGGAAGAAAGAAGCTGTTTAGGATCAACAGATCACGCAGTTGTTTACTCAGTCATAGTGTCAAGCTTTACAGTTGGGCATTCTCATCAAAAGGGATGTTACTACTACAGCTAGACATCAAACACTTTTCACGAAGACCGATTAGATTCATCGTATTATTACAGAACTTGTAGAACTCTTCGCTACTCAGGGGAGAGTTCACCTCTGCTAGTTCAAGTCACATGCAAGATTGATGTACTAAAGAAAATCCGGAAGGATTTGGATAAGGACAAAGATCCTAAAGCTACTAAGCAAAGGGAGCAGCAAAGGAGCTCACAAGCTTCTGAAACTGCAACCGGTGCTCAGGTTGAGGGGGAGTCCGCAAGTGGATCCAGTTGTTTGCAAGTCAACAGTTTCGGGATTAGATTGATAGTTCCAAACTCCTTGAATTTTTGGAAGAATCATCATTTTAATTCTTATGTATCTACCATCTTGACTCTTCTCTACTAATCCAGTGATTGGTATGAAGCTTTTAGAAGATATCAAATGAAATTTTTTGGGGTAGGAAAAATACTAGCTTTTCTTGAAAGTCTTTCATATTCTTGATTGTTCTAGAAAGTAAGAGGAACCCATTAGTATGCGGCATTTAACTATAGGTTCTCCCCCTTTTTGGTATCAACAGATTAAATGGATAGAGACAGTAGCACCCCTACTAGTTAGTGATGAGGTGGGCATTTCCTCACCAATAGTTTTGGCTTTCTGTAGCTGGAAGGATTTTGAAAGTGACTGGTAGATATAAGAAAATGACCTCCTGTTTAGGAGGCTAGGTGTTGGTTTTTTCATGCAGCTGGTCTTAGCTTGAGGCATGTTGGTGACCATCTACTTGATATTTAGATACCTTAGCACACAACTTGTTTCATCAATTCCAGAAGTTTTAGAGTTCTGGCATCATTCAATCTTGTGAAATCATATGCCCCCATAGAGTGTGGTTGTATTACAAGTTTTGTAAACTGTGATGCCCCTTTTTCTTGGTATTGGGGACTTCTAATTGTTTTCACTTTCTGAGGAAACAAACTATTACTGCCTGCAAGGTGGTCTTACTTATGTTTCCATTGTTAATATGAGATCAAGTGAGATCATTAGAAGAGTGGAAGCCATACATGCAATCTCATCAACAGCTTATACTTGAGATGGATTTCACCTCTTCTTAATGTTGGTTAGGGAGTGAATTATGTAAGAATTAAACATTCGTCTGAAGTGTTATCTCTGTGATGTGGTAATGAGATTTTGCTCAATTTTGATGTTTAGATGTTCACCCATCATGAAATTTGAAAACTAGAGTTTTGAAAAGAGTTGACAGTATTTAGAGTTTGTGAAACAGTTGTTTTGATAATTATAGAGATATATGTGAAGAAGTAACATCTATCTCATATTGTGAGTGAATATGTGTGTCATTCTTTGTAAAGCATGTGGGCTTTGAGGAAGGATGCAACATGTCAACATATTATTGTGAAATATGTCTGTCTTGGGATACCTTAGGAAGGTAGTTATCCACGGATAGACAGAGTCAGTGGGCCTAAAATGGTGTATGGTAGGAGAAATCATACATGATCTTACCTTTGTATCCTTTTTTCATGTGGAATGTTGAAGTAATTGTTTTGAAAACAGCTGGTTTTGAAACTAATCTTTTATGAAATTGCTGGTAAATAACCAGAAGTTTATTCTATATTAGTATAATAACTGGTATGTTACCAGAGGTTTTAAATTTTGAGTGTTTGATAAAGAAAGGAATGATGTTTGTTAAAGAATTTTTTTCCATTCTAATTCTAACATTCCAATCCTATAGATTAGGTTTTGAAATGTTAGTGTGTCCAGTGGTTTTGTAAAGATATCTGCAAGTTCATTTGCAGACGGCACATGTTGAATTGAAATCAGACCTTTTTCATAAAATTCTTTTACAAAGTGGTGTCTGATATCAATATGCTTAGTTCTTGAGTGTTGGACATGATTCTTGATGATATTCTAACCAGTTTCACTGTCCATTTTGATGAGATATTTCAATGTAGCTATTCCATAATCCAGCAGTTGATTTTGTAGCCACCGGATTTAAGCAATACAACTTGTTACTGCAATGTACTCAGCCTCAGCTGTTGAGTTTGAGAAAGTAGTTTGTTTCTTGCTTTGCCAAGAAATAAGTGCATCTCCCAAATACTAGTAAACACTTGAGGTTGATTTCCACGTGGTGAGGCAACTTGCAAAATCACTATCTGAAAAGTCAATAAGCTCAAGATTTTCATTAGCTGGATATTAGATTCCAAAGGTTGGAATCCCTTTGAGATATCTGAATATTCTTTTCACATCAACTAAATATGATTCTTTTAGTGAGGCTTGGTATCTAGCACATACACAAATAGCAACATGATATCTATCTTGAGGCAGTAAGATACATCAATGACCCTATCACGCATCTGTATAGGGTCTCATCTACAGGTTTGCCAGTTGGATCTGAATCTAATGACTTGGATCTGCATATAGGAGTTGTACATGTTTTGCAGTTTTCTAAATTGAACTTTTTGAGAAGGGTTTTAACATATTTAGTTTGATGGATGAAAGTTCCTCTCTTAAGTTGCTTAATTTGTAAGCCTAAAAAACACTGTAACTCACCCATGGCACTCGTTTCAAATTTTGAGCTCATTAAATTTTGAAAATCTTCACATAAATTTGGATTAGTTGATGCATAGATTATGTTATCAACATTAATTTGAGCCACTGTCAGATTATTTCCCTCTTATTTCGAGAACATTGTCTTATCAATTTCCCCCTTTTGAAATTTTTTACAATTGAAAAGGATGGCTAAGTTTCATACCATGCTCTTAGGACTTGTTTTAGTCCATACAAAGCCTTGTCAAGCTTGTAAACATGATTTGGATAATGAGTATCATCAAAGCCATAAGGTTGACACACATACACCTTTTCATTTATTTTTCCATAAAGGATGCACACTTGATATCCATTTGATATAACTTCATTTTATGAGTAATAACAAAAGCAAGGAATAGTCTAATTGCCTCTAATCTAGCTACTGGAGCAAAACTTTCATCATAGTCTATCCCTTCTTCATGTCTATACCCTTGGACTACAAACCTTGCTTTGTTCTTCACCACAATACCTATTTCATCTGGTTATTGAATACCCATTTGGTTCCAATAGGACATTTATCTTTAGGTAGAGGCACTAATTCCCAAACTTCTTGCCTCTTGAATTGAAGCAACTCTTGTTACATGGCTTCTACCCAACTGTTGTCTTTAAAAGCATCTTGATACTTTAAAGGTTCGTTCATGGATAGGAAACCAACAAATAAACAGATGTTTGTTGTTTGGCTCATTGTCAAAACATATGAAGGATGAAACTTCATGAAGGATGTCCCCCCAACATAAGGGAAAAACGTAGTGATTGTATTTGAACTGCTGGTCTCAGATTGATTGTTGGAATATGCTTCAGGTGAATCACTATAAAGTGGTGGTGGAGGGATTGGACCAAGAGTGTTACTGACAGGGATATCAATAGTTTTAGAAGTACCAACTATTTGTGAATAAAAACTACTTGTTGGTGAAAGCTCATGAGAACCCTTTGAAAGTGCTGGTACAATTGTGCCAATATCCAAGAAGTATTCAATGGTTTGATTCATCTCTTTTAAGGATGGCAAAGGATGTATAAAAACTTTTGTTCTATAATCCTCTGTATTGATTTAGTAGTTTGTTGAGAACTTGAAACTATTGGTTTGTCTTTTGATTCAAATCTGAGGATTTCTAGATCAAATAATTTAGCTGGGTTGGCAGGTATTCTGAGTGTGGACATTTCATTGAACTTGACATTCATTGTTTCTTCAATTGCTTTAGTTTTGGAATTAAAAACTCTGTAGGCTTTTATAGTTGAAGAATAGCCAATAAAATATCCATCGACTACATACATTGGCGGCAAACTTTGATATAGAATCTTTCAAGTTGAGAATAAAAAAAGGAAAACCAAAATCTTTGAAGAAAGAGATCAATGGTTTGATTTTCATCATTACCTCATAGGCAGTCTACTGGTGTCTTTGATTTACTAAGACCCTGTTTTGCACATAACCAGTAGTATTCACTGCTTCTGTCAAAAAAGAAAGTGGTAGAGCCGAATCAGCCAACATGGATCTAACAACTTCAGTTAGTGTTATGTTGTTTCTTTCTTTCAACAACCCCATTTTGTTGTGGTGATTTTGGCACACTGTATTGTCTTACAATTCGTTTGTTGTCTTACAATTCCTTTACTTACACGTTTTCTGGGAGAAAACACGAATACTACTTGGATAATGTATTTTTTTAATCACTCGTGTACTAAACACACTTGTTATCATGAAAGTTTTTACACACCGAACCATTAATATGAGATGGAGAGGTAATATTTGGTAGTAATATTGGGTTTAATAAACCCCACACCGTGTTGGGAGCCGGGCGTGAAACATTGACCTAACTCAAGTACCACGTTCGTGACAGACGTGGTGGAAGGCACCAAAACACAACAGTCACCATCGGTTCATTTGTTTAGTAACTTGTAACAGGCTAGCTACCTAAGATATAATTTGGAATGTACATTATCTGCTACGCTTTTATGACTGCCAAAACTTGTCAACTCAACAGCCTTGTGTTGACACTTTAAGTACGTTTTTTCTCAGGTCGCTAAGGTACACATCAGGACTATAATGCATCTTGGAGTCGCATTGGTTTTATCAAACATTTAGACTCAGCTTTAACTACATTAGTTATTTTTGATTTTATAATTATTTATGCTTCCGCAACTCAAATATGTTAACAACATTTTCTTAGAGCAAACATGGAAATATTTAAACTCATATAATAATCGTTCAACATGACTAATGACTGTGATCCTTGTTTGTCACGCGCCTCGCGGTAGAACTCTGCAGATGGAATTTAAGGGTGTGACAGAAGTACATGTTGATATCCTTTTGAAGGTATTACGACTTTAATTTTTAGAGTTTTTTCTTTCGGTTGCTAATGCGAGTATTGATGCCATTAGGTACTCAATCAATGTTGACCGGCACCAAAATACCACTAGTTAGTTATTATTTACATTGTTTGGATATGACATTCTATAATTAAATATTATAAATTGCATTTAAATATAACGTAATCAAAAACTAAAAATGAAAAATAATATATTTAAATATTATATAATGGATAAGAAATTTATATATTTAGAACTCAAATAATTAAAATTATACATAACATAACTAGCAGGGTTGTGAATTATTCAGTTTTGAGTATTATTGGCATAAACCAACTCAAAACCCGTAAATTTGATTTTTGATAACCGTTTGGTTTCAAATTTCATTATGGGTTTGGTTTGGTATCATTTGGTTTAAAGTTTTGGAGCTGGAAACAAAGTATCACTAAATAATGAATTTGACATTGAAACTTGAGCCTATTTTTATATTTTATAGATCATTACACATTTGGACCAATTGTTTGAGCTATACCGTTTTTAACTTTAATAAATTACTTACTGTTCAAAATAAAGTTGTAATACATAAATTCAATAACTGACATTATAAAATAAAATGATTTTTCGATTGTTCACCTTGGTTTAGTTTTACGGTTTTTTAGAAAACACAAAACCGATACCAAACATAAAATTTGGTATTTTTAAAAAAGAAAAATAAAACCTTTGGTTTTTGTTTGGCTTTAGTTATTTTGGTTTTGATTCTTTTATTTCGGTTAAGGATCAATATTTTCAGTCCATACACATCCCTGTCTAAATATTAAGGATCACCTGAACTATAGTTTGATGATTTTCGGCTTTAAGCCTTTTTTTTCCCTTTAGTTTGAGCTTGGGTTCTCATTGCGAGTGTTTTTCTTTCAGCTAATTCGTGAACGTGTTTAGTTTTGGGATCATGTTTGTTGTTTGTAAGATTTGAGAATGTATGATTGAAAAAAAAAAAGAAGGAAAGGAAGAAGAGTAGGTGTGAAAAAAAATGAAAAAGGATAATTGTAAAGATAGCAGGTAAATAAATGATGGTGGGGATTTAAAATAGTGGTTGGAAAATATAAAAAAAAAACAAATAAACTTCTAAGTTTCACAAAAATAATTATTTAAAAATTTATTATCTAGAATTTAATGAGCTTAAGAAAATTAAAATACAGATATATTAAACACTATTATTTATACATTATCAATTTAAAACATAGTTTTGTTATATGTAGTTGTACCACTTGCAATTATGGTTTTATATAGGGCTGTGAACGAACCAAACGTTCAGCGAACAGTTGTTGAACCGTTTGGTGGGAAGTTCGTTTACGTTCATTCGTTTAATAAATGAACGAACATGAACAAGAAATTTTGTTCGATTAGTTAAATGAAAGAACATAAACAGAGATCTCGTTCGTTCATTTGTGCTCGTGAACGTTAGATAATGTGTTAATGAACATTTGTTCATATTCATTTGTTTATATTGTTCATAAAGATTTTTGTACATTTATTTATCATATCTAAACATTTACTATTCTTTATTTTATTACCTTAACAATCAAATAAGAAACCTCATTCTCACCATGTTCTGTATCGTTCCCCTTTCCTTCCTCATTATTCACATCTCAAGTTCTGGCGTTGCTCCCTTAGCTATCCATTTTTTATCCTTTATCGTCTTCACTGATTTTATTTGTGTTCATGAGCTATTCGTGAACACATGCATTTCCTTAATGAACGAACAAGAACATAAAATCCTATTCGGTAAGAGTTCATGAATAGTTCTTATACACATTATATCCTTAACGAACGAACATGAACAAGGTCTTTTTTGTGTTCATTTGGTTCGTTTACAACCCTAGTTTTATATGTAATTAGTTGTTGTACTATTGCATTGAGTGGGTGTACATTTGGTGGGTTTATAAACCCACCTTAAACACATTGTTGGCGTCATTTGTACTCTTTTGACACCCTACCACTACCGCACACCTCCACCTTTTGCCACCGTTCTTCGTCGGCAATCTTACTTTCGTTGTTCTTTACCTTTAAAAGGTCAACCCTCAACATTGATTAGGTTTGTGTGTCTATTTTGCGGTGTTTTATTTTGATATTTTTGGGTTTTATGTGCCGGTATTGTAGGATGAAGGTCTTAGGGCTTTCACCGGCTACTGTTATACACCACCATGATTGTTTATGACTGGGGTTTCTATGTGTGTCTTGATATGCATGTCTACCTGAAGCCGTTTTATAGCCATCGATTTGCAATCTGCCATTTTTGTAGCTTTAATAGCTTTGACTTCTTGAAAACTTGAAAGTTTGTATACCATTTTGGTTCATTTCGATGAAGATGAGACCATCGTCGTCATCCGAGATTTAACCTTTCAAGCTGAAATTATAAATTACTAAGCTTTTACTTTGATATGTTAATAACACTAGTAGAACGAATCTTATTTTGTTAGAGAGTTTTGGTTATGATTTGTTTAATGCATCTGAGAATCTGGTGTTAATTTTTTTCCCAAATTGGCTTACCCCACATGCCTTTTGGTATACATATGAACAATTTTAGCAATTGTGTGTTGCTTACTATAGATGTGTATGTGTTATACTTAATTTGTATTCTCAGTTATCTGTGTCTGTTGACAATGATTATGCTTATTATCAGGCTAGGCAAATATATTTACAACTATAATTAGTTTATGGGCCTAAATTTCTTAGGGTTTTGTCTATGGGTAAGGCTTTGAAGATGAAATGCATTTATCGTATGTTTGTTGATCATTTGTAATCGCTTATTCAAAGTCCAAAATTATTCAAAATCCAAAATTATTCAAAGTTCAAAATTTCTTACAATTCAGACTCAGAAGTTTTCTGCTGTTCATTTATGTATTATTAATTTACAACATATCGATGTATTGGGTTGTTGTAGCTTTAACTACTTGTTAGGATCTGAGTTTGAATTACTTGTAGTTTTTGTTTCAAAAATGGAAATGATTGAACTAAAAGAGATTTGCAGCGGAATAAGATGGAAAACTTTTACTACAAGCAATGGTCGTTTGTTTTCATCATCATCATGCTTTCAAGTTAATTAACTTGCATATTATTCACAAACTCCCTCTCAGCCTTTGCAATTACAGTTTGGTAATGAGAAAATGCAAAGAAGATGATATGCGAAAGTTGATCTTTTAAGAGACAAGTTTAAAGGTTACAAGAGTTGCCTATTTATACTAACTATCTAACCTCTGAGCATCTTTGATGACGTCAGGGTTGATAGTGACAGGAAATAATATGTAACTAACTCTAAACACTGCTTATACTAAACTATCTGTGCTTGGCACTGTTACATTGATTAACTAAGCTAATGACTAAACTCTGATTCCTATCCTCTGTCCTTGTTAACTCTGGCAGACCTTGAAGCTTTGTGAAGGCAGATGATAGAACGAGCAGTCTTTATGGAAAGCAGTGTAAGTACATCAGAGGATGTAACCTCTGATAGTTGAACCAAAGCTCGGATAGTGTTGTTTGGCTTTATATCATCTATTCCTTTTATAGGGTTCAATCCCAACAATCTCCCCCTGGAACAGATGATGCCAAAAACACTTTATTCTTGGTTTTTATTCCTCAGAAGGAATTCTCTTATTTGACCTTTGAATTGAAGTTCAAAGTTAAGAGATTCCATGTCATCAGCATCCTTCACCAACTCTAAACATAGTAGTTCTTGGAAGTCTTCTACTGTAAGCTCATAAGCATCTTCCATGGATAGTTTAGTGGCTGCACCATCAGACTTGAGCAATGTCAATTCATTGGTGTCTTTGTCGACCTTCCATTTTAGAATTTTTGGGTCTGATGGGTTTCTTGAAGGAGCCTTTATTGCAGAGGTTTGTGAATGAGCTAACATTGATAAGTCTTTAGCCAGCTTGGCACTTGTATCATCTGTATGATAATTAATCATATTCTGAATCCCTTCTTTTGTAAATGTATCCTCCAACTCTTTGTCAGTCTTTTCATTCATCTCCCCTTGCTTTTTCCTGTGTTGCAGGGCAAGTGTGGAGTGGGCAGATGTTGAGCTGGACCTTTTGGAGAGTTGAGCTCTGAGGATAGCATCTTCTTTTGAGTAATCAGGCTTGGGAGGCATGGATGGATCCTTTTTCCTTCTCTCTTCCAAACTTTTGTAGGTGTCTATCACCCTCACCTCACCCCATCTCATCACTTGGTTTTTGGAACCATATGATTTTGGATCAGTTCTTGCTTCATTCTCTTCAACTTCAAGACATTTTAAGAGATATCTTTCTTGTATAAATCCCAGTTGGGAAGAGTTGGCTTTTTGAGAGGGTCTTTCAACATTTCTTGCATTCTATTGATTTCTTCTCTCAGCTCATCTATGCTCCAATCCCTGAACTGTGGCCTTGTTGCCTTATACATCTTCTTTTCCATGATATACTCAATGAGTTCACTCTTGAGCAACTTATCTTCCCTTACTGACAACTGGTTGCTCAGATCCTTGACAAAGTTTTGCAGAATGGTGACCTTACTCAGTTGAAAGGACATGATAATCTGTATTTCTCTATCATTTTTACCAGCTGATTCTCTTTTGGCAATATCCTCTGCTTGCTTCTTTTTCAATTCTAGATAAGCATCAACATTTACTGGTCTTGGATAGCCATAAAAAGATAGAATTATTCTTTTGTCAGGGTCCTCCTCTGAAAAGAAACTTAGGATCTCTTCCCTGACTGCTAGTAAATCAAGAGGATACAACTTTACTGCAGGAATGACTTTAAGAGTTGAAGAAGTTGTAAGCACTAATGTGGGGATCACTGGTGATGATGATAGTGGAAGAGATGCAGAGATCTCATCATCATTTATCACTTTGGTGATTTTCCTCCTTTTAAACCTTAAGGTGGGTGATGGTGGTTGTGGGATTTTTGGTGGTGTAGATAATGGTTGAGTTGATGTGGGAAATGTGATTATGGCAGTGGATAGAGATGCATATGTTGCAACCTCTGCTGTATCAACAGATGTTGACACAACAGTTGCTGTAACATCTGCTTGTGTGGATGTGGGTTGTGGTTTTGAAGATGTGATAGGTTTTTGAGATGCAGAGGTTTTAATGGTTGGACTGGTTTCAGGCTTAGTTTTAGGAGGTGTGGATGTTGGTTGCCTGGCTTTTCTAGCAGGAGCTCTTTTTGAAGAAGTACCAACCTCTCCTTTTTCTTTTTGCTAATCAATCTTTTTCTCAACCAACACTCTGCTCTCCTCAATCACATTCTTCTTGTGACTAGCCCTTGCCTTGGCCACAATTTCATCAGTCAAATCAATCTGCTTTGGACCATCAGGCCTTGGGATATTTACTGTTGGTCTGACCTTATCATCATCTATTGTTAACTTCTTTGGACCCAAAGGTTTCTCCCCCTTTTTGGCTTCATCGGTTGTAACAAATATAACCGTTGGAGGTGCATGGCCAGTGGTTGTGAGTAAATGTGCTTTGATGGCTTTAATGTCTGATGCAGTGTCTTGATACCTTGATTCAAACGTGTTTCGAACATTATTCACATGATGCTTGTGTTGTAAATCCAAATAATGTTGTTGATGTTGAAACAGAGGGTTAAGAGCTTCTTTGAGATCAGCAGTGGATAGAACATAGGGTTGACTTTTTGTAGCTATCATCTGCTTTAGTAAATCTTTGATTTCACCAACAGAGTTTTCTATTCTGGTCACTCTCTCCGTCAAATCCTGGTATTTTAGATCATCACCTAATTTAATAGGATCATCTGAACTCATACCAGTGGTGGTAGTTATATCTATGTCATCATGAGCAATGGTTTTAGGACCAGCTTCAAACATAGATGCCCCTTTGTCTTGGTACTATGGACTTCCCACAATAGAGGTAGCAGTTGTTTCCTCAGCAGTGGTTGCCTTCAACCAAGTCTTATTAATGAAACCACTGTCCAACTGAGAACTAGGGAGTTCAGCAATTGTAGTGGCTGCTTGTAAAGAAATATCACCAAGGGTTACATGTAACCCAAGGGATGTAGCTTCTTCATTTGCTGATGGGCTAGCAATGAATAAAGAATCAGACCCAGCCATTGGATGAAGTATATTCTTAGTAATAGGTTGTTGAGAAGTGCTGGTTTATGTCTGAACTAATTCAATTGCATTCAGCAATGGTACAATTGTGGGTGGAAGTGAAGGTATCGATGAAGGTGGTTGAGTAGAAAACGACATTGCCCTAGGAGAGGGGCTATGGAAGATAGACCCAAGTGGATCTAGAGCTTCATAAAGTGGTGTCCCTGTGTCTACAACATTTTCCTTTTGTGAGGAAGATGGAGGAGTTTCAAAGCCGGTGGGAGATCTTTGAACCATCTGCTGTGAAGAAGTAGCAGTAGTGGTTTGTGACTTTGGTGCTGTCACAGGGTTAACCTCTGGGATCTCATCTTCCAGAGGACCCTTTTTGGGTTTGGTGGGCTTTTTGGAGATTGTTTTGGTTTTCTTTTTGGAAATTTTTGGTGTGGGTTTCAGGGCAGCGGTTGTGTTGCCCTGATCACCAAGAGCAGTGGGCTCAGTAGCAAGAGGTTGAGATTGAACATTTTGTTCTGGTAAAACTTGCTCATCCTCCTCTACTTGTGTTTTCTCAACTTTATCTTGGTTTGTTATTCTGGTGAAAGTTTCATGATTAAGGCTGCCTGGATTAACCACAGAGCCTTGTTTACTTTGAGGACCTTTGATTTGATCCTGCAAGTAAACATTCAAGAAACGTGGATGCATCAAAAAAGCTTTTCTTTTTTCAATATTTTTAAAATTATTTACAAGATCATTGAACAATATCTGGGAGTAGTTAAAATCTGTTTCAGTTAAAATTGCATACCCCAAATATTGCATGTTCAATGGGATTTCATTGAAAGCAGTGGATTTTGCTGAGAGACAAGTAAGAATGGTGTGAAAGAAAAATCTCATCTCAGCAGGAAAGTTAGGTTTAAAGATGGTCATACCTTTCATCTGGCCGATATAACCTCTTTCCAGAAACTCTGCTTGGATCTCATTAATTGGAAATGACACAGGGTGTTGTATGTCATTTAACTTAAAAACTTGAGAAATCGATTGGGGGCTAATTTGCATCAACACCCCCTACTCTTGAAATAATTGTATAAGGAACACCATTAGCAGATGAGTGAACCTTTGCATTTTTCCAGAAATCACGAAGAGCATCAATGTGGGGGCTTTGACGGTTAACATGTGCAAGAATTTTGACTTTTGCAAAATTCGAATCATTGGATGATAGCGAGTATTTGCGTCGTTTTCTTCAAGTATGGCAGCGTAATTGTGTGGGGTTTTGATTATGAGAATGAACGGTGGAGGTTCTTCTTGCGATTTAGCTTTGGATTTTGAAGATTTTGATTTAGGAGCCATGGTGTTTGAGAGAAAAACTGTTTTGATATTTTGAAATCAACACAGTTTAGAGTAACCACTGGTGAGATAAAACTAGGGTTTTATAAGGGTTTTGAAAAAGTGAACATGACGTGGCATCTGTTGGAAGATCCGATGGCTAACATCTGGCCACGTGTAACCTTTGATGAGAAAAGTAACCGTTGATATGACAAACCACTGTTTTAGGATAGAGGTTTGGACAAAACTGATTTTTAACACTATCAGTGGATAGCTATCAGTGTTTTGAAAAATGGAAAAAAATAGAGATCAGAGGATACACTTTAACAGTGGATAAGATTTTTAAGCCTATCAGAAGTTTTGAACAAACAGATGTTATGAACAGACTTTTAAAGATTTATTGAAAATTTTTAATTTTAACTATTTTTAAGGTGTTTTTGATTTTCTGAAAACATTTTGATGCTATGTACACATGGATTTACAAGAAAACTTGTTTTTAATCCATGTTTAGCATTCCAATTCTTGAGATCAATTTTTCAAAGGTAGATGTATCTAATGCCTTGGTTAAAACATCTGCCTATTAATCTGAAGTACGGACATGATGTAAAGAAATCAAACCTTTTTCATAGCAATCTCTCACAAAGTGATGTCTGATGTCAATGTGCTTTGTTGTTGAATGAGAAACTTGATTTTTAATGATATTTTCAGCAGCTTGACTGTCCAATTTGAGTGGAGTCTTTAGTGCAGTTATACCAAAATCCAGCAACTGGTTTTGAAGCCACAAGAGTTGAGCAGTGCAGCTAGCAGCAGCAATATACTCTGCCTCAGCAGTGGATGTTGAAACTGCAACCTGCTTTTTGCTTTGCCAAGACACTAGACAATCACCTAGGAATTGACATCCTCCCGATGTGGACTTCCTTGTAGTTTTACACTCAGCAAAATCACTATCTGAAAAACCTGAAAGCTCAGTATTCCCATTAGCTTGATACCAGATACCAAGTGTGGGAGCACCTTTTATGTATCTGAATATCCTTTTTACAGCAATAAGGTCAGACTTTCTAGGTAATTCCTGTGATCTGACACAAACACATGTTGCAAACATGATGTCTGGCCTTGATGCAGTTAGGTACAATAAAGACCCAATCATGCTTCTATAAAGAGTTTGATCAACAAGGTCATCTTTACCATCAATGGTGACTAGCTTGGAGATTGCCATGGGTGTGCTATATGGTTTACAATCATTCATATCAAACTTTTTAAGCAGTTCTTTCACATACTTGTTTTGATGGATAAATGTACCATTGTGCAATTGTTTAACTTGAAGACCAAGAAAACATTGGAACTCACCCATTGCACTCATCTCAAACTCTGCTGCCATGAGTTTTCGAAACTCTTCACACATAGCAGTGCTTGTGGATCCAAAAATGATGTCATCCACATAAATTTGGACAAGCATCAAATCTTTTCCTTTCCATTTTAAAAACAGGGTTTTATCTATTTTGCTTCTAGTAAACCCTATTGATAAGAGAAAAGTGGATAGAGTTTCATACCAGGCTCTTGGTGCCTGTTTCAAGCCATACAATGCTTTGTTGAGCTTGTAGACATGATCAGGATGGAATGCATCTTCAAAACCTGGAGGTTGACAGACATACACCTCTTCTTTGATTTTTCCATACAAAAATGCACTCTTTATATCCATTTGAAACACCTTTGTGTTGTGGTTAGCAGCAAAAGCTAAGAACAGGCGAATAGCTTCCAACCTTGCTACAGGAGCAAAAGTCTCATCATAGTCTATACCTTCTTCCTGTCTGTAGCCTTGAACCACGAGCCTTGCTTTGTTTTTTACAACAATACCCCTTTCATCAGTTTTGTTCTTGAAGACCCACTTTGTGCCAATTGGACTTACATCTTTTGGCAGTGGCACAAGCTCCCAAACTTGTTGTCTTTTGAACTGAAGGAGTTCTTCTTGCATGGCCTCTACCCAGCTGTTGTCTTTCAGTGCCTCTTGGTACTTGACTGGCTGTATGAGTGATAGAAAACCAGCAAAAAGACAAATATTTTGGGATTGGCTTCGTGTGAGCACCCCAGATTTGATGTTGCCAATAACTTGATCTGCTGGATGGCTTTTGAGATATATCAAATCACCTTGGTATGGAACAATAGCATTTTGAGGTGATGGCTGCAAATGTGTATCATCTGAGCTAACCTCTGCTGGTGAAATTGAAGTATCAGCCACTGATGAGAATGGTGGTAGTGGTATTGGGGGTATAGAGGTAGCATTCTGATGATTTTGGTGCCTAGATGTAGGACTTTTATCAACAGATGTTTGATTTTGTGAGCTGGCAGAGGTTTGAGGATCAACCACTGTTGACCCAGAAGTGGCAGAGTTTACACAAGAGCTTGTAGCACTTGATCCTCTGTTTGAAGAATAGACTTTTGTTTGTGGAAGCACACAGTCATATCCTTGATCTTGATCTTCTTCAGATGATTGTGGTGTACCTGCATTGTCTAGCTTGATAGAAACATCAACAAATGTGAATTTATCTAAATCAAAAAGCTCTGCAGTATTTGCTGGGATTTTCAGTGATGATAGTTCATTGAACTTCACATTCAAAGTTTCTTCAACACACTTTGTACTAGAGTTAAAAACTCTGTAGGCTTTGGCAGTGGTTGAGTATCCAAGAAAATAACCCCAATCAATTTTGGCTGCAAACTTAGATATAGAATCTTTTAAGTTCAAATGAAACATGGACAGCCAAACTTTTTAAAATATGAAATCAGAGGTTTGATTTTATACAAAATCTCATAGGCAGTCTTTTGATGCCTAGGGTTAATCAAAACTCTGTTTTGAACATAGCAAGAAGTGTTTACAGCCTCTACCCAAAAGGACAGGGGTAAACCAGAATCTGCTAGCATAGTTCTTGTTGATTCAATTAAGGTTCTGTTTTTCCTTTCAACCACCCCATTTTGTTCTGGAGTTCTTGGAATGCTAGATTGTCTAACAATTCCTTTTGACTCACAAAAAGCATTCAACTCCCTATTTTTAAACTATGTTCCATTGTCACTTCTAAAGATTTTTACTGGAAGATCAAATTGTTTTTCTACTTGTTTGACAAAGTTTTGCAAAATGCTTGCAGTTTCATCCTTAGAATGAAGAAAAAAGGTCCATGTAAACCTAGAGAAATCATCAACTATCACTAGGCAATACCTTTTGTGTTTTAAGCTCATGATTTACACTAGGCCAAACAAGTCCATGTGCAACAGTTGTAAACATTGGCTTGTTTTGGACTCCTCAATTGATTTGAAAGAACTTTTATGTTGTTTGCCTTTTAAACAGGAAACACAATGTTCATCACCGGAAAATTGCTTGTGAGGCAAGCCTCTTACAAGACTTTGTTTTGAGAGTGTGGTGATAGTTTTAAGATTTGTGTGTCCAAGTCTTCTATGCCATAACTCAGTCTCTTTGCTAGAAGCAACTGAGAATAGGCATGTTCCAGACATAGGATTATCTTTTAACATATCTACCACATACACATTCCCACTTCTCTGTGCAGTGAGTTGTGCTTTTCTCTCAACAATGATTTGATCAATCTTTTTAACAACCTCTGGTCCCACAATTTGACAAGTTTTCTTAGTGAAGAAGGATCCATATCCTCTGTCACTCATTTGTGAGACACTCAGCAGGTTAAATTTCAGATTGTCAATCAAATTCACATTTTTCAAACTTGAGTTTACCAGCCAGAACCCACCCCGACCCTAAGACCTTTCCCTTTGAGTTATTACCAAAAGATATATCACCCCCCCATGAGCCATGAAGTCCTCGAGAAGGGCTCTACATCCTGTCATGTGCCTAGAACCTCCACTATCTACATACCATAAGTTATCAAGGCAAGTAGAGGGTCCCTGCACATCAAGTAAATAGATCAGTTAAGATTGGTCTCCAAAGCCAAAATGGCTTTGGATGGGGTCACAGATGGTCCAGCCTCAAGTCTAGGACAATGGTCAGTGGTTTTGAAATTTTCTTGTAACATCTGCTCTTGACCATTACCTATCAGATGATTGTATCCATAAGGGTGCATGTTTACTCTTTGCTTTGAAGGCTTTTTGTAGCCTTCATAAGCATGAGGAACCCTTTTATAAGTAGGTTGGCCATACCCTCTTGGAAATGAGTTTGAAGGTGGGGCATCTGTCACTTGCACCTCTCTTTGAACAGAGGTTTTGGTTAAGGCTTTTGTAACAGATGTTTCAATTGGTTCAAAACTCTGCTTGGATTTATTTCCAACAGAACTTGAACTTTCTTTTTCAAGTGCTTTTGCCTTGATCTCTTTTACCTTTTGTTCATAGTTTTTGAGATAGGCACACTGTTGAGTTGAGTGATTTGTTTTGCTGTAGATGGTGCATTTTGAAGAGTTTTTGATACCACAAGTTTTGTTAATGTCATAGGCTTTTAAAAGAAAACAATCTGCAGCCACATTATTTCTTTTTTCACAAATTCACAAAACAAGTTTTTAATCTTTACCTTTCTTTTCCTATCAGACTTTTTCTCAGCAGTGGTTGTAACCTCTGCTGGCACATCTTTGATAGGGATCACTAGTGCTTTTGGGGCTTTAATACCATCAGTGGTTGTGAAGTCCATTGGCTTAAATTTTTCTAAGATATCACATTCATCTGACCAGGTTGGTTTAAACTGATATTTTTCAATTTCTTTATCTTTTGTTGAAACATCTGGTTTTTCCAAAACAATTTTGTTTCCAGCTTTATCTGTGATTTTTATCTCTTCACCAGCCAAATTTGTAGGGACAACTTCAACCAACTCAGAATCAATTTCAGCAACATTTTTCTCATTTTGGTCATAGGCTCTAAAACCTACACCAAACTTAATGTTGTTCTTGATCTGTGCATCAAACATAATTTCATAATCTTTGCAGGACTCAACCCATTTTTCACAAGTGATTTGGGTTTCTTCTAACTCCATTTTACAAACTTGGTTTTTTTCTACCATAGTTTTGAGTTGGTCCTTGGTTATGCTTGATTCATGTCTTAGGCTACTCATTTCAGAATCTTTTTCACTTAACTTTGATTTTAACCCTTTAATCAGTTTTTCAAAATTAAGTTCATCTTCTAAAATTTTGTTTCTCAGGTTTTCATTTACCTTTTTGATGTTTGCAAAAGCAATGATGCATTTGTCAGTACATAGATCTTTAAGGATCTGAGGTGATACCTTTGTAGCAGCGATAAGAGCACAATCGCACTCATCTTCACACACATCAATGTTCCATGGGTCAGTAGGAGAATTCTTTTCCTTATCAGCAGCATTTTCTCTTTCTTCACTTGAAACCACTGTTTCATCACAAACTTGAACTTCATCAGATTTTGACACTATCTCCACAGATTCAACACCTTCAGCAATTGTCTCTAAGGCCATTAAACAAAATTCTTGTTCAACATCATTTTTGGCTATTAAAGCAAAGTTTTCATCAGTCAAATCCTCAGGCAAACTGCTCCAGTCAACATAACTTTGTGTGAAAAAGCTTTGTTGACCAACCTATGCTTGACTAGCAGTGGCTTAAGTAGGTTGTGTAACAATGGGTGCTTGTTGTACAAGCACTTGAGGATGTGATGGTGCCTGAACAT
This sequence comes from Scalesia atractyloides, assembly GCA_947069175.1. Lineage (NCBI taxonomy): Eukaryota > Viridiplantae > Streptophyta > Magnoliopsida > Asterales > Asteraceae > Scalesia > Scalesia atractyloides. Next base: position 26,235,547 of record CAMTDV010000005.1, read on the forward strand.
ATTGAATTTGTGGAGCAGTGGATTGAACATAATGCACTGGAACAGTGGTAGCAGGGTGTGCAAAATGGGCAGTGTTTTGAACATGTTGAGCAGGGGCATATTGTGAATAATGAGTAGTGTTTTGTGTGTGCTGAGGTCTAGGGCCAGGATGAGTCACTATTGGTCCAGAACTTTGAGACCTACATTCTCTGGCAAAGTGTCCTAGCCTATTACACTAATAACACTTGACTTTTGATTTATCCAGCCTAACCTTCAACCCCCAATGCAAACCTGGGAATTTTCTACCAGATCTCTTGTAAAACTTACTAGTCCTAACATTCAATAAGGCCAGTTGGTGCAAAATATCCATTTCTTCAAGATCAGAAGGTTCAATGTGTTGCAAATCATTCAGCTCAAAGGATAGATTGTCAGAGGTTTGGCTTTCCCCACTAGCAGCAAAAGCATAGTTGGGTGCATATGTTTCAGATCCAAAGTTCCCACCTGATGTAATATCTATATAGTGATCATAACTTTGGTCCTTACTGCTGCCAGAACCCTCTTCTTGGCCAAAAAGAGTTGTATTACCCAATGAGTAATCATCAGTCATTTTGCTAGAATCTTGCAACTTCTTTTTCTGGTTTAACTCTCTCTCATAAGTGAGGAGTATCCCATGAAGTTGTGTCAACGACATTTCTTTAAACCCAATAGATTTTCGCGTTACATAAGCTACCGTCTCCCACTTATCTGGTAACGATCTAAGGAAACGACTATTGACAGTCGAATTAGGAAATACCACGTTAACCAGTCTAAGTTCACTGATAAGACAGCTGTAACGTTCAAATTGTTGTGTTAGAGACTCTCCTTTCAAGTGACAAAACGTTTCATACTGTTGATTCAGAACTTCTCTATTACTTTCTATCACTTCCTCAGTCCCACCAAATTGCTCCTTAAGTGCATCCCATAACTCCTTTGCACTATTGCAATGGAGTAGACCAGCATAAATTTCATTGGGTAAGGCTGAAGAAACTATGCTAAATGCCTTAGCATCCAATTCAATTTTCTGGAAATCCTGCTCCGAAAAGTTTTCAGGATTTTTTGGCACTTGTTTGGTTGGATCTTCTGTGCTTGAAACCATTGGAACATGAGGTCCATAAGCAACAGATCTCCAGCAACCGGTGTTTTGCTGGGCAAGGATGTGACCCATCCGTCGTTGCCAAATGAAATATTCATTTCTTTTGAGCATCGGCGGTTTGAACAAGGATCCAGAATTGGCATCCTGTGTGTTTTGAGACATTTTCAGTTGATTTTTTTTCAAATTTTGTTTTTTTAAAAACTTTGAACGTAGTAAAAACTTTGAATATCAAACAAAAACAACCAAACTTATTAGCAAGAGAGTTGATCTGTTCGAACCAAATCGATTGTTAGATCGAATTTAATGAATCAAGCTCTGATACCAATTGTTAGGATCTGAGTTTGAATTACTTGTAGTTTTTGTTTCAAAAATGGAAAATGATTGAATTAAAAGAGATTTGCAGCGGAATAAGATGGAAAACTTTTACTACAAGCAATGGTCGTTTGTTTTCATCATCATCATGCTTTCAAGTTAATTAACTTGCATGTGATTCACAAACTCCCCCTCAGCCTTTGCAATTACAGTTTGGTAATGAGAAAATGCAAAGAAGATGATATGCGAAAGTTGATCTTTTAAGAGACAAGTTTAAAGGTTACAAGAGTTGCCTATTTATACTAACTATCTAACCTCTGAGCATCTTTGATGAAGTCAGGGTTGATAGTGACAGGAAACAATATGTAACTAACTCTAAACACTGCTTATACTAAACTATCAGTGCTTAGGACTGTTACATTGATTAACTAAGCTAATGACTAAACTCTGATTTCTATCCTCTGTCCTTGTTAACTCTGGCAGATCTTGAAGCTTTGTGAAGGCAGATGATAGGATGAGCAGTCTTTATGGAAAGCAGTGTAAGTACATCAGAGGATGTAACCTCTGATAGTTGAACCAAAGCTCGGATAGTGTTGTTTGGCTTTATATCATCTGTTCCTTTCATAGGGTTCAATCCCAACACTATTTGAATGTTATTTGTATGTTTTAGTTGTTCCCAAACATTGTTAATCTGTACATTCGTATGGTGAATAACTTTTGTTTTTAGTGTTTGTGAGCCATATGAAAGAATAAGGTGTATGTATTAAATGTGATGATATTGCTCGGTATTTGGCCTGACATTTTTTAATGCACCCATACCGTTGTTATGAGCTTTGTAAATCATTTGTCTGTTTGGACATTTTGTGTGGCATGTTGTAAATTGATAGCCTACAAATGTGTGTAAATGGGCGATGATGTCTATCATCTTGGTTTACTTAACTTTGAAGGCTTGTATAAGCAACCGGTTAAACAATTAAGCTTGGATTCTTTTCTCTATCAGGTGAACCCACATGCAGGGAAGACAAGTAGAACAAAAAGGAATCTTTTATGTTACAACAGAAAGGACACATGACAGCATTTCAGAGGGAAACAGCTATAAAATGTTCTAGAAACAATTAAAGCTCAATCGTGCAAGGGCATGAGCGGTTACAACAGAATTTACATGTGGCACGATCTGATGCTTTCCTTGTAGTCACGATGATGGTACACTTCATAACAAAAAAGGCAAAGAAGCATCGTTTGCCACGTGTCAACTCCCTAGCCGTAGATCAACGCCATGATCCGTGTGCTTGGATGACAAAATAACTAATTAACGGCGTTAGGAGAGATTCTGTTAACTTTTCCTCTCTCACATTTTGGCGCCTAAATCCGGCTATAAATAAGTAACTTCGGGTACAAGCAAAAGGTATTCACTCTCACTTACTCTCTCTCTTACTTCACTTAAACTATTCCGATCAACCTGTACTTATTCTCACGCCAGAGGGTGGTCACGGAGAGAACCTTCATTCTCCCCGTGGCGAGTCTAATGACGGTTTGTTTTACAGTGTTTATCAGAAGCTTCTATCATCACGGAACAATCGGAAGATTAACCTCTTATGTAGAAACTCTCTCAACGGATCTGATCTGATTCCGGTCGATTAGATCTGGTGTTTCTTCATTGGCACCCACCGATTTCTCACCTTTTTCTCTCATCTTTTCGTTTGTTTCGTCTAAATCGTCAGTGTCATGGCCGATGGTTCATCTCATCCTTTAGGTCCTCGATCTGAGATTCATCATGTTGCTCATGGCGCTCGGGACGACGGACAAATAGAAGAAGCGTCTTCCAGCGAAGCTGATGCTCGACATGACCTTGGTCATACGAGCATTCCGGTAACTTCGGCAGCTCCTCACGTCGATGTTGCATCAATTTTACCAACAGGCGAGACTCCGTTGTCTTGGCTTGTCAAATCTCAAACTGCTCTAAATGCTATGTATGCTCAACTCTGTGATTAGACCGGAACTCCAGCTTTTCAAGCTCCGGCTAATGCTCCTCAGGTCTATGCTTCGCCGGCACCTCGAGCGTTGAGTTATGATTCACAGATCCGTGCTCGTGCACCTTCGCACGTATCTATAGAAGGAACTGAGATGCATTCTCAATCCAGGAATGATTCTGTTCATTCTGGTAATCGAAATCAAGAAGACAATACTCAACGTCGCACATCTGTTCACTAACGTTTGGGCCCGCGGCTATCACATAAGCGGGACACCCAATATAATGAGTATGATAAGACTTATGATGAAGGAGATAACGTAAGTGTTTTTATCGATTATCCACAGATCATGTCAACTATAAGCCTAAAATTCGTGCAACATACAACCCTGAGGTTGAGCATGACTACAACCTGGTGTATAGACCTGCTGAAGCAGCTGAACAATCGAAGTTTGTAAGAGAGATAGCGTTGGCTCCACTGGCACGAGCAAAGTTACCATCCAATGTGGGGAAGTTTAATGGTTTAACTGATCCTGATGATCACATGCGCCTCTTCACTGGCGCAGGGTTGATTGGAGGTTGGACGTTACTAATGTGTTGTCATCTGTTCGTACAAACTCTTAACGGCGCCGCGCGTCTTTGGTTTGACAATTTACCCACAGGTAAACTTTCCTATTGGAATGACCTTAAGGAGAAATTCCTTATGCACTTTAGTCAACAAAGGCGTTACGTCAGAGATTCCTCGGATGTGATGAACATCTTGCGAAGGATGACGAGAGCCTAGAGGATTTTATCACTCATTATAACAAGGAAGTATTAGAAATTGGAGATGTACATGAAGATCTTATCCGTGCACAGTTCAAATATGCGGTAAGATGCGATGAATTGATAAGAGTACTTTCTGGAACAACTGGTCTTCCAAAGAGTTGGGATAAACTAATGGTAGCAGCCAAGGTGTATGCGCAAACAGAGCGGAACCTAATTTCCAACAGACCGCCATTACCTCAGAATCGTCCTCAGGATCCGAGTAGGGCGGTCGGAAGTTTAAGAAAGGTTGGAAGGACTCGAACCAAGGTTCATATTCTCCTTATTTACAAGTAGATGCTCACACGACAATTAATAAAATTACTACCCAAAAAGCACTCAAACAGGAGAACCGTGATCGACAATGGACTCCTTAAACAAAGTCCCCAGCAGAGGTGCTTAGTATGGAGAACTATCAGTTTAAGCAACCTCAACCCATGAAAAACAAAAAGGATCAAGACCCGAATCTCTTTTGTGATTATCACAAAGATACAGGTCATACAACTGATAACGGTATCAGCTTGCGCACAGAAATAGAAAAGCTTTGAAGAGTGGTAAACTAACCCACTTAGTACAACAGGTGATTTTTCCCTATTGTTCCGGGAGGTCCACAAGAAGAATGACCAGTCGTGATTACAGGTATTTTCGGGCATTATCAGACCGATTATATGTTTATAGATCCGGGATATTATATATGAGCAGTGTTTTAAATAATTGGATCCAAAGGATAAGGCACGCATAGAACCAGTTTATTTCCCTTTAACTGGGTTCTACAATGAGGCTGTTTTTCCTCTAGGACAAATAGTTTTTCCCATCACCCTTTCAGACGGAAAACATTCGCGAACCATTAAGGTGAATTTTATGGTAATTCCGACAACTTCTCTCCATGATGTCTTATTGGGACGACGGGCGCAACATGATTTTAGCATGATTACATCAGCTCCACATGATGCTTATGATTTCCCAACACCAACAGACATAGCTATTATGTACGCGCGCAAAGAAATAATGTCTATTGAAGAACCAGTTGCTAAATTATCCAAGCCTGTATCTCCAGATGAGCCTAAAAATGGGTGCTTAATGTCAAGTATCCCGAACATACAATTCTTTTGGGTCCCGCAATGACCACAGAAATCCGCACAAAACTAAAACTGCTACTATTTCGAAATAAAGATATTTTCGCCTGGACGCCCGCGGATATGGTTGGCGTCCCGCGCGATGTTGCATAACACTATTTGAACGTCTTTCCTTCGGCAGAGCCGGTGGTACAGAAAAAGCGCAGCTTAGGGCCTGAAAAACTTACGCAATGAACGAACAAGTTTCAAAATTATTGGATGCCGGAATCCTGCACGAGGTAAAGTACCAGAATTGGGTTGCTAATCCAGTCATGGTGCACGGTGGTTGGCGCATGTGCGCTGATTTTAAAGATCTGACAAAGCGTGCCCTAAGGATTGTTATTCTCTTCCAGAAATCGATAAGAAAGTTGACACCTTAGCATCATTTCGATGGAAATGCTTTCTTGATTGCTATAAAGGATATCATCAAGTGCTAATGAAGAAGGAAGATGAGGATAAGACGGCTTTCCGCACGGAGAAAGACATTTTCTGTTACACAAAGATGCCTTTTGGTCTCCGCAATGCAGGAGCCACGTATAAACACCTCACGGAAGCAGTGTTTGGTGATGATATTGGAGTTACGGTTGAGGTTTACATTGATGATCTTGTCATCATGAGTCACACTGAAGATACTATGTTAGCGAACATCCAACGTACTTTTGATTCATTGCGAAAGGTGAACAAAAATTGAATCCGAGCAAATGTTCATTTGGTATGGAAGAAGGCAAGTTCCTGGGATTCATCGTTACAAAAGACGGTTTCAAAGTTAATCCTGATAAATTGGAGGCATTCCAGAGTATGTCTTCTCCTACTACTATTAAAGAAATGCAACGATTGGCTGGACGCCTAGTTGCGCTCAATTGTTTTCTTGCTAATCATGCTGCAAAGTCTTATCCATTCATTCATACACTGCGCAATTGCGTTAAGAAGAATGAATTCTTGTGGACTCCTGAAGCAGAGAGTGCTTTCCAGGATATGAAGAACTGTCTAATACAACTCCAACACTTACCGCTCTACTTGAAAAAGAGCCAATGATTCTATATATGGCCGCCTCTGATATGGCAGTAGGTTCAGTTCTACTAGTTGAACGTGAAGGGGTTCAAACTCCAATTTACTACGTTAGTAAAATGCTCAATGATCCAGAGACGCGATGTTCTATTATGGAAAAATTGGTCTTAGCTCTTGTTCACGCGTCGCACAAGCTACAAAGGTATTTTTCAGGTCATGTAATTACTGTGTTGACAAATTATCACTTGGGGCAAATTTTATCAAAGCCTGACGTATCGGGGCGTCTTGCAAAATGAGCTATTGAGTTGGGAGATTACAATATTTTATACAAGCCACGCCCAGCCGTCAAGGGGCAAATATTAGCCGATTTTATTACTGAAGTGCCAACAGACAAAGTTGATGAATGCGAAGCATTTCAAAATCCGGTCCCCATGACTGATGAAAGACCTTGGGTATTATTCATTGACAGCGCATCAAACAGCGATGGGGCTGGTGCTGGTCTTCGTCTGGTAAACCCTAACAATCAAGAGTTCACGTGCGCTACTCTTCTTGATTTCAAAAGTACAAATAATGAAGCCGAATATGAAGCATTTCTAGCAGGCTTACGCCTCGCTATCAAGATGGGAGCAGCGAACTTAACAGCACACGTAGATTCCTTATTAGTGGCGGAGTAAGTGACTGGAGCTTATGACGCTAAAGGAGACATTATGGCTCTGTATCTAGAGCAGGCAAGGACATTGATCAGTCAGTTTAAACACTTTAAAGTAGTGCATGTTAATCGCAACGAGAATAAACAAGCAGATGCTTTAAGCAAGCTGGCGACTACAAGTTTCAAACATTTGGCTAAAGAAGTCCGAATAGAAGTTTTGAGTAACCCTTCTGTGACACTAAAACAAGTAAGCATCATCGAAGTTGGAAATCCATCTTGGATGTCTCCTATTATTATGTATTTGCTGCATGGTTCTCTCCCTGATAACAAGGCACAAGCAAGAAAGATACGATGCAAGGCCCTTAATTATGAAATGGCGGATCGTATTTTATATCAGAAGTCTTACATGGGTCCTCTTTAACAATGTGTTGACAAGCATGATGCGCAGTACTTAATCAAAGAAATTCACGAAGGATTATGCGGCATTCACGCTGGACCGCGTATGGTTGTAGCCAAGGTTATGAGCGCAGACTATTACTGGCTAGGAATGCATGTCGATGCTTTTGAAACTTTTGCGCAAATGCATGTCTTGTTAAAGACATGCCCCAAAAACCATGCGCCCAAAAAATCCACTTGTCTCGGTAACCGCTGCTTGGCCTTTCCAACAGTGGGGTATTGATTTGGTTGGTCCGTTCCCCGATGCGCCAGGCGTAGTAAAGTTTATCGTAGTTGTTGTGGATTACTTCACCAAATGGGTGGAAACAAAACCTTTAGCCTCGACAACAGCTATGGTAATTAGAAAGTTTATATGGGAACATATTATTTACCATTTTGGGTTGCCCATGCGCATCATCACAGATAATGGCTCAAACTTAGCGTCCGAAGATTTGCAAAAATGGATGCAAGAGATGAAGATTGAGCATGTTTTTTCTTCCGTTGCGCATCCTCAGGCGAACGGTCAAGTTGAAAGTATCAACAAGCAATTAGTTGATGGCATTAAAGCCCGCTTTGGTACGGCGCAACGTGGATGGGTGGATGAGCTTCCCAGTATTCTATGGGCTCATCGCACAATGCCCAAGACAAGCACGGGAGAAACTCCATTCAGTTTGGTTTATGGAACGGAGGCAGTAATCCCTGCTGAGATAGGCCTCCCATCTCCAAGGATGCTCGCCCTGGAGAAACAAAACAACGAGGAGCAACGCCGTTTGGATCTCGATTTGGTTGAAGAAAGTTGTAGCTATTCGCAAAGCAAAGTATAAGTCCCAGTTGGAGAATTATTACAACAAAAGGGTACGCGTTTGCACCTTTCTACCTGGAGATTTTGTCCTCCGAGATAATGAAGCCTCCAACGCTGAGAAACCAGGAAAGCTTGCTCCAAGATGGGAGGGCCCTTATGTGATCAATGAAGTTCTTGGCAAAGGAGCTTATACCCTCAAGCGCATGGACGACACAAGCATTCCTAGATCCTTGAACGCTTAGCAGTTGCGTCGTTGCTATTTGTATCTCAGCTCTCTCAATGTAATAGCTTTGCGCTGTGCAGGAGACTGCTTACAGTAGTTTATTTGTAATCTTAGAGACAATTATGGCTCGAAGCCCTATCAATGAAATCTTATTTTGCTGCTACTTGCATTTTTGTTTTTATGAATATATTTCTTACAAATGCATGCGATTACTTTGGAAACACAAAAACACTTTCCACTCATGAGCTATCACATTATCGACGCTCACACATGAGCTGGTTAATCACGTTCATTTGCCTTATCCTAAACTAGTAATTGTACTCATGCACAAATTGTAATCCAAATATATTATATTAACATAAAGTAGTTGTGCAGAAGCGCATCTGTACATACACATGAGGATTAAAACTACACAAACATGGCTTAAATATAAGGTAACTCCTACTCAGGGGCCTTTGTTTCAGCTTGTTTTCCTTCCGCTTTAGAAAAAATTTCCTTCAGACGGTTCACAAAGTCGTCATGAGATAAGGCATTATCCACTAACTCCATGATGGGGATTTGCAGCTGATCATATTTAGCCTTGGCAGTAGTATAGGAGGAATGCGTATCGACTCCATGAAGCATCGACCGGCTAGTATCCCACTTCACCTTAAGGGCATGCTCTACAGGGGTCGCGCAATCTTGGTAGCCCCGGGTGTAGCCGTCATTCCGGGCCGAAACGATAAGTTGTGCCACGGTTTCATCCAACTTAGTAGAGTTCAAAATTGAGTTGGCAATATGTAAAAGATAGGTCACGACGTCAGATCAATATGACAAATCAACAATGCATGAAAAAGATGGTACTTACATTCACAATTCCATAATGTTGTATCCATAATAGGTTGTTCGTTAAAGATTCAACGATGCTTTCCGCAGTAGCACGCGCGATCTCCGCATCTTCGACCTTCTTCTCATTCTCCGCTTGTCGGCGGACCAACTCAGCCTTCTCAACCTTCGCCAGTTGAATATCTTTCTTTGCACTATCAAGGTCGGCTTTCATCTTTTCCTAATCAAATAACATAGAGGTAAGATCAGCTATTGCTTTATCTCTAAGAAGTAGTGTCATTCTGGTCCCTACCTCATTCTGCTCGCTTCGTTCGTGGTGAGAACGGGCTTCATCAGCAGCGGCCATGGCGTCAGTTTTCTCTTGCTTTAATTTTTCTATCTCATTGCGCAACGAGATCTTCTCATTATTATCACACTCACAGGCTTCTAACCATCTCTTGCGCTCCGTAGCAAGAAGCGCCACCACCGCTTCTGCTTTCCTCTTCCACCCCAAGGCGGACCATTCTTTCGTCTTCTTCTCATCTTCAAACTTGCATCTCTCCGCCTCCAGATCCACCATCATCTTCTTCACCTTCTCATTTTCAACCCCAAATTTGAATTTTTTAGATTCAAATCCATCCCACTCCTTATTCATGTTGCGCCGTTCGCGCACAATCCTGTGGGTCACAGATGAGGCTTGTGTCGTCTCTAACTAATAGACCTGATATATTTGTTCATGAGAACTCTCTTCTTGACGCTTAACCTTTGCCGGAGGATAGATGCCCTTATACCATTCTCTGCAAGCTTGCAGGTCGGTAAAGGTATCACTTTGTTTGAGCTTCCATACTGGTTCATGGAGGGCGGAGGCTCTCTTGGTAGAGTAGGAGCGATAATAGTAATCCACAGGCGTCTCTTCAGGGTGAATGGGGGATTCATCTGTTGGATCATCAAAAAATGATTCAAAAATTTTTCGCAGCAGAGGATGAGCCAATGTTCTTCGCTTGGCTATCAGTGATTTTTTCTGGGTGAGAAGGTGGAGGTATCGTCGGGTCCTCAACAGTTTGTTTTTCAACACCAGATGGGGCATTATTTTTTACCTGCTCGCCAGCAGGGTCTTGAACAAATTTTTTTGTGTGCTCTTCTTCTGGAGCAGGGTTTTCTGGCATGACAAAAATGGTGGGCTCTGGGCCAGTTTTAGTCGTTTCTGGGTTCACATCATCATCACCCTTTAAGTTTTCAACTTCCGGTTGAGGCGTTGCAGGGGTCGATGATGATGTTGAATGCGCCACCTTCAAAACTTTTTCTGTAAATAACAAGCACAGATGAGAAAAGGCATTTCAGCATACAAATGAAGTGTTAAACATCCTTACCGGGAGAAAATTTTTCTGCAAGAGCGTCCAAATTGCTCTTCTTCACAATTCTTCCCCGCGCAGCCTTCTTCGGTGGTGGTACTGGTGATTTAGGATCGTCGTTTTTTCTTTTCTTGGCGGTGCGAGGCACCAATGTTTCAGGACTTGACGGTACGTCAATCGGGTCATCTGGATTCGCCGCAGGAATCTCTATCGTGTCTATCGGCTCCGCCTTGGGTTTCTTTAAACCTACAGGTGCAAGACCTTCTAATGAGTCCGACACCACCACGTACTCACACTAAGAATCAGAGACAAGGCGCGTACCTTTCTTGATCTCTGCCTTAAGGGTTTCAGGAGCCTTAGGCGCAGGAGCATCAAATTTTTTGGGAAGAGGAATTGTAACAGTAGGTTTTTTCTTCTTCTTGGAGTCAGGGCCTACGCCCAAGTTTGACAAGTCACCTACTGGGATTACCACAAACAAAACAATATGTGTGCCATAAGTTATATTGCAATATTACTCTAAGATCTAACGTTAGTGGTAATATTGCAATACTAACTCAGGCATCAAGAGAAAATTACTTACCAGTAGTGGAAGAGGGTTGCGCATTCAGTTCCTCTATCTTGGGCAGTTCAAAGTTTCCCAAGATTTGCGAGAACCAAGGTTCTTCATCCGCGCCGACATGCATGACTTCCATCTTACCTTTATCTCTTTTAAAGGATACCACATTCAAAAAAGTAACTACATCAAAGCGCGAGTATGAGCATATGAATGCGCAACTATATTATAGAGTAAACGACATACCTATGCCATCTTCAACGTACACCGGTTTCTCGCGACGACCTGCCTTCTAGAGCATGCCCATCCCTACCGCAACCAACGCCCTTTCTCACAACACAATGTTGGGCACATCTTTTAAATCCTGGTACCATACTTCATCAGTGGGATGGCCATTCTCTCAAGCTCGATCTCTTCACCTCCACGGAATGCCATCTTCATGGGTATCACAGCAGCTTTGATATAAAAAAATTGTTTCCAATCACGAAAAGACTTGGGTGGTGTAAGCAGCAAACTTTTCGCTGGAATCCGTTGTTGAAACGAGTAAAACCGTAACGCACAGTGTAATTGATAAAAAAACCCTAAATTTCTCAACGGCAGGGACGATGTTCATTGATTGGCAAACAAACTCGAAGTGCCGGGTACGTACCATCCCCATAGGGTTCAACTGGGATATATGAAACTTGTAAAAAGCAAGAATTTCCAGTAAGAAGTGGGTCACCGGAAGCCGAAAATTACCCTCAGCAAAGTAGTCCCAAAATAACGTGATGTATTCTGCCGTAGCATTCACCGCGTGTCGGTATCATTGGGATATCGGGCATCCCATGTCTTCAGGAATTTGAAATTAGTAACCAGACTATCAAAGGCATTCCAGCTCCACTTCAGCGTCGGTAACAGTGGTGTCGATGACATCTCCGATGTATCTTCAGGAATAGAACTAGTGGCCATGAATATATGACAAAGATCTGGTTCGGTTATCAACAAGATTTTTTAATTGGAGTGGAAAGAACGTGTTTGCAGAGGTTGGCACAAAGAGGGGGCAAAGGAATTTCTATGAAAGCACATGAACGACGGTTTGGGAAGATGAGGTTTTTATAGGCATCGCAATTAATGCTTGGAAATCCGTGCGACAGTGGGTTACTTTTTCAAAACCCTAGGCACGAAAAGGGGCGAGTGGGGAACAGTAACCGTCCCACGCGTGCGTGTACTCGCCAAAGGCAGTCATACAATTAATGTTGGTACTTCTGGCATTGTTGACAGCTGTCACACAGTGCTCAGAACGTCATCATCAAAAACGTGTTTTTCACCAACCATCTGACACAGTCACGTCACAAAGGAAACTTGCTTTCAAAATTCAAATCCTTATACCTTATCCATTTACAAATAGCTGGGTCTCAATAGGTCGCGTAGCTATATAACAAATTTTATTTAGTCTCTCCGCCACAGTGCATCGGAGCAACTGGACTGGGGGGACTTGAAGGGGTATGGTCCCAAAAACCTTGCGCCAAGCAAGAGACCATACCCATTATTACAGCAAAAGCAGACCTTGCGCAAACTGTATTACAAGAAGAAAAGTTATTTCTCCCATGCCCCGGGCATCTAAGAGATGAAATAATCATTTAACTACCTTGCGCAGTCTCGCGCAAGGTAACAGTTAAGCTTGAATTCTTTCCACTATCAGGTGACACCCGCGCGTAGGGAAGACAAGTAGAACAAAAAGGAATCTTTTCTGTTAGGGGAATTGGCCTGTAATATTTCCACCTAGACCTTATTGGCCATTAATAATCCCACCTCAGAATATTCCTCCCACCAGTCCCACCTTTCACCTATTTTTCCTACAATGGTCCCCCGTTAAAAAACTTAACGGAGTTAAGCTTTTTTCCAAATTACAAACAGATTTTTAAGGGCTTTTGATCAGAATGATGATACGAGTTCATTGATGTAAAACTTACTTCGAAATGGTGCTCCAAGTGACTTGATTTTGGTTAATTGGAAATTTAAACACCCGAATTGAAGCGCCGTTTTCATTGTTTGGAGCATCGTTTCAAGGCAAGTTTTACATCAATGGACTCGTATCGTCGTTCTAATCAAAAGCCCTAAAAAATCTGTATGTAATTTGGAAAAAAGCTTAACTTCGTTAAGTTTTTTTAACGGGGGAATATTGTAGGAAAAATAATTAAAAGGTGGGACTAGTGGGGGGGAATATTCTGAGGTGGGATTATTAATGGCCAATAAGGTATAGGTGAGATTATTACAGGCCAATTTCCCTTTCTGTTACAACAGAAAGGACACATGGCAGCATTTCAGAGGGAAACAGCTGTAAAATGTTCTGGAAACAATTAAAGCTCAATCGTGCAAGGGCATGAGCGGTTACAACAAAATTTACACATGGCACGATCTGATACTTTCCTTGTAGTCACGATGATGGCACACTTCATCACAAAAAAGGCAAAGAAGCATTGTTTGCCAAGTGTCAACTCCCTAGCCGTTGATCCACGCCATGATCCGTGTGCTTGGATGGCAAAATAACTAATTAACGGCGTTAGGAGAGATTCTGTTAACTTTTCCTCTCTCACATTTTGGCGCCTAAATCCGGCTATAAATAAGTAACTTCGGGTACAAGCAAAAGGTATTCACTCTCACTTACTCTCTCTTACTTCACTTAAACTATTCCGATCAACCTGTACTTATTCTCACACCGGAGGGTGGTCACGGAGAGAATCCCCATTCTCCCCGTGGCGAGTCTAACGGCGATTTGTTTTGAAGTGTTTATCGGAAGCTTCTATCATCACGGCGAACAATCGGAAGATTAACCTCTTATGCAGAAACTCTCTCAATGGATCTGATCTGATTCCGATCGATTAGATCTGGCGTTTCTTCAGATGTATACTAGCTTATATGTTTTTAAAATATACATAATTTTAGTCATACTTATTGGCAATAATTGTTTATAAATTTAATCTAATTTTTATTTGAATATATATAGGTTAAAAATGTCTTACGGCAACAACGACATAAATGTCTTAAGCAGCTCAAACGTGTGTTAGATAATATAGTCAAAGCGGATTGGATGATAAGTTCTAAACTCGACCAGCTAAGTGAGCGTGTGGTGAAAATTCGTGAGAAACAAGTTGAATTACAAGAAGCTATAAACGCACCTTAGGCGCGTCACGTTGTTCCAAATCATGTTGTTAGTGACGTGAGCGAGGGTGTATAAATTTTAAACATATTTTTAAGTACTTTTCACTCGTTTATTCAACTTTTAAATTTATAAAACACGATAGAACGCTATCACTCTCTACAATACGCTAGGGCAAGTCCACCCATCGTTGGTGTAGTATAGTGATGGCCGGATACCGAGGTCATCCAAAGACACAAGAGCTTTTAATATCAGAATATCATCGACGTCTAATCTAGCCAAATTTTAAGAAAAGATTTTAATAAGTAAACTAAATAAATAAATAATGAAAGAAACAAATAGACCAGATAGAATCACTTGGTTCCGACTTGTTATTTATATATCCTTTGATGATTTTCGCACTTTGGGATTTTTAAGAGATTATCTTAGTTAAAGTGGCATGTCCCTCTTGTGGAGGCAACACTACCCTCAGCCATATTAGTCTGAGTCAGTAGGGATACAGTCCCGCAAGGCCGGAATATTGAAAGATAATTAAGTAAGTTATTAATATAAAATGTGGCATGTCCTTCTTTTGGAGGCAACGCTACCCTTGGTCATATTGGTCTGAGTCAGCTGGGATACATTCCCGCAAGACCGGTTTAAAATTCTAATAATAGTTCATTTATAAGGGATTCAAGCCGTTCTTACTCCCCCCGATTCAATGTTATCTGCCTCAAGGGATGTCCTAATAAGCTTGAATCAAGTCATCGCAGGATCTATACACTGAACGAGGCAAGAACTTTACCCAACCACCCTTCTAACCCCTTCCAGGCAGTTTTAACGCACTTTATATAAACCGTAAAGACACGAATGAGTGAATCAATGAAATATGAAGGAATGATAGGATAAAACTCACTTTCAATATAAAAAACTAGTTATTAAATTCAATGATACTAACCCAATAAAAAATTTACCAAATCTTGAAAATCAAAAGTAATACATAAATAATTTGTCTTCACCAAGCGATGTAATAGATTAGTCAAGCATGGCCTTTGATTGGAAAAACTCTTACGATTAATCTTGGATCCCGAGACTACTACACACACTCTAAGGATGATTGATGGATGAATGTGGTGGATGGTGATGATATAATGGTGTTGGAGTGGTGGCAGGTGTGAGAGAAGTGGTTTGACAAGGGATGAGTTGGAATGAAACCAAGCACCATTAATAAAAGATAATTAAGTAAGTTATTAATGAAAAATGTGGCATGTCCCTCTTTTGGAGGCAACGCTACCCTTGGTCATATTGGTCTGAGTCAGCTGGGATACATTCCCGCAAGACCGGTTTAAAATTCTAATAATAGTTCATTTATAAGGGATTCAAGCCGTTCTTACTCCCCCCGATTCAATGTTATCTGCCTCAAGGGATGTCCTAATAAGCTTGAATCAAGTCATCGCAGGATCTATACACTGAACGAGGCAAGAACTTTACCCAACCACCCTTCTAACCCCCTTCCAGGCAGTTTTAACGCACTTTATATAAACCGTAAAGACATGAATGAGTGAATCAATGAAATATGAAGGAATGATAGGATAAAACTCACTTTCAATATAAAAAACTAGTTATTAAATTCAATGATACTAACCCAATTAAAAATTTACCAAATCTTGGAAATCAAAAGTAATACATAAATAATTTGTCTTCACCAAGCGATGTAATAGATTAGCCAAGCATGGCCTTTGATTGGAAAAATAAACTCTTACGATTAATCTTAGATCCCGAGACTACTACACACACTCTAAGGATGGATGATGGATGAATGTGGTGGATGGTGATGATATAATGGTGCTGGAGTGGTGGCAGGTGTGAGAGAAGTGGTTTGACAAGGGATGAGTTGGAATGAAACCAAGCACCCCTATTTATAGCTGGAAACAGTAGCTTCACACGGCCCCGTGCCTTCTTTCTTCTTTGTCTTCATTTAATGAGCTTGTCAGATCTGATGCCACACGGCCCCGTGTGCCAACGGCACAGAACCTAGCCATTGTACTTGTTGTACTATCCAAGATTCTGCATATCTGGGAGTTAACCACGACCCGTGTCCAAGGGACACGGCCTCGTGTCTCTTGTCTGCTTCTGTTTGTCTTCTTCTTCTCTGGAGTGTTGAAGGGCACGGCCCCATGCCGACCAGGCATGACTCCGTGCTTGACTTCTGATTTTTTTGTTTTTGATCTTGGGCTTCTTTTGTACTTATGCTTGTTTTTGTCGTTAATTTTTTCCTTTTGTATATTTAAGCTCTTTTAATCATGAAATAAAAAGTATACAAAGAAACGCACTTTTCCAACATTAGTACTAAAAATGGTTGATTTGATACCATATTTGATAGAGTTTATATGTTGCATTTGACGCATATCAAATACCCCCACACTTGAATCTTTGCTTGTTCTCAAGGAAAACTCTTTACTATTGCTTACACACGCATATGAAATTAGTAGAGAATAATTTTTTGGGTCTTGTTTGTAGAGTGTCGTGAAACCAAGTTCTTTTTATTCTTGTTTTATTTTATTTACAATCGTATTCAACATAATTTATTTAGAACACTTTTTAAGAGAAATTAATATGTTTGGGATAACATGCCTTTATAAAATTTCATTTAGCTATATACAAGTTCACACACCTCACAAGTGATCACTCAACACTCGACCTATGTATAAGTGAAACGCTCGAAACCGGTATGAAACTTACTCCTGCTATATGCTTGACAAGTAATCAAACATCTTACTTTTTAACATAATCCTTGTAAATATCAAGAGGACTTTAAAAATGGTAGGTTTTTGCTAAGGTAGGATAGTTTTATTTGAAAAATGGTGAAAAACATAAAATGTCAGTTTTCTTTTGAATTTATTCACTTGTGACTTAGATGCTAACTAGAGGCTTATAAGCAATTATTTTGCTTATTTTATTTCAAGCTACTAGAGAGATTTTTTTTATAAGATAGGATATACATAAGATAAAAGTCACTTCTTTTTATATAATTTTTAAAAGAACCGAATTTTACTAAAATAAATGGATGTAAAAATAAAAGTTGGTTTTAGGCGATCGGTGTTTTGTGCAAAATAGTATTTTGCGGGTTTTGAAATGAAAGGTTTAGGCTCAAAGAGGTTAACTAAGGGAAATTTTGTTTTTGGTGGGGAGATAAAAATACTGTTGAAAATGAAAATGGTTAAAATCCTAATGCATCAATCATATACTTACTTGGATTATTAGGTAAGGATCAGGAATGTATTGTCTTGTCAAGTTCTAGATTTGTAAGAACAATTCGGGTATTCACACAAAAAAGAAATATGAGCATTTAGTTAAGATAAATTGAATGCTCGGTAAAGACTCAAAACTCACATTTTGTGGGAGAATGTTAGAAGTGTGAAATTATATATACAATCAAATTTTAAAAAGCATTGTCATGTATTATTATAAAATTTTCTTGTATGGTTCTTTTTATCACGACGTTATCGGTTGTAAATTTGTGAAAACTTGAACTTTTTAGATCTTGGTTTCTAACTTAAACTATAAACAAGACAAAATTTTATAAAGAAAAAAAAATATTTTGAAAAAGATTTGGGGTGTTTCAGCGGTTCCAAGTAGAGTTTTGTGTAAGGCTCGGTTTAGGACAAACAGTTTCAAATTAAGCTTTCCACCCACACTTAAATTACACATTGTCCTCAATGTGCCCAAAATTGGTTAAATTTAACTATACATGTACATATGGGTTAAAAACAACAATTATTTTAAAAAAAGACACTAGACACGAGGGCGTGTTCGGGGGACATGGCCCCGTGTCAAAAGTGCCAATATCACTGTCTCTGTGAAAATTTCCAAAAGGCAGACACGAGGGCGTGTTTGGGGGACACGACCCCTTGTCAAAAGTGACAGTAATGAAAATTTTCTAGAAGCCAGGCACGGGGCGTGTCTATGGGACACGACCCCGTGTCAATATTCCAGAATCATAAGAATTTTCTGCAGACTTGGGGCATAGGGCGTGCTTACCTCACACAGCCCCGTGCTACACGTACTGTTTTGAAGATTTTGCTTTGGAAAGTGCCTGTTTACGTGTATGGGTTGCTGTTTCAACGCCCTTCGGCTATTTTCCATACTCCCTATGAGTGTAGCTTATTCCTAAGGAGAGAACTTAAAAGAAAAGCATTAAACTAAAGATTCTACTAGAATTTAAACTAGTTAACTATTGGATAGTCCATGGAATACCTCCATGGTGCACCACGTTTATTAGGGTCCTTGGCTAGACCCAAAGTCGGTCAAATTTTACCCGAGCAGGATGACTCGCATCCCAAGTTGTATCGGCGAAGGGCATAGTCTAGGCTCGAGTCTATTGCTTTGATGTAGTTGATCGGATCATCCTCCACTTGTTGTCCCACTTCGAACTTAATCTCCTGTCACCTACCCTCAATGTCAATCTTCCGTCACTCATGTCCACCGTTGCTCGTGCGGTAGCAAGGAATGGTTTTTTCAATATGAGTGGGATCTCGGTGTCTTCCTCAATATCTAGGATTACAAAGTCGGCGGGACAAACAAATTCCCCAACCTTTACCAAGAGATTCTCTATGATACCTTGAGGGTATTTTATCGACCTATCCGCAAGTTGTTTGCTCATCCTTGTAGGGTGTGGCTTTCCTAGTCCAAGTCGATTGAACATAGAGGCGGGCATTAGGTTGATGCTAGCCCCTAGGTAGGCAAGTGCATTGCATATTGGTACCCTCCAACGGAGCAAGGAATGGTGAAGCTCCCGGGATCAATTTTCTTTTGAGGGGGTTTGTTGAGGAGTGCCGCCGAGCATACTTCAGTTGACTTGTTGGATTGATTCAATCTTTCTTTTGTGGGTGAGGAAGTCTCTCATGAATTTGGAGTATTTTGGCATTTGGGTGAGGACTTCCACAAAAGGATGGTTGATGTGAAGTTGTTTAAGAAAAGTCACGAACTTGGTGAATTGCTCATCGGTCTTTTGCCGGAGTAAACGATTGGGGTAAGGGAACGGTTGCTGAATGGTTGGTTTAGTATTTTGGGGTTGAGTATTTTCTTGGTTATTAGTTGTGGATGTGGGTGTGTTTGTGGGTTGTGTATTGGTTTGAGGTGGTGTTAGTTTGTCATCGGGTCCTACCTCCCGGTTTCTTTAATTGATTACGTTTACTTGGGCTTTTGGGTTTGCTTTGGTGTTATTGGGCAAGGCTCCTAGTGGTCTTTCGGAGAATTTTTGGGCAAGTTGGCTTACTTGTTTTTCGATATTTTGCATACTAGCTCGTTGGTTCCTAATTTTGGCTTTGGTTTGTAGGAATCTCTCTGAGTACCTTTTGTCGGATTCGAAGAAAAGACAAGTAATGAGATCCTCAAGCCTTTCTCTTCCTCTTTGTTGTTGTGGTTGGAAGCCTTGTTGCTCGTTTCAGGGTTGTTGTTGAAAGTTGGATCATTGGATTTCGATTTTGTTGGTTACTACCCACCGACTCCCTCCAACCAAAGTTGGAATGATTTCGCCACTCGGGGATGAAGGTATTGTTTTGGCTTCCCGGTGGTCGTGGGCGGTTGTTCAGGTAGTTTACCACTTCGGTTTGGTTTTCCATTTCTGTCATACACCTCTAGTTTTCGTGAGGTCCGCCACACCCTTCATAAGCCATAACCGAAACTGTGTCATTTGATTCAAGTTTATTTATTTTTGTGGTTAAGGCTTCGATTTGGGCTTGTAAAGAGGTGGTTTCGTCCACTTTATGGGCACTTGGGACTAATGCTTTTGAGCCCCTAGGGGTGTGCCATTGAAAACTATTTTGATCAATTTCCTTAATTTGGTTATGAATTTCCTTGGGTCGCAGATTCCCAAGGAGTCCCCGGAGTTGGAATCATGGATTTGCCTTGTGTGTGGTAAGTGCCACACCCCAACCGATGGCGGAAACATCAGGATGAGACGAACAAATTGCTCAAAACTTCATAACGCTATGTGACAATATAAATTAAATTCAAATTTCATTTTAAGACTAAAATGTCATACAAAGATTCCAAATAAAAGCAACATTGTTCATAACATAACATTAAAATAACAAAATTTATCTAGGTGTGTATCTAAGTCCACCTAAATTGCATTTCTTCTTAACATCGTCTCATCAATCAACCTGCAACATATATTAAAATATATCAACATAAGTTGGCGAGCATACAAGTTTTGTTACATAGCATAATATAGAATATATTTGTTTAAAGTCTCATATCCAACATGAACCATAATATGCACGTTTACTAGCATGCCGAAACGGTGTACCATATGTTCAAACCCAAGAATCCAACTTATTAAAATAGCCTATCCCAATAGAGTAGCGGGAGGTTAACATGTTTAACTTAACAATACCCCAAGTTTCATGGGCGTTGCGTTAATCCTATAGCGCTATAATTGTTAAGGTAGGCTAGCAAAGTCAATGAAGCACATATCGACACAAATAGTTTACATAACATACAAGTCTAACAAGCATCAAGTAGTTTCATGTTAAGCATGGATAGATATTAAAATAGTTTATGTGTCACGTGATTTTTGTATATTGTACATGTTGCACCCAAAGTGTAAAAGGAAAAAGGGATCGAGTATGCTCACAGTTTTGCAAGCCTATCCGACTTGAATTCCGAGAGTGTTTGGTTGATTAGCTTGGAGCACCTCGTCCTTCTACAAGAAGTAACAAAGGAGTATGAGTGTTGGGAGTTTAATGGAAGATTAAAGATTTCGGAATTTAAACGACATGAAAATAGTCTTATGAAATTAATCATCTTGTACTCATAACACTTGTCCTTGACACTATTGAAACCTCAAGGGTTTGGTGTGTTTTCATGGATTCGAAGATCCATTAGAATCGTAACAAGTGTATGGTCCTTTAGATGATGTAACTAGTTTCTTTACAATTAACTATTAAGTTATCATTAAGTCTTTGTTACATAGTCATATACATATTTAGATTATATAAACTACATAACATATAATTCAAGTAGGAGGTAGGAGATCAAAGTCTTCATTTAGGTACCTCTTTGTGTCATGAATTTCATGCATGAGGTAGGAAGAACGAGCTGCCATTTAGGTACCACAGATGTTCACCACCACTCTTATGTTATAATCACAAGGAGGGTCATGAACTAAGTAAGAACAACAACTAATACTAAGGAAATCATCAAATAGTGTGTGGATTCAATGATGGATAGCCCAAGCTAGTCTAAATATCACACATTCATCAAGTTTAACTTGAACACTACTTGTGGGTGTAAACCCTAGTCGAAAATAGAAAGTTTGTGAGGTTTTAACCTCTGATTTGACATGTCTCAACCTTGTTTTTAAGCCTAACCAACCATAAGTGAGGTTGTAAGCATTCGGACATAGGTTTGAGATGAGTTAGACTCAAGTTTGAACAAGTTTAACAAAGTTTTGATGAAAATAAAGTAAAACAGTCCACTTTGGAGCCTTTTTCGTGACATTCCAGAGCCTGGTTTTCCCTGGAAAACCATTGGAAATATGCACAAGGTCAATCCAAACAAGTGGGAAAAGAATGGAGTGATTTCATTAAGAATTGAGTAAGTTATGCTCACTTTTGTTAAGGTTAGTGTTTCTGCTTGAATCTGTAATTAGCAGCTGATTAGAGCCTAATTTGGGAGAGTTTAGTGTTATTTAAAAAGTGTAAATGGCTTGGAAAAGGCTTGGTATTTAAAGGGAATGATTAGGTTAGGTTTTAGTTGAGTATTTAATGCTAAAACAAGTTTAAAAACAAAAAAAACCACAAAAACCCGCCTAAAACACGAGCTAGGGGGGATCTGGTCGCGCTGGCCAAGTCTCTTGTAATGAATGTTTAAATTAATTTAGAGCTGGGTTTAGTTCGATGTGAGGCTTGTGGTGGAGTGGCTGATGTCGCGCTTGATTAGCTGGGTGACCTGGGTTCGAGTCCCGCAGTCACCAATTTTTTATTTATTTTTTTTATTAAAAGAATTATATTCCTTATAATTATGTGCATAAATGGTCCCTGAAGTTTTAAAATCATTAAATTATCAATTAAACCCTTAACTTTATAATTTTTGTAACATTCCACCACTAAACTTCCTAATCTACTAAATTATTATATATATAAAAAATTAACTTTTTAAATTGTAAAAAAAGTTTAATTAATTTAAATAACGAACAAGTAATTATGTTCGTAACGAGTTAGATTAATTTAGTTTAACGAGTATCAAGTTGCATTGCGTAATAACAAATCAAGAATCTTTGATAATACAATGCTCAAACATGATTTAAATAGTTAGTTCTCATTATGATCAATGGTCCCAAATTACAAATATCAACGGAAGTGGATTACAACAAGGCTTCTAAAAATAAAAAAGAACAAGGGATGTTTTCCAAGCATGGAAAGTATGAAAAGCCGGGTGTTACAGTCTCTCCTTCTTTAGGAAATTTTGTCCCGAAATTTAGGAAGAAGTAACAAAAAGATGTGGATACTTAGTCTTCATATCACTCTCAAGTTCCCAAGTAAACTCAGCGCCACGTTTTCCTTCCCATCGAACCTTGACGATAGGATTTTAACTACGCCTTAGTTTCTTGATATCTCGATCCTTGATTTCGATGAGTTTCTCTACAAAATGCAAGGTGTCTTTAATTTGGAGATCATGAGAGGAACTTGAAGTCCTTCTTCTGTGAGACACTTCTTGAGGTTTTAAACGTGAAATGTTGGGTGAACGTTATTGAGTTCTTGAGGTAAATCGAGTCGATAAGCCACCTTACCAATCCTCTCGACTATCTTGAAAGGACCCACATAGCGAGGGGCCAGTTTTCCCTTTTTACCAAAACGAACTACTCCTTTCCAAGGAGATACTTTAAGGAGTACATGGTCACCAACGTTAAACTCCAATGGTTTACGTCTCTTGTCAGCATAGCTCTTTTGTCAACTTCGAGCCTTGAGTAGATTATCATGGATTTGAAGAATCTTATCTGTCGTTTCTTGTATGATATCAGGGCCAGTAATTTGTTTGTCACAAATCTCATCCCAACTACCACCAAAGTCGATGACACAAGAACGGAGCATGTCCTCTAGGGTTTGGATAGTACGTTCAGTCTGTCCATCCGTTTGGGGATGAAAGGCCGTACTAAGATTCAAATGAGTACCCATAGCTGACTGAAAAGTTTGCCAAAGGTGCGAAGTAAAACGACCATCACGGTCAGAGATGATGTCAATGGGTGTACCATGACGGCATATGATTTCATCAGTGTAGATCCGAGCAAGTTTCTCAACCTTGAAGTCTTCACGAATAGGAAGGAAGTGAACAAATTTGGTGAGATGGTCGATGATTACCCAAATGCTATCATGACCAGAAGGTGTCCTAGGAAGTTTGGTAATGAAATCCATAGCAATGCTATCCCACTTCCAAACAGGGATTTCAGGCTGATTGAGCAAACCAGACAGACGTTGGTGCTCAGCTTTGATTTTTGAGCAAGTGAGGCATTTAGAAACGTACAGGGCGATGCCCTTTTTCATACCAGGCCACCAATAGGATGTACGAATATCATGGTACATCTTATCCGCACCAGGATGAATCGAGTACTTGGATTTGTGTGCCTCGTTCATGATGAGTTCACGAAGATTGTCGTGATCTGGCACCCAAATACGATCAAGATAGTATTAAAGTCCGTTTGATTTCATCACGAGTTTGTCCATAGGAGCACCTCGTACTTCGTCAATTAGACTTCCTTCATTTGCTGACGAGTATTGAGCTTCACGAATGCAAGTATGGAGATCGCTTGAGATTGAAAACAACGAATGCTACTAACATGAGCCCTATGACTAAGAGCATCGGCCACGACATTCGCTTTACCAGGATGATAGCGAATCTCACAGTCGTAGTCGTTAAGAAATTCCACCCAACGTCGTTGACGCATGTTTAGTTCCTTTTGGTCAAAGATGTGTTACAGGCTCTTATGGTCAGTGAAAACCACACACTTTGTACCATATAGGTAGTGTCGCCAAATCTTTAATGCAAAAACAACTGCGCCAAGCTCAAGATCGTGGGTAGTATAGTTTTTCTCATGTATTTTGAGCTGACGAGAAGCATAAGCAATGACTTTGTCTCATTGCATGAGCATGCAACCAAGACCACGATTTGAGGCATCGCAATATACCACGAAATCATCATTCCCATCAGGAAGAGCAAGAATAAGAGCGTTACAAATCAAGTTCTTGAGAGTTTGAAAAGATTCCTCTGACTCAGGACCCCAAGCAAAAGGTTTCTCTTTTTGAGTCAACGAGGTGAGAGGAATGACGATTTTTTAAAAGTTCGAGATGAACCGGCAATAATAACCCGCCAATCCCAAGAAGGAACGGATTTCAGAAGGGGTTTTAGGCGCAGTCCAATTCTTTACTGCTTCGATTTTGGAAGGGTCAACATGGATTCCTTTTTCACTAACAACGTGTCCAAGGAATTGGACTTCTTTGATCCGGAATTTACATTTGGAAAACTTCGCGTATAGACGATTACTACGCAAAAGTTCGAGTATGAGGTGTAAATGACGTTCATGGTCAGCTTGGGTCTTTGAATAAATAAGAATGTCATCGATGAAAACAATTACAAAGCGATCTAAATATGGTTTACAAACACGATTCATAAGATCCAGGAACACGGCTGGTGCGTTGGTCAAGCCAAAAGGCATAACCACGAACTCGTAATGCCCATACCGAGTGCGAAAAGCGGTTTTGGGAATGTCCTCTTCAAGAACACGAAATTGGTGATAACCAGATCGAAGATCGATTTTGGAGAAGTAAGTTGTGCCTTGAAGTTGGTCAAAAAGATCATCGATACGCGGGAGAGGATAGCCATTTTTGATGGTGAGTTTATTAAGCTCACGATAGTCGATGCACATGCGAAAAGAGCCATCCTTCTTCTTGACAAAAAGCACAGGAGCACCTGAAGGTGAGGTACTTGGACGTATGAAACCTTTATCGAGGTGTTCTTGGAGTTGAGTAGATAACTCTTGCATCTCAGAGGGCGCAAGAAGATAAGGAGCTTTAGCAACAGGAGTCAAACCAGGTACGAGATCAGTACAAAAATCAACAGATCGAGGTGGAGGAGGACCAGGTATCTTCAGGAAAGACGTCAGGGAAGTCGCGCACCACTGGAGCATCACTTACGCTCTTCCCTTGCCTTTTTCTTCCACAGCGTGGGCTAAAAAGGCAAAGTACTGTTTACATAAGTACTTATTCGCTTGTGTGCAGGACATCAATTTTAGTCCTTTCGAAGGTCGGTCTCCTTAGACACGTAAGGTGTCACCAGAAAGAAGGGGCAAACAAACGTATTTCTCGTGGCAAGCAATTTCAGCATGGTTCTTACGAACCCAGTCCATGCCTACTATGATGTCGAAACTACCCAGTTGCATGGGTATAAGGTCGATAGGGAAGGTGTGCTCGTTAAGAGTGAGAAGACAGTTACGAAGAACAGAATCAACTAAGATAGACTTGCCATTGGCAACTTCAACGAAAAACGATTTAGGCAGTTTAGAGCGTGTACAATTTAGCAAAGGTTCAAATTCAACAGACACAAAGCTTTTGTTCGCACCAGTATCAAATAGCATTGAAGCGTAAAGGTTATTAACAAGAAACGTACCATTAACGACTTCATTGTCGTTGCATGCTTGGTTTGCATTGAGATTATAAGCTCGTCCTCTAGCAGCTAGTTGTTGTTCCTGATTCAGCTGAGGGCATTGAGGGCAAAGGTGAGTTGTGTCACAACAATTGTAGCTGGCTCTAGCTGGTCTAGCGTTTTGAGCTTGTTAGGCTTGTGGTGCGTGATTGTTCTTACAATCGTCGGTGTTATGGCCAAAACGGTTGCAAATGGTACAATGGCGACAATGGACGTTGGCAGGGTGATGAAAGTTGCAGGTAGCACACTTGGGGTGAAACCCAGTGTCTGGCTTTCGATCGTTTGCAGGTGTAGCAGGGTTTTGGTTAACAACTGGTACAATTATGTTGCAAGCAGGGTTCGATTGCTTTCGCTTCTTCCCCTTGTTGCCACTTGATTGTTGGGTAAGTTGATGGGCTTGTTTGGAAGAAACGGGGGTTGCAGTTTGCTTATCGCGAACGCGATTGTTGTTTAGGGAAGCCGCGAGACGATAAACGGCTTCGATATTATCGAGTTTGGCTGCCTCGATGGTATCTCGCATAGCAGGAGGTAACCCATTGAGGTACTTGCGGATTTTGCGATCGAGGGTTGAAACAAGGTGAGGAACAATGAAACTGAGTTGTTTGAAACGGTGGTGTAGGCTAGGTTATCGTCGACAATTTGTTTTAGAGTCAAAATTCATCTTCCAGCTTTTGTTGCTCGTGCGGAGGACAGAATTCTTCCATCATGAGTGTCTTAACTTCCTCCCAAGGTAAAGCATAATCTTCTTCGTTAGATCGAAGGTTCCTTTCGTTTGTCCACCATTCTAGAGCTCGGGCTTGGAATACCCTGGTCGCCCTACGCGTTTTGAGCACTTCGGGACACTCACTATTGATGAACGTGACCTCTATGTTGTCAAACCACTCGAGCATAGCAGTCACCCCATCGTTGCCAGTAAATGGCTTAGGGTTGCAAGACGAAAAGTGTTTGAAGTTGAAAGACACAGGTTTGCGCACATCAATATTTGAATCGACGGAGGAGTTTGAGTAGCAGAAGCTTGGATCTCAGTGACGATCTTTGGGACGATACGAGCGATTTGATTGGCCATGAATGCCATCATCTTCTTTTTGGAGCTGGTCTTTGACTTCTTAACCGAGTTGGAGAGGTGAGAAGACATCTAAGATTCAAAAGAATGAATAGGTGAGACTTGATCATAATGTTTGTTTAAAATAAAATCGTTTTCATTAGGAAATCACATAGCATATAGTTTCACATAGTGCATAAAATGTTCAATTTGTTTCACATAGTATAGTCATGGGTTTCACATAGTATAACATGTATGATGAAAGCATCATAAATTTAGTTTGTTCAGTGGGATTATTATTGTTTTTTATTGCGAGAACCGTGCAAATTGTGTAACGATTTTGAAACGAACGAAGTATCAAGTATAAAATCACATACAAATTGAGATGACATAAAAGAGAGGCTCATAAAACATTGGATTGCTTCTGTTAGAGAAACGTCGACTATTCCAAAGTGGATCAAAAGTCCTTTCGAATTAGAGAAACGTGCTTTGGCCTATAGGTAAGATACTCTCGTCGAGAAGCGATTAACAGTATCTTACCCTTCCAATTACTACATATCTCTAATCGATTGAAACAATCGAGACTTTGGCGTGATTGAAAATCGAGGAATGGGACTTAATCGACAAGGTGCGGGTTTCACCCTTAACTTGACGATTTCGTACCCTAATGTGGTTGTTTCTTACTAATGAGGAGCGAATTCCGACTTGTTAGTAAGGTCCACTAGAATATGAAGTGGAAGTTTTCCATCAAGATGTGGATATCACTCCTAGCTTGATGGCGTAACTTCGTGCAAAATTGAATACGCGGAATGAGGGATTTCACCAAAAATTGTGGGCCATTGGGCCTATCTTGGTGCAAATCGCCTCGTTGGTAAAGTAAGAGTGTCTTCAAGTGTATTTGTGTTAGCCTTAGGAAAGGCATGTAAGTTTAATAGACCAAAGAAGAAGAAATAGGAAGCAAATAAGGTAGAATGCATGAAGTTTTAAACAACAAATGAGAATCAAGTTCCTAAAACTATAGACTAGGGCAAAGCATTCCTACTTTTCCTAATTCCCTATAGTTATGGCTCTGCTACCAATCTGTCACATGCCAACCGATGGCGGAAACATCAGGATGAGACGAACAAATTGCTCAAAACTTCATAACGCTATGTGACAATATAAATTAAATTCAAATTTCATTTTAAGACTAAAATGTCATACAAAGATTCCAAATAAAAGCAACATTGTTCATAACATAACATTAAAATTACAAAATTTATCTAGGTGTATCTAAGGCCACCTAAATTGCATTTCTTCTCAACATCGTCTCATCAATCAACTTGCAACATGTATTAAAATATATCAACAAAAGATGGCGAGCATACAAGTTTTGTTACATAGCATAATATAGAATAAATTTGTTTAAAGTCTCATATCCAACATGAACCATAATATGCAAGTTTACTAGCATGCCGAAACAGTGTACCATATGTTCAAACCCAAGAATCCAACGCATTAAAATAGCCTATCCCAATAGATTAGCGGGAGGTTAACATGTTTAACTTAACAATGCCCCAAGTTTCGTGGGCGGTGCATTAATCCTATAGCGTTATAATTGTTAAGGTAGGCTAGCAAAGTTAATGAAGCATATATCGACACAAATAGGTTACATAACATACAAGTCTAATAAGCATCAAGTAGTTTCATGTTAAGCATGGATAGAGATTAAAATAGTTTATGTGTCATGTGATTTTTGTATAATGTACATGTTGCACCCAAAGTGTAAAAGGAAAAAGGGAATGAGTATGCTCACAGTTTTGCAAGCTTATCCGACTTGAATTCCGAGAGTGTTTGGTTGATTAACTTGGAGCACCTCGTCCTTCTACAAGAAGTAACAAAGGCGTATGAGTATTGGGAGTTTAATGGAAGATTAAAGATTTCGGAATTTAAACGACATGAAAATAGTCTTATGAAATTAATCATCTTGTACTCATAACGCTTGTCCTTGACACTATTGAAACCTCAAGGGTTTGGTGTGTTTTCATGGATTCGAAGATCCATTAGAATCGTAACAAGTGTATGGTCCTTTGGATGATGTAACTAGTTTCTTTACAATTAACTATTAAGTTATCATTAAGTCTCTGTTACATAGTCATATACATACTTAGATTATATAAAATACATAACATATAATTCAAGTAGGAGGTAGGAGATCAAAGTCTCCATTTAGGTACCTCTTTGTGTCATAGATTTCATGCATGAGGTAGGAAGAACGAGCTTCCATTTAGGTACCACAAATGTTCTCCACTACTCTTATGTTATAATCACAAGGAGGGTCATGAACTTAGTAAGAACAACAACTAATACTAATGAAATCATCAAATAGTGTGTGGATTCAAGGATGGATAGCCCAAGCTAGTCTAAATATCACACATTCATCAAGTAACTTGAACACTACTTGTGGGTGTAAACCCTAGTCGAAAATAGAAAGTTTGTGAGGTTTTAACCTCTGATTTGACATGTCTCAACCTTGTTTTTAAGCCTAACAAACCATAAGTGAGGTTGTAAGCATTCGGACATAGGTTTGAGATGAGTTAGACTCAAGTTTGAACAAGTTTAACAAAGTTTTGATGAAAATAAAGTAAAACAGTCCACTTTGGAGCCTTTTTCGTGACATTCCAGAGCCTGGTTTTCCCTGGAAAACCATTGGAAATATGCACGAGGTCAATCCAAACAAGTGGGAAAAAGAACGGAGTGATTTCGTTAAGAATTGAGTGAGATATACTCACTTTTGTGAAGGTTGGTGTTTCTGCTCGAATCTGTAATTAGCAGGTGATTAAAGCCTAATTTGGGAGAGTTTAGTGTGATTTGAGAAGTGTAAATGGCTTGGAAAAGCCATGGTATTTATAGGGAATGATTAGGTTAGGTTTTAGTTGAGTATTTTAATGCTAAAAAAAGTTTAAAAACAAAAAAAAAACACAAAAACCCGCCTAAAACACGAGCTGGGGGTGGGGGATCTGGTCGCGCTGGCCAGGTCTCTTGTAACGAATGTTTAAATAAATTTAGAGCTGGGTTTAGTTTGACGTGAGGCTTGTGGTGGAGTGGCTGACTGCCCGCTTGTTTAGCTGGGTGACCCGGGTTCGAGTCCCGCGGTCACCAGTTTTTTTTTTATATATATATTTTTATTAAAAGAATTATATTCCTTATAATTATGTGCATAATGGTCCCTGAAGTTCTAAAATCATTAAATTACTAATTAAACCCTTAACTTTTTTTATAACATTCCACAATTAACTTGAACACTACTTGTGGGTGTAAACCCTAGTCGAAAATAAAAAGTTTGTGAGCTTTTAACCTCTGATTTGACATGTCTCAAACTTGTTTTTAAGCCTAACCAACCATAAGTGAGGTTGTAGGCATTCGGACACAGGATTGAGATGAGTTAGACTCAAGTTTGAACAAGTTTAGCAAAGTTTTGATGAAAATAAAGTAAAACAGTCCACTTTGGAGCCTTTTTCGTGACATTCCAGAGCTTGGTTTTCCCTGGAAAACCATTGGAAATATGCACAAGGTCAATCCAAACAAGTGGGTGAGTTATGCTCACTTTTGTGAAGGTTGGTGTTTCTGCTTGAATCTGTAATTAGCAGCTGATTAGAGCCTAATTTGGGAGAGTTATTGTTATTTAAAAAGTGTAAATGTCTTGGAAAAGGCTTGGTATTTATAGGGAATGATTAGGTTAGGTTTTAGTTGAGTATGTAATGCTAAAACAAGTTTGAAAACAAAAAAAACACAAAAACCCGCCTAAAACACGAGCTGGGGGGATCTGGTCGCGTTGGCGAGGTCTCTTGTAACGAATGTTTAAATAAATTTAGAGCTGGGTTTAGTTCGATGTGAGGCTTGTGGTGGAGTGGCTGACTGCCCGCTTGATTAGCTGGGTGACCTTGGTTCGAGTCCTGCAGTCACCAGTTTTTTATTTATTTTTTTTATTAAAAGAATTATATTCCTTATAATTATGTGCATAAATAGTCCCTGAAGTTCTAAAATCATTAAATTACCAATTAGACCCTTAACTTTATAATTTTTGTAACATTCCACCACTAAACTTCCTAATCTAGTAAATTATTATATATATAAAAAATTAACTTTTTAAATTGTAAAAAAAAGTTTAATTAATTTAAATAACGAACAAGTAATTATGTTCGTAACGAATTAGATTAATTTAGTTTAACGAGTATCAAGTTGCATTGCGTAATAACAAATCAAGAATCTTGGATAATACAATGCTCAAACATGATTAAAATAGTTCGTTCTCATTATGATCAATGGTCCCAAATTACAAATATCAACGGAAGTGGATTACAACAAGGCTTCTAAAAATAAAAAAAGAACAAGGGATGTTTTCCAAGCATGGAAAGTACGAAAAGACGGGCGTTACAGTAAGAGTCCATTGTAGATAATGGACTTATTTCCAACGTTCAAGACCATGAAGTGGGCATTTCCTTAACAACTCCTTGAACTTTGTCCACGTTTCCTACAAAGATTTCCCGTCGTCTTGAGAGTATGAATTGATCTCTGTCATGAGTTTGGCGGTTTTATCAGGAGGGAAATATTTGTAGAAGAATTTTTGGGCAAGTTCGTCCCAAGTGTGCACGAACCCACTTGGGATGGTGTTTAGCCAAGAATTTGCTCGGTCTTTGAGGGAAAAAGGGAATATACGGAGCCGGATAGCATCATGGGAGGCTCTGTTGATCCGAAAGGTGTCACATATCGCCAAAAAGTTGGTAATATGTAAATGGGGATCTTCATCGAGTAGGCCGTCAAAAGTGGTTGAATTTTGGAGGATTTGGATAAGGTGGGGTCGAAGCCCATAGTTGTTGGCATCGACATTAGCAGGGTTAATAGCGGCTCCAAGATTAACGACCGTAGGCCGTAGGTAATCCTTGAGAATGCGTTGATCTGCTATAGGGGGTTTACGGCTGAGGCTTTTTGTCGGTTTTTAGCTTGAAGTCTTTTTCTGAGAAAGCGTTCGGGCTCTTCTAGTGGCACTTTTATGTTTTTGTCGGATGTGGTGGTCATGCACTAGTTCGTATTGTGAATTACGCGAGATGGCGTGACTTTCTATGAACAAAAACATAAAAAATGCTGATCAGAAGAGTAGCACGGCCCGTGCTTACATGGCACGACCCTGTGCTGTCAAGAAAAAGTTTTTGTTTTCAGGTTCCCAGATATACCGGAGGTTAGGCACGGCCCCGAGCTCCTGTAAGACGGCGCCGTGCCTTGGTTCCAGTAACCATAATACATATTCTCTTCTGTAATGTAGTTTAGACACGGCCCTGTGTTGACCAGACACGAAAAATTAAAAAGAAAATTAGAAAAACATAAAAATTGATTAGGCCACTGATTTTAAACTTTCTTAAAATCTTGTGTCCCTGGAAACGGCGCCAAAAACTTGACGTGAGTGAGGGTGTATAAATTTTGGATATATTTTTAAGTACTTTTTACTCGTTTGTTCAAGTTTTAAATTTATAAAACACGATATAACACTAGCGCTCTCTACAACATGATAGGGCAAGTGCATCCATCGTTGGCGTAGTATAGTGATGGCAAAATACCGAGGTCGTCCAAGGACACAAGAGCTTTTAACACCGGAATATCGTCGACGTCTAAGCTAGCCAAATTTTAAGAAAAGATTTTAATAAGTAAACTAAATAAATAAATAATGAAAGAAACAAATAGAAAAGATTGAATCACTTGGTTCCGACTTGTTATTTATATATCCTTTGATGATTTTCGCACTTTGGGCTTTTTAAGAGATTATCTTACTTAAAGTGGCATGTCCCTCTTTGGAGGCAACGCTACCCTCAGCCATATTGGTCAGAGTCAGAAGGGATAAAGTCCTGTAAGGCCGGAATATTGAAAGATAATTAAGTAAGTTATTAATGCAAAATATGACATGTCCTTCTTTTGAGGGAAACGCTACCCTCGACCATATTGGTCTGAGTTAGCATGGATACAGTCCCGCAAGGCCGGTTTAAAGTTTTAATAGTAGTTTATTTATAAGGGATTCAAGCTGTTCTTACTCCCCCCTATTTAATGCTATCTACCTCAAGGGAAGTCCTGATAAGCTTGAATCAGGTCCTCGCAGGATCTATACACAGAACGAGGCAAGAACTTTACCCAACCACCCGTCTAACCCTCTTCCAGGCAGTTAACGCGCTTTATACAGACTGTAAAGACACAGATGAGTGAATCAACGAAACATGAAGGAATGATAGGACAAAACTCATTTTCAGTATAAAAAAACTAGTTATTAAAGTCATTGATACAAACCCAGTTACAAAGTTTACCAAAGCTTGGAGATCAAAAGTAATATATAAATAACTTGTCTTCACCAAGCGATGTAAGAGATTAGCCATGCGTGGCCTTTGATTGACAAAAACTCTTACGATCAATCTTGGATCTCGAGACTACTACAGACACTCTAAGGATGGATGATGGATAAATGTGTTAGATAACGGTGATATTGTGGTGGTGGAGTGGTGGCAGGTGTGAGAGAAGTGGTATGCCAAGGGATGAGTTGGAATGAAACCAAACACCCCTATTTATAGCTGGGAACAGTAGTTTCAAACGGCCCCGTGGCCATTGTACTTGTTGTACTATCCAAGATTCTGCATATCTAGGAGTTGACCACGGCCCGTGTCCAAGGGACACGGCCTCGTGTCTCTTGTTTGCTTCTGTTTGTCTTCTTCTGCTCCGGAATCTTGAAATGGCACGGCCCCATGCCGACCAGGCACGGCCCCGTGCTTAACTTCTGATTTGTTATTTTTTATCTCGGGGTGAAGCTCGGAGGGTTGGTATAAGTGTATCATCTTTTCTTCTTCTGTACTTATGCTTGTTTTTGTCGTTAATTTGTTCCTTTTGGATATTTAAGCTCTTTTAATCCAGAAAATCAAAAGTATACAAAGAAACACACTTTTTCCAACATTAGTACTAAAAATGGTTGATTTTATACCATATTTGATACAATTTGTATGTTACGTTTGGCGCATATCAGTTAGTAATTAGTATGTTTAGGTGTATAATTGTGTTATAACATTGATTGTAAACTTTATATTAACAATCAATGTAACTATGTACTAACCTGTGTTAGTCGTTAGCTTTCTTTGTTTCAAAACGTAATGAGCAATTCATATGAAAAGTAAAAGGTAGGTTCATTTTGTCGTAAACTGTAAGACCCTAGCTCCCTAGCTGCATTGCGACAGACCTTACATCTAGTTTTATATAAATAATTACATATTTATTATTTACTAAACACTAAACAATAAATAAATAAAAGTAAAAACATTTGTAAGGGGACCCACAAGACACATATGTGAACCCTTATCCTACGCATGTTGTGTTGTGTTGCTACGTCCACCACGGTTTGCATAGCTGTACGAACTGGTTATCAAAGCGAACGTCTTACTAGTCCACTAGTCAGGCACGTCTAACTGAACAATATCATAATCATTTACAGAAAGGTATTTAAATGTTAGCAAGTATAAGTACTATATTGAATAGAAAATTTAATAAAGTATATTCATAATAAATAAAGTATATTCATTTTCTTATTGAAAAATGTATAAATAATGAAAATTCCCCTTAAAAAGTTAAAAGGATTCAATGAATTTAGTTTGTGATTAATCTATTTATATAATATCTACTGTTAGACCATTTTATATATTCCTGTTAGAGTAGCCTATATATATATATAGTGTAACATACAAGAGTGCTTATCATACGATCATATGACCACATGAATTCGCACATTGTATAGTAAAATTGTGATGAAATCGCATGGCTGTGTGATGAATTCGCATAGGTTCTGTGTGATGAAATCGACCTCTATATATAGGATCAAGATCAAGGGAAAACCCTTCCGAGTTGTGAGAACCTGGAGAACTCGACCTTCACATGCGAGTTTTGCCCCCATTTTTTCACAACCCTAGATTAAAATGTTAGAAAACACTACGGTAAAGATAAATTAAAAAAAATAGTTCGAAGTTGTGTTTTCCGTCCCCTTACGGTAGCTGTAAAATGGTGATTACATAAGCATGATATCACTTTTTACAGCATTTACGGTTGCCGTAAATCAAAAAAAAAAACAAGTTTTTTTTATTTTTTTGGAAAAGTTGATTTTTTTAGGATTTTTGGTAAAAAAAAAATTGAAAAAACCTTTCGTAACGCCGAGTTCTCTAAGTTCGCACAACTCGTATAGGTTTTCATTTTATCTTATCCCTATATATACACACACACACACATATATATATATATAGGGATCGGTTCAAATGAGAACCACCACGAGTTATGAGAATCATGAGAACTCCTACTTTTCGCGCGGGCTGGGTCACAATTTTTTGCACAAACTTAGATGAAAATATTGTAAACACATCTGTAAAAAATAACAAAAAAAGAAAAAAAAATTATCGAGTCGGTAGTTTTGCCGGATGTAAGTTTTGTATACACGCTGATTTAAATTTTGTTACGAAGCTAACTTTTTTTACACCTCATGTAAATGTGTGTATGCGACATTTTTTAATTTTTTTTTTTCTGAACCAAATGATTTTTTCTATGGTTTTTGAAAAAAATTGGAAAAACCTTTTGGATGGTTTAGTTCTCATGGTTCTCACAACTCAAGATAATTCTTATTTAAACTCATCCCTATACATAATTATTTTTTTTATTTATATAATTAAATGAAAAAGAAAAAAAAGTATCAGTCATTACTTACTAGCCACCCTCCATGTCTCTGTCGTACTTTGATGCTAATTAGAGATTATATATTATTATGTCTCTTATGATACTTTAGTGCCAAAAAGGAATAATAACTTAATGCTAATAAAGAATAATATAAATTATTAAAAAGGAAATTTTAAATTAATAGAAGTGATATTTTTTTTATCATTATGCTAAATATATATATATATATATATGATGAGAATCATTATAGAATACTTATTATTGCGAGAACAAAAAGAACAACTCTAAATCATTAAATTTAGGGATTTAAAGTTCATATTTTTTAGATTTTATGTTTCTTAGATTCATATATGTGGGTAATTTAACCTAAAAATAACCTATAGTATGTTATATAAAAACTGAAAATTTTTCATATTTTGTTTTGAATTCTAGTGTGTGAAACAATAAATTTTACATTTGTAAGATTTTCATTCACTTTTTATGTTTTTCGGATTAAAAAAATGGGCGATTCATTGTGTTCTGCGTCTTCTCGCAATATTTAGTGTTCTGTATGGAACCTTCCCCTATATATATATATATATATATATATATATATAAAATATATATAGAGAGAGAGAGAGAGAGAGAGAGAGAGAGAAAAGAGAGAGAGAGCTGGGATTTGGGAAAAACGATTGAAAGTGTGAAAACGGTGAGAACGCCCCTCATCCGTTGGATCAAAACAATCTATGGATTAGAATTCGTGGTGGCGTTTTCGTAAATAACATCAACTTTATTACTTAGGCGTGCTTCATTAAGGGTAAAAGGGTCTTTCCATTGTTGTTACACAAAACGCCACATTTATACAAAACGCCATTCATTACACACCGCTACCTTGCTTATGAAATGACATATGTATTTAAAACCCCATTGATACAAAACAACGACACTTAATGATAAAATGCATTGCAGATATTTTTTTTGAACAAAAAATGTAACTGAAAGTTAATTATTAACATTTATTACAAAAAATTCCCTCCTAAATTACGCGCCAAACCATCATTATATAAATGACGTTGCAATCACTTGAATAAAAATTAATCATACTAAAACGTCATTATTAACCAAAACGCCAAACCTCTAACGGGAAAGAAAAATGGCAGCTATCGTTTCATGGAGATACACACTCAAAACCAGAAGATTCTTGATCCGTTTTGACAACGAAGAAGAGTGTTTGTTAAAACAATCAGAGCCATCTTGAACTTAGAGGAAGAAGTACAAAGGGGAGCTTAGCACTTAGCGTTGTTGATGCACTTTGTGTTCGTCACTTGTCGAATAAGCTAGATAGAGCATGTGTTGAATATTGTATATATTAGAATCGAACACACGACCAAGTTCAGACGAACTTATCATGTCTAAGACAAGTTCGGACGAAATCAAGTTCCGCCGAACTTGTCATGTAAGGGACAAGTTCGCTCGAAATCAAGTTCGGCCGATCTTGACCCAGTGATTTTGGTCCGAACTTGTGTGTCTATATATAGGTGTGTGTTCATTTGTTGTTTAAGTTTTTGCAGTCCCTATGGGGAGGTGCTGCCGGATTCTCTCCAGGAACTCCGGCAGCTGGACAAGATGTATACTCTTTCGGTATGAATGAAGACTTCCACTGCAATCTACTTCTACTCCATTCTTAATAACATTCTACCGAATCGGTTACATTTACGCACTAACTTCCGTCTAGAACCGCCTGATCACGGACCTACAAGCGTCCCTCTAGATAACCACTGTGATAAAACACATACGGTTATAAGAAGAATACCCAGAAAATTTGGAACAAACAACGCAAATGCAACAATGGACCCAGTCATCAGATCATGGTGTATTGATGATAACATTGACATGGTTACTATTATATGTGACGACGCGGAGCAGGAAGACTACATGCTTGAAAACATCATGACCTAGCAGGGGCTTGGGTTCATGGAGGAGTTACACAACGCAACATGTTTGAAAACCGACATGAACCCGAAATTGGAGTTGTTGCATGACATGTTCAAATGGAGGCTTCAAAATCTTCAAGAACAAAACGCCAAGGAAAGCGAAAGCGATGACTTAGATGAGAAACTGGATGAAGAATCCGAAGAAGAAGACGAAGGGAGTGATGGATACTTCTCAGACATAATATCTTTTGACAAGAGTTTTACATTTTTTTCGATCTTGTAGGATAAGTTTTTCTGTTTTTTGCTATCTAGTTTTTAAATAATAAAAAAATTATTTCTTCAATTAGCTATAAAACGCCAAAAATGCCACGATTGAAAAAAAGTTAATTAGTGAATTCTATAATACTTATCAGTGAAACGCCATATACTTTACTACCACCATTTATTAAAACGCCATATGCAAAACGCCAAAACATGAAAGATGGGACATGTTACAGCCTTGACAAACAAAAGCTGAACAAACAGTAACTGAAGCGACAAATACTTTACTACTACCATTTATTAAAATAAAATCCCGCCAAAAACTACGCGATAAAAAACTCTTATATAAACAAACATCTCAGAAGCAATTTGGTCACACCCAAAAACACAAAAAAGCCATATTTTCTTGGCAAAACCATTCACTTAACACACCCTGGTCACTTGGCAATCCATTTCACTTAAAACACCATGTTCTCATGCTCACACCCATAAACTTTTGTTGAATGAGATGGACAAATTTTTAAGAAAACGGGCATAGCGATGATGACATGTCGCTTTGTATGCTCTTTTCTTGAGGAAGGTTTGGATGAGAAGAAGAGACCGATACTAGTGTCGATGCTATTTAGAGTGCATTATTACAAGATGTAGAGTGGAATGAGGATGAGGATAACGGCATGTGTAAATGCTATCTTGGACATCAAGCGAAAAACCCACTCACAATCACACCCCAATAATAGCATCGACAAAATACGACATCGGTCTATGTCTACGACATCCAAAAGAACCACTTCGACAAAACAATAACAACAAATCAACCCAAAACCAAAACGCCATATTTTACTGAACGATCAGCTTCGTCTAGAGCAGGACGTTACAACTATGTAGGAAAGTTCAAGATAGAAGAGACTCAGTGAAGATTTGGAAAAAAGAAATTTGATGAGCACTTTTTATTTTATTTTTCATTCCTAATTTTTTTTGTAGTGTAATATTCTGTAGTTTGTTAAGTAATTTTCAGCTAATAAAAATACATTAGTTCTCTAAACTACTTATAAAAACCCCAAAATGCCAAAAAAACGTCAAATAACAAAAACACCAAAATTGCAAGAAATCACGTATTAGTAAAAACTTAAAATAATTACTAAAATGTATAAAAGAAGGTGTAAGTGAATAGAACACAAATGGGTACCGTACTAAAGCTTTAGTTTGTCATCTTTATCTATAAAAACGCCATTAAATAAGAAACGCCAAACTTAAAAAGATGAGAAATGTTACAACCTTAACAGATAAAGCTAAACAACCAGTAACTACAAACAGTAACTGAAGCGACATATACTTTTTTACTACCATTTATTATATTAAAAACCACGCCCTGGCACACAAAATCATTTTTTTATATTTTCTAACCCCATAATTACCTGTCTCATTATAGGTCTGCATATATAGGTCTGCATCCTATATATGTAGAATAGGTCTGCATCCTACTATTGTTTTTTGGCGCCAAACATTATTTCTTACATAAAACGCCATTAAAATATAAAATGCCAACTAAACATAAAACGCCAACTTGAAAAGATGTGGCGTGTTGCAGACTTAACATATAAAAGCTGAACAAAACAGTAAATACAAACAATAAAATGAAACGACAGATACTTTATTAATTACATTTATTATACTAAGATCCGGCCTAAAGTACGTGCCAAAAACATCCTATAAAGAGAAACATCTCAACGCCTTCCGTTGATCACACCAAAAAAGACGCCACGTTTCCTAAATACCACTCACAATAAAAGAGTCAAAAAAAGGTTAAAAAAATCAAAGATGGCAAACAAAGGTTTGTAGGATATTTCATATTGTTTATCATCAAGTTTCAATGAATGGATTCTTTAGTGAGGGGGATAACTCAATAAGCTTTTGCTGAATGAGATAGACAAATCTTCAAGAAAAAGAGACTGATGACAGTGATATGTCATTTTGTGTGCTTTGTTCTTAGGGAAGGCTTGGAGGATAAGAAGAGACCGATGACAGTGTAAATGCTATTTTGACTCCATAATGAGGATGAAGATGATGATCAAATAGCATCCACCAACACGACGTCGATCTATGTCTCCAGCATCCACAAAAGCCACTTCACGCAATGAACAACAGATAAAAACCCGTCAAACCCAAAACGCAAAGAATAAAGAGACTTATGACAGTGAAGATTTGGGAGAGAAATTAGATTCGGATTTTATCTATAGTTTGTTATCTAATTTCCCGCTTAAGAAATACATTATTCCTCTGTGAAAAAAGCTTGTAAAACGCCAAGATGACACAAACGCCAAACTCCAAAACCAATAAGTTCTAAATAATGAAAACGCTGAATATTGTTTTAGACTATTACATCTACTTGTTTCTTATCAAACGCCATAACTTGAATAATGATAACGGAATCTATTGAGCAGGGTTGAAGAATGACAATCGTACCCCGCGTATCATTTAGCGCGCCTCTTCCAGGTGTTGGGCCAGGATCCGTTTTCACATTTCAAATCGTTTTCTACAGATATCGTTTCTATATATATATAATATACGTTTTTAATCTATTTATTTTCATACTAACTTAGTTTTTCCTCGATAACTTGGGTTTGTTAGCTTAAAAAAATATTAAGCTAGTTTTTCTACGATAACTTGCGTTCGTTATTAGCTTATAAAAACTAAATATACAGTTGTGTTTAATTTTTTTCCTCGACATTACAACATAAATTTTGTTGAAAACGGGATCGTGTTCGTAATTGAGATTTTTATGGTATTT
The DNA here is from genome assembly GCA_947069175.1 of Scalesia atractyloides. Taxonomy (NCBI): domain Eukaryota; kingdom Viridiplantae; phylum Streptophyta; class Magnoliopsida; order Asterales; family Asteraceae; genus Scalesia; species Scalesia atractyloides. The sequence continues at coordinate 26,276,230 of CAMTDV010000005.1, forward strand.
TTGACTATATCAAGTGTTGGTGTCATAACGGTATCGTGACGAAAAAACCGATGCCAACCGAACAACGTCGATATTGGTAACAGTATTATCGGAACCGTCATCGGTATTATCGGGACAAATGTTGGTATTCGTGTTCAATCGATGTGAAACGCAACATTTTTTTGTTACATGACTTTATATTTTTTGTTACAAGACTCTATTTTTTTTTTGTTAAATGACTTTATTTTTTGGTTATATTAGAGCATTCTCAATGGAACCTCTAAAATTATGTAAGTGGAGCCTCTATATTTTTTAAAATAGTTGTAAATTGTTGTGAGTAGAGGAGAGAGAAAAGAGAAAAAGACACTGTTCACCAGTAAATTTGGAGAAAATACTGTTCACCTCTATAATTTTTTTAATCTTTTTGAAAGTGGTTATGAGTGGAGGAGAGAGAAAAGATAATGATAAAAGTAGAAAACAATATTATTTAATTGAAACGAGAGAGAAAATGAAGTGTTTTTTAATGTAAATAGAGATGAATAAGGAGGGTTGATTGTAAATGCTCTTAGACAAATTTTGTGTAATCAAGCTGTCATAAGCAATTTTTTTGTAGCATACAAGTGCTGTTCAAATTAATGTTTTTTTTTTGTGTCGTAAACAACGATTACCAGTACCGTGTGGATAACGAAACAAATCGGACAAATCCCCAACGAACGCTGTTGGTACCAGTAACAGTATCGTTTTCATGTGTATTTTATTGAACCATGTAAAACATGGGTCGACATCCTATAGCATATCATGACTCTATTTTTCTGATTTGGGCTTTCTATTGCTACAACGAGTGTCGGTACTATAACGAAACAAATTGATACTGACGGTTTCCACCATGTAGCGCAGGTCGATTTACACTGGTCCCGGAAACCTCTTCATTCCTAGCGCGCTGCCCAATGAACTATCTAAAAGCATTCACATCCTATCCATCATTTTCTACCCTATAATTACACTAAAAACAACTACATTTTCTCTCTTCTTTCAATTAAATAATAATATTTTCTATATTTATTATTACATTTTCTCTCTCTCATACTCACAACTTTCAAAATATATTAAAAAATTATAAAGGGTGAAAATTGTCTCCTCAAATATACAGATTAGTAGTAACATTTTCTCTCTTCCCCACTCATTACCGCTTAAACCACTTTTTATCATGGCTGTAAAACAAGGTTTCCAAGGATGAGTATTCTCCGAGTAGTTGCTACAAGGTAGGTTGCCGGGGCGACTTTCTTCAACTCCGCCCAATTACTCGAAGTCGGTCAAACGCGGTCAACCTCGGCCATAATTGGATCTAGCAGGTCAACTCGGGCCTAGTTTGACTTAAATAATAATAAAACATAATATCTATGCCTATCATATTAAAGAATAAATATCATTTTCACGTATTTTGTTATAAATATTTGTAAATTTATGTTATGTGACATATCTTTAATCTCTAAAAGTAATTTTCTTTATAATTTAACATGTCCGAGTACTCCCCGAATACTCTTCGTCTAGACCGAGTACTCTCAACTCCCTGATCGACCGACTAGGGAGCACCTAGCGACTTTTACAACCATGCTTTTTATAATTTGAAAACATCTCTCTTAGAATATAGAATATGATGGACACGATGTGAATGCTCTATCTCCCAAAAATATCACCACAACAACTTGTTTCTTCTCTTTCAACCCTGTGTAGAATCCAACCACTGAATCATCGAAGATGGATTTTAAATGCTCGAAAAAACAACATGAAGCCACCTCGAGATAGCATCTCAAATTTTAGAACTCTACAGAAGTCCAACAGATAGGGCAAAACCACTTCTATTGAGATTCATTATAGTAAGAAGCCTATCCAAAAACTCTCCAGACATTCACCTTTCTTAGGACATACTTGTTCCACCTAATAGGCTGAAAAAACCGATGATCACTTAGCACATAATTTTTTTCTATTTTGTTATTTGTCTGGCAACTGTTACAAAAATCAACCACACTTTTGATTTATTATTTATTAATGAACTTTTGATTTAGAGTTAACTGCTATTTTCGTCCCTATGTTTTGTTCACTTTTACCATTTCAGTTCAATTTTAAAAAATGCACCAGCTTCCTCCCTGACATACTGAAAACATGCCACTTCAATCTAAAAATTAAAACGCAGTTAAGTCAGACAGGTTTAACGAAGAGTATTTTTGTCCTTTCATATTTCTTTTATTTTCACTTTATTTTATGAAAGGACAAAAATATCCTTTATTAAACCGGACTAACTTAACTGAGTTTTAATATTTGGACTGAAGTGGAACGTTTCCAGTATGTCGGAGAGGAAACTTGTGCATTTTTGAAAATTGGACTGAAATGGCAACAGTGAACAAACCACAGGGATGAAAATGGCAGTTAACTCTTTGATTTATTTGCTGAGGTGTATAATTTTATTACTTATTGTATAATATATATTTACTTTAACATATTTTGTTTTTCTCCTATAAATTTTAAATATAATATTTTATAGAATTTCGAGTATGTTGTAGCGATGTTCTTATTTCTACTAATGTCTATTTCTACTAATGTCTATACTGTGACACTAGTAGAAATAAGAACGGCAGTGGCGAAACTTGATATTTTTGACCGGGAGGTCGGAAGTCACCGGACCTAAAATTATACCTAAAAAATTATAAAACTGGGGGGTCGAAACGTATATACCTGAAAAATTCTATAGGAAAACTATATACCGGACACTACTGAGTGAAAAGTTTGGGGTCCCCCCCCACCCCCGCACCCTATGCTACACCCATGTCGATATAAATTTTACTCAACGTTATTAACGAGGTACGATTCAAAGAGTTACTAGTGGTGGCGGATTAGTTACATGTGGGTGTAGTTGTGGGGGTGGGTTGGGGTGATACGAGTTGAGAAGGACTCGACCTGAGCATATAGGAAGGTGACCCTGACATGTTAGGAGTATGCGAAGTAGTTTGTGAAGAGTGGGAAGCTAACATGACTTGGTAGGAATTTGACTGGTCGGGTTAAGGTTTTGTTACACTCACACGACCTGTGAATTTTTGTTTTTGTTTTGTACAGTTCGGGTGACTGATTTAGGTCTATGGGTATAGGAAAGGATGGATGGTGTGTGTGGTGTGTCAGACAATGGAAAGGGGCCGATCTTTGGTGTGTTATGTAGATTTGGACCGCTCTAGGATTGGCAGTGGCAACCGAGTCCCACATCTAAGGGTGACAATCAAGATATATTGGATAGGTGGAGGAATCATAGAGTTGAAGGGGATAGGTTGAGTATAGAAAACAAGAGAACATGTTCATCAAATAGAACATGGCAAAAGATTGTGGTTTTGTTTGAAGAAAGATCATAGGACTTGTACCTACAATGATTTGTAAGGTATCAAGGAAACTGAAAAAGCGAAGATAGGTGTAGGTAGGATGTTTATGGTAGATGAGGAAGGTGAGAATGAAAAGGTGTTTGGTTTTGGTGGGTAGGATGTTTAAGAGATAGGTGGCGATTTGGAGGGCATGATGCCAGAATGTGGTGGATAAAGAAGGATGGATTATAAGGGTACAACAATACCGTTGATAGACCACATTTTGCATTTGACCTTTCCGTTTTAAAGGGAAGTGTAAGGGTGGTCGGGGCATGCCATGATGTGGTGGCGTGATGGCGTGATGGGTGTGGTTACACCGTTGTAACCACCCACATCACGGTAGTGGTGGTTTGTTTGTAGTGGGCATCACAATAGTGGTGGGGAATGTAGCTTTAACAAACAATCATGAGATCGTTGCAATAAAAAAAAACATTATTAACACAAAATATACACAAAAATAATCTTAAACATTTTCACACACACTTCACTACTCAAAAAACCACCACACCACACTTCAGAAAAAAAAAAACAAATGGAAGGTTCAAGTAAAAAGTGTGGGCTACGAAGAAAAAATTAGGTGAACCGAATAGATTTCCTTTACAAGACGAAACGTTATCAACTCAACCGTTTCCAGACCAATATCGATAATTCTACACCCAACCCAACATACCAACCCATTCACATCTGATCATGTCACTTTAACACCTGACCCGGTGAAAAAACAACTTATTTTCCGTTTCCGTATTACGAACCAACCCCCCCCCCCCCCCATATCAATACTACCATTCCATAACTAACACCTAATTTCCTCCTGACTCGGATGAAGAAGAAGGTGAACAAGAAGAGCCTCAAAAAGAGTTTGAAGAAGAAGATGAATAAGAAGAGTTCGAAGAAGACCAAGAAATAGAAGTGAAAGATACGCGTGTAAAACAATCTAAAAAACCATCAAACATGGGGGGTCAAAGTTGGATGCAACAAGGGGAGGTACATTTGTGTAATATTTTCTTACAAATTTCTTAATGCGACAGGGGGTCAAAGTTGGATGCAACATGGGGAGGTACTGTCACACCCCAACCGATGGTGGAAACATCGGAGTGAGATGAAAACGAGATTGCTCGAGACTTCATAACTGGCTACTTGTGACAATAATTAAATAATTCGAATTTAATTTCATTCTAAACGGAAAATACATTGTCTTGAAATGGAAAATACAACATCTTGCAAATTCAACATAACAACATAAAGCAAAATTCATAAATTAAAGTTTACTTGTGTTTCTAGTCCACCCTAAATAACATTCTTCATGCAACATCGTTAATCTCGTGCAACATGTATAAAAGTAAAAGTCAACACAAGGTTGGCGAGTATACAAGCATGGTTACATAGCATAAGTGTAAGTAAAAGTTGTATCATATCCAATATGGAAATTTGCATATATTGTTACATAACATACTAGCAAGTGTAAACTATAAGTTAAACCAAAGTATACCGCAATCGTGCATCCTTTTTGCCGAAACGACAAGGTCGTGAAATAGATTACTTAACAATACCACAAGAACGGGCAATCCGTTAATCTTATAGCGCTATAATTGTTAAGGTAGGCTTGCAAAGTTAATGAGAAAATAGTACACAAGAATGAGTATAGCAGGTATAAACAAAGAGTATGACAAATATCATGTTGGATAGAGTGGTTTTGTAAGCATGATTAATCATGTGTATGTGATTTGTAATATAGTTTACATGTTTCACCCAAGTGTGTTAAGGAAAAAGGGATCGAGTATACTCACGGGTTGCAAAGCTTTCCACAAACGTGAGTTGATTTAATCTTGAAGTTCTTAGGAACACCAAAGTTACCCTACATTGGGGAAACGAGGGCATGTGAGTAATTGGGGATTGATTATGAGTTAGAGTCGGGAATTAATATAAAAGTATGTACACAAGAAAATACATGAAGGTTATCCTACTAAAACACTTATATTAGACACCTGTTCATGTGTCTTTCATGGGCACAATTTCACCCATGGAAGTCCAATTATAAGGAATTTTAATTTAAGATAATATTTACCGAACTCTTAGCATCTAACCATTAATTGGTTAGTGTTGGGAGTTCGGTTTTGAACTATATTTTAGTTATATATTATGTACTATAATTATGTTAGTCTAGTATTATCATGTAAAGTCAAGCAAGGAGGTAGGATGATTTTTATCCATTAAACCTCATTATATGATTCACCAAAGCACAAAATAATCAACTTAGTTGGTGATTTCGGTTGGTCATGAATAAGATTAAAATGTACAAATAACTTACTAGTAAAGTATCCAAATATGAATAACCTGGATGTGCACATACCCAACATGGAAAATGTTAGAGACGAGGAGGGGTTCGCTTACTTTGATTTCTTGGAAACTACTTAGATGAACCAATCATCTAAGTCACTTAAACAACCAAGTGACTTGACTAGACGAGTGCATTCCAAACATGGATAGTTTTTGGAGACTTGGTGTATTCTTGTTCACTTTGTGACTAGGAAGTTGTTCAGTGACCAACGTTGGTTGTTTTGGAGGTGTTTGAACCTCAAACTTTCTCGAATAACACCTCAACTCAAGCCCTTCAACATGAAGATTAGTTGGGGACAAGGTTTGGTTTGTGTTCATCCAAGAAAGATAGCAAAAATTGTAAGTGATGAAAGTTTTATAAAAACAAAAATTAAATCTGACTTTGGACCTCAAATATGGTGATGTTACATCTTAGATTACCATGATAAACTTGTGGTAACATTCCTAGAGGTGTTCCAAGGAAGGAGGAGAAGAAAAACATGAAGAAAATTGAAGAAACAAGCTCAAAACTCACTGTTTTGAACTTGGATGAATCTGCCCAAAGTTGAGAAATGTAGAGATTTGAGGTGTAAGGGAGAGTGTGTAGAGTGTGGAAAGTGTTTAGGAGGTGATAAGGGGTTGTATTTATAGTTGGGATTAGGGTTTGTGTGTTAAATGACACGGTTGGGTGTTAAAAGGAGGGAAAATGAGTCAAAATTTATGAATTTGAAGGCATTCTGCTAGAGCTGTTGCTCTTGCACGGTCATGCAGATCGGGTGCACGGTCGTGCGGATCACGGAATGCAGGGTGGTGCACACCAGGTGCGTTGTCATGCGGATCGCAATACGCATGGTCGTGCGCATCAGTTGCATGGTCGTGCGCAACCTACTGAATTTACCAAACTTTATAGAATTTGAAGTTTGACCCCTAGAGTTTGACAATTCCATTATTTTATCCTCGAAACTCATAACTAAACATGTTTTTTTGGGTATTTAAGTGTATCCAAGAGTATCAATGATGATAACACGCGTGATTAACATTCCCAAATAATATAAACTCAATGTATGGCTCGGTTTTTAAATAAAACGTGTATTTCATGATTGTTTATGTATTGTGCATGCATGAATAAACAAGTATGAATAAAATGCAATTTCCATTATGATCAAAGTCTCAAGATTATAAAGATTGAAATGAAGTACGAATACAAGCTTGCTAAAAATAGGAAGTATGAAATTCGGATCGTTACAGGCACATTTGTGTAATGGTTTCTTACAAATTTCTGAATACAAAAAGGTTGGAAATCAACAAACAAAAGACATGTTTTGGCGTCGAGTTATCACATATTTTGGAAAGCTACTCAATGGATCTAGCAAAACACGGGTCACGTCACTTCAAAGTGGATGGATTTAAACAGAAAATGAATCACGTTCAAATGGTAATTTTTTACTTATATTAGTTTGTTACATTTTTTTGTATTAAAATGTACATTATTAAATACTTAATTTAGTTTATGCAGAGTCGCTATTGGCCAAGTGGATCAGATGAGGCCGATATCATAGAGGTCGCCCTAAAAGTGTACACAAACACCAACAAAAGGAACCCCCCCCCCCCACTTGCTGGCTTGGAAGATTGGACTATTACATTCCAAATGGGTTCTTGTTCAATTGATGGATCTTTATATAACGCCCTGTTTTTTTCGTACTTTCCATAATTAGAAAGCATCGCTTGTAATTCTATTTTTGGTAGCTTTGTAATCTTGTATTCATCCTTTCATTGTAATCGTGTAATCCGAGACTTGAATCATAATGAAACTCGTAATTTTATTCAAATCATGTTCTACATATTCATACATTCATGCACATGATACTTGATACTTGGAAACGTTGATAAATTTGCAAATACGTGATGTTCATACTTCATACGAAACTTATACATGATGTTTATACTTAATCAAATTCATTTATACTTGTGTAAACCTTAGAACATGCTTCGTATGCTTAAAGGTCCTAAAATAATCTTAAAACATCTAATATACAACAATTGGACAAGGCCTTAATCAATAAAATCAAAAATGAAATTTTGTGCCTTTGACCCGGGCCTTGAGGACCGCATGGACATCCCATACGGTCCGCATGGACATCCCATACGGTCCGCATGGGGTCTGGCAGGCAGATTGTACGACCAGCCGTGCAAATGCACGGATCCACACACTTTAAACTCACCCAATCACCGCCAAACCTCCATTAAACACCTCCCAACAACCTTAAACTATTCCCCTATAAATATCATGCCATCTCCAAGCATTTTCACACTTTCTTCACTCTTCCAAACCTCTCAAACACCCCATAATTTACTGGAATCTCAAGAACATGGCAGATTCATCACATCTTGCCAAAGTGAGCATAACTTCTTCATTTCTTTGTCTTTTCACTTGATTCTTCTTTCTAAATACTTGGATGAACCTTAGGTTTGTCCACGGATTCTCCTTCGAGGATCCAGACCTGGAAATTTACCAAAAAGGCTCCAAACTTTCTGCTTTGAACAAAACTTCTTTAAACTTATGTTTTACCTCAAACAAACTTGTGTTCTTGTGCTCCTAATCAAGTTTATTATTAGTGAGCCTAACCAAGATTGTTCCACATGAAATTGGAGATGTTTTACCAATCCAAACTTTATGTTTTGTATGAGCTTTAAGCTCACAAGTGATGTCAAGTCTTGAACTTGAAGTTGTGTGACTACATGGTTAGCTTGGGCTATCCTACATACAAGTCCACACATCACTTGATGATTTCCCATCTCTATCACAAGTAGTTTGCTAGTTGAAAGTAACACAACCCCATCTAGCCTTCGACTTATGTCGACGTCGGCTCACCCGGGTTGTAGATTACTTGGCTACTTAGTATAGTGGTAACTTGTAATTCCATTTCCATTATTATTCTTGTTCTTGACCCTCCTTGTTGTCTATGAAAACTTGTGTGGTGGTGAACTCTACATGAGGTTCTAAATGGATGGTTATACTTTCTACATGACTTCCATGATATATTGTTAGTTAGACTTATGATAAAATATATATGGACTTATATCATAATATATATGTATATAACTTATAAATAAAATAATAACCTAACCCTTGATGATGACCACATGGTCATTCGTCAAGCAACTAAGTTAGACCACCTAAGTGTTTAGTTCCTCGTTACGATTCCAATAGGTGCTAACCTATGAAAACATACTAACCCTTATGGTTTCTCATGGTGTCAAAAACGACTGCTAGACCTTAGTGATTATTTTCGTACACATTATTTTGTTATGCTTTATTCCAAATTCCGTATCCTCTATTATCATCCAATACTCACAGCTACATTTTCCTCTTGTAGGATAACTCGGTGTTCCTCCAACAAACAAACAACTTTTCACAGAATCATCAAGTTAGAAAGCTTGCAAAACCGTGAGTACACATGACCCATTTTCTTTTATGTCACTTTGGGTGTACATGTTTACAAAAATCACCAAACTTATACTTTATGCAATGCATTAAACAATCCAACATACATGAATACTTAGATACATTACTTGATGCATATATTTGGACAATTCTTATGTGATACTATAGTCATTAGCTTTATCCGAGCCTCCATTTGACATGTATAGCGCTATAGGAGTAACACACCACCTGTGAACGAGAGGTCATGTTAAATTATCTTTATTTTGCGTATGCAAGAGGGTTGACTTGAAATATCGCATTCCATGTATGATGCTCTTGTTTAAGCATAGTTTCCATGTGGATTCGTTTTAAACCTTATGCCTATACGTATGCTTATACATAAACTTGTGTACTCGCTTTTACTTTTGCATTGAACTGTATTTTAAACATGTTACAGGTTGAGAAGGATGATGCTATGAAATCCAAGTAGCGTTGATGCTAGATACACATATAGACGTTTTAGGTTTATTTATGTTGTATCAAATTTTGTCTTTTGTTTATTGTTATTTGAAATTCCATGTATTGTGGTGACAATTTTATTATGAAATGAAATCCGGTTTAAATTAATTATTCTCACCATTAGCGTTTTGAGTAATGAGCAATCTATTTCGTCCCGCCTTGATGTTTCCGCCATCGGTTGGGGTGTGACAGATTGGTATCAGAGCCATAACTATAGGGAATTAGGTAGAATTGCCATGTTCGACCTAGTCTATAGTTTAAGTGTCCCATTTTTTGACAATTCTTGTTTCATGCTTAAAACATCGTTCTTCCTATCTTGCTTCTTTCTTTCTTTTGGTCTTAATACTTACATGATGTCTTTCCTAAGACATTTTACGCAATACACTTTGAAGACTTGAAGACACTCATAATGCAAACGGGGCGATTTGCACCAAGATAGGCCCAATGGCCCACAATTTTTGGTGAAATCCCTCATTCCGCGTATTCGATTTTTCACGAAGTTACACCATCAAGTTAGGAATGACATCCACACCTTGATGGAAAACTTCCCATTCAAACTCTAGTGGAACCTCGTCAAAGTGTCAAAATTAATTTTTACCCGACGAGTACCAACCACACTTAGGGTACGATATTGTTAAGTTAGGGGTGAAACCCACACCTTGTCAACTAGTCCCATTCCTCGATTTTCAATCTCGCCAAAGTCTCGAATTTTCGATCGACTAGGGACATGTAGTAAATGGAAGGGTAAAATACCGTTAATCGCTTCTCGACGAGAGTATATTACCTATTAGGCCAAAGCATGTTCCCTAACTCGAGAGATCTTACGAACCACTTTGGAATAGTCGACGTTTCTCTACCCGAAACATTCAAATGTATTATTGAGCCTATCTTTTATGTTATCTCAATTCTATGTAATTTTAATACTTGATACCTCGTTCATTTCAAAACCGTTACACAATTCGCACGCCTCTCGCAATCAAGAACAATACTAATCCTCGTGAACAAATTAAATTTATACTCTTTATACGCATTCATACGTGATTATACATACCGATACTTAATGAAACATGCGAACTATGTGAATCATACGTGAACATACACATTCTTATACATGCAAAACTTATTTTTACATTATGATCAAGTCTCATCCTTTTCCTTTTTATTTCAACCACTAGATGTCTTCCCCAAGCTCCTCAAAGAAGTCCAAGAACTCCAAAAAGGGTTCCAAAAACAAGGACTTCATATCAAAGGAAGCCCTCGTGGGTCTAATCGCTGAGCAAATGGCTGAGCAAATGGCCCGAGTTATACTCGATATCGTAAGCAAGATCAAAACCCCACCTGCCACCGAATCCCCTAACGTCTACGTTGATTCCAAGATGGAAAAACCTAGGACGATGTTCCTCTTCAAGAAGTTTACGGCCTGTAAACCCCTCGAGTTCACGGGCATGGATGGAGCCACTGCTATGATGAACTGGTTCAACGCAATCGAACTTACATTCCTGCAAAGTGGTTGCCCCAACGAACTTCAAACTCTAAATGCAACGGGGGTCTTTCGTCAAAGAGCCCTCGAATGGTGGACCACTGAGAGGAACAGATGTGGTAATGAAGTAGCCCATATTTTACCTTGGGACGAGCTTAAGCAGCTCATGAAGGACCATTTCTGCCCCCCACACGAGACCCAAAAGTTGGAGAACGAATTTTGGAATCTCACACAAAAGGGGAGCGACGTGGAAGGACTGGTCACGCACTTCAAACAACTTAGTGTCCTCTGTCCTTGACAAGTCGATATTGTTCCAAAGGCAATAGCCAAGTTCATTCGTTGCCTCGCACCTGTCTTGATCAACCATGTAGCTTCAGCCAGCCCTAAAACCATTGAGGATGCCTACGGTATCGCCATAGAGCTGAACAACAACTGTGTTCTTCATGGGGCCTACGACATGGTCTCTATGAAGAACGCACACCCAGCCACCATCGATACTACCACTGTTGAACCTTCACCACCCAAGCCCCGGGAAACAACACCAAGAACAAGAAGCAGAAGGCTTCTAGTGAAAATTGCGCGGTTGTTACTCCGCCAAACCCTCAACCCATCCAAAGAGTAGCGACCATTACCCCTGCCAACCCCGAACAACCAAAACGAGGCTACACTGGATCTCACCCCAGTGTGTCAACTGCTCATACCATCCCCCTACCAATGCTCCATGCCACAAATGTGCCCAATGTCATAGGTTAGGGCATTTTGCTAACCGTTTCCGAAACTTCCCTCAACCCCAAGCCAAGGAAGCCTAAAACCCTGCCCAAACTCAACCTCAAGTTGATCCTGTGCGAGCGTGTTACAAGTGTGGCGACCCTAACCATTTCGCCAACGTTTGCCCCCAGTGCACCACCAATCAGCAACCGCAACAACAACAGCAGCAGCTTAAACTAGCTCGAGGTAGAGCCTTCGCCCTCACTGCAGCTCAGGCACAGAACGCGAGCGATGTCATAACTGGTACGTTTCTTTTCAACCATGTCTATGCTTCTTGTCTTTTTTATACTGGCGTAGATAGAAGTTTTTTGTCTATTGAATTTGAGACCTTGCTTAAGTGCATACGTTCTAAGTTGCCCAATCCATTCGCAGTCGAAGTCGCTAATGGAAAGTCTGTCACTGTTGATTCTGTCCTTTCTATTTGTTCCTTGAATCTTAACGATCATACGTTCTTGATTGACCTCATACCCATGCAATTGGGAAGCTTCGATATCATAGTAGCATGGATTGGCTTAGGCGAGTTCGTGCCAAAGTCGTTTGTTATGAGAAATTCATCTTTCTTCCTCTTCCAAACGGTGATCCCTTCCACGTCTATGGCGAGAAACCTTCTAAAGGTCTTAAGCTGATGTCGTGTATCCAAGCAAACAAATATTTGCCCAAAGATTACTTCGCCTTTCAGGCCCACATAGTGGAAAAGAAAAACAAGGGTCTGAGCATAAGTGACGTTCCTGTTGTTTGTGATTTCCCCGATGTCTTCCCAGAGGATCTTCCTGGTCCTCCTCCTCCCCGTTCTGTTGACTTTCGTATTGATCTCATTCCTGGCGCAACTCTAGTTACAAATGCTCCTTATCGTTTAGCTCCCTCGGAATGCAAGAGCTATCAAGCCAGCTTCAAGAACTTCTTGATAAAGGCTTTATACGCCCTAGTACTTCCCCTTGGGGCGCTCCCATTTTGTTTGTCAAAAAGAAAGATGGATCTTTTTGGATGTGCATTGACTATCGTGAGCTCAACAAACTTACTGTCAAAAACTGATATCCACTTCCTCATATTGACGATCTCTTCGATTAATTACAAGGTGCAACGTATTTCTCCAAGATTGATCTTCGTTCTGGCTATCATCAACTTCGAGTTCTCGAAGAAGATGTACCAAAAACCGCATTTTGCACACGTTATGGACACTATGAGTTCGTGGTCATGCCTTTCGGATTGACTAATGCACCTGAAGTTTTCATGGATCTCATGAACTGCGTGTATAAACCTTTTCTCGATCGCTTCGTAATTGTATTCATCGACGAGATCCTCATCTACTCCAAAACGAAAGAAGAGCACGGACGATATTTGCATCTTATTCTTCAGCTTTTACAAACTGAACGTCTTTACGCCAAGTTCTCCAAGTGTGAATTTTGGCTAAAAAAGGTTCAATTCCTTGGTCACACCATCAACGAACTCGGTATTCATGTTGACCCCGCAAAGACTGAAGCTGTGAAGAATTGAGTTGCACCTAAGTCGCCTTCTGAAATTCGTCTTTTCTTGGCCTAGCTGGTTATTATCGTCGGTTCATTTTGAAATTTTCCAAGATCGTTGTTCCTCTTACGTCGTGGACGCAAAAGGATAAACCTTTTGTCTGGGGACCCGAAGAAGAGGAGTCTTTCCAAACCCTCAAGGAGTCTTTCTTGGCCTAGCTGGTTATTATCGTCCGTTCATTTCGAACTTTTCCAAGATCGTTGTTCCTCTTACGTCGTTGGCGCAAAGACTGAAGCTGTGAAGAATTGGGTTGCACCTAAGTCGCCTTCTGAAATTCGTTCGTTTCTTGGCCTAGCTGGTTATCATCGTCGGTTCATTTTGAACTTTTCCAAGATCGTTGTTCCTCTTACGTCGTTGACTCAAAAGGATTAACCTTTTGTTTGGGCTCCCGAACAAGAGGAGTCTTTCCAAACCCTCAAGGACTTGCTTTGTAATGCTCCTATCCTAACACTCCCCGATGGAAATGACGATTTTGTTGTGTATTGCGATGCTTCCAACCAAGGTCTGGGTTGCGTTCTTATGAAACGGGACAAGGTTATCTCTTACGCGTCAAGACAATTCAAAATCCATGAGAAAAACTATACTACGCACGACCTTGAACTTGGTGCAATTATTTTTGCATTAAATATTTGGTGACACTACCTTTATGGTACAAGTGTACGGTCTTCACCGACCATAAGAGCCATCAACACATCTTCGATCAAAAGGAACTCAACATGCGTCAACGTCATTGGGTAGAATTGTTAAATGACTACGACTGTGATATTCTCTACCACCCTGGTAAAGCGAATGTAAAAAGTGTTCGTTGTTACCAAACAGTGGGAAAACTTCGCGAGCTGATTCGCCATGCGCAATTCTCATCCATTAATGAGAGTAACCTCGATAACGAATTGAATTGTGAAGTCGAAAACCCACTCGAAGCTAAACCGGATGGTATCCTTTACTACCACAATCGCATTTGGATTCCCGATCGTGTTAACCTTCAAAACGCCTTGATGGATGAAGCCCACAAATCCCGATACACCATTCATCCTGGTGCCGACAAGATGTACCATGATCTTCGAGCATCTTACTGGTGGCCGGGGATGAAGAAGGATATCGCTCTTTATGTCTCGAAGTGTCTCACTTGTTCCAAGGTTAAAGCTGAACATCAACATCCCTCTGGCTTACTCGAACAACCAGAAATTCCTGTCTGGAAATGGGAGAGTATTGCTATGGATTTCATTACTAAGCTTCCTCGAACTTCGTCTGGTCACGATAGCATCTGGGTCATCATTGATCGATTGACCAAATCGCTCATTTCCTCGCCATTCGTGAAGATTACAAAGTCAAGAAATTGGCTCGTATTTACACGATGAGATCATTAGTCGTCATGGTACCCCCGGTGACATCATTTCTGATCGTGATGCTCGTTTCACCTCCCGCCTTTGGCAAACGTTTCAATCCACCCTTGGCACTAATCTCAATCTTAGTACCACTTTTCACCCTCAAACTGACGGTCAAACCGAGCGTACTATCCAAACCTTGGAGGATATACTTCGCTCATGCATAATCGATTTTAGCGGCAACTGGTATTCACACTTACCCTTGGTAGAATTCTCGTACAAAAACAGTTATCACGCTAGTATTCAAATGGCTCCATTTGAAGCATTGTATGATCGTAAGTGCTGTTCGCCTGTTTGTTGGCACGAGATCGGAGACGCGCAAATCACCAGCCCTGAACTTATACAAGAGATAACAGACAAGATCCTAGAAATTCGTGATAATCTCCTCAAGGCCCGAATCCGACAAAAGAGTTATGCCGACAAAAGACGCAAGCCCTTGGAATTCAACGTGGGTGATAACGTACTTCTCAATGTATCCCCTTGGAAGGGTGTTGTTCAAATTGGCAAGGTTGCGTATCGACTGGATCTACCTCAAGAACTCAACGACGTTCACCTAGTCTTACATGTTTCGAATCTCAAGAAATGTCTAGCTGAAGAAGGACTTCAAGTTCCACTTGAAGATCTTCAAATCAACGAGACATTGCATTTTGTGAAAAAACAAGTCGAAATCATGGACCAAGGAATCAACAAATTAAGGCGCAGTCGAATTCCTATCGTCAAGGTTCGATGGGAAGGAAAGTGTGGCGCTGAGTTTACTTGGGAACTAGAGAGTGATATGAAGACTAAGTATCTGCATCTCTTCGTTGCATCTTCCTAAAATTCGGGACGAAATTTCCTAAAGGAGGGGAGACTGTAACGCCCTGCTTTTTTCGTACTTTGCATAATTAGAAAGCATCACTTGTAATTCTATTTTTGGTAGCTTTGTAATCTTGTATTCGTCCTTTCATTGTTATCATGTAATCCGAGACTTGAATCATAATGAAACTCGTAATTTTATACAAATCATGTTATACATATTCACACATTCATGCCCATGATACTTGATACTTGGAAACGTTGATAAACTTTCAAATACGTGACGTTCATACTTCATACGAAACTTATACATGATGTTTATACTTAATCAAATTCATTTTATACTTGTGTAAACCTTAGAACATGCTTCATGTGCTTAAAAGTCCTAAAATAATCTTAAACATCTAATATACAACAATTGGACAAGGCCTTAATCAATAAAATCAAAAATGAATTTTGTGTCTCTGAACCGAGCCTTGCGGACCGCATGGACATCCCATACGGTCCGCATGTGGTCTGGCCTGCAAATTGTTCAACCAGCCGTGCAAATGCACGGATCCACACACTTTAAACTCACCCAATCACCGCCAAACCTCCATTAAACACCTCCCAACAACCTTAAACTCTTCCCCTATAAATATCATGCCATCTCAAATCATTTTCACACTTTCTTCACTCTTCCAAACCTCTTAAACACCCCATAATTTACTGGAATCTCAAGAACATGGCAGATTCATCACATCTTGCCAAAGTGAGCATAACTTCTTCATTTCTTTGTCTTTTCACTTGATTCTTCTTTCTAAATACTTGGATGAACCTTAGGTTTGTCCACGGATTCTCCTTCGAGGATCCAGACCTGGAAATTCACCAAAAAGGCTCCAAACTTTCTGCTTTGAACAAAACTTCTTTAAACTTATGTTTTACCTCAAACAAACTTGTGTTCTTGTGCTCCTAATCAAGTTTATTATTAGTGAGCCTAACCAAGATTGTTCCACATGAAATTGGAGATGTTTTACCAATCCAAACTTTATGTTTTGTATGAGCTTTAAGCTCACAAGTGATGTCAAGTCTTGAACTTGAAGTTGTGTGACTACATGGTTAGCTTGGGCTATCCTACATACAAGTCCACACATCACTTGATGATTTCCCATCTCTATCACAAGTAGTTTGCTAGTTGAAAGTAACACAACCCCATCTAGCCTTCGACTTATGTCGACGTCGGCTCACCCGGGTTGTAGATTACTTGGCTACTTAGTATAGTGGTAACTTGTAATTCCATTTCCATTATTATTCTTGTTCTTGACCCTCCTTGTTGTCTATGAAAACTTGTGTGGTGGTGAACTCTACATGAGGTTCTAAATGGATGGTTATACTTTCTACATGACTTCCATGATATATTGTTAGTTAGACTTATGATAAAATATATATGGACTTATATCATAATATATATGTATATAACTTATAAATAAAATAATAACCTAACCCTTGATGATGACCACATGGTCATTCGTCAAGCAACTAAGTTAGACCACCTAAGTGTTTAGTTCCTCGTTACGATTCCAATAGGTGCTAACCTATGAAAACATACTAACCCTTATGGTTTCTCATGGTGTCAAAAACGACTGCTAGACCTTAGTGATTATTTTCGTACACATTATTTTGTTATGCTTTATTCCAAATTCCGTATCCTTCATTATCATCCAATACTCACAGCTACATTTTCCTCTTGTAGGATAACTTGGTGTTCCTCCAACAACCAAACAACTCTTCACAGAATAATCAAGTTGGAAAGCTTGCAAAACCATGAGTACGCATGACCCATTTTCTTTTATGACACTTTGGGTGTAACATGTTTACCTTATACAAAAATCACCAAACTTATACTTTATGCAATGCATCAAACAATCCAACATACATGAATACTTAGATACATTACTTGATGCATATATTTGGACAATTCTTATGTGATACTATAGTCATTAGCTTTATACGAGCTTTCATTTGACATGTATAGCTATAGGAGTAACACACCACCCGTAAACGAGATGACATGTTAAATTATTTTTATTTTGCGTATGCAAGAGGGTTGACTAGAAATATCGCATGCCATGTATGATGCTCTTGTATAAAATTAGTTGCTATGTGGATACGTTTTAAACTTTATGCTTATACGCATGCTTATATATAAACTTGTGTACTCGCTTTTGCTTTTGCATTGAACTTTATTTTAAACATGTTACAGGTTGAGAAGGATGATGCTATGAAATCAAAGTAGCATTGATGCTAGATACACATATAGACGTTTTAGGTTTATTGTATCAAATTTTGTCTTTTGTTTATTGTTATTTGAAATTCCATGTATTGTAATGACAATTTTATTACGAAATGAAATCCGTTTGAATTAATTATTGTCACCATTAGCGTTGTGAGCAATGAGCAATCTATTTCGTCCCGCCTCGATGTTTCCGCCATCGGAAGGGGTGTGACACTTTAAGCCCAAACGAGTAGTCGTGCCCAAAAACGAACAAAAACAACCAAGTTACAAAATTGTACAAGTTCCTAGGATGGTTATCAAGCAACATTCTCGAAATCAATTTAAATGACGACCACGCCGATGACATTACACCAACAAAGCCGCAATGAAGGATAAGTATCAAGTCGTCATCAAGCAAAGGGAAGGACGGTTCGGTGGATGTCGTCTCTAAATACAAGGCGGAATAAATAGCGAAAATAGTAGACAATAGATGAGAGTGTCATGCATTGGCGGATTCGAAGTTGAAAAGAAATGAGATATACGTCAAACACTTACACAAACAAGAAAATAACTAAAATTTGAAAGTTGTCATGGAGCCCATGAAAATGTTGCAGAACCATGGTAGTTAATTCTATTAGATTGCAAATGGGAAATATGTGCGAAGTGAGATTGGGTCGCTAACTGTTGGGTTGTTTTTTTTTAATCTTTTAGATTGATATTTTTATTTGTAACTTTTAGGTTATTTGTTTTTGTTTTCAATGTACTTTTTTAATTTTAACGAAAATGTGTTTATAACCTATTTATTTCATATTTTTATGTAATTTTAAAATGTTGGTTTTTAGTCTAGTTTATATTTTACATAAAAAAATCTTATGATGCAAATGGTTTAGTGATGGGTGGTGTAAGTGATTTACGGATAGTGTTATAGAATTGGATGGAATGAGATCATACTCTCTAATCGGTTGATTGTTTGGTGATGGAGTAATGTGTAATTTCATATTGAAAATGATTTGTTAGTGTTCTTTGTGTCATTATGACATTGAAAACGACTGATTATCTGTTCACATTACGTTTTATTAAGAATCTACTAAATATGGTGTAAACATGGGATTTGAATCTTAGGGAAAAATTCCACAATTAGTTTGTATAATTGTAAAAGAATATAACTGTATAAGTGTACAAATGAGAAATAACAAACTAATTATATAACTGTACAACTTACTAGCAAAGTGTTCACAGTTATTTATGTTAGTTGGTTCTCTATATTGTTAGGAGTGGTTGTAAGTGGAGTAGACAGAAAATATTACTATTAATCAGTAAATTTGGTAAGACACTGTTTACCCTCTATTATTTTTTATATTTTTTAAAGTGCTTGTTAATGAAAGAGAGAGAAAAGTCGATAATAAAAATAATAAATATTATTTAACTGAAAAGTGATTTTAAGGCTATGGGTTGTGCTCCCCCTGCCCAAATCTTCCATCCCAACGCCACTTCTTTCCCCCTTCCACCTCATCCAAGGGTGTGCCCCCCCCCCCCTTTTATTGGACAACCACATCCTCCACCTACAAAATTCAATCGCCGAGTCTCGGGAGAATTTCACCGATTGCACCGAAATTCAATTGGGGTGCGAGGGTGTTCCTGTCAACCCCCACCTGCCACCTCAGCTGCCCCTTCCTCCCCTGAACCCCACACCCTTAGCTTAGTGTAATTATAGAGACATAGATAAAGATGCTACTCTGAATGTTCTATCAACTAACTTTCTAATAAGTCATACCTTGAATAACCAATCAACCACTTGTATTTTGGTCGGTTCTTGGCCTTTGTTAAAATGGTATGAAATCAACTCAAACACAAGAAATAACGACAAAACAGGTCATAAAACTTTATTAGTTAACAAATCCGGAAAAATACATAACCAAACCCTATATCTCACAAAGATGAGACCTATGAAAAACATTGATCAACTTCAACATATTAGCACAATCTATTGAATGATCAACAATAATACATTGATACAACTACTGAGATCACAAGATCTCTGAACAACTTTGATCTCTACGAATGAACGAGATCAAACAGAGAACATGAGAGAACAAAGAGAAAACCCTATAAAATATCCAACACAGTTGGGCAGGTCTTCTCTCTTTCTTCCTTATATACCACCAGATACAATATTTACACTTTAGCCCCATATAGTTCCAGTCCAAACCTTGAAGTCTCCATAACTTTCCACTTAGCCCCTTGTATATTATAAACTGCACACTCAACAACCTTGTCACATGTCAACGACTATAAAAAAATATAAAAACCAGTCTAACTTGAACATATTACACGTTAGTTTGAAGTATGAATTATTATATCAGATTAATTTCAACACCCCCCCATAACTCATATAGCAAACATGTTAATCAAACCAAGTTTATCACACTACTGTTCATGTTGAACACTGCTCAGCCCTTTCATGAACAGGTCAACCAACTGATTTTAAGTGGCAATCTTTTCTGGAGAAACAACTATATCAACTATTTTTTTCTCGCAAAAAAATGTAAATCAGTTTCGAAGTGTTTTGTCCTCTCATGGAAGACTGGATTTAATGCTATAGAAATAGAATACTGACTATCGCAATATAACTTAACATGCAACTCATATTTGACCCTCAATTCTTTTAAAATGTTTAATATCCACATCACTTCGCATGTAGCAGAGCACATAACTCTTTACTCTGCTTCTGCAGTGGACCTTGAAACAACACTTTGTTTCTTGCTTTTCTAGGAAACTAATGAGTATCCTAGAAAAATACCTAACTCGGTTATTGACTTTCTTGTAGCCATACACTTGGCCCAATCGGAATCAACATAACCTCTTAAATCAAAACCATTTCCTATTTTAAACATAACTCCTTTTCCTGGTGAAAGCTTCAAATACTTAAGCAATTTGTAAATGGCAAGTATTAGGGGCATGCATAAATTGGCTTAAAAACTGAACATCATAATTTATATCAGGTCCGGTCATAGACAGATAAATGAGTTTACCAACTAATTTTTGAAAGTTAGTAAAATCTTTAACCAATTCTTGAGTTTGATCCAACTTATTAACCAACTTTGTTCAATAGGAGTGTTAACAGGCTTAACTCCTAGATACCCAAATTCACTAAGTAACTCAAGGAAATACTTACTTTGAGTTAAAAACATACCAATATCAGAATACAAAACTTCAATACCAAGAAAATACTTTAAAACTCCAAAATCTTTAATTTGAAAATTATCACTTAGAATTTTTTTCACATTAACAACTTCACTAGTAATTATAATATCATCTACATATACTAATAAAACAACAAACACAAAATTCTTTGATAAAGTATACATAGAATGATCACATACACTTTGGACAAGTCCCATATTAACTAATACACTTGTTAATTTCTCATTCCATTTCATGGGAGCTTGTTTAAGTCCGTATAAAGACTTAACAAGTTTACAAACTTTCGTTTCATATTTTGGAAAATACCTAGGTGGTAAATACATATAAACATCTTTTGTAATAGAACCATATAGAAATGCATTGTTAATATCAAGTTGAAAGATAGACCAATTATTTTCAACAGCTAAACTTAAACACACAACGTATAATAACCATTTTTACAACAGGAGAAAAGGTTTCACCAAAATCAAACCCTTCGCGTTGACTATACCCTTTAGCTATAAGCGCAGCCTTAAACCTCTCAGCTTCACCATTAGACTTATACTTAACCTTATATATCCACTTACATCCTATTGGTTTCCTATCTTTAGGAAAGTCAACAAGAATCCAAGTTTTATTTCTATACACAGCTTCCATTTCCTTATTCATGGCCTCTATCCACCTAGGGTCTTTAACAGCCTCAGAATAACAAGTCGGTTCAACAGTTTTATTTAGACTTGACACAAAACACATATTTTCAACAGAGAGATTTGAGTAATTAACAAACTTTCTAGGAAACACAAACCCTTTAGATGACTTTCTAACACTTTGATCAGGACCCTCAGATGGGTTGGTATCAACATTTGATTCAACAGTGTCATGTGCCTCACCATGGTTACCCTGATCACTACTACTCACTTGCCCACTATCTGTATGTTGATCACTCTCAACATTAGGAGCAGTGGCATATGTAGAAGGTAACAATAGCTGCTGATCATCATTGTAGAGATCATGAGTACCATGTTCACCCTCTTCATCATTGGGTAATACAGGGACTCGGATGAATATGTGTCATAAGAATAAAAAAATTATCTGATTTAAATTTTATCACCAAAGCACTCTTGATTATTACTATGTTTAGTCTTAAAGGGATATATATTTTTGTAAAACTTACATCTATAGAGGAAAAAAAGAAACCTTTTTGTTATCCCAACTCCATAGTTTATATCCCCTTTTGACAGTTGAATAACCAAGCAGCACACACTATCAGCATTATAAGCAAATTTATCAGACTCAGTTCAACAAGTAGCAATTGACCCAATTGTTACATTAGACTTATCATTATTAGAATTGTTTCTTATAGATTGATTATTAGTTCTTCTTTTAAAACTAGGAGGATATCCAATTGAAACGCCCATATTTCAGTCAGTCAAATACCAAGACTTAAACAAGAAAAATGTATGACCAAATTTAAACTTTTACACATTAATAGAGTAAAACTTGGTTATACATACAAAATTAACTGTTTTAACTAACTATAAACCAACCAACGTTTACAAAAGCTAATACACGAGTTTTTGGGTAAAGTTTACCAACTACACTATGACTAAAAGACAACAAAGGTATTTTGACCCGTTTACAACATTTAAGTTCGAAAGCGCGTTAAGGGCAATATGGAGTGTGTTCGTTCTGAGCCTAGTGTGCTATATAAAGAGTGGCTTTACCTATATCATAACAACAAGAACCAATATTAATTACATGTAATTACATCATACTAACTTCCAACAAACCTGATATGCATTCATTATACAACTTCCATTTATTTGACCAGTTCGCAACGGGTCACTTATATAATCATTCTTAAACATATCATTCTAATTCGTTGACCCGTTCATAATGGGTCAATCACATGATCATTCTTTACTTCACCTTCTAGTTTGTTTGGCCCGTAAAATCACAATCTAGTTTATATGACCTGTTCACAACGGATCCATCACATAACTACTCTTTAACATCACATTGTAGTTTGTTTGACTCGCATAACGGATCAATCACATGACCATTCTTTTAACTTGATGTTCTAGTTTATTTGACCCGTTCTTATCGGATCAACCATATAACCATTACTACAATTATAATAATAAGAATTACTACTACTATGACTTAAATTCTACAAGTAACGTACCTCAGTCTTGAGCTCCTTGTTGCTTCGTGTGGCTCGACCCTTCTTCCTTTATCCCTATACATAACCCGTTCATACTTAGAATTCATGTTTCATGTTTACTTCACATATTTTCTTCCATAAGATAACAAAAAATTCAACACACAATGACATTTACATACTCAAACCATGGTCATCATGTAGAGTCCAATGTCAATTTTCAAAATTCTTATCTAAAACTTTTCATCAAATATTTGGTAGGCATACAATTTAATTCATTCTCGAGTTGCCTATTTACTATCGATTTAGTCACACATAGTCTATAATTCTCAAGATTAAGAATTTCAACATCATCCTATCACCATACCTTCATGAATTGCATTTAGTACTACATTCATATCTAAAATGGCTCTACTCTCATTTTCATGACAAAACCCATTTCCATAATCCTGAAGGTTTTCTCATTAAAACACTTAAAACACAACAATTGCGCAAAATTGAGCATTCATAAACGTTTCCTAATCATGCTTTTACATTAATTTACATCATACCATCATGAAACCTAAGAATTACTCATTTTCACACATTTTCATAACATTCAATCTTTACCAAATCAAGAATTGTGACTTACCTCTTGTTAGACAAGCATAGATGATTACTTATTGGGGCCCAAGCATAAGATTGGCATTGATTTCACCCTTTAATTTGTTAAGATTTCAGATTTAGGTTATGTTGAACTTGTTCTTCCTTCCTTTTCTCTCTCTAAACCGCGCACAGACACACACACATACATAAAAATTCTGCACTTTGTATTTCTTGTACTCTAACTTTCCCATGTGCCACAGTCAGCCCCTCATGTTGAATCTAATATTTAAGTTGATCAATATCTCTTATCTTTTGCTAGAAGACATATCCATAAGTATTTTAACTAGGCTAGTTAGTATCACCAACAAGTTCCATATTAAATGTTAGGATTTATTAACATGTTAGTCATTGATCAAGGTTTGCAATATAAATATCATTTTTCATTTTATGATATTAAAACAAACTAAGATATTTTGGGGTATTACACCAACAACTATAAAACATCTATCAACAGTGTGCCCTAACATATTACAATGTGTGCATTTTAAGTTGGGTTAGGGCCACTAGACAATCTCCTTTTAGAATCAAAACTTTGATTAGGTCTAGACACAAATGAGACATTCTGACTTATAGTTCCCCCACATGCAATTCTGTGAGACTCTTCCTAGAAACAACAGAAAAGGCAACCTTGACAGATGGAAATGATTCTCTTGTCAATAAATTTGTTCTCACTGGTTGATAAAATCATCAAGACCCATGAGAAACTACATTAGTTTTATTAACATTGAAAAATCATTATAATCTTTTGCAACTTTACAAGAACAAGTGAGCAGTTTAAGCATAACATCAAACAGCTTCCACATAGTAGTTAACATATTATAATAATCTGCAAATGTGCTTCCATTTTGAGAAATACAATTTATTTTCTTATGTAGATCATACACAGCAAAACCATCCACCTTGTCATAGGTTTCCTTAAGATCATCCAACACTTCCAAGGCGAATTTTGAAAAAACTTGACCTAAAAATAACTCCTCAGACACTGAATTTAAAAGCCAAGTTAAGACCATAGAGTTACACGTATCCCCCTGATTAGTTAACACATGATCATAAGTGGACCTTTCACATTTTCCATCGAATTTATTCTTGGCTTCCAAAGCTAAGTTCATAGCACTAGACCAAACAGAATAAATTTCAGCCCCTTTCAATTTAATATTAACAATAGTTAATGCACTAGAGTCACTAGGATGCAAATATAAGGGATCACCAATATCAAGTTTACTAATAAGAGTCTGTGAAGTACTACCACTATCACCCATCTTAACCAACCAACAACTAACAACATAGAGGTAACAATACAATTAACTAACAACTAGCAACCACAGAATCACACCAGAATATTACAGCTATACAGTAAACAATAATCATAGAAAATACCGAAATGCAAGACTGTGTCAGGGGCCAAATTCTAGGTTCATCACTTATAGGTGCCTGGACAAGTCTTAACACAGTTGCAATCCGAAAAACTTAAACTCAACATAAATGACAAAAGTGATCACAGAACAATGCAACAACTAGCACATAGACTCGATCAAGTGCCGACCCGACTAGTCCGGTAACAACAATACCTATGACTCAACAATGCAATGAACAATAGCAATAACAGAGTAGAGAACAGAAAGATCTCACAGCAGTGTTTAACTCCTTCCAAGCAGATCTGACTTGTAACCTTCTAGGGTTAGAGTGTACAGATCAGAAAACACCAACAAACACCTGGTTAGTTTGCCCTGACACCTTCTTGGGTTTTAGAGACCAACAAAAGGTGTAAACTCCTGAAGCTAAGAGATCTCTTCCAAAAGAAAACACCAAACCCTAACTAGGGTTTCGATTGCACCAGATTTGCTTCGACACACTTCCCAAGATCAAGATCCAGAAGGTTCTTCACGAGAAAAGAACTCCCAATCGTCTAATAACTAGATCTAAACCCTAAATCTCATAGTAGAATACTCAGATCCAGACCCAACAGCCTAAAATGGCTCTAATACAAGAAATAGCGACAAAATAAAACTGTATTCGTTAGCCAACCCAGAAAAATACCCAACCAAACCCTAGATCTCACAAAGATGAGATCTATGAAATACAATGATCAACAACAATACAACAATACAACTACTAAGATCACAAGATCTCTGAACAACGATGATCTCTACAAATGAACGAAATCAAACAAAGAACATGAGAGAACAAAGAGAAAACCCTGAAAATATCTAACACGGTTGGGCAGGTCTTCTCTCTCTCTTCCTTATATACTCTCCCTCTTCCTTATATACCACCGGATATAATATTTATACTTTAGCCCCCATGTAGTTCCAGTCCAAACCTTGAAGTCTCCATAACTTTCCACTTAGCCCCTTGCATATTATAACTGGACACTTAACAACCTTGTCACATGTCAACAACTATAACAAATGTAACAAACTTTCTAACCAGTCCAACTTGAACATATTACGTGTTAGTTTGAAGTATGAATTATTATATCAGATTAATTTCGACAGCTTTGATTATGAAAGTGCTTCCGTTTTGGTCTCGGTCTTTGATATGATTGAAGAAATCAACGATACACTGAAGAACCTCTGAGGATTTAAAACAAGATTGGATTGAGTAGTTCGAAAACGTCACAGTTAACAATTCTTGTGATTTATACTGATCCCTTATTCATATTCTGGTTTCTCGATCTAGTTCATGTACTTTGATCAGTTATCATGTTTGTTTTCTATGAATATGGATATCACAATGCTTCAATGGTTATTGCTGTAGTACTCTAATTATTTTATTAGTTTACCCATGATAAAGTAATATATTTTGTGGAAAGAGAAGTGGCTTCCTAAACTTGATATCAATGTAGTATAGAGTGAAATTTGATTTAAATCTTAAAGATTTCTCTAAATTACAGGGAAGAAGTTGATATAGGATATCTATGCGAATGCTGTAAACAAATATTTTGGATATATGTTCATTTTTTATTAATAATATAGAATGAATTGGACCTTTTAAGGTGCTATGTTAGTATATTTCCAAAAAGTAATTATAGCGACTCTAATGAATTTGTTAACCTTGTAAGGCTACTATTGTTCACAATGCATGCGCATGGAGTTGCATCCATGGTTTCTAGATCATCTTTAATGGTGGTCAAAGTCTAAAATCTAAATCCGTTTTATCAACAAGCCACATCATTTTAAATCTCAACCATTTTGAACCTACGTTTTCCTCCAACAATAAACTATTTTAAACCTCCACAAAAACATAAATTATATATTATTGAATGTGAGTTTGGTCCCCACTAAGAGTCAAACTCCTCCAACGCTTGTCCTCGTCTGCTTTGTGGGCTTCAATTTCGGACAAGCATCGTTGAAGATGCTCTTAACTAAGGTTGCTTCATCTTTAAACATCGATATGTTCACATAATAATTATTTATTTGGTGCCAATGAGGTAGTGTGGAGTGGTTGGAGAAAGACTTGGTGTTCCTTGTGACCCATGTTCGACTCTCACTCTCCCCATTATTTTCTGCAGCATCCAGGTGAAGGGCGAATACGGGTGGCGCCGGTTCGTCTTGGATGAGAGACGAGGTTTTACTGATTATTCCACCGTCGTGCCTTTGGGCGGCTGGAGGTCGGGTTTCCGCGCATCTAGGAGAGCCAAGGGGCTGGCGGCGGTCGAGTAGTCGACCTTGGCCACAGCGTCCGGTGTCACGATGGTTGACACGTCGTTCCTTGCCGTTAATAAAAATATTTATTTGGTGTTTTTATCGTTGTAAAACGACAAATCTAGTGGAGTAAAGAAAAGGGAAGTCAACACCACACGTTCAAATGCAAAAACAAGTCGTATGAAAGAAAAAAATAAATCTTCTGTGTGGGATCACTTTCAACAGTGTGATGATGAAGAGGGGAGAAAAAAAGGCGATGTGCAAGGACTGCTCCAATGCATAGTTGTTGAGATTTGCTCATCTTAAAATTAAAACACCCTTTCACTTTGGTCTTAAATTCAAAATAACTCTGATGGATATTTGTTAGCGATTTAAATTTTCAGTATTAATTACTATCCATAAAGATTTTAGCGACTTTGCTCCTAGTTTATAAGTATATCTGTTTGCTTTTGACAATATAACACATGAAGGATGTATACTATTTTCCTTAGGCAGATCTCATTATCTGTGTAGTTCATATAGAATTTATTAGCTCAAGAAAAGGACAAACATCATCTCTGTTAATGTTTAAGGTAGGTGTAGATCTGAAAGAGTTTCAAATACATTTTTCATGCATATGTATATATTTTTTGTTGAGAAAATGGTGTTTTATTCGCAATAGAATGTCCTTTTTATAACGTGAGCTATATTCACTGGCAGTACGGTACCGATATCGTGACGAACCGAATATACTTGATATTGTCCCAACAAAATAGGTATCACGTTAATTCTAACCGGCTAACTTCAGTATCGGTATCTCTACTATCGTAATTGTTACTTATATTCGCTTTTTTTTTGGATTGATGTAAAACACATGCGAATGTATCACTTTGAACAGGTCACGACTTTATTTTTTGAGCTTTATCTTTCGGTGGCAATAATGAGTGCCTAAACTGTATTCATACCGTAATTAACTGAAATTGTTTTTGTAAACATTTTTTATTTACACGTTTTTTCTTTAATGTATTTGGAAAATGTCATGTTAATTTACAGAATTATATATACTAATTATATATCAGAGAAAGTTCCGTCATCAATGTCAATTAGTTGTTGGCACTATATGTACCAAGAAACAAGTTATATAAATACATTGTCATTAGCAAACCATAAAAGTCTAATCAGTTGATGCAGAATACACTTAAGAGCATTAAATCTAAATACAGATAGCAAAATAGTTACAACTTTGGATAGTCAAATGGCATGAAATCCTAAAGAATAACATTTAATAATTCTTAAGTAGATAAAAGTTTTCAAACCAGTTGATAGTAATTTTGTTTAAATCAATGTTGTTTGTTGCTCTTGAAAAATGGCAGTGGGAGTTTCTCTAGAGCCGCCATGATTTCGTTACCCGCCTTTTCACCATAAGCATCCACCAAACCTTCGTTCCTCTCATACAACAATGGCGCACTTAGCATCAGCACGAACACTAGTCAATTAACATACATAAACAAGTCAGTTTCGGATATGTGTTAACTTCAATGGGTCAGATCAGCACAAACACTAATCCTTGACCCGCTCACCCACCCATTTTGCCACCTTAAGTTTAATCAATAAATACACACACAAACACACAAATATGCAATGAAACTGAGCATTCAGATATGTGAAAGAAATTAACTCACAGATGTACACAAGGGTCAAAAACTCGAACCAACCACCGATGACTGAGACCACCCATAGGGTGAAAATCACCTGCATGCCCACAAGTTGTTTTTGCAGTTACAAGTGGTAAAAATATTCAATACATTAAGGTGATAAATTATAGCTAAAAAGATGCATACACTCATAAATCTTTTCAAGTCTCTCCCAGTAGTCATTTCCCTCAAGTATAAGCAGGCCTGATTGATCTGATCCATCACAATGAGAGCAATAGCATCACAAATTTCTTGGGACAATCTAATGGCAGGAAACTTTGGAGGAGACCTATCAAAATTAAAGGTAAAATCAAGCAAAAAAAACAAAACTTCTATACGAAAGCGTTCAAATATTCAAAAAAAAGAAGTTACAATTGGTCAAGTCTGGATGTGGAATTATAGATACAATCATACAAAGGTAATCAATTCACCTGTTAACAAAGGAAGACAGGTTGGACCACAGGAACAATATGGCCAGAGTAAGTATTAGAAAGTGGCACAAAAATGGAAGAAGATGGTATCCTATCCTCTCAAACAGAAGCCATATGACAGTTGCAGAAACAAAAATGGCACCAGACAGTTGCTTTTGTCTCCATAGTAAAATATCAGCAGCTGAAAACATAATTGAGCATAAAACGAGGAATTGATATAAATCGTCTTAACATGATCACACAATAAGATACAACTGCAGATCCTTCTTTCATGTGTGATGTGAAATGGAGAGTTTACCTCAAATTGTTAAAATAAGATAATCAATATAGCCTTATGAGACCTTAATTGATATTCAAAAGTATAACCAATGGAGAATTGTGATCCACTCTATGGTAAATTGTCTTCCATTTCAAATTGCCCCCAAATGCAATAATAAAACTATACATGCTCAGTTTGAACATTCAACAAATATATGAAACATACTAAAAGATACCATTTGATCTTACTAGCATATGACAGTGCTAGACCCAAGATTAGTTTCTTTTCGGTGCTCATATGTCTTTTTAACTCGACATCCGAATCATCAGTTCCGGTCTGGTCTAGCTGTCTAGTCTAGTTGCATAAATAATGATAACTCGTTGTAGCAGCTAGTAAAACTCTCAGCTAGAATGAGGTTTTTGAGGTAATCATGACCAAAAAAAACTATTGCACCCATTATTAACAGTTTAGAATAAATAACTTTAGTACTAATTATTCCATACTCAATTTTTTTTTCATTATACTGCATGTGCATATTAATCTTTTCTAAGACGTTCAGAGATATCGAGGGCCAGCGTTCAAAATATTAAGAATTTCATTGTAAAACCGTAATAAACACTAGATATGTAAATAAAAAAAGCACGGATCTGTTGACCCGGCAACCTATATACTAGGTCCACCAACACAATGAGATCATATTAGCGGTTAAACAACGATGCAACTTGATCAGAAGTTAACAACAGGATGAAGGAATTTACTTTTGCCAGAACCAAGAGCAGCATGAAGAGGTTTCTGACGACCAAACAGATGTCTCCTTCTGGAAACCGATTTGTTCTCCTCGTTATCCTTTGTTCCGGCCTGTAATTCTTCGATCTTTGTCTCTGTTGCCGCCATTATCTTATCTTCGACGGCTGCATCTAACATATTTCGCTATACTGATTACGTTTGTATAAGTAATTAATGTTGCAGATTATTTAGTATACCAGATGAATTTGCAGAAATTGTTGTTCTTACTGTATCTTCAATTCAGAATGACTGGCTGTTTTTTCAGGCGAATGGAAAATTATGAACGGAGGAATTGAATGGAGAAACTAACTCCATAATTATATGACGCATGTTAACCATAAACGTTAGCAAATAATACGGAGTAAGTGTTTTGGTGGATGTAAATTTGGCTCCTTCAACTTTGTGTTTTTGTCACTACAGGTCCTTAAACCTTGATTTGAGAAACAAAGTTACAAAACTATATTTATTTTGGAGTTAACTGTCATTTTCGTCCCTGTGTTTTGTTCACATGCATTTCAGTCCAATTTTCAAAAATGCGCTAGTTTCCTCCCTGACATACTGGAAACGTGTCATTTCAGTCTAAAAATTAAAACTTAGTTAAGTCAGACAGGTTTAATGAATGATATTATTGTCAATTCATATATCTTTTATTTTCAACTTATTTTATGTCTGACACATAATATCCTTCATTAAACTTGTCTGACTTAACTAGGTTTTAATTTTTGGACTGAATTGGCACGTTTCCAGTATGTCAGGGAGAAAACTGACGCATTTTTGAAAATTGGACTGAAATGGCAAAAGTGAACAAACAACAGGAACGAAAATGACAGTTAATTTTTTATCGTTTGAATTTTGATCCTTTTAAGGTGTTGGACTATGGGTTGTTGTGTGGACCGGTAGAACTTGGGGATAGAGGTGCACAAACGGTATTTTTAATAACCAGTTTCTGTTTCTTGTTTTAATGGTTGGAACCGGTTATTGCTATAACCAGTTCAGTTTCGATTCTGGTTATTTGACCAAAAAACCATACCCTATGTCCCCGGTTACGGGTAGGGTCCGGTTCCGGTTCTTAAGAAACCGGGTATTACAATACCATATTTTCGGGTTTTTTATACCCTATTTCCGAGTTTTCTTGTTCTATATTTTCGTATTCTTTGATACTTTATTGCGTTTTTATTACCCTATTTTCTCGTATTTTTTGTTTACTATTATTAGATATGCATTGTATAATGTAAGAAACTTAAAATAAATGCACTAACATAAATTTAAAAGAAAGATATTAGAATCATGTATCGGGTATAGTCAGTTCTGGTTCAGGTTTTTGTCCGGTTTTGGATATTAATCAGGTATGATCGGTTCCGATTCCATGTATTTAGATCAAAATGCATACCCTATCTCTACCCTACGGGTAGGTCGATCATACGACCCAACCCGTGACCCGACCCGTGAAGACCCACTCCAACTTTATTTAGTCATATTGAAACCCAATTAGTTAAGTAACTTCCCATTAGTTGGTAGTTTTATCCATGATGCATATTTCCACGTTAGCCATGTTTATCTCCATGTTTCAATTCCATGTTTTGTATTTAAACACATTAACTAGTGAAACGAAGAAAGAGAAGAAAAATTATAGAAATCTCGTCTTTAGTCTCTAAATTTCTTGGAGCTTGACCTCCTCTAAGGGTTATCTATCTCGGGAGATTAACCATCTCGAATCGGTCCCTATCAATCGGTTCCGGTTCCAGGTATTTTAGATCAAAATGCATACCCTATCTCTACCCTACGGGTAGGATCGGTTCCGGTTTCGAGTATAGAATTCCCAGGTATTAAAAAAACCGATTCCAGGTTTTTTTATCAGTCCGGATTCGGTTTTTTTTTTTTTTTTTTTTGCAACTGGGAGGCCTAAGTTTAAGAGCTATTTTTCTTTAAAGAAGACTTGTAGTTGCATTTGTTAGTTATTAGCATTAGTGCAATCATCTGTTATCTAGTTTTTAACTAAACTAATTAGTTATAGAGTATAACTAAAAGTTTTGCATGTTCGTTAACCCGATCCATTTTCACTCGAAACTTTTTTCCCGTCACAAAAATTTGTGTATCCACTATTGCTTGGTGGTACGGGCTACTTTTTTGGATGATAATTACATCTTTCACAACAGCAATAACTACATTAACTTCCACAATGGGCCGGGCTAGCGTTCAGGCTATGTCTATTGGTGACCCAACCTAACCCTTTCTTATTTATTCCACCCACCCAGCCCTACTCAATTTTTAACACACGTTCACAACCCATTTCAACCTAAAAATTTATGTTCTTGAACGAACTCTTGGATAAAAACTTTTATCAGGATGTCCATAAAAAATTTAAGAGATATCGTGTTTTTAGTTTTTTTTTAAAGTTGAATATTATAAGGTATGAGAAAGGATCAAATACAAAAGGATCAAATACAAAGGATTTTAATTGTAAGAAGTATAAGAATAAATACTCTTGGAATATTCTCCAATATGAACACAACCAAAAATACTTAAAAAAACACACAATTTTTTTCCAATATTCTATTAAAATAATCGCTACTTTATCGTCACTAAATTTTTTTTATAGTGACGATAAAGTAGCGTTTTTTATAAACAATATTAAAAAAATGGTGCTTTTTAGATTTTTTAAGGATTTTTGGTGGTTTAGTTTTTAGTTTTTAGCATTTAGCTTGGGCTGGGAGGGGGGGGTTAGGTTTTTTTAGTTTTTTGAAGGGTTTTTTGGTGAGGTATAATTTTTTTTTTGGGGGGGGGGGGGGTGGGGGGTTTAGGTTTTCGATTTTGCATGTGCATGTTCTTTTTCTCTTATAGACAAGATTATGGGCACTTGTCACTCTATAGTTCCTTCTTACACTTCTTATTTTTATACTCTTTTGTAGAATAACTCAACCTCTATAAGTTATATGAGAAATTTAATTATTGGGAGAATTAGTTTGGGTTGCAATAAATTATATTATGACAGGTGGCAAGAAGACTACACAAGTTTGGGTTGCAACCTAGGTTGCTCCATCAACCGGTTGCTAACTTAGGTTTGTGTGATTTTTTTTAATTTTTTATTACTCAAACTTTTGTGTTATTGGTGACCAATGGACATAGCCGCAGTGTCGTCCATTTTCTACGTTGGTTTCACCTGGATGACAATTCTCTCACTACTTTTGTTTACTTCTCGAGAAATTGTTGGTATGTCGGGAATCTTAGGTAGTGTTCGTTTTACAATCCTGAGGGAATTGGAATGTTGATTCGAATTGGAATGTTGATTACACTCCTTATTTTGTTGGTTTCATCAAAATAGTGGATTGGAATTGAACAATAACATATGGAAGGTAATTTAGATTCTAATTTCATCGAAATTTCATTCCATTTTGCAAAACAAACACATCTAAATTACAAATTAAATTTCAATTTCGGCGCGAATTCCCATTCCAATTCCATTACAATCCATAAAACGAACACCACCTTAGTGCGTTATGAGTATCTTATCTGACTCGTCCAGAGTTTCATATGTATAAAATAAGATATCACAATTTCTTCAGAAACATGTTGGTTGTCACTATATCGGTACCAAGTGTGTTTTTTGGTATCTTAAGGGTATCATTACACATGGATTTACAAATCCACAGATCCACTGGTGTCACTATATACGTGCTTATGCTTATACTCACTGGGTTGGTAATCCGGATAATAGGCTTTCTGTTACCCTTTTGTGATTTTTAACCCAGCCTCATTTGTTGGAATTCCATAAAACAGCATAGTGTTAATCGTTCGAGTATGAAACCAGAGTATCGTGCCTCTTGTAATGTGTTGCTAAGGATAGATGGACCACGTTTGTTCTTTATCAGTTACATATTCATCTTCCAAGTCCACCTACTTTATAGTGTATTCAAGGCCAGCCCATATGTAAGATAAGGTAAGAGTTAGCTTTGAGCACCCAAATTAGTATATAGGCTTTATACCCTTATTTCATCAGTATATTATTTCAAGCATAGGATATAATTAATGCTAGATTTACATGCGTTTAAGGACGAATCATTGTCAATGTAAACTGCTTGTTCACAACTTTCTGTGTATACACATGATGGTGTTCATCTTGAACAATGAATCTCTTGGTTTAGTAACTGCTGCTACTGATTGATTGTGTGCAAAAAAGCCATATCATACAGCTTCATTTGCAGTTAATCCTGCAATGTCTTTGAGTGGTGTCCAAACGAATTTTCTCCTGCAAGTTTGGATAGAAAGCTATTAAACAGAACTTCAAAAAAAAACCAAACTAAAAAATCGATTCTAAATCATGCAGCCACACACTAAAATAATTATGTAGGTGGAACAGATTTTATGTATCTAAGACCTTTAATGGTGGCAATCAATGCTGTTAATTTTTTTCTTGAACGGCAAATTTAGATCACAGACGGACCATTAGAGTATCATTGTGCCACTAGCTGAGCCACCCGATCATATCCATCTCCACTAGGCAATAATGTCTATACACCATTTCAGCAGGAAACCCAATAAATATGGAACCCCCCCCCCCTCCCCCTTGTGGGAATCGAACCTAAGACCTGATGGTCCTTAAGCCTTATCACACCCTCAAGATGCCACTAGGCTATAATGCCATGGGCTCAGTGCTGTTAAATATGAACGAGTTGATTTGGGCCATGTTTATCTTAAACAAGTCAAATAGAAAAAAAATAGCAAATACAATAACTGAATGCCTTAAATGAGTAGAAAATCACCCAACCTTCAACCTTCTTCAATATTTCACTCAAAGATTTAAAACACTTGTTATAATATTTTTTTTTATAGTTACAACTAGAGATGAACAAGAAACCGGTTAACCGGACTGGTTTAGAGAAACCGACTTGAACTGAAACCGGTTTTGAACCAATTCCATACAAACCGGTTGGGTTTGGTATACAAACCGTAGAAATGGGACCAGTTAACATTCTCCACCCTGAAAACCAAACCCAACCAGTCTCTGGCCAAACCGGTAAGAAAAAGGCCCATTTATTTAATAAAATGTTATAATATTGATGTTTTTTGAAAAATTTATAAAAAAGCTGTTATTTTTATCCTAAAATAGTTCGACAACTATAAATATAATAAAATTCGTGTTTTATTTTTTGTTTAACTTTTTTGTCGTTTTTACGATTGAAAAATTGTGCGAACCAGTTTAGAAACCAAACCAAAACAAAACCGAACCGAAACCGGTGTTATAAACCGGCCAAACTGGGACAGAACCGAACCAAACCCGGTTTGGCCAAAACCGACCATGAAAAAAACCTTTTTGGGTTAAAAAAAAACTAGATGTTCATCTCTAGTTATAGTATTAATAAATTGCTAGAAGCCCAGCAAGCCCAACCCACCCCGTTTCAACACACTACTAAAAAAATAAGAAAACAAGACCAGACCCGTTTAGCCCCTTACCCAAACCGACCGACCCACCTTTATTTACAATGTACAAATGGGACTGTTTAAGCTAACCGTTTTTGGTCATTCTCATCAATAACCCAGACTGGGAGCGGACGGGTTACTATTGGTTACAGAGCATACATTACAGGTGATTATGTAACCTTTGTCGTTCAAAAGATAATAATAATAATAATAATAATAATAATAATTACAAAAATGACATACCAATTGCCGCATTCTGCGATCACCCTAACTTTGGGCCGGAGTGTAGGAAGCAGTGCAAGAAACTGCAGTTCTGCTTTAGAGAGAACCTGCAGCAAAAAAAAATCAAGTTGTGCTGACACATGAAACAACTTATCCAAATTTTCTTATGCAAATATAACAAGTGTATTAATATGACTAAAGCATGAAATTATTTCTTGATGATCTAATTTTTACATAAAATGATTTAGGAGGGTGTATCCATTAAAAATACATGTTGGGTGCGTTTGACATTTTGATTTTTGACCCGTTAAGGATAAAACATATAGCTCAATTTTATGTTCAAACCTTGGCTTCTAGTATCCAGACCACCAGACCTTTAGCATCTGGATGAAGCAAAGATAAGCGATAATCAACCTCCGGTGGAAAATACCATCGCGCAATCGGCTGCTTTCCTATATGAGCCTGCATTCCAAATATAGAGTTATACCTTTAACATTGAAAACAATAAAAGAATTATGCACCAAAAACTCACAGGACAAACTGGATGCAACTTGGTTAATGTGGTCTCAGGATCACCTAGACCACGAGCTGATAAGTCCAAGAACTTATAGCCTTGGTACCTAAGCCGGTTAAGATACCGGCCCTCATAACCTCCTTCATGAGGAGAATATATGGCAATTGCCTTGTGTTCTTCGACATCCGCTAGCCATTTTCCAAGATCAGGCTTTAAAAGATCCCCTCCAACGAAATCCGAAAACTCCCGAGCACATCTTATAGCTCCTTTGTGGTACTTAGTTTGTGCCAGTCCCTTTTTTGTAGTGAAAACAGTGGTGTTTACTAGCACGTTGTGCTGGCGGTGGCGGTTGAAGTTGTGTGAAGAAGGTACAAGGGCTGAATGGTAAGAGCAGGCTGTGGCTGCCATTGTTTGAATATGGTGTGAAGATGGAGATTTGGCATTTTGGAAAACATGTGAAAATGAATGGATTGATTAGAGTGGTGTTCTATGGTGGGAAAACAAGATAAGGGTGCTTGCTTGTCTGGTTTTAAATTTTATTTGATTTTACATTTATGCCCATCTATTGTAGAGTAGCAAAAAAGAGTTTAAAACGTTACTTGTGGGAACTAAACAATATAACATATTAAATTTTATTGCACAATTATTTTATATAATTTTATCATTCAAACCATCCAACCATATTAAATATTTGATAATTTTTAGAAATAAATCACTCAAAAAATATATTATCATTATTCTTCCTTCTCTATAATACTTTAATGAACATAAATTTGAATTTGATGATATTTCGAGACTAGTTTTTAAGTAAAAACAGCAGGTTTATTTAGGAAAATTTCTAGTTGATTTCATATCAAATTTACTTCTTAATGAATTTAATGAATACCAGTAATTAAATCAGACTTATCCATATTTAAATATGATAGAGAAGCGAAAAACCAAAAAGTAGCTAGTCTAGAATGATTATAAATGCCTCCTCTTAACTACATTATATTATGGTGACTATCCAAATTCTAACTCCCGTCTTTTCATATCTTTTGTATTAATATAAGAACACTACATATAGAGGTTCTTTATATTGCATATTTACATCTCAATGAATAGTAATTCTCTATTCTATCTTTCTCTATGTGTTCCTTTGATACTTGTTCTTATGCTCATATATTAGTCGCTAGTAGGACGTTGTTTTACAACACGCTATCAGCACGAGTTGCTGCAAGATGTTCATATCCATGATTTGGTTTTCCTTCATCCATCAGGTAACGATACCCAAACCTCATATTTGAACTTAATACTTTTTTACACATTTTGAATAAAGTGACAAAGTTTTGTTGCAACTAATGGACACAAATTTTTATTGGACTAGAAATAAATCTGAATTTGTACAATTAGTCGTATCCATGAAAAGTAAAATTAAGAGTAGAAACAAGTAGATTAAATCCAAAAACATGAATGATGAAAAAATAATCCAAATATTTGTTTATAATATAAACATGAGAATTTTAATAGTATTTGATTTGATCATTACTATGCATGTTATTTTGTTTTAATGATGCAAATAAGTGTTTGATCATAAATTCGTGATACAAATAAGTGTTTAATCATAAAATATATAGATTGAATTTATATATTCGTGTGTTTTAATCCTGGTAAGTTTATTATGCTATTAATTATTATGATTAATGTGATCTTTTGAGATATTATATTAAGTTATTGTTTTGACATACATAAAGTTTATATTCATTCTTATTAAGTTGGTGTTATGCATACATAAAGTTTATATTAATTGTTTTAGTTTGAAAACAGTATAGTTAATGTTATTTTTAGAGATATTTTATTAAGTTATTGTTTTGGCATACATAAACTTTATATTGTTTTATTTTGAAAACAAGTATTTATGGAATATATAAACCATATTCTTGGTATAAGATAAATATCTGGTGAATGTTTAATGATAAACTAACCATATGAATATTTCGATAGAAATTATTTACTAAAATTATTTTAGGTCTCTTTATTGCAAAATGTATGCATCGTAGATGAATATATGATTTCATTGCTTGCATAAATATGCCTCCTATATGGTTCAGATTTACTTACTATTTCTATTCATATATATTTTCATGGAATGCATATATTAAATAAATTAAGGGTTGTTAAAAAATTGGTTTTAAGATTACTCACTACTAGAAAAGTGCTACTATTCCTACCAAAATTTCCTACAAACGAAAATGCCGACACTTTTCCCACGAAATTCCTACGAACAAGAACGGGTCTTAGATTTGTGACAAAAAAGCGACAAAAAACCACAAATTGTTATGCGTAGGAAACGTGTCGGAAATTTCCCACGTATTTCCGACAGAATTCGTTTTCATTTTAACAATTTGTAAGAATTGGTAGAAACAAGTACTTTATGGCTTATGCAATTGGTCGGTAGATAGAAAATTGTTTTTAATCTATTTGTCTTGTTTGTACATCAATAACACATGCCTTAAATGATAAGAATGATCAAACCAAATGAACATATTCTAAGTCAATATGAGTTTTTATTTCTTAATATATTTTAAGTTGATATGAGCTTTTATTATTTAAATTGTTGTTCATGAACCAACACTATTTTGTAACATATGTGTTAACTCAACTGCATAATATTTCAATGTCAACTAAATCATCTAAGATGTTGATAATTGAGCATGATATTATAACATATCATTTGGTGTAAATAATAGGTTTCTTTATTTCGTACTGAATATATTTTATTGATGTTTCTATCTTCCTTATGTGAGGAGAAAAATAGTTTATATAAGATATGCATGTGATTGGTTATGCCATGATAGATTAATGCATAATTTATATATTTGGTTTGAAAGTGATGACATATTATTTTTTCATAAAGTTTTATTATAACCTTGTTTTTTATGATAACATGTTATAATGTTATGTATTGCTTGATTTAACTTTGTAGTATACATCATCTATATGCTATATATTGTTTGTATGTATATATTATTGGATAAATTAAGCAAATGAAAAACCAAAATTTATGGTTTATCAGTACTCTCATGAAATATTATAAATATGTTTATATATGACATTCAAAGTGTGTCATACTCTCTGAAAGGTCGTCATATGTTGACCAATAAATCTTATACGAGTCGGTCATGCAAGTTTTTCTCGAATTATATATTAATGAGAAAAGAAGATTGTTTTTAAGGAAAACTAGATAAAGTTTCCCATTGACCACACCTGAGATATGCTATTGAAGTAGCAAGATTGTTGTCTATATAAGGTTTGAAAGGACAACCGTGAAAGTTGTGTGGTTCTAATTCACTCCCTAAAGTGAATTTGATGGTATAACGATTAGTGTGAAGGTCACACTCATGACTAGGGATATTGTAATGATGCTACCATGAAAGTTTAGTAGTCATAATCCATTCCCTTCAGTGAATGTGACGATATAATGATCAATTTAAAGTTTGTGATCATAGAAATTGAGAAAATCATAATAATGCTCGTGTTAACATTGAGTTCAACCATGTTAATAATGTGATTATTATACAATGATCCTTGTAAAGGTTGTGATCATGGTAAATGAGGAAATTGCAATGATCCTCATGTTAATAAAGAGTCGACCATGTAATAATGAAATTGGCCATAAGAAGTGGTGCATTAAGGGAGTGAATATACGAGAATAAAATACGGGAAACATGTCATACCATGAGATTTTGAAATAATAATACATATTCTCTCGTATTTAGTGTCGTGTATTAGACAAACAAGAGTGCACATATATGCTCATAAACCAGAAGTTTATGGATCATAATTATTTAATTAGTTGGCACGACCGATTAGACCACACCGAGTATTGATGATGTGAAATGTATTAAAGAACCATATCTTCTTGATAGTTAAATATGCCAGTTACTCTAAATGGAAGTTAATTATTTGCCAGCTAAAGTAGGGTATGAATCCCTAAATATTCTGGAAATGTTGAAAGGATTTGTATGTATCCTAACATGAAACCATTCAGTATTTTGAAATCGATGCATCGTCTAAATGGTTATCAAGTTCACAACTTGAAGTATTGATATTTTATGGCTTAGCTAATAAGATAGCAAGCATATTATTCTAGATTGCCACATTTATTTTGTATATAATGATGAATTTGATTCCCATGTTATTAATGATCATTGACATAAATGTTATTGTTGAGGCAATCACCTAAACATCTACAAGTGATTGAAAACCAATTGATCATGAGAGCAAAAGGTTCATGCTTATATTTTATTTTACATGTATTCACATCAAGCCAACAAGTTATCATATTTCTTCCCCATTATAGTTGGTTTTGGTCAAGAACCTAATCTGTCCATTCCAAGGTTTTTGGTTATACGCAGTGGCGAAGCTTGAGATTTTCGACCGGGGGGGGGGGGGTCGAAACGTATATACCTAAAAAAGTATAAAACCGGGGGGTCGAAAACGTATATACCTAAAAAATTCTATACGAAAACTACATACCGAACACTACTGAGCGAAAAGTTCGGGGGTTCGGGCGCCCCCGGACCCCTTTTATCCTGCGTGTAACACCCCAACCGATGGCGGAAACATCGGGATGAGACGAAAACGAGATTGCTCATTGCTCACAACATTATTAAGTGACAATAATTAATCAAACCATATTTCTTTCATAAGAATTGTCAAATACATCAATGTAACAAAACAAAGAACAACATAACATTTGCAAAGTCATAACAAAATTGATACATCGACATTAAACCTAACGTCTAATTTGTGTGTATCTAGTCCTTGCTATATTGTTTTCATAGCATCATCTCCTTCAACCTGTGACATGTTTTAAAATAATGTCAATGCGAAAGCAAAGGCGAGTACACAAGTTTAGGCATAGTATACGTATACGAATAAGTTTAAACAATCCACATGGCAACCAAATCTATACAAGAGCAATATCAAGGCATGCAATACTAATAATCAAACCCTTAACGCAATCACGATGTTTTAACATGACCTCATGAATAACACGATGGAGGTGGATGCGTGAATTCCTATAGCGCTAAGCATGTCAAACGAAGGCTAAAAATAGTTAATGACTAAAGCATAGCAATACGAATATCCAAGACAAGCATCAAGTATAAGATTCAAGCTTTCATGTATATGGGATCGTTTGTGTGTTTCATAAAGTTTAAGTGTTCGTGATTTTGTATATGGAAACATGTTACACCCGAAAAGTGTTATAAACAAAGTGGGTCGAGTGTACTCACGGTTTTGCTAAGTCTTTTCTACACTTGACAATCCGTGAAGACGTTGGTTCGAGGATGACGCCGAATTATCCTACAAGAGGAAACGAGGCGTATGAGTATAGAGTTTCAACGGGAGATTAGGAGTATTCGAGCATGATTAAAAATAAGTTTGACAAAGTATTATGATACGAAAGTATTCACTAAGATGTAACACTCGTTCTTGACACTATAGTAACTCTTACGAGTTGGGTGTGATTTCATAGGTTCGGGGCCTATTAGAATCGTGACAAGGAATTACATACTTTAGTGTTAAACTTAATAACTTGATAGGTGATTATAAGTTCATTATCAAGGTTTCGGTTTTAGAATTATAATATAGTTATATATATATATATATATCATTATAATCATGTAGGAGGTGGGAGGATGAACCATCCACTTTGTAACCTCTAGTGTCATGTATGTCAAGTATGAGGTGGGAGGTTAAACCATCCACTTTGAACCTCGGATTATGTTCACCACTACACAAGTTACCATTGGTAACAAGGAGGGTACAAGAACTATATACTATACAAGAATGTAAAGACAAGAATGATAAGGTGTCATCTAGATACCAAGTAGCCAAGTATTCAACAACCCGACGAGCACACGAGGACAATCGTCAACGGCTTTGTGGGGTTGTGACACTTTAAGTCTAGCAAACTATTTTGGGATCTTGATGAAAATCATCAAGTGATGTGTGGTCTCAAGTTAGGATAGCCCAAGCTTTCTTGGTGGACACACATGAACAAGTTTAAGAACTTGCATCACTTGTGAGCTCAATGCTCTTCAAAAACAGAAAGTTTGGAGTGATTAAATACTCCTATTTACAATTTTAACAACCTAGGTTAGTCCCCATAATCATACATGTGATTAGGAGTTCAAGAACACTAGGATGAATAAGAAAAGTAAGAGATTAAACAAGTTTATGAGAACATAAAGTAAAACAGTCCACTTGGAACCTTTTTCTGGTCATTCCAGAGCTTGGTTTTCCATGGAAAACCAATGGAAATGATCCTTAGGTTAATCCAAGCAAGTGGGAAAAAGAATGGAAGGATTTTGTTAAGAAATGAGTGAGTTATACCCACTTTTATGAAGATGGGTAATTCTGCTCGAAAATCTGATGTTGCAAGGATTTTGAGGTAGGGATTAGATGGAGTTTAGAAAGTGTAAAATGCTTGGATTGTGTGTGGGTTTTATAGGGAAGGGTTAGGTTAGGTTTTAGTTAAGTAATTAATGTTAAAACATGATTTAAAACTCAAATAAAACACAAAAACCCGCCCAAAAAAGGGCTGTTTGCCCGCTGGTCGCGACCAGTCTTCGACCGGAAACAAAGCATAAGAAGCTTTTGTTTCCGGGTTCATTCAAATGTGAGGCGGCTGGTGGAGTGGTTGAGGCTTTGTTTGGTGAACCGGAGGTCCCGGGTTCCAGTCCCGCGGATCCGGTTTTGGTATATTATTTATATATATTATTTTTTTTTAATTAAAAACCTTTAAACAATTTACCAAAAATGGCAAGATTAGTCCCTGAAGTTAGGAATTCAAGAATTACAATTTAGACCTTGGACTTTATAAAATAAATATATATTAACATTTAAATTCAAAATGTTAGTATATAAATATATATATATATATATATATATATATATAAATTAGCATTTTAATTTTTTGTAAAAAAAGAAATTAATTAATTTTATTAACTAATTTAATTAATTAATTTAATTAATTAACTTAATTAATTAATTTAATTAATTAACTTAATAAATGAATAGATAATTATATTTTCGTAACGAATTTAGTTTAATGATTACGAGTTTCATGTTTGAGTCTTGATTACGCATACATACCACGTTTGCAAGTTATCACACGTTTACGATTGGGAGTACCACGAATACGTTTACACGTTTAAAGTATGAACAAGTATAAGTGTAACATGACTATAATTAACATAATATTGTTAAAATACGAGTTTCTCATTACGATTCAAGTCTCGGTTTTCCACGTTTACAACGAAAGACAAATACAAGATACAACGATTACTAAAAATAGAAGTACGATACAGAGTTTTCAAATATAGAAAGTATAGAAACGCGGGGCTTTACAGTCTCCCCTTCTTTAGGAAATTTCGTCCCGAAATTTAGGAAGATGTAACGAAGAGATATGGATACTTAGTCTTCATATCACTTTCAAGTTCCCAAGTGAATTCGGCGCCACGTTTACCTTCCATCGAACCTTGACAATAGGAATATGACTGCGCCTCAGTTGCTTGGTTCCTCGGTCCATGATTTCGACCGGTTTCTCCACAAAGTGCAAAGTATCGTTGATCTGAAGATCTTCGAGTGGAACTTGAAGTCCTTCTTCGGCTAGACACTTCTTCAAATTCGAAACATGAAACACAGGATGAACATTGCTGAGCGTTTGAG
Source organism: Scalesia atractyloides (assembly GCA_947069175.1). Taxonomy (NCBI): domain Eukaryota; kingdom Viridiplantae; phylum Streptophyta; class Magnoliopsida; order Asterales; family Asteraceae; genus Scalesia; species Scalesia atractyloides. The sequence goes on from CAMTDV010000005.1 coordinate 26,320,733, forward strand.
GTAGATCCAGTCGATACGCTACCGTGCCTATCCTTTCGAGAATCTTGAAAGGACCCACATAGCGAGGAGCGAGTTTGCCTTTCTTACCAAAACGAACAACACCTTTCCAAGGTGCAACCTTGAGAAGTACGTGGTCTCCTATGTCGAATTCCAAAGGTTTGCGTCTTCTATCAACATAACTCTTTTGTCGGCTTCGAGCTTTGAGCAAGTTGTCACGAATCTGTAGGATCTTGTCCGTCGTCTCTTGTATAAGTTCGGGACCGGTGAGTTGTACGTCTCCGATCTCGTGCCAACAAATAGGCGAACGGCATTTGCGACCATACAGTGCTTCAAATGGAGCCATTTGAATACTTGCGTGATAGCTGTTGTTGTACGAGAATTCTACCAAGGGTAAGTGCAAATCCCAGTTGCCGCCAAAATCCATTACGCATGATCGAAGCATTGTAACATCCGTAAAAAAAACCGGATTTACCAAACCCGCTTCGTTTATTAACCGAACAACCAGTTAAAAATTTCGTTGCGTATTTAATGCTCAAATTAATTTTAAACGATACATAATTAACAAATATATGAGAATATAAAAATTTATATTTGAAAATGTATTAAAAATAGCGAAATGAAAATAAAACAAGGCTGCCGGGATTCGAACCCGGGTCAGCCGGGTCAACCGAGTCAGCCAAGCCTTAACTCTCATTCACCAAACCACTCCGCCACTTGTGTTCTTTAGTAATGGATCAAAACAATTAATTCAAATATCAAAATCTCGATTTCAAATCGACGCGCCCAATTCGCAGTCGTCGGAAATCCCGACGATTTCGCCTTTCTCTGTCGGTTTCTTGTGTCTTAACGCGTATAATAACTATTGCATCGGTTATAACCGATGTCCAGTCCGCGACATCAGTCATAACCGCCGGAAAAATTATTGACCGACGAATCAAGACGGTAATCGGACTAAATTCATCGATGTTCTTCCCTATAAATACACCCACAAGCTTCTGATAACCTTTTCGCTCACAATAACACAAATTCTCGACGTAATTTTACTCGCCGGAAAATCTCTGCAAGTCGTCGGAAAACCGAGATTTCATCTACACGGTAAATACCTCGACTCTTTTCGTTTCAATCCGTTGTTAGACTGATACTAACTTCAATCCAACCATCAGAATCAATCCCAGACGACGTAGCCGGAATATTCAGCTCTCGCCGGAAAACCTCTGAAATTTCTGACCTTACGCTGGGAATCGGTATAATCATCCAAACTTCTGTAAATCCTTGTTTATGTACCTCAATATCATATCTAATCGAACAGAACTGTTAATTGATTCTAACAGCCGAAGTTCACAAACAGAGCCGACGAGTCTTCGCCGGAGTTCTGTTAAAGACGCTGATCGGTACATCCTTCCCCCAAACTCTCTCCATTCATTACCTTTCAATTACTTATAAAGCTTGTTAATCGGATTAGACATAAATCAGAGGAATTATTATAATCAGTAATCTTAAGCGAAGAAGACGAAGTTCAGATATATTATAAGATTAATTAAAATTAGTATATTGAACGGGTTAGACACACAGTCCAACGGTGGACTGTGTGCAAACAATATGCACACGACGCGAGTTCGATTCCTATCACACACACATTCGCTGTAATAAAATGCCTTTTTTTTAAATTGAACTGGGTTAACTCAGTAAGATGTTAAGTATAATAAAAATCACATTGTCCAGCGGTGGACTGTGTGCCAAACTAAACCACAGGTCCCGGGTTCGAGACCTGTGGAGAGCACCGAGTCGTTACATTAAATCTTTTTTTAAAATAAGTGATTTTCGAATTAACTTAATTAGTATATAAATTTAATTAAAAACAGAAATATTTCGGGTTAGACACGTAGCTCAGTTGGTAGAGCTGCGTGCACGCGTACGGGAGGTCTCGGGTTCGAGTCCTGCCCGGCGCATACATACACACAATAAAACCGGTCAACAAGTCAACGGTCAACAGTCAACGCTTATGGTCAACGGTCAAAAGTCAACATTTTTTTTATTATTTTTATTTATTTATTTAAATTAAAAAATCAATTAAAAATACTTAAAAGTAACATTTTTAAAGTTAGAAAATAGCATTAAACTCAAAGAAATATATCCAATAATCCTACTAAAATTGATTAATAAAATCCGCTTATTTACCGAACCATTATGTTATTATCTAGGTTAGTTTCACTCGTGGTTAAATCCAACTTCGTGCGCATTCAACATCATCAACCAAACGCACCCAATGTGAGTGAATCTTACAACTCCCCTTAATAATTACACGTTTTGGGGTGTATTATGTGTCACTTAAACTAATTCGTTTATTCAAACTCGTGCCATACCATATTATGATTTAAACTTAGAATGTAAATATTGTTTGTAGTTATGTATTACCTATTGTCAAGTTGTATGCAAATTATTTGTTAGGCCCATCAGTTCCTCGTGGGAGACGAGTTGAACAACGCGTGCCTTAAAACTCATTCATTAGGCCCATCAGTTCGTAGAACAACGCGTGCCTCAAAACTCATTCATTAGGCCCATCAGTTCCTCGTGGGAGACGAGTTAAGTTTACATCTATATTTTCTCATATGTGGTTACGCACTTTATTTATAATCAATTCAATAAACTTGTTTAAATGTTTTTCATAGGATTCACTCGCCAACTTTTTGTTGATCCAAAAACCATTTTACACATGATACAGGTGAACAGTATGAAGCAAGGAAAACATAGGAAATGCCTTAGAAGAAAATAATGAAGTCTAGAAAGATGTGTAGGACATGTTGTAATTATGATTGTATAATTTCCCTTTAAATTGTAATAATAAATATGAAACGTTATAATAAATGTCATGAGCTTTGATGAAAACCCAATCATGCCCCGATCACCTTTTCCGCTGCGGGTCGGGGTGTGACAGATTGGTATCAAAGCTTTTGACTATAGGGATATAGGATAGGTTATTAGACCCTTAGAGCCTATACTATAGTTGACTAGATTTTAATTGTTTATGTGGTTACATGCAAACTTATGATATTTATTTGTTTCATATTTATTACATACACAAATGCATGCAAACATTTCCAATATTACATTTTGTGATACATAGTGAATTATACTTACAGTCAAACATACATACTTACATACACATTCATCATACATATTTCAATGTTCACATATTCAAATCATCTTCATACTTTCGTTATTCAAAGATTTTGTCGCACTTTTCATTTTTCAAATCTCATCAAAGTGAGTTCTGCGACGGGCATGTAGTAACTGTAAGGGTACAAGTACCGGTAGTCGGAATGTCCTGTCTAGGTTGGCATTCGTATAAATCCAATATAACGGACCAGTTTGCCTACCTGGGGACTAACGATGAGAGTACGAAGGACCTATTAGGCCAAAGCATGCCACACCAAACGTCGTTCGAACTAACCCCACTTTGAGGTGTCACCGTGTCCACACCTGGACACATTCCGAATATCATACGTTACATATTTCTCGATTTTCTCCGGGTTTTAGTGTACGTAACCAGGCTAACACATGCGAACCATATGAAAAACCCGGTAATCATGGGGGCCCACATGATTACGAAGGTGAAGTATGGTGGCATGTAAGGCCCAATTATGAGCAAAGCCCAAGACATCCTACGGATGTAGTAGATTTATTATTTTATATTATTTTATAAATGTTCATTCCTAAATACGACCCTGATCCCTAAAACATCCAACTCATACTCTTGTTATGTATTCCTTGTAGATGTCTTCTAGCCTCGCTCGTAAAAAGATGAGATCAGGAAAAGCCCGCGAGCGCATGGCTGCCCAAATCGCTCAACAAATGGCTGCCGTAATACCCAACATTATAATTCAAGTCCAACAAGCCCTTACCGCTAATCCTGTCAACCAAGAAGATCAAAATGTTATCAACCCTCCCCCAAATACCACTAAATGCACCTACAAGCATTTCAAATCATGCGACCCTCCAAAATACGAAGGGACTGAACCGCTCTCCTCCATTGGTTTGAAGAAATGGAGAACACTTTTCTAAATTGCGATTGCCCCGATGATCGCAAAGTGCGATATGCTACCGGTCGTTTGCTTGGAATAGCACTTACGTGGTGGAATACAAAGAAGGCTAAACGAGGTGTTGAAGATGCTATGACTTTGACTTGGGAAGAGTTGAAGGAAATCATGAGAAGACGGTTTTGCCCAAGGAGCGAAATCAAGAAATTAGAGGATGAGTTTTATTCGTTGAAACAAAAGGAAGGCGACCACCACACACAACAAGAGATTCCTCGAGTTAAATCTAATGGTTCCCAACTTGTTCACTCCCCTCTACCGATTATCGAGCACTACATTCGAGGTCTTCCTTCAAAGATTCAAGACTCTGTAATAAGTACCACACCTGCAACCTTGGAAGCAGCAATGGAGTTAGCTACAGAGCTCACCGAGAACCGCATCCGGAACAAAGACTTCAAGGAGGAGAAAAAGAAGGATAAAGCATCGACTGAAACCTCAAACTCCACCCAAACCGAATCCCCTTCTCAACCCATTTTTAAGAGAAAACGGGATGGGCAACTTTTCGTTGTCTCCCAACGCAACCAGCCAGCCTCACAAGCCGTACCCCTCCAAGCTATCCCAATCACTCAAGTAGCACCCAACTCAACTTACCCAAATAAGAAACCTTACCTTGGACCTCACCCTCAATGTAACACCTGTTTTTATCATCATCCGTCTACCTTACCTTGTCGACTATGTGCGAATTGTGGACGCTATGGTCATTTGAGCAAGGTTTGCCGCACCACTCAAAACCAAATCTCACCCCTACTCAAAACATGATCCAAACATATCAACAACCCCAATACCCCATGTTACCTTATGTTCGAGCTTGTTTTAATTGTGGCGACCCTATCCATTATAGAAACACGTGCCCTCGATTGGTTAACATCATAAACGCCAAAGCTCAAGCAAACCCAGTTAACCAATCAAATCAAGAAAACCCAACCATTAGGCCACCAGCAAGAGGAAGAGTTTTCAACATCAACGCCAATCCTGTTGAAGATAACGACGGCCCAAACGAAACCACCCAACTAGTCCCCTTCACCAAAAATCAAGATTCAACTCCAACCGCTTAGTTTTATGTTTTTCTTTATGTTATCTCAATTTTCACGTGTCTCAATTTTAAATTGGAAATTTATCCAAGGATCTTAATGCGAATTACTAATTCAGTTTTGTTTTTATACTCATTGATTTAACATTCATATCATCATACCTCACGACATATCACAGTGTCATCATTCAAAGAAGTTGAGCTGTGTCTCACTTCTACATGGACTAACCTCTCCATCATAACAAACAGAGAGGTATTGTCATCATTCAAACATGTATACTATCAGAATTAAGACTCAAGCTTTAGTGATTGTGTTTGTTTATGTTTTAGAGTCACATAGAACTAATCATAACTTACGGATAAAGCCAATGAAAATTTGACAAGAATATGGTGGATACGCCGCTGGTACTTCCTATATATAAGTATTCTTGCCAAAGGATCAGAGGCATTATCAGGCGGTTATGAGAAGTTCCATGTAGGATTTGGTAATATCTTGGTTGAAATTTGTTTTACACTCACTGATTTAACATTCATATCATCGCATCATTTAAAGAAATTGGATTGTGTCACCATTCAAACATGTATACTATCAGAATTATGACTCAGACATTGGTTGTTGTGTTTATTTATGTTTTAGAGTCACATAGAACCAATCATAACTTACTGATAAAACCAATGAAAATTTGACAAGAATATGGTGGATACGCCGCTGGTACTTCCTATATATAAGTATTCTTGCCAAAGGATCAGAGGCATTATCAGGCGGTTATGAGAAGTTCCATGTAGGATTTGGTAATATCTTGGTTGAAATTTTGTTTTACACTCACTGATTTAACATTCATATCATCGCATCATTTAAAGAAATTGGATTGTGTCACCATTCAAACATGTATACTATCAGAATTATGACTCAGACATTGGTTGTTGTGTTTATTTATGTTTTAGAGTCACATAGAACCAATCATAACTTACTGATAAAACCAATGAAAATTTGACAACAATATGGTTGATACGCCGCTGGTACTTCCTATATATAAGTATTCTTGTCAAAGGATCAGAGGCATTATCAGGCGGTTATGAGAAGTTCCATGTAGGATTTAGTATTGTCTTGATTGAAGTTTGTGTTATACTCACTGATTTAGCATTCATATCATCTCATCATTTAAAGAAATTGGATTGTGTTCTATTTTTACATAAACTAACCTCTCCATCATAGCAAACGAGAGAGGAACTGTCACCATTCAAACATGTACATTATCAGAATTAGGACTCAGACATTGGTTGTTATGTTTATTTATGTTCTAGAGTCACATCATAGAACCAATCATAACTTACTGATAAAATCAACGAAAATTTGACAAGAATATGGTGGATACGCCGCTGGTACTTCCTATATATAAGTATTCTTGCCAAAGGATCAGAGGCATTGTCAGGCGGTTATGAGAAGTTCCATGTAGGTTGTAGTATTAGAAGTTTTGTTTTAGGATATAACCTTATCTTTCCAAACATATCAAAACTCTTGCGCATGAAATCATACTCAGTGAATCAACTCTGCTTATCAATATTTTTACCGTAGGCAACAAAAAGCGATTCCTGTAGCAGGGTACTCAACCCTTACAAGGAACGTTACCACCTCAAACAAAATTTAAACTCTTATCCCATTCTAAGTATGTAACTGTCAAACTAAACACCATCCTTTTTAGACAAATATGTCACTACTTAAATTTCGGGACGAAATTTCTAAAAAGTAGGGAATACTGTAACATCCGTAAAAAAAAACCGGATTTACCAAACCCGCTTCGTTTATTAACCGAACAACCAGTTAAAAATTTCGTTGCGTATTTAATGTTCAAATTAATTTTAAACGATACATAATTAACAAATATATGAGAATATAAAAATTTATATTTGAAAATGTATTAAAAATAGTGAAATGAAAATAAAACAAGGCTGCCGGGATTCGAACCCGGGTCAGCCGGGTCAACCGAGTCAGCCAAGCCTTAACTCTCATTCACCAAACCACTCCGCCACTTGTGTTCTTTAGTAATGTATCAAAACAATTAATTCAAATATCAAAATCTCGATTTCAAATCGACGCGCCCAATTCGCAGTCGTCGGAAATCCCGACGATTTCGCCTTTCTCTGTCGGTTTCTTGTGTCTTAACGCGTATAATAACTATTGCATCGGTTATAACCGATGTCCAGTCCGCGACATCAGTCATAACCGCCGGAAAAATTATTGACCGACGAATCAAGACGGTAATCGGACTAAATTCATCGATGTTCTTCCCTATAAATACACCCACAAGCTTCTGATAACCTTTTCGCTCACAATAACACAAATTCTCGACGTAATTTTACTCGCCGGAAAATCTCTGCAAGTCGTCGGAAAACCGAGATTTCATCTACACGGTAAATACCTCGACTCTTTTCGTTTCAATCCGTTGTTAGACTGATACTAACTTCAATCCAACCATCAGAATCAATCCCAGACGACGTAGCCGGAATATTCAGCTCTCGCCGGAAAACCTCTGAAATTTCTGACCTTACGCTGGGAATCGGTATAATCATCCAAACTTCTGTAAATCCTTGTTTATGTACCTCAATATCATATTTAATCGAACAGAACTGTTAATTGATTCTAACAGCCGAAGTTCACAAACAGAGCCGACGAGTCTTCGCCGGAGTTCTGTTAAAGACGCTGATCGGTACATCCTTCCCCCAAACTCTCTCCATTCATTACCTTTCAATTACTTATAAAGCTTGTTAATCGGATTAGACATAAATCAGAGGAATTATTATAATCAGTAATCTTAAGCGAAGAAGACGAAGTTCAGATATATTATAAGATTAATTAAAATTAGTATATTGAACGGGTTAGACACACAGTCCAACGGTGGACTGTGTGCAAACAATATGCACACGACGCGAGTTCGATTCCTATCACACACACATTCGCTGTAATAAAATGCCTTTTTTTTAAACTGAACCGGGTTAACTCAGTAAGATGTTAAGTATAATAAAAATCAGAATATTTACCAAGTTAGACACACAGTCCAGCGGTGGACTGTGTGCCAAACTAAACCACGGGTCCCGGGTTCGAGACCTGTGGAGAGCACCGAGTCGTTACATTAAATCTTTATTTTAAAATAAGTGATTTTCGGATTAACTTAATTAGTATATAAATTTAATTAAAAACAGAAATATTTCGGGTTAGACACGTAGCTCAGTTGGTAGAGCTGCGTGCAAGCGTACGGGAGGTCTCAGGTTCGAGTCCTGCCCGGCGCATACATACACACAATAAAACCGGTCAACAAGTCAACGGTCAACAGTCAACGCTTATGGTCAACGGTCAAAAGTCAACATTTTTTTTATTATTTTTATTTATTTATTTAAATTAAAAAAATCAATTAAAAATACTTAAAAATAAAATTTTTAAAGTTAGAAAATAGCATTAAACTCAAAGAAATATATCCAATAATCCTACTAAAATTGATTAATAAAATCCGCTTATTTACCGAACCATTATGTTATTATCTAGGTTAGTTTCACTCGTGGTTAAATCCAACTTCGTGCGCATTCAACATCATCAACCAAACGCACCCAATGTGAGTGAATCTTACAACTCCCCTTTTTAATTACACGTTTTGGGGTGTATTATGTGTCACTTAAACTAATTCGTTTATTCAAACTCGTGCCATACCATATTATGATTTAAACTTAGAATGTAAATATTGTTTGTAGTTATGTATTACCTATTGTCAAGTTGTATGCAAATTATTTGTTAGGCCCATCAGTTCCTCGTGGGAGACGAGTTGAACAACGCGTGCCTTAAAACTCATTCATTAGGCCCATCAGTTCGTAGAACAACGCGTGCCTCAAAACTCATTCATTAGGCCCATCAGTTCCTCGTGGGAGACGAGTTGAACAACGCGTGCCTCAAAACAATCTATTATTGTATGCGTGTGCATTATTTAATATTAAGTGATTTGTGAATAAGTTTACATCTATATTTTCTCATATGTGGTTACGCACTTTATTTATAATCAATTCAATAAACTTGTTTAAATGTTTTTCATAGGATTCACTCGCCAACTTTTTGTTGATCCAAAAACCATTTTACACATGATACAGGTGAACAGGATGAAGCAAGGAAAACATAGGAAATGCCTTAGAAGAAAATAATGAAGTCTAGAAAGATGTGTAGGACATGTTGTAATTATGATTGTATGATTTCCCTTTAAATTGTAATAATATATATGAAACGTTATAATAAATGTCATGAGCTTTGATGAAAACCCAATCATGCCCCGATCACCTTTTCCGCTGCGGGTCGGGGTGTGACAAGAATATCCTCTAGAGTTTGAATAGTACGCTCGGTCTGACCGTCAGATTGAGCATGAAAAGCGGTGCTAAGATTCAAACGAGTGCCAAGGGCAAATTGGAAGGTTTGCCAAAGGCGAGAAGTGAAACGAGCATCACAATCAGAAATAATATCAAGAGGAGTACCGTGACGACTAATGATTTCACTCGTGTAGATACGAGCCAATTTCTCGACTTTGTAATCTTCACGAATGGCGAGGAAGTGTGCGGATTTGGTCAAACGATCGATGATAACCCAAATGCTGTCGTGACCAGACGAGGTACGAGGCAATTTCGTGATGAAATCCATGGCTATGCTCTCCTATTTCCAGACAGGAAATTCTGGTTGTTCGAGCAAACCGGAGGGACGTTGATGTTCTGCCTTGACTTTGGAACACGTAAGGCATTTGGAGACGTAGAGAGCGATATCATGTTTCATTCCAGGCCACCAATAGGATGCGCGCAAGTCATGATACATCTTATCAGCTCCAGGATGAACGGAGTATCGGGATTTGTGAGCTTCGTCCATCAAAGTAGTCCGAAGATTGAGACGATCGGGAATCCAAATGCGACTATGGTAGTAAAGAATACCATCAGGCTTAGCTTCGAGTGGGTTTTCGATTCCATAATTCAACTCGTTATCGAGGTTACCCTCGTTAATGACGGCAAATTGTGCTTGTCGAATCAACTCATTGAGTTTTCCCACGATTTGGTAGCAACGAGCACTCTCGACATGAGTCTTACGACTAAGTGCATCGGCCACGACATTCGCCTTACCAGGGTGGTAGCGGATATCGCAGTCGTAGTCGTTTAACAATTCTACCCAACGACGTTGACGCATGTTGAGTTCCTTTTGATCAAAGATGTGTTGGAGGCTCTTATGGTCGGTAAAGACCGTACACTTTATACCATAAAGGTAGTGTCGCCAAATCTTTAATGCAAAAACAACTGCACCAAGTTCAAGGTCGTGAGTAGTATAGTTTTTCTCATGAATTTTGAGTTGTCTCGACGCGTAAGCGATTACTTTGTCCCGTTGCATGAGAACGCAACCAAGACCCTGGTTAGAGGCATCGCAATACACGACAAAATCGTCGTTCCCATCGGGGAGAGTGAGAATAGGAGCATTACAAAGCATGTCCTTGAGCGTTTGGAAAGATTCTTCTTGTTCGGGACCCCAAACAAAAGGTTTATCTTTTTGAGTCAACGAAGTCAAAGGAACGGCAATCTTCGAGAAGTTCGAGATGAAACGGCGATAATACCCAGCTAGGCCAAGAAACGAACGAATTTCAGAGGGCGACTTAGGTGCAATCCAATTCTTCACAGCTTCTATCTTTGCAGGGTCAACATGAATACCAAGTTCATTGACGGTGTGACCTAAGAATTGAACCTCTTTTAGCCAAAATTCACACTTGGAGAATTTGGCATAAAGACGTTCGGTTTGCAAAAGCTGAAGAATAAGACGCAAATGTCGTCCATGTTCTTCTTTCGTCTTGGAGTAGATTAGGATATCGTCGATGAATACAATGACGAAATGATCGAGAAAAGGCTTACACACACGGTTCATGAGATTCATAAACACTGCAGGAGCGTTGGTCAAACCAAAAGGCATGACCACGAACTCGTAGTGTCCATAACGTGTGCGAAATGCGGTTTTGGGTACATCTTCCTCGGAAACCCGAAGTTGATGATAGCTAGAACGAAGGTCAACCTTTGAAAAGCACTTCGCGCCTTGCAATTGATCGAAGAGATCGTCAATACGAGGAAGTGGGTATCGGTTTTTTACTGTAAGTTTATTGAGCTCACGATAATCAATGCACATCCGAAAAGACCCATCTTTCTTCTTGACGAACAACACGGGAGTGCCCCAAGGGGAAGTACTAGGGCGTATAAAGCCTTTATCAAGAAGCTCTTGAAGTTGGCTTGATAGCTCTTGCATCTCCAAGGGTGCTAAACGATAGGGAGCCTTCGCAACAGGAGTTGCGCCAGGAATGAGGTCAATACGAAAATCGACAGCTCGAGGAGACGGAGGACCAGGGAGATCCTCGGGGAAAACAGAAGGGAACTCACAAACAACAGGAACATCACTTATGCTAGGACCTTTGTCTTTCTTTTCCACAACGTGGGCGAGAAAGGCAAAGTACTCCTTACGCAAGTACTTGTTCGCTTTGATGCACGACATAAGCTTGAGACCCTTAGAAGGTTTCTCACCATAGACGTGTAAAGAGTCACCTTGAGGTAGGGGAAGGCGAATGAATTTCTCAGAACAAACGACTTCAGCATGAACTCGCTTAAGCCAGTCCATGCCTACTATGACGTCAAAGCTACCCATTTGCATAGGTATGAGGTCGATGGAAAACTTATGATCGTTTAAGATTAGGGAGCAACCAGAAAGAACAGAGTCAACGGAGATGGTCTTACCATTAGCGACTTCGACAGCAAAAGGAGTAGGCATTTTAGTTCGTTCGCACTTAAGCAAGGGTTCAAATTCAACGGATACAAAACTTCTATCCGCGCCAGTATCAAACAGACAAGTAGCATAGAAATGGTTCACAAGGAACGTACCAGTGATGACATCATTCGAACTTTGGGCTTGAGCTGAGGTGAGAACGAAAGCTCGTCCTTTTGCAGGTTCGGTTTGTTGTTGCTGCTGGTTGTTGGTGCGTTTCGGGCAAACGTTGGCGAAATGGTTAGGATCGCCACAATTGTAGCAGGTTCGACCAGGTGTAGCTTGGGTTTGGCGGTTTGGGTTAGGATTGGGTAAAAGGGCTTGGGTTTGCTGGTTCTGGGGTAGGCGACAGTAGTTGGAGAGGTGTCCCAACCTATTACAGTTGGCACATTTTCAGCATGAGGTGCCAACAGGGTGATGGTAGTTGCAAGTGGTACACTTGGGGTGAGAGCCAATGTAACCTTGTCCAGGTTGGTTGGTGTTTTGGGTAGGCGGAGTGACGACAGCATTGTTTTGAGAAGAAGCCTTCCGCTTCTTGTTCTTGTTGTGGGGCTTCTTGGCTAGAGGGTAGGTGATTCGGTGGTGTTGGCAATGGCTTGGTGCGCATGCTTCGTAGGGACCTTGCCGTAGGCCCCCTGAAGGATGCAGTTATGGTCGAGTTGGAGGGTTATGGCATAGGCTTCCTCGAGGGTTTTCGGGTTGGCTGCGGCTACATGGTTCATGATCATCGGTGAGAGGCAACGGATGAGCTTGACGATTGACTTGGGAACAGTATCGACTTGCCCAGGGCAAATGATACTTAACTGTTTAAAGCGCGCAATCAATCCTTCAGCGTCGCTCCCCTGTTGTGTGAGATTCCAGAACTCGTTTTCAAGTTTCTGGGTCTCATGGGGAGGACAGAATTGCTCCTTCAAGAGCTCCTTAAGCTCTTCCCAAGTCATTGCATGGGCTGCTTCGTTGCCACGCGTGTTTCGTTCGGTGGTCCACCACTCAAGGGCTCTCTTGCGGAAGACGCCGGTGGCATTAAGGGTTCAGAGTTCCTCAGGGCAGCCGCCCTGAAGGAAGATAAGCTCCATTGAATCAAACCAATTGATCATGGCGGTAACACCGTCCATGCCAGTGAATTCCACTGGTTTACAAGCCATGAAATGCTTGAATTGGTAAGATGGTTTGGGGGTATCGGCTTTGGAATCAGCGGATGATTTAGGTGTGGCTTCGGCGTGTATGGTGTGGATTTGGCTAACAATGTCGGGTATGATCTTAGCCAATTTCCCGGCCATTTGCTCCGAAACGAGTCCAATCAGTTCTTGCTTCGACATCGAGTCCTCGTTGTTGGATTCCTTCTGGGAATCCGTCTTCTTGGACTTCTTGAGGCGGTTCAACGAGTTACGGAAAGGAGGCATCTAGAGGTTGTAAACAAGACAAAAGCATGAGACTTGATTGTAATAAAGAAAATAGGTTTTGCATACATGAGTATTAATAAAATTCACATAAGTTTCTCATAAGAAGCATGTGTTCATCAAGTATGGTTCACATAGTTTGCATGAGTTATAACATGTATACTCACGTATGAATACAAATAAAGAGTATAAATTTAGTTTGTTCACGAGGATTAGTATTGTTTTTTATTGCGATAAATGTGCGAGTGTGTAACGGTTTGAAATGAACGAGGTAACAAGTATCAAAACACATAAAATTTGAGTCACATAAAAAGAATAGGCTCGTAAAACATGGGAATGATTCGGGTAGAGAATCGTCGACAATTCCAAAGTGAATCGAAGATCTTTTCGAATTAGAGAAACGTGCTTTGGCCTATAGGTAAAATGCTCTCATCGAGAAGCGACTAACGACATTTTACCCTTCCAGTTACTACACGTCTCTAACCGATCAGAAAATCGAGACTTTGGCGAGAGTGAAAATCAAGGAATGGGACTTAATCGACAAGGTGCGGGTTTCACCCCTAACTTGACGATTTCGTACCCTAAGTATGGTTGGTACTTACCAAACGAAGAGCAAATTCCGATTCGTTGGTAAGGGTCCACTAGAGTTTTGAGTTGTAAATTTTCCATCAAGGTTTGGATTTCACTCCTAACTCGATGGCATAATTGCGTGCAAAAAGAATAAGTATAGCGGATTGAGAGTCGTTCACCAAATTGCGGTTTTCACACCTATTTTAGTGAAGTCGTCTCGTTTATATTACGAGTGTCTTCAAGCGTCCAAACGTGTATTGTGTAAAAGTGTCTTAGGAAGACACCATGTATATGTATTAAGACCAAAATGAAAGAGAGAAGCAAAGTAGGAAGCATAAAGTTTTAAGCATAATCAAGAATGGTCACACGGGTACTTAGAACTATAGACTAGGTCGAACATGGCAATTATACCTAATTCCCTATAGTTATGGCTCTGATACCAATCTGTAACACCCCAACCGATGGCGGAAACATCGGGATGAGACGAAAACGAGATTGCTCATTGCTCACAACATTATTAAGTGACAATAATTAATTAAACCATATTTCATTTCATAAGAATTGTCAAATACATCAATGTAACAAAACAAAGAACAATATAACATTTGCAAAGTCATAACAAAATTGATACATCGACATTAAACCTAACGTCTAATTTGTGTGTATCTAGTCCTTGCTATATTGTTTTCATAGCATCATCTCCTTCAACCTGTAACATGTTTTAAAATAATGTCAATGCGAAAGCAAAGACGAGTACACAAGTTTAGGCATAGCATACGTATACGAATAAGTTTAAACAATCCACATGGCAACCAAATCTATACAAGAGCAATATCAAGGCATGCAATACTAATAATCAAACCCTTAACGCAATCACGATGTTTTAACATGACCTCACGAATAACACGATGGAGGTGGATGCGTGAATTCCTATAGCGCTAAGCATGTCAAACGAAGGCTAAAAATAGTTAATGACTAAAGCATAGCAATACGAATATCCAAGACAAGCATCAAGTATAAGATTCAAGCTTTCATGTATATGGGATCGTTTGTGTGTTTCATAAAGTTTAAGTGTTCGTGATTTTGTATATGGAAACATGTTACACCCGAAAAGTGTTATAAACAAAGTGGGTCGAGTGTAATCATGGTTTTGCTAAGTCTTTTCTACACTTGACAATCCGTGAAGACGTTGGTTCAAGGATGACGCCGAATTATCCTACAAGAGGAAACGAGGCGTATGAGTATAGAGTTTCAACGGGAGATTAGGAGTATTCGAGCATGATTAAAAATAAGTTTGATAAAGTATTATGATACGAAAGTATTCACTAAGATGTAACACTCGTTCTTGACACTATAGTAACTCTTACGAGTTGGGTGTGATTTCATAGGTTCGGGGCCTATTAGAATCGTGACAAGGAATTACATACTTTAGTGTTAAACTTAATAACTTGATAGGTGATTATAAGTTCATTATCAAGGTTTCGGTTTTAGAATTATAATATAGTTATATATATATATATATATATATCATTATAATCATGTAGGAGGTGGGAGGATGAACCATCCACTTTGTAACCTCTAGTGTCATGTATGTCAAGTATGAGGTGGGAGGTTAAACCATCCACTTTGAACCTCGGATTATGTTCACCACTACACAAGTTACCATTGGTAACAAGGAGGGTACAAGAACTATATACTATACAAGAATGTAAAGACAAGAATGATAAGGTGTCATCTAGATACCAAGTAGCCAAGTATTCAACAACCCGACGAGCACACGAGGACAATCGTCAACGGCTTTGTGGGGTTGTGACACTTTAAGTCTAGCAAACTATTTTGGGATCTTGATGAAAATCATCAAGTGATGTGTGGTCTCAAGTTAGGATAGCCTAAGCTTCCTTGGTGGACACACATGAACAAGTTTAAGAACTTGCATCACTTGTGAGCTCAATGCTCTTCAAAAACAGAAAGTTTGGAGTGATTAAATACTCCTATTTACAATTTTAACAACCTAGGTTAGTCCCCATAATCATACATGTGATTAGGAGTTCAAGAACACTAGGATGAATGAGAAAAGTAAGAGATTAAACAAGTTTATGAGAACATAAAGTAAAACAGTCCACTTGGAACCTTTTTCTGGTCATTCCAGAGCTTGGTTTTCCATGGAAAACCAATGGAAATGATCCTTAGGTTAATCCAAGCAAGTGGGAAAAAGAATGGAAGGATTTTGTTAAGAAATGAGTGAGTTATACTCACTTTTATGAAGATGGGTAATTCTGCTCGAAAATCTGATGTTGCAAGGATTTTAAGGTAGGGATTAGATGGAGTTTAGAAAGTGTAAAATGCTTGGATTGTGTGTGGGTTTTATAGGGAAGGGTTAGGTTAGGTTTTAGTTAAGTAATTAATGTTAAAACATGATTTAAAACTCAAATAAAACACAAAAACCCGCCCAAAAAAGGGCTGTTTGCCCGCTGGTCGCGACCAGTCTTCGACCGGAAACAAAGCATAAGAAGCTTTTGTTTCCAGGTTCATTCAAATGTGAGGCGGCTGGTGGAGTGGTTGAGGCTTTGTTTGGTGAACCGGAGGTCCCGGGTTCCAGTCCCGCGGATCCGGTTTTGGTATATTATTTATATATATTATTTTTTTTAATTAAAAACCTTTAAACAATTTACCAAAAATGGCAAGATTAGTCCCTGAAGTTAGGAATTCAAGAATTACAATTTAGACCTTGGACTTTAAAAAAAAAATATATATTAACATTTAAATTCAAAATGTTAGTATATAAATATATATATATATATATATATATATATATATATATATATATAAATTAGCATTTTAATTTTTTGTAAAAAAAGAAATTAATTAATTTATTAACTAATTTAATTAATTAATTAACTTAATTAATTAATTTAATTAATTAACTTAATAAATGAATAGATAATTATATTTTCGTAACGAATTTAGTTTAATGATTACGAGTTTCACGTTTGAGTCTTGATTACGCATACATACCACGTTTGCAAGTTATCACACGTTTACGATTGGGAGTACCACGAATACGTTTACACGTTTAAAGTATGAACAAGTATAAGTGTAACATGACTATAATTAACATAATATTGTTAAAATACGAGTTTCTCATTACGATTCAAGTCTCGGTTTTCCACGTTTACAACGAAAGACAAATACAAGATACAACGCTTACTAAAAATAGAAGTACGATACAGAGTTTTCGAATATAGAAAGTATAGAAACGCGGGGCGTTATACTGCGCCCCTGGTTATACGATATGTATATTTAAATTCATCCACCACACTGCATAATGATGGGACATCTAAAAAGGTTGAGAATATGTTGGGCAAAAGATAGTTGTCTATGATTAAATACTTGAGCCATTAGTGAGAGGTTTGTTTACGGCTCATTGGTTTTTCACTTTAGTGAATGAATGTTCCCAACATTATAGGGAGATTAATGGCAGTTGGAAAAGGAATGGGTATGCATGAATTATCATTGATCCTCAAACTAAATTGTATGAACAAGAAGTTCTAAGGATAATTCGTTTACCTAGATTAAAGAACCAGACGTGTTCACTAAACTAAATATAGTGACTAAGTAAGTCACATAGTCAACTGCTAATGCTCCAATTAAGTTAATTTACCTAGTAGGACAAACCATAGATTAGTAATGAGTCTATTGCACGCCTGAAGCGTGGTAGACTAGTCGGTTCCAAAAAAAGATCCTCGAAAAAATTGGAGCAAGTAATTAAGAAGATGGTTAAGTCGAGGTTATAGTAAAAAGGTTTCTTGAAGAGACATTATACGTGATTGTTCTTAAAGAACCTCAGGTACCTAAAGATAAAGAGCTCTTAGTAAAATATATCATGTCTAGAAGTGACTTGGATCGAAACAAAATCAATGTCGTTATACTTTTGTATGTATAGCGCTTAAAATAATGAAAGATGAGGATCATGATTTAAGGTCTGCCTAAGAATAAAAATATATAGATGATTGGCAAAAATAGAAAGATGAAAATAAGACAGAGTTGAAGTCTCTAATGAAATGGAAAGTTATGGACCAATAGTCCAGAGAAGTAGTCCATACAACTGAAGTTGTAAAATATGTTAGATACAAATTGGTCTTTTATGCGATTCATGTGAAAATCAAATTAAGAGCAATAAGGCAAAACTAGTGGCACAAGGATTTTTGCAAAGACCCGTGATTGATTATAAAGATGCACACTCTCTAGTGGTGGATGCAATGATTTTCCAATATTTTATTCGTCTGGTAATATAAAGAAATAATTGATATGCGTCTTATGAATTTTATGTATCATGTGATATGAAGGTTTACATAAAAGTCCCTCAAGGATTTAAATTATAAAAGTCATGTAAAGTAAGTTCTCGAGAACAATATGATCGTTGTGTACAAATTCATATTTGCATACGTTGAACATAATTGCAGCTCTTAATGAGTTTCCTAAAGCATTTAAGTACTTAAAAGGTTAATTGAAACATCTTATGGATGTAATCCTTGTGCGGCAATAAACATACATAGAAAACTTGTACTCAATGATTGTGATATCTCGATAAATAGTGTACACGCATGGTAGAATATGGATTTTGGGGATAAAAGCAAATGTTCATGCCATTTTTGCATATGATACAGAAATTTGTGTGTTAAATGAGCAAGTTTATGTACCAAAACTCTTGAAGAGTGAATGCACATGTTTTTTGGATAAGATGGAAAGAATTCCCCCATGGATTGATAATGCCAAAAGCATTGATATCAAAACCTCAAGAACGTACTATATGAAGTTTACAAAATATGTATGGACTAAATAGTCGAGTCGAATGTGGTATAATCGACTCACTAGTGAGCTCAGAAATGAGAAATACATATGGTGAAGTTGGTCCATTTGTTTTCATTAAAAGAAGTTAGAAGTATTACAATATATGTTGATGATGTCATTGAATCTCCTAAAGAGAAAAAAATTAGCTCAAATATTAAAGCAAGAATTTGCAAATGAAATATGGTATTGCAAATTTATGGCTCGATACATAGAAAATACATTTATATTATAATCCATCAATCATAATACATCTAGAAAATGATGGACATGTCATATGGACAAAACTTATGGTGTAAGTACATTTAATGTTGTCCAAATATTTGATATAGAAAAAATGACTTTGATCGTCTTTTATCAAAGGAGAAAAGATCCTTAGTCCTGAAGTACCATGGTTCACTACAAAATGTATTAATATATCTTGCTAGTTATACATGAACATATATCATTAAATTCATTGGCAAGATTTAACTCGTGTACAACAAAGAGATAGTGTAATGGGTAAAACATATATTTTTGCTATCCGCTTAAGGTACAAAAGATATACATTTATATTTTACTAACCTATCAAAAAGTTTGGTTAGTTTGTAAATGCAGGGAATGTAATAAAACACATTAATGGATCTTATGTTATCTACTTACAAGAGGAGGCAATTAAAGTTTCATATGAAGATCATACATAAATGTTCATTGAAGGATTTCCCACTAATGGATCAAGCGCTTGCACATCAATAGATTATAAAGTTTTTAACAACTTTCAAAGAAGCTCGACACGAGCCACTTATAGGATACATGTAACAATGAGGGGGAGCATGATACAAGTTGCATTCTTTTTCCCTTAACTAAGATTTATCCCATTGGGTTTTCTTAGTAAGGTTTTTAATGAGACAACATACCTGATCTAGACGTATCAGGGGGAGAAAATACGCGCTGCACTCTTTTCCCTTTAGCTGAGGTTTTTTTCCCAATTGGTTTTCCTAGCAAGGTTTTTAACGAGGTAGCACCACCAAACGTATAATACATTGTTTTCTTTTGTGACGTGGATAGTCAAGGGAGAGTGTTATAAATACATTATATTATGGTGACTATCCACATTCTAACTCCTGTCTTTTCATATCCTTTGTATTAATGAAAGAACACTACATATACAGGTTCTTTGTATTGCATGTTTACATCTCAATGAATAGTAATTCTCTATTCTATCTTTCTCTATGTGTTCCTTTGATACTTGTTCTTTTGCTCATATATTGGTCGCTAGTAGGACGTTGTTTTACAACACGTTATCAGCATGAGTTGCTGCAAGATGTTCATATCCATGATTTGGTTTTCCTTCATCCATCAGGTAACGATACCCAAACCTGATATTTGAACTTAATATTTTTTTACACATTTTGAATAAACTGACAAAGTTTTGTTGCGACTAATGGACACAAAGTTTTATTGGACTAGAAATAAATCTGAATTTGTACAATTAGTCGAATCCATGAAAAGTAAAATTAAGAGTAGAAACAAGTAGATTAAATCTAAAAACATGAATGATAAAAAAACAATCCAAATATTTGTTTATAATATAAACATGAGAATTTTAATAGTATTTGATTTGATCATTACTATACATGTTATTTTGTTTTAGTGATGCAAATAAGTGTTTAATCATAAATTAGTAAATTAGTGATACAAATAAGTGTTTAATCATAAAATATATAGATTGAATTTATGTATTCGTGTGTTTTAATGCTGAAGACTTTATTATGCTATTAATTATTATGATTAATGTGATCTTCTAAGATATTTTATTAAGTTATTGTTTTGGCATACACAAAGTTTATATTCATTGTTATTAAGTTAGTGTTTTGCATTCATAAAGTTTATATTAATTGTTTTAGTTTGAAAGCAATATAGTTAATGTTATTTTTAGAGATATTTTATTAAGTTACTGTTTTGGCATACATAAAGTTTATATTTTTAGAGAACCGCGAGAACTTTTTGATCCGGCACAAGTTGGGTAAAAACAATTTCACAAACGTAGACAAAAAAATTATAAACACATCTGTAAAAAAAGTGAAAGCAAAATTGCCAAGTCCGTAGTTTTGACTGATACAGGTTTCTTTTACAGCAGATGTAAATTTTGGAAAAAGATAAATATTTGTTTACGCCTCATGTAAATGTGGGTATACAACATTTTTTTTCAATTTTTTTTGCCGAAACAAGTGATTGGTTTTACGAATTTTGAGAAAAAAAATTTCAGAAAAACTTTTGGATGGCTAGTTCTCGCAACTCGTGGTGGTTCTTATTTGAACCGAATCATGTGTGTGTGTGTACATACAACATACAATCCAAACCCAAAGCATGTTATCAACTAATCCATGGTGAACGTCATGTATTGAGGTGGAAATGTATCTAAGTCTTGAACTTCTTATCTTGGGCTTTCAAAGAGTATCTTACTCATGAAAAACACTAACTAAAAAGGTGTCCAAATAAGTATTCAAGCAAGATGGACTTTTATGTATCTCTATACTATTAGACTTTCGAATTCCTTCAAATTCTATATTCGTCATACTCATAAACCTTGTTTATCCAATTTAGGATAACCTCGGTGCTCCATCCTTTCAACACATTCAAGCTCACCTTTGTGGAAAGTGTTCGCAAACTGTGAGTATACTTGACCCTCTTTCCATTTTAAACCACTTTTGTGACATGTATAACTTATTAAAATCACAAATCACACACACAATCAATCTTATGCAAATACTCAATCCACTAACATGCTACTTGTCATACTTTATGTTTATACATTCTAGAATACACGTCATGCAATCTATTTGTCATTAAATTTGCAAGTCTACCTTAAGATGTATAGCGCTATAGGAATAGCACACCACCCGTTTTGGGGTCATTGTTAAGTATTCTATCATAGCAGTCTTGTTCACTTCGGTGACGAGATTACGCTAGTGGACACTTTGGTTTGATCTATAGTTGATGCATGCTAGTATGATATATAACTTAGTGTACAAATTGCCATGTTGGATTTGAGACTTTTATACGTATGCTATGTAAACCAAACTTGTATACTCACCGACCATTTTGTGTTGACAATTACTTTAATACATATTGTAGGAAATTAGTGTTGAGGCTCGAGAAAGCTACTTAGGGTGGACTAGAAACGCACTCGAATTTTGTTTATGTGATCTTTTACTTGTTTGATTATTCAAGATTAAATGTTGTATTTCCTGTCATATCAAGGTACCTTTGAAGTTATAAAAATGAAATGAAAGTTGTTTATTAAAGTATCGTCACCTTTAGTCGTTATGATATTTTCAACAATCTCATTCGCCTTACTCTGATGTTTCCGCTATCGTTGGGATGTGACAATAATCTTATTACACAATTGAATATCGTGTACTACTGATAGGCATATTCATTGTTTCATAAATTATAATATTATTTAAATTTTCCGTGGATTTGTGCGGAGGTGGTAGTTTATAATATTATAAATTGAAATTCTAATATTATTTATATTGTTATATAACATCTTTGTTATGATATTTATTTTATAATATTAGGAAGGCTACCTATTTTTAGGGTAAAAATATACTGATATATATTATTAAAACTAAGAGAAGGATAAAAATTAAAAAATATTTTAAAATAAAATATAAGTAAAAAATTGAGTTTAAAGAAGATAATGTCACATGAATTTAATTGAAACTAGTGATTTTCCCCGGCGCTTCCCGGCGAGAATTCGATCTGTATATGTTTGGTTCGTTATGGTGTCGGCCTTCACTATAGCAATCGAAAGAGAAAACCTTACATCAATCGAAAACAATAAAAATAATATCAAAACCGGTTCCAGTGTTGTTAAGTTGATATCAGTTTGGTTGGTTTGCGTTCTATGTTTATTTTCATCAACATTGCCTTATAAACTTTGTTGAAAACGGCTATTGTGCCATTATCATACCAAACAGAACCAAATCCGGCTGAACAACATTTGTCTCGGTGCCCGTATTTATTTATTTTTTGTTTTATCTCTGGGTAAACTAAGATCGTATCGCTACTATACCGTATCAAACCTAACATCGGTACCGGTATGTATTAGATTTTATAGTTTCTTGTTTGATAACAAATATCATACCGCTACCGTAGTGAACTGAATGAACTACATCGGTTCCGTACCGATATTCATTTTTTTATTGTTTTTTGGTACCATACCAAACAACATCAGTATCGATACTTGTATTTATTATGGTTTCCAGTTTCAAAAATTGTTATTTATATAACATTGTCTGTGAGGTAAAATGATATCGGTACCATGACAATTTGATCCGATCGATACAGTTCGGACAACACCGGTGTCGGTCCCAGGTGTTCATTTTTATCATTTTTGGTCGATGTAAAATAGGTGTTGAATACCGAGTGCGTGAATCTACTGAACATATACCGATACCGACAAATGCCCATAATAACGTACCATTACAATCCGTGAACAAATAACATGGAATGTTAAAAATAAACAAACTTTGATACATATCAAGATATTTTAGAAAAGTTTTGTTACTATTCATCATAACTTTCTAATCATATGTATAATAATCTATAATACCTTATTAAGTAAACTGAGTTTTTTTACCCTTTTGGTAATTTTATCAAGTGTACAAGTTTTGAAGCCACATGTATAAATAAAGCAAGGAATTTTAGAGGGGGTAAACTTGGACATTATCCAAAGTTTTAAGACACTTTGAGAGCAATCTAGACATTTAATCCATGGAATCCATACCCTCTTATGTCTTTATTAATTGAATTAAATTAAAGAAATTAAATAAAAGTTCTAAAAATGACACTAATTATCTTCAGAAATTAATTAGAAGAAACTCTTAAGTTCTTGTAAATAATGCATTCAATTGAGTTCATTAATTGAATTAAATTATTTATATATACCTTATTAAGTAAACTAAGTTTTTTACCCTTTTGGTAACTTTACCAAGTGTACAAGTTTTGAAGCCACGTGTATAAATAAAACAAGCAATTTTAGAGGGGGTAAACTTAGACATTATCCAAAGTTTTAAGACACTTTGAGGGCAACCTAGACATTTGATCCATGGAATCCATGCCCTCTTATGTCTTTATTAATTTCACGAGCATTATGGGGGTCAGATAATAAGAAGTTGCTGCTGCATGGATTAATTATCATAACCTGATGGCGATTATGGAGGGCCAGGAACGAGACGGTTTTTTCAAGTAAAGATGCTAAGGTGGGTGATATTCTCGCGGATGTTAAGTCTTTTGGTTTTCTGTGGTACAAACATAGGTTTAAACATGGTACGATGGAGTGGGATAGGTGGAGTCGATTTGATGTAATGTAATTGTGTTCGTTTGTTTGGTTTTCGGCTTGCTATTTCCTCCTTGGTAATAGCTTGTCGGTTTTGTGGTTGAATGAAAGTTGATTTAAAAAAAATGAATTAAATTAAAGAAATTAAATAAAAGTTTTAAAAATGACACTAATTATCTTCATAAATTAATTAGAAAAAACTCTTAAGTTCTTGTAAATAATGCATTCAGTTGAATTCATTAATTAAATTAAATTAAATTAAATTAAAGGAATTAATTGATTAGATTAAATGTAAGAAATGCAACCTTTGAAATTTTCATGATTTAATAGTATGTATAAATATAACAAATAGATTTATATATATCTATACTATATTATAATACATTTACTATAATACATTTCACAAGATGACTTCAAAATTACTAATTTTTATGCTTACAGTAGAGATACTAAATGAGGTTAGTTGAGGGTAAAGTGGGTCTTTCTATATAATAACTAAATTGAAGAAGAAACATTAATTGTGTTTTCTATCCTTATGTAAATTAAAGAAATTAAGTAAAAGTTTTAAAAATGACACTAATTATCTTCATAAATTATTTAGAAGAAACTCTTAAGTTCTTGTAAATAATGCATTCAATTGAATTCATTAATTAAATTAAATTAAAGAAATTAATTGATTAGATTAAATGAAAGAAATGTAATAATAAATAGATTTATATGGACTATAATATCTATACTATATTATAATACATTTTATTATAATACATTTCACAGGGATAACTGCCAAATTACTAGTTTTTATGTTTACAGTACAAATGCTAAATAAAGTTAGTTGAGGGTAAAGTGGGTCTTTCTATATAATAACAAAATTGAAGAAGAAAAATTAATTATGTTTTCTATCCTTACGTAATTTGTAAAATGATATATCAAAGGTCAAGAACAAATTCACATCAAATCCACATACTTTTACCATTTTCTTCCATTTTTACCCTTGCTCTCTATTCATGCATAAAAAGAATTCAAAGAGTTGTCAATACTAAATTGATAAATATAAACTAATAAGTCAAGTGTTGACACAGTTAAATAGAACTAAATAGCTCAAATAAGTATCTACATGAGTCATAATCAATTGGCAGCCGTTTGATTGGTCTTAAAGTATCATTTAGGGTGTATATAAAGCATTTGCCAATTTGAAACCCCTCATATCATTCGCTACATCCATGTGTCTTTTCTGTAACCACCATATCCATGTGTCTTCTCTGTAACCACCATATCCATGTGTCTTCTCTGTAACCACCATAACCAACTATCAAAGTGATGCAGCCCCACTGTTGCTTTTATAGAAGGTAACAAATTGAAACCTGTTTAATTCTAAATTGAAGCTCCGTAGCATTAAATATATGATTTAATCGTGTAAAATTAGACATGTTTGATTTGCGTGTTTATTTATTTATTTATTTATTTATTTATTATTATTATTATTATTATTATTATTATTATTATTATTATTATTATTATTATTATTATTATTATTATTATTATTATTTTGGATTGTGCAAGATGTATCCCTTATTCTGGTCAATCTTCTTATAGTCAAAATGTAAGAGTTTTATGTGAGCTTTACTTTTTAGGTTTTTATGTTCATAATGTTTTTTAATCAATTTAGGATCTGGGAGAAGAGGAAGGATTAAGGATTAGGTACAAATAAAAAAAGAATTTTGTTTCTAGGGCATCAATTGGTTTTAGAACTAAAAATAACCATGGTGTCTATTATTAGAAGATTGTTTCAGACAACTAAAGAATAAATATGTTATTGAAAGAGAAAGAACTCATCTTTTTGAATGAGCTATCTATAATAAGCTTGGGGGAACACATACAAAAGTAATGAAAAATGTAACCAACTCTCACTCTAAAGGTGATAAGAAGTTAATACTAACAACTCTAAAAGGCATCGTAAGTCTTAACAGTCTTTGTAAAGTTAAATAGTTATCCCAATAATAATCAAATGTTTAGTAATTCTAATTCTTTTTTTAGTAATCCTTCTTTATTTTTTATTAGTATTCTATTATGCATATTGCATTCACGTGTATTCTGTATTTTGGTTATGTATTAAAAGATTACTACGCTCCGCATGCATATGTGGTCTAAAAGAACAGGTTGAGCTTATATAAAAGAGTCTTCTCGATAATATATTGTTATAGGAAGTTTAATAATTCTGACTTAGTTTTTAAGATTGATTGAGTGTAATTTTGTTATTTGCAATTATAATGTGTGAATTTTTTTCATGAAGTGCTGTTTTTAGTTCGTTTTTCAGATTTTGATGTGGAACCTTTACTTTTTTAAGCAGATATACAAACAGAGGATGTACGCGATGAAGAAGATGAAGCGCGATCACATGCACATATTTGTCAACCACTAGAAGTACCATCATGTTAGAAACATGTGACCCGCATTTGACACGACAAAAGATACAATTATATAAAC
The DNA here is from genome assembly GCA_947069175.1 of Scalesia atractyloides. Lineage (NCBI taxonomy): Eukaryota > Viridiplantae > Streptophyta > Magnoliopsida > Asterales > Asteraceae > Scalesia > Scalesia atractyloides. The sequence goes on from CAMTDV010000005.1 coordinate 26,347,293, forward strand.
CATGTATAGTGTGGGTTATTGTATTAATATCATGCCAGCACAAGCATGATATACATCACATATAGTGTGTTTTATTGCATGGAATAAGGTGGTGATACATGAGGAATATGGCGTAGGGTTGCAGTTCGTAGACATTATAATTGAATATGATATTTGTCGGAACACCCGTCGCAACACGCTGGGTTTTTTACCCTTTTGGTAATTTTACCATGTGTACAAGTTTTGAAGCCACATGTATAAATAAAGCAAGCTATTTTAGAGGAGGTAAACTTGAACATTGTCCAAAGTTTTATGACACTTTGAGGGCAATCTTGACATTTCATCAATGAAATCCATATCTAATAATAATGTATTAAATAAATGTTTTAATAATGACACTAATTATCTTTATAATTAATTAGAAGGAACTCTTAGGTTCTTTTGTAAATAATGCATTCAATTGAATTAAATTAAATGAATTAATTGATTAAATTAAAGGTTAGACATGTAATCTTTGGGATTTTCATGATATAATAACTATTCATTATTCTATGTTTATAAAATTAAGTTGACATATGAAAAGTCTAACTTAATTTTTTTACTAAATAAATTTATGCATTATATTTGAACTAAATGACTAATTAGTGAACAAATCATTAAGACACAAGATCGAATTATTAGGACAAACAAATTCGAAGAATTTTACAACCACGCTCCATTTCGTAACTGACATGTATTAATCATAGAAACAATGACTTGAATTAATGTTTGTTGCTAACCGATAATCATTTTAATGTTATAAAGGGGATGGGTGTCAGAGGTTTCGCACACAAGATCGAATTATTCTGATTAATCACCATCATCGCCCCCGTCGCAGCCCTTTGCCGGTCTCACGAACAAACCAGCAATATCAGCCACGAACCACCACTGAAACCACCGCCCTTGCATTCTAATCAGAGTTACATCCCAACCAAGCACCAACAATGCAATCGCCGCTACGGTGTTTCATCGCCATCACTCACCGTTGACGGTATTGCGGTGCCCACTAGAGTTCTAACCACAGCCGATCAACGCCCACCTTGTTTTCGATCATGTCGAAGGTAATACGCCGACCTTTTTGCTATTAAAACCATTAATTAATTTAAGAAAGTTTTAACCTCCGTTCAACTTATACATACAACCTTAGATGTTTATATATTTATTCTATGTTTATATATTTATTCTTTCTGAATACTTGATTTATGTAGAAACTTGTGATCTTATATTTATATTTCTAATATAATTTGATGGTCTGAAATTGTCGTTTTAATTCATAGCTTTGATGACAAGGTTAGATGTAGGAAAATGAGATCCTGTAAAACCATCATTATGGAATTTGGTGGGAGATTCGGTTCAACGTGCTTACCTAATCGATGAATCAGAACTCGAATTACTCAGATAACGGGGAGTTATTGTTTGCGATTAACTGAAAATGAGTCAGACGGTGATGGCAATGAACTGGTGAGATGGTGCTATGCGGCAGTGATCTAAATTGTGGTGGCAAGTGGTCGCGACGATGTTGATGTGGTTAGCCAGAACCCAAGTCAGGATGTTCCCGAGCGATAGCATAGAAACTATGGTGAGGCTCTTTGAATGAAGTTGTGAAATTTGAGAGGTGCTTATGACATAAGTTTTATGATGTATATGGGTTACACAGCAGTCTTGGGTTTCGATCGCGACGATTTCCCATTTTATGTTTGGTTGGTTACAAGGTTTGATTGTCGTTCAATGGTCTCATCGGTCCGGTGTTTCTTGGTAGGTTAAAAGTGTTCCAATTGAATAAAGAACTATTTTTTATTCATATTTCCAACTAGAGTTGAGGATTGATTGCAAAGTATAAACATGCCTCTGCCTTTGGTATACTTATTCGACTTCAACGTTTCTCCAAGAGAGTGGTTTAGGAAATGTATATTTTAAATCAACTTGTAGAAATAAATCAACAAACCAACTAAGATCAAATGGAACCAAAACATACAACTATAAAATGACTATGATTATGCTGTGTATGTTTCTGGCACATTCCAAAGTCTAAACTATGGCAGCCTTGTCCTCATCATGTGGGTGTATGCGGTGTAGTTTGTTGCGCAATTTAATAGTTTGTTTATATTCATTTTCGACAAGTCCGAGAACCAACTTATAAATGAAAACCATTTTATAAAGTAAAATCTAATATATTGTACTAGATCTAACACACCTTTAAAATTACCGACCTAAGTGTTGGGTTCCTCGCTCCATCGCGCAGGCACCCCACTATAACATATTATAGTGGCTCTTTTTCAGTTATGTGTATATAATTGAACAAACAAATTGAATATGAAATTATTTGGGACACCCGCTGCAACGCGCGGGCATTCCCACTAGTTGTTTATTATAAGTTCTACTATGTAAGAGCATTCACATCCCTTTCATCATTTGATTAGAAAGTTATGATGAATAGTAACACAAAACATTTTTAAATATCTAGATATGCATCAAATTTTGTTTATTTTTTAACATTCCATGTTATTTGTTCACGGATTGTAATGGTACGTTATCATGGGCATTTGTCGGTATCAGTATATGTTCAGTAGATTCACGCACTCGGTATAGAAATCAACACCTACTTTACATCGACCAAAAATGATAAAAATGAACACCTGGGACCGTCACCGGTGTTGTCCGAACTGTATCGATCAGATCAAATTGTCATGGTACCGATATCATTTTACCTCACAGACAATGTTATATAAATAACAATTTTTGAAACTGGAAACCATAATAAATACAAGTATCGATACTGATGTTGTTTGGTATGGTACCAAAAAACAATAAAAAATAAATATCGGTACGGAACGCATGTAGTTCATTTAGTTCACTACGGTAGCGGTATGATATTTGTTATCAACAAGAAACTATAAAATCTAATACATACCGGTACCGATGTTAGGTTTGATACGGTATAGTAGCGAGTTTACCCAAAGAAAAAACAAAAAATAAATAAATACCGGCACCGAGACAAATGTTGTTCAGCCGGCTTTGGTTCTGTTTGGTATGATAATGGCACAATAGCCATTTTCAACACAATTTATAAGGCAATGTTGAAGAAATTAAACATAGAACGCAAACCAACGAAACTGATATCAACAGTGGAACCGGTTTTGATATTAGTTTTTATTGTTTTCGATTGATGTAAGGTTTTCTCTTTGGATTGCTATAGTGAAGGCCGACACCATAACGAACCAAACATATACGGATCGAATTCTCGCCGGGAAGCGCGGGGAAAAATCACTAGTTTCAATTAAAAGTCATGTGACACTATCTTCTTTAAACTCAATTTTTTACTTATATTCTATTTTAAAATATTTTTTAATTTTTATCCTTCTCTTAGTTTTTAATAATATAAATCAATATATTTTTACCCTAAAAAATAGGTCACCTTCCTAATATTGTAAAATAAATATCATAACAAAGATGTTATATAACAATATAAATAATATTAGAATTTCAATTTATAATATTATAAACTACCACCTCGGCATAAATCCACGGAAAATTTAAATAATATTATAATTTATGAAACAATGAATATGTCTATCAGCAGTACACGATATTCAATTTTATAATAAGATTATTGTCACATCCCAACCGATTGTGGAAACATTAGAGTAAGCGAACGAGATTGTTCAAAATATCATAACGACTAAAGGTGACGCTACTTTAATAAACAACTTTCATTTCATTTATAACTTCAAAGGTACCTTTATATGACAAGAAATACAACATTTAATCTTGAATAACCAAACAAGTAAATGATCATATAAACAAAATTCGAGTGCGTTTCTAGTCCACCCTAAGTAGCTTTCTCGAGCCTCAACATTAATTTCCTGCAACATGTATTAAAGTAATTGTCAACACAAAATGGTCGGTGAGTATACAGGTTTGGTTTACATAGCATACGCATAAAAGTCTCAAATCCAACATGGCAATTTATACACTAAGTTATATATCATACTAGCATGCATCAACTATAGATCAAACCAAAGTGTCCACTAGCGTAATCTCGTCACCGAAGTGAACAAGACCGCTATGAAAGAATACTTAACAATGACCCCAAAACGGGCGGTGTGCTATTCCTATAGCGCTATACATCTTAAGGTAGACTTGCAAATTTAATGACAAATAGATTGCATGACGTGTATTCTAGAATGTATAAACATAAAGTATGACAAGTAGCATGTTAGTGGATTGAGTATTTGCATAAGATTGATTGTGTGTGTGATTTGTGGTTTTAATAAGTTATACATGTCACAAAAGTGGTTTAAAATGGAAAGAGGGTCAAGTATACTCACAGTTTGCGAATACTTTCCACAAAGGTGAGCTTGAATGTGTTGAAAGGATGGAGCACCGAGGTTTTCCTACATTGGATAAACAAGGTTTATGAGTATGACGAATTTAGAATTTGAAGGAATTCGGAAGTCTAATAGTATAGAAATACATAAAAGTCCATCTTGCTTGAATTCTTATTTGGACACCATTTTAGTTAGTGTTTTTCAAGAGTAAGATACTCATTGAAAGCCCAAGATAAGAAGTTCAAGACTTAGATACATTTCCACCTCAATACATGACATTTAACCATGGATTAGTCGATATCATGGTTTGGGTTTGGATTATATGTTGTATGTACACACACACACACACACATATGATTCGGTTAAATGAGAACCACCACGAGTTGTGAGAACCACAAGAACTAGGCCATCCAAAATGTTTTTACGAAATTTTTTTCTCAAAAGTCGTAAAAACAATCACTTGTTTCGGCAAAAAAAATTGAAAAAAAAATGTTGCATACCCACATTTACATGAGGCGTAAAAAATATTTATCTTTTCCCAAAATTTACGTCTGCCGTAAAAAACTTGTATCAGTCAAAACTACATACTCGACAATTTTGTTTTCACATTTTTTTACAGATGTGTTTATAATTTCTTGTCTACGTTTGTGAAATTTTGTTTTACCCAACTTGTGCCGGATCAAAAAGTTCTCGTGGTTCTCGCAACTCAAGGTGATTCTCATAATACCCTTTCCCTATATATATATATATATATATATATATATATATATATATATATAGAGAGAGAGAGAGAGAGAGAAACGGGATCAACAGAAAACGATTGAAAGTGTGAAAACGGTGAGAACGGATCTTGGTCAAACACGTGGCAGGGCGGCGCTAAATGTTACGCAGGGTACGATTGTCATTGTGGGTTTCCACCCAATAAAAGGCGTTTTAAATTCGTTTCAAACAAAACTCCAAAAAAATCGTATTGGCTGTTACCTCCTCTCCAAGAATTCCAGATCTATCGCGTGTAATGTGGATTCTGATATACAAAGTAATTTCTAATGTTGTTTTCATATTCGTTTCCCAGCAAATTATGTAACAGATATCGCGTTTTCGTTATTTATGGTTGTTCCAATGGAGTTTTTCTTCTCAGAGTAACATTAAAAAATGGCGTTTTATTTTTTATTGTTATTCTTCGTGTATTCAATATTTGGCGTTTTCATTATTAATCCTAATTGTCGTTTGGGATCTAATATATGCTTATTTGTTTACGATCAATGGTGTTTTACATTTGTTTACGTACATCTGATTAGTTGTAGATATTGGCGTTAATTTGTAAACATTAGTTCTTACTATTTGTTGATTATTCAACTTAACGCGTTTTCATGAACATATTTAGGAAGACTATATTATCAGTTCTTCATATTGATTATTATTCAACTAATAGCGTTTTTGTTATGGCTCATTCATTATGGCGTTTTCGTTACCATGTTTTATTAAGAAAGTAACATCAATTATTCCTATTGTTTATTATTCAATTATTGGCATTTTTATTGATAATTTTTTTTCAGACGAGGATGTTTCTTCGAATGAAAGTTTTTCCCCGAAAACTAGTTTTCCATTTATCATTCCTGGCGTTAGCGAAGAGATAAAGCCAAAAATGGACATGATATTCCCAAGGCTCGATGATTGTCATTCATTTTATGTTAGGTATGCGACTGCTTGTGGTTTTTCTGTTAGGAAAGGGATTGTGAAGATAAACGCCAAAGGAGAAACACATATTAAGTATTACATGTGTACGAGATCTGGGGTATATAAGGAAAGGAAGGTTGATACGTTGGACCCTAATAAAAAGGCAAGGATTGTTCGATCCAATTTTACAAAGAGGACTGGTTGTGGAGCACTATAATGTGTAATATTTGAGGCTGGATCATGGAAGGTTTATAAGTTTGTTGAGGAGCACGGCCATGGTTTTGTTGAACAACCTGATAAGCATTTTCTCCCGTCTTAACGACACCTCACTCAGCTCTAGAAGCATGTTATACATAGCATGTCTAAGTTGAATTTGGGACCGATTAAGGCGTTTGATGTTAAGAAGACTTGTTTTGGTGGCTTTGAAGACGTGGGTGCAAGTAAAGTTGATTTTAAGAACTACAAAAGGCAAATTAACTTGTTTATAGAGGAGTATGATACTGAGATGGTTGCAAGACATTTGCATGAAAAAAAAACAGTCCCAGCTTAATTTCTCGTATAATTACATCACAGACAATGATAGTCGTTTGAATGGACTTTTTTGGTGTGATTATCAATGCAAACGTAATTACCACGTGTTTGGTGATGTGATTTCGTTTGACGCCACGTATCGTCGAACAAGTAATATTTTATAATTCTTTTTTTTTTCTTTTTATTTTGGCATTTTAATGATTAAATCCAATGGCGTTTTGTTCCAGTTTCATTTATTAATGGCGTTTTCATATGCAGATACTCTATGGTCTTTGATATAGACAATCACCATTGTAGTGTTACATTTGGTGCTGTATTATTGGCGTCAGAAACTGTTGACACATATATATGGTTGTTGAGAGTTTTTCTAAAAGCTGTTGGTTCTCAACCAAAAGTTGTTGTCACTGACCATGATCCAGCAATGAAGAAGGCTATTTCTGTTGTATTTGTTGAAACGAGGAATCAGTTATGCATGTGGCACGTGATGCATAAACTTTCTCTAAAGGTTAATTTTCTTATTTCATGTTTTGGCGTTTCAAGTTATATGGCGTTTTGTCATTCACAAGTGTATTGCATGTTAGTTTTTTGTTTATATAGTATTTATTCCTTGGCGTTTTCGTTTTTATATAGATTGGTGTTAGGCTATGCAATTCAACCAATTTCAAAGAACATATTTGTGGTGTCGTGTGGACGGTTATTCCTACACCCGAAGAGTTTGAATCAGGATAGGAAGAGGTTATTGAAGAGTTCAATTTAGGGGATAATGACTGGCTTTCTGATATTTTTGCGCTTAGAGATTATTGGATTCCTGCATACTATAGAATGGAGGAATTGTCGGCCCTTATGCGTACGACATCGAGGTCGGAGAGTGAGAACCATTTTTTTGGCCAAGTGTGCAATGCCAAATCTACTCTTGTTGAGTTCATGACTCATTATGAAACTTCAACTGAAGGACAGCGTCACACGCACCGGGAAAATGATCATGAATCTCGATACAAACGACACCAGTTTAAAAGTAATTATAAAGTGTTGGAGAGCCAAGCTGCTGATATATACACAAAAACTATTTTTTATGACATTCAAGCTGAGCTAAATGCGATTGGGGATTGCATAAATCAGCGGTATGAAGAGCAGGCTGATGGGTTTGTTAAGTTCTACATAAATGATTTCCAGCAGCCTTTTACATCCTTATTCGAGGTAAATAATGGCGTTTTCTGAGTATGGCGTTTATTTATATTTTTCTCCCTTAAGTTTTTTGTGTTTAGTTGTTTTGATGGTGTTTTATACACACATTGTCTGCATGGCGTTTTATACATACATTGATTTTGGCGTTTCTTTTCAGGTAATGTACCGTAAGTCTGATTGCACCAGCACTTGCTCATGTAGGTGTTTGGAGCACTTTGGTTTGCTATGTAGACATATATTTTGTGTTTTGAGAAGTTTGGATATTAGGGAATTTCCAAAACAGTACGTTTTGAGTAGATGGCGTAAAGAGGCTTCGCCAAATTGCTCTTCAGACTACTCAATCAGCCATGATTTTATACAAACCGAGCTTGATCCTAATGTTCAAGTATGATGCGAGAAATTATTTTTTCAACAGAGTATACTTTGAACCGTTTATCCGGTAATAAGGAGGACCTATCCTTATTCAACGATCATGTTCAATCTTATATGAAGAAGGTTGAAGATATGCAGATTGTTGCTCCTCCTCCTAGTACTAGGGATAGATTTGCAGAGATAACAGGGTAATATCAAAACGTCAAGAATCCGATAAGAGTCCCAGTTGGGTATAAGTCGAAAGGTTCTTGATCTCGCAAGGGTTTGAAATCCAAACAGGAGAAAGCGATTGAAAAAACAAAAACAAAAGTGAAGCCCGGTGTGAAAGAATGACAGTGTAAGAATTGTAAAGCTTTCGGACACTACGCATCGACATGCAAACATCCCGTAATTAAAGAAGAACGACACGGTCTTCAAGAGCAAGTGAATAGTAATTTGGCATTTTTATTTTTTTCTTATACAATATCTGAGCATGTTAGAATACAGAACATACACTCATTTGGCGTTTTTTATTTTTTTTCAAGTTAGAACAGATAACTTACAGGTTTTACCATCTGTGTTTTTTTTGTATTTGATGACGTTTTAATTTGAATAAGGTGAGTATTATCTCAATACGAATTTGCTTAATGAGATGGACACCATTGTTAATGCTCACATAAGAATGAACTAATAATGTTGTCCACCTCATTCAGTGAAACTTTATCGAGAACAAAACTGAATCTTTATCAATAGAGGTTTGCCATATGGTATTTAGTAAAATATGGAATTTACTTTTGGTGCAATCAATGGAAGGCCTGAGGTTGTTTATATAAGAAGTTTTTCGCGCGTAGTTTGGGCAACATTTTTTTCTATAATAAATTTTAGTGATAAAGATAGCACGTCCCATCATTAATTTAATATTTGTTCAGCTTTATCTGTTAAATCTGCAACGCTTCCGTCGCATCACTAAGTTTGGCGTTTTGTATTAATGGTGTTTTATAAAAAAGTTATGGACAAATACAACTAATTAACTTTTGTAAGTGAAAGTACTATTATGGCGTTGAAACAAAAGATGGCGTTTTGAGACATATCAGACTTGCACAATTTAATTAATAATTTCTTGTTTTTTATTTTATATAATTGTGTAGTTTTTGGATTTTTTGAATAATATGTGATAAGAGCGATCTATTATCGTTTCATGGGGATTTTGACGTTTTATATCTAATTAGTGAAATAAAGTATTTTCATTACAAACCAATGAAAATGGCACACCACAGAAATAAAAAGAAAAAAAAATTTAACCCCTCGTCGGGAGGGATCTGGTCTAAGAAGTATCCATTGCTCCTCTCATCTTCTTCTTCCGACTCTTCATCAAAATTCTCATCCAGATATTCACTGTCATCATTTGCTTCATCTTGAAGACTTTGACACCTCCATGTTAACATGTCAGTCAACAACACCAACTTTATGATCATGTCTGGGTTCAAACATGTTGCGTTGCATAACTCCTGTAGGAAGAAAAGTTTTTGTTCGGTTATGATGTTTCAATCGTGTAGGATTCCTGCTCCCGTTGTCCCATAGAACACTCACTTAGTCTGTGTTTTCATCATAACACCAAGATTGGATGACTGGATCCACAATTGGATTTGCAGGGTATGGTCTGAATTTTCTGGTTAATCTTCTTATAACCGTCTGTGTTTTCTCACAAAGGTTATCAAGAGGAATGCCAAATGCTAGGATCCCCCTTTGAACTTATTCGTCCAAGTTCAATATGGCATTGGCGGTTTTCACAAACACTGTTCTTCTGTTTTCAAAGAGGATTACTAATTTATTTATTCTAGTGCTGAATCCCCATGAAACGATGTTTGTCATTTGTTCTTTTTTCAGGGTTTTTTTTAATTTGGCATTTTGGTTAAAGATGGCGTTTTTTAGTATGATCAATGGAAGGAATATTTACATCATAGATATAATGATGTGTTTTGGCGCGTAGTTTAGGCGGGAAATTTTAATAATAAATGTTAGTAATAAATTTTCAGTTAATGTTTGTTCAGCCATTAGTACTGTAACACGTACCATCATTAATTTTTGGCGTTTACATGAATGACATTTTAGATAAAGATGGCATTTCATCTAAAGAGACTGATGTAGATGGCTCGTAGTTTAAGGCAGGCATTTAATAGCGTCTTATGCATGAGTGTGGCGTTTTGTTTTAGAGGAGTCAAAAGACCCATTCACCCTTAATGAAGCGCGTCCACGTAATAAAGTTGATGTTTACGAAAACCCCACCATGCCGATCTAACACATAGATTGTTTTGATCCAACGGATGAGAGGCATTCTCACCGTTTTCACACTTATGACCGTTTTCTCTAAATCCTGCCCCTATATATATATATGTATGTATAATCTAAAGTCCAAGTCATAGATTGTCATGCAAAGGTAGGATAAATCCTTTAACCTTGGGATTTCACCAATACACAAATCATCTTAAGAATGATTCGGATGGTCACGAAAATAAACATAAGAACAAAAAGAAAACCCTCTAGTTCACTAAACAACCAAGTGATTTACACTAGACGAGTGCATTCCAAAGATGGATAGTGTTTGGAGACTTGGTGTAGTTTGCTCACTTTGTTTACTTAGAAGTTATTTGGTGGCTTAAATGGTATAGAATGTAAGCTAACTAAGTAATCAGGTGAGGTAGGTGGAATCCTAGTTGTAGAACCAAAGTTCCATTGTTCACACCATGCATCATAACACAAATCTTACAACACTACAAGTTGAAGACTTGGTTTGGAATAGACCTTAACTCAAGTCCCTCAACATGAAGATTAGTTGAGAACTTGGTTTGGTACAAGATACTCCAAGAAAGCAAGGTATAAGTGCCATAATATGAAAGTTTTATAAAAGCATAAAATAAACACCACTTTGGACCTAAAAGTAGTGATGTTCCAACCTAGTTTCCCATAGTAAATTTGTGGAAACACTCCTAAAGGTTATCCCAAAGAAAGAGAAACAAGAATTCATGAAAAAGAGAATGACAAAGTGAGTAGAAACTCAATTTCGGTTCAAAGAACCTTCTGCACAAAATTACAAGATCTGGAAGTTCGAGAGAGTTTAGAGAGTGAATTGAGAGTGTGGAAAGTGAAATAGAGTGGTAGGATTCTTGGTTTTATAAAGATGGATTAGAGTTAGTGATTTTAATGAGTTAGGTGTAGTTATTGGTTGAATAGTGGACAAAACAAGTGAATTCGGACTCAAAACTAATCTTGCTGTTAATTTGAGGGTCTCGCGTTGCACGAGGGAAGGGCCACTAGGCTCTCGCGTGACGCGAGGGCTTGATTTCCTAAACTCTCTGCATTTTGTTCAATTTAGTCCCTAAACTTGGTTTTAATGTTGTTTTGGGCTAGAAACTTATATTTTAACTTGATTTTAAGTATGCAAAGTGTATGTAAGTATGTTACAAGTATCACACATGTATAAATGATATCTTAAAGGTATGCCTGTCTCAGTTTTGTATATAAACATGTATTTGATGATTGATTGTATATAGTATAAGTATGAATTAAACATGCTTTATATGAAAGATGATTTTCCATTATGATCAAACTCTCTGATTACAAGGATTGAAATGCATGCGAACACAAGTTTCTAATAATAGAAAGTACGAAAATACAGAACGTTATAGTCTCCCCTGCTTTAGGAAATTTCACCCCGAAATTTATTCAAGATGAAGACTCGGGGAAGAGATGCAGATACTTGCTCATCATGTCGTCTTCACGTTCCCAAGTGAATTCCACACCACGTTTTCCTTCCCAATGTACCTTGACAATAGGAGTGCGACTACTTCGGAGTTGTTTGACTTTGCAATCCATGATTTCCACGGGTTTCTCGATGAAGTGCATAGACTCGTTGATGGATGTTGTTGAGCTCTTGAGGCAGGTCGAGTCGATAGGCCACCTTGCCAATTCCCTCGAGAATCTTGAAAGGACCTATAAAACGAGGAGCAAGTTTGTCTATCTTACCAAAACAGACGATTCCATCCCAAGGGGATACGTTGAGGAGTACGAGATTACCGAAGTTAAATTCCAAGGGCTTGTGACGTTTATCCGCGTAACTCTTTTGACGCTTCTTGCTTTGAATAGGTTGTCGCAAAATTGTAGAATCTTACTCGTTGTCTTTTGTCTAAACTCTAGACCGATGATTTGTGCCTCGCCGATCTCTTGCCAACAAATAGGCGAACGTCATTTAAGACCATACAATGCTTCGAATGGTGTCATTAGAATACTTGAATTATAATTGTTATTGTACGAGAACTCAACCAAAGGTAAATGTACATCCCAAATACCACCAAATCGATTATGCAAGACCGAAGCATATCTTCGAGAGTTTGAATAGTACGTTCAGTTTGACCATCCGATTGAGGATGAAAGGCCATACTAAGATTCAGTTGAGTACCCATCGCGGTTTGAAACGTTTCCCAAAGGCGGGAAGTGAAACGACCATCGCTATCCGAAATAATGTCAAGAGGAATTCCATGACGGCAAATGACTTTTTTGGTGTAGATACAAGCCAATTTCTCGACTCGATTCTTCACGAATAGGGAGGAAATGGCTTGATTTGGTTAAGCGTTCAATGGTCATCGTTGTCCGAAATAATATCAAAAACCTTAGTTTTAATTGTTGTGAAAGTTTAAAGATGGGAAAGTAATGGAAGAAGATAAATCAAAGATAAATGCAGTAGAAATCTAAACTTTGATTCACAACAATGAAGAGAATGTTTTCATCAACATACTTTTGTTTGTACAAAATGTCAAGTGATAATGATGAATAGAACAATACAGGCACTGTTCTATTTACAGTACAAAGCAAACCGCTGAGCATCTAAGCTGACGTCACCTTGACAGCGTTACATTAAAATACTAGTAAAGTCTGTTGGCAAACAACTGTTGGAGATATCCTCTATTGAGCTTTAACTCCGTTGGTCTTCAGCAGACCTTTGCTTCAGAAGTTCTTTGGATCTTCATAAGAGTTTATCTCTAGTAGACTTTAGCTTCCAGCAGAGTTTTGACTTCAGTAGGTTTTTGTAGGCAGTCTTTAGCTAGAGCAGAGTTTAGTGAGAGCAGATGTTAAATGTTTGTCTTTAGGGAGAGTAGTACTTTGACAACCCTGTTATTCTTGATCAGTGGTTAATAGCATTTTGGCTTTCCAATCATCTGTTCTTTTATAGGATTCAATAGATCCAACATAGTAAAACAAATCTTTTTCTCAAAGCGTATCTTTTTTTAGAAAACAAAGTTTAAACACCTAAAAGGTATGAGAAACTCATTCTTACAAACTATTGGTGGGTTTTTTTTTTTTTTTTTTGCCAAACTATTTGGAAATAGTCAATTAAAAACTTTCTAATCATTATTATACATATGGGATGGGATGTATCTCTTGAAAACCCAATGTAACAATCAAAATTTTTGTTTATACTTTTTTACTATGTCTAACATATGTTGTTATGGTTATTGGTTATTACAGAAAAATAAAATAATTTTTTAGGCACTTGTTACACATATGTAACTCTTTGTTATCGTTCCATGTGTAACATAAACTTGTTAAATTTGTTAAACTCATGTAACTGATAATCTTAACATGATTATTAAAGAAATAAAAAAAATTTAAAATACTAACACCACCCTAATCCGGTTTCTTTTTCATTGCCCTAGTCTTGTTCACTCGTCTGTCGTCCTATGTTTAAAACACATGTTCTACGTTTGAGTATGGTCCTCATCTTTGCCACTGCCACTCATCTAGGTGTTCATTTATAGAAGTAGCATGAAGCTTCAAGTTACAATCACCAAGTTCATCATCCTCTTTGACTTATTACATGATCCGGTTAGAATCTTAATTTAGTTTTGCTTATGACATCAAATTTTCACATCCTTGTCAACGTATCCTGTGTGAATTGAATTTCAGTTTGGACATCAACTTCATCATCTTTTCTAAAACAATATCATGTAGCTTTTTGGATATCCTTTTAGAGGATTCTCAACTTATAGATTCAAGGAAGATGGATCTCATGGTTAGTTAATTAAGTGATCGCTTAAATGAAAGGGTATAACATTTGTGATTAAAACTAATCGTTAAAGGCGGGGGTGACGATGTGGCTGCATTGCCATTTTTAAGTTGTGCACCTTCTTAAAGCCTAATTGTGTCTTTTGCTAATTCATATTGTGTTACTATGTTCTCAGTTATTATTCCCTCTTTGAGAATGGTTCTTCTACAATTCATTAATCAGTTTGATCAAACTAAAATTCAAAGTTCCTAAGTTGGTTGTGAATACAAGAATTGGGCAACAAACCTAGTCTTGAAACTTAGACCTAACTTGGAGTACATAGTTTTTTATTACCCCATAGCGACCCATGAGAAGGCATCCTCCATGAAGTCAATGGAGTTCATGGAAGTCCCTCAAGAAGACCCCCCAAACTATCCACAAAAAATGTGGGACAGTCTTGGAAAAGGGAAGGGTAGGGTAGTTTATATATCTCTTCACATAAATGATTATGAATGTCATTTTAAAAAGTAACATAATTTTAACTTTAGTGGAAATAGCCAAATGTGTGTTAACCATATATCTAATTTCTTTTGCAAATGACCAAATTTCAATATGTAACTCTTAATTTTATACTTACCGATTTTAACAATATAAAACATTTTTATGCCGAGGCGTTACAAGACACGTCTGACCTGCCAAATTTTCAAGCAATGACGCTATGATTTGTTGCTATATCAATAAATCACCGTCCATGTGACATGTCACATGTTCCACGTAGCAATTTTCATGTAATAAAAAACACGCAAAGTATACCTCGATAAAACATAAACTTAAAATTTACAATTTGGGGGTTTCCCAAATTCTCAGTTCAACTCATCAAGACGGAGAAGATCCATCGATCTTTCAAATAGTGTGCCCTTAATATACACCCTTCGGTAAGTTACTTTCGATTTACCTTAAATGCATATTCTCTATTTCTTTATTTTATCCGTAAATAATTTCAAAGTTCCTCTTTTATAGTGTTTGGGTATCTTTCAATAATCAGTTAATTATTTCTGCATTCATTAGCGACCATCGATTATGTTGATTAATTAGGCCAGTACATGTTGATTGTTATTAATAGAACCAAGATTTCTTGGTCGGTGATCAACTTGAAGTTCTCTTCTCAATCAACTAGCATCATCGATAAAATGCACGATTTTCTAAAAGACGGGCTTTTATTAGGAAAACACTTTTTATAAATAAAATTTTGACAAATTACGATGATCGGAAGTTTAAACCGACCACGGTCTGCAATGATTTTTAATTTCTCATAGCCATATGTTACTTACTATTTTGAGGAATTTTAAAAAAATATAATTTACATGCATTAATTTTTTTTATTATTATTATTATTATTATTATTATTATTATTATTATTATTATTATTATTATTATTATTATTATTATTATTATTATTATTATTATTATTATTATTTTCAATTTTATAAATTATTTTCATTCATGTGGACAATTCTAAACTCTATGTTTTCTTTTCCAATTCAAGGCATTTATTATTCTTGATATGGGTATGTATTTTATAATTTTGATCATTAATTAATTTTAAGCCGTTATTTCCATTACTATATATGTGGATGCAAAACCCAATTTCGAAAATTATTTTTAGGAAAACTATAATTTAGAAATCACAATTTTTGTTAGGGTTGCATAGATCATAACTAAACCTATATTCAATTTTCCAAATTTCCAACAGTGAAAACTAAAAACATTTAGATATCCAAATCCGAATCCGGTTATTTACTATTTTTTTACTGTATTTCAAACTAAATATAATGCTTATATACTATATATATTTATAAGAAACAGTTTTTGAATAATCGGATTATCCGAAATTTTTGATATTCATATCCTAACCCGAAAATTCGGATTATCCGGTTTCTGGATATCCGAACTTTCGAATATTTCGGATTTGGTTTTGGATCCGAATTTTTTTAAACACCCTTACTTTTTGTGGACAAATAATCATATAAAATACTTAATAATCATATAAAATACTTATTAAATGTTATGAAGGGTAACAGCTTTGTCTCTTTTTAAATTCTTTTTAGAAATATGAAATGCAACGAAGGGTAATAGTTTTCTCTTTTTAAATTCTTTTTAGAAAGATGAAAGGCACCTTGATGGACGAAGTTAAGGATGATAAGTGAGTATTTTTTTTGGTTGACAGATTAAATCCTAACTAAATTGGATATGAAATTGAACACGACACGAACCTTAAAATCAAGAGATACATAAATACAATACGAGTTTTTCGGGTTGACATGAATAATATAAAATATATATAAATATTTACTTTTGAATTATAAAAGTCAATGCTATTATTTATTTTTATCCTCTAAATTTTAGTATTAAATACCCAATTATTTCAAACCCCGAGTCAGCCAAGTGGATCCAAAAAGGAAACCTGAACTTACAAATTCTTCGTTTCTTTTTAGATCCAGAAAATCACAGCCTATTAATTTGAAATGAGATCTTACTTTTGCTTTTTATGTTTTCATGGAATACCATTTAACTTTTAATTTTCAATATGGGTTTAGCCGTTTGATAAAGGCTCATGCATTAACAGAAAAATCTTAGAGTGAAACGGGTGGGTGCGGTAAAGGCAGCGGTGAACCCTTTTATCGCGCGGAGAACACCGCTGTCGGTCACGTTTGCCCCGTGTGGTTGTTTAAATTCGGTGTTTAGTCACAACGTGAGGGGAGGCAATTCTTTGACGGTTGGCTGCACATCAAACCAATCACAATTTTTTTTGTTTTTATATTAAAAAAATAGTTTGACTCTCCCCAAGAGAAGTGACCACCTCTTATGTTTTAGTGCACGAGAGGACTTAAAGAGGGGAATTGACATGGCAAAATGTGATTGGATGAGTGGAGAGTTTACCTCTTCTTTAGGTTCAAATCTAGGTAAAGGGAGTTATTTAATTTTTTTGAACGGCTGTTATTGAATAAAGGGAGTTATTTAATTCATTGGTATAATGTAAGTTAGAAGTAAACTTTGCCACTAAAAATTAAATAAATAAATAAAATAAAAACTACTTTAACTTTTATCAGTATTACCAAACAACCATATCAAACTTATTTTTGGGTCATTCACATTTTATTTTTAAGGTTTTCAAAATTACTTTTCCAGTTTTTCAAGTTACCTACGTTGTTATTTTATATAGCATGCATGTGTTAAATTTAAATGCCTAACTTGTGACAAAAAAAAGTAGTCGTTAGTTTAAGTCATCTAGGTTAGAGATGGGCATAATAACCGGTTCCAAACCCGACCCGGTGGAACCTACCTGGGACCGGTTCCGGTTCCTACCCGACATATAGTAGAACCGGTTCCGGGTTCAAAATACCCGATGGTTCCTACCCGGTTCCACATTTTTGGAAAAAAAATAAGTCCTGGAATCGGTTCCAACCCATAACCGGTTCTTATCATACCCGGTTCCTACGGTAACCTTCCAGACCCGGCGTCAATATATTTTTAATGTGAGTTTTTTTTATAAGTCTTTGCTAGAAACAAGTACCCGATTACACAAACAACCTAAACAAGAAACGTTAAACAAACATATAAAACACTAAACATACTAATCATAAAACACAAATGGGTTTACAATACATAAAAGAAACTAAACTTTCGATGACCCGGTCCCGGATGCTTCACCCTTTTCATTGTTTTTCGCCTTTGTCACCGGACAATGGCGGTCGGTGTGTTTCTTGAGCGTCGAGTTGGCCGACGCCTTCATGAACTTCCCGCACCCCTTGCATCTAGCCATTTCATGGCTATCCGACATCAAGCACAAGTCAAAGTGCTTCCAAATAGCGGGGTTTCTTTTGGTTTCCAAAACAACCACGACCTCATCGTTGCAAGCCATCGTTATCTCTTTGATAGTATTAGATTTGAAGTGTAAAGTGTTAAGTTTAGAAATGGTAAGTAGGAAGGGGTTTATATAGAAAAACCGATTCTTTAATCAGGAACCGGTTCCAACGGTAACATTTATCAGGAACCGGTTCCAACGGTAACATTTTATCAGGAACCGGTTCTGAACAGTAAATGGCAGGTTTGACTGTCAGGAACCGGTTCCCAATAGTAAAATGGCAGGTTTGACTGCCAGGAACTGGTTCCCACACTATCAGGAACCGGTTCCGCACCATACCCGGTTCTACACCATACCCGGTTCCATAATACCCGTACCCGGTTCTACACGGTTCCATATTCTTGGGTGTGAACCCGGGTAGGCACTGGACCCGGTTCCACACCATACCCAGTTCCAATGACATCCAAGCAGAACCGGGTCCGGGTTGGAACCGGTTCCGGGTAATAATAAAACCGATTATACCCATCTCTAATCTAGGTTAGGATGGCCCAATTTCTTTTGAAAACCGATTCTAAAATTGGGCCAATATTGTTATTTTATATAGGTTAGATTAGGACTTTGGGCCGGTTATGAACTATTTTAAACTCTGAATTAGTTTAACTTGTGCAAGAATTTTATCAAATTTTGTGACACCCGAATTTGATAAGAATTATTAGAATACATTCATAATCACTGTATTTTTCGGCTTGAGCTTTACCCCTTGTTGTTGTCTTACACCCATGGTCGCAAAAGTCGCTAGGCGCTCCCTAGTCAGAGTTGGGAGTACTCGGATAGTACTCGCCCTAGGTGGAGATACTCGGGGATTACTCGGCCTAACGAAAAGTACTTGTGCCTCGGCAGTCTATCTTGTAGCAAGTACTTGGGAAGTACTCGGCCTTTGAGACCTTATTTTACAACCATGCTTACACCCATTCAGCCAACATGGCTTTTGTATCTTAAAAAGCGGCTGTTAAAAGCTACATTTCTGTAGGCATGTGGTATAATTTGTTGACTTTCGGGTGTTGCGTTGGGGCAGTGGTAGCAGGAACGGTAACTACTATATTTGGGGGGGGGGGGGGGGGGGTAAGCGAAGGTTTTTCTAATAGTTTCCAAGTCAATGACCATCTAAACAATATGGAAGTCACAGATTAGAATTACTCAAAGCTCATATTCTAAAATTATTTAGGTACACTTGAAAAATTATGCTACTAATGCATCTCAATAGTTGTTTAACTTTAACAACTGTAATTACCAAGAAGATGTTTGTTGTATGAATAATAAAATTTATTTTATTATTTTTCTTTTTTGTTACATAGATACAAATATGTCAGATGATGATGGTTTTATGAGGAAGAGTACTCGTATGGCAGCTATTGAAGCTGCAAAGCGTATAAAAAAGAACGCTGAGGACAACGCGCAGAAGTATCCACTTTACCTAGATGAATCAGTCACACAATCTGATGTTGTGACTAGTGATAACAACAAGCAGAGGCAGAGAAGTCGTAAACGAAAGAGAAGAGGATCCAGTTATTGATTCTTCAGAGGTAAATATTTTATTTCTCTTAACTTGAGGATATTACTTCAACTTTATAAATAAATTTTTGAACTCATATATGCACTTGACTAAAAAAATAAATAAGATTTGAATCCTTTAATATTATATAAATACATATGCTAGCAGAAGATCCACTTCATCTTTTGTCATATATGTCGAACTAAACATAATTTTGACTTGTAATCAATTATATATCCTGAGGGGAAGGGGATCATGTGTTAAAGTGGTTTACTCCACATCAAGTGGTTGTGAGTTTAAATTCTACAGTATGCAAGTATTGTGATTTTAGGAATAAAGTAGATGTAGACTATCGAGTAGAGAGTAGAGAGTATGTGTGTTTTCTGATAAATAATGCATCCTATCTATGCATACATTGTTCAACTATCATTGGTAGATCATCCTGATTAGGGGTGGATCCACTTCTTAACAAGGGGTAACCTACGTTGCCCCTTGACGCTCTGGCTGTAGTGTAAATTTCGTGTAAATTGACGTTTTTTCGATTTCGTTACCCCTATTCTTTGAAACGTTGCCCCTATATGGATTTTCTAAATCTGCCACTAATCCTGATCCTATTATTATGAAAATAGAGGCATGTGATCTATGTATACATTGTTCAACTATTGTTGGTAGATCATCCTGTTCCTATTATTATGATCAAGTCACAAAAGTTGTTCAACTATTATTATTATTTCTATTATTATTGTTGTTGTTGTTCAACTAGAGTTAGGTTCTGGTACAAATGGGGTTTAACATACAAATTTGCTTAACTTAAGAAGTGAAGTCGAGATTTTTTTTATTTTGAATTTTTGTTTATTAAGCACGTATTTTAGTCTTAGAATCTAAAAAAATTGTGTAAATAACATTGTAGAGTAATGGCCCCAACCTTTTTACATAGCATAGACGTTGGTCCCACGTATATTGATATGGAAAAAAAATTAAATTAACATGCAATTTTTTTTAATCTTTTTAGTTAAACATATTTTTAATAACCCTCCGTACCCCACCCCTCCTTAACATAGATCTATCGGACAATCAGTTAACTTAAGTTAACTAGTAATATACCGCCTCAGGTCTCTATTTGGTCAGGCTTAATAAGTTTTCTGTTGCAAACAATGATCTTTATGGTCCTATACCGTCAACTCTGTCTAGATTTGATAAGTCCGATTTTGAAGGGAACAAAGGAAGTAAGTTGTCTGTTACAAACAACGCTCCTTCTCGTTTGTCAAAATATGACTCATCCAGTTTTGAGGGGAACATAAGACTTTATATCAAGCCTCTTGACAACTGTGGCGGTTTGAAGAGAAAGAATTTGGCCATAACTATTGCCGTTAGTTTGTTTGGGGCCGAGGCGTCCTTGTAAATAGGATTTGGGTTGTGGTGGTGGTGCTTTACGAAGTTGAAAAGGAAGAGATGGAATGTGATTGCATGTAAGGATGATGGCAACAACTGGTCTGATAAGCTGAGACCTCGCAAACTTGTTTAGGTAAATTTGTTTTAGAAGCCACTTGTGAAGGTTAGGCTGGTGAATTTGATTATTGCATCAAACAGTTTCAATGAAGAAAATATCACAATTTCAATGAGAACTGGGACAACGTATGAAGATGTTCTCAGAGATGGTTATGCTATTGCGATCAAAAGGCTTAGCGCGTGTAAACTTAATGAGAGGTTGTTTCAAGCTGAGATGAATACGTTGGTGATGAATGATGATATTGATGATGGGTGTAGACCGAAGAGAGAGAGAGAAAGAAAGAAAGAAAGAAGAGAGAGAGAGAGGGGGAGAGAGGAGTTTTATGGATTATTATATATATAATTTAAATAGATTGGGGGTAAAAAGACATAAATACCCACATATGCAAGGCACGTGTCATACTTAACTGAAAATATTAATTAGATTAATGCCAAAGAACGTAGAGTGTAATGAGTTTTACAAATAAAAGATTGTGACTGTAATTAGTTAAGTTAAAGGGTATCCGTTGCAATCCAATACTAACATAAAGGACGAAAAGTGTAATTTACCATTTGAACTTTCATTAGAGGCAATGATGTAGATTTTACGACTAGATGGAATGGTTTTGTGTGTTTTTCGTTCAAAACAATCTCAGCTATATAGGCCGTCATGGACACCTGTTAGAGGTGCTCTAGTTAAGCAATCTATCGATCACTACTATATAGTTAAGTACACATATGCACAATTTTTAATAGGTGATATCAATTTTATATATCTTATGTTTGAATACAACAAGAAAAGTAGATTGACTTTTGTAGGAATGAAAATTTCTTAAAAATAAACAAAAATAAAAATATATAGAATGAAACTAACATACTATCAGTAATAGGTTATTATTATATATATTAAATAATATCATGAAAACTACAAGATAACTTTTTATTATTATATTTTTACCATGAAGTTTTATTAGTTTCATCGTTTACCTCATAAGTGCCTTTTGTTTTATTTTACATTTTAACCACCAAGGTTTTGATTCTTACAATTTTAGCGGCTATATATATTTTTTTCTTTTTCTTCTTTTTTTAAAGTTCCAAATTTGCCATATACATTATAATAAATTACGTCCTTAACCAAATAGTTTTATTTTTCTTTTATAACTTTCATTCGCTACGTGATATAACTTTCTTTTTAAACGGCTCAACACCACATCACCAACATTTTTCCGTTCGTTTATTCGAGTCGCAACACCACGCCATAGGTATCCTGTCACCACTTTTTATTCCATTTGTTACATTTTATTTCAATTTTAGTTTTATACACATTTATATTTTGTATCTTTATATCGGTCTTTATCATTTTACACGGATTCCCTGCTGCATTGCACGGTGAGGAAGTCCTAGTATTATATTATATAACATTATATTACGTTATAACATTATATTATGTTATAATAAATTATAGCATTATATTATATCATATACACTATATTACATCATATGATATTATGGAATGTTTTCAATATTTTAATTATTTATATATATTAAATTTCATTATAATTTGTTTCTTATATAGGAAACTATTTATCCTAAAAACTGAAAATAAGAATATATTTTCAATGATATTTTTATTATTATTATTATTACTATTATTATTATTATTATTATTATTATTATTATTATTATTATTATTATTATTATTATTATTATTATTATTATTATTATTATTTTAGTTTAACCCATGTTACAATAAACGAAATTGAGTTTTAATAATTCTAATTTTAATTTATTGGTGGGATTAATCCAACTCATAGATTGTTTGCAGAGAGTCTCAACGTGAGCATATTTTTCTTCATCGACTCCATACTACCTGAAAGTTAACCCAATTAGTTTTTACTGACGTGGATTGCTTATGTGACAAAAAGTCAAGGTTTTAATGATGTGGATGGCTTATGTGGCAAATAAGTTAAGGTTTTGATGACTAGGATTGCTTATGTGGCAAAGTTTCAAAGACATGGACGTTTATGTGGTAATCCACGCCAGCAAAAACTAACTAGGTTAACTTCAATTAGCATAGGACCACTGAAGGAGAATGTGTTCAAAGTTAGGACTTTTCATAAATGTATGTCCTGAGTTGGGATTAATTTCTGCCAATAGATCAAAGTCGGGATTATTAAAATCCAATTTTCCCAATTATAATTAGTATATTTTATGAAACGAATTCATTTAATAACCACATGACAACAATCATTTATTGCATATTCAAGTATAAAATTAATATAATTATCAAATTTTTATAACAAATGAATCATAATATATCAACTTTTATATGTTTACTAGATATGAACAATTGTATATCTTCCTTTGATTCAAACAAGAATTGTATTGTCTCTAACCTCAAATAATGCAGGATTCATCAAATAACACCTCAAAATGTTCCGATCCCTCGAAAAGTGACGACATGCCTATAAAACGGCGAGGACGTCCCCCTAACCCGAAATCAACAAAAGGTCGGTCACGACGCAGTAGAAATGCAAAACACAAAGATTCTAAACCTGAAGAAGCTGACTATGGTAAGATATTTGTTTTTATTGTTTCTTTTCATCTTTTCAAATATGTGTAATGACTTGGTTCTTTTGACTATATATGCAGATGTTAATATAAGACGTGAATCTTACAATAGATTTCTTCTAAATAATGAGCCAACATTGGCATCAATCTTACCTGGCCCAAAACAACTCCACCTGGTAAGTAACACAAACTTATTGAATATAGTGTAAAAGAATACATGTTTAACAAAGGAGAACATAAAAGAGTCCACCAAAGTTTGTAAACAATTCAAAGTGACAACATGGTCATCATTCATAAATAACCTACAAATAGACCTTTCAAATTTCAAATTGATATCATTTGTAGCTAGTCTTTCATAAAATAATAATGCAACAACATACCTAGTAGAATCCCACAAATAGCAAGTTATCAGTGGGGTCTGGAGATCGAGGGTGAGATGTAGGCAGGTTTTACCTCCATCATAGATATAGAGAGACTGCTTCCAGTGAGACCGTTAGTATGAACTTTGGTACAAAATGATATGATGATCGATGGATTAAGACTATCTTATGTTAGAATTATCTCATACTTGGTGGCTGAGCAACAAGATTGGGTGGGATGAAAAAAACTAGAAATTACAATCTCATACTTAAGACGTAGAATATCCTGTATGAGTCGAGTACCCGCTAATCAATACCTATTGGATTCGTGAATACATCCATGTGTATAGGGTATACCATTTATCGTCTTATGTTGTTAAAAATTACCACCTGGGAATGCGCATGTTAAGTGGGTCATCTTCGTGGGTTGAACCTGACATGAATTCTGAAAATTTTATATGTTGTGACACACATGAACCCGAAAACGACACGTGTATTCACAGGTTGGCAATACACGACATGTTTAACGCGAAAAAAAATTTACTAATTTTTTATGCATTTATACTTTAGAATTCTGAGTTCACATATTATTTTAATTTTTTAAGCAAAAATGTTAAAACTATGCCAACATATTATTAATCTTAAAAAAATTAGCACAAAAAAACTCAATAGTTTAATAAATTTTTATAAAAGTATAAAACAAATTTAAAAACAAACAAAAGGGTTAAGCTGGTCAACTCATAAACCCGTCGGGTTGACACAAACTGTTTGGTTAAATGTGTTCACTGTCTAACCCGAAACTGGGATGCTCATTTCCCAAAATCCAATCTTTAATTCATCTAAAAAACCAACTGGAAAGTAGAATACAAAACTACACTGCTAACAGTTTTGTAGATAGAATTATTTTATGTTTCTAGCAAATTGAACATACTATTTATTTATAATCTTAGAAATTTATAATAAATTAATATATCCAGGTAAACGAGTTCAAGTAATCGGGTGGGTATCACCCTACACCATACCCGTCTTGAACCCATGAAAATTTTTAAACCAATCCAATACCTCGTCCCATACCCAAATACCCGTCTCGGGTGTATCGGGCTTTATCCCCAAGTTCGAGTTCTATGGCGAAGCTTGAGATTTCCGACCGGGGGGCGGAAGTCACGGGACCTAAAAATTTATATCAAACCGGGGTTCAAAAACGTATATACCCAAAAATTTCTATACGAAAACTACATACTCTCCACTATTGAGCGAAAAACCCCTCCCGCCCCTTAAAAGCTTCGCCCAGTTCTAGTTCATTTCCCAATCCTAGAGTCTAGAGATGGGTATTTTAAATATAAGTGGCATCTATATTATAGCTTATACTTTATAATTGGCTCTAGCATGACGAAGATAGAGTAATCCAGTGGTGAAAACATATATAACAAATTATTTGACATTATACAGGGAGATGGAGGTATTAGCTACAAGGAAAGCCTGATGAGGTTTACCAAGGGTTTGGGTCCAACAGCACAAAAAGTAGCACTTCGGATGCTTCAACGACAAGGTCCAACCCACCAGCCCGAGCCATTGTTTCAGTCACTAGATGCTCCAAGGGAACCACATGTAGTGGATTTAAATTCTATCAATGATTCATTCAAAAACACCATAACATACCAAGCTAATCAGCCACAGTTCAATTTTGGAGATTATAATGCAGCCGCTATTGCAAATTATAAAGGGAAAAATATCATGGTTGATGATGGCAAAAGCGAGTGCAACAAATGGGATGCTGTTGATAACTTAGAACTATTTTTTGGTAAGCAAAAAGGTGGTGTTAAAATTGGCAGTGGCTCTTTAGACCATAAAGATTTTGGTAACAAGAATCATAATCATGGCCAAGTAGGTAACAGAAGGACCATCAATCAAAGTGGTTCATTTTGGTCAAACTATAATGGGAATTTGAATCAAAATGTTAACAAGGTTTCTGGACTTGAAAATATTAGTGGCCAAAAGGAAGTATCTTGGAATGCAAGTAATGTAACACCAAATGCAAGTGTTTATCCTTCAACAAACTTTTCGCGCTCCACAAACATTTCTAGCTCTTGTTTCGGGTTTGATGGTGAGGTTAGCCCATTCTCATGGGTTCTACAGCCACCAATGCATAGTCCTACACCGGTGGCACCACATACGACCACTATTAGTTCAGCTGCAAATGACAGGTCCTGGATAGATCCAGAATTTCAGCTTGAATTGGCTCTCCATAAGAAAAAGAAAGAACAAGAATCGAATGTTTGGTCCCAAAATATGTGGGCACCTAGCCAGGCAAACCAGTTTCTGCAATCACACCCACATGGACCCGTTCGCCAGCAGCCACAAGACCGATTACGGATGCTAATACCACCAAATATCTGGTCTCATATGGCAGTGCCAGGGGCTAACCCAGAGCAACGCGCGTTACCATTTGGTACGCAACAGGGTTCTAGGTTTCAATCGGGGAACAACCTGCAACGTCCACCACCAGGTATGTGATCAATTTGCAGGGAAAGAGATGGAGTGGTTAACTGTCTGAATCAAAATGCTTGGAATTTGTTGCAAAGTAAATTATTTTTCTGGTCAAAACACTTGATAAGAATGAGCTATTTGGATAAATAATGTTTAGCATTATTTGTCCAAATTGCTTATTCAAGTTATCTACTATGTTCTATTAAAAGTGTTTTCACTAGAATAATGGTTTATTTGCAACGAAAAACAAGTAAGATGATTTTGATGTTAATCACTTTTAAATGAATGGTAAAATGTTTATCTTTTAGTTTTGAATGTTGAACATGTTTATGTTTTAGTTGTGTTTAGTGTTGAATGTTGGACATATGTTTATGTTTTCTTGTTGAATGTGAACATCTTTTTGTTGTAGACTTGTTATCTTATGCATGAATATTATGTATTGTATAAGTGTATAACCAATTGCACTCATGCTTTGCACAACGTTAGTGCAAAGTGGTGCGAGTTCAGGTACTAGAACTAGATAGAAGTGCCAAGTGTGGATACGACAATGCGGTTTGTGAGACCTTACGAGCTCATCCCAAAAATTGCTTTGCCTGCTCAGCCGACACGATGCAGATCCAACCTGTTTGACTATCCCACTCCATTTCACAAGTTTTACTTAAACAAGTCGAGTTTGCACACCATAGATGAGTTATAGTTCGTCCTTTCTCCGATTGAAAAATCGTTTTTCCTTTAAAAAAGCTCTCGATTCAAACTACTTTTATAACATAACTTTTCGAAATTTATCCAAACTTTTGTAATTTTTATTATAACTCTAAAAATGAAAGATGTTATATAAACCGGGTCATGTTACAATGTTAAGCACATAACCTTTATTTTTCTTAAAATAGATTAAAAGAAACACAAATAGTGGTAAATAGGTAAATAGTGTTGGATTGGTTCACTAACTTTTTTATTGGGCCTGCAAGCAGATCATACACCAGGTGATTCTATTTGCTAACCCACCCAGTGACATTCTTTCCTTTTTCAAGAGTTTTATTATTGTCAATATTTACGTTCAACGTTCTAATTTTTTTTCTCTGCTACCAAGAATAAGTTCATGTTTTATGACTTTTCTAAAACAAAATACTTTTTTTTAACCCAACAACATTAGTACTGTTGTCGGTACTACGGAACCATTACTGATATTTGTCTTTTGGTTTTCGATCGATGTAAAACACATGTTGATATTGTTTGGGACATATCACGACTTATTTTTTTTTTGCTATATTGATTGCTGGTATTGTATGTGCCGATACTGAAATAAACCGAATCGATACTGTGAAATTTAATGAATCAACAATAAAGAACAACAAGATGTAGCGAAAAAACGGTGACCAAAATCTTATTAGTTACCCAAACCAGAAAATACCCCAAAAAACCCTAGATCTCACAAATTGTGAGATCTGTAATCAACAGATACAACAATACAAGATACAGTGATGATCATCCACAGATGATCACAACAACACCAGAATAATCTCTCAGATACAGATGAGAGATTGTTAATACAGACTTCTAGATCTCAAACCCTAAGAGATGAATACAGAGAATCAACGAAAACAAGAGAGAGAGAGATAACAAACAAACATCTCTGACTCTCCTTTTATACAATGAAAACAACTAAAATTACATCCAGAACCCTTAACAATGCACGGAGACAATCACAGCCCCTGAGATGTACCACTTAGGACCTTAGAGATTAACCCCTGCACACTTAAAGCACAATTAAACATACCAACAAATATAACCAGGACCCGGCCCAACAACATAGAGCCCAAATATATAAATAAGCCCAGCAAATGAATGAATAACCCATGAACATTTCAACACTCCCCCATCATTCATTTGGTTTAAACATATCTGTTAAACCCATTTTTTTACAAAGAGAATCATGCTGAACAATACTAAGCCCTTTAGTAAATATATCAGCAAGTTGAAAGTCAGAACTAACCTTTTGAGTGCTGATAACACCATCAGCAACCTTCTCTCTCAAAAAATGTAAATCTAACTCAAAATGCTTTGTTAGTTCATGGAACACTGGGTTTGCTGCTATGGATAAAGCAGCCTGACTATCACAATATAAACTGATAGGTAATGTACAATTAACCTTCAATTCAGTTAATAGATTTTTCAACCAGATTATTTCACAAGTTGCCGAACACATGGCCCTATATTCAGCTTCGGCAGTAGACCTGGATACAGTACCTTGTTTCTTGCTTTTCCAAGAAACAAGGCTACTACCAAAAAACACACAAAAGCCAGTAACTGACTTACAAGTGGACAAACATTTTGCCCAGTCGGAGTCAGCATAACCATACAAATCCAACGAATGACCCTTATTAAAACTAAGTCCTTTACCAGGACTTTGTTTTAGATATCTTAACAACCTTAAGGCTATACTTAAATGAATTCTTTAGGACTATGCATGAACTGACTTAGAAACTGAACAGCATAGCTGATATCAGGACGAGTCAGAGACAAGTAAATTAGTTTTCCAACTAACTTTTGAAAACCTGTAACATTTTTTAACAATTGGGAATGTTTATCAATTTTGGATACAATAACACTACTTTGTTCAATAGGGGTGTTAACAGGCTTACAGCCCAGGTATCCAAATTCACTCAACAACTCTAAACAGTACTTTCTCTGACTTAAACAAATACAGTTTTTACTGTATAAAACTTCAATGTCTAAAAAGTACTTCAACACTCCCAAGTCTTTAATTCTGAAGCTCTCGTTTAAAATCTTCTTAACTGTGTTAATTTCATTACTTGAGTTACCAGTAATGACAATATCATCAACGTATACTAACAGCAAAACAGTAATAGAATCTTTGGACAAAATAAATAAAGAATGATCACACTTGCTTTGAATAAAGCCAATATCAACTAAGACACCAGTTTGTTTCTCATTCCACTTCCTGGGAGCTTGCTTAAGCCCATATAACGACTTAACTAATTTGCTTACTTTAGTTTCATCTTTAGAGTAATATCCCTGAGGCAACTTCATATAGACATCTCAAAAATACTACCATACAAAAAAGCATTGTCAACATCAAGTTGAAATAAAGGCCAATTGTTATAAACAGCCAAAGCTATTCTACACCTTACAGTAACCATCTTAACCACAGGAGAAAAGGTTTCGCCAAAGTCTAAACCTTCTCTTTGGTTAAACCCTTTTGCAACTAATCTGGCCTTATATCTCTCAACCTCACCACTAGACTTATATTTGACTTTAAAAACCCATTTGCAACCTATAGCTTTCCTATCAGAAGGAAGATCAGTTAACACCCATGTGCTATTCCTGAACAAAGCTTCCATTTCTTTGTTCATGGCATCTACCCATCTAGAGTCCCTAGCAGCCTCCTCATAACTAGCAGGTTCAATGGTTTTATTCAATGTAGTAGTAAAACACAAGTTATCCACAGATAAACAGGAGTAATTAACAACTCTATTTATGTCATATTTGACTTTACTGTTCGATACAAAACCTTCAAACCGTTTAGGTAATACACTAATTCTATTGGACCTCCTAAGGACTGAACTGGTTCCCTCAGATGGGTTGGTCTCGTCATGTGAGGGACCTGTGTCCTCTGCCCTACCAGACCCTTCTTCACTACTACTCTCACTTCTAGACCCAGCTTGTTGATTATCAACATTACTAGAAGGGGCAGACGTAGAGGGGTCTGGTTGCTGATCATCACAAGTTCCCTCATGAGATCCTACATTCCCCTCTTCATCATTGGGACAACCAGAACTATTAGGTGTTGGAGCTTCAATACTATCAAAAAAATTCAAATTATTTAAATTTTAAAAAATATGTTCATTTTGATTACTCAACTGTTTAGATTTAAAGGGAAATACCATTTCATAAAATGTTACATCTCTCGAATAAAGTTCCCTTTTACTATCTAAACTCCACAGCTTATAACCCTTCTTAACATTAGAATATCCGATAAGCACACATTTTTCAGCATTAAAGGAAAACTTGTCTGAATCATTTAAAATAGTACTAAAGCACAAACACCCAAAGGTTCTAAGTTGACTATGAGAGGGCTTAAAAACAAACATCAATTCATAAGGACTTTTACCTAGCAACACAGATGAGGGTAACCTGTTAATAAGATATACAGCAGTTAATATACAGTCAGACCAGAAATGAAGTGAAAGACCACTCTGAAACAATAAAGATCTTGCCAGTTTTAAAAGGTGCCATGTTTTCTCTCAACCACACCATTCTGCTGTGGTGTGTAAGAGCAAGAAGTCTGATGTAATATGCCTTTGTTTTTACAAAAAACATTCATTTTATTATTGACAAACTCAGTGCCATTATCACTCCTAAAAATTTTGATTTTTCTTTTAAACTGAGTTAATACCAGCTCATAAAAACTTTCTATGTTCTCAAACACTTCCATTTTATTCCTTAACAAATAACACCAAACAGTTCTAGTGTAATCATCAACCACTATCAAGAA
Source organism: Scalesia atractyloides (assembly GCA_947069175.1). Classification (NCBI taxonomy): domain Eukaryota; kingdom Viridiplantae; phylum Streptophyta; class Magnoliopsida; order Asterales; family Asteraceae; genus Scalesia; species Scalesia atractyloides. Next base: position 26,378,261 of record CAMTDV010000005.1, read on the forward strand.
ATATTTAAATCCATCCCTAATAGAGACCCTGTAAGGACCCCAGACATCTAAGTGTATAATATCACCTAAATTTTTAGTTTTATGATCACTTAATGGAAAAGGAACCCTAGCTTGTTTGGCTCTATAACAAATTTTACAGGGATGACTAATTACATCAGCAACACCTAAGTCACCTTTCAAAACAGACAAGACTTGATCAGCAGGATGACCTAATCGATTATGCCAAAGATTACAATTGTTTAAACTATTAAAACACAGATTAACAGATACCATTTCTATTCACAAAATATAGACCATTATCCTGTTTACCAGTCACCAGGACTCTCTTTGATTTCGAATCCTGAAGCAAACAATTATTTTCATTAAACACAACAGTAATGTGACTATCTTTAGATAATTTGTGAACATATATCAGATTAACTCTATAATCAGGAACATAAAACACATCATACAAAACTACATCAGTAGCAAGTTTAACGTTTCCTATTTTAGACACCTTAGCTTTTGTTCCATTAGGATGACATACTTTCAGATCATATTCAGACACATCAACACAGTTAAACAAGTCTTTGTCAGTTTTAATCATATGTTGATTGGCACCAGAATCAACAATCCAGTTGTAATCAAACCCAAAATTTATTAGACTTGAAAAACTAACAAAATTACCAAAGGAACTAAATACACAACTAGTCTCACCTCCCATATTAGAACTCTGAGGATCACTAGTATTTTTTTCACCAACCAGACTTAACAATTTAGCAACCTGCTCAGGAGAAAAAGGAGACACAGCAGGACCAGACATAACAGGACCAGCAGTCAAGTTTGACTTATTATTCCCTGAAACATTTTTCCCACCCTGACTACTAGATCTTTTTTTAAAACCTGGAGGATACCCAACCAACTCAAAACATCTATCAACAGTATGACCCAACATGTTACAATGAGTACACTTAAGATTAGGATTAGGACCTCTAAACATTTTCTTCCTAGAGTCAAAGGTCTGATTTGATTTAGACACAAAAGACATGTTTTGAGACTTGGTTCCTCCACTAGAATTCCTATGAGACTCCTCTCTGGACACAATTGAAAAAGCAACTTTGATAGTAGGTAATGGCTCTCTAGTTAGAAGATTAGTTCTTATGGGTTGGTAAACATCATCTAATCCCATAAGGAACTGCATCAATTTTATTAAAGTAGAGAAATCATTGTAATCTTTTGCAGCCTGACATGAGCATGAAGGCAATTGAAGGATGGCATCAAATTGCTTCCACATAGTATTTAGTTTATGATAATATTCAAAAACAGAGGTCCCATTCTGAGATACACAATTAATTTTCTTATATAGATCATATACAACTGAGCCATCAACCTTATCATAAGTCTCTTTCAAATCTGCCAAGACTTCAGAGGCTAATTTTGAAAAAACTTGTCCTAGATACAACTCCTCTGACACAGAGTTCAACAGCCAACTTAAAACAACTGAATTACATCTATCCCATTAACTGCTTAACACAGGATCTTCAGTATCTTTCTTACACTTAATATCTATAAAACCAAACTTGTTCTTTGCTTCTAAGGAAAGTTTCATAGCACTGGACCATACTCTATAATTCTCAGTTCCCTTAAGTTTGATACTAACAATAGTTAGACTACTAGAATCACTAGGATGAAGATAAAGAGGATCACCAATATCTAACTTGCTAATCAAGGTCTGAGAGGTACTACCAGAATCACTCATTATGACAACAAACAACAAACAATCACAAAAACAGACATATAATACAAAAATAGAAACATCAAAATAAAACCCTAGGCGAAACTGAGTCAGGGACCAGATTCCAGGTTCTTCACTCAAAGGTGCCTGGACAAGCCTTTACTCAGGAGCCAAACACAACTAAAAACAACAATACAATAGACAGACAAACCGGTCCTCACTACCCCGGCATTAACTAATCAATCAACAGAAAGAAAGTTGACAAGAACAATCTTACAGTGGATGCGTATAACTCCAGATAGTATTAGATCTGTAGTTTTCAAGAACTACAAGATCTAATGCAGAGCCAAACACAATCAACACTTCCGGTTAGTTTGCCCTGAACCTTCTAGGGTTTCAGAGACTAACGTAGAATGCAGATCAACTTCACAATACCAGAGATCAACAAACCCTAGGTTAGGGTTTCGCCCGTAGATCCAATGACACAACCAATCTTACCAGATCTACCACCAACAGAGTTTCCAAGACCATAAACCCTAAGACAAAGAACGAAACAAACTGTTAGACAACAAATCACAGCGAATAAAGACGAAATCAATGGCAAAGAGCAACCAGTGCTCTGATACCATGTGAAATTTAATAAATCAACAATAAAGAACAACAAGATGTAGCGACAAAAACGGTGACCAAAATCTTATTAGTTACCCAAACCAGAAAATACCCCCAAAACCCTAGATCTCACAAATTGTGATATATGTAATCAACAGATACAACAATACAAGATACAGATGATCATCCACAGATGATCACAACAACAACACCAGAACAATCTCTCAGATACAGATGAGAGATTGTTAATACAGACTTCTAGATCTCAAACCCTAAGAGATGAATACAGAGAATCAACGAAAACAAGAGAGAGAGAGAGATAACAAACAAACATCTCTGACTCTCCTTTTATACAATGAAAACAACTAAAATTACATCCAGAACCCTTAACAATGCACGGAGACAATCACAGCCCCTGAGATGTACCACTTAGGACCTTAGAGATTAACCCCTGCACACTTAAAGCACAATTAAACATACCAACGAATATAACCAGGACCCGGCCCAACAACATAGAGCCCAAATATATAAATAAGCCCAGCAAATGAATGAATAACCCATGAACATTTCTTAAGATACCATCTTAATTCCCGTCGTTAATTTTCTAAATATCAAGTCAAAACATTTTTTTCTATGTATAAAGTCAAAAGTTGCATTTGTTTAAATGATAAATGTATTGTTTAATCCGCTCTGCCTTAGCCTCATAGATAGAGATTTTTTTAATTGATATCATATACCCTTTTCATTATTATGATTCCGAGCGTACCATTGTTTGCTTATTTTCATCTATTAATTGATATCATATACCCTTTTCATTATTATGATTCCGAGCGTACCATTGTGTGTGCTTATTTTCATCTATAAAATTATGATCATGTATGTCATTACAAACTACCACATTTTTTATACCTAATGGTGAATAGTAATGTACACATTATTGAAATATGTCATCGAAGTTGTCACGCAGTTTAGTTTTTTCTGTATGTAAAGTGACGTTGTTTACCTTTTTCACTGTTTTAGTAATAGAATATAATGTATTACAAAATTTGTAATATACTATTGCGACATGCTTATTCTTATCTACGAGTTAATAAATGTGTTTATTCGAGTGAGTCAAATATAGCTGGGTTTTTTTTTGTTTTTGTTACCATGACGAACTGAACATATCCCGTTTGAATAACATCGTATCAGTACCGTATTTGTCTTTATGATTTTCTCTATGGGCCGGTATATAATTCGTTGAAAACAAAGTTGTATTCATAATAGAGTACTCTTTTGGTACCGTAGGTTATAACGAGTGTCATGCGATAATGGTGCCATAATGAACCGAGTTCATTTTTTTTCGATTGATGTAAAACACGTATCAATATCCTCTTGGGCATATCTTTGCAATGTTGAATGCCGATGTCACACCCCGACCGCAGCGGAATAGGTGACCGGGACATGATCTGATTGTTCACAATTTATGACAGATTATTAAATCCAATTTTCCTTATTAATATCAACCTTTAATACTCTGGCATAAATTGTGAACAATCAGATCATGTCCCGATCACCTATTCTGCTGCGGGTCGGGGTGTGACATCGGCATTCAACACTGTAAAGATATGCCCAAAAGGATATTGATACGTGTTTCACATCGATCGAAAACAAAAAAAACAAACTCGGTTCATTATGGCACCATTATCGCATCGACACTCACAATACAACTAATTCAATTAACAATTGAAATACATCATGACACGACAACATCCGTTTAATTCTATAAGGTATCATCCCTCAACCACTCTTCAACCTGTTCACCTGTATCATGTGAACAAAAAAATGTTTTTGGGTCAACAAAAGTTGTGAGCAAACCTAAAAGCTTCATGTAAAACGATTTTTGTTTATTTGTTTATAAATAGATACTTAATGATACGCAAATCAATGGTAATTAAGTGAATCATGCACACGACAAATAACGAAATGAACCACACAAATAACCAACCATGAATATGTAAACTGCTGTAAATGTTCTAAACACTGTATATGAGACCAAGCCGCCTACCAACGAGTGAATCTAAATGTGGTTGCGATACTAGACTACAACCCATGGCCGTGGGGAAATATAGCCAACTGATGGATCCATCTAAAATGACATCTCTGGAATACTAACCTGTAACAACTGACTTATGACAATGACAAATGGTAAGTAATGTAATCAATGAACAAACAGACAAACACCACATAGTTACACCTTGAACTTTGCATGTATTTGAATAATTAACTGGAAATAACGAAAATGCACATAATACACTCCAAAATGGTTAAATGATAAAAATGGGGAATTATGAATGATTTACTCACATGTTGCGTTTTGTGAATTCCTCGAAATAATCGCACGAATGAAAAGAGAAATCCACACGATAAAATTATCAAAAAAAATGTGAAACACTCAATTTATTGCATGACTTGCTAAAGTTATTATTTAATTGAGTTTATTTATTCGCGAGGCACATCTTGTGTCACCATGGTATCTTAGATCCAAAGGATCTGGGTGAGATCAGAGATACTAGATCTCTTAGAAGGTATGAGCTATCCCGACGATATACCATTGCGAATTTCTAATTTAATGGATAACGCGTAGATGTATCGAACATTATAAGATTGTGAATAGAAATTAGGTTGTTTTAGTTATTACAATACACCTAATCTATATATTTATTTAAAATTTAATTTTATATAACAACTAGTATTGGAGTCCACGCTTCTCGACGAGGTCGTACGAGGTTGCTGGCCAGGATACATTTGTTACATACTATATCAATGAGTTACTATAGACGATGGAGACTTTAATCTAAATGACGGTAAATAAACAATCAATATGGTTAAGTAAACATGTCTATAGTTAAAAGTTAACTTTAGCTATAATAAGGTAACTAAAAATAATAATTAAATTTGTTGCCTAGCATATTGGTATATTGTAGAGTTAATTTAGAGCATGTATGCTTTAATCTAAATGACTTAAAAATAAGCAATCAACACAATTAAATAACATATCTAGAGTTAAAAGTTAGCTTTAGTTATAATAAGTTAAATAGATAATAAGTTAAATAAAAAATAAACTTTAAAAAAAAAGATAAAACAACAAATATTTGTAAAAAAAATAATTAACTGTATTAAACTTCAAGGGTCGTGTAATAACCATATTAAAGTTTGGAGGTCGAAACATAAATTGTTTATAGAAAATGAATTATTATTAAACTTCCATATAATATATCTATTATAGTTTAGGGGTATAAACATAAATTGTCTATAAAAAAATTTATTACAGTTGAGGAATTATTTGATTCCTCTGTTAAAAGTCATTGTTAAAAATATAAATTAATTAAAAATTAAAAAGAAAGAAAGAAGCAATAACTTACATCATATATTATGACTGTTCACATTTGATTTTGTTAATATATAGAATTAAATTTTAACAAAGTATTTAAATGAATATTCACATTTGATTTTGTTAGTATATAGAATTAAATTTTAACTAAGTATTTAAATGAATTTTCAATTAATTTAATGGTTATTCAACCATTTTGTTGTTAGTACATAGAATTAAATTTTAACTAAGTATTTAAATGAATTTTTAATTAATATAATAGTTATTTAACCATCTAGTAAAAAGAAATGAGAAACGCGGAGAGTCAGGGTCGAACCTGCGACCTCCGTGTTATTACCTATGACATCCACCACTAGACTGTTTTGATTTTCATGCTTTACTAGATATATATATACACACACATATATGGTTAGAGAACTCGGCCTTACAAAAAAAAATATTCAAATTTTTTTTACCAAAATCAAATTTAAAAAAAGAAAAAAAAACCTTGTTTTTTTCGATTTACGGCAGCCATAAATACTGTAAAAGGTAATCTCATGCTTATGTCATCACATTTTTACAGCCGTTGTAAGGGGCCGAAAAACACCACTTTGAAAAAAAATTATATTTTTTTACGGAATCTTTTCAAACATTTTAATCTAGAGGTGTGAAAACATGGGTTCAAAAATCGCACGGGAATGCCGAGTTCTCTAAGTTCTCACAACTCGTAAACGTTTTCCCTTGATCATAATCGCATATATATATAAGAATGCTAAGTATATCATATATATATATATATATATATATATATATATATATATATATATATATATATATATATATATATTGATAAGTGTAATAATAATAAATGATATATATATATATATATATATATATAAGGGGGTTTAAATAAGAACGCTAGATATTGTAAGAACCGTGAGAACGAATTTAAAAACCACTAGAACTTGGTCAAAACCAATACGAATTTAAAATTTCTTTTTACACTTATAATTATTATTCGAATACGATATTAGAAATTAAATTTACACGATTAAATTTACATGCATTTATAAATAAAGAAAATTTACATATGGGTACGTTTGCCATTTACACATGTGTAAATTTGTTGTATTTGCACATGTGTAGAAAAACGTATTAAGAGTGATTTTGAATAGAGAGATTAATTATTTAAAGAGTAGATTCTTCTTTTAATGTTCTATTTTAATTATAATGAGGTTTGTATTAAAAAATTGATTTTGATTGGTTTTCTCATCCGTTCTCATGGTTCTCACAATATTTAGCGTTCTCAAGATTACTCTCCCCTATATATATGGGGTTAGGTTCATTAGTGAACAACCCCCTTGATTGTGAACACTAGTGAACTAATCCTAAAATAGCCCTTGATTATCAATACACAAGTGTAAATCAATGGCCATGATTTTATGATGAAAATACACTAGTGTATTTTACGATTTGATGATGTAAATCAATGGTCAGAATTTGTTCACTCGGTTCATAAATACACTAGTGTTCACTCTAGAACCCCACTATATATATTTATTTATTTGAGGAACACAAAACAACTGGGGAACATGGAACACTTTAGAAACCCTAAAAAGTGGGGAACACTAAAAAAGTGAGGGACGGGAAACACTCTTCAAAATTCAACGTAACATGTTAAAAATTATTTTTTTAAAATGGTTTCGACGCTTTTTCTTATAAATACATGTAGTAGCATTTTTAATAAAAAAATCAAAAACTAAAAATATAAAAAAAATGTTCAAAAACAGTTAAAAATTTGAAAAAAATTGTTTTTTACAAAAATGATTTTTTATTGGAATAGTTTCTACCCATTTTGATAAGGGAAGGCGTTGATTTTTTTTTAAACTGATGTTTAACATGTTAAGTTAATTTTATAAGATATCTTTATTTTAACTGTTTTTTAAACATTTCATATATTTTTAGTTTTTAATTTTTTTATTAAAAATGTTTCTACATGTATTTATAAGGAAAAACATCGAAATTGTTTTTAAAAAATGATTTTAACATGTTAAGTTGAACATTTAAGAGTGTTCCTCAATAAACCTCACAATATATATATATATATATATATATAAGATAAGGATCCGTTAGAAACTACCTTTTATTGTGAGAACCACGAGAACTAGTGTGAACACAAACAATAATACCTAAAAAACACCAAAAAAATTTTAAATATTTTTTTTGAAAAATTCGCTACATTTCATCAATAATAAAAAAATTTTCAAATTTTTTTGAGTAACAGTTATCTATGCACATGTGCATTTTATCATTTCTTTGGCAAATTCCGCAATACATTACAAACATTAGACAATTGTACTTTCATTTACACTATAACGTGTAATACACTACTTTTTACGTTACCAATATTAGAAATGCACATGTGCATCTATATGTAACAACATGAAATAAGGTGTTTTGGTACACTACTTTGGATACACTTTCTCTTTCATCTATCATTCCATCCATAATACACTACCATACGCATGTACATATGTATCATTTCTTCAACAAATTCCATAATACGTTACAAACATTAGACAATTGTACTTTCATTTACACTACCATGTGTAATACACTACTTTTTACGTTACGAATATTAGAAACGCACATGTGCATCTGTATGTATCAACATGAAGTAAGATGTTTTGGTACACTACTTTGAATACACTTTCTTTTTCATCTATCATACCATTCATAATACACTTCCATTACCTCCTACCATTCATAATACAATACCATTACCTCCTACCATCTGTAATACAATACCAATACCAATAATTTCATTTTATCACATCCAATCAACATATTACACCATAAAGTGATAACTTTAACCAAGCCATTAACCACTAGATATAACTAACCAAAAAACATATATATGGACCTACTTAATCATTCAAAATCACAAACTTTTTGTACGAAAAAACGTTATATAATGGTTATACATAATGATGCACGTGTGCATTTTGAATATTGATAATGTAAAAAGTAGTGTATTACGGAGGGTATTGTAAATTAAATTGCAATTGTCTACTACTGATAATGTATTACGGAATTTGTCGAAGTTATGATACATATGTACATGTGCATGGATAACTGTTACTCGAAAAAAAATTGGAAACGAAATATAGCAATTTTTTTTTGAAAAATTAAAAAAATAAATAAAAATTATGAGTGCTTTTTTGATTTTTTTTTTAGATTTTATTTTACAATAAAGGTGGTTCTCGCAGGAAACTTACCCTATATACATATACATATATATATATATGGATATAAAGAAAACCACTGAGTTGAGAAAACTTAGAAAACCGTTGTAAAAAATTATGTAAAAAACTTTTTTTTTCTAAAAAACTAGGGAAAGTAATATATATATATATATATGGTAAGGTTCATACGAGAACCACCTTTATTGTGAGAACCGCGAGAACCACCTTTATTGCAAAATAAAATCTAAAAAATTCAAAAAAACACTCAAATTCTTTTTTTTACTATTTTTTTTAAATGCTACATTTCTTACCCCTAAAAAAACTTTTTTTTTCGAGTAACAGTTATCCATGCACATGTGCATATGTATCATAATTTCGTTAAATTCCGTAATACATTATCAGTAGTAGACAATTGCACTTTAATTTACAATACCATCCGTAATACACTACTTTTTACATTACCAATATTCAAAATGCATATGTGCATCATTTTGTATAACTATTATATAACGTGTGATAACCGAAAAAAAAAACAATAATAATAATAATAACAATAAAGGTAATAATAATAGTAATATTTTTATATTATTACAATCTCTGCAAGTGGGAAACTTGCAATTGTGAAAAATGATGAAAGTTGTCAAACAACTTGCAAATGAGTGGATGAGATTTCACTTTAATAAAATATTATTTTTCTTTCTCTGCATGCCTTTGAAATTTCACAAACGAGAACCTTCCGCTCTCCCCTATAAATTGGGAACCTTATATGCTTGTAAACCACCCCTCAACATCCTTCAAACACTACACCATTTTCCTATCAACTCTAGCTAAGAAAAAAAACCCGGTTCCGGTAACCGTAACCGAAACCAAACACCATATCGACGCCACTTTCATTCACAACTATGTCTACTAAACCACTAAAACATCTCTACTAAACCACTCAAAGCTTTAATCACGAAAAACAAACCAACCGAAACCATTTCCGGTGAATAAATACTAACTCCGGTGATATTTACGTACTTTCCGACGACGTCTCTCGTAGCCGAAACGTGTTTTTGACCAAGGTAACTACAAACTAAATCTTTATTTTTTGATGTTTTAATGTTAATCTATAATGAAAACAGAATGTAGATTTTATTATGAAAATAATAGTTTTACATAAAGTATGATGAAGAAGAAGATGAACCAGTGAACTAAGTAATAAATAAATAAGGAAGTTGTTTGTTCACAAGGGCTCCTGTAGCCCAGTTGGTTCAGTAGCTGGTTTACAACCCAGAGGTCTCAAGTTCGAACCCTACTGAATTTCTCGTGAAACATCAGATTTCTGATAAACCATCATATTTTCATTAGATTTCTGATAAACCATCAGAATATCTGATAAAATATCAGAATTTTATAAAAACATCAGAAAATGAATTAAATGCATCAGATTTCTTATATAAAACATCAGAATTCATTAATCAAGCATAAGTAACTAAGTGGTCCACTGCTTAAGACTCTAACCTATAACCTAGAGGTCATGGGTTCAAATCTTGCAAGGGGCAGTCTTTTTAATACATCAGAATTATATTTAAACCCACCAGAATTCTAGTTAAAGTCATTAGAATTCAAAATACACATCAAAAGGTGGTGTAGTTCAACTGGGTAAGTCTTGGAGATTAGAAACGAAAGGTCTTGGGTTCAAACCTTGCTGGTGACATTATTTTTATTAGATTTTCTAATTATTAACATCAGATTTCTTATTAAATAACTAGATTTTTATAAGATAAATATAAGAGATTAAGTGACTCACTGGTTATGTCCTTTAATTACAACCTATAGGTCACAAGTTCGAGTCTTGTGACAAACATTTATTTTTAATTAATGTTTATCTTATTAAACCTATATTTAATGATTATTTACTTAGTATATCTTTATAATTATAAAACTGAAAATAATATTATGTTTTACTAACAAACACAAATATAAATATACATATGTATTCTTTAATCTAATGTAAAACTAAATTATATAAATGATTACTTAAACAAACTGAGGTTTTTAACTAAACATGAATTAAACAAACAAAAACGTATATACTTTTATGTAACCAACATAACCTTATGAAATATATGAACACGATGTAGGTTCTTACGAACATGCTTTGACAAGTATATATTTTTAAGACAACAAATCAAGAAACAAGGTACGGATCCTTAACCCTCTCCCTTTGTTATCTGGTTTGTTTGTTATAAACCCTTAATTATATTATATAGAACATGTTGTACTAGTATGATTTGATTGTATGATCTCCTTTAAATTTTAATAATAAATATGAAACATTATAATAAATGTCATGAGCTTTGATGAAAACCCAATCATGTCCCGATCACCTTTTTCCGCTGCGGGTCGGGGTGTGACAGATTGGTATCAGAGCTTTTGACTATAGGGATATATGATAGGTTATTAGACCCTTAGAGCCTATACTATAGTTGATTAGATTTTAATTGTTTATGTGGTTATATGCAAACTCATGATGTTTATTTTTTTCATATTTATTACATACACAAATGCATGCAAACACTTCCAATATTACATTTTGTGATACATAATGAATTATACTTACGGTCAAACATACATACTTACATACATATTCATCATACATATTTCAATGTTCACATATTCAAATCATCTTCATACTTCCGTTATTCAAGATTTTGTCGCATTTTTTTTTCATTTTCCAAATCTCATCAAAGTAAGTTCTGCGACGGGCATGTAGTAACTGTAAGGGTACAAGTACCGGTAGTCGGAACGTCCTGTCTAGGTTGGAATTCGTATAAATCCAATATAACGGACCAGTTTGCCTACCTGGGGACTGACAATGAGAGTACGAAGGACCTATTAGGCCAAAGCATGCCACACCAAACGTCGTTCGAACTAACCCCACTTTGAGGTGTCACCGTATCCACACCTGGATACATTCCGAATATCATACGTTACATACATATTTCTCGATTTTCTCCGGGTTTTAGTGTACGTAACCAGGCTAACCCATGCGAACCATATGAAAAACCCGGTAATCATGGGGGCCCACATGATTACGAAGGTGAAGTATGGCGGCATGCAAGGCCCAATTACGAGCAAAGCCCAAGACATCCTATGGATGTAGTAGATTTATTATTCTATATTTATTTTATGAATGTTCATTCCTAAATACGACACATGACCCCTAAAACATCCACCTCATACTCTTGATATGTATTCCTTGTAGATGTCTTCTAATCTCGCTCGTAGGAAGATGAGATCAGGAAAAGCCCGCGAGCGCATGGCTGCCCAAATCGCTCAACAAATGGCTGCCGTAATACCCAACATTGTAGTTCAAGTTCAACAAGCCCTTACCGCTAATCCCGTCAATCCGTATATTTTATTTCACCACAGGTTCACATGTTACTATGGGCAGGGTGAAGAGTGAAGAATAAACCATAGGATACTAACCGAGGATGTTTGTCACATTTATAAAGCTAATATGTATTTTGGACCTTAGGGCTATGAACCATCTTTTTAAATGTAATCCTAACTTTATATAATGGAATTATGACTTTTGTTCTGATCCACTGTTATAGTGGCACGTCAGCCCATCCGGGTTGGGGTGTTACATAACGTGTTTTGGTATAAAAAGTTTGTGTTTTTTAATGATGAAGTAGGTCCATATACATGTTTTTTAGTTCTTTATATCTAGTGGTTGATGGTTTGGTTATAGTTGTCACTTTATGATGTAATATGTTGATTTGATGGTATAAATGGTGATGATATACATGTAATAAAGTGAAAATATTGGTATTGGTATGGTATTATAGATGGTAGAAGGTAATGGTATTGTATTATGGATGGTAGGAGGTAATGGAAGTGTATTATGGATGGTATGATAGATGAAAGAAAAAGTGTATTCAAAGTAGTGTACCAAAACACCTTATATTATATAGATGCACATGTGCATTTATAATATTGGCAACGTAAAAAGTAGTGTATTAGAAATGATAGCGTATATGAAAGTACAATTGTCTAATATTTGTAACGTATAACGGAATTTGTCGAAAAAATAATACATATGCACATGTGCATGGTAGTGTGTTATGGATAAAATGATAGATGAAAGAGAAAGTGTATTCAAAATAGTGTACCAAAACACCTTATTTCATGTTGATACATATAGATACACATGTGCATTTGTAATTTTGTTGACGTAAACATTAATGTATTACACGTGATAGTGTAAATGAAAGTACAATTGTCCAATGTTTATAATGTATTCCGAAATTTGTCAAAGAAATGATAAAAATGCACATGTGCATGGATAACTGTTATTCAATTTTTATTTTTTATTTTTTTTTGAAAAAACAATTATTTTTCTTTGAAAAAAAAAATTTTTTGTTGACAAAATATAGCGAATTTTTAAAACAAATATTAAAAAAAATCAAAAAACACTTTTTTGGGTGTTTTTTTAGATTTTTTAGGTATTATTGTTTGTGTTCACACTGGTTCTCGCGGTTCTCACAATAAAGGGTGGTTCCTAACGGATCCTTCTCCTATATATATATATATATATATATATATATATATATATATATATATATATATATATATATATATATATATTTGACCATTTCGAGCCCAAAAAAAAACAAAAAAACATGATTACTTTAAAAAAAATCATTTTTTGCATGTTAGATGATCGATGTTACACGTTATAGAAAACCCATTTGAGTTGAAAAAACTTCAAAAAAAACGTTATGTAATAAACTTTTAAAAAATGGGACATGTAACATACATATGTTCGAACATTTTGAGCCAAAAAAAAACTTTAAAAAACTGCTAAATAGCAATTTTTTTAAAGTACAAATTTTTATATTAAATGTAACATCGATCAAAAGAGTTACATGTAACATACAAAACTGATTTTTTTAAATAGTCGGCGCTTTTTGTTTCTTTCTTTTTTTGTGCTGCAAATGTTCGAAAATATGTATCTTACATTCCCTAATTTTTTTAGAAAAAGAAAGTTTGTGAAATATGGTTTTTAGAAGGGTTTTCTAAGTTTTCTTAACTTAAGTGGGTTTTGTCTCTATAATTGCCATATATATATATATTATATATATAACATAACTGACATGTGGTTCAATTGTTTTGTTATATTGAAAAACATAAATTAAATTAAACATAGATGGCTCATGTTATCTTCTTTAAACATCAAACCAACCCCGAAACCCTATCCCATTATAATCCAAATTCATACAAATCCAGCAATCAATCAGCAACAAACATGGGACTTTTGTTCCCCATGCGAAATCGATTAGAGAGATGTATTAAGATGCCACCGGTGACGAGTTTGAACGATTTTGGCGTTGTTTTGGTTTTGCGACAATGCTCTGATGAGTTGCAGGTTCTTCCGATGTATTTTGGGTGAGGTGTCTAGGTGTAAAAGGTTGTAGGGTCGTTGTGAGAATTGAATTTATAAAAAGGTTTCATGATCAAGCCGAAACCATTGGATCTTTGATTCGGTTTTCTAAAGAAAACGATTTTGAAGATTTTGGGTAAATTTTATGTTGATTCGGTGTAACAATAAACGCGTAGATAGTCCGATTAACGTCTAGATTCAAAAAACATCAAAAGGGAAACACAATCTTAGTTTTTGGATGAAGATCTTGATGAACTTTGTGGTGATATACGTTGTTGCTTATCTTGGGCGGCAAGTTGGGGTTTCAAAAACGGTGCAAGTGTTTGTATGGAAGAATTGCGGGTTCCAGTTTGACAAGGAAGCAACGTGTAGCGAAGTGGTTTGCTTTAGCTGTGATTAAGTCGAACCAAGTGGGAGACCCGGGTTCAAGTTCAGGCTCCGCCCTTTTTTTCTTTCCATTAATCATTGTTTCAATAATCTACAATTTAGCCCCTCAACTTATAAAAATTCATTTAACTACCAAACTAACTTAGTTTCTTAACAACCTTAACTTTGTTTGAAAAAAAATCTAAATGGTACAACTTTGAAACAATTATAGTTTTAATTTAAATAAAATTAGTAAATAATTAATAATTATGTTCCTTCATTTATTTCGCGAAAATTTTATGTTTTCCAATAGTTCATATTTGATTATTGATATGGGTCGGACTTCGGAGATCTGTTCTTGGTGGATGTTACAGTCTCCCTACTTTTAGGAATTTCGTCCCGTAATTAGGAGGAAACCGCTCGTGCAGGTTGAAGGGTAGGGTTTCTCTTTGATGAAAGTGATATCGGGTAGTATTAGTATCAAGAATTCGAAGCTTGAAATCAAAATTGAATCTTGAGTGTATGTGTGTGTGTTAGGTAACAGGAGTCTTAGAGTTGTTGAGTTAGATCAAAAGTAGGGTTTAGGTTTAATTGAGGCGGAAACGTTCCCAGCAAGGGCTGGAGACCCGAATGGAGGAATCACTTTTTGATGTCAGAGGTGCAGGAATGAAAAGCATCATGGAACGAAGATTAAATATAATTAGGTAGAGAGTTTGCTACTTAGCCGAAAAACTTACTCATGTTGCCTTACTGGAATTCGTATCATGACATGGGGTTTTGAGATGAATAAACGCCAAAATGATAAAATTTCATACGAAACCACAAAAACAAAATTATCAACCACAAAACCAAACTAATACATAAACTCTCGTGATTAGTTTAACGCTGCTTTTGAAAATTCGTCAGCGACACTTATATATAGGAAGTACCAGCGGCGTATCCACCATGTCTCTACCAAACTTTCATCCACTACACAGAAATTCCGATGACCAGGCTAACATTGCTTTTGATCTTTTAACAAGAACACTTATATATAAGAAATACCAACGACATATCCACCATGTCCTTATCAAACTTTCATCGGCTTTGTTATCTAGTCATGATTAGTTCTATATGACTCAACCTATAATATACTAAATAAGTAAACATAACCACAACAACTGATACTTGAGTCTTGAGCCCAAAAAGACGAGACTAAATGATAGTAGTTCCTACATTCCATGTTATGAGGAAGGGGTCAGCCTATGAAAAAGTGAGGCGATACCCACGTCCCCCAAATTATGAGATGAGGTTAACTGTGATGCATGATGATATGCAATAGCAATAACTTGATGTAAAGTGTCATTACTTGCAAATGATAATTGTACCGGTAAACATAATATGAAATAGCAATGGCATGGAATTATGATAACTTGAAACGTCAGTACGTGAAATGAAAATGATGATAACTTGAAATATCAGTACATGAAATGAAAATGATAATTTGAAATGAAAACGTCAAAGCTTCACGGTGAAAAAAGTCGGTTGATCTATTCGTTCTCATCATTATTGTTAGTCTCACCTGGGTTTGCATTGATGTTGAAAGCTTTTCCTCTTGTTGGCGGGTTTACTGGGTTTACCTGATTTGCTTGGTTAACTGGGTTGGCTTGAGCTTGAGCATTGATGATATTAACCAACCTTGGGCATGAGTTTCTTAAATGGGTACGATCACCATAGTTAAATCAAGCTCTAACATATGGATCAATGGGGTAATTGGGTTGATGATAGGTTTGGGTCATGTCCTGAGTAGGCGGTGGAGCTTGGTTTTGGGTAGCACGACAAGTATTGGCAAATGACCATATCGTCCGTAGTTGGTGCACTGTCAGCAAGGAACATTGGGTTGATGGTGATAGTGAGAGTGGTTGTATTGGTGGTGTGGACCAGTGTAGGGTTTCTTGGTTGAATAAGTAGTGTTGGGTGAGACTTGGGAAACAGGTGTGGCTTGTATAGGTGGGTTGGTGGAGGTTACAGCATAGTTTCTATCGTTTCGCTACCTTTTGTAACACCCCAAAAACGGGTTTGCTAATCAAACCACGTTAATCTTAACTAACGGGCAAAGTACAGTTAGTGGTAAAAGTGGACCCGTAAACAAAATAACTAGGAACAAATTAAACTAGTTAGTAACTTGTATATAGTTAATAAAACAATGGGTAATAGCCCTATCTAATCAAAAGACTAAACTTGGGGGACCAAAGTTATCAAAATGGAAACTAGTGATTTATAAACAAAAAAATTAAACACAACACACAAAAAGTGTGTGTGTAGAACGATCATCAAGAGAAGAAAAGGGGGAAACCCTAGTTCAAGCTTCCACCAAATTGAAGATAAATTCGAAACCCAAATCAGCACATGAACACATTTTAATCATCACCTAGACAAGGGGATCATAAGGTATGTCTTAAAACCTAGATTGGTGAAAGTTGAAATTCGAGACAAGTAGGTTATGAATCAAAGATGAAATTAGATGTTTATGTATGCCTAATTTCGTTAGATATGATGAAATTATGAAGTACTTGATGTAAGGTTACTTCTAAGTGATGAACAAGTAGATTATCAAGTGGGTTTTGATGATATGGTAAAGTTTATGATATAGTCATGTTTAGAATCATCATACATGTTAGTAATAAGAAGAAACTTGAATAAACTAGAAATTCGAGTAAGTAATCATACATGATTTACAATGGGTTTTGTATGATACTATGAAACAGATGATATATTCATGTTAATAAATGCTTGGAATTATCATGTGAGTAAGAATGTTTGAAGCCTTAGGCTAACTTTGATAATTGGGTAAATCTCATACATGAGATGCAATGGGTTGTTTCATGGTGATGAAACAATCCCTAGTTCTTGAATAATATTAATAGATTAGCATATGATGATTGAGACTTTGTTAATCTAATGATTTACGGTTTCATGAATTTAGTTGGGAATTTAGTTGTTTTGGTAGCCTAGAAATAACGTCTACCAGGTATTGGTGAAATGCCTAAATAAGTTCGTTGAACCTAATTGTGCATTTACATATGTTAATAGACAGTTGACTTTTAAAAGTCAAACTGATCTCCGATAAGATCAAATGGTAGTATTTGATATAAATGCGTAAGATGGGATAGTTGTGATAGGAGATGACTAATCTAACCGTCTTACGAATTATGATAATAGTTTGACGCTTGACAAGCTAGGTAGAGGCGTGAAAAGGAAGCGGGTCAAACGAACCAAGTATGAAGGAAAAGCATATTTAGGATGCAAGGTAAGTAAAGCTTACACCCTTTTTATAGAATACCTACTTGTGTGTATTGAATATGAATAAAGTAAATTTAGTAATTAAAATATGATGTTCCGACGTGAAATAATATGGGTCGGAACAAGTGAAAAAGGTGAGAAACCATAATTTATGTTAAAAAGGGTAAAACGGTAATTTAGTCATGAACAAATAAGGAATTTTGAAACATTGCGTTATGGTGTAAACCATGACGGGAAAAAGTGGTAAAATAGTAATCCGAACATGAGTTGATGGATAGATAAAGAGATTTGAAAAGACACCACATGGCGTAAGTCATAACGGGTCAAACAAAATAAGAAACGACTTTTAAGTAATATGAACTCACGGAATAAACTGGAATAGGTTAAAGAGGTGAGATGGTAATTAAATACCATCTCATAAAGATAAATGGTTATTTCAACTAAACGGATCGAATGGTGTTGTTAACACCATTTGACAATAATAATTAATGATCGCTTGTTGAGTTTTGTGATCACGGGAAAATAAGATATGGTTCGCGTTGCTATGACCCGATCCAGGTATGCGTAAGTAAGATTATAGTTAAACATGCGATATTGGTAAAATAGTTCACTAAAAGTCTTTCGTTGTAAAAGTAGGGACTAAAGATGACCAAAACGCTCTTGATCGAATAACCGGGTAATAGGAACATGTATTATAATCATGAAATCTTTTGAAAAGTATAAAAGTTATAGGCATAAGCCATTTTGGGTCAAATACCTACAAATGCGTCTTTTCCGTAAAATAAAGAACCAGGTTGGTAGATTTCGAAATCTTATGATTTTCTATAACGAACCCACCATAGATGTTGTTGTGGTGGAAAAAAAAATAAATAGATGTCTTAGTGTGAAAATAAGAGGTAAGGATAGAGGAAGTGAGATTTAAGTTTAAATAATCTCTTAAGGGTCAAAATGAAAGGCGCATAAACCGAGTAACGGTTGAGTAATTGATAAAAGTTATGAATCCGGGTTAAGGATTTCTAGTTAAATATGTAGGCAAACATTTTACGGACGTTTAGAAACAAGTTTCGAGTAAAACGAATGAGTATTGAATGAGTTACGGACGTTTAAATATGTAGGCAAACATTTTACAGACGTTTAAATATGTAGGCAAACATTTTACGGACGTTTAGGAACAAGTATAGTATGTACATAACCATACTTTCAAATATTTTGATTTAAGAATTAAGGGTCTTACACCTTTTGGAATTGAAACGAGAGGATAACTGGCTTTTGGGTTCATTTGATTCTTTTGGGTCCTCTAAAGTTTTGTCAACCGAACTCTGGTCTCCTTTTCTTTTGAGATCCTTGGACTTGACATGATGTTCAGTGAGTTGGGAGGCTATACGAAGTAGCTTCAAGGGTGGTTAGTTCATTGCTCAGGACTAGGTCCTGGATGATATCCGTAAGACCGCCAAGGTATTCTTTATGAGCATGGAGAGGGGAGTGAACAACTATGGGACTAACTGGTTGAGCTCATGAATCGCTTATTGTAGGCTGCATCTTCAACATCAACCTGCTTCAAAGCCTATAACTCGTCTTCCAACATTTTGATTTCGCTACACGGACAAAATTGTCGAGTCATAATTTCCTTGAGTTATTCCCATGTTAAAGCTACAGCTGCTTCGACACCTTGGGTTGTCTTCTCGCCTTTCCACCAGGTAAAGCTAGACCTATGAGTCGATTTGTAGCGTAACTGACTTTGTGATCTTCAAAACAATCACAGTACAAGAATGTGATTTCCATCTCTTCAAACCAACGATACATGGTGGTAGCACCTACAGTGCCCTCGTACTTAGGAGGATCACATGACTTGGATTGTTTATATGAGCACAGGTGTGGGTTTGGATCGACATGGGCTACTTGAGAAATAGGCCCTTGAAGGGCTTGTTGGACTTGGACCATTATGTTGGGGATAACAACGACCATTTCCTTGGCTATTTGGGCAGCCATGTGATGGCTGGAGTTCCCAACACGCTTTCTAGAGGAGTGACGTTTAGAAGACATCTACAGGAATCAACGCAAACAAGGTTGTGAGTTTTTGATGAAATTGATAAATAAAATATGGAAAATAAAACAGTACGATAAAATGAAAATTTTGGGGTGTCTCATGAAATAACAACTTATGATAATGCAACACTTAAAGTGTCTTGGGCTTTGCTCGTAGTTAGGTGTTGTATGGCGTCCATACACACTTTCGTAATCACGTGGGCCCCCGTGATTACCGGGCTTTTGTATGGATTCATAATAGGTAATCCCATTAACGTACACTAAAAGCCGAAGGAAAATCACGAAATATTGAAATATGGAAATGAAATGTAATGATGTGGAAGGGTACCCGTGGATAGGTTCGGCGACTAGTCAAATCATTGTTAGTTCAGATAACGTTTGGTGTGACATGCTTTGGCCTAATAGGTCTTTCGTACTCTCATAGTTAGTCCCCAGGTAGGCAAACTAGTCCATTAATTTGGATTTATACAAATGTCAGTCTAGACACGACGTCTCGACTACCGTACTTAAACCCTTTCAATTACTACATGTCCATTATCTGAACTTACTTTGATGAGATTTGAAAAACGTATAAAAATAAAACTCAACATTAAATGGTAATAAATGAAAATTATTTTTGAAGATATTTGAAATGTTTTGTAAAGCTTAAGTAATGGGAAACTTATAATAAGGATATTATAAGTTTTAATATTTATATCGTGTAATGTGTGTGGCATGATAATGTTATATAGGTATACATATATTATAACATATGTATTTAAATTAAATATATAAATCATGAATGAACATGACATGTAACGTATATCAAATTAAGGTGCTCACATGTAGTTATGTATGGTATTCGTAAATGCAAAAATAAAATAAGTGTCATAAGTAAGAACATCATAATCATTTAGCACGTAACATGTAAGCATTTAATCGACCATAGTCTAAGTCTAAGGGTCTAATAACCTATCATAAATCCCTATAGTCATTGGCTGTGATACCAATCTGTCACACCCCGACCCGCAGCAGGATCCGATTGTTCACAATTTATGACAAAGTATTAAAGGTTGAATATTATTAATAATCAATTTGTCACGATACAACTAATTCAAATAACAAATGAAATACAACATGACACAAAAATATTTGTTTTATTCTCTAAGGCATCATCCCTCATCCACTCTTCAACCTATTCACCTGTATCATATGGAAAAATGCTTTTGGGGTCAACAAAAGTTGGTCAGCAAACCTAAAAGCTTTATGTAAAATGATTTTTGTTTATTTGTTAATGACATGCAAATCAATGGTAATTAAGAGAACAAATGCCACAACATATAACCAAATGAACCACACAAATAACCAACCATGAATATGTGAATTGTTGTAAATGTACCGAACACTGTATATGAGACTCAAGCCCACCAACGAGCGAATGTAAAAGTGGTGGCGATACTAGACGACAACCCATGGTCGTGGGGAATCTAATCAGCCAATGGATCCATTTGAAATGACATCTCTAGGACACTATCTTGTTCCAATTGACTTATGACAATGATAAATCGTAAGTAATGTAAATCAATTAACAAACATACAAGCACCATATAATTACACCTTAAACTTTGCATGTATTTGAAAAATGAACTAAAAATAATGAAAATGCACATAATACATCCCAAAATGGTTAAATGATAAAAGGGGAAATCAGGAATGATTTACTCATAGGTTGCATTTTGTGAATTCCTTGAAATAATTGCACAAATGAAAAGAGAAATCCACATGATAAAATTACCCTTAATAAATAAAATGTGAAACACTCAATTCATAGCGTGACATGTTAAAGATATTATTTAATTGAGTTTATTTATTCGCGAGGTACGTCTTGTGTCACCATGGTATCCTAGTACCAAAAGATAAGAATGAGATCGGAGACATTACACCTCTTGGAAGGTTAGGAGCTTTCCTGATGATTTATCATTGTGGATTTCTTATTTAATGGATAACGTGTAAATGTTTCGAACATCATAAGTTTGCAAAATTTTATAAAAAAATAGCTTGTTTTAGGTATTACAATACACCTAATCTATAAATTTATTTTAGATTTAATTTTATATAAGAATTGAATTTTAATTAACTATAAATGCATTTTTAATTTTTCCGGGTTCGTTTAACTTAAGTCGAACAAACGAGTTAACAAGAACTTAATCGAGCAAATTGGCTTCTTTATTGTTAGTCCATTTAATGTCAATGTTGAAAGAAATCTCCAAAGAGATCGTTTGTAGATGAATGCAACTGGTAACAGAATAGTCCAGCTGGACTCAGTAATGAAGCGCTTGGTAACCAATGAAGTATTATAATTTTAGCTCAAGTTTCCAGCAGCCTACAGTTGATGATAAAAAAGTTCAAATGAAGAGCTTCAACAAAACTACAGGCGACTGAATTGAAGACCAGACAACTGAAATAAACATTAGATGACTCAAGTAATTATCAGCACATTTTTAGCTGTAGCACATAGCTTATAGCAAACGTTGTAAAAGGAAGTATTACACAAAAATATGTGGTTGAAGGAGAGAATAATATTAGTACAAGTGGAGTCTCATGTAAATGGAAAACTCAAGTGTATGTCTTCTAGAAGCTAATGAAGTGAGCACAAGTTGACAATTCATGCACAAACATCAAAGGGATAAAGTTCAAGTTGATCCACTCGTCATTGCGATCAATAAACTATTGTTTAATGATGTTGTGAACTTTCCTTATAAATAGCAATACAACCGAAGAAGGAAGACGACTGACTTGAAGAGAGTGTTCAAACAGTTCGAAATCTTTTCTTTCATCCATCACAAAAAACCGGAATTAACTGTTCCATCTGGTATAATTTTTGTGTATTTTAATTTGCACACCCATTTATTGTTCATTCTTGTAAAACACTTTAAAGTTTGAATAACACATAAAGATTTTATAACTCCAAGGCTACTATGTATTGATTTCTAATTCCGCGTAAAACATTAGTCTTAATTATTTTATTGAAATCATTATTTGCTTTATTCACCAGGTGATGAATCTGGGAACAACATTCATGTTCGTTAAAAGAATAAATGTGTTCATTCGTTAATATACTAAAGGAACATATACGGACGTAAATAAATGCACATAAACGAAGAAAATGACCGTGTTCTAGTCTATTAAATCGTTAGTCAATTATCTGAGGCTTGGTTCTAAAGTTTGATAATATTGATGATTGATGCATGACGCTCCATACCAACTAGTATTAGTAATAACTAATTACATTTTTCTATAAATCTGAATGAAGATAAACGAAAGAACGTAAGAACAAATATACATGTACGTAAATGAATGAACATAAAGAAATGTAAATGAACAAACATAAACGAATGTATATAAACAAAGAGAACATGTGTTCATATTCGTTCTTTTAATTGAAAGAACAGTTTTGTTCATTTCGTTTGTTTAAAAAATAACGCCCACAAACTAATTTCTCATCAAATAATTAATGAACCATTAGTTCTAGTTCAGTTCGTTTTATAAGACTAGGATTACTTGGAGGCACGTTAGTTTACTAGGACCACTTGGAGGTAGGGAAGGTGATAGTTCCACAAACAAATAGATCTCTAGAATATCTTGTTTTATTACTTTATGTTGAGATTGCCATGAAATGTTATGCAGAACGGAAATGACAACATAATTTACGATTCTACTCACTTGATTATATCTTATTAATCGAACAACATGGCATAAATTTAAATATACTTGAATTGTCGGTATCTTTCGATTAAAATGTTCCCCGCGTGTTGTTTTTATTCCACAATAAAATTATACATTAATAAACTTATAAGGATGTAAACACTAAAAACTATTCATAATCATAAATTTTCGATCATAGTTAAATTAAGGCTAAGCAAGTACATTTTAGTACTTTGAGCGTGCTACTTGTCTTTTTCTTGTTTCTTTAAACGGACGAAAGTGAATTTGACACGCGGTTGTATAAATTTTTGTCCAATAGAAATTAAATATTCTTCCACCATTTTGAATAATTTTCTCTTTCTTTCATGAGCGTTTTTGACATTCATCAAATATCGGGAAACATATTATTGTTTTTCCCTGGTCCACATTAGCCAAACTTTGCTATGGAACTTCTAAGGGGCTGGTGGATATGGTATAAAGTCGTTACGAGTTTTATCATGTCATGTAAGCGTCACGTAGATTTTTGGATAAAAGTGGAGCCTCCTTTAACAATGAGGGTGTGGGATATAGCCCTCACTTAGTTCATAACGCCCCCACTAAGCAAAATCTGATTGGTTGAAAACATTGGACCCCACCTACAAGTCATTGGCGCTAGTTAGTACACTGGCTGGACTTATAGCGCCCCTTGTTTGACGGCGACGGTGTGATGAATGGCGCCTCGGGGCACTAAAATGGCTAAGGTGACCGGGTGGCGCTAAACCACACCGTTCAGCCTAACCATTAACCAAACTTTGCTATGGAATTTATTTAGGGGGCGTTTGGTTCGCATGAATTGAGTGGAATTTAAGGGAATTGGAATCTGAATTTCATCTCTTAAGACGTTTGGTTCACAGAATTTGATGGAATTGGAATCTCAATTCCAATCTTCATGTGTTTGGTTGACAATGGAATTGAAATTGGAATTAGGCATGAATTCCTTCAAATTCTTTAACTAAAGGAATTCAAAATCCTTCCTATATGTGAAGGAATTAAAGTAAATTCATTGGAATCTTTGACCGTTTTGACCCGAACGGTTTCGACCCGTACTGTTTCGACGCGCACTGTTTCGACGCGAACCGTTTCGAAGCGCACCGTTTCGACCCGTACCGTTTCGACGTGAATCGTTTCCTCATGAACCGTTTCGACGCGTACCGTTTCGACTCCTACCGTTTCGACACAAACCATGGGTTGTGGGTGCCGAGGTGATGGATTCTAATTCATTTGACAACCAAACACAACAAAAATGGAATTGAGATTCCAATTCCAACAATTTTCAATTCCAATTGGAATGTTTGAATTCCAAATCCAATTTCTTTAAATTCCAATTCTTATACAAATTCCAATTCCAATTCCAATTCCAACACATTCCGCAAACCAAACGCCCCCTTTGAACTTGATTCCAAAAGGATGAAGAAACAACAAGGATATTTATAAAATATTTGAAAGTATGGTTATGTACATACTATATTGGCAACCTAACCCCTAGCTTTTAACATGATTGGCCTGTGTATGTGACCCGGTCTATATGTATTAAGAAATTTTAAACATATTATTAAAAAATAATAAAGATGTTTAAAATTAAAATAATAATAAATTTAATGAATTAATAAATACTAAATATTATTAAACATGTTTTGACCCGAACCCGTTTTGACTATAACCAAAATAACATTTTTGTGTCAGGTTTTGACGCGACATGCTGCCTGACCCTACTCAACCATTACGTATTATGAAATGCCAAACGTATTATTAAAGAAAAAACTAGTAAAAAAGATTCTAAAAAAAAATATTAAATTCAACTAATTAATAAATATTAAATATTGTATGATCTGTTTTGACATGAACCAGTTTTGACCTAAACCAAGATAACTTCTTTTATATAACATGTTTTGATATGTGAAGCTGCCCTACCAGACCTGACTCGCCTTGACGTATACATATTATTAAGAGAAAAATGAATAAAAAAATTGGAAACTACAATATTAAATTCAACGAACTAATGAGATGCACCTATCCTAACTCGAACCAATATAACCTTTTTTTATGTGACCTATGCTGATGCACCATGTTATTCGACCCGACTCAATCAATACGTATTATTATATACCAAACATACTATTAGATTTAAAACGAGTAAAAGAAATTTAGAATTAAAATCTAATATTCAAATAATAAATAAATATTAAATATTATGTAACATGTGTTTATTCCGAAACTGTTTTAACCTGAACCTTTCTTGACTCGAATCAAAATAACCCTTTTATATGACTTGTTCTTACATGACATGTTGTCTGACCCGACCAAACCCGACGAATAAGTATTATTAGAAACCATGCGTATTATTAAAAGAAAAAAATAATAAAAGAAATTTAAAATTAAAGATTATATTAAATTAAACTAACTAATAAATATTATCTTATAAATAAAAATAAATAAACGTTATTTTTGTAAATTCAACTAATTCATATATATGTATTAATTCTTAACATCTTGATGAATAGTATATATTTTTGTCTTTTGTGGTTTTGTGTTTTTATTGATTTTAGGGTTTTTTGTTTTTTTGTTTTTTTGTTTTTGTTTTTATAATTTTGTCATACAAAGTTAAAGAAGTTTAGTTTTTATTAATTTTTGTTGTACATTTCTTTCAGGATTTGGTTGTCGTTCGGTTGCTATTTAGCACGATGTTTGGTAGTTTTTATGTCACGTATGTTACTTGGTGTTAAAAATTTGTGTCTTTGTATTATCTTATTTCCCCGTCTTTTATCGTAATTCAGTTGTTACTTAGCAAGGTTTACGCCCCAGCCCGACAACGCTGGTAACACAGTTTTACGCCCCCTCCCCGCATCGCGGGGGACTTAAGACTAGTTAACATATATTTAATGTTATGTGACCAGTTCTGAGCCGGAACTGTTTTAAGTCGAATTCCTTTTGACTTAAACCAAAATAACCCTTTTTGGTGACTTAATTTGACGCGATATGCTACTAGACTAGAACCGTCCTGACCAATACGCATTATTCAATACAAAATATTTTATTAAAAGAAAATTTAAAATTTTAAAATTGAATTCAATAAACTGAAAAACCGATTTGACTCAAACCAGCTAACCTTTTTTATATGACCTACGCTAACGCGCCATACTATCTGACCTTTCTCAGCCAATACGTACTACTAAATACTAAACGTATTATTAAAAGGAAATTGAATATGCGTTATTCAATACCATACGTATAATTAAAAAAAATGATATAATAAATTTAAAAGTAAAATATTAAATTTAATTAATTAATAATTAATTAATATAATATTATCATGTGAGCTATTTTGATATGAAATTGTTTTGACCTGAACAGTTTTGAGTTTTGACTTTAACTGAAATAGCCCTTTTTATGTGACATATTCTAACTTGACATGCAACCTGCCCTGACCGATCAATAAGTATAATTTAAAGAAAAATGATTAAATGAATAAAAGAATTTTAAATATTATAATGTTGAATTGAACGAATCAATAAATGGGCATTCAAAAAGAACTAATAAATGTTAAATACTTTTTGGAAATAAAATTTATATATTAGAATTTATGTCGTTAAATTTAATATTCATTGTTTATTAATATCACATGATGGAGAAAAAGGTAAGTAACAAGTTGTTTTTGCATTAAAACTTGTACCAAATGCTAACAAGTTGTTTTTGCAATAAAACTTGTACCTTAAATTTTTTCAAATGAAGTAAAATTACATGGTTGCATACAAGAGATTCTTTATATAGTAGTATGATACAAATTCATAAGAAATAAAATTATTTTTTAGAATTTTTGTCTTAAATTTTATGTTCACCGAATATTACATAAATATCACAAGAGGGACAAAATGAAAAGTTGTTTATGCATCGAGACTTGTATCAAGTGCATAATAGATTATGTTAAGTGTCTTAAATACATTATAGAGTAAATTACAGTTTTGTCTTTTATATATATACTATTTTACAGGCGGTATCCTTTGTCGCAAAACTTGACGAGCTATGTGTTTAATGTTTCAAAATCTTGCACGTTATGTCCTTTGAGCATAACTCAGTTAAACTTTTTAGTTAAGTATAGTCACCCAAGGGTATTTTAATCTTTTTACCCCATTTATTTAATATCATTTAAAAAATATAACAAATTATTTATAATATTATTATTATAATAACTATATATATTTCTGAAATCAACAACCACCTATCACCACCACCCTCTACCACCACCACCCTTCATCATCTAGAACCACCATCACTACCATCCTCCACCACTATCTCACCAACCTAAAAACCCCCCAAAAATCCCAAACTTATCTTCCTCATTAATTTCTTTTAGATACTTTTCTAAAACACAAAAACTATTGTTACTAAAATGCCTCCTTTTTTCAAAAATTTCTACAGAGCACCCGGAAGCTTGTTCTACCCTTTCATGGGAGCACAAGCTTCTCATTAGTACATCCATGGCATAACTATGTGGACAATACCCACTCTCAATTAAGTAATTTCAAAAACCAAACGCCTCATCGAACTTGCGCTTTTTACAAAATAACTTCATTAACATCACTTTTTTTGGTGTTTGGGCACAAAGTTTCTATATATCATCTTGTGATAAAGTTCGAGAACACTAGTTGGTTCCATTCGATTAACCAAATCAGCTCACTTCTTGCTGATACGCGAGAAAGATAAAACCAAGAAATTAGCTTAACTTTATCTCAAAGAGATTGTGGCAAGGCATGGAGTCCCTATTTCAATAATCTCTGACAGAGATGGTCGATTCGTGTCAAGGATTTGGCAGTCATTCCAAAAGGCATTTGGATCTCGCTTAGATCTAAGTACAACTTTCATCCTCAGCTCGATGGCCAAAGTGAACGCACGATTCAATCCATAGAGGACATGGTTCGTGCTTGTGTGATGGATTTTGGCGGAAATTGGGACACTCACTTGCCTTAGTGGATTTCTCATACAACAACAGTTATCACACGAGCATTCAAGCAGCCCCATTCGAAGGGTTATACGGTCGTAAGTGTCGATCTCCGATATGCTGGGCGGAATCGGGCGACAAGCAAATGATAGGTCCAGAGTTAGTCCAAGAGACTATGGATAATATATCTAAAATCCGAGAACGTATTAACTCGGGACATGCAGAAAAGCTATACGGATAAACGCCGCAAACCATTGTCTTTCGAGGTTGGAGACAAAGTGTTGCTAAAAGTCTCACCTGGGAAAGGGGTACCTAGATTCGGGAAGCAAGAAAAACTCAGCCCGAGGTATATTGGACCATACGAGATATTGGAAGAAAAGACTGGAACCATCGCTTACAGATTAAAATTGCCCGAAACCCTTAGTAACGTCCATGACACTTTTCACGTGTCAAATCTTAAGAAGTGTCTTTCTGACGAGTCACTTATCATTCCCCTGGACGAGATTCATATAGATGACAAACTCCACTTCGTTGAAGAACCTTTTGAAGTTTTGGATTCAAAAGTCCAGAAACGAGGAGGAGTCGTATAAAACTAGTCAAGGTCCATTGGAACTCAAAGCGCGAACCTGAATACACTTGGGAACAGGAAGACGAAATCAAAAGAAAGTATCCTCACCTGTTCGAGAAAGTTTCTACAAAGGATAACATGACTTAAATTTCGGTAAGAAATTTTCTAGAACAGGGGGAGAATGTGACACCCGGCAAAATACCGGTAATTTCATACAACCCGAACAACTGTTATAATATATGTTTACGCGTTTTCAACATGAATTTATTAAATTAAGTCTTAAATGTCTAGGATCGCATAAAGTCATAGCTTAGTATGATAACAATTCTGTTACGATTGAAAACGAATAAAACTATATCCTAGACTAGCGGCAGAAACGCGAACATGCGATACCTGTCAGTATTGGTCGCGGTACAGTCTGACACGATAAAAACAAGACATAAGACATGTCTGCATGAATATTCTATGAAAACGTCGTCTAAAAATAATGTGTGCCTTATACTTTTTGGAAAATTCTATTTAAAAACAAAATTGTCCAAGTCCATAGAAAAGTGCAGTAATCCTGCGGAAGTGTATAGCATTCCGTAGAATGAAACAGTTTTTTTCCAAAAACCCAAAAATAAATATTATTTGTTATAAATAATATAACGGGTATAAGAATGACACAAAACCCGCATTTAAATCTTATTGCGTAAAGCTGCACAACTAGTTCAGTAAACTGCCCGACAACAAAGCCGGTACAGGAACTGTGTCAGAAATAATAAATTTATTAGTCCGGAAGGTTGGATTTATAAATTGGAGAATAAACATGTGCAAAGAACTATTGAATAGATGAATTTATATAAGTAACACACAATACCAATAGTTAACCTGGTAGAAGACCTGAACCGAAATTATCAACCGAACAGCGAAACAATAATTTTGGTGGATTAGTTTTACCTATTATAACATTACTTTAAAATTTTGGATCCTCAAACTTTATAGAAATTAATATATTAAAGTTCCAAGTTCTTAAAGTTTATATAATATACAAAGTTTTAAAATATATATATATATATATATATATATATATATATATATATATATATATATATAAACCAACCCCCCTCCCCCCAATCCACGGTTTTGAGGGTGTGGGGCCCACCAAAATATTTCGGCCACATCAAACCACCACCATCTTCACTTTTCAAAATTCAAAACACCACAATTACAAGCTTGCATGGATAAATCAAGGACTTGTTGAAGCTTGGAAATACATTTGAAGCACCTTAGAAGCACTTGGAGCTCTTGGATCATCCCACCATCTTCATATCTTCATCTTGTTCTTGTTAGCAAACTTGTAAGAATCAAAACTAGCATCTACATTCTAATAGGTTTTGATTTAACATAACGTACAAGTTCATCTTGAATCATACATAACAAACCCACTTGAAAAACAATATGACAAAGTAAAACCATTATTATGATCATATAATTTCTTGGTGATTTTGGATGAACTTGAAATAGTCCTATGATATCTAGCAAGATTCACAAACAAAATGTTATGAACATGGAATTTTGCACTTAAAATGGTTACATGCATCTTATAAAACATGGATGATTATATAAAACTCATGAACTTGAAATTTTTGTGAATGAGTAAATAAAGTTTCCATTTTTGGAAAGAATCATGAGTATGAACTTGTTCTTGGAAGTGTTATAAACACACATTCCTACTTTTCAAGAGTCACCTAAAGTATGAGTTTTTATATAAAATTATGATTTATAAATTTTTGGTGAAAATCATAAATAAAGTTTCATTTTTACAAAGTTGGAGACTACAACAAGTTTATGACACTTTTGTTGGCAAGTTAGGATGATCTTTGATACTTGATGATGTTTTGAGTTGAAAATGATTTAAAAACAAATTTGTTTAAACTTGGGAAAAGTCCATAGTTTAGGGGAAACTATGGCAAAAATTTTATGAAATCGGTTATGATCAAAAAGTGTTAAACGAAAGATTTGGTGACTAGAAACGACTTGGGATGTTAAAACGAGACTAAATGGATTTTTTGATAAGAAAGTATAAGTTCTTTTTTTATAAAGACTATCTAAATTAGTAATGGAAAGTATATATTTTAGATAAAATATATACATTAAAGATCATCAAGTGTCATATAAATATTTTGTGTATATATTATGTATTTAGACCAAGTAGGAACAAATACAAAAATATATAAACACACAAATACAAGAAATTATAGAAACACTTGAAAAATGAAGAATTATAAAAATGGAAGTGTCCATCCTTGGACATAAATAAACAAATCGGACAATTCGGAAAAAATAATATATATGGCACAGACGAAATAAACGAGACAGACAACACGAAATGAATCGGACGACGCGAATAAACCAAACCGACATATAGGAAATAGTCATAACAAGAATACGAGCCGTCACATACACACTTTAAAAATCTTATGTACTAGAAAAATTAATTATATGACATATGTAACAATTTTTATAAAAACTAGATTTTTTAAAAAAAAAAATACAAGTATTATTATTTATAGACCAAGCCCATGTATTTTAGACTAAAAAGTATCCATAAATTAAACTTGGGCTAAGCCTATCTTTCATAAATAAATATGGGCTAGGCCCACTTTTACAAAATACTTGGACTAGAACCATGTTTTAGCTAAATTTGGCTAAAGCCCACTTATGTAAACCCATATGGACAAGCCCACCTCTTTATAAGTTGTTTAGGGCTAAGCCTAATTTTGTAAAACCATTCTTGGGCTAAGCCCACCCTTATAAGAACACATTGGGCTAAGCCACTTTTATGAACCACTTTTGGGCTAGGCCCACCCTTACATGAATAACTTGGGCTAGGACCACTTTTGCAAACCAATTGGGCTTGATCCACTTTAAACAAATCTATTTGGGCTATGCACACTTAAGTAAAACAATTTGGGCTAGGCCCACACACATAAGACAAATTGGACTAGGCCCACACTAAGTAAACCAACTTGGGCTAGGCCCACACACGTTAAAATAATTGGGCTAGGCCCACGCATATGAAAGCAGTTGGGCTAGGCCTACTTATACAAAGTCAACTGGACTTCACAACTAACGTATGGGCTAACATAAATGATAAAGAATATATATATATATATATATATATATGGAAGATATATATGTAAACAAATGAAACAAACGAATACAAGTATAATAACGAATTCAAGATGAGATACTTGTACGATGAACAAACATTAACCTAAGTGTCTAATGAGATTAGAACACTTGTAGGTAATGAAACAAACGAGGAATATATATATATATATATATATATATATATATATATGTAAACAAATGAAACAATCGAATACAAGTATAATAACGAATTCAAGATGAGATACTTGTACGATGAACAAACATAAACCTAAGTGTCTAATAAGATTAGAACACTTGTAGGTCATGAAACAAACGAAGAATCTGAAATCAAAACGAGATTTGCTTGGAAAGCAAATTAGTGAGTTCATGTTTCCCTTTTTATTTAAATGTTTTTATAGTTTTGAGCGCTCGGGGATGTATACATGTTATGATCTGTATAGTTGGGAAAGAATGAAACCAACTAGATCACATGCGAATAGGTGTTTAAAATAAAAGGGGCCATTAATGAATATTCAGGAACCGAGGAACAATGGGATAGATCTATTGGGTGTGACGAGCCCACTCTGAACGGCGATAAAAACTGAACGTTATAGAGTGTTGTTGTGTCTAAAACAGGTGTCTCTGACACAATTAAATTAGTCCAGGATTGGTTACGTACTATTCTCGCATACAGATTTGTGTCCATGGAAAACGCTAATGATCACGCGAATTTCATTATGCTATACAAAACAAAATTACGATTTCAAATGTTTTACAGATTCATTTAATATGATAACTAATAACATGAATTCACCAACCTTTGTTGACGTTTTCAGAACTAACATATATTACATGAAACTAGTGGAAGGCCTTGGGAAAAGTGTGTGCGTGGAATTATGAAGTCAAGTGTTGGATTTCATCCTGTCTTTGGTTCTTATGTTTGTAAACTATGTACTTGAAACTTATGTTTTGAACAATGTTTTCAATGTGTAGTACATTTTCAAATAAACTTATGGTTGTAAACTTTCTTTAAATAGTTGTATGGATGGACAACTTGTTATGTTTTACACGTGTTGTTTACTTGGTTGAATGCAATGATTATCGCTCGGGCCACACCTCGCGATGCTTCCGCTATACCGAAAATCAGGGTGTGACAGACCCGGTATCAGAGCTTCAATTGTAGTGAACTAAGATTCTTTTGGAGTCTAGTCTACAATTCAAAATTATCTTTTTAATAAAAGTCAAGCGTCGTTTGTGAAATTGTAACAAGTGCTTTCCCACGACACGGATACAAAGGTCCAATAGTACTAAATGATAAATTAAAACGATAATGCAAGGACACTATGCGGATTAGTCTTTGAGGTTTAGACATGATAACAAGTAGGTTGAACTTGAAACGATACATGATATAACCTACAATGGAAACAAAATACAATTGCCTAAAAATCATTATAAGTTGTTCATATATGTAAGTTGTACGAATTATTGTTCCAGGACATGTCTTCCAGATCAGATACCAACACCGCGGGTTCTATCTCAGACCCTAACTATATACCATTCGATGACCCTGCCCCACCTGTCATCCTCATCTCCGATGACGAGGTCTCAGATGATGAATTGATGAATATTGATTTTCAGCCATTTGCTCTTCCAGAGCCCGATCCTGCTAATATCCCACCTGAGGATGATGTTCTTGCACTACCTCATTTTCGTGAGATAGTCATTTTTGGTCACCCGAGGGTGAACAGGGTGTTGCCTATGTTCTTGTACCACTTAATGGGTAGATCCTGCTGATGGCGGCATCAATGCTCACGACCATGGCGTTCCCCCTATTTTTGATGTTCCTCCTGTTTTTAACGTTCCCCCTATTGTTGATCCCATTCCTATCGATGATGACGAGGACTTTGTCATTCCTGTCATCCCCGTTGAGCACGTCAACGACAATCTCGGCATCTGTGACGATTTTGATATCGCTCTTTTGGAGGTAGCACAGCCTGATGCCATAGTTGTTGACATTTCATCCCCCGCACCTACTTCACCTCAGAAACTATCACCTGTACATTCCCCTGACACACGGTACCACCACTTACAGTTACCCCTCCGCATTTGTCGATCCTGTTCTACCCGATTTACCCCCTAGCGACCACATGTTTGAGCCTACACCGCCATCACATCCATGGGGATATGTTATGCCCAGTGTTGAACACCCACTACCCCATTTCTCTACTAGGCATGCACATTACACTTTGGGTTCCTTTTCCACTTCAGTGACACAGACTTTTGGTCCCTATTAGGACGCGCATGCTGCTGGACCTTAACATTTTGCCTAAATATTTATACAATATATAAATTTGGTCCCAAGAATTTCCGCCTCCTCGAAACTTTTGGTCAAGCTCCGCCACCGGGTGTGACAACATTTGTAATATATGTTTTGTAGTCAATCCAGTATTTCATCAACCAACAGATCACCTTGAGAATGATTAACATTTTATGTATGACATGGTGCTCTCACAAACTCCCCATGGTCGATATGTGCGTAACACTTCACAGATTGCTTATCTTCTGACCAGTGGTTTGTCTTTAACCCATTTTAACACTCTCCAATCCACACTTCACGTCATTTTGACAGTTTAGCTTGTGGGGGCATATTACAACGCTTGATCCTGGCCTTCACCTCCCTTAGTCTTCATACATACCAATATCACTTTATTGTAGCCTCAATCGGGCTTCATCTTCTCCTTGTTTATTCGGTCTCTTATCTGACTCTTGTATCTCAACACTTGTATCCCCTTCTTATGTAATTGGTACGTGTTGGTTAGAAAATATATATACACAAACAATTCAAGTATTATTTGTACTTCTTTATTATTACTTTCTCTATAGTGATAAGCTCAGTTACAGTTCTTGACCTGCAAGGACAATAGGTGCATATCTTTTGAACCATGACCATTTTGAGCCACATAAACTAATTACAAATAGAATCTTAAGGCCCGGCCTCCGATGCATATTTAGGGTTAATGAGCTTGAAATCTAGTATTATAATATGTATGCATATATTATATTATAAGGGAGCATCGAGTTATGGCTATTTGTGGGAAAGTTAATAAAAAAGAAATAACAAAAGTTGTACTTTGAATCTCGAACAGTGTAACCGGAAGTGGTTTCGATTAAAGAGAAGTACTTCAGGTTCTGTAGCTGTAAGTACTTGTTTATTAACATTTACCAAGTTGAACACGCGGTTCGCTAACCGCCCCAATCTTATTTAAATTCGTAACACTGGTCATCTTGGTTTTGGCACTATGACGCCATACCCTACAAACTAAATTATAGATTATGTAATGTTAAGTATTATAGTAATAGAATAGTACTAATACAGAATAGAAAGGACGAATTTTTTTTGACAGTATTGTGAAAAGGAAAAAATATACACGAAGTAGTTATTCTTGCATCTCTATAGTTATATTAAATACTACACTTTAATCCTCTAAAAGAGAGGTTGAAAGATATGCAGTGACAGAGCTTGAACGAAAAATCAGTGGAGGCCGGACTTTCAAAATCAAAGTCGGTAGGGCTTGAACTCTTAAAAATCCAATATTATACACTACAAAAAAGGTCGAAAATTGTAGGTAATATTAACGCTACGAGCGAGAAAAAGTGGTAGGGGCTGGGGCATCTTCGACCCCAATAAAGCTCCGCCCATGATGATATCATCTATGCTACGGTGTAAACGAGCAGAGCAACTCATGAGTTGTTTAAGATTAGGACGTGTAAAAGCTCTTGAGTCAAGCTTAAACTCTAAGATACATGGATACCCGAGCTTAAATTGAACCCGAACTTCATATAACAAACTCATCTAGGCTCGCGTTGGTCGGGTATGTCTAATCTCAATCCAATATCCGGTTGTAAATTCTTGTCTCATACTCATCCAATTACCCATTGGGTATCGGGCATACGTGAGGGAATCGGGTATACCTGTTAGTGCTTTAAAAATACTCGTTCGGATTTTCATTTATGTATTTTTTTACTTTCCTTTATAATTTTATGTTTTTAAAATCTATACAATATATTAAATTATGATAAACAACATACATATCACCATCACCGTAAAACTATTTGAAAACTGTAAACATATTATAATATAAATCTTAAAAAAAATTATTTTGTATTTCCTAGCATATAAATATGGTAATCAAAATGTATATTTTAAAAGAAAAGTTAATTTTTTAAGTAATAAATCTATTAGAATGAAATATTACTAAACAATAATTAAGGGAAATAAATATAAAAGTTAAGAGTTTTTAGGTATATGGTTCGGGTAAACGGGTATATAGTTTCGGATAATCAATTCAGGTATCGTTGAATCCCATACCCACCTCATACCTGCGAAGTATATATTTTCCCCAATCTCATACCCGTCTCATAATTGTCGGGTATCGGATATACCCGTCCCATATGCTTTGGGTTTCAAGTATACCCGTCGGGCTCAGTTCTTTTTTCCATCCTTAAGTATCAAACTCTTATATGAAAAGAAACAAAAAAAATGAAACTAATTATTTTTAAACTAAATTGCAAGTTACGTCCTTTAAATTTGAACCA
This sequence comes from Scalesia atractyloides, assembly GCA_947069175.1. Classification (NCBI taxonomy): domain Eukaryota; kingdom Viridiplantae; phylum Streptophyta; class Magnoliopsida; order Asterales; family Asteraceae; genus Scalesia; species Scalesia atractyloides. Next base: position 26,415,264 of record CAMTDV010000005.1, read on the forward strand.
AACTAAAAACGTTGTCCTTTAACTAACGAAACTACACTAGATTTACTATATGTTATTATTTCTCATTAGGCGGTATCCTTTTGCCCTAACTCAGTTATTTTTTTATGTTAATTTTTAACACGTGTCACTCATATGAGGGCGTAAGGGTGATTTTCACTAACTATTTAGAGTAAATTGTATTTTATGTCCATTAAGTTTCAACAAAATTTCAGACGTTGTCGTTTAACTAATGAAATTACAGTGGATGCCCTTTATGTTTCAGATTCTATACGTGTGGTGTCCTTTTGTTATAACTCATTTACATTTTAACGTTAAGTCAGGTCATGTGCCACTCAAATGAGGGCATACTTATCATTTTCACTAAATAAATAAAAAAAATATAATTTAAAAACTATATATATATATATATAATACACACATATAATAACAAAATAACCCACCTTACTATTTTTTTTTCTTTAGCAAAACCATCACCCACAAAAGTGTAATCGCCAACCACCACTTTCATCATATCTCTCTCTCTCATCACCATCATCTCTCCATGTCATCATCGCTTGAAACCCCAAATCACAGAGGTTGATCTCAATAATCCACACCAACTATCAACAATAACACTCAAGTTCTATAAAATCAACATCCAAATTGATCATTATGTCCTCATTTAGGTAACACATGACCAGACTTAACATTAAAATATGAATGGGTTATAGCAAAAGGACACCGCCTGTATAGAATCTGAAACATAAAGGACATTTGTTGTCATTTGGTTAGTTAAAGGAGCCTGAAATTTGGTTGAAATTTAAATGACGTAAAATGCAATTTACTTAAGATATTGAGTGACATTGTACTTTCATGTGAGTGGCATGTGTTAAGAGTTAAATGAAAAAAAAATAATCGAGTAAGGCCAAAAGGACACCGCGTGGTTAGAAATAATAACATAAAGGAGATCTGATGTAATTTCATTAGTTAAACGACTATGCCTACAATTAAGTTCAAACTTAAAGGATGTATATTGTACCCTTATTTTTATTAACTTCATAGTTATATCACAGAAAACATACTTAAAAATACATACACTTTAATCTCCTAAAAGAGATATCAAGATGATATCATCTATGCCAGGGTGAAAACGAGTAGAGCAGCTCATGAGTTAATTCAAGATTAGGTGGATAAAAATTTCAATGGAGACCAACTGAAACTTCAAGAAGCATGCACGCCCGAGCATAAATTGATCTCGAACTTCATATAACAAGTTCATTTAGACTTGTGTGCTTAAAAAAATATTGGGTACTAGGGCGACTTGTCGATCTCGCTTCGGGTACCCCATACCACCAACACCGGCATCGGTCGTGCGGGTAGGGGTTGGGGTAGTGGTTAGGGTTATAGAAGCCGAGAGAGTGTGCGTGAGAGTAGGAGAAAGTTAGATGGAGTAGTGTGTAAGGATAAGAGAGTGGATTAAAATGGTGAGGTCCATGCTTTGGAGTAGTGGTATCATCAAATTGGGTGTTTTAGCGTAAGGGATGAAAAGAGTGATGTGGCACTGCAGGATTGGAGAGTGTTTGGGTACGTTGGGGTAGTAGTGTCACACCCCTAAGTTATGGTGTGGGATCAAATATGAAGTATAGTTTCATGAAAAGGAAAAGAAGCAACAATAAAGTAACATGTGATAAAGAAGAAAAAACATAGAGATTAGCATTTTAGTCCACCACAAATTAGTCTTAATTAATCCTAGATCTAAAAAAACCCACCACCACTTCACCACCACCACCACCGCTCCACAACCTTTCATGTAAACACCAATGGCGGATCTAGAAAATCTTTATAGGGGCAACATTTCATATAAAAAGAGGTAACGAAATCGAAAAAACGTCAAAATTTTTCAAAATTTACACTACCGTCAGAACGTCAACGGGTAGCGAAGACTACCCCTAGTACCATGCTAGGTCCACCCTTGTCATCTCCTCTGTATCCCTCGCCACTGTTCATCATCATCTTCCAATGCACAATTGTGTTTAAAAAAAACACAATGAAGTTCAAAGCCACAATTGTATATTTTTTAAACACAATGAAATAAATATGTACAAGCCTTTGCTTGAAAACACAATTAAAAAAAACACAATTAAATTACTATGTAATCTAGCTTTCGATTAAAACAGGATGCTAAAATACAAAGAACTAGTACCTAGTTCATTGTGTTTTTTTATATATGGATATTATACTCGTTTGTAAGGTAAAAAATCGTTTTATAGTGCAATTTTAAAAAAAATTGTATTGAAAGTGTGATTGATGTTTTAGAAAAAAAATGTTAGAAGTGGAAGGGAGAGAAAAAATTATCTTGAACGGACCATATTACCTCTTAAAAATTTAGACGTCTCTTTTGTATTTGATGAATTCCATCCCTTTAATTTAAGCATCCATTATCCAATTTAGTGGCTACGATGATTTCCTACAAAAACACAACTTCTCATTATATCATAACCCTGTAAGTTATTTGATTAGGCAAAGCTCCTTAATGCTCTATTAGAGCATTCACATGGATTTATTATATTTGTGTGAGTGTGTTAGTTATTATATAAGGAATGGTTGTGAGTGAAGAAGAGAGAAAATGTTACTTTTCATCTAGAAATATACGGGAATACGGTTCATCCCTTATATTTTTTTTAATATTTTTGAAAGTGGTTGTGAGTAGAGGAGACATAAAATGTAATGATAAAGGTATAAAAAATATTATTTAATTCCCCTGAAGAGAGAAAAAGTAGTGTTTTTAGTGTAGTTATATGGATATGGAAAAGGAATTGATTGTGAATGCTCTTAACATTGGATTCTTTATCCATATATGTATAACTTAGGGGTGTAAACAAGCTGGGCCGAGCCTAAGCTCAACTGGGCTCGAGCTCGGCTCGTCACGTTTTTATAAAGCTCGAGCTCGGCTCGGTTCGAGCCTACTTATTTGAGCTCGAGCTCGGCTCGCGAGTAAAACCCAAAGCTCGAGCTCGGCTCGAGTTATTTTAAGAACAACCTCAGACGAACTAAAAACTCGGCTCGAGCTCGCTTCAATATCGTTTAAACGAGACAGCTCGGCTCGAGCTCGACTCGCCAATGTTATCATCATTATTGTTATATTATATATAAAATAAATGAATTTTTGTTTGGGCTCGTTTAGGCTCGTGAGCCTAAGCGAGCTTTGTATTTCGGGCTCGAGCTCGGGCTCGATAACTTAACGAGCTCTATTTCAGGCTCGAGCTCAAGCTTGGCTCGTTCGAGCTTTTGACCGAGCCGATAACGAGTAGCTCTCGAGCCTCTGGGCTTGTTTACACCCCTAATATAACTACACTAAATTTTACTAGTTTTTCTTTCTTATTTTTATATAAAAAAAATTTATACCTTTATTATTATTTTTTCTCTTTTCTCTGCTCACAACCACCTTTAAAAATATTAAAAAATTTATAAGAGATAGAACATTGTTTCCCATATATTTACAAATGAACACTATCATTCTCATATTTTTTTTCTCATCCACTCACAATTACTCAAAACCACTCACAACCATTTCTTACAAATATAATTAACTCACTCACAAAATATAAGGGATCCATTAGTGATAAAGTGTTCCTAAAGCATTCTTAACACTAACTCTTATAATCATTAACTTCAAACTTTTCGTAAAAATCCCTCTATTGTTCACAACTTATCACCAGTCTCAACTCAAGTGGTCTTTTAAAAGTAACTCACATTTCATTGTAAACTTATTAGCAATTTTCTACTCTAACAGTAGTAACCAACAAGTCCAATTATTGTTTTTAGCAGTAACATTTCAGTGTGAACTTTTATTAGCAATTTTCAACTCTAAAAGTAGTAACCAACAAGTCCAAATATTAGCACCAAATCAGCTAGATTACAAGATCTTAGACTTAATGTAAACACTACAAATTAGAGGATTACCAGTGACATAAAGATTGTCACTTATAAGTCGGACAAGATTACATCCGTCTTTAACTGATCCGTGAAATTTCATGGGAAACCCAGTTTGGGTTAATGACGAATGTTAAAGAGTCACTTCATTGACAAACCAAAATGGATCAGTGATGAAAAATTGACCAATTTACATATCACCGAAAGATCTCCTAGGTATGTTTCACTTATATATCACTGTGGTCTCTTATCCAAATCTTACCATATAATTTTGTAGGCAATAAAGGGTGATTGTAAGGGGGTTGGGTCTAGTGTTGTTCCAAAAAATATTCTATAGCGATGAATTAGCGGCTGGCAATAGGATATTAATTTCCTTTTATTTTTGTTCCGTTTGATTAAAATCTTCTTTTTTAATTATTTGTTAATGTCAATATTTTTTGTTTTACTTTTACCTTTTGTTTTGTTTAATTATAATCATCTTTTTATTATTTGGTAGGCTGAATGTTGTGACTGTTATCCCACGACAAAGATTGTTACAAATGGGACGTTTTGGTATTTTAGGACTTTTCTGACGGTAAATAATAAAATTTCCACCGTGAAAAATGTATACTTTTGCCAAGTCATCGCAATCATCATCCAAAATGCATTTAAATCAATTTGTTTGTCTTGCCATTAAGGATGTATTCAGTTTTGATTTGCCATCAAGCTGTGCCCAATATCGAACGCGTAGATACAAAGCTCTTTACCACTTGATATGCATATGAAAGTGAAATGTAGAACAATTGATCAACCAAGTTACAGCAACGAGAAAGATAACCAGAACCAACGAATGAGCAAGAATACAACAAACTTCTGATGGTGTGTTATGTGTATACATGTAGAGATAGAGATAGAGAGAGAAATAGAGTTAGCAAGCAATAAGAAACGTAAGCTTCTCGATGGCTGGAAATAACCTCCTTAAATAGTTGAAGAAAATCTTAGAAAATATATACATTCTATATGTTTAAGGAAAACTATTTACCTTAAAATAAGATATAAATCCTATAATGATAATTATCATAATATAATATGATTAAATATTTTTTATCTAAGAATTAGCGTATTGTGCTTTAAAACTTAGCATTAAGATGCTTAAATAAGCCAGCTTTTTTCACATTATTTTAAGTTTTACATGCTAACCTATAGACTCTAAAATAATTTAACCTAAACCCCTTTTAAACCTTCAAATCATAGAATTATAACTACAGAAAAAGGGCAAAAAACAAACCTTAGTAATGTGAACGCATTCGCCGTTATTTCTTGGGTTCTAAAACAAAGTGAGTTAGTCTTCAGATTAGTGTGTACTTTAGAAATTAAAATATGTTAATCGAAGAACCAACAATTCTCTATATTTTTTTAAATAGGTGTATAGGTTTAACCTTGAATAGGTGTATAGGTTTACTCTTGAAAATAATATATCCTAACATGCTTTAAGTTTATTATTAATTTGAGGAAACAAATAGAAAAATGTTTACATATAAAAATATTTAAATAAGAAGTCCTAATTTTACCACAATATTTCATGTAAATCAAAGTTGAATAAATGCTAGTTAATAGTTCTTAATATTTTCTGAGTCACAAAGGTATACATAAAATTACTTTTTTTTTGTAGTTCCTAATGATGTCAGGACCCGACAATATGTCAATATGTCCACCCTACCGTTTAGAGGCCCCACTTACAGGTCTCATGTCTCACAGTAATGTCAAGAAATTCAGACCAAACTTCTAGAGCTTATATCAATACACTTTGTTAAATTCAATTTGAGCGGAAATTAGATCATTGATTGTTTCATCATGAAAATCTACTCCACGTAAAACCGCCACTCATCCACCTCCCCCGCATTGGCATCCTTGTCGATCGTCGACAACCCCTATTGTGAACGATCTAGCATGTTCCGAAGTCCAAATACACGACATGATGCATGTTAGTTTGTACGGAACATGATTTTTTTTGCAAGATGGGGGTTAAAATGCACCATTAATCAGTAAGGGATTCGATCTGTCCAACTGCTACAGAGATTCAGAAATGTCAAAGGCGAGGGAGTTAGGCTGGCGGATATGGGGGCCATCCCTGAGTCATCGAGGATTGGCTACACCACCCCTTTGGCCCGTTGACGTCCCTTTCGCGCCTCACCATGCATGTGATGAGCCCCTTGGTCAAATAAAGCCGTTACAACAGCTACTTTATAAAAAAAATAATCTTTTTTAATATTAACCAATCATCTCTAAAAAATATACTCACCCAAACTCTCTAAAAAATCCAAACTCTCTAAGAAAAAGATCAAACAATGTCTTCTTTTTCTTTGTTTGTAAAAAATCATCTCTCAACAAAAAATTCAAACAATGCACTTCTTCATCTTTGTGGTGTTTTTCATCTTCCGATGAAGCCGTACAGTTTTTTTGTAAAAACTATAATGCAAACGGCACAAATGATCATCGAAGAGGAAGAAACCATGTCACAGCCACAAACAAGGCAAGCGGCCATAAACAAAGACCGAGAAGGCTAGTTCATATTTGTATTTATAGATTTTATGTCGCTATTATATTTTGTATTAATATTAATAATTTATTTTTATTGTAACTTATTACATAGTTATTATATTTTTGTTTGTAATGTACGTGTAGGTACCTACGATAGATTGGTGGCCGATTACTTTGCTGACAAACCCTTGTACACGGGTGCGATGTTTAGACGCCGGTTCCGAATGAATCGCCGACTGTTCTTACGTATAGGTGTGCACAATAGATTGGTGGCACATCATTGAAAACCTAGCAACTGTTTTTACACCAAAAAAGTTGTGATACTATATGTATGCTTGTATCTTATTGCATAACATGATTATCGAACACGAAGATAGATCGATTTGTGATTTGGACGACGAGGTTAACGAGAATTAAGCGAAGAACAACAAGATTTAAACACATTCTTATTATAGAACGTGTACATACATCAAAACCTTTAAGCGGATTTGATGGAATACATTTAGAACTTCGCATACCACGACCCCCGATAACGACTATTTTTTTAATTAATTTTTTTAAGTTTATATTTTATTTTTTTAATGTAATGGAAGCTATATTATTAATTTTGGTATTTGATTCAGTTTTACTTTTATATATATTGAATATTATTTAACAAAAAAATATTAAAAAAATGAGGCGCTATCACTTGGATGAGGTGATGACCCCCGATGACATGGTCGCTTACGTAACGGTTCATCACTGTTCATCACCAAATGATGAACCACCTCCACACCCACTATTAGATATGGCAATGAGTTGTCTTATCACCATTAATAATTGACACCCACCAGTCTTAGGCTAGTTGGTATGGGTGATAAGCCTCTCTTTTTTTGTTAATTAATACTAAACATATATAAAAGTAAAACTAAGTTAACTACTAAAATTAATAATACAGCTTACATCACATTAAAAAAATAAAACCTTAACTTAAAAAAATACAAGATTACTTAAAATTAAAAAAAATAGTGAAAAATTACTAAATTTAAAAAAAACTACAAAACTCATTTTTGGCGATTTTTTCTCTCGTTTTTTGTAAAATATAGCGGTTTTCTTTCATTTCTTAAGTTTCTTAAGTAACCTTGTATTTCTCACACGACCTAACCCTATATATATATATATACAAGGAGATCACTGATGTATTACTTTATAAGAAAAGTGTAGATATCGAGAAATCTCAAGATAGTATTTTAAATACGTTTCAAGTTCCAACATGAAAGAGGCCTAAGGCTGCTTCTTGATTTGGGCAATCCAATAAAATTCTCTTCAAACGACGAACTACATTTTTAGCAGAAAAGCGAAAACAAAACAACTCAAAGTTAAATGAATATAAACTAGAATTTTTATAATCTTCAAACGACGAACTACACTTTTAGCAGAAAAGCGAAAAAAAACACTCAAGTTAAATGATTATATTACTAGAATTTGTATAAGCTTCAAGATTGTGAAATTACATTAATATGTTATTCGTTTTGTCCAAATTAATATTTTTAATGGTTGATTGATTTTACATTAAATAAAACTACTAAATAAATCTATTCTAAACTCTATATGGGTTAAGTTATTTTACAAAGGCTCTTAAAAATAAGAAGTCTACAAAGATACAATAAGATCACACAAGATGACACAATTTTGAGCAAGATATAACACAAAGCCGAAAAATATAACACAATGTGGAGGAAAGAAGACATAATGAATTGCAAAAAAGACACAATTACGCAAATATAGAAAATACACAACGATAAATAAAAGAAACAATGATAATAAACAAAAATTCTAAAATGTACAACGTATAATGCAAAAGTAAAAACTAAACTCCCACATCATAGAGTTCGATGAGATGGTTACAATGACGCTTAAATGAGGTCAATCGGAGTCTGTTTAATACCCTTTGTACGACTTCTTATTTTTAGAAGCCTTTGTATTTGATTCTAAACCACTATATATAGTTGGCAAAATACAAATAAATAATCTAAGGAGCATACAACTCTATTATATTTGGCTATTTCACGCCTCTAATTCAGTCCGTTTCATATCTGGAAGAAAAAGAACCTCAAATGGGAAGTTTTGTTGAAGTTATTCACCAAAATAAATATATGAAACGTATTAGGATTATCAATTTCGATGTGTAATCTGAAAATGCCTTGTTACACCCCATTAAGTTAAGTGAAGAGAAAAAAAAGATGGTATAACAAACTTATTTGTTAGCAGATCATTTGAACATGTCAATTTGTTGCTTATTCAAACTGATGTACAACACTCCATATATAAAACCAAATATAGAATTTTGATAGTTCATAGCTAAGTATAAGGGTGAAGTCCTATTATACCTGATTCGCGCATTGCTCAAAAGATTCTGGCCACTTCTATCATTCGTAGGTTGAAGAGGGCCTCAATAAAAGGTCTACAGAAATCCAACGAAACATTACTAATAAATTCAATGACAAAAAACCGCATATGCCAGTAACTAATCACTTGCTATGTCACAAGATAAAGACGAGTGAGAACTGAGAAGGGTCGATGTCCAACCGTCAAAGGGGGTGAGAAGAAGCATGGTACCCACAATCATAGGTGGGTGAGAAGGGTCGATGCTCTTCTATCATAGGAAGTAGAGAAGCAGATTTCCGACCGGGGGTTGAAAACGTATATACCCAAAAATTTCTATACGAAAACTAGATACTCTCTACTACTAAGCGAAAAGTTCAGGGGTCGGCCGCCCCCCTCCCGCCCCAACTATGTTGCACCCCTGATCATTAAACACAAAGGAGAGACTAACCATTCATTCACATTATGAAACTCACCAATTACATACCCTGTGATAAGGGATTTATGAGGGTTTAACAAGTGTATAGGCATGGGCGGAACTAGAGGAGATCTATGGCCCGACAATCTTTTCTAAATAGAGGAGGTATCTAACAGGTTTGACATCCCAAATTGTTGTCGTGATAAGAAGTGATGTACACTAATTCTGTTATACTAATCACCGAACTTGCTCCATTCGAACCCATATTGGAACTAATATTTGCTGCTGCAGAATAAACTAATTTAAAAATGGGATAACATGCTCAATAAGGTAGGAGTTCTAATATCACAAGTGTTTCTTTGTAGGAGCACCCACAAATTTGATCAATTACTATTTCCGCTTTGTGACCAAACATAGATATATGTTAACCTAATTAAAACGTATACTTCTGCCGTTTACTTATTTAACATAAAGTTCAACTCCTACTAATCAATGATGAATATCTATATATATTATTACACATAGGGCACAATCGTTTTTTATCAAATATAGGAATCTAGATTTTAGAAAAGATAGTCAAGGGAGCTCCCTTCAGTCCAAGCACAGAAAGAAAAGGGTTAGATCTGACTCCCGCATCATTCACGCATTCACAATAGGTCAACCCTTGTCCTTCCTACTGTGTTTGTATGAATGAGTCGGCAGCAAATCCATACCCTCTATCCCCCTATGAGTGGGCTGAAGGGAGCTCCTTTTGAACCACTTTCAATAAAATAAACAAAGTTGTAAACAGACATATGTATTCATACTATAACTCCAGTTCATAAAGAATATAACCCTAGGGTTAATCGGGCTAGATGTTTCTAACGATATGAAAATAATGACAAAAAATATAAGTTTTAAAAAGTGTCCAAGAAAACCCTAGAGAAAACGTATGATGAAAAACAAAATTAAATCAATACCCTAATTCAGGGTTCCAGAAAATTAAATATTAACATTTCTTACAAAATTAAAATAATTCCAACAACAATAATGGAGTGTGAATTTGGGGACAGTCTAAATCTTGTAATCTAATTAAACCCTAAAATAATAATAATTTTAGAATAAAGTTGAAGCCAATAATTGCTAAAAAATATAAATAAGACAGGATGATCTTTCTATTTGTGCAAGTAAGAATAATTTAGCCTTTTATCAACAAACTAGTCGATGATTTTAAGGAAAATAAAGTTGAAAACAAACTTAGTATCAAACAGAAAATACCTACATCACCAAGAAGCACATATTGGTAACCTGCTGACAAGAAACCCTAACCCTAAAGAAAAAGAAAAATAAAAACCAAAAATCTTTTTATATATAAAAAATACCACCATAAAAACCACTTAAACTAAGTCTACCCATATCATAATAACAAGTAACTAAAGAAAATGATCATAGATTATGTAAACAATTATGCCACATAAGATCATGCAGCACAAATGGTGTCTTTTTGTGTTAGGAACAGAAAGCTATAGCTTACAGAAGAAAACTTAAGGGTTTTTGATGGGCGAAACCGCCATTGATGTATCTTGTTTTGAAGATCTGGTGACAAAGAAGATTTGGAGAAGAAGAACAGCAAAGAAGTGAAAATTGGAGTAAAAATGAAGAAAGAAAATAGGAAAATAATAATAATGATGATGAGAAATGAAGGGTGAGAGCAGAAATTACGGAAGGGAAAACTGGGTTTTATAGAAGAGGATGAAAGATGATGGGTCGCTGTCCTCATAAGAGTTTGAAATTTTCTGATTATTAATAAATTAAATTAAAAATAAAATTTAAAAGACAGACATGAAATAAGATCTTTACCAATCTAGCTGAGATAAAGTTACTTTCGTTTTCTGCTTTTATTGTCTACAAGTACACGCGCGCGTGTGTATGGATGGATATGCATACAAATACCTATTATTGAAATTCCTATCTCACACTTCATTTGTGGATGATTTGTATATACATGTATGCCAATACAAATGCCTATTAGTGAAGTTCATATCTCACACTTCATTTGTGCATGACTTCATTTAGAGAAAATTGTTATTTTCCTCAATGAGGTTTAATCAAATATACCATTATGGTTTATTCTATATTTTTGTGTTCCTTTCGTCCTTAACATTACTAAGACATGTCATATTCATTCAAATTGTTAATTCTCTTTAAGATCATGGGGTGGTTCTCCTTCTCCCACCTTCACAGCACCACCTTTTCCTTCCCTATCCTTTTCACCCATCCATCTCCATTCAATCATATCAAGGGAGAGAGAATGAATAAAGAGATAGATAGAGAGAATCAAGAGAGAGAGAGAGAGTGTGCTTCCGGGCACACAGGAAGAAGCTCCCTATGGCATCAATATCTGGACCAGGGGGTGGTGGTCTTGCCGATACCACACCCAATGGTCTAAGAAAGTCAGTTTACTGAGAAGTAAAATGGTCACTTTAGATATTTTTTTTAGTAGAGAAGTAAAATGGTCACTTTAGATATTTTTTGTTTTTTTTTTTAGTAAAAATTGTCATTTCTATCCTGTGTTTGGTAAAAAATGTCACTTTCATTTAATAGTTTCTTTTGTCATCCAAAATCATACGACATAGGATGTCCATTTATGCATGTCTTAATGATAAAGACATGATATACAAGACGAACATGTACAAACTTTCATTCATTCAAATTGTTGGTTTGACCTTGACAAACGTGATGTTTTGTATTGCTCATGCATTTATCTCTATCGTAGAAGACTCGGTCTATACCGATCGTTCTTTGGTTATAAATGCATGAGCAATACAAAACATCATGTGTGTCAAGGTCACACGGACAATTTAAACAAATGGATGTTTGTACATGTTCATCTTGTAATTTATGTCTATCATCAAGACATGCGGAAATGAACGCCATATGTCGTACGATTTTGGATGACAAAATAAACTAGTGGATGAAAGTTGCATTTTTTATCAAACCACAAGGACAAAAATGATATAGTTTATTCTTAAAAAATAATATATAAAAAAGAGATGTAAAATGACTATTTTACCTCTCAGTTAATTGACTTTTTAAGAGAGGTAACAAATTAGATGAAACTAAAATGTTTTGGATACGTAGGGACGAAAGAAGCAGAAAAATAAAAAATGAGGGCATATTTCATCAAATCTTAGGGCCGAAAATGATAGCTTATGCTTTCATTTTATCTTGATGAGTGATCTCTTTCAAACAAACATCAAAAAAGAAAAAACTTATTTTGTGTTGGTAACGTTATAAAATCTATTAATACATGTTCGTAAATGCCACTTGTGAGTTTTGAAAAAAGAGAGGAGAGAATAGACGGTCCATGTAAATGAAAGAGAGGGAATAAAGATCTGTGTGAACGTGGCGTCCATGAGTGAGAGGAAGGAATATGTTTGCATGGAGATGGGGAGACGCCTTGAGTCCTATGTAGGTGATGGCCTGGTTTTTTCATTTTTAATATTCTTTTATCAACAAACTAACATAATCTTAAATATTCATATGATTACACATGGTGAAATTTAAACCCTCAGATTAAAGATAAATTTAATGAAAAGTATATGATTTTGGTGTTTATGTATAGCACATAATCTTTATTCTAAGTTACAAGTCCGTATGAGGAGTATATCAAATATTTACAAAATTTAACATATCTTTTATATGTAATTTTTTGAAATGAAATTATAGTATGACGATTTTAAAGATGTTCATGTCAATATATGGATAATGAAGTCCATTTATAACTAAAAGAGTTAAATGCTTGGTTGGTCCCTGTGGTTTGCTATTTTTACAGATTTGGTCCTAATGATTCATTAATTACAAAATTGGTCCTAATAATTGTAATTTTTACACTCAAGTGGTCCTTATCACTAACATCTATTAAATTTTTCAGTTAAGTTAATATTAAATGACCAAATTGCCCTCAACAATTAAAAAAACAAAAGAAAATGAGCCCACCCTATCATCTTCTTCTTCAACCCCCTCCCTAACATTATCCACAACCAAAATTCTCGTGAATTCATCTTCCCAGTGAATTTGTCATCTAAAGCTATTAATTAACATTTAAACTATCTCATTGACTAAATCCGAATAACAAAAATGATACAAAAAACGTAGATCATGATTACAGATGTACAAACAGAAGTCAATTTAAAACCTGATCGCCATCAGAAGGCATAGCATCACCACCTCCTGGTCTTATCACAGCCTTCATCAATCCTCATCAGAAGTTGATTTCTTCTTGTTCGGACAGAGTGGGAGGGGGTTGAAGAAGAAGATGATGAGGTGGGCCCATCTGAAGTTGATTTCTTCTTTCCGGTCGTCGGAAGTTATGCAACATATTAACGTACACAGCTGACTAGTAAAAATCTAGACTTTTACATGAGATTTACACCTCCACATGTTCTAGCGAGCAGCTTTTCCGGTCGTCGGAAGTTATGAACTGGTGGTGGTGGCGGTGGCGGTGGTCATGGGTTTGAGAGAGAGGAGGAAGAAGATGGTGTTGTTGTTGTGGTTTTAGAATCAGAAAAGGAAAGAGTGAGAGAGAGATCAGGGTGAAGAAGATGATTATTTATTTATTTATTTTTGTTTTTTAATAGTAAGGGTAGTGTGGTAATTTTATATAAACTTAACTGAGAAACTTAACATGAGTTAGTGATAAGGACCACCCGAGTGTAAAAATTACAACAATTAAGACCAACTTTGTAATTAGTTAACTATTAGGACCAAGTCTGCAAAAATGGCAAATCACAGAAACCAACCAGACATTTAAGTCTAACTAAAATGATTAAAAAAAATATAAGTTCAACTACAAATGAAAAATGAAGGTCTTTCCTTTGTAAAAAGGCGTTAAAATTACATTATAAAATCTTACAACCATACGAAAGTATATTTATATCCCCTCTGTCGATACTCTAATCATAGTTATTGCTACATTCGTGACCAACAAGAATTCCTTGACTTGCAACCGATATGCACTCAAATTGATGATGTGTGGGTGATATATACACACACACGCATACACACAAAGCGGTGATGTTACTATTGTGAACTAAGGTTGTAACTCGAGACATATAGTATTACAACAAGAGCATGTGGCTTTGTGTGTTAGCAATCACATGTTTTGAATGCTACATGAGTGCATGGTACAGACGTGCATTTTGAGTGATGACAAATGTTTAGAAAAGGGTCGAAGAGTGAGTTTTGTCGTAGTGTAAAGTTGATGTATTCGATTTCATTTTGTGAAAAGTAGATTATGCTCACAGTTATGAATTGTGTTTAAACAAAACAACTGTGTGTAAGCTTTCAGTAGTAGATGTCATTCACAAGAAATGGGAAAGAGATCATAACGTGTGTTAAGCAGAGGCACCATGATTGTGAAGAAGAAAGTTTGAGTGAGTAGTTAATAAAATGAATGACGTGCTTGTAAATATTGCTATAGCCTATAGATTAAGCCACTAAATCTCACATTCCTACCAATCTTGTTTGTCAGCATGAGTTGGATGTTTTGAAATAAGTTCACTTTGCCGACTACCCTGGCCCCCCTAAGTGACACAATCGACACTTTGCTGGAAAGTCCGGGCTCTCAAAGGTGGAAAAGATTGGTGGATACAGCAGCCATGGCGGTGGTGTGGCGCATTTGGCATGCAAGGAACTCGAAAGTCTTTGAACATAATTTATTCTCGTTCGAAAGTCGATGAAGCTTATAAAAGAGGATGCGCTTCTCTGGATGTCTAATCGGTCCAGTTCCACCCCTCCCCCTGCGTGGGATAAATGGGTGGAGTTTGATGTTTTTGATCTATTGCAATTTCCTTTCGGTTCATTTTGTATCTTTTTCTCCCGCTCCTTGTTGGGCTCTATCTATTTATATATATAGCGTGTTTGCCATTAAAAAAAAGTTCACTTCGCCTTGGCCATTATGTAGTTGGTAATATAATGAAACATGCGACAACTCTACTCCTTGTTTGAACAAATCAGTTGTATGATTTGATTGTTATGAACGAAGGTAAAGCCAATAAATTCAGAAAAGCGACTCAAATTTTGTTGGAACACTTTGACACGATCCAAGGTGGATAAGTTAGTCGAGGAATACCTATGTTTAGAGCATACAAAAAAAAACTAGATAAATATGGATATCTTAGATACATCTTTCATTTGCCTAAATATGTTAGCCAAGAGAAATTGAAGAGAAATCATTGTATTTTTTTTATAACCCGAATACCAAGAGTTTGTTAACCCACCATATTACTTAATTTGAATACTACTAGAAAACTACTACTATTCCTACGTCAATTTTCGAAAAGTTAGTGAACATGTGAGAGTTTGAATTGAAAAGAAAAGAGGTGAAAAGTTGTGAAATGAATAATTAAGTATTTGTGGACTCATTGAATTTTAGCGCATATCTCTCCTCCCACACAGACAACAAGCCATCCCCCCCTTCACGGATGGATTTTGGCCAAGAACCAGGTACTTCCTCTTCCTTCCACCTAAAGGTCCACGTATGGATGCTCTTAATCTAAAGTTCTATTTTAACCATTACTAAAATTATCATGAACCATGGAAACGTCAACGTAACTCACCATTACCCATTTTGAGAAAGATATAATATATAGTTAGAGAGAAAGACGTATTTTAACACAAAATAAAGAGATTTTAAACGACTAGATAGTTTTCATACAAATCAAAGATGATTTGAGAAAGATATAAAAAAGGTGGAACAAAAGACACTATCTTAAATCGAAATTAACATGAGTACATAGTTCTCGTGTAAATCAGAGATGATTAGGGAAAACATGAAGAAAATAATCGTCATGACTTATGATACTAGGACTAGGACTGTTTTTATTTAGAAACACAAAAGAATTAATAAAAGTATTTTTCGTATTCTAATATAAGCCTATACTCTTTTATTATAACAAAGAGCACACATCCAGCAAGTGGCTGACAATTACATTATAATCCACCCCAACATTACATTCCTCAAATAAAAGCCACACCATCTAGATTAAAAAATCAAGGAATATGAATTTTCTATAAAATAAATAAATTCAGTAACGCGTATGATTTAAAACAGACGGTGACAAATCACATACAGAGACAACACAGTCAGATAAAAATGAGTAAACTGTGGAGTGAACTATGCAGTCATCATACTCTGATCCTTTTATGGGAAAAGAACTTTTGAAAGTGACGAGGGTATTTTTGACCATTTCATCACACCAGTGTTTCTTCTCTTTAGGATTTAATTTATGGCACTTCTACTGTTTCTGACTTGCCTCATTTCCTAGATTACCCTCATACACTCTGACATGTTTTCTTTTTACCATTTTGTGACGATAACTTTACCTAATTAGTACGTATATTGTCTATTCAACACACATTTTGTCTATTTCTAGACCCTGAAAGCGTTGGCCCAAGCTTGGCGTTTCAGGGACAGACCTATATGCTGAGCTTTGGTCAAAGCTCAGCGTGGTAATACTCCGAGCTTTGCCGAAAGCTCGGTGTTTTGATGGTTTTTTAATTTTTTTAAATTTAATTTTAATTAAAAAACGCATCTATACTTGTCGAGTTTTGACGTATTTTGTTATTACACGTCATTTTATGAAGTATATGGTCTATACGGCACGTTCCGGATAAGTTCGGTTACGTGTATTGCCGTATTCCATGATTTCATATGATTCTGTTTTGATTTCACTTGTAGTCCAACGTGCCGTTTTGTATGTATGTGCGTCCTACCGGATCAGTACTTGACGTATTTTGTCATTAAATGTCGTATTATGGCGTGTATTGTCACTATTGTTCTGTATTATCGCGTATTTTGGCCGTATGGGTCGTGTCAGTGACATTCGGTATAGTGACTTTTATTGTCTGTAAGTGTCGTATTAGTGCGTAGATTGATTGTTATGGCGTATCATGTTTCTATTAGTCATATTATGGCGTATTTTTTTAAAGATGTAAGGTCTTTTTAACAATACATATAAATACTTCTTAACCTTACCTTATATTTGGAATGATTCGAACGCGTCAGTTTTTGTAAGATCAGCAAACACTTTATTACTAGATTACACCATGTCACAGATAAAATGGAACTTTAAAAACCGGATCTTAATACCATACACACTTGCACACACTAAAATAGATGCATGGATGTCGATTCTCGATGCACAATTACGGTAAACTACCATGATCTTTTTACCATTTATTTGGGTTCACTCGTCAGAGAGGATTACCACCGGTGGGCGGCAGTGATCACGGCGTGGTAGAAAGTTTAGAGAAATTATTCCGCTTAATCAGGTGCTTGCAGTAATTTGTAAAAATTGTTATTCATAAAATGACGTGTAATAACAAAATACATCAATCCCTTTTAAGTTTCTTTTTAGCTCTCTACTCAAATCCTAAATCTACATAAACTAATACGACACTTACAAATACCGTATATCACCGACACGACCCGTACGGGCAATATATGCAATAGTACGGAGCAATAGTGACAATACACGTCATAATACGACATTTAATGAAAAGATACGTCAAGTACTGATCCGGTAGAACGCGTATACATACAAAACGACACGTTGGACTACAAGTGAAATTAAAACAAAATCACATGAATCATGGAATACGGCAACACACGTAACCGAGCTTATCCGGAGCGTGCCGTATAGACCATATACTTCATAAATGTGTGTAATAAAAAAACGTCAAAACACGACAAGTATAGGTGCGTTTTAATTAAAATCAAATTTAAAAAAATAAAAAATCACCAAAACACCGAGATTTGGCCAAAGCTCAGAGTATTACACTAAAGCGCTGAGCTTTGGTCAAAGCTCAGCATATAGGTCTGCCCCTGAAGCGCCAAGCTTTGGCCAAAACTCCGCATTTTGGTCCGGTCAACCAGACAAAGACTGACGCTAACCGGATCAAAATGCCGAGCTTTGGCCAAAGCTTTGCGCTTCATGGTGTGAAAATAAGATAGTGGGAGAGAGTTTTTATACTATAAAAAGTGATTGTAGGTGGTTGGAAGTGGTTGTGAGTAGAGGAGGGAAACTGTTATTGTTCATCTGTAAATTTGGTGGGACACTATTCACCCTCTATAATCTTTTAATATATTTTGAAAGTGATTGTGAGGCTACATGGTGCGGTATAAAGCCCCTGGGGCTTTATCACGCCACCTCACCGCCACGTCACATAGAGGCTTTAAAGCTCCTTCCTTTAACTTGCATGCAATGGTTTAAAGCCCCCTATTAAACAATATTAAAAAAATAAAGACCAGTAGATTTGATTGGTTGAGTGACATGGGCCCCACCTGCACATTAAATTTTGGCTCGTTAGCACGCAGGCGGAAGGGCAATGGCGCCCCTTGTTGGCGGTGGCGGTGGCGGTGTGGCTAGGGCGCCCTCGGGGCGCTAAAATAGGTGAGGTGGTGGGGTGGCGTTATGCCACACCGTTCAGCCTAAGTGGAGAAAAGAGAAAAAGTAATAATAAAATTATAAAAAATATTATTTAATTGAAAGGAGAGAGAAAAATTAATTATTTTTAGTGAAATTATAGGGTAAAAAAATGAAAGAGATGTGAATGCTCTTATATTCGAAGTCTTTCATCCTATAAACGTAGACAATAATTTTTTTAACGGCAGACTTTTACATTTTTACACTAATATTTCTAAATTATTTTCCCTTGCTTAGATTTTAATCAGAGATTTCTCCCTTAAAAGATATGTACCTCTATCAAGTGGGCTTTCAGCCTATAAACATATACATTAATTACAAGATAATATGATATTTCTAGGGTAAAGTATCAAATACAAGAGACAACATACGTGCGAAATACAGAGGAGAATCTCATCCATTAATGTCCTAAAATCACTGACTCAAATTAGGTAGTGACATTTTGGTAAATATGAGTTTAAAACAATAGAATAAACAAATAGAGAAGGGTATTCTGGTCTTTTCTCACTTGAATTTTTCCTCCCCTTAATTTTCAGACGGCTGTAAATTTTTCATACATTAATACTTGTAAAAAAATTACACCGTATTAACGAACGTTTCGTTCTCTTTAAAAAATATACCCGTTACGTGATTTCATTATAGTATTTTATGTGAAACCCCACTAAGTAGTTACGTAATTACGTAAAAACAAAACATGTAATACAATATATATTATCAGGAATACCTAATATTTAGGGTATAATCACGTATTAAAGATAAATCATATGCAAAACATTAGCCAAATCAACCTATAATAACCACATAATGTCGTGTATTAGAGATTTAATCACGTAATAAAGCATAAACAATCAAGTTCTTATTTTTTAATGTGTAATCATGTAATGATCATAATTCTAATAACATTATTAGTTATAACAAATCATATTGAATGTGTAATCTGAATTAATATTGAATATGTAATGGTTTATGTTGAATGTATAATCATGTAATGGGTATTCAAGAATCACGTAGTCATGTCTAGATATTCAAAATCAGGTAATGGGTATTCAAAACCACAGAATCACATAATGGGTATTCAAAATCCTGTAATTTTTTTATGAAAACTGTAGCAATAGGTTGCTCGAATTGAAGAGAAAAAAATTCTCGCTAAAACAGTGCAATTTTTTCAAAAACATATTGACGTATGTAAAAATTATAGCCGTTTGAAAATCAAGGTGGGAAACGATTTCACTTGAGAAAAGACAAAATTACCCTTCCTATCTATGATACCTGTCACTTCCTCTTTCTCACATATGCTTCGCATGGAATTTATGTCTTGTACAAGATCCTTTCTCTATTTTCTAGTCAAAATTTTAGAAATACGGCACATTAAATTATATTATGAAGTTATTAAAGATACGAATAATTTTCACGGACATTATTTTCATTTATTAGACTGAGGGGTGTGGTTGTATCCTCCCCGACCAAGCCCTCCGCTACATCACCTCCACCTCACACCACTTTCCTCTCCACCCATTCAAGGGGGTGGTGTTCACATTTCCCTTCCAATCAAAACCATACAATTTATCATTATCAATACACAACAAATGCTCGGGGGAGATCGGGGGATTGTTCTTGTGTGCATCGAAGATTGAACGAGGGGTGGGGGCGGTGTTCCCCATAAGGGATAATGTCCACCTCAGCACCCCGATCCCCTCCCCCTTCCACCCTTCAGGCTTAGACCATGTATAGTGGTGAGGTATGTGGTTTCGTCTTTTTCGACATGTGGCGCCCATGTCATACTTGTAATTTATCGTACCTTAAAAGTTATAAGAGAAAAAATACGCTCAAAATTAATTATAATAACATATTAATAAGAGAAAACACCGGTTTACTCTCTTGACACTTTAGACGCCCCTAAGAAACCTTTGGACACTTACACCTTTCAAGTTTCCAACTCGCTACAGTTTACAACCTATTGTTAGTTGATCGTCTTTGACCAGTATCTTTGTATTACCCACAGGGGTATTATTGTGCTTTCACCACACCAAACCCTATCTGCTTTAACAAAACCCCTGATTTTCCCCACCAAATCAAACTACACACCCATCGTTTTCCCCCAAAACCCATTCGGTTACCATCTTCATCCTCCCCTCCCCTCTGCTCAACCTCGTTTCTCCGGTGACACAACTCACCACCAGCGGCACGACGCACCACCGCACCACCACACAATTATTCACAAGATCATTGAACAGTATCTGGGAGTAGTTAAAATCTGTGTCAGTTAAAATTGCATACCCCAGATATTGCATGTTCAATGGAATTTCATTGAAAGCAGTGGTTTTTGCTGAGAGACAAGTTAGAATTGTGTGAAAGAAAAATCTCATCTCAGCAGGAAAGTTAGGTTTAAAAATGGTCATACCTTTCATCTGGCCTATATAACCTCTTTCCAGAAACTCTGCTTGGATCTCATTTTAGGGAAACTTGAAAACTTGAGAGATCGATTGGGGGCTAATTTGCATTAACACTCCCCCTACTCTTGATATTATTGTATAAGGAACACCAGCAGCAGTTGAGTGAACCTTAGCATTATTCCAGAAGTCACGAAGAGAATCAATGTAAATTGGGGCTTTGACTTGTAACATGTGCTTGAATTTCGACTTTTGCAAAATTCAAATCATTTGATGATAGCGAGTATTTGCGTCGTTTGCTTCAAGTATGGCGGTGTAATTATGTGGGGTTTTGATTATGAGAGTGTAGGGTGGAAGTGCTTGTGTGGATTTCTTTGAAGATTTAGATTTGGGAGCCATTGTGTTAGAGAGAAAAACTGTTTTGAGATTTTTGAAATCGACACAGTTTAGGGTAAACACTGGTGAGGGATAAAACAGGGTTTTTATAGGGTTTTGAAAAAGAGAACATGACGTGGCATCTGTTGCAAGATCTGATGGCTAACATCTGGTCACGTGTAACCTCTGATGAGAAAAGTACTGATTTTTAACACTATCAGTGGATAGCTATCAGTGTTTTGAAAAAGTGGTAAAAATGGAAGTCAGAGAATACACTTTAACAGTGGATAAGATTTTGAAGCCTATCAGAGGTTTTGAGCAAAACAAATGTTATGAGCAGACTTTTAAAGATTTATTGAAATTTTTCAACTTTAACTATTTTTAAGGATGAGTTTTTGATTTTCTGACAACATTTTGATGCTATGTACGCATGGATTTACAAGAAAACTTGTTTTTAATCCATGTTTAGCAGTCCAATTCTTGAGATCAAGTTTTCAAAGGTAGATGTATCCAATGCCTTGGTTAAAATATCTGCCAACTGATCTGAAGTATGGACATGATGCAAAGAAATCAAACCTTTTTCATAGCAATCTCTCACAAAGTGATGTCGGATGTCAATGTGCTTTGTAGTTGAATGAGAAACTGGATTTTAATGATGTTTTCAGCAGCTTGACTATCCAATCTGAGTGGAGTCTTTAGTGAAGTTACACCAAAATCCAGCAACTGGTTTTGAAGCCATAAGAGTTGAGCAGTGCAGCTAGCAGCAGCAATATACTCTGCCTCAGCAGTGGATGTTGAAACTGCAACCTGCTTTTTTGCTTTGCCAAGACACTAGACAATCACCTAGGAATTGACATCCTCCTGATGTGGACTTCCTTGTAGTTTTGCACCTAGCAAAGTCACTATCTGAAAAACCTGAAAGCTCAATATTCCCATTAGCTGGATACCAGATACCAAGTGTGGGAGCACCTTTTATGTATCTAAATATCCTTTTTACAGCAATAAGATCAGACTTTCTAGGTAATTCCTGTGATCTGGCACAAACACATGTTGCAAACATGATGTCTGGCCTTGATGCAGTTAGGTACAATAAAGACCCAATCATGCTTCTATATAGAGTTTGATCAACAAGGTCATCTTTACCATCAATGGTGACTAGCTTGGTGGTTGCCATGGGAGTGCTACATGGTTTACAATCATCCATATCAAACTTTTTAAGCAGTTCTTTCACATACTTGTTTTGATGGATAAACGTACCATTTTGCAATTGTTTAACTTGGAGACCAAGAAACCATTGGAGCTCACCCAATGCACTCATCTCAAACTCTGCTGCCATGAGTTTTCGAAACTCTTCACACATAGTAGTGCTTGTGGATCCAAAAATGATGTCATCCACATAAATTTGGACAAGCATCAAATCTTTTTCTTTCCATTTTAGAATAGGGTTTTATCTATTTTACCTCTAGTAAACCCTATGGATAAGAGAAAAGTGGATAGAGTTTCATACCAGGCTCTTGGTGCTTGCTTCAAGCCATACAATGTTTTGTTGAGCTTGTAGACATGATCAGGATGGAATTCATCTTCAAAACCTGGAGGTTGACAGACATACACCTCTTCTTTGATTTTTCCATACAAAAATGCACTCTTTATATCCATTTGATACACCTTTATGTTGTGGTTAGCAGCAAAAGCTAAGAACAAGCGAATAGCTTCCAACCTTACTACAGGAGAAAAAGTCTCATCATAGTCTATACCTTCTTCCTGTCTGTAGCCTTGAACCACGAGCCTTGCTTTGTTTTTGACAACAATACCCCTTTCATTAGTTTTGTTCTTGAAGACCCACTTTGTGCCAATTGAACTTACATCTTTTAGCAGTGGCACACGCTCCCAAACTTGTTGTCTCTTGAACTGAAGGAGTTCTTCTTGCATGGCTTCTACCCAGCTGTTGTCTTTCAGTGCCTCTTGGTACTTGACTGGCTGTGTGAGTGATAGAAAACCAGCAAAAAGACAAAATATTTTGGGATTGGCTCCGTGTGAGCACCCCAGATTTGATGTTGCCAATAATTTGATCTGCTGGATGGCTTTTGAGATAAATCAAATCACCTTGGTATGGAACAATAGCATTTTGAGGTGATGGCTGCAAATGTGTATCATCTGAGCTATCCTCTGCTGGTGAATTTGAAGTATCAGCGTCTGATGTAAATGGAGGTGGTGGTATTGGGGGTATAGAGGTAACATTCTGATGATTTTGGTGCCCAATTATAGGACTTTTATCAACAGATGTTTGATTTTGTGAACTGGCAGAGGTTTGAGGATCAACCACTGTTGACCCAGAGATGGCAGAGTTTACACAAGAGCTTGTAGCACCTGATCCTCTGTTGGAAGAATAGACTTTTTTTTGTGGAAGCACACAGTCATATTCTTGATCTTGATCTTCTCTAGATGGTTGTGGTGTACCTGCATTGTCTACCTTGATAGAAACATCAGCAAATGTGAATTTATCTAAATCAAAAAGCTCTGCAAGATTTGCTGGGATTTTCAGTGATGAAAGTTCATTGAACTTCACATTCAGAGTTTCTTCAACACACTTGGTCCTAGAGTTAAAAACTCTGTAGGCTTTAGCAGTGGTTGAGTATCCCAGAAAATAACCACAGTCAATTTTGGCTGCAAACTTAGATATAGAATCTTTTAAGTTCAAAATGAAGCATGGACAGCCAAAAACTTTAAAATAGGAAATCAGAGGTTTGATTTTATACAAAATCTCATAGGCAGTCTTTTGATGCTTGGGGTTAATCAAAACTCTGTTTTGGACATAGCAAGCAGTGTTTACAGCCTCTGCCGAGAAAGACAAGGGTAAACCAGAGTCTGCAAGCATAGTTCTTGCTGATTCAATTAAAGTTCTATTTTTCCTTTCAACCACCCCATTTTGCTCTGGAGTTCTTAGAATGCTATATTGTCTAACAATTCCTTTTGACTCACAAAAAGCATCCAACTCCCTACTTTTAAACTCTGTTCCATTATCACTCCTAAAGATTTTTACTGGAAGATCAAATTGCTTTTCAACTTGTTTAACAAAGTTTTGCAAAATGACTGCAGTTTCATCCTTAGAGTGGAGAAAGAAGGTCCATGTAAACCTAGAGAAATCATAAACTATCACTAGGCAATACCTTTTGTGTTTTAAGCTCATGATTTGCACTGGGCCAAACAAGTCCATGTGAAGCAATTGTAAACACTGGCTTGTTTTGGACTATTCAATATTTTGAAAGAACTTTTATGTTTTTTCCTTTTAAGCAGGAAACACAATGTTCTTCACAAGAAAATTGCTTGTGAGGCAAACCTCTTACAAGACTTTATTTTGAGAGTGTGGTGATAGTTTTAAGATTTGTGTGTCCAAGTCTTAGATGCCATAACTCAGTCTCTTTGCTAGAAGCAACTGAGAATAAGCATATTCCAGACATAGGATTATCTTTTAGCATATCTACCACATACACATTCCCACTTCTGTGTGCAGTGAGTTGTGCTTTGCTCTCAGCAATGATTTGAACAATCTTTTTAACAACCTCTGGTCCCACAATTTGACAAGTTTTCTTGGTGAAGAAGGATCTATACCCTCTGTCACTCATTTGTGAGACACTCAGCAGGTTAAATTTCAGGTTGTAAATTAAATTCACATTTTCAAACTTGAGTTTACCGGCTAGAATCGATCCAGACCCTAAAACCTTTCCCTTTGAGTTATTACACCCCCCCTATGAGCCATGAAGTCCTTGAGAAGGGCTCTACATCCTGTCATGTGCCTGGAACCTCCACTATCTACATACCATAAGCTATCAAGGCAAGTAGAGGGTCCCTGCACATCAAGTAAATAGATCAGTTAAGATAGGTCTGTAAAGCCAAAATGGCTTTGGATGGGGTCACAGATGGTCCAGTCTCAAGTCTAGGACAATGGTCAGTGGTTTGAATATTTTCTTGTAACATATCCTCTTACCATTTCCTATCAGTTGATTGTATCCATAGGGATGCTTATTCACTCTTTGGTTTGAAGGCTTTTTGTATCCTTCATAAGTAAGAGGAACCCTTTTATAGGCTGGTTGGCCATACCCTCTTGGAAATGAGTTTGATGGTGGGGCATTTGTCACTTGCACCTCTCTAGGAACAGAGGTTTTATTTAAAGCTTATGTAACAGATGTTTCAGTTGGTTCAAAACTCTGCTTAGATTTATTTCCAGCAGAACTTGAACCTTCTCTTTCTAGTGCTTTTGTCTTGATCTCTTTTACCTTTTGCTCATAGTTTTTGAGATAGGCACACTCTTGAGTTAAGTGATTTGTTGTGCATCTTGAAGAATTTTTGATAACACAAGTTTTGTTAATGTCATAGGCCTTTAAAAGAAAACAATCTGCAGCCATATAATTTCTTTTTTCACAAAACAAGTTTTTAATCTTTACTCTTCTTTTCATATCAGACTTTTTATCAGCAGTGGTTGTAACCTCTGCTGGTACATCTTTGATAGGGATCACCAGTGCTTTAATACCACAGAGGTTGTAAAGTCCATTGGCTTAAAGTTTTCTAAAATATCACATTCATCTCACCAGGTTGGTTTAAACTGATATTTTTCAATTTCTTTATCTTTTGTTGAAACCTCTGGTTTTTCCAAAACAACTTTGTTTCCAGCTTTATCTGTGATTTTTATTTCTTCACCAACCAAATTTGTTGGGACTATTTCAACCAACTCAGAATCAATTTCAACAACATTTTTCTCATTTTGATCATAGGTTCTAAAACCTACACCAAACTTAATGTTGCTCTTGATCTGAGCATCAAGCATAATCTCATAACCTTTACAGGACTCAACCCATTTTTCACATGTGATTTGGGTTTCTTCTAACTCCTTTTTACACACTTGGTATTTTTCTACCATAGTTTGGAGTTGGTCCTTGGTTATGCTTGATTCATGTCTCAGGCTACTCATTTCAGAATCTTTTTCACTTAACTTTGATTTTAACTCTTTAATCAGTTTTTCAAAATTAAGTTCATCGTCTAAAATTTTGTTCCTCAGGTTTTTATTCACCTGCTTAATGTTTGCAAAAACAATGATGCATTTGTCAGAACATAGATCTTTAAAGATCTGAGGTGATACCTTTGTAGCAGCCATGAGAGCACAATCACACTCATCTTCACACACATCAACATTCCATGGGTCAGCAGGAGAGTTCTTTTCCTTATCAGCAACATTTTTCTTTTCTTCACTTGAAACCACTATTTCATCACAAACTTGAACTTCATCAGTTTTGACACTAACTCCTCAGATTCAACACCTTCAGCAATTGTCTCTAAGGCCATTAAACAAAATTCTTGTTCAACATCATTTTTGGCCATTAAAGCAAAGTTCTCATCAGTCAAATCCTCAGGCAAGCTACTCCAGTCAACATAACTTTGTGTGAAAAAGCTCTGTTGACCAACCTCTGCTGGACTAGCAGTGGTTTGAGCAAGTTGTGTGAGAATGGATACTTGTTGTACATGCACTTGAGGATGTGATGGTGCCTGAACATATTGAATTTGTGGAGCAGTGGATTGAACATAATGCACTGGAACAGTAGTAGCAGGATGTGCAAATGGGCAGTGTTTTGAACATGTTGAGCAGGGGTATATTGGAAATAATGAGCAGTGTTTTGTGTGTGCTAAAGGCTAGGGCCAGGATGAGTAACTATTGGTCCAGAATTTTGAGACCTGCATTCTCTGGCAAAGTGTCCTAACCTATTACACTTATAACAGTTGACTTTTGATTTATCCAGCCCAGCCTTCAATCCCCCATGCAATCCTGGGAATTTCCTACCAGTTCTCTTATATAATTTACTAGCCCTAACACTTAATAGGGCCAGTTGGTGCAAAATATCCATTTCTTCAAGATCAGAAGGTTCAAATTGTTGCAAGTCATTCAACTCAAAGGATAGATTATCAGAGGTTTGGCTTTCCCCACTAGCAGTGAAAGCATAGTTAGGTGCATTTGTTTCAGATATAAAGTTCCCACCAGAAGTAATATCTATATAGGGATCATAACTTTGGTCCTTACTGCTGCCAGATCCCTCTTCTTGGCCAAAAAGAGCTGTATTACCCAATGAGTAATCATCAGTCATTTTGCCAGAATCTTGCAACTTGTTTTTATGGTTTAACTCTCTCTCATAAGTGAGGAGTATCCCATGAAGTTATGTCAACGACATTTCTTTAAACCCAACAGACTTTCATGTTACATAAGCTACAGTTTCCCACTTATCTGGTAACGATCTAAGGAAACGACTATTGACAGTCGAATTAGGAAAAACCACGTTAACTAGTCTAAATTCACTTATGAGACAGCTGTAGCGTTCGAACTGTTGTGTTAGAGACTCTCCTTTCAAGTGACAAAACGTTTCATACTGCTGATTTAGAACTTCTCTGTTACTTTCAATCACTTCCTTAGTCCCACCGAGTTGCTCTTTCAGTGCATCCCATAACTCCTTTGCACTATTGCAATGGAGTAGACCAGCATAAATCTCATTGGGTAAGGCCGAAGCAACTATGCTAAATGCTTTAGCATCCAATTCAATTTTCTGGAAATCCTACTCCGAAAAGTTTTCAGGATTTTTTGGCACTTGTTTAGTTGGATCCTCTGTGCTTAGAACCATCAGACCGTGAAGTCTATAAGCAACAGATCTCCAGCAACCGGTGTTTTGCTGAGCAAGGATATGACCCATTCGTCGTTGCCAAATGAAATATTCATTTCTTTTGAGCATCGACGGTTTGAACAAGGATCTAGAGTTGGCATCCTGTGTGTTTTAAGACATTTTCAGTTGATTTTTCACATATTTCTGTTTTAAAAACATTGAACGTAATAAAACTCTGTTTATCAAGCAAAAACAACCAAACTAAATAGCAGAGAGCTGATCTGTTCGAATCAAATCGATTGTTAGATCGAATTTGATGAATCAAGTTCCGATACCAATTGTTAGGATCTGAGTTTGAATTGCTTGTAGTTTTTGTTTCAAAAATGGAAAATGATTGACTTTTAAAAGAGATTTACAGCGGAAAAAAATGGAAAACTTTTACTACAAGCAATGGTCGTTTGTTTTCATCATCATCATGCTTTCAAGTTGGTAAACTCGCATATGATTCACAAACTCCCCCACGGCCTTTGCAATTGAAGTTTGGTAGTAAAAAAATGCAGAGAAGATGATGTGCGAAAGTTGATCTTTTGATAGACAAAATAAACTGTTACACAAGTTACCTATTTATACTAAACTATCTAACCACTGAGCATCTTTGATGACGTCAGGTTGATAGTGACAGGAAACTATATGTAACTAACTAGAAACACTGCTAATACTAACTATCAGTGCTTAACACTGTTACATTGATTATCTAACTAATGACTAATGTCACACCCCGACCCGCAGCGGAAAAAGATGATCGGGGCATGATTGGGTTTTCATCAAAGCTCATGACATTTATTATAATGTTTCATATTTATTATTACAATTTAAAGGAGATCATACAATCAAGTCATACCAGTACAACATGTTCTATACATCTTTCTAGACTTCATTATTTTTCTTCTAAGGCACTTTTCCTATGTGTTCCTTGCTTCATCCTGTCCACCTGTATCATGTGTAAAAAATGGTTTTTGGGTCAACAAAAAGTTGGCGAGTGAATCCTATGAAAAACATTTAAACGTGTTTATTGTATTGATTATAAAATAAAGTGCATAACCACATATGAGTAAATGTAGATGTAAATTTATTCACAATACACATAATATTAAATATTGCACACACATCCAACAATTGATTGTTTTGAGGCACGCGTTGTTCAACTCGTCTCCCACGAGGAACTGATGGGCCTAATGAATGAGTTTTGAGGCACGCGTTGTTCTACGAACTGATGGGCCTAATGAATGAGTTTTAAGACACGCGTTGTTCAACTCGTCTCCCACGAGAAACTGATGGGCCTAACAAATAATTTGCATACAACTTGACAATATCTAATACATCACAACAAACAATATTTACATTCTAAGTTTAGATCATAATATGGTATAGCACGAGTTTGCATAAGCGAATTAGTTTAAGCGACACATGATACACCCCAAAACATGAATAAAAAGGGGAATTTGTAGGAATTCACTCACAGTGGGTGCGTTTCTTGGATTGATGATGAATGCGCACGAATTCGGATTTAATCGGCAAGGGAACTAACCTAAATAATAACATAATAGTTCGATAAATAAATAAACTTTTATTTGAGATTAATATTTTTAATTAGTGTTCTTAATGGGATTGTTAGGTTTATTTTTGTGAGTTCAAGGAAATTTTCTAACTTTAAAAATATTATTTTTAAGTATTTTTAATTGATTTTTAAATAAAATAAATAAATAAAAGAAAATAAAATTTTTTGACTTTTTGACCAGTTGACAGTTGACCAGTTGACCGTTGACTTTGACTGTTGACCGGTTCGGTCTTGTGTATATATGCGCTGGGTGAGGCTCGAACTCGTGACCTCCCGTACGCGTGCACGCAGCTCTACCAACTTAGCTACGTGTCTAACCCGAAATATTTTTGTTTTTAATTATATTTATATACTATTTACTTTAATCAGAAATAATTTATTTTTAAAAATGATTTAATTATATCGGACCGGTGCACACAACAGGTCTCGAACCCGGGACCCGTTGTTTAGTGTTGCACACAGTCCACCGCTGGACTGTGTGTCTAACCTGGTTAATATACTGATTTTTATTATTCTTAACATCTTATAGCGAGTTGATCCGGTTCGGTTTAAAAAGAACATTTTTATTTCAGAGAGTGAGGTTGTGTCAGGGATCGAACTCGAGACGTGTGTTAATTGTTTGCACACAGTCCACCGCTGGACTGTGTGTCTAACCCGTTTATATAACTTGTTTTAATTATACTTATACATAAGTTCGACTTCATCTTCTTCGTTCAAAGACACAGACAACGATTATTCAACTGTTCTTGTTTAATTCGATTAACGAAATTTATAAGTGATTGAAATGTGATGGATAGAGAGGGTTTTGGAAATGAATGTACCGAAACAAATGTCTTTCTCAGAACTCCGGCAAGGATCGTCGGCTCTGTTTTGTGAACTCCGTCTGAACGGATCAATTAACAGTTTTGATCGATTAGATGTGAAATTGAGTTACTAAACAATGATTATCAGAAGGTTTAGATGATTATACCGATTCACAGCGTGATTTTGGAAATTCCAGAGATTTTCCGGCGATTACAGAATATCCGGCAACGTCGTCTGGGATTGATTCTGGTTGATGAATTGAAGTTAGTAATAGTCTAACAATGGATTGAAACCGAAAGAGTCGAGGTTTTTACCGTTTTGATGTGAGTCTCGGTTTTCCGGCGAAAGTCCGGCGATTGCAGAAAATCTCCGGCGAGTGAATTTGATTCGAGAAATGGTGCGATTTTGAGCGAAATGATTGCCAGAGACTTGGGTGTGTATTTATAGGGAAGAATCACAATGAAATGGGTCTGATTTCAGTCTTGATTCGTGGTCAGCTTTTCTCCGGCGGTTATGACTGATGTCGCGGGATTAGACATCGGTTATAACCGATGTCGATGTTAATACATACGTTAAGTCAAAAGAAACCGTTGATAACTGGCGAAACCGTCGGAATTTCCGGCGAGAGTGATTTGGGCGCGCTGATGACCAATTTGATTTCGAGTTTCATTATATGTATTAATTGTTTCGATATATCAACAAATAACACAAGTGGCGGAGTGGTGAGATATGTGTTAGTTAAGTCTTCCGGCTGTTTGGTCTTTAGAGTGACCCGGGTTCGAAACCCGACGTCTGCAAAATATTTTTATTTCATTATTTATTATTAATTTTCAATTATAGATTTTAAATTCTAATATATATATTAATTATGTATTGTTTAAAATTAGTTTGAGCCCTAAACATGCAACGAAAATTTTAACTGGATGTTCGGTTAATAAACGAAGCGGGTTTGGTTAACCCGGTTTTTTACGGATGTTACAGTATCCACTACCTTTAGTAATTTCGTCCCAAAATTTAAGTAGTGGCATGTTTGACTCAAAAGGATGGTGTTTTAATTTGACAATTACATACTTAGAAAGGGGTAAGAGTTTAAATTTTGTTTGAGGCGGTAACGTTCCTTGTAAGGGTTGAGTACCCTGCTACAGGAATCGCTTTTTGATGCCTACGATAAAGAATATTGATAAACAGAGTTGATTCACTAAGTATGATTTCATGCGCAAGAGTTTTGATACGTTTGAAAAGATAAGGTTAAAACCTAAAACAAAACTTCTACTACTAAAACCTACATGGAACTTCTCATAACCGCCTGACAATGCCTCTGATCCTTTGGCAAGAATACTTATATATAGGAAGTACCAGCGGCGTATCCACCATATTCTTGTCAAATTTTCATTGGTTTTATCAGTAAGTTATGATTAGTTCTATGATGTGACTCTAGAACATAAACAAACACAACAACCAAAGCCTGAGTCTTAATTCTGATAGTATACATGTTTGAATGCTGACAGTACCTCTCTCGTTTGTTATGATGGAGAGGTTATTCTATGTAGAAGTGGGACACAATCCAACTTCTTTGAATGATGAGATGATATGAGTGCTAAATCAGTGAGTATAAAACAAACTTCAACCATAACATTACTAAATCCTACATGGAACTTCTCATAACCGCCTGACAATGCCTCTGATCCTTTGGCAAGAATACTTATATATAGGAAGTACCAGCGGCGTATCCACCATATTCTTGTCAAATTTTCATTGGCTTTATCAGCAAGTTATGATTAGTTCTATGTGACTCTAAAACATAAACAAACACAACAACCAAAGCTTGAGTCTTAATTCTGATAGTATACATGTTTGAATGATGATAGTACCTCTCTCGTTTGTTATGATGGAGAGGTTAGTCTATGTAGAAGTGAGACACAACCCAACTTCTTTAAATGATGAGACTGAGATACGTCGTGAGGTATGATGATATGAATGTTAAATCAATGAGTATAAAACAAAACTGAAATAGTAATTCGCATTAAGGTTCTTGGATAAAATTTCCAATTTATAATTGAGATACGTGAAGATTGAGATAACATAAAGAAAACATAAAAAAACTAGGCGGTTGGAGTTGAATCTTGATTTTTGGTGAAGAAAACTAGTTGGGTGGTTCATTTGGGCCGTCATTATCTTCAACAGGATTGGCGTTGATGTTGTAAACTCTTCCTCTTGCTGGCGGCGGAGCTGGGTTTGCTTGATTTGCTTGGTTAACTGGGTTTGCTTGAGCTTGAGCGTTTATGATGTTAACCAATCGAGGGCACGTGTTCCTAAAATGGGTAGTGTCGCCACAATTGAAACAAGCTCGAACATATGGGAACATAGGGTATTGGGGTGATTGATATGTTTGGATCATGTTTTGAGTAGGGGGTGAGGTTTGGTTTTGAGAGGTGCGGCAAACCTTGCTCAAATGACCATAGCATCCACAATTCGCACATAGTCGACAAGGTAAGGTAGATGGATGGTGATAAAAACAGGTGTTGCATTGAGGGTGAGGTCCAAGGTAAGATTTCTTATTTGGGTAAGTTGAGTTGGGTGCTACTTGAGTGATTGGGATAGCTTGGAGGGGTACGACTTGTGAGGCTGGTTGATTGCGTTGGGTGACAGCGAAAAGTTGCCCATCTCGTTTTCTCTTAGAAATGGGTTGAGAAGGGGATTCGGTTTGGGTGGAGTTTGAGGTTTCAGTTGATGCTTTATCCTTCTTCTTCTCCTCCTTGAAGTCCTTATTTCGTATGCGGTTCTCGGTGAGCTCTGTAGCTAACTCCATTGCTGTTTCCAAAGTTGCAGGTATGGTACTTATTACAGAGTCTTGAATTTTTGAAGGAAGACCTCGGATGTAGTGCTCGATCAAACGGCAAAGAGGAGTGAACAAGTTGGGAAGCATTTGATTTAACTCGAGGAATCTCTTGTTGTATGTGGTGTGGTCGCCTTCCTTTTGTTTCAAAGCATAGAACTCATCCTCCAATTTCTTGATTTCGCTTCTTGGGCAAAACCGTCTTGTCATGATTTCCTTCAACTCTTCCCAAGTCAAAGTCATAGCATCTTCAACACCTCGTTTGGCCTTCTCTGTATTCCACCATGTAAGTGCAATTCCAAGTAAACGACCGGTAGCATATCGCACTTTGCGATCATCGGGGCAATCGCAATTTAGAAAAGTGTTTTCCATTTCTTCAAACCAATGGAGGAGAGCGGTGACACCTTCAGTCCCTTCGTATTTTGGAGGGTCGCAGGATTTGAAATGCTTGAAGGTGCATTTAGTGGTAATTGGGGGAGGGTTGACAACATTTTGATCTTCTTGATTGACGGGATTAGCGGTAAGGGCTTGTTGAACTTGAACTACAATGTTGGGTATTACGGCAGCCATTTGTTGAGCGATTTGGCCAGCCATGCGCTCGCGGGCTTTTCCTGATCTCATCTTCCTACGAGCGGGATTAGAAGACATCTACAAGGAATACATATCAAGAGTATGAGTTGGACGTTTTAGGGGTCATGTGTCGTATTTAGGAATGAACATTCATAAAATAAATATAGAATAATAAATCTACTACATCCATAGGATGTCTTGGGCTTTGCTCGTAATTGGGCCTTGCATGCCGCCATACTCCACCTTCGTAATCAAGTGGGCCCCCATGATTACCGGGTTTTTCATATGGTTCGCATGTGTTAGCCTGGTTACGTACACTAAAACCCGGAGAAAATCGAGAAATATGTATGTAACGTATGATTCTGGAATGTATCCAGGTGTGGACACGGTGACACCTCAAAGTGGGGTTAGTTCGAACGAAGTTTGGTGTGGCATGCTTTGGCCTAATAGGTACTTCGTACTCTCATCGTTAGTCCCCAGGTAGGCAAACTGGTCCGTTATATTGGATTTATACGAATGCCAACCTAGACAGGACGTTCCGACTACCGGTACTTGTACCCTTACAGTTACTACATGCCCGTCGCAGAACTCACTTTGATGAGATTTGAAAAATGAAAAATACGACAAAATCTTGAATAACGGAAGTATGATGATGATTTGAATATGTGAACATTGAAATATGTATGATGAATATGTACGTAAGTATGTTTGTTTGACTGTAGGTATAATTCATTATGTATCACAAAATGTAATATTGGAAGTGTTTGCATGCATTTGTGTATGTAATAAATATGAAAGAAATAAACATCATGAGTTTGCATGTAACCACATAAACAATTAAAATCTAATTAACTATAGTATAGGCTCTAAGGGTCTAATAACCTATCCTATATCCCTATAGTCAAAAGCTCTGATACCAATCTGTCACACCCCGACCCGCAGCGGAAAAAGGTGATCGGGGCATGATTGGGTTTTCATCAAAGCTCATGACATTTATTATAATGTTTCATATTTATTATTACAATTTAAAGGAGATCATACAATCAAGTCATACCAGTTAACATTTTCTATACATCTTTCTAGACTTCATTATTTTTCTTCTAAGGCACTTTTCCTATGTGTTCCTTGCTTCATCCTGTCCACCTGTATCATGTGTAAAAAATGGTTTTTGGGTCAACAAAAAGTTGGCGAGTGAATCCTATGAAAAACATTTAAACGTGTTTATTGTATTGATTATAAAATAAAGTGCATAACCACATATGAGTAAATGTAGATGTAAATTTATTCACAATACACATAATATTAAATATTGCACACACATCCAACAATTGATTGTTTTGAGGCACGCGTTGTTCAACTCGTCTCCCACGAGGAACTGATGGGCCTAATGAATGAGTTTTGAGGCACGCGTTGTTCTACGAACTGATGGGCCTAATGAATGAGTTTTAAGACACGCGTTGTTCAACTCGTCTCCCACGAGAAACTGATGGGCCTAACAAATAATTTGCATACAACTTGACAATATCTAATACATCACAACAAACAATATTTACATTCTAAGTTTAGATCATAATATGGTATAGCACGAGTTTGAATAAGCGAATTAGTTTAAGCGACACATGATACACCCCAAAACATGAATAAAAAGGGGAATTTGTAGGAATTCACTCACAGTGGGTGCGTTTCTTGGATTGATGATGAATGCGCACGAATTCGGATTTAATCGGCAAGGGAACTAACCTAAATAATAACATAATAGTTCGATAAATAAATAAACTTTTATTTGAGATTAATATTTTTAATTAGTGTTCTTAATGGGATTGTTAGGTTTATTTTTGTGAGTTCAAGGAAATTTTCTAACTTTAAAAATATTATTTTTAAGTATTTTTAATTGATTTTTAAATAAAATAAATAAATAAAAGAAAATAAAATTTTTTGACTTTTTGACCAGTTGACAGTTGACCAGTTGACCGTTGACTTTGACTGTTGACCGGTTCGGTCTTGTGTATATATGCGCTGGGTGAGGCTCGAACTCGTGACCTCCCGTACGCGTGCACGCAGCTCTACCAACTTAGCTACGTGTCTAACCCGAAATATTTTTGTTTTTAATTATATTTATATACTATTTACTTTAATCAGAAATAATTTATTTTTAAAAATGATTTAATTATATCGGACCGGTGCACACAACAGGTCTCGAACCCGGGACCCGTTGTTTAGTGTTGCACACAGTCCACCGCTGGACTGTGTGTCTAACCTGGTTAATATACTGATTTTTATTATTCTTAACATCTTATAGCGAGTTGATCCGGTTCGGTTTAAAAAGAACATTTTTATTTCAGAGAGTGAGGTTGTGTCAGGGATCGAACTCGAGACGTGTGTTAATTGTTTGCACACAGTCCACCGCTGGACTGTGTGTCTAACCCGTTTATATAACTTGTTTTAATTATACTTATACATAAGTTCGACTTCATCTTCTTCGTTCAAAGACACAGACAACGATTATTCAACTGTTCTTGTTTAATTCGATTAACGAAATTTATAAGTGATTGAAATGTGATGGATAGAGAGGGTTTTGGAAATGAATGTACCGAAACAAATGTCTTTCTCAGAACTCCGGCAAGGATCGTCGGCTCTGTTTTGTGAACTCCGTCTGAACGGATCAATTAACAGTTTTGATCGATTAGATGTGAAATTGAGTTACTAAACAATGATTATCAGAAGGTTTAGATGATTATACCGATTCACAGCGTGATTTTGGAAATTCCAGAGATTTTCCGGCGATTACAGAATATCCGGCAACGTCGTCTGGGATTGATTCTGGTTGATGAATTGAAGTTAGTAATAGTCTAACAATGGATTGAAACCGAAAGAGTCGAGGTTTTTACCGTTTTGATGTGAGTCTCGGTTTTCCGGCGAAAGTCCGGCGATTGCAGAAAATCTCCGGCGAGTGAATTTGATTCGAGAAATGGTGCGATTTTGAGCGAAATGATTGCCAGAGACTTGGGTGTGTATTTATAGGGAAGAATCACAATGAACTGGGTCTGATTTCAGTCTTGATTCGTGGTCAGCTTTTCTCCGGCGGTTATGACTGATGTCGCGGGATTAGACATCGGTTATAACCGATGTCGATGTTAATACATACGTTAAGTCAAAAGAAACCGTTGATAACTGGCGAAACCGTCGGAATTTCCGGCGAGAGTGATTTGGGCGCGCTGATGACCAATTTGATTTCGAGTTTCATTATATGTATTAATTGTTTCGATATATCAACAAATAACACAAGTGGCGGAGTGGTGAGATATGTGTTAGTTAAGTCTTCGGCTGTTTGGTCTTTAGAGTGACCCGGGTTCGAAACCCGACGTCTGCAAAATATTTTTATTTCATTATTTATTATTAATTTTCAATTATAGATTTTAAATTCTAATATATATATTAATTATGTATTGTTTAAAATTAGTTTGAGCCCTAAACATGCAACGAAAATTTTAACTGGATGTTCGGTTAATAAACGAAGCGGGTTTGGTTAACCCGGTTTTTTACGGATGTTACAGTATCCACTACCTTTAGTAATTTCGTCCCAAAATTTAAGTAGTGGCATGTTTGACTCAAAAGGATGGTGTTTTAATTTGACAATTACATACTTAGAAAGGGGTAAGAGTTTAAATTTTGTTTGAGGCGGTAACGTTCCTTGTAAGGGTTGAGTACCCTGCTACAGGAATCGCTTTTTGATGCCTACGATAAAGAATATTGATAAACAGAGTTGATTCACTAAGTATGATTTCATGCGCAAGAGTTTTGATACGTTTGAAAAGATAAGGTTAAAACCTAAAACAAAACTTCTACTACTAAAACCTACATGGAACTTCTCATAACCGCCTGACAATGCCTCTGATCCTTTGGCAAGAATACTTATATATAGGAAGTACCAGCGGCGTATCCACCATATTCTTGTCAAATTTTCATTGGTTTTATCAGTAAGTTATGATTAGTTCTATGATGTGACTCTAGAACATAAACAAACACAACAACCAAAGCCTGAGTCTTAATTCTGATAGTATACATG
The DNA here is from genome assembly GCA_947069175.1 of Scalesia atractyloides. Classification (NCBI taxonomy): domain Eukaryota; kingdom Viridiplantae; phylum Streptophyta; class Magnoliopsida; order Asterales; family Asteraceae; genus Scalesia; species Scalesia atractyloides. Next base: position 26,453,242 of record CAMTDV010000005.1, read on the forward strand.
TTTGAATGCTGACAGTACCTCTCTCGTTTGTTATGATGGAGAGGTTATTCTATGTAGAAGTGGGACACAATCCAACTTCTTTGAATGATGAGATGATATGAGTGCTAAATCAGTGAGTATAAAACAAACTTCAACCATAACATTACTAAATCCTACATGGAACTTCTCATAACCGCCTGACAATGCCTCTGATCCTTTGGCAAGAATACTTATATATAGGAAGTACCAGCGGCGTATCCACCATATTCTTGTCAAATTTTCATTGGCTTTATCAGCAAGTTATGATTAGTTCTATGTGACTCTAAAACATAAACAAACACAACAACCAAAGCTTGAGTCTTAATTCTGATAGTATACATGTTTGAATGATGATAGTACCTCTCTCGTTTGTTATGATGGAGAGGTTAGTCTATGTAGAAGTGAGACACAACCCAACTTCTTTAAATGATGAGACTGAGATACGTCGTGAGGTATGATGATATGAATGTTAAATCAATGAGTATAAAACAAAACTGAAATAGTAATTCGCATTAAGGTTCTTGGATAAAATTTCCAATTTATAATTGAGATACGTGAAGATTGAGATAACATAAAGAAAACATAAAAAAACTAGGCGGTTGGAGTTGAATCTTGATTTTTGGTGAAGAAAACTAGTTGGGTGGTTCATTTGGGCCGTCATTATCTTCAACAGGATTGGCGTTGATGTTGTAAACTCTTCCTCTTGCTGGCGGCGGAGCTGGGTTTGCTTGATTTGCTTGGTTAACTGGGTTTGCTTGAGCTTGAGCGTTTATGATGTTAACCAATCGAGGGCACGTGTTCCTAAAATGGGTAGTGTCGCCACAATTGAAACAAGCTCGAACATATGGGAACATAGGGTATTGGGGTGATTGATATGTTTGGATCATGTTTTGAGTAGGGGGTGAGGTTTGGTTTTGGAGAGGTGCGGCAAACCTTGCTCAAATGACCATAGCATCCACAATTCGCACATAGTCGACAAGGTAAGGTAGATGGATGGTGATAAAAACAGGTGTTGCATTGAGGGTGAGGTCCAAGGTAAGATTTCTTATTTGGGTAAGTTGAGTTGGGTGCTACTTGAGTGATTGGGATAGCTTGGAGGGGTACGACTTGTGAGGCTGGTTGATTGCGTTGGGTGACAGCGAAAAGTTGCCCATCTCGTTTTCTCTTAGAAATGGGTTGAGAAGGGGATTCGGTTTGGGTGGAGTTTGAGGTTTCAGTTGATGCTTTATCCTTCTTCTTCTCCTCCTTGAAGTCCTTATTTCGTATGCGGTTCTCGGTGAGCTCTGTAGCTAACTCCATTGCTGTTTCCAAAGTTGCAGGTATGGTACTTATTACAGAGTCTTGAATTTTTGAAGGAAGACCTCGGATGTAGTGCTCGATCAAACGGCAAAGAGGAGTGAACAAGTTGGGAAGCATTTGATTTAACTCGAGGAATCTCTTGTTGTATGTGGTGTGGTCGCCTTCCTTTTGTTTCAAAGCATAGAACTCATCCTCCAATTTCTTGATTTCGCTTCTTGGGCAAAACCGTCTTGTCATGATTTCCTTCAACTCTTCCCAAGTCAAAGTCATAGCATCTTCAACACCTCGTTTGGCCTTCTCTGTATTCCACCATGTAAGTGCAATTCCAAGTAAACGACCGGTAGCATATCGCACTTTGCGATCATCGGGGCAATCGCAATTTAGAAAAGTGTTTTCCATTTCTTCAAACCAATGGAGGAGAGCGGTGACACCTTCAGTCCCTTCGTATTTTGGAGGGTCGCAGGATTTGAAATGCTTGAAGGTGCATTTAGTGGTAATTGGGGGAGGGTTGACAACATTTTGATCTTCTTGATTGACGGGATTAGCGGTAAGGGCTTGTTGAACTTGAACTACAATGTTGGGTATTACGGCAGCCATTTGTTGAGCGATTTGGCCAGCCATGCGCTCGCGGGCTTTTCCTGATCTCATCTTCCTACGAGCGGGATTAGAAGACATCTACAAGGAATACATATCAAGAGTATGAGTTGGACGTTTTAGGGGTCATGTGTCGTATTTAGGAATGAACATTCATAAAATAAATATAGAATAATAAATCTACTACATCCATAGGATGTCTTGGGCTTTGCTCGTAATTGGGCCTTGCATGCCGCCATACTCCACCTTCGTAATCAAGTGGGCCCCCATGATTACCGGGTTTTTCATATGGTTCGCATGTGTTAGCCTGGTTACGTACACTAAAACCCGGAGAAAATCGAGAAATATGTATGTAACGTATGATTCTGGAATGTATCCAGGTGTGGACACGGTGACACCTCAAAGTGGGGTTAGTTCGAACGAAGTTTGGTGTGGCATGCTTTGGCCTAATAGGTACTTCGTACTCTCATCGTTAGTCCCCAGGTAGGCAAACTGGTCCGTTATATTGGATTTATACGAATGCCAACCTAGACAGGACGTTCCGACTACCGGTACTTGTACCCTTACAGTTACTACATGCCCGTCGCAGAACTCACTTTGATGAGATTTGAAAAATGAAAAATACGACAAAATCTTGAATAACGGAAGTATGATGATGATTTGAATATGTGAACATTGAAATATGTATGATGAATATGTACGTAAGTATGTTTGTTTGACTGTAGGTATAATTCATTATGTATCACAAAATGTAATATTGGAAGTGTTTGCATGCATTTGTGTATGTAATAAATATGAAAGAAATAAACATCATGAGTTTGCATGTAACCACATAAACAATTAAAATCTAATTAACTATAGTATAGGCTCTAAGGGTCTAATAACCTATCCTATATCCCTATAGTCAAAAGCTCTGATACCAATCTGTCACACCCCGACCCGCAGCGGAAAAAGGTGATCGGGGCATGATTGGGTTTTCATCAAAGCTCATGACATTTATTATAATGTTTCATATTTATTATTACAATTTAAAGGAGATCATACAATCAAGTCATACCAGTTAACATTTTCTATACATCTTTCTAGACTTCATTATTTTTCTTCTAAGGCACTTTTCCTATGTGTTCCTTGCTTCATCCTGTCCACCTGTATCATGTGTAAAAAATGGTTTTTGGGTCAACAAAAAGTTGGCGAGTGAATCCTATGAAAAACATTTAAACGTGTTTATTGTATTGATTATAAAATAAAGTGCATAACCACATATGAGTAAATGTAGATGTAAATTTATTCACAATACACATAATATTAAATATTGCACACACATCCAACAATTGATTGTTTTGAGGCACGCGTTGTTCAACTCGTCTCCCACGAGGAACTGATGGGCCTAATGAATGAGTTTTGAGGCACGCGTTGTTCTACGAACTGATGGGCCTAATGAATGAGTTTTAAGACACGCGTTGTTCAACTCGTCTCCCACGAGAAACTGATGGGCCTAACAAATAATTTGCATACAACTTGACAATATCTAATACATCACAACAAACAATATTTACATTCTAAGTTTAGATCATAATATGGTATAGCACGAGTTTGAATAAGCGAATTAGTTTAAGCGACACATGATACACCCCAAAACATGAATAAAAAGGGGAATTTGTAGGAATTCACTCACAGTGGGTGCGTTTCTTGGATTGATGATGAATGCGCACGAATTCGGATTTAATCGGCAAGGGAACTAACCTAAATAATAACATAATAGTTCGATAAATAAATAAACTTTTATTTGAGATTAATATTTTTAATTAGTGTTCTTAATGGGATTGTTAGGTTTATTTTTGTGAGTTCAAGGAAATTTTCTAACTTTAAAAATATTATTTTTAAGTATTTTTAATTGATTTTTAAATAAAATAAATAAATAAAAGAAAATAAAATTTTTTGACTTTTTGACCAGTTGACAGTTGACCAGTTGACCGTTGACTTTGACTGTTGACCGGTTCGGTCTTGTGTATATATGCGCTGGGTGAGGCTCGAACTCGTGACCTCCCGTACGCGTGCACGCAGCTCTACCAACTTAGCTACGTGTCTAACCCGAAATATTTTTGTTTTTAATTATATTTATATACTATTTACTTTAATCAGAAATAATTTATTTTTAAAAATGATTTAATTATATCGGACCGGTGCACACAACAGGTCTCGAACCCGGGACCCGTTGTTTAGTGTTGCACACAGTCCACCGCTGGACTGTGTGTCTAACCTGGTTAATATACTGATTTTTATTATTCTTAACATCTTATAGCGAGTTGATCCGGTTCGGTTTAAAAAGAACATTTTTATTTCAGAGAGTGAGGTTGTGTCAGGGATCGAACTCGAGACGTGTGTTAATTGTTTGCACACAGTCCACCGCTGGACTGTGTGTCTAACCCGTTTATATAACTTGTTTTAATTATACTTATACATAAGTTCGACTTCATCTTCTTCGTTCAAAGACACAGACAACGATTATTCAACTGTTCTTGTTTAATTCGATTAACGAAATTTATAAGTGATTGAAATGTGATGGATAGAGAGGGTTTTGGAAATGAATGTACCGAAACAAATGTCTTTCTCAGAACTCCGGCAAGGATCGTCGGCTCTGTTTTGTGAACTCCGTCTGAACGGATCAATTAACAGTTTTGATCGATTAGATGTGAAATTGAGTTACTAAACAATGATTATCAGAAGGTTTAGATGATTATACCGATTCACAGCGTGATTTTGGAAATTCCAGAGATTTTCCGGCGATTACAGAATATCCGGCAACGTCGTCTGGGATTGATTCTGGTTGATGAATTGAAGTTAGTAATAGTCTAACAATGGATTGAAACCGAAAGAGTCGAGGTTTTTACCGTTTTGATGTGAGTCTCGGTTTTCCGGCGAAAGTCCGGCGATTGCAGAAAATCTCCGGCGAGTGAATTTGATTCGAGAAATGGTGCGATTTTGAGCGAAATGATTGCCAGAGACTTGGGTGTGTATTTATAGGAAAGAATCACAATAAACTGGGTCTGATTTCAGTCTTGATTCGTGGTCAGCTTTTCTCCGGCGGTTATGACTGATGTCGCGGGATTAGACATCGGTTATAACCGATGTCGATGTTAATACATACGTTAAGTCAAAAGAAACCGTCGATAACTGGCGAAACCGTCAGAATTTCCGGCGAGAGTGATTTGGGCGCGCTGATGACCAATTTGATTTCGAGTTTCATTATATGTATTAATTGTTTCGATATATCAACAAATAACACAAGTGGCGGAGTGGTGAGATATGTGTTAGTTAAGTCTTCCGGCTGTTTGGTCTTGAGAGTGACCCGGGTTCGAAACCCGGCGTCTGCAAAATATTTTTATTTCATTATTTATTATTAATTTTCAATTATAGATTTTAAATTCTAATATATATATTAGTTATGTATTGTTTAAAATTAGTTTGAGCCCTAAACATGCAACGAAAATTTTAACTGGATGTTCGGTTAATAAACGAAGCGGGTTTGGGTAACCCGGTTTTTTACGGATGTTACAACTAAGCTCTGATCTCTATCCTCTGATCCTTGTAACTCTGGCAGACCTTTGCAACTCTGTGAAGACAGATGATAGGAGAGCATACTTTAGAGAAAGCAGTGTATGTACAACAGAGGTTGTAACCTCTGATAGTTTAACTAAAGCTCGGATAGTGTTATTTGGCTTTGTATCATCTGTTCTTTTCATAGGGTTCAATCCCAACAATCTCCCCTGGAACAGATGATGCCAAAAACACTTTAAAAAACAAAATGTCATTAATAAAAACACAATCACTACATTGTTTTATTGTCTTTTAATCTAATCCATCAAAACCAACTTGATCAATAGCTAATATTGGTTCCAACGATTCTCACAACTCAAGAGAGTTCTCATTTTACTCATCCCCTTTGATCATATATATATATATATATATATATATATATATATATATATATGATCAAGGGAAAACCCTCTGAGTTGTGAGAACATAGAGAACTTGACCTTCCCGTGCGAGTTTTGCCCCCATTTTTTTCACACCCTAAATTAAAATGTTAGAAAACACTACCGTAAAAAAAACTAATTTTTTTTGAAGTGGTGCTTTTCGGCCGCTTACAGTAGCTGTAAAATGGTGATGACATAAGCATAACATCACATTTTATAACATTTACGTCTGCCGTAAATTAAAAAAAAACAAGTTTTTTTTATTTTTTGGAAAAGTTAATTTTTTTAGGATTTTTGGTAAAAAAAAAATAAAAAAAACATTCTTAAGGCCGAGTTCTCTAAGTTCTCACAAAATCATATAGGTTTTCATTTTATCATAACCCTATATATATATATTTTAAATCTTAAAGGTTATTTTGTTAATTTACTCAAAATGTCATGTTTTTTCTCTTTCTCTCTCTTTAAAGTCTTATTACATCTTTCCATCCATCAAAATTTCATATCTACTATCTCTCTCTCTCTTAAAGTCTAAAATAAAAAAAATTGGTAAAAAAATCTATTATACATAATATTAATATGCTATGTCGGTGCTTCTTTCTGATTGGTCAATTTGACTTTTTTTTCCATAGCAAAATTTTTTTAATTTATAACTTTTAATTAGTCATTTTTGTGTATTGTGCAGTAAAAAATGTATGTTAGTTTGATATGGTTGGTTTGGTGCGAATAAAAATAAATAAAAAAAAATCTTTTAGTTTTCATTTTTATACCCCACATTATATATGTGATACAAGTTTTTAATAATTTTACTAAATTGGTTTTTTTAAATACGTTTGTTAGCTTTCTAAAAAAACGAATACTTAGTTTGCTTAATTTTTCGGTATTTTAAACATAAGAGAGTCAGGCCAATACCGTGAAAAATCGAATTCCCGCCACGGAGTGCGGGTAATCCCACTAGTTTTTTTTTGTAAAAAAGTTTAAAACCGTAATAAAAAATTTTGTAAAAAATGTTTTAAAATCGGGTCGTAAAAAAGTTTTTATACGGGCGCGTAAATAAAGTTTTAACCCGCACGTAAAAAAAAGTTTTAAACCGACGCGTAATGAACTTTTATACCGGCGCTAAACAAGGTTTAAAAACGCGCGTAAAAAAGTTTAAAACCGTGGCGTAAAAAATGTTTAAAACCCGCGCGCAAAAAAGTTTAAAACGACGCGTAAAAAAAGTTTAAAATCGGGCCCAAAATAGTTTAAAACTGGGACGTAAAAAAGTTTAAAAACCGGTGCGTATAAAGAGTTTAAAACCGTGCGTAAAAAAGCTTAAAGCCGGCGCGTAAAAAAATTTGAAAACCGCGCGTAAAAAAAGTTTAAACCGGCGCGTAAAAAAAATTCTAAACCGGCGTAAAAAAGATTTAAACCGCGCGCAAAAAAAACTTAAAACCGGCGCACAAAAAGTTTTTAAATCTGCGCGTTAAAAAAGTTTAAAACCGTGCGTAAAAAAGTTTAAAATTGGCGTGTAAAAATCAGTTTAAAAAGAGGCGCGAAAAAAAGTGAAAAACCGAGCGTAAATAAAGCTAAAAACCACGCGTAAAAAAGTTAACTGAGAATTAAAATTCATTTTAAAACAAAATTAATAATTCATGTCTAAAAAAATTAACTGGGAATAAAAATAAAAAATTATATGAGAACTAAAAGAAAATTAATAATGCATGTTTAAATTTTTTTCAAAACAATCTTATTAATTAAAACAAAATTAATAATCATATCAATCATTAATAGTAAAAAGACCAATATGCCCCTTCGTCACTAAAAAACAAAATGTCATTAATAAAAACACAATCACTACATTGTTTTATTGTTTTTATCTCATCCATCAAAACCAACTTGATCAATGGCTAATATTGGTTTCTACGGTTCTCACAACTCAATGTGGTTCTTATTTTACTCATCCCCTTTGATCATTATATATATATATATATATATATAGGATCAAGGGAAAACCCCTCCGAGTTGTGAGAACTTAACATTCCCGTGCGAGTTTTGCCCTCATTTTTTTCACACCCCTAGATTAAAATGTTAGAAAACGCTGCCGTAAAAAAATTAATTTTTTTTTGAAGTGATGTTTTTCGGCCCTTACAGTAGCTGTAAAATGGTGATAACATAAGCATGACATCACCTTTTACAGCATTTACGGCTACCGTAAATTTAAAAAAACAAGGTTTTTTTGGAAAAGTTAATTTTTTTATGATTTATTGTAAAAAAAATTGAAAAAAACTTTGGAAAGGCCGAGTTCTCTAAGTTCTCACAACTCGTATAGGTTTTCATTTTACCCTAACCATATATATATGTACATATATATATACGTATATATATGTACGTATATATATATGTACGTATATACATATATATATGTACACGTATATACGTACACGTATATATATATATATACGTATATATATATATATCTATATGTATATACGTACATATATATATATATATATATATATATATATATATATATACGTATCATATATAGGGATCGGTTCAAATGAAAACCATCCCTAGTTGCGAGAACCGCGAGAACCACTCTCTACCAATCAGATCATGACACATATACACTATTATTTTAAATATTAAAGGTAATTTTGGTAATTTAATTAAAATGTCATATCTCTTATTTCTCTCTCTTTAAAGTTTTATCAGATTTTTCATTTCATCATCTCTCTCAAAATGTCAAATCTACTCTCTCTCTCTCTCTAAACTCATATTTTCACCTAAATTAAAACTGGTTTTTTCCAAAAAAAAAAACAAAACAAATAATAATAAATAAATAAAATCATCCTGTAATCAGATTTTTTATTTTCAAAATTTGTAACAAAACTACATACATACTTAAGTATATTATAATAAATTAATATATACTTAAGTCAATTGGAAAAATAGCCTTCATACGATAATATTTAACCAATATAATTATAATAAACTAATATATTAATATATACTTAAGTCAATTGGAAAAATAACCTCCATATGATAGTATTTAACCAATGTCACATTATATAGTATGATTTAATTTGGTTAATAATTTAATTATTAAAACTTAATAAAAATCCCAAAAAAAAACCCCACTGTATATATAGTACGAAACATTTTTTTTCCGACAATTGATGACGAGGGCGTGGCAAGGATGGTGGAGGGTAGGTTTTTGACCCGCAACCCCACTTTGCAGCCATGATTTCTGGAAACTTTTGAGCCAAACTCTGTTTTTTTCAAGATCCACACATCATTTTGATATTTGTTGTTGGTTTTTATATTTTTCAGTCAATGATGATAAGTATCAAATTATCTGAGAAATTTATTGAGTCGTGATTTTTGGGTGAGTTCGTTTGTTAAGATACTCAAATTACGTAAACCCAAAATCGGGGGTCGGGGGGCGGTTGTGATGGTGGGCAGATAAACCAACTTTTCCTGATATGAAACAATCTTGAAGTTTAAAACCGTGCGTAAAAAAAGTTTAAAACGGCGCGTAAAAGAAGTTCTACACCGGCGCGTACAAAAAGTTTAAAAACGCGCGTAAAAAAAGTTCTATACCGTGGATAAAAAAAGTTTTATACCATGCGTAAAAAAAGTTTTAAACCGCGCGCAAAAAAAGTTTTTAAACCAGCACGTTAAAAAGTTTAAAACCGCGCGTAAAAAAAGTTTAAAATCGGCGCATAAAAAAGTTCTAACCGGCGCGTAAAAAAAGTTTAGAACCAGCGCGTAAAAAAAGTTTAAAAACCGCGCGTAAAAAGTTTGAAATCGTGCGTAAAAAAGTTTGAATCGGCGTGAAAAAAAGTATTTAGACCGGCGCGTTAAAAAAGTTTAAAAACAGGCGCGAAAACAAGTAAAAAACCGCGCGTAAAAAAAGTTAAAACCCGCACGTAGAAAAAGCTTTAAACCGGCGTGTAAAAAAAGTTTAAACCCGTGTCTTAAAAAAAGTTAAAAGTGGGGCGTTAAAAAGTTTAAAAAACCATATTGTAAAAAAATTATCCGAGATTTAAAACAAATAAATAATTCATGTTTAAAAAAATTAATTGAGAGTTAAAATAAAAAATATTATATATGAGAATTAAACGAAAATAAATAATGCATGTTTAATTTTTCTTTCAATTAAAAACAATCTTATTAACTAAAACAAAATCAATAATTCTACCAATCACTAAAACTATAATAAAAATAACAATATGCCATTTTCTCACTAAAAAACAAAATGTCATTAGTTAAAACACAATCATTACATTGATTTATTGTCTCTTTAATCTCATCAATCCAAACACATTTGATCAACGGTTCGTATTGGTTTCTACGGTTCTCACAACTCAATGTTGTTTTAATTTTAACCCATCCCTATATATATATATATACACACACACATATATATATAGGTGAAAGATAAAACGAAACCACTTGAGTTGAGAAAACTCAAAAAAACCATATGTAACATTTTTATTTTTTTCTAAAAAAAATAGGGAATGTAACATAAATGTACTTGATCATTTTTATAAAAAAGGTAAAAGTGCCTATATATAGGAGAAGGATTCGTTAGGAACCACCCTTTATTGCGAGAATCGCGAGAACCAATGTGAAAACAATAAAAGATATCTAAAAAAATCTAAAAACACCCAATTTTTTTTAAAAATTTTTTTATAAAAAGATCGCTACTTTTCATCACCAACTATATATATATATATATATATATATATATATATATATATATATATATATATTGGTACGAAAAGTAGCGATTTTTTATAAAAAAATGTTTAAAAAAATTGAGTGGTTTTTAGGTTTTTTGGGGGTGTAATTATCAGCATTTAGCTTGGGTGGGGGTGGGGGTGGGGGTTAGGTTGTTTTTTAGGTTTTGGGTGGTGATGTAGTGGGTTACTTTAGTGGTTCTCTCGGTTCTCACAATAAAGATGGTTCTCGCATGCATACACACACACACACATATATATATATATATATACATATATAGGGAGAGGATCATGAGAAAACTACTTAAATGTGAGAAAACTAGAAAACTAACTAAAAAGCAAAAAAAAAAACATAAAAAAACATACAATTTTTTACAACTTTTTTTTTTTATAAAAAATCACTGTTTTTTATGTATAAAAAAACTTTTTTTTTCAAAAAAAACTTGTACTACACATATGCACTATATGTGTACTACACATGTGCATTATATGTATATGTTACACATGTGCATTATATGTTTTTTTTATTTTTTATTTTTTATTTTTAAATGTTTTTATATAATATATGTGGTGATTTTTTATAAAAAAAATAAAAAAAAATTGATATGTTTTTTTGGCTTTTTAGTTAGTTTTTTGGTTTTCTCATTTAAACTAGTTTTCTCATGATCCATCCCCTACATATGTATAACCTTGATGGACCCATAATAGGGATCACGACTAAACGGAGCACAAAGTATAGTGTTGTAGAAAAAAGAAGAGTAGTTGGATGTCTTAAACCCTAACTTAGTTTATTTCTCTTTAAAATGAATGTTCTTTTATGCATGAATTAACTTTAAATAAGCTCTAGTTCATTTTAACCTCAAATTCATAATTTGTTAATTTAATTGAAAGCCTTAATAGGGTCTTTTTCTTAAAACCACTACATTACTTGCCTATATTCCAACTATAGTTGATCCCCAATGGAGTCGAAAATCCAAAGCAACACTTATTGTGCTTTTGATATTCTCTACAAATTATCTATCACTTTCTTTTATTTTATGGTTTTAAATATAAATTAACAAAGAAAGAAAAAAAAACAATAAGTAACTAGTTGGTAATTTAAAGTTGAGTAGTAAAAGTCATATCCTTTGGTTCAATACTTGGTTCTTATATAAACTTTACTACAAATGATAGTTACACTTGCCTAGTGTGTGTGTGTGTTTGTTTACTATAAGTAATAATCATTTCTTATAAATTTAAAACTAGATAAACGTGTTTAAAACATATTAAGTTAACTCGCCTAGTCGTGTTAAATTATTCAATTAACGATACCTAAAGCACACACGCATCAGCATACAACTTCGGTATGTCGGTTGCACATCATGTGGACCTCGTAGGCAGATGAATGGTTGTGGGATAGGGATTGCTCATGAGTTGGGACCGTATAAGGTCTGGTTTATATGGACGTGTATGATTAGGGGCATACCATCTCGCAGCCAGGGCAATTGGGTATGGGTAAGAGTGAGGGTGAGGGGAAGGGCAATGGAGAGGACACCGGGGGAGCTGGGGCAGGTGGAGTTGTGGTTGTGAGGGCCAATGCGGATTAGCATGATCGACCGTACGAACGACAGAGCGTAAGGCCATGTGTGGTACCTCCGCTGGGGTTTGAGGGGAGGTTGATACGACGTTAGCTACAGTGGATTTCGGAGGGGATGGTAGCGCTGATGACTCATTTCGACGTCGAAACCCCTCCATGACTAGGTGCTACATATCCACCGCCACCCCTACCAGGTTCGCCGTAGTAGCGGCTAGTATTGTATTTGCTTTTCTTGTGTTTTTAAATTTGGAACATTGTATATATCATTGTAAATGTTTATCTTATTTTGTTTTGTTGATTGTTATCATAACGTTTATGTTATGCATTAGATTGATTTAGTGTATCCTGATTGTTAAACTTGATAACATAATCGGTGGCATATTGCAAACTCGTATCTTAAGAATTCAGCATCTAACACAACTAATCTTGCTAAAATCGTAATTATTTTTTCATTAAAGTAAAATCGTTAAATAAGATTGCATTTTATAAAAAAAAAACTTATACGTTTCTCATTAATAAACTTGTTTTTAATAAAACCATTATTAAACTCGTAAACTTTTTCGTTGATAAAACTCGTACCTCAACAAAAACTCGTTATACGTATTCATTCCAAATTTACTAAAGTAAGTTACAAAAAGAAATCGTTATACCTATACGGGTCGTATAGAGGTTCAAAAACCTCATAATCTCATAAAAAACCCAACAAAATAATGCTTTGGGTCATATAACATTACATGAGCCATATAACAACATATACTACCGTATAGGTCAAGACAAAGAAGACATTCCTTGACATTTAAGTTTTTTAACATTCTCTTGTACGACCCGTATAACTCCTTACGGGTCGTGTAGACCTAAGGGTATCAAAATAAGATTATAGAGGTGTGTGAATAGTGGGAGCCTAAAAGTAATTTTAAACAAAATATATATGTAGCATCTTAATACGTCAAGATTGATGTGTCACTATTATAAAAGTTAGAATCAAAGGAAAATCATATAATCTATACTATATAAAGATCTTTTTGTTTTCCATTGTGATTTCGTAAAAGAAAAAAATTAACACCCAACATAAGTTTTAACATTTGAAGTACAATTTATCTAAGTATGGAAATAATTTCTTTCCATTTAACCCTTACTAATAGCATGTAATCCTTTTTAGACTACGGGGTTTGGGGGTCATGGATTGAAACATTATTTCTACATAGGATTATTAATGGATTACTACACCACCCTCCTTGTCTCATCCACCATGATTTCCATGGATTAAACCATGGCAACCATGAGCCTCCTTTTCTTATTTAATATTTTCTTTCCTTTTCACAAAAATAAATTAAAATAAGAGAATAGTGATTTGGGTCATGACCACACCCTTAGGGTAGTGATTTTGGATGATGGATTAGAAGTAGATGACATGTCGCTGATGTGGAGGATCATGGTGATCATGAGGGTCATGACCACACCCTATAGCTTAGGCCGTTTGGTATTCTATAACACTGTGTTAATCCTAGTTGGCATCCGTTAACACTCGTTATACCGCTCCTGCTCCTGAAGAGTGTTAAGAGACATTAAAAGCTTCACGTGTTAAAATGTTAACCAGGAGAGAGAATGAGAGAATTAAGCATTGGAAAATTTACAAACACACAACATGTTATATATACATATATTTTAACTAATTTAAGGGGCGTTAATAAGGGTTAAACAATTTCCTTGATGTGAGGTGAAGTGAAAGAGAGTCAAATGGATGATGTAGCACCTTCGTGTAGTTAAGAGGCGTGAAAATATACCCTATAGCCTTAGTTTCACCCTTTTCATTTAACCTTTATCAATAGTATGACTATCCTTATTAGTTTCACCTATAGCATGTTAAGCTTTCGTATTTTATTAATTCTAAAAGATTTTAAAACAACATCAAATAATAAATAAAATAAGAGGTGAATATGGTATTTTTAAATAATAAATAAATAAATCAATGATAATAACTATAATTATAAGAAAAACATATAAATTAAGTTCGATTTTATAACTTTAGGGTTAAATCTTTTTAAAGCAAACAAGAGGGTTTAATTTGTATTTTAACTACTAATATAAAATCCTAAGTGAGAAAATCCACTGCGGGATTAGGGGGTGGTGCATCTGGACGAAGTAAATTTGATCTTAACAAAATAAAAAGCTATGCAAAGCATGTGTTACAATTTGTTTTTTCTTATATAATGTTTTCATTGAGAAGTGGTTTTAACGAAATAAAAATGCTATGTACCAAGTTAGATTTTTGTTGAAAAGTGTATAAAAGATTTTGTTAACAAAATGAAACGCTTAATTAATTGAGAAAAAAACGAGAATAGATGTAAAACACTTTTTAATAAAAAATGATATTTCAAAATACGGCTTGTGGTCTCTTTTCCTAAAACTTTAAAGTGATTATTAAAAATAAATTGTCAATTTGAATATTAACTTAAAAAATAGTGTTAGCTCAAATGATTTGAATCGTGATTGAAAGTAGCTCACTTGAAAGTGGATCAGTTGTAAACCACTTGAAATTGTACCAACTCTGGACATGATGTCATCTCAGATTCGTCAAAAAATAAATTACTTTAATCTAATCTAAACTTATATATATATATTTCATGTATTTTAATTAATTAAAAAGCTAAAATAACATCAAATAATAAATAAATTAAAAGGTAAAATGTCGGTTACCCCGACATTTTCTAAAACCATTTCATTTTATTAGCTGGCATATGTTTCTGTCGCTTTCAGTGTTTTATTTTCTTTACCCCCATTATTATTATTATTTAATAGATAAAAAAGTATTATTCATTTTTCAGTAACTATGTTGGTTGAATTATTGTGTTCTGTCTACTTTTTTGCTAGATGATTTCATAAAATTTTAGTCGTTAAAGAAAATTTTAGATGACCAATTAATAATGATTGAGAATAGTCATGTTTCTCTTCATCTAATTGTTCATCTTATAAATAAATGAATAAATTATTAGGTTAACAAATATAGTTAAAAAATTAACTAGGCAGTGAATGTGAAAGATGAAATTCTCTAAATAAAAAGTGCGTCTATATGATATGGAGTTGATCGAGTTCCTCGTAAAAATTGTGTTTTTCATCTATATAAAGTTGAATGATTTTTTTTTATAAAATTAATATGTTATTGTTGAGATTGGTTGAGTTCGAGGAACAAAATTTTAAAAATTTTAAATAATTTTTATATTTTATATTCTTTTTTGTATCACATATAAATAATTTTTCATATGAATAAATATAAACCCAATATGAACTATATATACAAAATTAAAAATAATATAACATTATTCATTTTAAATAACGTGTTTAAGAATTTTATTTCAAAATTAATATTTTCTTATTTTATAAAGTGTTATCAAAGTAGATGGAATGTAATTTGTTCACGATCTAAGAACATATATATATTTTAAATATATATACTGTTTTTATATATTTTACAATATATATTGCATAAATTATTTTGTTATCCTATTTTTTCTTTCGATAAATTTGTTTTTTTATTAAAGTAGAGATAAATTAATAACTAATATTAAATTTAAATATTTAAATACTATATATAAGCATCAAATTTTGGCTTAGGCAGGTTGTACGTTTTGCTTTGCGTGTTTTTGAAAAAAGAATCATGTGGTTCTGCTTCATGCACACACGGACTGATGTTTACTTAAACTTGAAATTTCACCGAGTCCGCACTCTACTCTTCAGCCGTTGACCCGTGTGCACCATCGCCGCTACAAATCGTCATTGCAATCGAGTAATCCGTCAAGGTTTGTACATATTTCGTACTATTGTCTGATTAATTCAACATTTTTCTATATAATGTGTTTATTTATGTTGAAATTTTGCTTAAAGGAGAAGGTTAATGTTGTTTGTGATGAGTGTAATAGCTTAATGTTGTTTATTTTAGTGTATTATCATAACAATTTTTTTGGGGAAAACTGAAACCCAAGCACCTCACGCTTGAAAGTTTATTGCAAGTGCAAGGGAAACTTCTGATGGAGTGTAAGAATTTGATATTGGCTCAACAAAATGGGCTTGCAAGAATCACACACCTTTGTAATGGTACTCCTAGATATATTTGTTGAAAGACTTAGATTATCGTTGTAATAATATTGTTTTTTTTTTAATCTTAACTAATGGTTTAATTATCTATAGGAAGTTTTATGTTGAAATAAACTTTATAATTAAGGTGTTAGTGGCTAAACCTGGTCCGTCTTATCCCGGTTTAACTCGCTACCCAACCGCCTATCTAACCACCTCTACTTGCAGTGGTTAAATTGATAAATAGAGAGATGTACTTCACTTTGCAAGTGTAAATAGATGTGATCAGTTGATAAAAAAATCGCATACCACATAGTCACTGAAGTTCATGGTAGATAGGGAGAAAGGGAGACTGAACCTTCTGGTGGTGGTTAGCCACCGTACGCGGCGGCGATGCCACCCACTTCGGCGAGGTTGTGATTGGGCTGGAGAAAAACTACAGTACGTTTGCTTCTTTAATCTCTGCTCTTGGCTTTGGTTTCCGTTTTCCAATTGATGAAGTTCGCCTTTTAAGATTGACTTGAAGATGGTGTTGAACAGGGAGGGTGATGGTACATGAAACGGCGGTTACGGGCTAGTGTCATCGGTAGCTTGTATTGCTCTATTATACACAACTTCTCAAACAAGAAATCTGTTATTACTACCCTTTTGTTATTTTAATTTGAAATGTAATTGATTTCTTACTTTTTATTTGTTTTTTCTTCCGTTTTTGGGATATCTGGGTGTAGAAAAAGATAATTAGAACCTATAGATGGGGTGTTCGACGTTATGTCTGTGTGAAAAAGTTGATTCTTTTTACGATTTTGGAAGTAATATGTTTGATTATGATGAGTAGTTGCATACTAGCTGAACAAATCGATGATTTTTAATAAAACCAGAAAACGACTTTGAAGGAATCAGGTGTAGTTTAGGACAATTACATACTCATGGCATATAGGGATGCTCATAAAAAAGTGTTCAGGTTCATAAAATTATTAATAACAAATTTCCTGATTTGAAATAATCATGCTTGGTACTTGGTTATATTAGGACGGTTTTGGTAATTTCAGGCCAAGAAGACGCGGATATGTGGTTATACTCATGGCACCTAATCGAGGTTAGAGCAAGAACATCTGCTGGACCTCCACCTTCTCCACCAACCATGTCATCACTCGCGAGTCCTTTTTCAGCCCAAACATCACGAGTAGCAACACTACTTGCTCAAAGCATGCTTCAACAGCAAGATTCTCCTTTTGGGGCTCAACCATGGCAAGTGCAATCTCGACTAGCAAGTATCTTATATTATTACAAATTTGAAATTTTCGTATTTTAGTTGTCACGATATATCATTTTGAGATGTGACGTGTAATGCTTAGGTTTGTTACCCATTTTATGTATAAATTACAAATTATATTTTTGCCATGTGAAGAAGTCCTCATCGTAAGCGTGTTTGTAGATCACAAGGGCCACTTGGATGACTTCATATTCCAAGAGGTCGTCGGGATTTTCCACATTGTTGACCCTCTCATAAAATCTTGTATTCCAAACAGATGAAAGCGAAACATGAATTAAGTTGATCCTCGGTTTGGTTGGTCTCACCAATATGGAGACAAAATTGTTGAAAATCCCAGTTCCAAAACGAAACCTTTCTACTAGAAGACGCTCGTTCACGATGGGTTGCGACCCAAGTCGTAGCCAACGCAATATCTTCTTCAGTCTACAAATTCCTTGACACTTTGAGAGGGATTTTTGTGGATATGATAGAAATAAAATATTGAGAGAGTTTATGTAGTTGGGGTAGATTAAAATAATGAATTTTTTTAAACAATTGTTAAAACATCATTTTAATGGTTATATTGACCTTGAAATAATAAATTTTACACTAGTACTAATATGATATAGATGAAAGTAGGAGATTAAGTGCTATCTAGTGCTATTAGCAACTGTAAGGATCCGGGCCGTAACTCCGGAGATGGTAGCGTATGCAAGATCCTTACGATAAGTACTAAGTAGGGAGTCAGGGCCTAAGCCCATGTTGAACCTGTTTAGCGACATACATTGTACGAGTCTAGCTGAAGAAATAAAAGTAAAGGGAAAATCACGAGAATAGCCAAGATCACGTCTTCTTTCCAAAATGGCTATTTGACACGGCTCTACGAGCCGTTTCAAGCAGCTGAAACGATTTAAAAAAAATCCTTTAAGTCAACCAACCCATGATTTCCACGTGTCCGGTTGAGATTTTTTTATTGTTTTCTTAGCCGAGCCTTTTCAACATGGCTTAAGCCTTTTGAGTGTAGCGGCTTGAGAACTTTCAACACGGCATGAGATCTTTCAACACGGCTTGAGAACTTTCAACACGGTTTGAGATCTTTCAGTGTAGCGGCTTGGCCTGGCTTAAGATCTTTCAACATGGCTTGAGAACTTTCTTGAGAACTTTCAACACGACTTGAGATCTTTCAACATAGTTTAAATATAAACGAATAAGGAAAAATATAAAAGAATAATTAAAAAAATCTCAATCAAATGTGAGAACTTGAAAATCTCAATTAAAAAAATCTAAAAGTTTTAACTTGAAAATAAAAAAATACTAGGTTAGAACCCCGTGTATTACACAATAAAAATATTTAACTTTTTAATTATTTTGTATATACATTAACATTTATTCAACTTGTACAATACATGATATTCTTTAATATATAACTTTTTTTGTTACTTATATATAAAATTACATTTATTCAACTCGTGTAATAAACAGAGTTTTTAAAGTTATATTTTTATTATTTAGTATAAAAAATTACATTTGTTTAACCCGTGTAATACACGGGGTTCTAACCTAGTAATTTTTTATTTTCAAGTTAAATTGTTTCTATTTTCAAGTTAAAACTTTCAGATTTTTTTAATTGAGATTTTCAAGTTCACACATTTAATTGAGATTTTTTTTTAATTATTCGTTTATATTTAAACTATGTTGAAAGATCCCAAGCCGTGATGAAAGTTCTCAAGCCGTGTTGAAAGTTCTTAAACCATGTTGAAAGATCTCAAGCCGTGTTGAAAATTCTCAAGCCGCTATACTGAAAAGGCTTAAGCCATGTTGAAAAGGCTCGGCTAAGAAAACAATAAAAAAATCTCAACCGGATACGTGTCAATCATGGGTTGGTTGACTTGAAAAGATTTTTTTAAGCCGTTTCAGTTGCTTGAAACAGCTCGTGAAGTCATGTCAAATGGCCATTTTAAAAAAGACGGCATGATATTGGCTATTCTCGTATTTTCCCAAAAGTAAAATCCATCACAGACTATGCGTAGTTCACTAGACAACAAAGGGTACATGGGATTCCTACTTTATGGATTCTTTTTATTTTATTTTATATGACTTGTTCTTTTTTCTTCAAATGAACTGTTTGAAACCTGTTTCAACTTGGGTCAGTAAATAATTGAGTTGATTATTCAACCGCAGAAAGAACTATGAAGGTAAATCATTAGTTTTAGAGAAAACTAATAGAATTGTAAGATTTTGTGTTTTGGGTTAACTAAAAAGTGTAAAACACACACATACAAACGTGTGTGCGTAGATCATGGTTGCAAAAGTCACTAGGCGCTCTCTAGTCGGTCGATTGGGGAGTTGAGAGTACTCGGCCTAGGCGGAGAGTACCCGGGGAGTACCCGGACATGTTAAATTATAAATAAATAGTTTTCGGAAATTAAATATATGTCAAGTAACATAAATTTACCAATATTTATAACAAAATACGTGAAAATTATATTCATTCTTTAATATGAAAGGTATAAAAATAATGTTTTATTATTTTTTAAGTCAAACTCGGTCCAAGCTGAACTACTAGATCCGATTTTGGCCAAGGTTGACCGCGTTTGATCGATTATGAATAATTAGGCGGAGTTGAAGAAAGTCGCATCGGCAGCCAACCTAGTAGCGACTACTCGGGGAGTAGTCGGCCATGGAAACCTTGTTTTACAACCATGGCGTAGATAGTAAGACTTTAACTAAGCTATACTTTCAACTAAAAATGTAGGTATTATGTTAGGTGATGATTGACTCAAACATAATAATAAAAAGTTTGACTTTTTCTCACTCAAAAGATCACCCCTTTTAAGGGATTGGCAAAAGGTACCTTGGTTCCCGTTTTAGCATCCTCATGCACAGGGATAAGATTGGTATCAGTACCTTCCCGTTGTCACACCCTAACCGATGGCGAAAACATCAGGGTTAGTGGCACTAGGCGACCAGATTGATTTCACAAGATGTTCCATAACAATCATTTAACATATCACAACCTGCTTAATATCCCATACTATTAAACGTAACATTTAAACAATTATTACAAAACGGAGATTTCTCATAAAATTCAACCGGATTCGATTTTACCTAGATTTCATACATAAGTTCCAAATCTGAATTACATCAACAAACTAACTAAACAAACCTAAACTACGCTAAGCATGCAACATCCAAGCATCCATAGCTAAAATCCTCAACCTGTTACATACGTTAAAATACAAGTCAATACAATTAAGTAAAGGTGAGCATACGAGTTTGAATAATACTAGCATAGTCGAGAAAGCGTTTGCGAAACAATCTAATTACATATCATGATACATCAAAACACTTAACATAACATAGGCTCATTTCTCATGCTAACTACCGTGAGAAGGCTTGCGCGTCTATCCTAACTAGACCCAGTTGGGTGTAAGCCACACTATAGTACCATACTAGTTAAGGAAGCAAGTTAACGAAAATAAGTCCTAGTCACATGTTTCTAGTATCACGTATTGATCATACACAATCAGATTATTCGCGTGTGATAAACAGTTTGATTTGTGATGTGATTTTTAATATAGGAACGTATGTAACACCCAAAAAGTGCGTTAAAGCGAAAATGGGTCAAGTATACTCATTGTGGGTGCGTTTAGGTAAGAGTTTGGGATCTGAGGAGAGTCGAGAAGAGCGTCGGATCAGCCTGCATACGCGAACGGAAGTGCATCAGTCTCCGAAAAGCTGAAACGGTTAAATCTTGGTTGGGCAGTAGCCAAGTTCGGGCGAACTTGTGTGTAAACACACAAGTTCGAGCGAACGTGTATGAATTTGGTGAGTTTATAGCCAAGTTCGGTCGAACTTGAGGAGTTTCCTTAGGAAACTTGTCAAGTTCGGGCGAACTTGTAAGAAACTTTACTGGGATGACAAGTTCAGGCGAACTTGCATAGTTTCTTAGGAAACTAGACAAGTTCGAGCGAACTTGTGAGATATTTGGTGAAAAAGTGCCCAAGTTCGGTCGAACATGACCCATTTGGGTGCAAGTTCGGTCGAACTTGACCTGTGGAGCTGGTGATTCTCGAGCGAGTTTGATGTTTTCGGGTCCAAAATCTTGGGTTTTCGCGTCGTTTGCTGAGGAAAATCAAGTGTTCATCCCTCCAACCCTGTGCTACTGAGCAAACTTAGGTCGGAGAGGTCTTTTAGAGTTGTTTTAGCCGTTTTACAAAAGCGTAGGCTAATCCGGGCGAACTCGGGGTTTGTTGTAACAACTCGAAAATTCGATTGTTATCTTTTCTTTTGTTCTCTGTTTATCTATCCTTTTGTAAATCCGGGATTCGATTAATAATAAAGTTTGATTAATTATGGTGTTGTACGTTATTATCGCATCTAATCGCTTATTGAATCGCATCGCTAATCTCACTGCATCGCAAATCGCAGTTAATTATGTGGTTTTATGTTATTTATGTGTTTGGTGTGTTTGTGGTTATAATTGCAATCGCTATCGCATCGCTCTCGCACTATCAAATCGCTAAATCGCACTATTATGTCAACTATAATGCTTAACGCTTTAATTTAACGCTTAATATAACTATCTAATGCGAACCGAATAACCAAACAAACCCTTAACGTGAAATCGGCAAACGAAACTTGGTCACCAGGCCAAGTTCGACCGAACTTGACTACCACAAGTTCGCCCGAACTTGCCTGATAACCAGGACTCCTTTATTTCCCTCAAGTTCGCGCGAACTTGTACAAAATGTACAAGTTCGGCCGAACTTAGCTATTTTTCCCTTGAAATCTATCATGTTCGCGCGAACTTGCATGGAAATCATGCAAGTTCGGCCGAACTTGTTGTCAGCTCTTGAGATTCTTGCCTCACCTATAAATACCCATGCTCCTCGTTCAAGCTCTCCTTGCTGACCAAGTTCGCTCAGAGCTCCCTCATTCCAAATCTCCCGTGTTCTAAGTAAGAAACGACCCGATTTCGACTACAACAACGTTTATCAACAACCAACAAAGGTTTACAACGATTTTGCACAAGGATCTACCTTCGTTTTCATCAAAAACCCATTCTTTTACGAATATCTTCATCTTTTTCTTCAAACTTCTGTTTTTAACTTATATCTACACAATACGAGTTCGTTTGGTGTTAGCAGAGGCTTCCCAAACACAAGATCTGCAAGATCTCGGCTTGCAAGTTCTAGATCTGAGAAAACCTTTGATAAATATTGATTTTGACACAAAATACGGACTTTTGAGGATGTTTCGTTCATTTTCTGATATGAAACGAAGCATCTATCATTCAAGATCTCAGATCTGGAAGCACAAGGACGTTTATGTTGGTTTACACAAGCCGGACTAATCCGAACGAACCCCGAGTTCGCCCGGATTAGCCCACGCTTTTGTAAAACGACTAAAACACCTCTAAAAGACCTCTCCGACCTAAGTTTGCTCGGTAGCATAGGGTTGGAGGGATGAACACTCGATTTTCCTCAGCAAACGACCCGAAAACGCAAGATTTTGGACCCGAGAACATCAAGTTCGCTCGATAATCACCAGTTCCCCAAGTCAAGTTCGATAAAACTTGTACCCAAATGGGTCAAGTTCGACCGAACTTGGGTACTTTTCACCAAGTTTTCTTGCAAGTTCGCCCGAACTTGCATAGTTTCTTAGGAAACTATACAAGTTCGCCTGAACTTGTCTCCTCAGTAAGGATTCTCCACAAATTCGCCCGAACTTGACATGATTCTTAAGAATCTCATCAAGTTCGACCGAACTTGGTTCATAACTTACCAGAATTACACAAGTTCGCTCGAACATGTGTGTTTACACACAAGTTCGCCCGAACTTGGCCACTGCTCAACTCAAAGTTCACCCTTTCGGCTTTTCGGAAGACTGATGCACTTCTGTTCGTTTACAGGCTGATCCGGTGCACTCCGCAACCTCTCCTCAGAATCTCTAAGCTAACTAAAACGCACCCACAGTGAGTATACTTGACCCATTTTCGCTTTAACGCACTTTTTGGGTGTTACATACGTTCCTATATTAAAATCACATCACAAATCGAAACTGTTTATCACACGCGAATAATCTGATTGTATATGCTCAATACGCGATACTAGAAACATGTGACTAGGACTTATTTTCGTTAACTTGCCTCCTTAGCTAGTATGGTACTATAGTGTGGTTTACACCCGACGGGGTCTAGTTATGATGGACGCGCAAGCCTTCTCACGGTAGTTAGCATGAGAAATGAGCCTATGTTATGTTAAGTATTTTGGTGTATCATGATATGTAATTAGATTGTTTTACAACGCTTTCTCGACTATGCTAGTATTATTCAAACTCGTATGCTCACCTTTACTTAATTGTATTGACTTGTATTTTAACGTATGTAACAGGTTGAGGATTTATAGCTTGGATGCCTTGGATGTTGCTTAGCGTAGTTTTGTTTTGACTTTATTTTGTTTAGTTTCCAAGTGTAATAAATCTAGGGGATATCGAACCTTGTTGTTTTTGTGGGAGAACTTAGATTCTTTAATGATTGTTTAAAATGTTATGTTAATGGTATGGGACGTTAATGTTTGAATGATATTGTTAAATGATTGTTATGGAATTCTCACGAGACAATCTGGTCACCTAGTGCCACTAACCTGATGATTCCGCCATTGGTTGGGGTGTGACAGATTGGTATCAGAGCGCCATAACTTAGGATAATAGGTAGAATTTCCATGATTCGACCTAGTAGCATGTTTAAGTACCCGAATGACCTATCTTTGACTTAAATGGTTAAACTACTTGCCATAAATGCTTGAATATGCCTTTCCTAAGGCTAATACAATAATACACGTTTGGAAACGCTCGCACCACACCAAACGAGTGATCAAGTCGAGAATAGATGTGAAAACCGAGAACTCTCGATGAGATCATTCACTCCGCGCATACTCTCGCACGAGATATCTTCGTTGAGTTAGGAGTGACATCCAAACCTCAACGAAAATCTCCATTTCTAATTAGGAATGATGTTGTTAAGTTAAGGGTGAAACCCGCATCTTAATAACTAATTCCATGCTTCGATTTTCAATCTCACAAAAGTCTCGGTTATGCCGATGGTTTGGAACACGTATTAACTGGAAGGGTAAACGCCATTAGCCGCTTGCGATGAGAACGTTTATCTATTAGGCCAAAGCGTGGGTCCAAATGCAAAGGGTAGTCGGATCACTTTGGCGTGTCAAATGTCTCAAAACCCCGGACACTCCCAATTTATTTTAGCCTATATCGTCGATTTACACATCATCGAGTTTATTATTATTTATGTGTTTAAAATTTTGAGAATTTTCGGTTTATTCGATTTTGCTTTGATGATTTATCATATCATCGGTTTCTCGATTTATCGCATTTACGCTCCATCGAATGTATGCACAACTCGCACAGCTCTCGTAATCTAAAACGCTAAATTAATATACCAACCAAACTAATCGCTTAACTCGCTTACGCCTATGAGGATGTGTGCCTCATACGCGGTATTATCTCGCTTATCTCGCTATTATATATCGCTTATATCTCGATTATATCTCGCTATTATATCGCATCTCATATCGCGCTACGCATTGTTATTATTAGAAGGTGAATACGTGCAAATATGTGCTTACGTGCTTACGTGCCTATGTGCTTATGTGCTTACGTGCTTATGTGTCTATGTGGATACGTGCTTATGTGTTTTTGTGCTTTGTATGAATAATTATAATAAATATTTAAACATAACTCTATTATGATCGAATCTCATCTAACCTAAATCCTTCGTGTAGATGTCTTCTATGGGATCGCACACCCGAAGGAATCTCCAGCGCAGCAACGCCGACAATCGCATCGCCTCTATGGTAGCCAAGGAAATGGCTAAGGTGATCCCACAGATTGTCAGCGAAATTCAAGCGGTTAGCAGCAACTCTTCAGTTGACTCCAAGGGAGATGCCCCGAAACCGCACTTCAGCTTTAAGCAGTTCAAAGCATGTGGACCGCTTACTTTCTCAGGCACCGAAGGGCCGAGTGCCATGTTCCACTGGTTTGACTCCATCGAGGTTACATTCCGCCAAAGTGGATGTCCCGAGGCTCTGCACACTATCAACGCTACCGGCGTGTTTCAATCAAGGCTCTCGACTGGTGGACAGCCGAGCGCAACAGGCGTGGGAATGACGAAGCCTACGGACTCACTTGGGAGGAACTCAAGGAAATTATGATCAAGGAATTCTGTCCTCCCTACAAAATCCAGAAACTGGAGAACGGATTCTGGAATATCAAGCAAGATGGTTCCGATAACGCTGGACTCAATGCTCGCTTCAAACAGTTGATCATCATCTGTCCCGGTCAAGTGGATACGACTGAGAAGGCAATCAAGAAATACATCAATGCTCTCCCCGATTGCGTCGCTGACTTTGTTCAAGCAGCACGCCCTGCTACTATCAAGGAAACCTACCAGCTAGCCGCCGAGATTAATGACAAACGGGTTCAGTCTGGTTACTTAAAAAGCAGCAAGGTCGCAAATTAGGCAGTCATCGAATCAGTAGCTCCTACTACCGAATAGCCACGAGAGCCAAAGAACAATCGCCGTGGTCGCAAAAGGGAAAACCCGAGTAAGAACTTTGCTCTTACAGCTCCAGTGAACCCTCAGCCACTCCAGTCAGCAGCACCAAACGCACCGCCAGCAAAGCGTACGTACACTGGCCCGCACCCTATGTGCCCTAAGTGCACATATCATCATGCTGTTGGTGGCAATTGCCGATTCTGTACCAACTGTAACATCTACGACCACTTCACTGTCAGCTGCCGTAATGGTCCTCGCCAGCCAGCTCCTCAAGCTCCCGCAGCTCCAGCTTTACCTGCTCATCCCCAAGCCAACCAGCAGCAAGCTCCAAAGGTACGAGCGTGCTTCGTGTGTGGTGATCCAAACCACTTTGCTAATGTTTGCCTAAACCGCACCGTGAAACAAGAGCCGCACCGCAGCCTCAGCAGTAACAACAAGCTGCGCGTGGAAGAGCCTTCAATCTCAATCACCGCCAGGCCCAGAATGACAACAATGTTGTCAATGGTACGTTTCTCGTTAATGGTATTTATGCTTCATGTTTATTTGATACTGGTGCCGATAATTGCTTTGTATCACTTGAATTCGAAAATGTTTTAAAATGTAAGCGCGCTCTACTCCCAAAGACTTTCGATGTGGAAGTCGCCACCGGAAGAACCGTTACCGTTAACTCCGTTTTACGTGGTTGTAATCTCGATCTCAACAACCATGTCTTCTCGATCAATCTCATACCTATGCAGTTAGGTAGTTTCGATATCATAGTAGGTATGGATTTTCTTCGTGAGAATCATGCTGAAGTTGTATGCTTTGATAAAATGATTCGCTTCCCCCTTCCGAATGGTGATCAACTTCATGTTTATGGTGAAACGCCCTC
Source organism: Scalesia atractyloides (assembly GCA_947069175.1). Lineage (NCBI taxonomy): Eukaryota > Viridiplantae > Streptophyta > Magnoliopsida > Asterales > Asteraceae > Scalesia > Scalesia atractyloides. The sequence goes on from CAMTDV010000005.1 coordinate 26,480,199, forward strand.
AATGAAGTTGATGCTTTTGTCATGTACTCGAGCACACAAATGCTTGCAAAAGCGATGTGTTGCTTTCCTCGCTCATATTGTGAACCCGGAGAAAGAAAAGAAGACTTATAAAGATGTTCCCGTTGTTTGTGAATTTCCTAAGGTCTTTCCCGACGATTTACCAAGTTTACCCCCTACTCGAGATGTTGAATTCCATATCGATTTGATTCCAGGCGCTACTCCCGTTGCTAAAGCTCCTTATCGCCTCGCACCATCTGAAATGCCGAGCTATCGAGCCAACTTCAAGAGCTTCTTGATAAGGTTTCATACGCCCGAGCACTTCGCCATGGGGCGCACCTGTCCTTTTCGTGAAAAAGAAGGGTGGATCATTCCGAATGTGCATCGATTATCGTGAGCTTAACAAACTCACGATAAAGAAGCGTTATCCTCTTCCTCGTATCGACGACTTATTTGATCAGCTTCAAGGTGCTACTTGTTTTTCCAAGATCGATCTTCGTTCCAGCTATCATCAGTTATGCGTATTGGAAGAACACATTCCTAAAACCGCCTTTCGTACTCGCTATGGCCATTTCGAGTTCGTGGTCATGTCTTTCGGTCTTACCAATGCACCCGCGGTTTTCATGGATTTGATGAACCGTGTGTGTAAAGCTTTCTTAGATTGTTTCGTCATTGTTTTCATCGATGATATCCTTATCTATTCGAAGTCGAGAGACGAACACGCACGTCATCTCCGTTTAGTCCTCGAACTTCTTCGAGGAAATCGCCTTTATGCTAAGTTCTCTAAATGTGAATTCTGGCTCGAAGAAGTCCAATTTCTCGGCCACATCGTTAACAGACAAGGAATTCACGTCGACCCTGCAAAGATTGAAGCCGTCAAGAGTTGGATTATACCGATGAATGCCTCCGAAATCCGTTCATTTCTTGGATTGGTGGGTTATTACCGTCGATTCATCGCCGACTTTTTGAAAATCGCCGTTCCGCTTACCGCTTTAACTCATAAAGACAAACCTTTTGTTTGGGATTCCAAGCAAGAGGAAGCCTTTCAAACTCTCAAGCGTATGCTATGCAACGCTCCCGTACTCGCTTTACCCGACGGAAATGACGATTTCGTTATTTATTGTGATGCCTCTAACCTTAGTCTTGGTTGTGTGCTTATGCAACGAGACAAGGTTATCGCGTATGCGTCTTGCCAACTCAAGATCCATGAGAAGAACTAACCCACGATCTCGAACTCGGTGCAGTTGTTTTTGCATTAAAGATATGGCGACACTACCTCTACGGTACTAGGTGTACGGTCTTCACCGACCATAAGATCTTGCAACATATCTTTAATCAAAAAGAACTAAACATGCGACAACGACGATGGGTTGAACTTCTCAACGATTACGATTGCGAGATACGCTACCATCCCGGTAAAGCAAACATCGTCGCCGATGCTCTAAGTTGACGAAGCTATGTATATAGTATTCGTGACTCTCAAGCTTGTGATAAACTTGAAACCCTCATCCGTGCCGCTCAACACGCATGTTTTAATGAGAATACTTTGGAAGAAGAAATGAAATGTGGTGCCGAAACTCAGCTTGTATCTAAATCTGATGGTATTTATTACTATCTTAATCGCATTGGATTCCCAGTCGTGATAATCTCTGTAATTTGCTAATGACCGAAGCTCATAAATCCGGATACTCATTCATTCCCGGTGCTGACAAGATGTACCAGGACCATTCGTCCTAAGTATTGTGCCGGCATGAAAAAGGATATCACCTTGTACATCTCAAATGCTTAACTTGTTCGAAAGTTAAAGCTGAACATCAAAGGCCCTCTGGTTTACTCGAACAACCCGAAATCCCGATGTGGAAGTGGGAGAGTATAGCTATGGACTTCGTTACTAAACTTCCTCGTACTTCATCCGGACACGATAGCATTTGGGTTATCGTTGATCGTCTCACCAAATCTGCGCACTTTATTGCTATACGAGAAGACTTTAACGTCGAACGGTTAGCCCGAATCTATACCGACGTAGTTATATGTCGACACGGGACGCCTCGTGACATCATTTCTGACCGCGACGGTCGTTTTACCTCGCGTCACTGGGAGACTTTTCAATCCGCTCTCGGTACTACTCTCAATCTCAGTATTGCTTTTCACCCTCATACCGACGATCAGACTGAGCGAACGATCAGCACCCTCGAAGACATGCTTCGTGTGTGCATCATAGATTTCGGTGGTAACTGGGATACGCATGTACCTTTAATCGAATTCTCGTACAATAATAGTTATCATACCAGCATTCAAATGGCTCCTTTTGAGGCACTGTATGGAAGAAAATGTCGATTGCCTATCGCATGGCACGAGATCGGAGAAGCACAAATCACCGGTCCCGAGCTAATTCAAGAGACGACGGACAAGATCCTCCAAATCAGAGACAATCTCTTGAAAGCTCGGAGTCGTCAAAAGAGTTATGCCGATAAACGCCACAAGCCCCTGCAGTTCGAAGTGGGAGACCACGTTCTCCTAAAGGTTGCACCTTGGAAGGGATTCGTCCGCTTCGGCAATAAAGGAAAGCTAGCGCCTCGATACGTTGGTCCCTTTAAGATTCTGGAAAGGATCGGTAAAGTAGCCTATCGTCTCGAATTACCGGAGGAACTCAATAATGTACATCCGACTTTCCATGTGTCTAACCTCAAGAAATGTCTCGCCGAAGAAAATCTGCATTTCCCTCTCGAAGATCTGCAAATCAATGAGACTCTCCATTTCAAAGAAAAGCATGGGGAAATCATGGACCGAGAGACCAAGAAACTCTGACGCTCTCGCATCCCTATCGTGAAGGTCCGATGGGAAGGCAAACCCCGCGCCGAGTTCACTTGGGAATTGGAAAGTGATACGAAGGCCAAGTACCCGCATCTATTTGTTACAGCTACTACATAATTTTGGGACGAAATTCCCTAAAGTAGGGGAGACTGTAACAACTCGAAATTTCGATTGTTATCTTTTCTTTTGTTCTCTGTTTATCGATCCTTTTGTAAATCCGGGATTCGGTTAATAATAAAGTTTATGTTGATTAATTATGGTATTGTACGTTATTATCGCATCTAATCGCTTATTGAATCGCATTGCTAATCTCATCGCATCGCAAATTTCAGTTAATTATGTGGTTTTATGTTATTTATGTGTTAGGTGTGTTTGTGGTTATAATTGCATCGCTCTCGCACTCTCGAATCGCTAAATCGCACTATTTTGTCAACTATAACGCTTAACGCTTTAATTTAACGCTTAATATAACTATCTAATGCGAACCGAATAACCAAACAAACCCTTAACGCGAAATCGGCAAACGAAACTTGGTCACCAGGCCAAGTTCGATCGAACTTGACTACCACAAGTTCGCCCGAACTTGCCTGATAACCAGGACTCCCTTGTTTCACTCAAGTTCGTGCGAACTTGTACAGAAATGTACAAGTTCGGCCGAACTTAGCTATTTTTCCTTTGAAATATTTCATGTTCGCGCGAACTTGCATGGAAATCATGCAAGTTCGGCCGAACTTGTTGTCAACTCTTGAGATTCTTGCCACACCTATAAATACCCATGCTCCTCATTCATGCTCTCCTTGCTGACCAAGTTCGCTCAGAGCTCCCTCATTCCAAATCTCCTCGTGTTCTAAGTAAGAAACGACCCGATTTCGACTACAACAACGTTTATCAACAACCAACAAAGGTTTACAACGATTGTGCACAAGGATCTACCTTCGTTTTCATCAAAAACCCATTCTTTTACGAGAATCTTCATCTTTTTCTTCAAAACTTCTGTGTTTAACTTAGATCTACACAATACGAGTTCGTTTGGTGTTAGCAGAGGCTTCCCAAACACGAGATCTGCAAGATCTCGGCTTGTAAGTTCTAGATCTGAGAAAACCTTTGATAAATATTGATTTTGACACAAAATACGGACTTTTGAGGATGTTTGGTTCATTTTCTGATATGAAACGAAGCATCTATCATTCAAGATCTCAGATCTGAAAGCACAAGGACGTTTATGTTGGTTTACACAAGCCGGACTAATCCGAACGAACCCGGAGTTTGCCCGGATTAGCCCACGATTTTGTAAAACGGCTAAAACAGCTCTAAAAGACCTCTCTGACCTAAGTTTGCTCAGTAGCACATGATTGGAGGGATGAACACTCGATTTTCCTCAGCAAACGACGTGAAAACGCAAGATTTTGGACCCGAAAACATTAAGTTCGCTCGAGAATCACCAGTTCCCCGAGTCAAGTTCGACCAAACTTGGGTACTTTTCACCAAGTTTTACTATGCAAGTTCGGCAGAACTTGCATAGTTTCTTAGGAAACTATACAAGTTCGCTCGAACTTGTCTCCTCAGTAAGGATTCTCCACAAGTTCGCCCGAACTTGACAAGATTCTTAAGAATTCATCAAGTTCGACCGAACTTGGCTCGTAACTCACTAGAATTACACAAGTTCGCTCGAACATGTGTGTTTACACACAAATTCGCCCGAACTTGGCCACTGGTCAACTCAAAGTTCATCATTTCGGCTTTTCGGAAGACTGATGCACTTCTGTTCGTTTACAGGCTGATCCGGCGCACTCCGCAACCTTTCCACATAACTCTAAGCTAACTAAAACGCACTCACAGTGAGTATACTTGACCCATTTTCTCTTTAACACACTTTTTGGGTGTTACATACGTTCCTATATTAAAATCACATCACAAATCGAAACTGTTTATCATACGCGAATAATTTGATTGTATATGCTCAATACGTGATACTAGAAACATGTGACTAGGTAACTTGCCTCCTTAGCTAGTATGGTACTATAGTGTGGCTTACACCAGACGGGGTCTAGTTAGGATGGACGCGCAAGCCTTTTCACGGTAGTTAGCATGAGAAATGAGCCTATGTTATGTTAAGTGTTTTGGTGTATCATGATATGTAATTAGATTGTTTCGCAACGCTTTCTCGACTATGCTAGTATTATTCAAACTCCTATGCTCACCTTTACTTAATTGTATTGACTTGTATTTTAACGTATGTACAGGTTGAGGATTTATAGCTTGGATGCCTTGGATGTTGCTTAGCGTAGTTTTGTTTTGACTTTATTTTGTTTAGTTTCCAAGTGTAATAAATCTAGGGATATCGAACCTTGTTGTTTTTGTGGGAGAACTTAGATTCTGTAATGATTGTTTAAAATGTTATGTTAATGGTATGGGATGTTAATGTTTGAATGATATTGTTAAATGATTGTTATGGAATTCTCACGAGACAATCTGGTCGCCTAATGCCACTACCCTGATGATTCCGCCATCGGTGGGGGTGTGACATTCGTACGGATTAGTCCGGCTTGTGTAAACCAACATAAACGTCCTTGTGCTTCCAGATCTGGGATCTTTAATGATAGATGCTTCATTTCATACCAGAAAATGAACAAAACATCATCGAAAGTCCGTATCTTTTGTAGAAATCAATGGTTTTCAAAGGTTTTTCTCAAATTTATCACTTACAAGCCGAGATCTTGCAGATCTCGTGTTTGGGAAGTCTCTACTATCGCCAAACAAACTCGTATTGTGTAGATCTAAGCTTAAAATAGAAGTTTTTGAAGAAAAAGATCAAGGTTTTCGTAAAAGAATGAGTTTTGATGAAAAAGAAGGCTATGCCTTGTGCCAAAAGAATGAGTTTTGATGAAAACGAAGGCTATGCGGGTACTTGGCCTTTATATCACTTTCCAATTCCCAAGTAAACTTGGCACCACGTTTGCCCTCCCATCGGACTTTCACGATAGGAATGCGAGAGCGTCGGAGTGTCTTGGTCTCTCGGTCCATGATTTCCACAGGCTTTTCCACGAAATGGAGAGTCTCGTTGATTTGCAGATCTTCGACAGGTACATGGAGGTTCTCTTCGGCTAGGCATTTCTTGAGGTTAGACACGTGGAAAGTTGGATGTACGTTGTTAAGTTCCTCCGGTAATTCGAGACGATAGGATACTTTACCGATTCTCTCCAGAATCTTAAAGGGACCAACCTATCGAGGCGCTAGCTTTCATTTCTTGCCGAAGCGGACCACTCCCTTCCAAGGTGCAACCTTTAGGAGAATGTGATCTCCTACTTCGAACTGTAGGGGCTTACGGCGTTTATCGGCGTAACTCTTTTGACGACTCCGAGCTTTCAAGATATTGTCTCCGAGCTTTCAAGATATTGTCTCTGATTTGACTCTCCCATTTCCACATCGGGATTTCGGGTTGTTCAAGTAAACCAGAGGGCCTTTGATGTTCGGCTTTAACTTTCGAACAAGTTAAGCACTTTGAGACGTAGACGGCGATATCCTTTTTCATACTCGGCCACCAATACCTAGGACGAAGGTCCTGGTACATCTTGTCGGCACCGGGGTGAATGGAATATCGAGATTTATGAGCTTCATTCATTAGCAAATTACGGAGATTATCACGACTGGGAATGCAAACGCGATTGAGATAGTAATAAATACCATCAGATTTAGATATAAGCTGAGTTTCGGCTCCATAATTCATTTCCTCTTGCAGGGTGTTCTCGTTAAAATATGCGTGTTGAGCGGCACGGATGAGGGTTTCAAGTTTAGCACAAGCTTGAGAGTCACGAATACTATATACATAGCTTCGTCGACTGAGAGCATCGGCGATGACGTTTCCTTTGCCGGGATGGTAGCGTATCTCGCAATCGTAGTCGTTGAGAAGTTCAACCCATCGTCGTTGTCGCATGTTTAGTTCTTTTTGATTAAAGATATGTTGTAAGCTCTTATGGTCGGTGAAGACCGTACACTTTGTACCGTAAAGGTAGTGTCGCCATATCTTCAATGCAAAAACAACTGCACCGAGTTCGAGATCGTGGGTTGTGTAGTTCTTCTCGTGGATCTTGAGTTGGCGAGACACATACGCGATAACCTTGTCTCGTTGCATAAGCACACAACCAAGACCAAAGTTAGAGGCATCACAATAAACAACGAAATCATCATTTTCGTCGGGTAAAGCGAGAACGAGAGCGTTGCATAGCATACGCTTGAGAGTTTGAAAAGCTTCCTCTTGCTTGGAATTCCAAACGAAAGGTTTGTCTTTATGAGTTAAAGCGGTAAGCTGAACGGCGATTTTCGAATAGTCGGTGATGAATCGACGGTAATAACCCGCCAATCCAAGAAATGAATGGATTTCGGAGGCATTCATCGGTGTAATCCAACTCTTGACGGCTTCAATCTTTGCAGGGTCGACGTGAATTCCTTGACTATTAACGATGTGGCCGAGAAATTGGACTTCTTCAAGCCAGAATTCACACTTAGAGAACTTAGTATAAAGGCGATTTCCTTGAAGAAGTTCGAGGACTAAACGGAGATGATGCGCGTGTTCGTTTCTTGACTTCGAATAGATAAGGATATCATCGATGAAAACAATGACGAAACGATCTAAGAAAGCCTTACACACACGGTTCATCAAATCCATGAAAACCACCGGTGCATTGGTAAGACCGAAAGGCATGACCACGAATTCAAAATGGCCATAGCGAGTACGAAAGGCGGTTTTAGGAATGTCTTCTTCCAACACGCGTAACTGATGATAACTAGAACGAAGATCGATCTTAGAAAAAAAAGTAGCACCTTGAAGCTGATCAAATAAGTCGTCGATACGCGGAAGAGGGTAGCGGTTCTTTATTGTGAGTTTGTTAAGTTCACGATAATCGATGCACATACGGAACGGTCCATCCTTCTTTTTCACGAAAAGGACAGGTGCGCCCCATGGCGAAGTGCTCGGGCGTATGAAACCTTTATCAAGAAGCTCTTGAAGTTGGCTTGATAGCTCGCGCATTTCGGATGGTGCGAGGCGATAAGGAGCTTTAGCAACGAGAGTAGCTCCGGGAACTAAATCGATACGGAATTCAACATCTCGAGTAGGGGGTAAACCGGGTAAGTCGTCGGGAAAGACTTTAGGAAATTCACAAACAACGGGAACATCTTTATAAGTCTTCTTTTCTTTCTTCGGATTCACGATATGAGCAAGGAAAGCAACACATCGCTTTTGCAAGCATTTGTGTGCTCAAGTACATGACAAAAGCATCAACTTCTTTGAGGGAGTTTCACCGTATACATGCAGTTGATCACCGTTTGAGAGAGGGAAACAAATCATTTTATCGAAGCATACAACTTCAGCATGACTCTCACGGAGAAAATCCACGCCTACTATGATATCGAAGCTGCCTAACTGCATAGGAATGAGATTGATCGAGAATTCATGGTTGTTGCGATCGAGATTACAACCACGTAAGACGGAATCAACGGTAACGGATTTTCTGGTGGCGACTTCCACATCGAAAGTCTTTGGGAGTTTAGCGTGCTTACCATTTAAAAGCTTTTCGAATTCTAACGATACAAAACAATTATCGGAACCAGTATCAAATAAACACGAAGCATAAATACCATTAACGAGAAACGTACCATTGCAACATTGTTGTCATTCTGAGCCTGGCGGTGGTTGAGATTGAAGGCTCTGCCACGCGTAGCTTGTGGTTGCTACTGCTGCTATGGTGGCAGAGGCTGCTGCTGAGGTTGCGGTAGTGGCTGCTCTTGCTTGACAGGACGATTTGGACAGACATTGGCGAAATGATTTGGATCACCACAAACATAGCATACACGTGCCTTCGGAGCTTGGTGGTGATTGGTTTGAGGAGGAGCGGGTAAAGCTGGAGCTGCTGGAGCCTGAGGAGCTGGCTGACATGTACCACTACGGCAGCTGACTGTAAAGTGGCCGTAGATGTTGCAGTTCGTGCAAAAACGGCAGTTGCCACCAACGGCATGATGATAAGTGCACTTAGGGCACATAGGGTGCAGTCCGGTATACGCACACTTAGCTGGAGGTGCGTTCGGAGCGGCTGACTGAAGCGGCTGAGGGTTTGCTGGAGCTGCGAGGGTATAGTTCTTACTCGGGTTTCCTCTTTGACGCTTTCCCTTCGGGTCACTTGGTGGTTCGGTAGCAGCAGTTGGTTTGACGATAGCTTGATTGGCAACTTTCGTATGATTCTTGAAATACCCATCTTGGACTCGCTGATCATTGATCTCAGCGGCGAGCATGAAGGTTTCCTCGATGGTTGTAGTACGAGCAACTTTCACAAAATTTGCAACACATTCGGGTAAACCACGGATGTACTTGTTGATAGCTTTCTCAGTCGTATCAACATGGCTGGGACAGATGATGCTCAAAATCTTAAACCGAGCAGTGAATCCAGCATTGTCGGGACCATCCTTTTTGATTCCCCAAAACTTATTCTCAAGCTTTTGCAGTTCGGGCGGAGGACAAAACTCCTTCAACATCACTTCCTTGAGTTCCTCCCAAGATAGACTGTAGGCTTCATCATTACCGCACCTATTCCTTTCGGCGGTCCACGAATCAAGAGCACGGGACTGGAAGACTCTGGTAGCGTTCACTGTGCGAAGGTCATCGGGGCATCCACTTTGCCTAAAGGCGACCTCGATGGCGTCAAACCAATGGAACATAGATGTCAGTCCATCGTTGCCCGTGAAGGCGAGAGGTGCACAAGCTTTGAAGTTTTTGAAGCTGGACCGTGACTTGGGGTTCTCAGCTTTCGAGTCAACTGACGAGTTACTGCTCACAGTATGGATTTCTGAGACGATTTGCGGGATGAACTTAGCCATTTCCTTGGCTACCATTGTGGCAATACGATTGTCGGTGTTGCTGCGCTGGAGATTCCTACGGGTGTGCGATCCCATTGAAGACATCTACACGAAGAATTTAGATTAGATGAGATTCGATTATAATAGAGTTATGTCTAAATATTATTATTATTATTATTCATATAAGGCACAAAATCACATAAACACATAGGCACGTAAACACGTAAGCACATAAGCACGTAAGCACATAAACACATAAGCACATATTTGCACGTATTCACCTTCTAATAGTAACAATGCGTAGCGCGATACGAGATGCGAGATATAAGAGAGATATAAGCGATATATAATAGCGAGATAAGCGAGATAATACCGCGTATGAGGCACACGTCCTCATAGGCGTAAGCGAGCCTAGCGATTAGTTTGGTTGGTGTATTAATTAGTGTTTTAGATTTCGAGAGCTGTGCGAGTTGTGCATACATTCGATGGAGCGTAAATGCGATAAATCGAGAAATCGAATAAAGCGAAAATTCTCAAAATTTTAAACACGTAAATAGTAATAAACTCAATGATGCGTAAATCGACGGTATAGGCTTAAATCAATTGGGAGTGTCTGGGGTTTTGAGACATTTGACACGCCAAAGTGATTCGACTACCCTTTGCATTCGGACCCACGCTTTGGCCTAATAGATAAACGTTCTCACCGCAAGCGGCTAACGACGTTTACCCTTTCAGTTAATACGTGTTCCAAACCATTGGCATAACCGAGACTTTGGTGAGATTGAAAATCGAAGCATGGAATTAGTTATTAAGATGCAGGTTTCACCCCTAACTTAACAACATCATTCCTAGTTAGAAATGGAGATTTTCGTCGAGGTTTGGATGTCACTCCTAACTCAACGAAGATATCTCGTGCGAGAGAATGCGCAGAGAGAATGATCTCGTCGAGAGTTCTCGGTTTTCACACCTATTCTCGACTTGATCATTCGTTTGGTGTGGTGCGAGTGTTTAAAAGCGTGTATTATTGTATTAGCCTTAGGAAAGGCACATTTAAGCATTTATGACAAGTAGTTTAATCATTTAAGTCATAGATAGGTCAATCGGGTACTTAAACATGCTACTAGGTCGAATCATGGCAATTCTACCTACTATCCTAAAGTTATGGGGCTCTGATACCAATCGGTCATACCCTAACCGATGGCGGAAACATTGGGGTTAGTGGCACTAGGCGACCAGATTGATTTCACGAGATGTTACATAACAATCATTTAGCATATCACAACCTGCTTAATATCCCATACTATTAAACGTAACATTTAAACAATTATTACAAAACGAAGATTTCTCATAAAATTTGGCAGTGTTCGATTTTCCCTAGATTTCATACATAAGTTCCAAATCTGAATTACATCAACAAACTAACTAAACAAAACAAAACTACGCTAAGCATGCAACATCCAAGCATCCATAGCTAAAATCCACAACCTGTTACATACGTTAAAATACAAGTCAATACAATTAAGTAAAGGTGAGCATACGAGTTTGAATAATACTAGCATAGTCGAGAAAGCGTTTGCGAAACAATCTAATTACATATCATGATATATCAAAACACTTAACATAACATAGGCTCATTTCTCATGCTAACTACCGTGAGAAGGCTTGCGCGTCCATCCTAACTAGACCCCGTCGGGTGTAAGCCACACTATAGTACCATACTAGCTAAGGAAGCAACGAAAATAAATCCTAGTCACATGTTTCTAGTATCACGTATTGAGCATACACAATCAGATTATTCGCGTGTGATAAACAGTTTGATTTGTGATGTGATTTTTAATATAGGAACGTATGTAACACCCAAAAAGTGCGTTAAAGCGAAAACGGGTCAAGTATACTCACTGTGGGTGCGTTTAGGTAAGAGTTGGGGATCTGAGGAGAGTCGAGAAGAGCGCCGGATCAGCCTGCATACGCGAACGGAAGTGCATCAGTCTCCGAAAAGCTGAAACGGTTAAGTCTTGGTTGGGCAGTAGCCAAGTTCGAGCGAACTTGTATGAATTTGGTGAGTTTATAGCCAAGTTCGGTCGAACTTGTAAGAAACCTTACTGGGATGACAAGTTCAGGCGAACTTGTGTAGTTTCTTAGGAAACTAGACAAGTTCGAGCGAACTTGTGAGAGATTTGGTGAAAAAGTGCCCAAGTTCGGTCGAACTTGACCCATTTGGGTGCAAGTTCGGTCGAACTTGACCTGTGGAGCTGGTGATTCTCGAGAGAACTTGATGTTTTCGGGTCTAAAATCTTGCGTTTTCGCGTCGTTTGCTGAGGAAAATCGAGTGTTCATCCCTCCAACCCCGTGCTACTGAGCAAACTTAGGTCGGAGAGGTCTTTTAGAGCTGTTTTAGCCGTTTTACAAAAGCGTGGGCTAATCCGGGCGAACTCGGGGTTCGTTCGGATTAGTCCGGCTTGTGTAAATCAACATAAACGTCCTTGTGCTTCCACGTCACCATTTCTTTTTTTAGTTTTCTTTAAAAACTTTTAGTTTGTAATCTTAAAAAAAATTTAAAGGGCCCACCTTCACCTTCTCTCTCTTCTGCATGTAGGTGCACTTCCCTACATGCAATCCCCTTAAGTGTCATCTACCCTAATGCTTCCTTTACAAATGCATCCTCCACATCATCAAGTGCAACCCCCCAACAAGAAGCATTGGGGGCAGTCTTAGAGCATTCACATCCAACCTTCCATTTTTTACCCTATATTACACTAACAACAACTATCTTTTTTCTCTCGTTTTCAATTAAATAATATTTTTAATACATTTATTATTACATTTTCTCTCCATTCACTCACAACCACTTTTAAAAAAATACTAAAAAATTATAAGGGTGAACATTGTCCTCCCAAATTTACAGATGAACAATAACATTTTCTCTCTCCTCCACTCACAACCCCTCATAACCACTTTTCATAATAAGCAAAACACTTTCACATAAAAATAAGGGGTTGGATGTGAATGCTGTTAGTTTACAACATTTCAATTTAGTTAGCTTCATCAGTTTTCCTTTTTCTTTAATCCATTAATATTTCACCCCTAAACTTTAATAAATTACACTACAACCTCTAACTTAGTTTACACACTTGCAATTTAGTTGGTTTTTCCTCCTTTTCCTTTTTATTTAACCCATTAACAATGGCATCCCTAAACTATTATTGTAATAAAGTTATCTGTCAAGCGTCACCTAGAATGTCCCCTAGCGATTTGCTTATTTTTATATATGTTTAGAACCCTTCGCGAAGTGAGGGTTGTAACCCACTGGTTTTATTTAAATTTAAAAATAATTACACCATAAAATAAACATTTTATTTTCTTAATTTGAGTTTGATATTACTATAGATTTTTTATTAAATTAAAAAAAACATATAATATTAAGTGATTACCAATATTTGAGTTCCTTGCCACATTATGCGAGCACTATTTCATTTTATAAGTTCTAATTTTATATAAACTAAAAAAAAGTATATCTACTCATAGATCTACAAACATATTTTAATTTAATTTATTTTAGAATACTAACATTTTTTTCTCACATAACTTTTAAAATACGATTTTCTATAAAATTACGATAATGCTGTTGTAACGTGCTCATTTTTATCTACATCAAGATAATATTTTTACTCAAATAGAATTAGTACTCGTCGCAATTAGTACAGACAATGACAATTTTAGACACAACACATTTAAGGTTTAATTATTGTTACAAAAGCTAGAATAAAAGACAACACATTTAAAGATGAACTACTATTGTGAACACTTTTAAAAAGATACAATATCAACAATTTTCCATTCTATACTACACGACTAAACCTAATGCGCCTAACCTATGCTAATTCATGTTTGCGACAAAACCAGTTATCCCGTCTTCATTTAGAGGCTTGGCCTCTAATTGGTCTAGTCGGTCGATCTCATTTTGGAACCCCGTCTAACTGGCTTTTAACTGGTTTGTTCGGTCTAGCCTACATTAAACTTCATAAACGCCGTGGCTGCATAGTTAACGAAGACAATGTGAAAGGCGTATAAAACACATGACCTGTAACACTCGTCGAAAAACGGGTTTTCCAAACCCGCTTCGTTTATTAATCAAATATTCAGTTATAATTTTCGTTGCGTATTTAGTGTTCATATTAATTTTAAACAATACATAACTAATAAACATTGTTAGAATTTTAAACCATAATTAATAAATAATAAAAAATAAGTCAATAAAAAATAAATAGGGCTGCCGGGTTTCGAACCCGGGTCAGCCGCTCCAACAAACACACAACACACCACTCGGCCACACACTTTACTTTGGAATAATACGGAAATAAATAAAACTTAAAGTAAACCCGGATTCAAACCAGAGAATCACCGCGCGCTCAGAAATCGCAATCACCGGAAAATCTGGCAATTCGCGATTTTGGCCAAATCAGTCTTGACTAAAACGCTCAAATTGATGTCGACGTCGGTTATAACCGTTGCCGGCAATCAAATTCCGTCATAACCGACGGAAAACTTAACTCGCGGACCTTGACTCAATTCAGCCTGTTTTCACTGTAAATACCCTCTTGAACACTCTGAGAATCTTTTCGCTCAGAACCTCGATCATTTCCGAAGCTTAATTCAAAAACACGTCGCCGGAGATATTTTACAGTCGCCGGACTTTCACCGGAAAACCGAGACTTACTTCAAATCGGTAAAATTCTTGACTCTTTTGTTTGTAATCCATTATTAGACATATATTAACTTCAATACATCAACCAGAATCTGTCCTAGACTACGCTGCCGAGAAATCCCACACTCGCCGAAATTTCACTGAAACATCAAAGTCTCACTGTCGATCGGTATAATCATCTAAAAACTCTTGATATCTCTTACTCAGTAACTTAATTTCATAACACAAGAAACTAAACTGTCAAACATTTCACTCAGCCGAGAGTCACAAATCAGAGCCGACGACTCCTGCCGGAAATCTGAAGTAAACGCACTGTTTTGGTACATTATGTTCTTTAATCTCATTAACTATTACATTCCAACCAATTATAAGTTTTGATAATCGAATTAAACAAAACAGTCGGATCTCACTGATCTGAGTTTTTGTAAACGAAGAAGATGAAGTCGAGAATGAATATAAGTATAATTAAAATCATATATTCAAACGGGTTAGACACACAGTCCAGCGGTGGACTGTGTGCGCAAACAACACACACGTCACGAGTTCGAATCGCACAACGTACCGACTTTTAGAAATAAAACCAATATTTTTAGAACTGAATCAGAACAAGTCACAGTATGTTTATAAGAGTAATAAAATCTGTGAGTTAAACAGATTAGACACACAGCCCAACTGGTTGGGCTGTGCGCATACGAACCGAAGGACCCGAGTTCGACTCCGGGTCCCTGCAACCGGTTCGGCCATACAAATCCTTTTTAATAAAAACCAAATAAATTTAAACTTAATTAGTATATAAAATAATTAAAACAGAGAATATTTCGGGTTAGACACGTAGCTCAGTTGGTAGAGCTGCGTGCACGCGTACGAGAGGTGCCGGGTTCGAACCTCACTCAGCGCACAATTAACCACAGTCCGACCGGTCAATGGTCAACGGTAAAAAAAGACAAAATTTTTATTTCTTTTTATTTATTTATTTAATTTAAAAATCAATTAAAAATACTTAAAAATAATATTTTTAAAGTTAGAAAATGTTCTTAAACTCACAAAAATAAATCTAAAAATCCTATTAAGATTATGAATTAAAAATATTAATCTCAAATAAAATCCATTTATTTACCGAACCATTTCGTTATTATTTTAGGTTAGTTTTCCTCGTCGATCAAATCCCAAAACTCGTGCGCATCCAACGTCATCAAAGAACGCACCCAATGTGAGTGAACCTCTATAAATTCCCCGGTTTAATCACATTTTGGGTGTATCATGTGTCGTTTAATTCCTTATTATATTTAAACACTTGTGCATCCATCATATCCGTGATCAAATGTGTATGTATCAATTGTTGTGTGAATTATGTTTAGATTGAAGTTATCATTTTCAGTACATGCATTTCATTAGGTCCATCAGCTCCCCGTGGGATACGGGTTGAGTATCAGGTGCCTCATTCGATCGGCTCCGTTTGATTGAGCCTTGATCTCACATACATCATCATTCATGTCATTCGATTGGCTCCGTTTGATTGAGCCTTGATCTCAAATACATCATCATTTATGTCATTTACTCATCCAATGTGGTTTGTGTTTTGTTATATATACATATGTTTGCTCACATGTGATTATTGCACAACTTTTCAATATTAAACACAACAAGAAAAATTAATAACAATGTTTTATCAAGGTTCACTCGCCAACTTTTGTTGACCCAAAATATCCCCCGTTTTACACATGATACAGGTGATCCAGTTGAGGCAAGAAACACATAGGAAGGCCTAGAAGAATAAATCAGTTTAAGCTTGGGATTGTTTTACTTAGTTTCATTTCCTTGTAATTGTATGGATTTGATGTGAACATTTAAGTTGTAATTTGAATTTAATAAATATGAAACATTTTAGTAAACATCATGAGCTTTGGTGGTAACCCAATTATGCCCCGACTCTTATTCCGCTGCGGGTCGGGGTGTGACTGATTAGTATCAGAGCCATGACTATAGGGATATAGGATAGGTTATTAGACCCTTAGAGCCTATACTATAGTTGATTAGAATTTTTAAATTATTTATGCATTACATACATAATTCATGATGTTTATATGCTTTATGTTTATTGTTACATTCAATGTTATGCAAGCATGTTCATAAGTACATATTATTATACAATGCTCATCATGAATCATATCCTCATAACATATCATATCCATGAGAGCACACACCTCACAATTCCCATGATTTTTGCAACGATTTTTGTATTTTTCAAATCACATCAAAGTGAGTTCTCATGACGGGCATGTAGTAACTGGAAGGGTACGAGTACCGGTAGTCGGAACGTCCTGTCTAGGCTTGGCATTCGTATAAATCCAAAATAAAGGACCAGTTTGCCTACCTGGGGACTAACGATGAGAGTACGAAGGACCTATTAGGCCAAAGCATGCTATACCAAACGTCGTGTGAGCTAACCCCACTTTGAGTTGTCATTGTGTCTACACCTGGACACCCTCCTACCATACATCTCGCAATCATATTTCATGGTTTTCATTCGGGTGATGCGAGTGTTAAACCGCCAACACCAATGTGAATCCTACTAAGCCAATAGTCATGGGGGCCCACATGACTATACAGGCGATGGTATGGGGGACATTGGAGGCCCAAACATGAGCAAACCCAAGACATCCTATGGATGTAGTTGCATTATTGATAGTTATGTTATTTTTATTCTTTTAACGACACATGGCACCTAAAAACTTCTTAAACTCACAATCTTCCTATGTATGTTCCTGTAGATCTCGGCTAGGCAACTACGTGGAGGTAGAAAGTCAGGAAGATCAAACGAACGCTTGGCCACCCAAATTGCAAAACAAATGGCTGAAGTGCTTCCTGACATCGTAATTCAAGTCCAACAAGCTCTCACCGCGAATCCCATCAACCCTCCCAATCAAGAAGACCAGAACGTCGACAACCCTCCCTCCAAAAAGTGCTCTTACAAACACTTCAAATCTTGCGATCCCCCAAAGTATGAAGGGACCGAAGGTGTTACTGCTCTCCTCCACTGGTTTGAAGAAATGGAGAACACCTTCCTCAATTGCGATTGTCCCGAGGATCGCAAGGTACGTTACGCAACTGGGAGACTGTTTGGGGTAGCCCTTACCTGGTGGAACACAGAAAAGGGTAAGAGAGGAGTCGAAGATGCCATGGCCTTAACATGGGAAGAGTTAAGAGAAATCATGACAAGACGCTTCTGTCCAAGAAGCGAAATCAAAAAGTTGGAAGATGAATTCCACTCGTTAAAACAAAAGGAAGGAGATCATACTTCCTACAACACAAGATTTCTCGAGCTGAATCAGATGATCCCTAATCTGTTCACCCCCGTGTACCGCCTGGTTGAACACTACATTCGAGGCCTCCCCTCGAAAATTCAAGACTCGGTTCTAAGCACTTCGCCTGCAACACTTAAAGCCGCAATGGAACTAGCTACCGAACTTACCGAGAATCGCATCCGAAATGGCAAATTCAAGGATGAGAAAAAGAAAGCCCCCATTGAGGCCCAAACTCCAAACCATTCCATCTCCTCCTCGAAGTTTGCTGGTAAGAGGAAACGAAACAGCAAAAATTTTGCCGTCACACACACAAACCCTCTTATCACTGCCGCACCCATTACCCAAATTGCTCCATCAGCTGCACCGTTCAAAAAGCCATACACCGGCCCATACCCAAAATGCAACCGTTGTCAATACCATCACCTCCCTGAAACTCCTTGCCAACATTGCACCAGCTGTGGCCGTGCGGGTCACACTATTCAAACTTGTCGCACGCTTCAGCGAATGAACCGCAATCAACCCTCAACCCAAACCCACCATCAGATAGTGGGTCAAGCCCAACAACCTTTACTTCTACCATCCACGCAACACATAGCTCAACCTTACTACCAACCCAACTACCCCATGATGCAACCTATGCGAGCTTGTTACAACTGTGGAGACCCAAACCACTTCAGGAACACATGTCCCCGTTTGGTAAACATCATCCATGCCCAAGCTCAAGCGAATCCGGTAAACCAAGCTAACCAAGCTCCTCCACCTGCTAGAGGAAGAGCTTTCAACATCAATGCCAACCAAGCTGGAGCTGACAACAACGTGGTTAACGGTACGTTTCTCATCAATGGTAGTTATGCATCCATGTTATTCGATACTGGCGCGATAAGAGTTTTGTGTCTTTAGAATTTGAACCCATCCTCAACCAAACTCGTGATAATCTCATGGAATCTCTAACGGTGGAAGTTGTTGATGGAAAGCCTGTTTCATTAAATTCTATCATACGAAATTGTACACTCACTCTAAACGATCACGATTTTCGAGTTGACCTCACTCCTATGAAGTTGGGAAGTTTCGATATTATAATCGGTATGGACTGGCTCAGGCAGCATCACGTTGAAGTAGTATGCCGCGAAAAGTTCATTCGCATTCCTCTTGCAGACGGTCAGACCCTACGTATCTTTGGAGAAACCCCTTCGAAAGGACTCAAATTAATGTCCTGTCTTCAAGCCCGAAAATATCTCCGCAAGAACTATGTCGCATTCCTAACTCACGTCGTCAAGAAGGGAAACAAGGAGAAGAAACTCGAAGATATACCTGTAGTGAAAGAATTCCCACAAGTCTTTCCCGACGACATCTCAGGACTCCCTCCTGTGAGAGAAGTCGAATTCCGCATCGATCTTGTACCTGGCGCTACACCAGTCGCAAAATCTCCTTATAGGCTAGCCCCATCCGAAATGCAACAGCTGGCCAGTCAACTGCAAGAACTAACTGACAAAGGATTCATACGTCCTAGCTTCTCGCCTTGGGGTGCGCCTGTTCTTTTTGTGAAGAAGAAAGATGGAACGTTTCGCATGTGTATCGACTACAGAGAACTTAACAAGTTAACGGTCAAGAACCGCTACCCATTACCTCGCATCGATGACCTCCTAGACCAACTTCAAGGCGCCACCTGTTTTTCAAAAATCGACCTTCGTTCTGGGTATCATCAACTCAGAGTACATGAAGAAGACGTCCCAAAGACCGCCTTCCGAAATCGTTATGGTTATTACGAATTCATGGTCATGCCGTTTGGTTTAACCAACGCCCCAGCTGTCTTCATGGATCTAATGAATAGGGTATGCAAACCCTACCTCGACCGCTTTGTCATAGTCTTCATCGACGATATTCTTATCTACTCCAAGTCTAAATCCGATCACGAGCGACACTCTTAAGGACCGAAAAGCTCTACGCAAAGTTCTCAAAATGTGAATTCTGGTTAGGAGAAGTACAATTCCTCGGACATGTCGTCAATGAAAAAGGAATTCACGTTGATCCTGCAAAAATCAAGGCAGTGCAGGAATGGCAAGCGCCACGTACCCCCACCGAAGTTAGGTCATTTCTTGGTTTGGCTGGTTACTATCGACGCTTCATCGCCAATTTTTCCCGTATTGCTGTACCACTCACGGCCTTGACTCATAAAGGAAAACCCTTCGTATGGGGACCTAAGCAGGAAGAGGCATTCCAAACTCTAAAGCAAAAACTCTGTGACGCACCTATCCTCACACTCCCTGAGGGTTGTGATGACTTCGTGGTTTATTGCAACGCGTCAGGCAAGGACTAGGCTGTGTACTGATGCAAAGAGGGAAAGTGATAGCCTATGCTTCTAGGCAACTCAAAGTTCATGAAAAGAATTACACCACCCACGACCTGGAACTTGGAGCCGTTGTGTTCGCTCTCAAGATATGGAGACATTACCTCTACGGTACCAAGTGTGAAATATACACTGACCACAAGAGCCTCCAACATATCTTCAATCAAAAGGAGTTGAATATGAGGCAACGAAGATGGGTCGAACTTCTTAACGACTACGACTGTGAAATTCGGTATCATCCTGGCAAGGCAAACGTAGTGGCTGATGCACTCAGTCGAAAAGGTTATGCGAACTCCATTCGTCTTCTATGTTCGCAAATCATAACCGACATCAAAGATCGAATCCGAGAAGCTCAACATGTTTCTGTAACAGAAAACGACGTACGCGATGAGCTGTCATGTGGAGCAGAACTCAAAATCGAAACCAAATCTGACGGTATTCTATACTATCTAAATCGCATATGGATTCCCGATCGCGATATTCTTCGTGATTTCCTTATGAATGAGGCGCACAAAACACGGTACTCTATACACCCAGGAGCCGACAAGATGTATCAAGACCTACGACACACCTACTGGTGGCCGGGCATGAAAAATGATATCGCTGTTTTTGTTTCCAATTGCCTTACCTGTTCCAAAGTAAAAGCTGAACATCAAAGACCTTCAGGACTTCTAACCCAACCTGAAATACCTGTATGGAAGTGGGAAAACATAACCATGGACTTCATTACCGGGTTACCTCGCACCTCCAGTGGGTATGACACCATATGGGTAATCATTGATCGTCTTACAAAATCAGCTCACTTCATTCCGATTCGCGAGGACTTCAAGAACGAGAAGTTAGCTCGTATCTACATCAGCGAGATCGTAAGCCGTCATGGTGTACCTTTAAGCATCATTTCAGACCGTGATGGTCGTTTCACTTCACGAACATGGCGAGCCGTACAAACCGCTTTGGGTACACGATTAGACCTCAGTACCGCTTTTCATCCTCAAGCTGATGGACAATCTGAACGCACCATCCAAACTCTTGAAGACATGCTTCGAGCATGTGTCATAGACTTCGAGGGAAATTGGGACGCTCACCTACCATTGGTTGAATTTTCGTGCAACAATAGTTATCATTCAAGTATCGGCATAGCTCCTTTCGAAGCGTTATATGGTCGTAAGTGCCGATCTCCAGTATGTTGGCACGAAATTGGGGAAGCACAAATCACTGGTCCAGAATTAATTCAAGAAACAACAGACAAGATCCATCAAATTCGAAACAATCTTCTAGCGGCACAAAGTCGTCAAAAGAATTATGCAGACAAACGACGAAAGCCCTTGGAGTTTAACATTGGTGATCAAGTACTTTTAAAAGTATCACCGTGGAAGGGAGTGGTTCGTTTTGGCCAGAAGGGCAAGCTAGCACCACACTACGTAGGAACTTTCAAGATACTCGAAAGAGTAGGACCTGTAGCATACAAGCTTGACCTACCAGAAGAACTCAACAGAATTCATCTCACATTCCACGTATCAAACTTGAAAAAGTGCCTCGCCGATGAGAACCTCCATATTCCTCTAGAAGACATTCAGATCGATGAATCTATGCACTTCATTGAAAGGCCAGTAGAAATCATGGACTTCGGAGAGAAGCGTTTAAGACGAAGTCGTATTCCAATTGTCAGGGTACGCTGGGAGTCAAAACGAGGACCTGAGTTTACTTGGGAACGTGAAGACTCAATGCGGGAGAAATACCCACATCTTTTTCCTGTTACCACTACTACTTAAATTTCGGGACGAAGTTTCTAAAAGTAGGGGATACTGTAACATTAGTCGAAAAACGGGTTTTCCAAACCCGCTTCGTTTATTAATCAAATATTCAGTCATAATTTTCGTTGCGTATTTAATGTTCATATTAATTTTAAACAATACATAACTAATAAACATTGTTAGAATTTTAAACCATTACTAATAAATAATAAAAAATAAGTGAATAAAAAATAAATAGGGCTGCCGGGTTTCGAACCCGGGTCAGCCGCTCCAACAAACACACAACACACCACTCCGCCACACACTTTACTTTGGAATAATACAGAAATAAATAAAACTTAAAGTAAACCCGGATTCAAACCAGAGAATCACCGCGCGCTCAGAAATCGCAATCACCGGAAAATCCGGCAATCCGCGATTTTGGCCAAATCAGTCTTGACTAAAACGCTCAAATTGATGTCGACGTCGGTTATAACCGTTGCCGGCAATCAAATTCCGTCATAACCGACGGAAATCATAACTCGCGGACCTTGACTCAATTCCGCCTGTTTTCACTATAAATACCCTCTTGAACACTCTGAGAATCTTTTCGCTCAGAACCTCGATCGTTTTCGAAGCTTAATTCATCTCAAAACACGTGCGGAGATATTTTACAGTCGCCGAACTTTCACCGGAAAACCGAGACTTACTTCAAATCGGTAAAATTCTTGACTCTTTTGTTTGTAACCCATTATTAGACATATATTAACTTCAATCCTTCAACCAGAATCTGTCCTAGACTACGCTGCCGAGAAATTCCACACTCGCCGGAATTTCACTGAAACATCAAAGTCTCACTGTCGATCGGTATAATCATCTAAAAACTCTTGATATCTCTTACTCAGTAACTTAATTTCATAACACAAGAAACTAAACTGTCAAACATTTCACTCAGCCGAGAGTCACAAATCAGAGCCGACGACTCCTGCCGAAAATCTGAAGTAAACGCACTGTTTTGGTACATTCTGTTCTTTAATCTCGTTAACTATTACATTCCAACTAATTATAAGTTTTGATAATCGAATTAAACAAAACAGTCGGATCTCACTGATCTGAGTTTTTGTAAACGAAGAAGATGAAGTCGAGAATGAATATAAGTATAATTAAAATCATATATTCAAACGGGTTAGACACACAGTCCAGCGGTGGACTGTGTGCGCAAACAACACACACGTCACGAGTTCGAATCGCACAACGTACCGACTTTTAGAAATAAAACCCATATTTTTAGAACTGAATCAGAACAAGTCACAGTATGTTTATAAGAGTAATAAAATCCGTGAGTTAAACAGATTAGACACACAGCCCAACTGGTTGGGCTGTGCGCATACGAACCGAAGGACCCGAGTTCGACTCCGGGTCCCTGCAACCGGTTCGGTCATATAAATCCTTTTTAATAAAAACCAAATAAATTTAAACTTAATTAGTATATAAATATAATTAAAACAGAGAATATTTCGGGTTAGACACGTAGCTCAGTTGGTAGAGCTGCGTGCACGCGTACGAGAGGTCCCGGGTTCGAACCTCACTCAGCGCACAATTAACCACAGTCCGACCGGTCAACGGTCAACGATCAAAAAAGTCATAATTTTTATTTCTTTTTATTTATTTATTTAATTTAAAAATCAATTAAAAATACTTAAAAATAATATTTTTAAAGTTAGAAAATGTTCTTAAACTCACAAAAATAAATCTAAAAATCCTATTAAGATTATGAATTAAAAATATTAATCTCAAATAAAATCCATTTATTTACCGAACCATTACGTTATTATTTTAGGTTAGTTTTCCTCGTCGATCAAATCCCAAAACTCGTGCGCATCCAACGTCATCAAAGAACGCACCCAATGTGAGTGAACCTCTACAAATTCCCCGTTTTAATCACATTTTGGGGTGTATCATGTGTCGTTTAATTCCTTATTATATTTAAACACTTGTGCATCCATCATATCCGTGATCAAATGTGTATGTATCAATTGTTGTGTGAATTATGTTTAGATTGAAGTTATCATTTTCAGTACATGCATTTCATTAGGCCCATCAGCTCCTCGTGGGATACGGGTTGAGTATCAGGTGCCTCATTCGATCGGCTCCGTTTGATTGAGCCTTGATCTCGCATACATCATCATTCATGTCATTCGATCGGCTCCGTTTGATTGAGCCTTTATCTCAAATACATCATCATTTATGTCATTTACTCATCCAATGTGGTTTGTGTTTTGTTATATATACATATGTTTGCTCACATGTGATTATTGCACAACTTTTCAATATTAAACACAACAAGAAAAATTAATAACAATGTTTTATCAAGGTTCACTCGCCAACTTTTGTTGACCCAAAATATCCCCCGTTTTACACATGATACAGGTGATCCAGTTGAGGCAAGAAACACATAGGAAGGCCTAGAAGAATAAATCAGTTTAAGCTTGGGATTGTTTTACTTAGTTTCATTTCCTTGTAATTGTATGGATTTGATGTGAACAGTTAAGTTGTAATTTGAATTTAATAAATATGAAACATTTTAGTAAACATCATGAGCTTTGGTGATAACCCAATTATGCCCCGATTCCGCTGCGGGTCGGGGTGTGACATGACCATGGTCAACCATGCACCGAAGATGCACAAACAACCATGAGCCTCAAGAATATAGTGAAATAACAACGCTCAAAGGTGTCAAATGACGGAAACATACAATACCAAGCCAAATACTCACCAACACCATAACTTTGGCTATCGGAAGAAGACTATTCTTAACCATTTAGGCAAACGAACTATTACATCAGCCAACAACTTAATAGGAACAAGAAAGATCATGCAAATAAAATTGCACACCCATATGGCAATAATGAACATCAAAACAGCCATTATACAAAGCTCATAAGCAATAGACGCCTGCACTTTGAGTTACCAAGCAAAGTGGAAGCAACATCATAGCTAATGGTCTTCCATGAGCTATAAGTTATTTTCATCGACCCAACAAACAAACATCACAAAG
Source organism: Scalesia atractyloides (assembly GCA_947069175.1). NCBI lineage: Eukaryota > Viridiplantae > Streptophyta > Magnoliopsida > Asterales > Asteraceae > Scalesia > Scalesia atractyloides. The sequence goes on from CAMTDV010000005.1 coordinate 26,505,007, forward strand.
ACTAACAACAGCTGTGACAGCTGCAGTTTAGGTCACCAAGCCAAGCCTAAAGGCACATGATAGACTGTTCTGAACTACTCAAGCTAAGCTACTTGTACACCAGCCAACAACAACAAAACCAAAAAAGCCATAATCAACATCAAAACAACCATAAACAAAGCTGATAAGCAATAGACAGCTGCAATATAAGTTACCAGTCCAAACCCAAAGCAACATCATAGCTAATGGTCTCCGATGATCCATAAACCATCATCATCGACCCATTAAACAAACGTCACAAAGACAAACAACAACTTTAAAACCACAATGGATCTCCAATCAAAATTATCCTTACACCATCACAAACCCTTAAAAAACTAAAAAATGTCTCATCCAAACATCAAAAAAAAATCTAAACTAAAACCAAGGTTAAACAACAACATGAGATGTTCAATAATGAGACCCCGATTAACATTAAAATACACATGCAACGGTAGACCTCTCAAAGAGACACAAAACCCAGACCAGAGAGTCACAAATTAAACGATGAATCGTAAGGCCCCGTCTTGAATGACAGAAGAACAACCCAGTAAAAAGACCATGCAACAATAAATCGTTAAAGCCAACATAATACCCCAACATTAGACTCTAAAAGGAGCCTATGAAGCGTAATACATCGTTTCTAACGACGTCAAAACACATAAAAAATGCAATCTAAGACAATAGTAAGAATTTACCTGTAAACATTGCGGAGGCCAGCAATTCCGGCCATCGCAGGCGGGTGCCTTTAAAGAGGCGGTGGAAGTTCGTCGGTTTGCAGAGAGAGAGAGAGTGGAAAATTTCTGAGTGAAGTCAAGCCCAACAAAACCACAACTTAAATACCTACTAAAGAAAACAACTCACAAAGCCAAGTTACAAACCTAATATGCACACTAAAGCCCTAATGCATGAAGTACAACCAGTAGAAGCACAAGTATGTTGCAAATTAATAATATATAAAAAATAGGAGTTGTGAATAGTAATGTACAAGTGATGGAAATACAAATGTACATGTAATTAAAGCTGTCTGACGCTTTAGTTTTTTATATTAAGTAACGAAATTTAACCTTTTTCATTTTAATTTTGGTTGCTATGCTAAGTATTTGTATAGTACCGGTACTGTAACGAACCAAAACAACATCGATCGAATCCCCGCTTTGTGGCACGGGAGAATCGCACTAGTTAATAACTATTATCTAAATATATATTTAATATATTAAATAAAACAATAATAAATAGTATGTTTGTTTAGGCTAGCGAGCCTAGTCAAACTTGATAAGTGAAATTATGACTCAAGTTTGATTCTAAAATGAACTCCAATAGAAGCTCGAGTTAGGTTAAGCTCAACTCCTTTTGAGATTATAGCGAACCAATCAGACTAGCTCACAAATAGTTTGATTCATTTACTTCAATAGCTTTTCATTCAGTTAGTAGTTAGTAACTAGTATCATGCCCGTGCGTGTTACATCGCAGGCATCATCGTTACCGACTGTTTATATTAAATACAAACTAAATATCCGATTGATTCTCTAACAACCTCATACAAAATTTATAATCAACTGAAGTTATGATTCTTATACAATAAAAGCAAATCTAGACGTTCGGTTTCAATTTCCATTGCATGACGCACGTATAATGCGTTGACTTTAGCTTATAGTTCTACTTGTGTCGCACGAAGATTAGCCACCCTCCGAGTAATATTGTCTAATTTCTACATAATGCCTCAATTGTATGTGATCACCTTATCAATCGAACGTTGTAAACGTGCTAGAAGTTGTGTCCTGCTTGTAGTTGACATATTGAACAATATAAACATACCCAAATTGGACTTAGGAAAATGCTATGAAAAGTAACTGTAAATTATGTATGCTTTGCATAATACAATGTCCTTCAGGATATGAATTAAAAACGTTACCGAAAGGTTGATGCAAATCTCTTCTGTAACTGCAACAACTTACCATGCCAGGTAGAGATTTCGCGTTGCGTTGTTTTATTTGAGGCACAAAATGTAACACCCCAAAAATGTCGCAGCGGAAATAGAAACGTAATGGTGACGGAAGTTGGTGCCCATAAATATCTTAGTGGATGATGCATCATTGATTTTGGACATTTAGCTTAATTAGAACATAATTTTTAAAGTTTAAACACAACCACAACATAATTAAGTTGTCTTGATCCTTATGGAGCTTAGTACAAACATGGTCACATAAAAGTTTTAAAGTTGTCCAAAACATTATTAATTAAAATATGCATCACAACCACAAGATACGCCAAAGATTCCCGTCATGTACCTGAAGAACACGTTAAAATCAAGTGTCAACACAAGGGAGGATGAGTTCACGTATATTTCAAATTATAATTAATTTGATCCAAGGAAAACTTTCATATTATGTGTTTATTTATAAAACATCCATATAATTTAAAGAAAGTCAATTTAATTTCCTTTATAAAAATTCCAAGGGTCAGTCATCGCAAGCATTTTTCCTTTATGAAAGCCTTTCGTAATCCTGACGTCTTCCCAAGGTTTATGCGTATTAAATTTCTAGCATCAAATGTTCAGATTCGTAAGTTTGCAAGACGTTACGAGCTATATATTTACTATGAAGGTATAATCAAAGCTAGACAATACAGAATATAAATTCGTCGCTTGACTTGACCCGGAGCTACCAGTCATGACGGGGTGGTCAACCCAATAGATCTATCAACAATTCCACGCATATTATATTAATGACTAAACGATAATACTTGATCCAGAGCCCGCAATGGGTCTCTTATATACTGCCTGCCTCACGTATAATACATATATCTTACTAAAATGAAAAAAATTAATACTTAGTGTTGTACGAATTTCCCGCGTCCCTACCGAAACGTAAGCCTATTCCGTTACTTACTCTCTTGAGACCGAGGAAACCCGTCCCAGCTTAGATTTAAGCATTTATAAATCCATACGGTCATTTTATCCCCAAAAACACCGTAATAATCCCCGTTTCATCCCCGAAATGCATATATCATTAATCGAATCCCGTTTCTCCCCGAAACATATATACATCAAAACCGTTTCTCCCCGAAACATATATTTATATCAAAACTATATATTTTCCACAAAAAATATATTCATAGTTTAATCAAAGGTATATTTTTATACAAAAGCGTATACTTATCCTTTTAAGGCGTGTTCTTCCCCGAAAACAATAATAAAACAGTAAAAAGAGGGTTTAGTGACACTGACCTTTGGGTGTGTAATTAAATTAGTGCAATTCCCTCAAATCGATTCTACACGTCCTAATAATTATAGGAACGATTTGACAATCAATATTCTATAAAATCCCTAAGTTTCTCCAATACTTAGAATTTTCGCATAACTTTGAGATTTTCTCGAAAAGTCATTGTTTTGATTATGTTGGTGTATTTATATATATATATGTTCATATATATTAAGATTTTCGCGACTTGAACGATTTAGTGGTGACCATCAATATGTTATATCCGTTATCACACCCGTTTATAAGTAATATATCTACGATTTGTGCGTCGTAATATATTTACATAAACGTGAACATATAAACAAAATCGTAATACACGTATTTTGTTAACTTATATATTCTATCATTTTTAAAGCATCCATACATGAAATAACTTATCAAGTTACCCTATGTATCATTTTCATGCTCAACAAACAAGTTACACATTTAACGCGATATTTACCGATATTACCAATTTATCTGCCTAAGTGTGCATGCATAGTCTAAACTCCTACTATCATGTCATCACTTAGCATGTCATATCACATATTCTCATATCACATCATAATACACACAAAGTTCACTCTTGAACAATTACGTTCGTGTACATTGAAATATGTGTATTTAGAGTTTTCGGTATCGTTTTCGGGCGTCGGAGTCACGTATGACTAACCAAACACCAAAGATACTTAATATAAGTTAAAATACTTATATTTATACCAAAAATATCAGTTTACTTACTGATCTAAAATAGTTTTATAAAAATATCTTAAAAGGACTATTTTTACCGTTTTTAACGTATAGTTTTGTACCGAACTTAACCGTATGCATCCCAAATCGAAGGGACTTGATATTTTAACATAATGCATGTTATTTACTGAATAAAATGATGGTTATACTCATGATATTTCAGGTCTCAGATACGACACACAAATCTCATTGTTTCACTCATTTTACAACTCTTTAAGCCCCATGTACAACATGTATAGCTAGTAAACCTTATGATAAAGTTTCATGTCATTTTAGCACATCAAATAAAATTATTTCTAAGGTTTATAATCTGATCTAAAATTATTTTTGTCATAACTTATCATTTTCATCATATCATGACCATAAATTCACATGCATGTCTATGTCTATGTACAAGTACCTAATGCATCCATATCATCATCAACTTACATGAACTTTAATGCATCCAACCTTCATTTAACTCATGTTCAAATCATTCAAAACATTATAATCTTCATATATTCATCATCCAATCATTTTATCATAAATACAAGACATATACTTCTTATTTATGAACATATGATAAAACCCACATGCATGCATATATATATGCTTCCAAAAATTCACTTTTATATTCATCTTTTCAAATCACAAGAATCTTTTAGAACATTCTCTTGATCTCACATGCATGTCACTTATCAAGAATCATGTCAACAAGAATCCACCAAAAATCAAAACCCAAACTCTAACATATACACATACATACGGCTACATGTATATATATATATATATATACACACTTGTCCATTTTCATTTTCATTAAAACCCCATTTGTTTTTAGTTTCAAGTTTATGTTTAAATCCAAGAACAAGAGAAACTTCCATCTTCATCAAAGTCATAAGAATCAAGAACAAGGTTTTTAAAGTAAATTTTATACCTTCTAGATTTTGATGGGTTTTTAGCAAAATGTGATGGTATGGAGCTTGATTCTTGCTTGGAAACACCTTAGGATCTTCAAAAATGCTTGAAACTAACTTGGAATGAGCTTGAATCTTCAAGAAATGGTTTGAAAATTGAATATGTATGTGTGTTAGGGGGTTTCGGTCGAGATTTTTAGTGAGAGAGAGTGAGAATATTTTGTTTCTTGAATGTGGAGGATTTTATGTGCAAATATGGTTATAATCATTACTTATAATACCAAGACTCAACACTTGGCATTCAAGAGAAAAAGGTGGGCTCTAGGGCCGCCACCTTGTCCCTCACACTTACCCATTTTTTATTTACATACATATTATATATATATATTAGCTTTAAATAGGTATTTAACTAGTTACCGGGTATTTTATCTAGCGTTTTAATCATGTTTTAAATTATTTTTAACGCTCTATAAAAATAAACTCACAAAAATATTACAGAATAATATTTTATTTGCCTAGACTGGTTGCGTTGCCCGTATTTGGCAATACGCGCTTAAACTCGAAAAATAGAGTTTCTAAGTGTTTTAATTTATTTTTCCTCACGAACATGATTAAAAATACTATATTAATCTATTTTTAGGATTTTAACATTAATCGGGCAGTCACCGACGTTTGTTTCACATTTTAACCGTTACGCGATAAGCATTTATCTTAAAATTGCCAACATAATTTTTAATAAATTTTAAATTTATTATCACATCAAATAACAACAAATAACATCAAATTCAATAAAATTTGCCTTTTTATTTATTTATAACACGTGTCACACCAGTACAGACTCAAAATAACCGGGTGTCACACATAAGAGACTGGTTATCGTGGCTGTGAATAAGGAATTCAGCAAGCCATAACATTAACCATCAAACATCTTTAATCAGCATAGTCGCTAAAATAGTAACGCTATCCATTTAACGTACCATCTCTTGGTAACCACACATGGCCTACAAATTTTAAATCTGAAATGTTTAGGTATCTAGCTATATACTAAGGTGATAAGGAACCTACCGGACAAATACTCGGGGCACACTAAAACAACACCAAACAACACGTGCTTGTCAGGCACAAAGCCCAACCACAATAACAAATCAAAACAAACAAGTCTGCATAAGGTACAATAGCCTATTGCACACAACAACACAAATACATAATGTACAAACAAAGGAAGCCTAAAATGGTTGATAATTGATATTATATAAATAATATAATATCTTTGCTTACAAAAATAACAACTCAAATGTTAAGTTCATCCTATCCTTTATCTGATCCAAGCCCAACTAAATGTCACTTGTTTAAAATTCGGTAATATATATAATATCAAATATTAATCATCATGGTTACAAGGGACAGAGGCTCAAAATAAATTAGGCATCGTTGCTTGTTAAAGGCCACCTCAAACGCCTAAATTAAAAAAAATGTCATCATTAGTGTCTAATATTAGTTGAGCCGACCCCAATATAACTGGTAGATAAAAACAAAAAGGGTCGGCAAAGCGTCATAGCCTCACTCATCAAACCATATCCTTGCCCTTGAGACTCAACCCAACATTATAGCGTCAATATCTTAACAAATCAGGCCGCTAATATAGATACAAAATCAAGAAAGAATACACATCAAAAGAAACGTGTGACACTAATAAAATCAAACATCACAAAATACCAAACATACATCAACAAAATGTTCAAAAACCCGCAAGATAAAGTATAGTGAAAGCATTCGTCGTAAACCATCATACCAATGGCTCACCAACAGTTCCTAGACACTAACAAATCTATTTCCAAAGATAAGCAACAACAAAAACAGGTACAACTACAAAACAACCACATATACAAATACCCTATTAAAGCTTCCTTGCGAATATATCATATACGGGCTCAAATGCATATCATCGCCTTTCCATTCGGAGAAAAAAAGTCTGATTCAAGCAATGTTTAGCTCTATTATAACCACAGATCTAAATAACCGATTAAAGCTTTCCTTCTGAAGACATTATCTAAAGTGCTCAACTACATATCATCGCATTGACATTCGGATAACAAACTCCAATTCAAACAATGCTTAGCTACATAACAACACTCAAATACAAATACCCGATTTAACGTTTTTGGCTAACAATTCAAATACAACACTCAGCTGCATATCATTGCCTCTGCATTCAGAAAACAAAGTCCGACTCAAACAACCAAAAAAACACAACTTTAAACAAAATAGATCGAGAAACACATTGTACACATGGCTCACAAAAAGATCATCGCCTCTACATTCCGAAGGTGAAATACGATTATACTAGAATAAACACAAACAAAACCCTTACAAGTGTCAAAAGCTCAAAAATTTGAAGATATAATCCGATCAAACATACCTAGGGTTTTCAAAACAACCTAAAGAAAGTAATGTTCAAAGAAAGGACTAAGTCCTATTTGATTATGTTCGGAGACAAACAATCACCCAAACAAAAGTCACACGTCGAGTTCTAAATGTGGGAGGATCAGCTCTCCTCCGAAAGCACGGGACCCAACTTGAGCTAATTAACGTGCGCGGAATTCATCATTAACTAGTTTGACAAGATCAAATATATTGTTTCACTGCTTCTGCTTCATTAATCTTGAATAAAGGTTTACAAATAAGAAACAGAACTGACAGGGCTTCGCCTTACAATCAGAAAAACAGCTAACATCCCTGCTCAGCTATTTCTAGGCATGATAGCTTCGCACAAGGGTGTTCTGCCACTTCGTCCGAAAAGCACTTCGTACGAAGTGACATGTATCACTTCGTATGAGGTGAGCAACACTTCGTATGAAGTGGCCCATTTACATACAAAACAAATAGAAATCTAACATTTAAGCCCTGTTACATATACGACATGACCCTAAGACGTAGGCTATAGACATTTTGCACCAACAAACTTCCCCTTGGATATTTCCGCAGTCTTGGTCGGTCTTCAAAATCTTCAAAAGCTCTAACAGTTATCGCCCAAAGAAATGCTTTCTCGGTCTTCACACGATGTGACACTTCGCACGAAGTGACACTTTGTACGAAGTGGTGATCACTTCGTACGAAGTGGCACCAATTCGTACGAAGTAACATACTCTTGTACGAGTTGCCCTCGCCTATAAATAGGTGTGTGCTCATTTGAATGTTTGTATCTTTTGCGACTCGGATGGCGGAGCTCTGTCTAGCTGTTTCCAGGAAGTGTAAAGTATGATAATCAATGAAAAAGTGTTTAAATAGAAACAAGCTTGTTTACAGTGTCGCCTAAGCAAAGGATTCTGCACGTTTACGTTAGGTTTGCCAAATTAGTGCTTGAACAGATCCGACAAAGGACCTACAAGTGGTATCAGAGCAGGAGAGGCCTGATCTGAAGACAGTGGACTAAAAACATCTCATCTTCTACTCATTCTTTCTATTTTGACTTTTCTTGGACATTACATGGATAAAATGGACTGATTTTCAAGTATAATACATAAAATCCCTTTATAGATAAACCCTTGAGAAGATCAGATCTTAAAACACACGTTTTCATGTTGAAAATGGCAAAAATCATCAAATTTTGAACCAACTTGCACGAACCCATGCCTACACTTTGTACGATTTGCATATCCAGTTTGTACGAAGTGACAGCCTTTTAACACTTCGTACCAATTTCTTACCAGTCTGTATGAAGTGACATATCATAGTTCGTAAGAAGTAAACTTCTAAAAAAAAGACGAAATTTCTTCAGGATTTCGCCAGCTTGACAAGATGTATACTCTTTCGGTATGAATGAATAACATATGACTTCAGCTGCTTCTACTCCTTTCTTAATAACATTCTACCAAAACTCTCATACTACGCACTAACTTCCGTCTAGAACCACCTGTTCAGGACCATCAATTGGTATCAGAGCTACGATTATCACCTACGCTCATGAATTTTGGACATTTATGGACATAGGAGGGTTTTAGACGTAAAACATCAAATAAATGGACAATCCACGACCAAAAAGTGAAATTGAACTTATAGGATTGTTAGAAAATCATTTTCGACCAGATCTGTGGTGGAATCATCTTGAAATTCAAAGAAATAAAGATTCTTGATTGAAAAACTTAATCAAGCTCACTTGGTGCGATGTGCACTTCATACGAAGTGACCAATTCATACAAAGTGAAGGCCAATTCGTATGAGGTGGAGGTCCAATTCGTACGAAGTGAGTTGAGCAAAAAAAAATTTGTACGAGGCATGGAAAAATTTTGTTGATCGTATTGACGGGATGAGTGTCCAGAAAAATTTGGTGATAGAATTTTTTTCGAGATTTTAATGATCGATAAGCGGTGTTCGGGGACACCGTCAGAGAATAAATTTGATGATACGATTGCAAAATTGTGAAGATATTGAGGTAGTCACTGATACTGATGCTGAATGATGATCTTTTGGTATAGTGATTATCAATGGGCCTAAACATAAAATATGCATTTGATGAAAACTGATTTTCCAGATTTTAGGGGGAAATTTCAATGAAAAAATTTGGTACGGTCAGAAATTGAAAAAATGAGGGGGAATAAAAAATTTCATATATTTGAAGATTCTGGCATTTTTGAAATTCGTGACCATGCAACTGTATTCGGGTGGTTCCGACTGCAGATTATCTGGGAAATGCAGAGGATCGAGAGGTCTATTTTTCATAAAAGCGGGGTGGCATAACCGAGTCTTGAAGAAGTTTTTTATCAGATTCTAAGGTCATGATCGCGGATTGATGCCAGAGTCTTCGTATGTTGCGGATACACACACGATTGCTTATCTTTAACTCTGCAAGGCAAATGATCTGTTTTCCGGACTAACCGCCGGGAAATGAGGATGTTTTGTAGTTTCAGTTGCGCAGGGGTGTATGAGGAATCATGACTAAAGAAGATGATGTAATGGATCTTTTAGACGAAGTAGTGTACCAGGTGCTCACGAAATAGATTATACACTTGGGATTTCGTGATTAGGAAGTTCAGATTTTTTTAGACCATGATACAGATTGATGCTTAAGGGTTAAGAGTCTTGATCTTTGATGGGGGTCAGGTTAGCAGGATTAGCAGTTATTGTTGATACCAGAAGAGGATCTGAGGATGTTCAAATGCCATGTCCACACGGATTTTCACTGATTGTCTTAGGTATTAACAAGGCTAGCGGTCTCAAATTTACCAAGGAAATATGAGGTTATTCAAGTGATATTGCATACACGGATGATCGATGATAGCCTTAGGTGCCATTATTTTTAGTCTTCAAGCAGATGAATTGTTCTTATTGGACTAACCGCCGTTAAATGATGATGCTTGCTGGTTAAGTGGCGTCGATTCAGCGGAGATAGCTATATATCTGTTATTATGACTGAAGAGGAAGAATGAGATTCTGATTGTGAAAGAATGTTTCTCAGATTTGATCTGTTACCAGATGATTTGATTGCGATGATGATTTGCTGATTGAATAGATTACCGATTTGCTGATCAAATCTTTCAGGAGTATGCTTAACCGTGATTACGGAAATCGGGATTTCAGATTTTTCACGGGTATTCATTGATTAGAAGTTTACCATTGTGGTATTTCAAAGTTTCTATCAATTTCCGGTTAGGTTTTGAAGATCAGATGATCGAGCATAGGAGAGATGCGCTAAACCGAACGCGGATGTGGTTATCGTTAAACCGGAGAAGCTGCATTTAGCTTCTAGTTGGTGTTTATTCGAGAAAGTTTGTCGGTCAAGCAAATCATAGGAGGTCGGAAACTGTGCAACCAAAGACTTGAAGATTAATTTATGGAGAGAATTATTTCAGGGAGAATTGGTGCTTAACGATGATGATAATGCAAACCCGAATCATCAATTAAGGGGCAATTTATTGACGCGTTTCGACGACATCTATAGACACCTTGATTGAAGTTGCAGAATATTCAAACACGGCTCTAAAATTTCAAGATAAAGATCAAGTTTCGACAGACGGACAAGGGGAAATCTATTGGTGCACTTTGCGTGTCCATCACTGTTCCAATAGGCTAGATAGAGCGTGTGTTGAATATTTTATAGATTAGATACGAACACACGACCCAGTACGAACTGGAACATTGTTTCAGTGTCACTTCGTACGAAGTCTATAGCCCAGTTCGTACGAATTGCTAGGGTGTCTATATATAGTGTCGTGTGTTCATTTGGAAGTAAGTTTTTGTGCTCATGGATGGGGTGGTGCTGGCGAAATTTCTCCAGGATTTCGCCAGCTTGACAAGATGTATGCTCTATCGGTATGAATGAATAACATATGACTTCTGCTGCTTCTACTCCTTTCTTAATAGGCATGAAAATTCTGAAATTGGTCTTGGACATTATACATCATTCGATCCTATTATCAAGACGAGTTTAATGGTATAATCTGATAAAAACAGTTTTCGAAATTTTTTTAAACATTTTTAGCAAACCGATTCGTTAAATTTTTCGATTATAGAGTATAAAGCTTTTGAAAATCAAGTTTTTATCAAAAAATGGAAGAAGTTTGTTATGATGAAGTTCCTGAAGAGTCTAATCATTGTTATATTGATGAAAGAGAATTTTTCCAAAGTGTTTGTGAAGCATATATGGCTCCTAATGTTTTTAATGCTTTTTATGGTGATCAGGAAAATTGTCAAAATATGCAATGTGAAGAAGATATGATTGCAGAGAAAATCTACATGGATCGAAGAAATGAAGAAGAAGCATACTCTATGGTTGAACAGAACAAGAAATTTGAGAATGTCCAAGAAGAGAAAGTTGTGGTAGAAAGACAGTGCGCAAAATGTCTCGAACCGTGCAAGTGTTGCTTAGAGAAAGATGAAAATTATAAAGGGCTTAAATGTCATTATGATAAGTTGTTAAGAGATTTTAAAGACACAAAAGAAGCTTATGATGTGTTGAGCAGAACATTTAAACACTTAGAACAAGTCAACTTAGAACAGGACGCTACGATCACAATGTTGGAGGCTACAGTCATGAGTAAACAGATGGCAATAAATACCCATATTGATACAATGGACATATTGAAAAGTGAGCTGGAAGCAATGAGAATAGAGACTGAAAGGGTTGATAAAAAGTTTATCAGTTACTCAACAGCTTCATATGTCTTGGATCATATTCTTCCAAGCCGACTAGAAAAGATGAAAAAAGAGAAGATATTTACGGCTATCAAAACAAAGGATTAGGTTACAATCGATGTCCACCTCCAATGTGGAACAGTTATGCCATAAAAAATCCTGAGAGAGTGGAAGAGGCGTTGAACTTGAAATTAAAGACAGTAAAGACCGAACAAGAAGATCAGTTGCCTGAAAACATTTATGTTACCTATTCAAAATCTGATGAAAATGATGGATCAGATATGATTAAGAAAGTGGTTGAGAATGTTTTGGGACAAGAAAAGGATAATAACAATTTTGAAAACACTCATCCGAAACATGAAAAAACATGTTTGAGTTCACAATCCGAAAATGACAAAAATTTTCATGATGTTTATATCAAAACATCAGAAAATGGTTCAAATGATGATCCAGATGTTTTAATGTACAAAATGATTGGATCTAATGAACTACATTCCGATTCTAAATTTCTGATTCAGAATGTGAACTTAAATAGAGTTGAAAAGTTTTTCAAACTTGTTGAAATCAAAATTTCTGATATTGAAAGTTTAACAAAACAATCAGAAGTTTTGAACTGTAATAGAAATAAATCTTACTATTCTAAACCCAAATATTATTCAAATAACCAAAAGAGGAATTATCAAGGTTTGAATGGGTCTGAAAATGGTAAGAGGAAATATAACAAGTTTGAAAAATCAAATATGTGAAGAAAATGACTTTTGTACCTGCAAATTCAGAAAACCCAAACGAAAGTCAATTCTATAAACAATCTAATGAAGAATTTTTCAAAGAGCAACAAAGTAAACAAGTTAAGGAACCTTCTTGCGTTGACACCAGGACGTGCTTTAAATGTAACAACGTTGGACACATTGCAAGAAAATGTCCACAAAATAATCCTAAATCTGTTCATGATGTAAAGAAAAATTCTAAAGATAACAAAAATCGTCACTCGTGTTTGTACCAACACAAGTTTGGAGACAATGTTTAGAATCTATCAACAAAGAAAAACGAGTAACTACGAAGTTTTCAAAATTTGAAACTGGTGAATCTTTGAAAAGTAATGGACAAAAGGATTCTGCATTGTATTTCAAGAAAACTTTAAATAATAACCAAACATGGGTGATGAAAGAAAAAGTTGTAGGAAAAATCAAACAATCAGTGAAAATTAAAAGTTTAGAGGATTTTTTGAAACTTGAGAAAGTCCAAAGTAAACCTGATTGTGAAAAGGAAATTATAATTGAGGTTGAAAAAATAACACCTAAGACTGAATAGACTTGGGTGTCACTATTCAACTAATTGTTTGAATTTTTGTGCAGCAACTTCCGAGATAAAAGCAAATTACAAAGAGTGAATTTCTGTGACACTCAATGAAGATTTTGGTCGGGTTAACATGTTCTACATAAAGGCCATGATGAATTTCACTAACGTTTACTTTAAAATTTTGCAAATTTTTAAAGAAAAATTTAAAAACTTTTCAGAGAACCCTCACTGTTGAACATACAAAACTCACGAAAATAAATGTTTCATAAACTAATAAGTGTTACAGTTTTTTTGTCATCATGAGGGGGAGAGGGCATAAAAAAATTGTGAAGCAGTAATGGATGGCGAATTGAAGTGATTCTCATCGGTTGGTCAATGTTTTTTCTTTAAATCAAAAATACAAAAATTTAAGGGGAGAAAATTTTTTCAAGAAAATCCAAAAACATATTGAATGCAAAACGTTCAAAAACATGAAAAAGATAAAAAGAGTTTTTGTGTGAAAGAGGAAATGATAGTACATCAGTCGGCTACCATAATATGCTAAAGAATTGAAAAGATTAAAAGGTTTAAAAAAGTCTTACTGTGGATATGACAGTAGGCTTTGCACGTTTAGTAGATTGTTTCCGGGATATAAACCTAAATTTACAACTTCTTAATTTGTGGTTAACATCTCTCGGATATTTGAGAGATTGTCTGATTCTGAGATACTAGGTCTTTATAGATAATTGATATTTGGGGTATTATAAAAGTCTTCCGATTTTGCGTAAGCAAAGGCCTAGAACTTGTATAATATTTTGCATGAAAACCCAAAAACTGCAGCATATTGTAAGTATCGAAAGATCAACAATTGCAGAATAAAAGATTCCATTTTGGAACACTACCTTTAAGTCGAACCTTCATCCTTTTGTCTGTACGGTGGTACTAACCTGAGCTCTCAAGGTCTCGTATAACCCAGATACAGATATCAATTAAGCTATACTCACCTGTAAGATGAAATCTAGGGAATCTTGATACGAGAGTATATTCTGAGGTGAGAAACACAATTAAGTCAAGTTTTTAATGCTACCCTAACGTATCTTGGAACAATTGAGGAATGGGTTGAAGTTTAAGTGGACAATTATACTGACAATCTAGGTAAATTTTGTTTAAAATCTAAAAGTCTAACAAAGGTCAATGGTACTGATGATATGTCTCAGACAACTGATATGATCCTCGAACACGAACTCACAAGAATATGTCTGTAAATATGTTTGTACATAGTTCATTCTGTTTTAGATTATTAATGACTTCAAAAAGATTTTATTTTTCGACCACTGGTGATGAAAAGCTGATTTTCAAAGTCTAGAGTTGCTAAATAAAATCTTAAAATTGATATTATCCTGAAAAGTTTATAAGTTCATTAATTTGAAACTTACATTTGAATAAATGCATCAGTTTGTTTCAAAATGTTTAATCAAAATTATTAATTTGAACTTGATACATAAATTAGATATTCAAGGTCATTTTTAGACTTGATTAATTGAGAGGATATTAACTGATAAGAAGATTAAAATTTGAAATGTTTATGTTTAGAAATTTCAAAGTTTGAATCTGAAATGTTTATTTGAATGTTTGAGGTACTTTGAAATAGGAAGTAGATTTTAAAGGGAGCTGGATAAACATGTTGATTGAAGATAACAGAAAGCTCAAAGAAAGGGGGAGCTTGTTGATTCAAGTTTTATCAAGACAAGCTCAAGAAAAGAGAATAGAATTGAAAAAATACGAAGATCATGGATGTTAACGTTATTCAAGAAATAAAGATCAGAGAATATTAAAGACTCTGGACTTTAATTGAAGATTGATGACTGCGGCAACAGCCAAGGGGGATACTGTTGATGCATATGTCTGTCGCCTACGTCATCGAATAACAGAGAGACTGTTATTAGGACATAAAGTTGAATACTGTTACATTGTAAGGACACTTCGCACGAAGTGACACTTTGTACGAAGTGGTGATCACTTCGTACGAAGTGGCACCAATTTGTACGAAGTAACATACTCTTGTACGAGTTGTCCTTGCCTATAAATAGGTGTGTGCTCATTTGAATGTTTGTATCTTTTGCGACTCAGACGGCGGAGCTCTATCTGGCTGTTTCCAGGAACTGTAAAGTTTGATAATCAATGAAACAATGTTTAAATAGAAACAAACTTGTTTACAATGTCACCTAAGCAAACGAATTCCGCACGTTTACGTTAGGTTTGCCAAATTAGTGTCTGAACAGATCCGACAACGGACCTACAGGGGGTATGGCAAGTAACAAGGGGGAACGTATAACCCACCCCAACTGTTAAGATATTTCTGCCAAATTCCAAGAGATTTATTATTGTCTTCATTCAAATACAGGATTTTGACAAATGTCCTCTCCATCTCTTTGTTAATTTCTTCCTCAATTTTAAAGACATGAAAGTGTATGTCTAATGACATTGTTGGCCTAACCATGCCTAAACAAGTAAAAATCACTAATAATACCACACCAAAATAGGGTGTTGAGTTTGCAAGTGAAGCAAATGTTACACCCTGACCGATGGCGGAAACATTGGGGTGGGACGAAATAGATTGCAAGAGACTTCATAACACTA
This sequence comes from Scalesia atractyloides, assembly GCA_947069175.1. Classification (NCBI taxonomy): domain Eukaryota; kingdom Viridiplantae; phylum Streptophyta; class Magnoliopsida; order Asterales; family Asteraceae; genus Scalesia; species Scalesia atractyloides. Next base: position 26,520,962 of record CAMTDV010000005.1, read on the forward strand.
ATTGTGACGATATTTAAAAATCAATATTTCATTTCATTATTAGAAACCAAATTCAATGTTTGGAAGCAAATTACAACAACTTAAACAAAGAAGCAAAATACAACATAAGTACTAAACTAAAGGTGGGTTTGTAGTCATCCTACTAGATTTTGTTCATTATCATCATCATTAATTTCCTGCAATACATATTAAAGTACATGTCAACACATAAAGTATTGGTGTGCATACAAGTTTGATTACTAGAATAAGTATAAAAATGGTTGAACGAATACACGTGGCATAAACGTAATCTAGAATATGATAGCAATAATAGCATGCAACTCCTACTTGTCAACCCAAAGTTTCCCGCTAGCGTAATCTCGTCATAGCAACGACAAGACCGTTATGTTTAACTTAACATAACTTCAAGAATACGTGTGGTGCGTTAATCCTATCGCGCTATACATGTTAAAGGACGCTTGATCGAAGTTAATGACAAAGTATGTTGCAAATAAGTTTCTAGCATGTATGAATTCTTTGCATAATGAATTAAGCATATATATCGAATTGTTTGTTTATGTTTTAAGCATAAAGTATGTGACTGTGTGAGTTTAATAACATATACATATTGCACATAAAGTGACAAAAAGTAAAAGGGGTCATGCACACTAGGGGTGTTCATGGTTCGGTTTGGACGGTTTTTGGGTCAAACCGTGAAACAAACCGTTAGTCACGGTTTTTAAAAATTGAAAATCGAAACCGAACCATTAAATTCTTAAACCGAACCAAACCGAACCATTAATAACGGTTTGGTTCCGGTTCAGTTTCACAGTTTGGGCTATTGTGGCTTATGTGCTAAAAATGAAAAATAAAACAAAAAGAATGAAAAGAAACAAGCTCTGAACGCCAAATTAGTTTATTAGAGTTAGAAAATTGGGATTTTTAAAAATATGCCAACATATATTCTGTTGGAAATATTGAAATTGAAAGTTTATATATGGGTTCATTTTTAGTTTACATTATTAATTGCTAAGTTACATGTTAAATTTAGATTTAAAGTTATTTATGTGTATATATAATATATGAATATTAAAAAATAACAAAATAAAATCTTATGATCTGGTTCGGTTTATTACGGTTGGTTTTTTCTATAAACCGTAAACCAAACCATTTGCTACGGTTTGAAAATATTGAAACCGACCGACCAAAAGATAACTAAAAAACCGACCATGAAACCAAACCGATGACCGGTTTAGACGGTTTCACAGTTTGAAACCGAACCATGAACACCCCTAATGCACACTCACAGTTTTGCAAAACTTTCCGATTTAACCGAGAGTTAATGAGTTGTTGAGATGGGAACACCGAAGTTACCCTACATGGGGGAAACGAAGGTGTATAAGTATTCGGATTTGTTGAAGGATTCGGATTCAGAATTTTAAGTATAACAAAGTATATGTAGGCGAAAATATATCTTGTCTTCCATTAGAATAATAAACGAGGATTTTAGAACGAAGATAGTATAACCTAAGTTCATAATACTTAACCATTAACCGGTTAGTATCAAGAATTCAGTTAAGTATATACTATATATTTATTTATATGATATAGTCCATCATAAATGTCATAGAAGTCAAGCATGGAGGTATGAAATACCTCATTGTATGATTCACCAAAGCACAAGGTTATTAACTTAGTTGATAACCCGGTTGGTCATGAATGAAAAAAAGAGTACAACTAACTACTTAGTTCATCAAGTAGCCAAGTAAGATCAACTCGGGTGTTTCATACCCATCACAGAAAATGTTGGAGATGCGGCAGGGTGGTGTTACTTTGAATCTAGGAAACTACTTGGAATAATATGGTAAAAAAACAAGTGAGGTGGTGGAACAAGTTTGGAAAGCCAAGGCTTCCATTGTTCACACTTTTACCAAAACACAAGCTTCACCATATTGAAGATAGTGAGCTTGGATGGTTTCATCACTTGTAGGTCGACTTAGACCTTGTCAAAACAGAAAGTTTAAAAGGTGTTTTCACCTCTAAACTCATAAGAATCAACCTTAAACAAGTCCCATCACCATTGATGGTTTTAGGAACAAGAAAGGCACAAGATTCATGCATGAGGGTTAAGTTTCATAAAAAGTTTGCAACATAAACTTTAAAACAAAATGTTTGGACATCAAAATGGTGATGTTCCACATTAGTTTACCATGGTAAACTTGTGGAAACACTCCTAGAGGTGTTCCAAGCTTTCATGTAGAAGAAAGATGAAGAAAACATGAAGAAAGGTAAGTTTGGACTCACTTTAGAACTTAGAATAATTATGCCTTTTCTTGTGTTTGCAACTAATTTGGGAGTGTTTTGAGAGTGTAAAGGAGTTGGGAAAGTAAAAACGGGGTGATGGAGGCTTGTGTATATAATGGTGAGGTAGGGTGTAGTGTTAAAGAAGATTTAAAGTTGATTGGGGAAGAAGAGAGGTGAAGGAAATTGGCCAACTAGATCAAGAGAAACAACTCATTGTGGATTGTACCACGTGGCGTCACGCCAAGATAGGGGGGTCGCGTGACGCGGCGCCTCTCTGGTCCAACAACTTTGCAATTTAACATGTTTTCATTTTATGCTAAAACTTTGCATTTTAGGCCCCTGAACTTTCTTTTTGTTTTCATTTTATGCTAAAACTTTGCAATTTAACATGTTTTCAAGTATGTAAAGCGTATGTAAGTATGATTAGTGTACCGTGAATATACGTATGAGTATTTGCACGTATAACAAGTGTCGGTTTGCAAGTAAACACGTATTTAATGATTGATTGTATGTATAACACGTATGTATAAAGCATGAATTTCATTATAATCAAAGCCTCGGATTACAAAGTTGAAAGGAAATACGAATACAATATGATTACAAGTTTCCAGAAATAAAAATACGATTACACTTTCTAAATAAAGAAAGAACAAAAATACGAAACGTTACACCAAAGACCAAAATCATAAATTGTTGGATCAAAGCACCGTAGGATTCCTAACCTTGATTTGTATCCTCATCCAAAGGAATATATGCCAATTTCTTTCAAGGATCAATTGATTATATTAGACACTTTTGTTGAATATATTGTTGCATGGAATCAACATAAAAGAATGATAAAAGTGATGTGATTCCAAACTTCATCATACATGGTCCAAGTGGTCCTACTAACAAAATCAAAGAGAAATACCTACTCAATGTTACAAGCATAATTGTGAGTGTCATTTTTGTTGCAACAACTTATGATCTCATGTTTCTGATTCTTCTTTGTTTATGTATTCTTGATTGATTTCTTCTTCTTCCTTGAGCAAATGTAACACCATCTTTGTTCCTAAAACTTGTTTTGATCTTTTGTTTTGTTTTTTCTGTTCTTTTTTCAAAAATAGATAGAAAAAAGATGAAAAGTAAGATATTATTCACCTTCCATACTTCTTTTTCTCCATATTTATTTTTCCTCCAGGTTACATACAACTTCTGCATTTTGTGGTTATGGGTTTTGTTGGAAATCAAGCCTCTCGATCAAGCACACAAACACCGTTTAATAATTATCTCCTAACATCAAGATTAACGTCTTCATTCTCCCCCTTAATCTTGAATTGGACCCACTTCATACCCACACTATTATTGACAACTTTAATTCCTTGACCAAGTTTAACATTCCTCTTCCCGGGTCACCAGAACTACACCGTTTCTTGACCACCAATCGAAGAAAAAAAATAAGTTCCCCACTTTTATCGTTATTTTTCTTCCCTTACTAGCCACGAAAAGATTCAAAGCATCCCGCTTTGATGAATCTTCTTCTGTCCGTCTACCTGCAAGTCCAATTGGACACTTTTGCCAAAAAGAACAACCTACACAAGTTACTGTGTTATTTTCCTTGGCTGGAAGGACCGAGTCTTGATCTTACCTAGATTAAAAGTTGCTAATGTGTGAAGCTCATCACCACAAAATGAACTAAACACTGATCACCACTGCCATTCCAAACGGTACTCCCCGTTATACCAGCTGACCTAATCCACCATTCGTCGTCGTACAACACCCATTGACGATCCTCACTATCACTGGTTCACCACTGAATCGATGTTTTTATGCCTTTAATTGCCCAAACGTTAGTAAAGTTAAACAACTTCAATGAAACATTCGCCCTTAATCCTTAGTCCATATGCATGAATATCAAGTCCATATGCATATATATCATATGATTACCACCTCCCCACGTGACTCCTCCGTGGAACCACTTTATAAAATACTTGAACAAAAAAGTAAATAAAAATAAATAAAAAATAAATAAATAAAAAATAAAAAAAAATATTATTATTTCCAATCACACTTGCCAGTCTTGACCATCATATTTGATCATGCACCACCATGTGTATTCAATTGAAATTCGAAATCAACTCATGCAACTTTCCATACGTTTGAAAACCAATTCCCAAGTAATTATGGACTTGAACTTTGCTGACTTCACCTAAATACCTTTTATGCAAATTCAAATTCCACGCGCAAAATAATCAGGCAAGCCGCCTTATTTATCAAGCTCCAATTGACGTCCAAAAGAAATTCCATGCGTTAGAATTATTAAATTCTAATAACTCATTAAAACTCTTGAGGTTTTACCGTCGTTGCAGCCCTGCGAGGGGTGGCTCCCCATTTTCAGAAAACGACTCTCAAAATCGCGTAGCTTTGATACCAATTGTGGGAAGTCAGACCTTTGATCAAACACATAGACACGGTTTAAACAAACTTGTTCGACTCTAGTATTATTTATCAATAAAAAACACACCAATACGATAACCCTAACCATCTATTTATACTAAACTCGTTCTTGTGATAACCCGACTCAAACTCTATTGATATAAATAAGATAGCGATTAGATAAACCTATCTAATTCAAACTGTTAACCGATAATTGTGGAATCACAATTATCGCCTTCCTTTGATTATGGATCACAATCATTTTGTATTTAATTGTATTATTCTGTATTCATTTGTTTCCGTATATATCTCCTGTATTGTATCTATTTATAGGGAGTTATGATTGAATGAAAGAGCTCAAAGGAATTACTGTGATTTACATGGTATCAGCCTCAAGGCTTGTTTTCGAACAACCCCTCCATCCTTCTGCTGATCTCGATCAATCACCTTCACATTCTCCTTGTTTCTTTATTTTTTTTGTCCCTTATTGTATTTATCATCTTCTCAAACAGAAGCCACTCATGGGCGACCAACAACCACCCGCAACCAAAACTGACGCCACTAACACCCACAAACCCCTTCACCCGGTTTATACCGTCTCCAATATTCAACACAAAGTCCGTGTGCTAGACGGCACTAAGGTTTCTTATGCTTCGTGGGTAAGTCTCTTTATGCTTCATGCTAAAGGATATCATGTGCTCTGTCACATTGATGGTACGCTGCCACCCGCAAACGACTCGCCCGATTTCGCATCTTCCGAGAACATAGATTCTATTGTTTTGCAATGGATCTATGGAACCCTCTCGGATGATCTTGTCGTCCGAGTTTTAACCGATAAGTCCACCGCTCTTGAGGCTTGGCAACGGGTCAAACGCCTTTTTGAAAACAACAAAGGCCTTACCCTTGCTTCCATGCCCAGTCTCGATGCGTATTACGGGACTTAACGGACCAACTCTTTGCTTTAGATTTTCCCATGAATGACCAACGGGTTCTTCATCTCATTAAAGGCCTTTCTGTTGGTGCATATGTCTGTTGCCTACGTCATTATGTATCGAGTCTGAGTGATTAGGGCTTAATCTGTTAGAAATGTGGCGTATTTAAGTGTTATATAGGTCAAGTTTGCTTGAGAATTGTATGTGAGAGGTCAAGTTCGACCGAACTTGACTAAGTCAAGTTTGCCCGAACTTCAGTCATCTCCAGCGGACTTGCAACCCTATAAATAGGTGCCTTGGGATTTCATTTGTAAAGAGGAGAGATTTTGGCACAGAGACGTTGAAGCTCTGTCGGATCCGGTTCTCGAATGTATTGAACTTTAGATCAATGAAAACAACATTTAAATGAGTAATTCTTGTTATTTGGTTAACTTGTCATTAGTTTCCGCCTAATTGGACAATAGATAACAAATTTAGGTTCTCGTGCTAATCGTGGGCGTTCCTACAAGTGGTATCAGAGCCTGGATACCTAAATTTGCTGGAATCAAAGTTCGAAAACTCAACATTTGAATAAGGTGAAACTTCAAGATTTAATAAAAACAAAGATTCTAGTTTCTATATCAAGAAAGAAAGAAGCAAGCTACAATCATGGGTTGCTAAGAAAAAGTTTTCATCATTTGAAAAATCAAAGTCTGTTGCTGATAAAACTGAAAATGTCAAATCAACTGAGTCAGTAATCAAACAGACAAAGAAAGAAAAGGTAAAAACGTTTTCAGAATCAATATCGGATGAAATGTTTGATGATGATTTTGATTTTGATGATAAATTTGAAGAGGTTTATGATGCTTATCAGTACAAACCCAAAACCAAAAAGGTTTGGGTTTCATTTTTCAAATAGTTGCTTTGTTGTGCAGGAGTCCCAAGATCCACAATATCAAAGTTGATACAGGATAGCGGAGCTCCATGAGTACTTAACTTATCTAGAAAGTCATAATCTTTGTCGTTTTTTTTTTAAATTACAAGTGGTTGAAAAAGAAAAATTGAAAAGAATGTTTAAAAATTTGAGAAACTCCACACTGTTAAACAGAACACTGATTGTTATATTGAAAAATCATTTAAAATTTTATTTCCTACAATTGGTTCTTACAAGTAGTTTCTAAAAGTTGATGTTATCAAAGTTTAATGTTTTGTTCTGCTGACAGGTGATAATGTAGAAGATGAAAAAAAGGATCGGACGACGAGTTCTCGGGATCCTCATTGGTTTGTTACATTTGTTAGAAGAATTTCTTTAAATCTAAAATCCAAAAATATGTTTTTGATTTTAGGGGGGGTAAGAAAATTTTAAAAAAATTGTTGAAAAATAAAAAAAACATATGAAAAACAAGTTAAAAATTCAAAAACATTGAAAAATTCAAAAAGCAAAAACATTGACAAAGACAAAAAGATTTTGGTTGTCAAAAAGGAAATGATAGTACATCAGTGGACTATCACAGTATGCTAAAGAAATGTAAAGTTTATAAGTGATAAACAAGTCTTACTGTAGATGTGTCGATAGACTTTAAACGTTCAGTAAATTGTTTCCGGGATATAAACTAAATTTCGCAACTGCTTAATTTTGTGGATTAACATATCTTGAATATATGGACTTAGTACTGTGAAATTTCGATTGAAGGGTTGCCTGATTCTGAGATACGAGGTCTTTATATATAGTTGATATCTGGGGTATTATACAAGTTCTTCTGATTTTGCGGAAGCAATAGCCTAGAACTTCTATAATGCTTTTGCTAAAAAACCCAAATAGCATGCAAAACTCGAAAAGAATCGAAAGATCTAATCATTTGCAATGTTTAAAAGATTCTTTCATTGGAACACACCTTAAAGTCGAGCCTTCATCTCTTTGTCTGTACGGTAGTACTAACCTGAGCTCTCAAGGTCTCGCACAACCCAGATACAGATATCAATTACGCTATATTCACCTGTAAGATGAAATCTAGGGAATCTGGATTCGGGAGTATATTCAAGAAGTGGAACCATAGTTAAGTCAAGTATCATAAATCATATCTTAACATATCTTGGAAGAATTGAGAAACGTGGTAAAGTTTAAGTGGACAAACATATCGACAATCTAGGTAAACGAGTTTAAATCTTAAAAGTCTCAAAAGGTCAACGGTACTGGTGATATGTCTCAAACAAACTGATATGATCCTTAGACACGAATTCACAAAAATATGTATGTAAATATGTTTGTACATAGTTTACTTTACTTGTTAAAAGTTTTGTAAATACTTTACTTGCTTTTCAAAATAAAACCAAAAAGATTTTCAGTGTGTTTTAGCATAAACTTTCTAAAATACAAAAAGATTTTGTTTCTACTTTAGTTTCAACGAACCAATGATGGAGAACGGATCTTCGAAGTCTGGTAAGAAAATCTGATAAATGTTTAAAAGTTCATTAATTTGAAACTTTAAAATCAGATTGTTCATAACGGTTTTTCAAACGAGGTCATTAATTTGGACTCATTTGACATATTTGGTTAATCAATGTCATTAACTTGGACTTGATCAACTAAGTGGTTTTTCACAAATCAAATAATAAAAATATGAAAGTTGAAGGATTTAAATATAGAATGTATTCAAGGTCATTAAATTGAACTTGGATATCTAAAAAGTTTTGAAAAGATTGAAGTGAAGATTAAAAGTTTGAAATGTTAATGGTACAAAATTCCAAAATAATGAATCTGAAATGTTTATTTGAATGTCAGAATTTATTTAGACAGGTAGTAAAGTTTGAGGGGGAGCTGGATAAAACATTGTCAAAAGATTTCAGAAAGCTCAAAGCTAGGGGGAGTTTGAAGTCTAAAGATCAAAGCAAAGGGGAGCCTAAGACTAAAGCTTGAAGCTAGGGGGAACATGTTGATTAAAAGTTTTATCAAGTCAAAGCTTAAAGAAAACAAAGAGGATAAGAAGATCAGGATATTAAAGTTTATTCAAGAACTAAAGATCAGAAGACTCAGAAGATCGTAAAAGTCAATGACTGCGGCAACAACCAAGGGGGAGTCTGTTGGTGCATATGGCTGTTGCCTACGTCATTATGTACGATTCTGAGTGATTAGGGCTGTTAGAAATGAGGCGTATTTAAGTGTTATATAGTTCAAGTTTGCTTGAGAATTGTATGTGAGAGGTCAAGTTCGGCCGAACTTGACTAAGTCAAGTTCGCCCGAACTTCAGTCATCTCCAGCAGACTTGCAACCCTATAAATAGGTGCCTTGGGATTTCATTTGTAAAGAGGAGAGATTTTGGCACAGAGACGGCGAAGCTCTATCGGATCTGGTTCTCGAATGTATTGAACTTTAGATCAATGAAAACAACATTTAAATGAGTAATTCTTGTTATTTGGTTAACTTGTCATTAGTTTCCGCCTAATTGGACAATAGATAACAAATTTAGGTTCCCGTGCTAATCGTGGACGTTCCTACACTTCCTAAAGAATACGATACCATCGCATCGATCCTCCCTACTTGGGAAGATGTTGTCGACCAACTCATCTCTGAGTCCGGTCGCCTCAAAACCAGAGATGCGGTAACTAAAACTCCTGCTATTGCGGCTGCCATACCTCCGGCTCAACCACCAAGCTCCTCCGAACCTGTTTACTAGAACCAAAACCCACCAAACTCTCACCCGACTCATACTACCTACCGTAACCAAAACAACCGCAACAATAACCGACCCAACTCTCTCACCAATCGTTGCCCAAACTACACAAATTACCGTAACCATCCTGGCCCACCCCAACACCATTACAACAGGTCCTACTCACAGCCTCCATCCTACCCAAACCACCCTAACCAACAGACCTATTACCCGCCATTTTGTGCCCCTCCCTACTGGACCCCACCCCCTTTTCCCTACCCTACCAACTCTTGGGCTCAACCATGGCAACCTCAGGGGTCTTCTCAGTACCATGACAACAACCGTGGTCGCAACCGTAGGTCGGCACAAGCAAATCTGGCAGAAGTCGAGCCACTAGAGTCCACACAACTTGCTGCTGTTCATGCCCTCTTAGTGGATTCAGGTGACACTGATACTCAATGGAACTTCGACACAGGTGCTTCATCTCACATTTCTCTTGATAAAAATAATATTGACAATTTTTCTACGTTTGCACCCATAGCGTCAATAATTGTTGGCGATGGCAATAAAGTTCCTGTTTTGGGTTCGGGACACTCAACCCTCAATTTTGGCGTCCAAACCATTATACCTTAAAAATATCCTCTTTAATCCTAATATTGTCAAAAACCTAATTTCTGTCCGTCAGTTCAATATTGACAATAACATTTCTATTGAATTTGACCCATATGGTTTTTCTGTGAAGGATTTCAAGGATGGCATGATCCTGAGTTGTCACAACAGTACAAGAGATATGTACCCACTCACCCCAAGAGTTTCCGCCACTGCTTGCTTTGCATCTCCCCAAGAATCTCCTATTTGGCATAATCGACTCGGCCACCCGGGTCAACCTGCTATGGATTTTCTTCGTTTAAATAAATTTATTTCTTGTAATAAAGTCAAGAGCTCGTCTCTTTTCCATGCGTGTTAATTGTCGAAACACAAACGTTTACCATTTTCGGACTCTACTACTCATACTTTACGCCCGTTTTCATTATTACATTGTGATTTATGGACCTCACCTTTATTAAGCAATGCGGGATATAAATACTATTTGGTAATAATCGATGACTTCACACAATATACATTGGTCTATCCCCTTCGTTTTAAATCTGAAACTTTCACCAAAATAACACACTTTCACCACTTTGTAACCACTCAATTTCGCCTTCCCATTCAAGCCATCCAATGTGACATGGGCGGCGAATTTGACAACACAAACTTCCATAACTTCGCTTCCCAAAACGGTATCCAAATTCATGTCTCTTGCCTACACACATCTCAACAGAATGACAAAGCCGAGCTCATGATTCGTCGTTTGAATGAAATCATGTTTACCCTCCTCACTCATGCTTCTCTACCCTCAAATTTTTGGGTTGAGGCCCTGCACACCGCATCCTACCTCCACAACATCCTACCCACCAGATTACATCAAAACCGTACCCCTTTATCTCTCCTATACCTTCGAGAACCTTCATATGACCACCTCCGCGTCTTCGGATGCATGTGTTACCCTAACTCTTCCGCTACCCGCACAAATAAACTCACACACCGGTCCACCGCTTGCCTTTTTCTTGTCTATCCCGCCAACTACCACGGATACCGTTGCCTAGACCTAACCTCTGTCAAAACCATTTTTTCCTGACACGTCACGTTTGATGAGGATGTGTTCCCTGTGACCAACCCACAGACCACCCCACCCTCACACGACTTCCTCGATCCTCACCCTTCCCTATTTGACCAACATTCCTTCTTCACCCCTACACTCGAACACCCAACCCAACAACCACAGCCGGCCCACACCTCATCCCTTCCCTCGTCCCATACTCAATCCCCGGCCCACACCCCCAGCCCAAATACGCCTACACCACCCACCTCAAACCTTACGACCCACAACCCAGCCCAACTTTCTCTCTGCCCCACAACCAATCGGCCCTACCCCCACCTCTTCCTCTTCATCACACCTCCCATGTCCAACCTGACCAACCACCTGCATCCCCACAACCATCCCATCCCATGCAAACTCGGTCCCGCTCGGGCATCTTCAAACCAAACAAACCTTCAACCTCCACACCCGTACGACTACCACCATGTCTCCGCTTCCTAAATCCCACCTCACCGCCCTCTTCGACCCAAACTGGAACATTGCCATGACTGACGAATATGAAGTGCTATTGGCCAACAACACGTGGGAACTTGTCCCCCGACCACCTGATGTCCCGGTCATCCGCTGTATGTGGCTCTTTAAGCACAAGTTCCATGCTGATGGCTCGCTAGAACGCCATAAGGCACGTCTGGTTATTAATGGGAAAAGCCAAATAGTGGGGGTCGACTGTGATGAGACGTTTAGCCCGGTGGTCAAACCCACCACAATTCTAACAGTTATAAGCTTCGCAGTTTCACGAGGATGGCCTACACACCAGCTTGATGTCAAGAACGCTTTTTTACACGGCCATCTAAAAGAAACTGCATACATGTTTCAACCTCCTGGCTTCACCTCCACCACCCATCCCAAATATGTTTGCAGGCTAAACAAATCTTTATATGGTCTAAAACAGGCTCCACGAGCGTGGTATCAACGTTTTGCATGTTATTTACACAGGTGTGGCTTCAGGAGCAGTGTTTGCGATACATCCTTGTTCATTTACCAACATGGAGACCAGATGGCCTACCTCTTGCTTTACGTGGATAATATCATTTTAACCGCTTCAAGTCACGGTCTTCTACAGAATATCATCAAGTCCCTCACTGCTGAATTTAAGATGACTGACTTGGGCACATTGCACCATTTTTTGGGAATTGTTGTCACAAAATAGGTGAACGGGTTGTTTCTATCCCAAACTACTTATGCAGCCGACATTCTGTCTCGTGCAAACATGTCCAACTGCAAACCGGCCAGCACCCTTGCTAAAATTGGATCTAAATAAAGTGCCGACAGTGGTTCTCCATTTTCAGATGGTTCTTTCTACAGGAGCTTAGCTGGGGCCCTACAGTATCTCACCATCACCAGACCCGATATTGCCTATGTTGTTCAGCATGTCTGCCTATTCATGCATGCTCCTAGAGAACCTCACTTTCAGTTTCTGAAGAGGATCCTTCGTTATATTAAGGGGACCTTAGATCATGGCTTATTGATTTCCCCATCTTCCTCCACTGCCTTAACTGCCTACTCTGACGCTGATTGGGGTGGATGCCCCGACTCCAGACGCTCCACGTCCGGCTACTGCGTTTATATGGGATCCAACTTGATTTCCTGGTCTTCCAAACGACAATCAACAATCTTCAGGTCCATTGTAGAAGCTGAATACAGAGGCGTGGCGAATACAGTTGCTGACCTTAGCTGGGTTCGCAATCTCTTGCTCGAATTACATGTTCCTGCTCGCCACACGTCCATCGTTTATTGTGACAACATCTCGGAGGTCTACCTATCCGATAATCTAGTTCAACACCAATGCACCAAACACATCGAACTGGATATTCACTTTGTCCGAGAAAAGGTTCGCCTTGGCACTGTCAAAGTCCTCCACGTCCCTGCCGACTATCAATATGCAGACATCTTCACAAAAGGTTTACCGAAGCATTTGTTCCAAAAGTTCCGTTCCAGTCTATGCCTTCGGTCTCTCCCGGCTCAGACTGCGGGGGCGTGTTAACCGATAATTGTGAAATCACAATTATCACGTTCCTTTGATTATGGATCACAATCATTTTGTATTTAATTGTATTATTCTGTATTCATTTGTTTCCGTATATATCTCCTGTATTGTATCTATTTATAGGGAATTATGATTGAATGAAAGAGCTCAAAGGAATTACCGTGATTTACACAAACTAGCAATTATCCCTAATTAAAATATAAAAAACGCGACAAATAATTCACCAAGAATTATCTATAACCCGTCTAATACTTATCTTCTGAATCCAAAATTAACATCATTAGGTTTTAAAAGTTAGAAACTGTGCATAACACGTTTACCTTCTATAGGTCTTAGGATTGTAAAACAACATAAATAAACACGAATAGGGGCATGTTAGTATTCGTTTATTTAACTTTAACCGAACACAGATATATAACCGGACGATTATTTAGTTCATGTCCGTTCATTAATAAAATGGGCATGTTCGTGATTGTTCATGCTCTTTCGTTTGTTTAACTTTAACCGAATATGAACATGAACATATAATCGAACAACTATTTTGTTCATGTTCATTCATTTAAAAAATGGGCATGTTCATGTTGGTTTATGCTCAGTCATTTATTTACCTTTAACCGAACATAAACACGAACATATCGAACGGTTAATTTGTTTACGTTCGTCCATAAAGAAATTGGGCATGTTTGTATTCATTCATGTTCATTCGTTTATTAAATAAACAAGCATAAACGAATTTTTCACCGAATAGTTTTGTTCGATTATAGGCCTAAAGAGTCTAAATCTTTGCAAATACAATACTAGTTATACAGATGACATGGATTAAAAGAAATTGATGTTAAAAAAATTAAAGTTGCTGTTAATTTTTTTTTTAAATTTTAATTTACTTTGTAATGTTTGAAAGGTCCGTTAAGAGCATTCACAATGAAATCCATATATTTATACATATATATCTATGTATTTTCATTAAAAACAACTATTTTTTTTCTCTCTTTTTCAATTAAATAATATTTTTTATACCTTTATCATTACCTTTTCTCTCTCCTTCACTCACAACCATTTCTAAAAATATTAAAAAATTTATACAGTTTTCTCTCTCCAGAAATTTTTCTCATATATTTACAGATCAACAGTAACTTTCCCATATATTTTATCTCTCCTCTACTCACAACCACTACCAACCATTACTTATAATATAACTAAACCCCCTCATATATTTTTAAGGATTTCATTGTGAATGCTCTAAGAGCATTCATATCCAACCCACCAAAAATATACATACATTCCACTAAAAAAAACTCCTATATCAATATATTTCCACTAAAAATAAATACTTTTTCTTTCTACTTTTCAATTAAATAATATTTTTAACTTTTATCATTATATTTTCTCTTTCATTCACTCACAATCACTTTCAATTAAAAAAGTATAGGAGGTATAGGAGGTGAACAGTGTCTCTCTAAATATACAGATAAACATAACATTTTGTTTCTCATCCACTCACAATCACTTTTTATATTTTCTATATTTTAAAAACCTCACACACCATTTGATTGTTAGGATGTGAATGCTCTAAGGCCCATCAAAACGCCAATAACTTTCCAAAAGCATTGACAAGCAAGTTGACTGTAAAGAGTGTGCATATTAAAACTTCGGATCCACTTCCGTACACCGGCGGTTTCGTCTCCGGCAGCATCTCCGGCGGAGTACAAATCCTTCAGATTTCAACTTCAATCGTTATGGCGTACAGACGAAAGCAAGGATTTGCCACAAATTCAACGTTGAACAACGGAACTTCAAACCCTAACCCTAATTTGAAACGAACTAATGAATCTTCATCTTCTCCGGAAGATGATTCGTCATCCGCACAGTCGCTTGTTGCACAAGCGATTAGAGCATCGTCTGCGTACCGTGATTCTTCTCTCTCGTCGGCTTACGGTGAATCTGCTCGTTCCCCTAGAGCGAAGTTGAATCCAGTTCGTTCTTCTTATTCGTCTTCTGTTAAGGTATGATTGATGCACGGTTTATGTATGTATACATGTTTGTTTTGTATCCAGTGGTCTGTGTGTAGAGATTTTAGGTTGTTAGTGTTGTTGCAAAATAATATAAAGTTGTAAACTCTAGAGTAGTGACTTAATGAACCCGTACTGTGTTGGCTAGACCTTTGGCACTTGAAAGTAAGAATTTAGTTCGTAGTTTGTGTGTGTTTGATGAACATAGAAGAAGGTTTATGTGTTGATTTATTGACATTAATATGTTTTATATATTTATATAAGTGTATATATTATGTATAGAACATTCTTAGGTTAGTGTTAACGTTAGTTTGGTAGTTATTGGCATGCTGTTTTAACGGTTTTAGTTTGCCGCCAATTAACCGTTATTAACAACCTTGTACATAAGTGTAACTTCCTGCAACAATGGAAGACACAGAGATATTGTAATTCAATATCCATTCTATCATTTCGATCAAGTGTTTATTCGTTATATGTGTGTGAGTATTTTGATATCCAACAATTGACTAGTAGAACATAAGTTAGTAAGAGGTATAAGAAAGTTGTGTGTTTAATGGTGATGTGTAGCCGTAGTGAACTTATTGTTTTTTTTTTGTTTTAAAAAGTGTGAGGTGCTCATGAATACGCGTCGGGGGCTTTTGTAGCCAAACTGATCAGACATTCAGACTTTTTTAACTCCAGCAAAATAGATAACTGTTCTTTTATATTCTACATGCTCTCTTTTGACAGTTTCTTTTTGTTAAATTACATTCACTGATTGGATATTAAGGTTGATTATCTTTGCTTAAGTAATCATGTAGTTCCCTTAGCAGATGGTTACTCGTGGTTGTAGGATGATTCAACAAGATATGGTAACACATCAACAAAGAATGTAGAAGAACCCAAACGCGGATTTTGGGGTGCTCTTGCTAGAAAAGCTAGAGCCATAATTGATGACGATGATGATGTGGCCCAACAGTACGAAACACCTGAAAGAAGGAGACAACAGTTGGCTGATATGGAAGCAAAGAGCCAGGTAATCAAGTCAATTCAAAAGTTTCTAATATTTTTATTTATTGTTATTGCTGTAACTGATTATATCCTGCTTTTTAGTGTGAATTTACTCTTGTTCAACATCATTTTCTTACATCCCTTACAATGACCCTATGTGAATTACCAATAGTTGCCAGAAAACCGTCGAAAGGCAGATAATCCTGCATTGCAGAAGGGGCTAAATGCAATTACGTCATCATTCAATTACATTGGAAATGCTCTTGAGGTAAGCTTCTGATGTACATGTTTATTTTGACCAAAGAAATTGTTAAATGTTTCAACACATGTTGTGACGTTTGTTTGAGATCTTTCTGATGTTACTCTCGCAGGAGGGCATGACTGTTGTGGAAAATCGAACTGCGGAAATCATTCAGGAAACACGCAAACTACAGATTAAGAAAAAACCTGAGGAAGTTCCAGCTTCAAATGCTCGGCAATTACCACAGATGAAAACCGATACAGAAATTCAACTGAAGGCCTCGAGAGACGTAAGGTGGCATTTGTGTGTCACTGGTTCATAATATCATATAATACATCTATTTTTGCATGTTAAAGTTATTTATACTGTATAGATTGTTATATGTTACTGTTAGAAGCGTCAAAATGGTCAGGTGATTTCTAGTACAGGTTAGGTTGGGTTGACCTGAAACACTTTTTGTCCAAAACCAATTTTTGTATAAACAGGTATTGTGTCAGATATTGTTAAAAACATTATAAAATTTCAATTTTTTAAAGAATACTAAATGTAGCTTTTGGTTAGAAATAAATGAGATGTATGATATGGGGTTGCATGACAGGTGTCAATGGCAATGGCAGCGAAAGCAAAGGTTCTACTGCGGGAGCTGAAAACCGTGAAGGCTGATCTCGCATTTGCAAAGGAGCGGTGTGCTCAGTTAGAAGAGGAAAACAAAATCCTTAGGGAGACTGGTGGAGGAAGCGATCGCCCTGAAGACGATGATTTGGTATTCTTAAGCACACTGTTTTACCGGGTGGCACTAATATCAGGTTGAGGCTAATATATATTTATTTTTGCTTGCATGACAGATTCGACTACAACTGGAGTCACTTTTAGCAGAGAAAGCACGGTTGGCACAAGAGAACTCGGTTTACGCAAGGGAGAATCGGTTTCTCAGGGAAATTGTGGAATATCACCAATTAACGATGCAGGACGTGGTTTACATAGACGAGAGTCGAGAAGAAGTCTCAGAAGTATACCCCGTCAGCAACCTTCTTGCGACCAATGATAATTTGGTACCATCGATTCCTCACAACGAAAACCCACACGTGATTGGAGGTATCTCGTCTCCACCCGTTACACCCATGAGCCCCTTTGCTGTAAACACAGGCGATCAACACAAGATGTGAGCTGTTTCTTTATTGTTAAATTGTTTTGCTTCACATCTGGACCTGATTCATTTGTGGTGAATGTAATTGTTTTAATCATGTATACTTTTATGGTACATGTATGTATGCATTTGTATTTTAGGAAATCATACATGATCTGAAAGATATATGCAAGGTATATTGACATATGTATAATATATACAGTTTAGGGTCATATGAACGTCATTACGTACATTTTTAATATCAACATCAACATCACGGGTACCATATACCAGTCAATGTATCTAACTTCTGATGGCCTGACAGTTGTCGGACCAAGTTCCATCTCCAGAGTTAGTTTGCAAAGGTCACGAGAGATCTTAACCATTAATTCATGACACTCAAGTTGTGACTGGGATAGATCCATGGTTGTAAATAGATGTAAATATTGTTGTATCATCAAAAGAACTGGAAGAAAAGACTGGTCGATCCATCACTATATGATTTAATATCTGCAGGTTTCACAAGTGCTCGACATAATGGGCATGTCCTCTCCCGATCAAACCTGTTAAAAGCCGACAAATAATTAATTTATTAAATAGGATTTGGAGACGATATTAAACAGAAAGAAGCAAACTGACCATTCTGATACACACTCTTCACAAAATATGTGTTTACACCGTAAAATGATTGGTGACCGCAATTTTTCCTGACAAATTGCACAAAGGTCTCCAGCAGCAGTGACCTGAACAAAAGTGGTTAGTTATGTAAGTTCGTCTAATTACACTTGCCAAGCATGAGGTACAACACCACCATGCACAAACAACTTGCAAATTAGTATTGTTAGTTATGTAAGTTCGTCTAATTACTCTTGCCAAGCATGAGGTACAACACCACCATGCACAAACAACTTGCAAATTAGTATTATATAAATATAAATATAAATAATTAGTAACTTTCATTAAAATACCAAAGTAACAAATTACAAACAAGTGGCAGGTAAACGGGCAACAAACTGCGCCGCACAATTGTGTAACCCAAACACAACTGGGTTAACCCGTTTAATACCAAAGTAACAAATTACTCTTAACATGCACACACAATTGTGTAACCCAAACACAACTGGGTTAACCCATTTTGCTAAACGAGTCTAACAGGCTAACGGAATGACGGCTTGTAAACAAGTTGCAGACATGTTGGTAGGTTGTAATAAATGGATTGCAAATAGGTTGGCCAGTTGACCTGTTTAATTAAACCCAAACTAGTCAACCAGAGCACCACCATTGTATTAAACGGGTCAACCTGTGCCACCACTAAATTTCTAAGATTGCTAGTATAGAGCACGTTTTTTTTGAACGGTGACTTTCTTTTTGAGTGACCCAATGTCACACCGCCTAATCGACGGCCCTAGCCAAGATCTGCCCAGACTACGTTGTCTTAACTGGGTCCGCGTTGGGTTGGTCAGACTTGGTTACGGCGTTCCCCCGGAAACCGTATTGCCTCCACACGAGTTGCCTCGCTGAAGTAACAGCCGGATGAAAACCGGGGTGCGGCTCAGGATCGAACCCCCCTCGGTGGGTTTATCACCATCATTGCCCAATATCCACCCCAATATGACACAAGTGAGAATTGGAAAACCAATTCTCCTACCACTAGGCCACAAGTGGGGGGATACAGAGCACGTTATATAATCGAAGTTATTGCAAGTTTCATCTAAAAGAAAATTTCTGCTAACCTGCTCGGTAGATGCAGATGACCCGTAATGCAGCTCTTTACGAGATAACACTCTTAATGCAACAAACAATAACCGAACCTACATAAAACAGCCACCAACTTGAAAGGGCCAACAACAATCTGTTTTTTTAAATACATTAACCATGTTATATAAATATACCTTTTGTATGACAGATGTAAATTTGAAAGTCAAGTACAGGCCTGTTGTAATCAATGAAAACATACTTCCATACTCTTTGTTTAGGAAGAACTGGTACCAAACGGGGGCAGGCAACAAAGTGCGATACAGAAGCAGCATGTACTCAACCAGAGTCAACATTTGACCCTGGAAAAACATATATCCTTGTGTCAGTCAAAGTATCTTCCAGAAGAAAAGATTCAGAAAACATTAAACAATATTCAAACGAGTGTCCTTGAATCACCTGTTTTCGATAATTATGACCTCCAATGTTCTTGTAGTACATCAAAAGCAGACACTTGAAGGCCATTGCCGCCTGTCGTGCCATTGAATCTGAGGTCAACAAACTTATTAGGCGATACTCATTTTGGTTATTTGAACTTTTCGTCTTGTGGGTCCCATCTACTTCGAGAAAAAATGTAGATGGGCCCCGGCATGAGAACTTACCATTGACCAAGATGATGAATAAAGCATGCCAAAATGGTGGGACTGACTTTGGAGGAAGCAAAACCAATGGATACATAAGATCATCATTTTGATACCACCAATAAACAAAAACTACATGCAGCATAAAGATCACAGAGATACTGATAAGAACCAAAAACTTCCTCTCTCCCTGCTCAAAATGACATTTACAAATGCTTAGTATTAACTATTACTATCACAAATTTGGGTATCGGTCGGTTTTTGGTTTCAGAAATTTGAATTCGGTTTAAGCTAAATATCAAATAATGGTTAGTTAAGTTATGTTATTCAGCCCAATCCAATTACAACTGTAGCCCGGTCTTACTTAGCCTAACCCAATCCAATAACAATTAATGATTAAAAACATAAAATAAAATTATCCGGTTCGGTTTTGAATTCCCTAATTCAGTTTAGTTATCAACTTTAACGGAAAAACTTCAAACCAAATAAACCGAACCAACAAACACCCCTACTTTTGGGCCCTAAACGCGGTGGAAAAGATGATTTCACAAACTTGAATCAAACCTTCAAAGCAGTTTGCTTTTGCAGAATATCATTTGATTTGAACAGGACTGCAGAAATCCAAATTGTCCCGAAAAAACCTGCAAGTTCAGAGCCATTACTACCGAATACCACCGATGATCACCAATCCATACAACAAAATCAAGCAAAACGCATACCTTGCAAATGCTGGCATATTAACACAACCAACAAAAGCAACGAAAACGGAAGAATCTGTTCAATCCACTGCGCCACATTCTGAATATCATACCGATTACTATTCAACGAACCCGAAGGCATCCGTCCATCATCCATCCGTTCATCACCACCGTCCGCCACAGCATTAACCGCCACCTCATCATCATCATCCACACCACTCATAATCCTGATAGAAACCTCATCAGTAACCACATTCTCGCGCTGCATCTCACCATCAGAACCAGAAACCGCTTGCGATTGCGTGTGGAACACGCCAGCGTGCTCCAGAAACAACAGTAGCTGAGCTCGAATGATTTCGCGTAAGCGGAAACGAAAACCTATTCTACCGCTAGCTGAAGATAGATTACTGGTAGTAGTAGGTTCCATTTGTAGCTTGTTCTAAATCATCAAACACAACACAACAATATTTAACAAAGAAACAACAACAGTGAACAAAACCCTAGGGATTAGGTTCCATTCCTAGGTTCTTTGAAATCATCTGAGCATAAACAACAATGATAGAATTTAACAAAGGGATAATGGTAAAACTCTCAGATAGGTGAAGGAACTTGAACGGCACATTGGATTTGTTAAGAATTATAATATAACAGGAGTCAGTGAAATTATAAGGTCTGAAATTGGGGGAAAAGTGATTGTGATAAGAAGTGAGGATATTGTTGTGGTCTGAAGTAGGGGGATGAGGTGAGGTGAGGTGAGGTGATAGAGAAAGAGAGGTGAGGGAAGTGATGTTATCGCCGGGAAGGTGGTTGACTATTTTTGCGCGCAATTTCCAACTTCCTCTTCTCACGAATCCTTCCATTTCCTTTTTTTTTTTTTTTATTTATTGGGCATCCGACTAATAATTCATACTTTGACCATTTAGCGCTAAAACCATATCAATATTATAAATTATACTTTTTTCTTTAAATTAAACTTAACTAAGAACACCGGCCGGCCGGCCGACCCCACAAAAACGCACAGACGAACCACTATAACGGATATTTACACTACTCTTTCCATACAACGTTTTTTTGCTTGGACTTACACTCTAACCAAAGAAACCCCAACTTCCTAACATCCGCCATTATGTCTTCGCTGCTCGCTCTTCCGTTTGATTTTTTTTTTTGAGTTTCTCGCCTTACAAATGTACCAGCAAGTAATAACGATAAGGACGTGAACCACCTGTTTTCCTTTGACTCCCAGCTAGCACATCTTGTGGTTTTCCAGCATGTCTTTGAAAGAAAATGCTAACACTGCACGTTCTATCTTTTTCAAGTGTGAACAGCCGTGGCCACCTAGTCATTAACGCGCCTCTTCGAATCAAATGTCAACCCAAAATTTAGTAGAAACCCCATTATTCATAATACCTTTGATGTAGCTATTGATATTTCTCCCTTTTATCTTCAATCTCGATTCCATTCTCACGATATTAATCCACACCTGATAAAGCGGGATTAGCAGGCAAAATACTCTAGCCTCTCCTCTTACCATGGCATGCATTCACCACTCTTCTCCATAAATTATTCTCCTCTACCCTATACCTCCAAACCCATTTCGTAAGAAGCGCCTCGTTCGCCATTTTAAGCTTGCATATACCTAAGCCACTCAACCCAACCCCCCATAGGAAATTCCTCATTTCTAGTTTGTCAATCACCTTTAGCTGGGCTTTAAAAAGCGACAAAGAGTAGATAGGAAGACTTTGTAACATCATTTTAATTATGGTGACCCGTCCCCCAATAGATAGAGACCGAGACTTCCAAGATGCTAAACGGTGGTGAAAAATCTCCACAATCGGGTCCCAATTTTTGACCCGATTCATGTTTGCCCCCAACGGAATACCCAAATATGACAACGGAAACGTGCCTTTCATTCAACCCACCACTTTCGCCATCTCTTCAACCTCTCTTTCCTCCACCCCAATGCCAAAAAAGCTTTGATTTATGGAAATTTATTCTCAAACCCGAGAATATATGAAAAACTCTAAGCAATCTAGCCACCACCTTGAGATTTCTCACTCGACCATTCTCCCACTAGCATGGCATCATCCACATAAAGCAAATGCGACACCGCTGGCCCCCGTTAGGAGTTCTCACCCCCTTAATATCCCCACCTCGTTAGCATTATACATAATACAAGAGAACACCTCCAACAACATAATAAAAAGAAACGGAGATAGTGGGTCTCCTTGTCGAATACCTTTTTACATTGAAATTCATATGTGGGCGCCAATTGACCCATTGTCGACATTAACACACCTTTCACCCACTTGATCCACCTCGAAGGGAGCCAACTGACCCATTGTCTCGACAAAAGAACCCCAATTTACATTATCGTATGCCTTCTTGAAATCAATCTTAAATATAAACGCTTGCTTCCCTACCTTCTTAAGGCACACTTGCTTCTCTCCTTAATAAATGCCGATTACGTCTCCGAAATAACTGAACCAATCACATTTTTTCAACCAATTTGCTAAAATCTTAGAAATGACTTTGCTCATCACGCCGATAAGGTTGGGTCGGTAGTCTTTCAAACCGATTGGGTCCTCTTTTTAGGGATAAGAGCGATAAACTATGAGCGACACCCCCGGCTTATAGTCCCTGTCTCGTAGGAATTCACCAACACACCCCCCCCCCCCCCCCCCCCCCAAAAAAAAAAAAAAATCTTTTTCAAAAAACCTCCAAAAGTGCTTTAATGAATTTGAAGTTGAATCTGTCTGGCCCGGTGCCTTATCCGAACCACATTCAAAAACCGCTTCTCTAATTTCCTTGATTGTGAATAACCTCGTGAGACTATTAGCTTTGACCTCCGATAATGTTTTCAAATTGTGACAAAGAAGACTCGGTCTCTCCTCCACCTCTTCCGAAAAATGCTCTCTAAAGTGGCGAAGGACTTCTTTATACTTGCTTCATTTGATTTCAATCACACTGAAAATTATAAATGAAACAGAGAGACATACAAGCAAAATCAAGTATAAAGCAAAATTGAGTACAAATCAAATATAAAGCGAGTCTAAGTTATGATGATTATGCTATACTAGGATTTCCCTTGACAATATAAATGAAAGCTTAGAGTGTCATTTATTAGATTGTAAGCTTCAATCATTATTGGTCAATGAGTAATATTTTGGATTATTAAAATCATAATTTTCTCTAAATTTTATATGACAAATACTTATGTAAAATCTACCTATTGCCCACTTTATGAAATTGAACCCGAACCACTTTGGTAGTGATTAGCGCCTGATACCACTATACCAATAGGCCATTTGCATCTTTCTTTTGTTTAAAACAACCAAATAATCCAATTAAAATAACTGATTTTTATGTAAGTTTAATTTATGATATAGTTATGAACATTTGAATCAAACTTATATAACTTAATAAAATTAGAGGTTATATATATATATATATATATATTCTTTCTACTTTTAGAACTGATATCGCCATGTTTACTTTTAGATTTATGTTAAATCGCCCGTAAGACTTGAACTCCATGAGGGGGTATACTATTTCAATCATGTCCAAATACTAAAGAACTAGTAAGAGGTCTGAACCATTAAGAGACAATATAATGGTTAACCGTTTAGAGACAAATGTCTAATCAATTCAGATTAGAGGTCTTAACCATTAAGACTCTGTATAATGCTTAACCATTCAGAGGCAAATGTCTGAATCATTCAGACACCTGCTCACGAAACAAACAGTCTGGACCAAATAAAGGTTGAATCAGTAAGAAATCTGAACCTTTAAGAGCCTCATTAAACGTTAAACAAACATCCCTAGCTATGAACTAAAAATGGTTCTCCAAAGTTATGACAAGAAATAGTGCGTGTCAAGCGTGATATGATTTTATTGATATTTTAAGTCCTTCTTACGCATTAGTCAAGTTTTAAATTTATAAAATACGATATTTTACTAACATTAAAAACACACTAGGGCAAGTGCACCCATCGCGAGCTTAGTATAGTGTTGGTAAGATACCGAGGTCGTCCATGGACACAAGAGCTTTTAATACCGGTTTAGCGTCAACGTCTAATCGATACAAATTTTTGATAAAAGTTTTGAAAGATAAAAAAATAAACATAAAAATGAAAAAGATAAATATAAATGAAATATAAATAGACAAGATAGAATCACCTTGGATCCAACTCCTCTTTTATGTACCCTTTGATGATTTTCGCACTTTCGGACTTTTTAAAAGATTCTCTTAGTTATAGTACTAGGCCCCTCTTTTGAAGGTAACGTTACCCTCGGCCAAGTGGTTTGAGTCAACGGGGATACTGGCTGGGATATTGAAAGACAATTAAGTAAGTTATTAATGTGAAAAGTGGTAGATTCCTCTTTTAAAGGTGACGTTACCCTCGGCCAAGTGGTTTGAGTCAGCAGGGATACAATCCCAAGAGGCCGGTTTAATGTATTAATTGTAGTTTACATATGAGGGGTTCAAGCTATTCGCACCCGCCATCCAATACCATGGGGCGTTGAAGGAGGTCCTAGTAAGCTTGAACCAAGTCCTCGCGGGATCTATACACTGAATGAGACAAGAACTTTACCAAACCACCCTTCTAACCCCCTTCCAAGTAGTTAACGCGCTTTATATAGACTGTAAAGACACGAATGAGCAAATCAATGACATCATGAAGAAATTGTTAGGAAAATTCACTTTCAACATAAAAAACTAATTATTAAAATCATTGATACATACCCAATTAAAAGTAGCCAAAAGATTAAAAATAAAAAGTAATACATAAAAGATTTGTCTTCACCAAGTGATGTAAGAGATTAGCCAAGCATGGCCTTTGTTTGACAATAACTCTTATGATCAATCTTGGATCGCGAGACTACTACACACTCTAAAGATGGAAGATGGATGATGGTGGTGGGTGTTGGTGTTGTAGTGGTGGTGGGGTGGTGGAAAAGTGAGAGAGAAGTGGTTTGCCAAGGGATGCCTTTGAAGGGAACCAAGCACCCCTATTTATAGTCAGAATAGAGCCCCGGCCACGGCCCTGTGTCCACTGGTCACGGCTCGTGGCCACCTTCTTCTCTTCCTTCATTTAATGCAGCTGTCAGCAGAGGGGTCCACACGCCCCTGTCTCTTCTAGGCAGGGCCTCGTGGTTAACTCTTTACTGTACTATGAAGATTCCGCAAATATTATGTTGACGACGCCCGTGCTTGGCTGGACACGGCCCCATGGTGGCCTGAAATCTGCATTTTGTCTTTTCTGCAGGTCTTGTAGACTGACCACGGCCCATGTCTGGTGGACAGGGCCTGTGGTGGTCTTCTGATTCTCTTGTTTTTGTTCTTGGGATGCTGCTGAGTGGCCGGGCGTGTCACGTTATTCCTTCTTCTTGTATTTTGTGTTGGTTTTAGCTGCTAATTTGCTTCTTTTGTTCTTTTAAGCTCATTTAGTCATGTACATTAAAAAGGAACAAAGAAACGTGATTTTCCCAACATTAGTATTGAAAAAGGGTTGGTTTACGCCTCTTTTGATGTAATTTATATGTTGCATTTTGTACACGTCAAGAAGGATGTTTAAAGATTATTTTGGAATGAGTATAACAACATTTGATATTGTTTGGGGTGGTGATTAATATTTTGAATGATCTTTAATGATAATATTGTTTGGAGACGATTTTAATCCAAAATATATTCGATAATTCATAAATTATTTTTAAAAGGTTACAATTATTTATACATATTATTACATCTTTTATTCATAACTTTACTATCTCTATCTAGAATTAGTAGTTTTATCCCGTCTCTACTTTTAATTATTGATAATAGCAGATATAATTGACCATGGGTGAATCTAGTAATGCTAAAAACAAACCAATCTTTGATAGTGATTGACCTTGGCTTATATTAATTGTCATTGCAAAAACTGACAGACAATGGAAGTGGAGATCTATGGATATATGGTCACAATGCAACATAACACAATTAGGTGTTGATAATAAAAACTGCCACTCTTACGCACACTCCTAGACTTGTTTGTAGACTTTTCTGGTAACTTGATTAAAATCTCATACACAAATATATCAATATCAGAAAGATACAATAACAATAATAATGGTAGCAATTCTAAATAATACAAATAGCAATGATAATAATGATATTAATAAAGCAATATTACTTTTTGTCATACAAACTAGTTGATGCCCCGCCCGCGTTGCGGGGCGGTGGCCGAATAATGAGCGAGTGTTAGACAGCTTCTTGACACGAAAGACAATTAAATCGAGTCAATCAATTAAAACAAAACACTTATTTAGCTTTGCTAAAAAAACTAAAACAATGGCAATACTGTTATTTTTAACTAAGGGAAAGTTTTATTTTTTGATTGGGGTAAAATCGTAATTTGCCAAAAGCTAAAGTGATGGCAGTACCGTAAATTGGAACCAGGGACAAAATTATAAATTTGCGCAGGGGAAAATTCTTAATTTTGAACTTGGGGTAACACAGTAATATAAATTTGAACTAAAGGCACAATCGTAATTTTAGGTTGAAGGCAAAAGCATAATTTTATTTTGGAACGAGGGCAAAATTGTAATTTTGAGTTGGAGCCAAAAGCATAATTCCATTTTGAATAAGGGGCAATAACGTAATTTTAAACTGATGGCGAAATCATAATTTTTAAACGGGGGAAAATCTGTTTTTGAAGAGATGGCAAAATCGTAATTTTTAAGCTGGGGGTGAAAACGTATTTTTCTTTTGAACTGGAGCGAAAACTTAATTTGAGCTGATGGCGAACTCGTGATTTTGAGTCAAGGGCAAAATCGTAACTTTTTAGCTTGGGACATAAGCGTAATTTTATTTTCAGCAGGAGGCAAAAACGTAGTTTTAAGCTGGGAGCAAAAACGTAATTTTAAAGTGTATAAAAAATAATAAACTGTTTGGGCCAATGAGTATTTCGAACCGAGGGCAAAATTGTAATTTTGAGTTGGAGCCAAAAGCGTAATTCCATTTTGAGCAGAGGCAAAAGCGTAATTTTGAATTGAGGGTGAAATCATAACTTTTTAAATGGAGAAAATCTATATTTGATGAGATGGCAAAATCGTAAATTTAAGCTGTGGGCGAAAACATATTTTTTTTAAACTGGGGCGAAAACGGAATTTCGAGCTAAGGGCCAAATCGTAATTTTGAGTTGATGGCAAAACCGTAATTTTTTAGATGGGGGCATAAGCGTAAATTTATTTTCAGTAGGGAGCAAAGACGCGATTTTAAGCTGGGGCAAAAACGTAATTTATATTGTATAAAAAATGATAAACTGTTTGGTCCAATGGGGGAGTGCCAGTCAGCTGCCTGTTGTCATACAAATATATTGATAGTTATACTTAAAAAATATAATATTTATGTACAACCACATTTAAAATAAATAGAAAGTATAGCAATCTATACTATATTATAATGCATGATGGAGAGACATTTTAAGATACCTAAAAAATAAGAACTTATTCCCTCTTTATTTATAAATACACCCCTAAATTGAGGGTAAGATAGTCTTTTAAACACTAATTATATTTTAGTTCCACGTCTAATTACACTTAAATCCCTTGTTTTAACAAATTATGGATAATTAGTTACAGTTTTCTCTCCCCACAACAAACTTATATTTCTTTTACTTATTCTTACCGTATCTTATAAACTATAATGTTTAAAAAAATCCAAAGGTACCGTGATAACCTACTCATTTTTGTCGACGTTTCAATAGTTGTCTTGTTGGTCAGTATTGTTGTGTGGATTAAAATGTACAAGTAGATGATGCATTCGTGTACAAGTGATTAAAGCAACGTGTCCTATCACATTTCAAATGCTCAAGACTCTATATATCGATATCAATTTAATAATATTCAAACATTTTTCAACATTGTCACAAGTTCCAGAACACAACACGGTACCTTGTTTGGGTTTGTATAGTTTATATTGTCACATTCCAACCTTTTTCAACGTGTTTCCTACAAGCATAACAACAAAAATGACATCCAATACACATTTATATAAAAAATATGTAAACATTGCATTCAGTTAATACTTAATAGTTAACTATTAGCTTTATTATTTGAAAGTTATTACTTAATAGTTAACTATTAGTTTTATTATTTGAAGCATGCACATAATAAATAATTATTAGAGTGCTGATATACATAAAAATAGAATTATAAACTTATACTATTTTGAAAAACAATCAGTTTTTGAACCACTTTTATTATCTAAAAGTAGAATTAGAAACTTTGACTATTTTGAAATATAATTATTTTTTGAACCACGTTTATTTTAGGAAGTGTGTGTAATACGTTTGTGTTGCCTACTGTTACTTTTCTTTTTTTGTTTTTTACAAAAAACTAAATAGGCGTAATACTTTAATTTCATGAGTATCGAACTTAACGAGTATATCATATATCCAAAGAAAAGCCTGCAGCTAGATCAACAACAAACTATCCAGTTACAACTCCTCACTATCCTTTTTAACGTGTTTCCTACAAACATAACAAAAAAGAAAAATAAAACAAAAAAAAAGCTTGCAGTCAGATCAACAACAAACCCACGAGCAGAAAACTGAGTCCACCCAACTGCCATAAAGATGACCTGATCTCCTAAGTTGTTGAAAAACAGTGTTGTTATTTACAAAAACAAGACAAAGTCACTAATTATAAACAACATAATGAATCATCCTTTAATATAAAAAATAGTAGCTCGTAATCAATAATAGTTTACAAGGTCCATAACTTAGAACTCAACTAAATAATTTATTAACGAACCAAAATCGAAAGAGCTAACAAAAGCAAACAAGCAAAACAAAATAACTTACCTAAGCTAATAACTAACAATTTGGTCTTTTTTAACCGGTAGTTACGCTTCAATTTTGGTTATGCCCTGCTCTAAAACGAAACTGAACTGAATCGAACAACACCGGACTTTTCAAATGTTTATTATTAAATATATAGTTCAAATTCATTATTTTAGGCCAAAAGTTTTATGCCCGAGTTTATTAAAAAAATGATTAACAAAAACTTTATTACAAAAGTTTTAGCGCAATTATTTTGTAATATTTTTAGTGGTCCAAACATTTCAAACCTAAATGAACAAACTTAATTGAACTGAACTAAACCCACACACAAAAATCGAAACCAAAAAACCAAATCCGGACAACAGTCTAAAACTTAAAAACTGGATTTTCGGTTTTGGTTCGGTTTAGCCCAAAACTGACACGGATCGACCCATGCAAAACCATGCAAGTATTAAGTTTCATATTCAAGTATCCTCACTATTAACCAACTCATCGATCCTTGAAGATTATCAACTTTTTGTAATTAATATAACATAGCAACATGAATGAATAAGAGACGTGAATTTGTCTTATGAGAGACATGTCTGCTATAAGTGACATAGCTAGCTTTATATTTCGCTGTAGTCGATGGCTGAAAAATATACGTTCAATGAAGGTTCTTCATTTTCCAGACATTTGGATAAATATATCGTAGAAACTTTTTATCCGTTATAATTATCTAATTTAAAAAACTTATATAAAAGCTATTATATTCGTCTTAAATATCTACTTAAAAAAAGACTTTATATATAAAATACCATATTCGAAAAAATGACATTTTCATTTTCATAGAAACTTTATATCCTTGAGATGTTTAAGCCGTATGATTACTAAATTGATCTCATCATTATGCAAAGTACTTGATACTTAGCTTTTAATTTTCAACTTTTATGTTTAAGACTTATCTTTCATTATTCGTGTGCTCTTTATATAACTTTTATTTATGTTTAAGACTTATTTTTTCTTATTCGTGTGTTACTTTATTGTATCAATGGTTTCTTGAAGTATTTGATAATTTAAATTCTAAATTTAATAATTATTAGACCTGTGTAAACCTATGACATATATCCGTCCCAATAATGTTAACATAAATATCATACGAATGAGAAAACTACAAAAAATGAGGGCTGCAATGCAAAGTGTCACCCCCGCCGCATCGCGTGGGCACCCTACTAGTATTAATAAAATGTAAAGGATACAATAGGAAGTTTCTATCACTAGGAAGGATAGGAAGCAATCTTGTCCATCCATTTAATAATCAAGAGCTAAGATTAAATGAACTAAATTGAATCAAAAAGAGGAGGCGCGTGGGTTTTTGTAGGGGCATTCTAGTCAATCCAAGGTAATAGTTTCTCTCTCCTCCAATTCCCCCTCATTTTTTAAAAGTTAATAACTCTTTCATACGGCATTATTTTTTTATAAAAATTGCACCAAAAAGACGAGCATTTTTTATCTTTAAAACGAGTATGCTATTGCTATATTTCGGAAAATAATTTTGAAAACCCAGTGATTTTTTTTTGTAAAACGCAACCACTGTCTACAATTAAAAAACGCGGACAACCCTTCAATCAAAATGGCAATGGCTGAAAGTAAAACGCAAGTACAGTTAAAAATCGAAGCTGGCTGAACACAGCTAAAAAGTAAAACGCAATGGCTGAATACAGTTAAAAAACACAGTAGCAAGCTGAACACAGTTAAAAAACCCAATGGATAACACAACAGCAAGCTGAACACAGTTAAAAAACGCAATGGCTGGACAGTTTAAAAAAACCAGCAACACGCGGGCCCGGTTTTTTGGAACTGCATTCGTATCCGTAGGACGTACGGGTGCACACGAGTTCGACTAAATTCCGGTTCCAATTTGCATCCCCCCTACGTGTAAGACTTATGGTAAAACATGTCATAAAGTTATGTTGGTTAGGCAAATGTTTCACCTTATAAATAACCTTATACTTTGTCTCCACACCAATGTAGGACAAGTGGTTTACCATTTTGGACATTCATTCAAACACACTTAATTTCCATGTTATCATCATATAGTTTCATTTCAAGTTCAACAAACCATTATAAAACACAATGCACTAAAAAATATAAAAAAAAGTGTTTTTTTTCTAAAAGACAATGGACAAAAAAAACAAAAGGCAATATTTTTTTCCTTTAAAAAAAGCAATGAATTAAAACACAAAACAAAGTTTATTTCTAAAACGCAATTGACTAAAAATATAAAAGAAAGTGTACTTTCTAAAACGCAATGGACTAAAATCACAAAAGAAAAGTGTTTTTTTGTAAAACGCAATGGACAAAAAACTGTGTTTTTCATTATTTTGTAAAACCGCAATGGACAAAAAAAACACCAAAAAAGTGTGTTTTTTCATTCTTT
The DNA here is from genome assembly GCA_947069175.1 of Scalesia atractyloides. Taxonomy (NCBI): domain Eukaryota; kingdom Viridiplantae; phylum Streptophyta; class Magnoliopsida; order Asterales; family Asteraceae; genus Scalesia; species Scalesia atractyloides. Next base: position 26,552,554 of record CAMTDV010000005.1, read on the forward strand.
TGTAAAACGCAATTGATAAAAACATGTGTTTTTCATTATTTTGTAAAACACAATGGACCAAAAACACCCAAAAAGTGTGTTTTTTTCATTTTTTTGTAAAACGCAATGGATAAAAAACAATGGTTTTTTCATTATTTTGTGAAACGCAATGGACCAAAAACACCAAAAAAATGTGTTTTTTCATTCTTTTGTTAAACGCAATTTTAAAAGAAAGTCTAAACTGAAAGGTGTTTTGCAATTTTTTCTTTAAGACATTTTGTCAAACACCTGGTGTGCAACTTTTTATTAATGATTTCTCAATGAAATTAGAAATAATGATGTTGCCCAAACGCATGAATACATCAAGAGAAAGAGTAGAATCATAGATATCTTCACTTTGAATTCAAAAATGTTTGAGAAATTTGAGTAGAGAAGTACCTGTTTTAACAGAAATCTCATGTTCCATCGCATCATGTTAAATTGAAAAAAACAAGAAATTATAGAAACAAAACTGAGTTTTCTTCAAAGAAATCGAAGAACATGTTGATTGAGTGTTCGAACCATTCATCGATGAAGAAAAATTGCATCGTGATGTATAATTCTAGAGAGAGAAAATGAATGAAATGTTGAAGATGGTGAGTTTTGAACATCTGGGTTTTGAAGATACAGAGAAGGGAAAGAGAAAGAATAGATAAAAGAAGATTGACTAAAATACCATTCCCACTTGTATTTATATTTTTCCAGATGGACAGCTAAGATTACTTCCTATCATTTTTACCCAAAACATACTTCCTATTTGATCCTCTAAATTACAAAAATAAGTATAACAATATTAATAAAATGTAATCGATATTAATAAGATGTCATAGTATTAATTTGAATTTGAAAATCAAAATTTGGATAAAAATATTAAGTAGGGATAAATTTATTTTTCCCAAGTTTTATGGATTAATATTTTTATTTAAATTTAGGATAAAAATGCTTAGGGGGAAATAGAATTCTAGATAGCCTCAATGATTTCCAAATTGTCATGTGTCTTAGATTGGGATTTAAAGTTGTTTAATTACAAATTTAATGTGGTTGTATTTTAGTGAAATAGTTAAATGCCATTTTAGTCCATGTGGTTTGGATCATTTTGCTAGTTTAGTCCAAAGGTTTTATTTTTTCACATGTGGGTCCAAAAAGGTTTCAATGTTACCATTTTAGTCAACTGGGTTAACTTCATCAATTAATTATGTTAACGAGAAGGGCGATTCGGTCATTTTATATGGCCGAATTACCCTTCTAGTTAACAGAATTACATATAAAATGACCGAATTTCTCTTCTCGTTAACAGAAAAAATGAATGAAGTTAACCCAGTGTACTAAAATGGTAACGGTGAAACTTTTTTAGATCCACAGGCGAAAAATGAAACATTTGATCTAAACTGGCAAAATAGTCCAAACCACAGAGACTAAAATGGCATTTAACTCTTAGTGAAAATCGTAACAAATAAAAGTTGAAGGGCTACTAATGCTACAAGCATTCTAATAGAAAAGTTTAAGCAAAAAACTAAAGATGGAGGACTGACACTGGCAACTTGGTGGGCTATAACCGGTCAGAAATATTCATTCATTAAAGCTTTGATTCTCTGCAAATTAAGGTTTATATTTTGCTTAATTGTTTATAGAGAAAAGTGTTCGGATAATCTATGTGGTTTGCTTCGATTTCACCTTTAGTCTCTGCATTTTTAAAATTATAACTATAGTCCCCAACTTTGGTAAATTCGTTCTTGGATAGTCTCTGACTTGGATGAAGGTTAGTTTTCACAATTAAATGAATATGAGATTACCTAAATACCCTTATTGTTAAAATAAAAAACAAAACAAGTTAATACACAAATAATTCAGGTGGGGCCCATTTTTTATAAAAACCTAAAATATTTCACCCTTCCACATCTCCCACCACCACCTCCACCACCACCCTCAACCACTCCTCCACCTCCTCCACACCGCCTCCACCCTCCACCTCCTCCAATCACCGCCTCCACCCTCCACCGCTGCAACAAACCACCTCCACCTTTCTGATTTCTCCCTTTTTCTTCTCTCCGTTCTCTTTTGCTGGACAACAACTACCATCACAACCCCACCCACACCATTAGCCTACAAATCTGAAATAAAAAATCCAACCTACAACAAATATCCTAAACGGATCAAACTCCAAACAATCGTCGGACAAAAGTATCAATTCGAACTCCAACCGACAAACCCACCCCTATTGCAGCCCTCCGGCCGGCCAACCAACTCCAAGCACCCCAACCCCCACCGTTGCGAAACCACCCACTAAAGCCACCGTCGACCCCCACGAAATTAATTTCATTTGATCATGCCCCAAGCTCTTTCAGCTTTGTGTCTGGGCCATTCGCCAAATGCGCAAAACATACAGAAAACAACCACCTCGCAGAACCACCATCGTCTCAACGGAACACCGAATCACCTCTTAACTTTAATTTCAGTATTGAATTTGTAGTTTACTGACGTCTTGCATTATAGGTTCAATTTAGTTCTCAGTTACGAAATTGAAATTGTTCCCTAATAAAAGGTTTAGGAGGTCTGGTGGTGGGTTTTTGGAGGTATGGTGGTGGGTTGTGGCATGGGTGGTTGCAGGTTATAAAGAAGAAAGAAGAAGCAGATGGATGGCTGGCGTGAAGATTGAAGAAGGAAAAGAATGCTGGGGATTGCAAAAGTCAAAAGTATATGGGTGGACTCCATTATTTATTTAATGTTTTAATTTATTAGAGTAAGGCCATGATAGTAATTTCACACCTACTTAACTGAGAAAACTAACCTTCATTGATGTCAGGGACTATTTGAGAACGAATTTACCAAAGTTGGGGACTATAGCTGTAATTTTGAAAATGTAGGGACTAAAGGTAAAATCGGAGCAAACCACAGGGAAAATTTAGGCACTTTTCTCTTCTTTCTAAGTTGCATTGATTTGTTTAATTCTTCAATTCAAATCATGAAGGAACTAGAGCGGCCAAAAACAGGTTTAATTAGTGGTAAAGATATCAAAGAAGAAATTGCGAAAGCAAAAAAGGAAGACTGGTTATGGTAATCATCTATGTTCTTCATTATGATCGGTTATTCTTATTATGCATGGGTTAAGCTGTTAGAGACAATCAAACTGCAATCAAAATGTTTGTAGGTTTCAAAGTATGGATCATTCTACAAGTGGCCCAGATGCTCAAGGCATACGCCGTGACAAGAGAACTGGTTGGTTTGAAATTGCTAATAAACCGAAAACTGATCCGAACAGAATTCTTATTTGGTTTTGGCTAAGAACTTATCTTATTGGCGTTTGTCAAAGGAGCAGATCAAATCACTTCAAAAGCAAGATGAGAAGCCAAGGGTACTCTACTACTTGTTTTGTTCATAGTTATCAAAAGCGCCAAACGCGTGCGCATAGGCGCTCAGGCGAAGCGAGGCGCACCTAAAACGAATTTCCATAGTATAAATTAGCAACCATTTGTTGCTTAATGGTGTTGTACCCCATGCATGGGGAGTTTTTCAAAAAAAAATTCTTGATTTTTCACTTTTATTCCAAAGGTTTTCACATTTTACATTTTAACCCTTTTGTTTTTTTTAACTTTTAACCTAAAACTTTTCATCTTTTACATTTAACCCCAACCCTTTTTTGTATTTTCAACTTTGGTCCCCCCATAGTTTTCATTTTTCGCAAGTTTTTCGTTTTACGTTTCGTTCGAAATTTTGCGAGTTAACACGCCACAACGTGCGTGTGAAGTTCAACGTATTATTTTATTTTTTCGTTTGACAGGCGCATCCCAATGAGTCTATTTTCCCCGTTTGACGGATTCATCGTAATGCGCGTGTCCTAGATCGACTTATTTATTCTTTTCTATGTTTTACGTTTCATTCTAATTTCTTCACATTAACACATCGCAACGGGCGTGCGTGGTTCAACGATTTTATGCTGCTTTTCGTCTTGTGTTATTATTATTATTTTTAGTTTTACTAGTTTTTCCAATGTTGGTGGTTGATAGCAGTGATGTGACATTGATGCTACTTGGCACGGTTACATGCATATTTTTATGTACGTGTTGGTATAAATTCGATTGCTCTATTTTTGACGTAAACGTTTTCTGGAAACGAGTCAGATCAAATATAATACGTTTTCGCTTAAAAAAACCATTTTTTACGTGACATAAAAATCTATAAATTCGAGTTGGTCTACGTTTCAACATAAACTTTTTTGGAAAACGAGTAAGGTCAAATACAATTTGTTTTCGTGCTTTTTTATGTATATTTCGTAAATTTTGACGAATCGAGTGAGGTAATATTGTGCTTTCCCCCCTTTTTAAAATCTCTAATTAAACCCTTTTGATTACATGTGTCGGTTTTTCCTTTATACCCGCTAATATTTTCTATGTATGAGTCGGGTCACATATAATACGTTATGATTGCACGGTATAAACTCGATTTACTTTACGTTTTCATCCAATCGCAGTGCTATAAGTCACACTAAGCTCAATCAGATACGTCGAAACGTACATTTTCATATGATATACGCATAAGATAACATTTAGACTAACCCATTCAATATTTGCGATGTACCCGCGCCGCAACGCGTGTGGGTGTTATTCCTGGTTGGTTCAAAATCTTAACTTTAATTGTGAAAAATTGTTGCTTTACAGAAAAGCTGTTCACTGGTTCAGAAAGGGCACTGTTAACATTGACACCGTTTAACTGTTAAAATTTAATTTTCTTTTAAGATAAATTTTATTATTATAGCTTGTACAAAACTACTTATATTAGAATTTCTTTTCACCGAACATGTTGTACAAAACTAATTTTCTTACAAGATAAATTATATTATTATAGCTTGTACAAAACTATATATACTATAAGGAATAGGATAAAATACAAAGGTAAGATAAATAAGAAGGGTAACAAGGATTATACTCCAATGTGAACACAACCAAAAATACTTAAAAAAATCTAAAATACACACAAATTTTTTTAATATTCTTTATATAACATCGCTACTTTTCGTCAAAAAAAAGCGTTTTTTTAAAATGACGAAAAATAGCGTTTTTCACAAAAGAATATTAACAAAAAAATTGTGTTTTTTTTTTGTATTTTTTAGGTTTTTGGGGGGGTTTAGTTTTTAGCATTTCGCTTGGGTTTGGGGGGGGGGGGGGTGGGGGTTTAGGTTTTTGAGTTTTTGCATGTGAATGTTCCTTTTCTCTTATAGACAAAATTATGACACTTGACACTCTATGGTGGCTTCTTACACTTCTTATTTTTAAACTCCTTTATATTATAACTCAACCCTATACTATAATTTCTTTTACACTGAACATTTTGTACAAAACTATTTTTCTTTCAAGATATTTTTTATTTTTTTTATTTTAGTGCGCTTTTTTTTTCTCGGGCTCTTGCTTTTTTTTGCGCTTTGCGCCTAGGCCCTAGGCGAGGCCTATGCGCCTAGCGCCTTTGATAACTATGGTTTTGTTATTACATCAAGTTTTGTATTCTGAAATGTTGCACCATGAAATCATTGACAAACCTTGCACCCTTCATTATCCCAATACATGTCTGTGTTAATATTCATTTATACTTAGATGCCAATAAGAAAACTAACATTCAAAATACAATGACACCCTGAGCTGCAGATATAACTGGAATGAGTCAAAGGTTACTTAAGTTGAGTCTTAATTAGCAATGTTTATAACAGGAGATAAAATTGGAATGGGGCAAAGGTCTAGCTCAAAAGCGGGAAGCAGAAGCAAGAGTGCATGAATTAGAACTCGAGAAGGCCAAAGTAAGATGGGGCGACCCGATGGCACATCTGGTGAAGGTATTACGTTAATCAAACATCTTGGATATGACTACATGTTGAATTTTGACAATTACTTATGAATGAGCTAATTCGTGTTATGTTTCATCTCTAACGGGTCAAACAAAAAAATAGTTTAAAAGGAAACATGTCAAATGGAAACTTGGGTTTTGATGTGAACTTTTTTTTCAAACTTTTCAGAAGAAACATTCTTCCAGATATAGGAGATAACAAGAGGATGAAAGAATCAGGATTTATAGTGCCTCAACAAATTTCTAACAGCGGCTGGTCGGAAAGGGAGTTAGATGCTGCACCAAACCGCTATGGTATCATACCAGGACGACACTGGCAGGGACACAGCTTAAGAGGGGCCGGAGGGGGGGGACCCCCGAACTTTTTGCTCAGTCGTGTTATGTATGTAGTTTTAGTATCGAAATTTTTGGGTATATACGTTTTCGACCCCCCGTCGAAAACGTCAACCTTCGCCACTGGACACTGGGACGGTGTAGATTGCAGTAACGGTTAGTCTTTTTATAAAGCACCTAATGTAGTCTGTTTTAATTTAATGTTCATTCATATGCTTCATGTTTTTATTTTTAAGTTCTTTTTATTTAGTTTATCATCATTGAGATGTAAATGAGTCATGTTCCCTATAAGCACCATGAGGTATCTATGCCTTTTTTTAAGGAAATAGTTGATTAATAGTATAGTATTCTTATAATGAGTGGGTTATTTTGAATAAAAAAGATATTGTTGGTTGTACACATTAGAACACACTTTAATATACTTTGCAGTTTGGTTGACTTAAAACAAGAGTAAACTGTCAAAATGGTCCCTAAGGTTTGATCACTTTTGCCATTTTATTTCAAAACTCAAACCTTCTGAATCTGGGATCATGTGGTTTCAATTTTGTTGTCATTTTCATCCAAAAGCAAAATCTGGTTAGATTTTTCAGTTAACATCCACCTTTTTTGTCCTTTTCCTCCCTTTTAATGAAGGACAAATGGTCTTTTAACGTTTTATTATAACAAACTAAAAAAGTCTGACCATTTTGCCCTTCATTAAATGAGAAGAAAAAGACAAAAAAACTGGATGTGAACTGAAAAATCTGACCAAATTTTACATTTGGATGAAAACGGCAACAAAATTGAAACAACAGGGACCCGTATTCAAAAGGTTTCAGTTTTGGACTAAAGTGGTAAAGTGACCAAACATCAGGGACCATTTTAGCAGTTTACTCCTTAAAACAAAAAATAAGTAAACTTTTAGCTGAAAGCATTTGGTTATTTTTTTGGTTCTTATTTTTCTTCTGAATAATGCGAGTTTACTCCTTAAAACAATAATAAGTACCATGCGAGTTGCTTGTTCGCATTAAAAAAATATCAATACTATTTTGATCAACACGCTTTTCATTATTTGTTTTATCAATGAAGGGAAAAAGGGTTTGTAGCCGAGCAATTATCTAGAAAAGCAGAATCAAAGAAAGTGGATAAAACACGCTAAAGGTTGCGCAGAGAACCAACATGTCTTTGTCCCTTTTGCTTTTGATACCTTTGGCTCCCTAGCACCAGAAACTATCCACTTCTTGACTAGGGTTCAACGGGTCATCCACAACAATTGTTCATCCCCGGGGGGAAGGATTTGTCTTTGAAAGATTAGGGTTTGCAATTCAGAAAGGTGTGGCGGCGTAGCTTGTTGCCCGTCTACCTTCTGTTTTGATGTAACTTGACAAGTTTAAATGGTTAAATGAATTTAAATAGGAAAAAAAATGAAGGGTGTTTCTTTCTATTCTAGATGTTTTCAATATATAGATTACATGCATGTCAGATTTATTTAATAATCGATGAATTATTTCCATTTGTTTGTTTTTGTGGGTCTTGCAGGATTTGAGAAGCAGATGTTCAATAGGTAAAATGAGAAGCAAGCCACAGAAAGAAAAGCTTACATGTGGTCGGTAGCTGATATGTGAAGTTTGCTTGACATTTAAAACATGCTTTGAACCATTTACAAAGTACCCATGACATTTATAACCTCATGATTCAATCATATAAAGCAGGAATTTTAGTGATGAAAATCTGGAACCCAAACACTGTAAATGGTAGATGTTGGTGAAAGTCTTGTGTTTGTTCAAGAAGCGAAGTATTTAGGCGGGAGGGTGTAGGTACCAGGAAGAATTGGTTTTTTTTACTGTTGTACAACCGCTATATTATAAAAAAATCAAAATTTTATTTTAAACCCTATATATATCTTACTTTTATACCAAAAAGCTTACCATACTTTCCACCCTTTATATATTTTTCTCCTTCTGTCACACTCCAACCGATGGCTGAAACATCGGGATGAGACGGAAACGAGATTGCTCATTGCTCCACAACGCTAATAAATGAAAATATTTAATTAAATCCAAATTTCATTTCACAACATTGTCAAATTCAACATGAAGCAATACAATAAGTTCATAAAACATAACAAAATTTGGTACAACATTTATAAATCTAACGTCTAAAATGTGTATATCTAAGTCCTTGCTATTTTGATTTCATAGCATCATCTCCTTCAACCTGTAACATGTTTTAAAATAAAGTCAATGCAAAAGCAAAGGCGAGTACACAAGTTTAAGCATAGCATACGTATACGAATAAAGTTTTAACAATCCTCATGGCAACAAAATCTATACAAGAGCAATATCAAGGCATGCAATACTAATAATCAAACCCTTAACGCAATCAAGATGTTTTAACATGACCTCACGAATAACACGATGGAGGTGGATGCGTGAATTCCTGTACCGCTAAGCATGTCAAACGAAGGCTAAAAATAGTTAATGACTAAAGCATAGCATAACGAATATCCCAGACAAGCAACAAGTATACGATTCAAGTACTCATGTGTATAGGATTGTTTGTGTGTTTCATAAAGTTTAAGTGTTTGTGATTTTTGTATATGGAAACATGTTACTCCCAATAAGTGATATAAACAAAAGTGGGTCGAGTGTACTCACAAAATTGCTATTTGAGATCCCACGACGAGTTGATGAGTTGGAGAAAGTGACACCGATGCCACCTTAAATGACAAACGAATGTGTATGAATAACCGAAAATACGACGGGGGATTCTAATCGGAGTTGAAAGTACGTGTATGTATGTCACGGGATTTAGATAACGACTCTAAAGTTTAATTTGTCAACAGTGTTGTAAAAGTGTTATCAAAATAATAAATATATGTATTTTTTAACGAAAAGCGTATTAGGTAAATATTATATTTGGTCGGAAGTTTAATAGGAACATACGTATATTTTGGTCAAAAGGTATGATATATATATGTAATTTATCGAAAGGTGAAATATATTTTTATATATTTCGTCGTTAAATAATTATATTTTTATTGAAAATATATTTCCCTTATCGACAATATATATATATATATATATATATATATATATATATATATATGTGTGTGTGTGTGTGTATATATATATATATGTGTATATATATATGTATGTATTTTGTCGTTTAGATAAGTATACGTTGTCGAAAGTTTAATAAATTTATTTATCAAAAGTTTAATGAATATATTTAATCGAAGGGTTAATAAATAGATTTTGACGAAAAGTGTAATATATATATATATATATATATATATATATATATTCGAAATGTGTAATATATATATATATGTATGGTTTTGACAAAAAACGGGCAGAGTTTCCCCTTGTTTTTGGACGACCCCGACAATCTGGTTGTCGATATATTTTCCAAACACAACGATAAAACAACGCATCAATCGACGAAACAATATAAATATTTATATACAATTATTTTGTTACAAATACATGCGATTAAAACAAAAACTAAACATGAATCAAGAAAATTAATAAATGGATCGTCATTTTACCAAGTCTAGAGTTGACCCGACGCAAAAGTTGACTGTTTGACCGTTGTTGACTCTGTCCGACACCGAGCCAAAACTGAGATTCGTAACGGAACCGACGTGCCCCGGGCTTGAATCAAACCCGACCACTGCCACTGTCGTAACCGGTTGTCGAAACACGGTGACCCGAACCATTCTAGAACCTGAATCAGAATAAGACGAGATCTGAGATTTAGAAATAACTAAGACCCGAGCTAAGAACTTAGATCAAACCTGAAACCCGAACCAAAATCTGAAGTTGACCAAACCAAACTAACATAACCCGAGCCACCCTGTACTTGAATCGAAATGTTACCGGCTGAACTGAACTGGTCAATGCTGACCAAAGCAAGAACTCGAGCCGAGACGAACCGGAACTGAACCGACAACACCATCATCATCGACATCTAACCCCAAACAAAACCCAACCGATAAGAACCTGACCGGACACCTGAAATGCGAACCCGAAACCGGAGCTGAAACAACCCGAACCAAGACCTGATTCGGCCTGAACTGCCGCCGCCGCCGTAGACGCAGAGGGAGGAAAGCGAGGGTGGGGGGGGGGATAGGTGAGCGGGAGGGAGAATGGGAGGAGTAAAGGGACTTCGCCGGTTCCATCGGCTTCACCGGCGCTAGAAACTCGGGGAGAGGGGGAGGGAGAACGGGGGTGTGGGTGCGTGTGGGAGAGGAAGAAGGAAAGTGGGTGTGGTCGGAGATGGCTGTCGCCGGAGACTCGCCGGCCGTCGGAAAAACGTCGAGACAGAGAGTGTGTGTGTGTGAGCGGCGGGGTGTGAGTGTGTGTGTTAGCTTAAATAGGTAGGGTTTAGGTAGCTAGGGTTTGATAGGTTGGGCCTAAAGCCCGTTATTCCGGTTCTCACGTTTTAGAGAGGCTCAATTATAGTTTTGTAATCCGTCTTCGAACCCGAATATTGTGAAACACAGTAGAATATTATTATTTTATTTAAGGAAATTAAAAAGCGAGGCGTTACACCTTCATCTATATTTATAAAAATAAAAATTGTCATGGGTTCTTCATCGGAAGAGGAAAACGCGGTAAATCTTTTCCTTAGCACGATGATTGAGACGGCGATGACGAATGAACTTCACAACAAAAAACAAGCGCCGCTTCGTTATAAAGAGATCGTGAAGGAATATTGTATTTTTACAATTTATATTTTTTAGATTAATTGGTGTTATGAATTTTGTTATTTATTTTTAGGATTGTTTTGTATAATTTGTTAAAGTTAATTTTCAAACTTTATTTAAGGTGCACATGATCGTTTGGTGGGTGACTATTGCTGAAAACTGTGTGTATACTTACGAACAATTTAGGTGTCGGTTTCGAAAGAGTCACCGATTGGTCGTACGTATTGCCAATGATTTGGCTAATTATGATGAGTTTTTCACATTACGCTACGATGCTGAGTGAAAAAGGAGTTTTACTACGTTTCAAAGATGCACTTCTTTACTTCGTCAATTAACGTATGACACTGCTAGTGATCCATGGGATGAGTATTTAAGGATGTCTGCTAGAATGAGTCGGGAGTGTTTTGTATAAATTTTCCGAAGGTATCGTGAACATGTATAGCAAGGTGTATTTGCGTAGACCAACGAAAAAGGACATCGAAAAGCTTTATGCATTCCGTGAAGAAAAATATGGATTTCCTGGCATGCTAGGAAGTATTGCTTGTACATATTGGCCATGTCGTAATTGCCCTAATGCATGGCATGGTCAAATTATGCGTGGTGATAAAGGGCATCCCTCAATAATGCTTGAAACCGTTTGCTCACAAGATTTATGAGTTTGGCATGCCTTTTATGGGCTGCAGGTTCAAACAATGATTTAAACGTTCTAACAAGATCATTAGAGGTACATGCCCTGATTCTTTCAAATGCTCAATGGAGTGCCATACAAGCACGGGTATTACCTAGCCGACGGTATATACCCAAGCTATATGGCTATTGTGAAAACTATACAAGATCCCACTGGTAAAAAAATTACGAAGTCCCAAGAAGCGGCAAGAAAAGATGTCGAACGATTGTTTGGTGTGATAAATCGTGCGTGGGAACAAAAAATATTGAGATACATTATGTATGCTTGTACAATACTACATAACATAATTATTGAAGATGATGGTCGAGCAATATGCGAATACGATCCGAATGACATTGATGAGAATGTTTTGCCGGTTGACGAGGAGCAACAACACTCATTTATGTCGGCGTTACGCAATGAGTATGTACACGGAAACCTATGTGCAGATTTAATCGACCATATATTTGGAATAACTTCCATGTCGATCCGGTTGACGAGTAGTGGTGTTTGTAAGTTTGTACAAAATTTATTCTATGATTTTTTATGTAATTTATGTTTATTTTTTATATGTAATTTTCTAGAATTTTTATGCAATTTTTAATTTTCTTAAAAAATATTCGTATTTATTATAAATAAATAGATTAAATGAATAAGAAAATGTTATTTATAAAAAATACATTTAATAAAATAGAAGGTGGAAGGAGGAACAAATCTTGAGGATGGTGAGGTGGTAGGGGAGGGTGAGGTGATAGGGTAGGATGACGTGTGCTGATGTAAACTTGGAGATAAAAGAGGAAGACATGAACACATCCCATAACCTTATATATTTTTTTTATCAATCATGTATTTTAGTAATTGATTAAATAAATATTTTGTTAGTAAATAAAAAGCACCTTTGGGACCTAGAGATTGTTACATACTTACGTGGCCATTTTTTTCTCATCATTGTATAGGTGTAGGAAGGACCATTCAAGAACTAAACACCCCTTTAAAGGTTGTTGAATAGCCATACCTAGGGTTGCAAATGAACCAAATGTTCGGCGAACAGTTCGTGAACCGTTCAGCAGGAAGTTCGTTTGTGTTCGTTCATTTATTAAACAAACGAACATGAACAAGAAATTTCGTTCGTTTAGTTAAATGAACAGACATGAACAAAGGTCGTGTTCGTTCGTTTATGTTCGTGAACGTTCGGTAACGTGTTCGTTTGTGTTCGATAGTTCATTAATGTTTTTAGTTTTTATATTTATTTAAATACTTCAAAATTAAGACGAATTAAATATCTAATAAGTGTCAGTGTATTATATATCCTCTTCATGTAAGATTGTTTGTGTTCGTTTGTTTACATTTTTGTTCATGAATATTAGTTTGTGCTCATTTGTGTTTGTCAACGTTCATTTTTGTTCGTTGCCTAAAGTTTAACAAACAAACACAAATGAACACGAACAAGTTCATTTCCTTAACAAACGAAAACGAACATAAAATCTCGTTCGATAAGCGTTCGTGAACGGTTCGCGAACACGTATATTTCTTAACAAACGAACACAAACAAGGTCTTGTTCGTGTTTGTTCGGTTCGGTTGCAGCCCTAGCCACACCTATAATTGAAATCTGGTTTATGACAATACGTAATCAAGTTACTCGAGTCTTATAGGTAAACACCCAGATCTTTAACTACTGACAATTAGACACCCGACCCTTTAAAGTTCTTAACCTCTATGATAAACAAAGAAAGAAACATACCCTTAAAATCCCATTGATAACAAAATTATTGGTAGGGTCTCGGGTTTTAAGCTTCCACAAAACCTCAACTTAGGTATCGAATGCTTAATAACAGTATTCTTTGAGTGAACATGTGTAGACTAATGTTGCTTCCTCCATTGCGCCTTCTTTCATTGATTCATACTTACCAGAGTTGTTAATTCCAGTAAATATTGGTAATAATGAATCCGACCATCATTGGCTTTGATCCCAATGTTACAAGAAAGAACTTTAGATAAGAAAAATGGGTCAATTTAAGTCCTACCGTTGATTAGCTTCCTTAAGTACATTACAGACTAAACCGGCTTAACTAAGTACTTGACTGTTAAGTTGGTTAAGTATTTAACATAGACCTTTTAACTACTAACGGTTACGATTAAATCCTTACCCAGTATTGTTGTAATAAAGACATGTTGCAAGGACAAGTCAAGACTAGAGAAGGAGACAACGATGAGTAGATGAAGAAGGGTGATAGAGTGAAGAACTACAATCATTTTTCATCTTAGGTAATATATATGAAAATGATTACACTTAAACAAAGTTTTGTAACCTTGATTTTCTAATAAATAAAATGTTTTCTTGTTCATATTTTATTCTTGAAGCACGTGATGCATGCCTCATGTTCCTTAATTAGTTAATTTGGGTGATTAGTTATGGTAACAATGATGTGTAATTGACTCAAGTAACATATGAATTTTTTACTAAAGTAACATGCAAAAATCAAAATGTAAAGTTATTTATGTAACATTTGTCAAAAACGGGTTTTTCAAACCCGCTTCGTTTGTAATCGAATATCAAGTTATAAATGTTTCATTGCGTATTTAAGTTTATTTTAATTTTAAACGATGCATAATTAATAAACAAATTAGAATTTAAAAGCTATAATTGTTAAAAAGTAAAAATAAAATAAATAAAATGAAAAACAGGCTGCCGGGACTCGAACCCGGGTCAGCCGGAAAGCCCAACAACTTAACTCGCGCACATATAACCACTCCGCTACTTGATGTTTTTGTGAGTTATAGGAAACAATTAAATCATATGTTCAACCATGAATCGACCTGTTTACGCTAACTGAAACCGTTATCGGCTTCCAAACGTCCAAGACGTTTGAGTGATCGCGGATTTCTGATTATAACCGTTAAACCGACGTTCCTAATCAATTCAGTCTTGATTGAACTTGAATTCTGGTGATGTTCGGTTTTTATAATCGAAGATATTCATTTCCTGAATTACTCCAACAATAGCATCCTCTCGCGACTCAAAATCGTCCGCAGAACCTCCAATTTCACTTTCGCTCTATTTTCAGTTCGTCGGAAAAGCTTATTGAACTCGCCGGACTTTCGCCAGAAAACCGTGTCTTCCATCAAAACAGTAAGTTTCTCAATTCTTCCATCTTCTATCGGTTGTTAAGCTTTTGCTAACTCAAACCCTTCAATCAGAATCAGTTCCAGGCGACGATATCGGATAATCATCATTCGCCGGAAAATTTCTGAGAATTTCTAGAAATCGCTGTGAAACGGTATAAACCTTTAAACCTTCTGATAACTCTTGTTCAGTACTTCAATTCCACATCTAGCTAATTAAAACTGTTAATTGGTCCGCTCAGACGAAGCCCATAAAAACAGAGCCGACGACTTCGCCGGAATTCTGAGAAAGACCATTTTTCCGGTATGTCTACTTCCAAAATCTTCCTTGTTCATTTCGTTTTAATCACTTAAATGATTGTCAATCGAATTAAACAGAATCAGTATGGTAATCGTTGTCTGTGATATTGTAACGTAGAAGATGAAGTTAGTTTGTATATAAGTTTAATATAAATTGGATTATATCTCGGGTTAGACACACAGTCCAGAGGTGGACTGTGTGCGCGCACTTATCACACGCCGCGAGTTCGATCCTTGACACAATCGTATGCTCTGTAATAAAGATGTTTTCCTTTTTAACTGAACCGGATTAACTCACTGAGGATGTTAAGTATAATAAAAATCAGTATATTAACCAGGTTAGACACACAGTCTAGCGGTGGACTGTGTGCAACACTAACCCACAGGTCCCGGGTTCGAGACCTGTTACACACGCCGGTTCGATGATTAAAATCCTTTTTGAAAATAAAAGAATTTTGAATAAACTAAAACAGTATATAAATATAATTAAAAACAGAATTAATTTCGGGTTAGACACGTAGCTCAGTTGGTAGAGCTGCGTGCACGCGTACGGGAGGTCTCGGGTTCGAGCCTTACCCGGCGCACACATGCACATTAGCGAACCGGTCAAACAGTCAACAGTCACGGTCAACGGTCAATGGTCAACGCAAAAGTCAACATTTTTTTTTATTTTTATTTATTTATTTAATTTAAAAATCAATTAAAAATACTTAAAAATAATGTTTTTAAAGATAGAAAATAGCCTTAAACTCACAAAAATACATCTAAAAATCCTATTAAAATTATTAATAAAATCCACTTATTTACCATACCTTTCGTTATTATTTAGGTTAGTTAATTCTCGTCGATCAATCCTCTAAACTCGTGCGCATTTCATCATCTTCAACCGAACGCACCCAATGTGAGTGAATCTCTACAAATTCCCCGTTTTAATCACGTTTTTGGGGTGTATCATGTGTCTTATTAATTATCACATTTAAACTATTGTGCATCTGTCATATTCATGAACAAATGTATATTCAACTTGTATCAACTGTTTGTGTGGTTATTGTTTAGATTAAATTTATCATTTTCAGTACAAACATTATCATAGGCCGCCGCTCCCCATTACATTATGAGCGTTGAGCTGTTCCCTATTACATTACGAGCGTGAACCAGGCGTTGCCAATATACGATCGGCTCCGTTTGATTGAGCCTTGATCGCACAGACATTTATCATAGGCCGTCCGTTCCCCATTACATTATGAGCGTGAACGTGACGTTGCCAACATATACAGTTTCATTCATGTTATATATTCGTGCAAGTTGGTTTGTTATTGTATGTTATTGTTTGTTGTTGTTATTGTTATTGTAGAATTTAATTACGTTTGCATACATATGATTATTGCACAATTTTTCATGATAAAGATAACAAGAGATCAATTATAAATGTTTTTCTAACAAGGTTCACTCGCCAACTTATGTTGACCCAAAAACCCCCATTTTTTACACATGATACAGGTGATCCAGCTGCAGCAAGAAACACATAGGATGGCTTAGAAGAATAAACTGGTTTAGACTTTGGATTGTTTAGTTGATTATCTTTCTTTGTATTTGTATAAACATGTTTGGAATATTGAGGATGTAATTTTGACTTTAATAAATATGAAACATATTAGTAAATATCATGAGCTTTGGTGATAACCCAATTATGCCCCGACTCTTATTCCGCTGCGGGTCGGGGTGTGACAGATTGGTATCAAAGCCATGACTATAGGGATATAGGATAGGTTATTAGACCCTTAGAGCCTATACTATAGTTGATTAGAAATTTTTTTTATTTTTGTGTGTTACATGCAAAATTCATGATGTTTATATGTTTTATGTTTAATGTTACACTCAATGTTATGCAAGCATGTTCATAAGTACATATTATTATATAATGCCTATCATGAATCATATTCTCATAACATATTATATCCATGAGAGCACACACCACATCATTTTCATGATTGTTTTTACAATGATTTTTGTATTTTCAAATCACATCAAAGTGAGTTCTCATGACGGGCATGTAGTAACTGGAAGGGTACAAGTACCGGTAGTCGGAATGTCCTGTCTAGGCTTGGCATTCGTATAAATCCAAAATAAAGGACCAGTTTGCCTACCTGGGGACTAACGATGAGAGTACGAAGTACCTATTAGGCCAAAGCATGCTATACCAAACGTCGTGTGAGCTAACCCCACTTTGAGTTGTCATTGTGTCTACACCTGGACACCTTTCGACCATACATCTCGTAAACATATTTCATGGTTTTCATTCGGGTGATGCGAGTGTTAAACCGCCAATACTAATGTGAATCCTACCAAGCCAATAGTCATGGGGGCCCACATGACTATACAGGTGAAGGTATGGGGGACATTTGAGTCCCAACATGAGCAAACCCAAGACATCCTATGGATGTAGTTGCATTATTGATATTTATGTTGTTTTTATTTTCTTTAAGACACATGACACCTAAAAAGACTCCATAAACTCACAATCTTCTTATGTATGTTCCTGTAGATGTCGGCTAGGCAACAACGAGGGGGTAGAAGATCAAGAAGGTCACACGAACGCTTGGCCACTCAAATCGCAAAACAAATGGCCGCGGTGCTTCCTGACATTGTGGTTCAAGTACAACAAGCTCTCGCCACAAATCCCACCAATCCTCCCCAGCAAGAAGACCAGAACATCGGCAACCCTCCTACCAAAAAGTGCTCATATAAACATTTCAAGTCTTGCGATCCTTCGAAATTTGAAGGGACCGAAGGTGTCACTGCTCTCCTCCACTGGTTTGAGGAAATGGAAAACACCTTCCTCAACTGCGATTGTCCCGAGGATCGCAAGGTACGATACGCAACCGGAGACTATTTGGGGTAGCTCTTACCTGGTGGAATACTGAAAAGGGTAAGAGAGGAATCGAATATGCAATGGCCTTAACGTGGGAGGAGTTAAGGGAAATCATGACGAGACGATTCTGTCCTAGAAGTGAGATTAAAAAGTTAGAGGATGAATTTCATTCATTGAAGCAAAAGGAGGGAGATCATACTTCCTACAACAGGAGGTTTTTAGAGTTGAATCAAATGGTCCCTAACTTGTTCACCCCAGTTTACCGCTTAGTCGAGCACTATATTCGAGGCCTTCCCTCGAAAATTCAAGACTCAGTTCTCAGCACTTTGCCAGCAACACTTGAAGCTGCTATGGAACTAGCTACTGAGCTTACCGAGAATCGAATTCGCAACGGTAAATTTAAAGATGAGAAAAAGAAAGCCCCCGTTGAGGGCCAAACTTCAAACCATTCCACCTCCTCCTCTAAGTTTGCTAACAAGAGGAAACGAAACACCAGAAACTTCGCTGTTACACAAACAAATTTCCCTATCCCTGCTGCACCCATTACCCAAGTTGCGCCCTCACCTGCACCATATAAAAGGCCATACTCTGGCCCATTCCCAAAATGCAACCGTTGCAAATACCATCACTTTCCTGATCATCCTTGCCAACATTGCACCGGCTGTGGTCGCGCAGGTCACACTGTTCAAACCTGTCGCATACCTCAGCGGACGAACCGCCACCAGCCCTCAACCCAAACCCACCATCAAATAATGGGTCAAGCCCAACAACCTCTACTACTACCACCTACCCAACATTTAGCCCAATCCTACTACCAACCCAACTATCCCATGGTGCAACCTATGCGGGCTTGCTACAATTGTGGAGACCCAAGCCACTTTAGAAACACTTGTCCACGTTTGGTAAACATTATACATGCTCAAGCCCAAGCAAATCCGGTGAATCAGGCTAACCAAGCTCCTCCACCTGCAAGAGGAAGAGCTTTCAACATCAACGCTAATCAGGCTAGAGCTGACAGCAATGTGGTTAACGGTACGTTTCTTATCAATGGTAGTTATGCATCCATGTTGTTTGATACTGGCGCGGATAAAAGTTTTGTGTCCTTAGAATTTGAACCCATCCTCAACCAAACTCGTGATAAGCTCATGTAATCCATAACAGTAGAAGTTGCTGACGGAAAACCGGTCTCATTAAACTCTATTATACGCAATTGTACTCTCACCTTAAACGATCACGATTTTCCAGTTAACCTCATTCCTATGAAGTTGGGAAGCTTTGACATTATAATTGGTATGGACTGGCTCAGCCAACATCAGGCTGAAGTTGTATGCCGCGAAAAGTTTATACGTAATCCTCTTACAAACGGTCAGACTCTACGAATCTTTGGAGAAACCCCATCGAAAGGACTCAGATTAATGTCCTGTCTTCAAACTCGAAAATATCTCCGCAAGAATTATGTCGCATTTCTAACTCATGTCGTCAAAAGGGAACCATGGAGAAGAAACTTGAAGACATCCCAGTAGTAAAAGATTTTCCGCAAGTTTTTCCTGACGACATCTCAGGACTTCCTCCCGTGAGAGAAGTCGAATTCCGCATTGATCTTATACCTGGTGCTACACCAGTTGCAAAGTCTCCTTATAGGTTAGCCCCCTCCGAAATGCAAGAGCTAGCCAGTTAATTGCAAGAGTTGACTGACAAAGGATTCATACGTCCTACCTCCTCGCCTTGGGGTGCACCTGTCCTTTTTTGTGAAGAAGAAAGATGGAACGTTTCGCATGTGCATCGACTACAGAGAACTCAACAAGTTAATGGTCAAGAACCGCTATCCATTACCTCGCATTGATGATCTTCTTGACCAACTTCAAGGCGCCAGCTGTTTTTCAAGAATCGACCTTCGTTCTGGCTATCATCAACTCAGAGTACATGAAGAAGACGTCCCAAAGACCGCTTCTGAACTCGTTATGGTCATTATGAATTCATGGTCATGCCATTTGGATTAACCAACGCTCCAGCTGTCTTCATGGATCTAATGAACAGAGTCTGCAAATCCTATCTCGATCGCTTTGTTATAGTCTTCATTGACGACATCCTCATTTACTCAAAGTCTAAGTCTGATCATGAACGACACCTTCGACTCATCCTTACACTCTAAGAGAATGAAAAGCTCTACGCCAAATTCTCCAAATGCGAATTCTGGTTAAAAGAGGTACAATTCCTTGGACATGTCGACAATGACAAGGGAATACATGTCGACCCCTCAAAGATCAAAGCAGTACAAGAATGGCAAGCGCCACGTACACCAAGTGAAGTAAGATCATTCCTTGGTTTGGCTGGTTATTATCGCCGTTTCATTTCAAATTTCTCCCGCATTGCTGTACCACTCACGGCTTTAACTCATAAAGGGAAACCCTTCATTTGGGGACCCAAACAAGAAGAAGCCTTCCAGACCCTTAAACAAAAACTCTGTGATGCACCTATCCTCACTCTTCCTGAAGGTTGTGATGACTTCGTGGTTTATTGCGACGCGTCAGGGCAAGGACTAGGCTGTGTTCTAATGCAAAGAGGAAATGTGATAGCTTATGCTTCTAGACAACTCAAAACTCATGAGAAGAACTGTCACACCCCGACCCGCAGCGGAAAAGGTGATCGGGGCATGATTGGGTTATCATCAAAGCTCATGACATTTATTTTAACGTTTCATATTCATTAATACACTTTAATGGAAAATTACAATCAATATTACAACATGTCCTAAATATCAATCTAGGCTTCATTGTTTTCTTCTAAGGCATTTCCTATGTTTTCCTTGCTTCATCCTGTTCACCTGTATCATGTGTAAAAAGGGTTTTTGGATCAACAAAAAGTTGGCGAGTGAATCCTATGGAAAACATTTGAACAAGTTTATTTAATTGATTATGAAATAAAGTGCACAACCACACATGAGTAAAAATAGATGTAAACTTATTTATCAATCAATTTAATATTAAACAATACACACATGAACAATAATGGATCGTTTAGAGGCACGCGTTGCTCAACTCGTCTCTCACGAGGAACTGATGGGCCTAATGAATTAATTGCATAAACATGATAATATGAAAGACATAACTACAAACAATATAAACTCAATAATACACACATGAACAATAATGGATTGGTTTTGAGGCACGCGTTGCTCAACTCGTCTCCCACGAGGAACTGATGGGCTTAATGAATGAATTTCATATAAGTTGACAAAATGAAATACATAATCACAACAATATAAACAATCTAAGTTTAGATCACGATATGGTATGGCACAAGTTTAAATAAACGAGTTAATTATTTTGTGACACATGACACACCCCAAAACGTGTAATTAAAAAGGGGAGTTGTAAGATTCACTCACAGTGGGTGCGTTCGGTTGATGATGTTGAATGCACGCGAAGTGGTTTTAACCACGAGTGAAATTAACCTAGATAAATAGCATTATGGTTCGGTAAGTAAACGGATTTTATTAATCCATTTTAGTAGGATTGTTGGGTGTATTTTTGTGAGTTTAAGGCTATTTTCTAACCTTAAAAATGTTATTTTTAAGTATTTTTAATTGATTTTTAATTAAAATAAATAAATAAAAATAATAAAAAAAGTTGACTTTTTTTGACCGTTGACCGTTGACCATTGACTGTTGACTTTGACCGGTTCGTATGCGTGTATGTGTGCGCTGAGTGACGCTCGAACCCGAGACCTCCCGTACGCGTGCACGCAGCTCTACCAACTGAGCTACGTGTCTAACCCGTAATATTTCTGTTTTTAGTTATATTTATATATTAATTAGATTAATCCGAAAATCAACTTATTTCTAAAAAGATTTTAATAGTGACTCGGTGCGCTCCACAGGTCTCGAACCTGGGACCTGTGGGTTGAGTTAACACACAGTCCACCGCTGGACTGTGTGTCTAACTTGTTAAATAATCCGATTTATATTATACTTATGAACAAACTTCATTATTTCATTTCTGCCTTATTTTAAAAAGTTAGATAATTGTCCGAATCGGTGCAGTAGACCGGACTCGAACTCGTGACGTGTGTTTAAACATTCACACAGTCCACCGCTGGACTGTGTGTCTAACTTGGTTATTATTCCGGTTACTAATAAACTTAACATGTAACAGCGGTGACTCCGGTTCGGTTAACAAAAAAAAAGGACATTTTTAATAAGGCAGCATGCGTGGGACAAGATTCGAACTCGAGACGTTTACGTGTTTATTGTGCACACAGTCCACTGCTGGACTGTGTGTCTAACCCGAGTTATAACTTGATTTTAATTATACTTATACACAACTGGAACTTCGTCTTCTTCGTTGATTTTAACCAGAATCGGAAGTCCGACTGGTTCGATGTTTTAATCATGTTCTTTAGTGTTTTGAAGTTAATTACAGGTGAGATATATAAAAAAAATGAAAGATTTAAGCGTAAGATATTCCGACTGGACTTCTCTGTTTCTCCGGCAGAACTCCGGTGACAGCAAAAGATTCCGGCGTCGTGTGTCTTGCGGCAGAGAGTCTTCAGCAAGCTTGAAAAGGATGTGGGTGACTTCGGTATAAGCTCTGGGGGTTCAGTAAGATTCAGAAGTGAAGGGTTCGGTTTTCCGGCGAGGTACAGAAGTTTTCCGGCGAATGGAATTACGTCGGGTAAAGGTGCGGTTTTGAGCGAAAAAGCTTGCAGAGGTTTGAGGGGGTATTTATAAGGCAGGTCATCGATGAATTTGGTCCGATTTCCGACTTGATTCGTCGGTTAGAAATTCTCCGGCGGTTATAGCTTGTGTCGCGGGTTCAGGCGTCGGTTATAACCGATGTAGGTTTATGTTTACGTTAAGACTTGAAGAAACCGTCCAATCTCGCGAGATCGCCGGGATTTCCGACGACTGCATTTGGGCGCGCCGATTTCGAATTCGGAAAACATGTTATAAATTAATTGATTCTAATAATTAACAAGAAACACTAGTGGCGCAGTGGTTGGAGAGTTGAGTGTTAAGTCTGTTGACCCGGCTGACTGACCCGGGTTCGAAACCCGGCAGAACCATTTTATTTTTATTTCATTATTTTTAACAATTTTTCAAAAACAAACTACATATTCCAATATAATAATTAATTATGTATCGTTTAAAATTAATTTGGGCATTAAATACGCCACGAAATTTTAAACTGATTGTTCGGTTAATAAACGGAGCGGGTTTGGTAAAATCCGTTTTTGACGGATGTTACAGTATCCCCTGCTTTTTAGAAATTTCGTCCCGAAATTTAAGTAGTGATATATTTGACTAAAAAAATGATGGTGTTTAGTTTGACAGTTACATACTTAGAAGAAAAGTAAGAGTTTAAATTTTTGTTTGAGGCGGTAACGTCCCTTGTAAGGGTTAAGTACCCTATTACAGGAATCGCTTTTTGTTGCCTACTGTAAAAGTATTGATAAGCAGAGTTGATTCGCTAATTATGATATCATGCATAAGAGTTTGGATATGTTTGGAAGAATATGGTTATATCCTAAGGCAAAACTTCTAATACTACAACCTACATGGAACTTCACATAACCATCTAACAATACCTCTGATTCTTTGACAAGAATACTTATATATAGGAAGTACCAGCGGCGTATCCACCATATTCTTGTCAAATTTTCATTGGTTTCATCAGTAAATTATGATTGGTTCTATGATGTAACTCTAGAACATAAATAACACAACAACCAATATTTGAATCCACATTCTGATAGCATATATGTTTGAATGGTGACAGTTCCTCTCTCGTTTGTTATGATGGAGAGGTTAGTTTATGTAGAAATAGAGCACAGTCCAATTTCTTTAAATAGCGAGATGATAAGAATGTAACACAAATTTCAACCAAAGTAATACTAAATCCTACATGGAACTTCTCATACCCGCCTGATAATGCCTCTGATCCTTTGGAAAGAATACTTATATATAGGAAGTACCGGCGGCGTATCCACCATATTCTTGTCAAATTTTCGTTGGTTTTATCCGCAAATTATGATTAGTTACCAAGAAACTACTAAATCCTACATAGAACTTCTCATAACCGTCTGACAATGCCTCTGATCCTTTGACAAGAATACTTACATATAGGAAGTACCAGCGGCGTATCCACCATATTCTCGTCAAATTTTCATTGGTTTTATCAGTGAATTATGATTAGTCCTATGTGACTCTACAACCAATACAACAAACACAAAATACTGAAAATGAAAAAAATGTCTGTGCGATCAAGGCTCAATCAAACGGAGCCGATCGTATTGCATGTACTGAAAATGAAATGTCGGTGCGATCAAGGCTCAATCAAGCGGAGCCGATCGTATTGCATGTACTGAAAATAATAAATTTAATCTAAACATAATCACACAAACAGCCTATACATGGAACCTCTCATAACCGCCTGATAATGCCTCCGATCCTTTGACAAGAATACTTATATATAGGAAGTACCAGCGGCGTATCCACCATATTCTTGTCAAATTTTCATTGACTTTATCCACAAGTTATGATTAGTTCTATGTGACTCTACAACAAACATAACAACCACAAGATACTGATAATGAAAATGTCTGTGCGATCAAGGCTCAATCAAACGGAGCCGATCGTATTGCATGTACTGAAAATGAAAATGTCTGTGCGATCAAGGCTCAATCAAACGGAGCCGATCGTATTGCATGTACTAAAAATAATAAATTTAATCTAAACAATAATCACACAAACAGCCTATACATGGAACCTCTCATAACCGCCTGATAATGCCTCCGATCCTTTGACAAGAATACTTATATATAGGAAGTACCAGCGGCGTATCCACCATATTCTTGTCAAATTTTCATTGACTTTATCCACAAGTTATGATTAGTTCTATGTGACTCTACAACAAACATAACAACCACAAGATACTGATAATGAAAATGTCTGTGCGATCAAGGCTCAATCAAACGGAGCCGATCGTATTGCATGTACTGAAAATGAAAATGTCTGTGCGATCAAGGCTCAATCAAACGGAGCCGATCGTATTGCATGTACTGAAAATAATAAATTTAATCTAAACAATAATCACACAAACAGCCTATACATGGAACCTCTCATAACCGCCTGATAATGCCTCCGATCCTTTGACAAGAATACTTATATATAGGAAGTACCAGCGGCGTATCCACCATATTCTTGTCAAATTTTCATTGACTTTATCCACAAGTTATGATTAGTTCTATGTGACTCTACAACAAACATAACAACCACAAGATACTGATAATGAAAATGTCTGTGCGATCAAGGCTCAATCAAACGGAGCCGATCGTATGTGGGCACGCCGGGTTCACGCTCATAATGAAATGGGAAACATGCTCAACGCTCATAATGTAATGGGGAGCGGCGGCCTATGAAATTGCATGTACTGAAAATAATAAACAATAATTACTCAAACAGTTTACACATGGAACCTCTCATAACCGCCAGATAATGCCTCCGATCCTTTGACAAGAATACTTATATATAGGAAGTACCAGCGGCGTATCCACCATATTCTTGTCAAATTTTCATTGACTTTATCCTTAAGTTATGATTGGTTCTATGTAATAAAGAAAAACATAAAACTAAACGATTGGAGTTGAATCTGGATTTTCGGTGAAGAGGACTAGTTGGGTATCTTCGTTTGGGCCGTCATTATCTTCGACAGGATTGGCATTGATGTTGAAGACTCTTCCTCTTGCTGGCGGCCTAGCGGTTGGGTTTTCTTGGTTTACTTGGTTAACTGGGTTTGATTGGGCTTGAGCGTTTATGATGTTAACCAATCGAGGGCACGTGTTTCTAAAGTGGGTAGGGTCGCCACAATTGAAACAAGCTCGAGCATATGGGAACATGGGGTATTGGGGTTGTTGATAGGTTTGGTTCATGGTTTGAGTAGGGGGGAGAATTGGTTTTGAAAGGTGCGGCAAACCTTGCTCAAATGACCATAGCGTCCACAAGTTGCACATAGTCGACAAGGTAAGGTAAGGGGATGGTGATAAAAACAGTTGTTGCATCGAGGGTGAGGTCCAAGATATGGTTTCTTATTTGGGTAAGTTGAGTTGGGTGCCACTTGAGTGATTGGGATAGCTTGGATGGGTATGGCGTGTGAAATTGGTTGGTTTCGTTGGATAGTAGCAAAAAGTTGCCCGTCTCTTTTTCTCTTAGAATTGGGTTGAGAAGGGGATTCGGTTTGGGTGTAGTCGGAGGTTTCAGTCGATGCTTTATCCTTCTTCTTCTCCTCCTTGAAGTCTTTGTTCCGGATTCGGTTCTCGGTGAGCTCTGTAGCTAACTCCATTGCCGCTTCCAAGGTTGCAGGCGTGGTACTTATTACAGAGTCTTGAATCTTTGACGGAAGACCACGAATGTAGTGCTCGATCAAACGGTAGAGGGGAGTGAACATGTTGGGAACCATTTGATGTAACTCGAGGAATCTTTTGTTGTACGTGGTGTGGTCTCCTTCCTTTTGCTTCAACGAATAAAATTCATCTTCTAATTTCTTGATTTCGCTCCTTGGGCAAAATCGTATGGTCATGATTTCCTTCAATTCATTCCAAGTTAAAGTCATAACATCTTCAACACCTCGTTTGGCCTTCTCTGTATTCCACCAAGTAAGTGCTATCCCATATAATCGACCGGTAGCATATCGCACTTTGCGATCATCGGGGCAATCGCAATTTAGAAAAGTGTTCTCCATTTCTTCAAACCAATGGAGGAGAGCAGTGACGCCTTCAGTCCCTTTGTATTTCGGAGGGTCGCATGATTTGAAATGCTTGTAGGTGCATTTAGTGGTATTTGGGGAGAGTTGATAACGTTTTGATTTTCTTGATTGACAGGATTAACGGTAAGTGCTTGTTGGACTTGGATGACAATGTTGGGTATTACGGCAGCCATTTGTTGAGCGATTAGGGCAGCCATGCGTTCGCGGGCTTTTCCTGCTCTCATCTTCCTACGGGCGTGGTTAGAAGACATCTACAAGGAATACATGTCAAGAGTATGAGTTGGATGCTTTTGGGATCATGGGTCGCACTTAGGAATGAACATTCATAGAATAATTATAGAAAAATAAATCTACTACATCCATAGGATGTCTTGGGCTTTGCTCGCCATTAGGCCCTACATGCCGCCATACTTCACATTCGTAATCATGTGGGCCCCCATGAATACCGAGTTTTTCATATGGTTCGCATGTGTTAGCCTGGTTGCGTACACTAAAACCGGGAGAAAATCGAGAAATATGTATACAACGTATGGTATTCAGAATGTGTCCAGGTGTAGACACGGTGACACCTCAAAGTGGGGTTAGTTCGAACGACGTTTGGTGTGGCATGCTTTGGCCTAATAGGTCCTTCGTACTCTCATCGTTGGTCCCCAGGTAGGCAAACCGGTCCATTATATTGGATTTATACGAATGCCAACCTAGACAGGACGTTCCGACTACCCGTACTTGTACCCTTCCAGTTACTACATGCCCGTCGCAGAACTTACTTTGATGAGATTTGAAAATTGCAACAAAATCTTTGAATAATGAGAGTATGAAAATGAATTGAATATATGAACATTGATATATGTATAATGAATATGTATATAAGTATGTATGTTTGACTGTAAGTATCAACAAATATGAAACAAATAAATATCACAAGTTTGTATGTAACCACCTAATCAATTAAAATTTAGGCAAACTATAGTATAGGCTCTAAGGTTCTAATAACCTATCCTATATCCCTATAGTCATGGCTCTGATACCAATCTGTCACACCCCGACCCGCAGCGGAAAAGGTGATCGGGGCATGATTGGGTTATCATCAAAGCTCATGACATTTATTTTAACGTTTCATATTCATTAATACACTTTAATGGAAAATTACAATCAATATTACAACATGTCCTAAATATCAATCTAGGCTTCATTGTTTTCTTCTAAGGCATTTCCTATGTTTTCCTTGCTTCATCCTGTTCACCTGTATCATGTGTAAAAAGGGTTTTTGGATCAACAAAAAGTTGGCGAGTGAATCCTATGGAAAACATTTGAACAAGTTTATTTAATTGATTATGAAATAAAGTGCACAACCACACATGAGTAAAAATAGATGTAAACTTATTTATCAATCAATTTAATATTAAACAATACACACATGAACAATAATGGATCGTTTAGAGGCACGCGTTGCTCAACTCGTCTCTCACGAGGAACTGATGGGCCTAATGAATTAATTGCATAAACATGATAATATGAAAGACATAACTACAAACAATATAAACTCAATAATACACACATGAACAATAATGGATTGGTTTTGAGGCACGCGTTGCTCAACTCGTCTCCCACGAGGAACTGATGGGCTTAATGAATGAATTTCATATAAGTTGACAAAATGAAATACATAATCACAACAATATAAACAATCTAAGTTTAGATCACGATATGGTATGGCACAAGTTTAAATAAACGAGTTAATTATTTTGTGGCACATGACACACCCCAAAACGTGTAATTAAAAAGGGGGAGTTGTAAGATTCACTCACAGTGGGTGCGTTCGGTTGATGATGTTGAATGCACGCGAAGTGGTTTTAACCACGAGTGAAATTAACCTAGATAAATAGCATTATGGTTCGGTAAGTAAACGGATTTTATTAATCCATTTTAGTAGGATTGTTGGGTGTATTTTTGTGAGTTTAAGGCTATTTTCTAACCTTAAAAATGTTATTTTGTAAGTATTTTTAATTGATTTTTAATTAAAATAAATAAATAAAAATAATAAAAAAAGTTGACTTTTTTTGACCGTTGACCGTTGACCATTGACTGTTGACTTTGACCGGTTCGTATGCGTGTATGTGTGCGCTGAGTGACGCTCGAACCCGAGACCTCCCGTACGCGTGCACGCAGCTCTACCAACTGAGCTACGTGTCTAACCCGTAATATTTATGTTTTTAATTATATTTATATATTAATTAGATTAACCCGAAAATCAACTTATTTCTAAAAAGATTTTAATCAGTGACTCGGTGCGCTCCACAGGTCTCGAACCCGGGACCTGTGGGTTGAGTTAACACACAGTCCACCGCTGGACTGTGTGTCTAACTTATTAAATAATCCGATTTATATTATACTTATGAACAAACTTCATTATTTCATTTCTGCCTTATTTTAAAAAGTTAGATAATTGTCCGAATCGGTGCAGTAGACCGGACTCGAACTCGTGACGTGTGTTTAAACATTCACACAGTCCACCGCTGGACTGTGTGTCTAACTTGGTTATTATTCCGGTTATTAATAAACTTAACATGTAACAGCGGTGACTCCGGTTCGGTTAACAAAAAAAAAGGACATTTTTATTAAGGCGGCATGCGTGGGACAAGATTCGAACTCGAGACGTTTACGTGTTTATTGTGCACACAGTCCACCGCTGGACTGTGTGTCTAACCCGAGTTATAACTTGATTTTAATTATACTTATACACAACTGGAACTTCATCTTCTTCGTTGATTTTAACCAGAATCGGAAGTCCGACTGGTTCTATGTTTTAATCATGTTCTTTAGTGTTTTGAGGTTAATTACAGGTGAGATATATAAAAAAAATGAAAGATTTAAGCGTAAGATATACCGACTGGACTTCTCTATTTCTCCGGCAGAACTCCGGTGACAGCAAAAGATTCCGGCGTCGTGTGTCTTGCGGCTGAGAGTCTTCAGCAAGCTTGAAAAGGATGTGGGTGACTTCGGTATAAGCTCTGGGGGTTCAGTAAGATTCAGAAGTGAAGGGTTCGGTTTTCCGGCGAGGTACAGAAGTTTTCCGGCGAATGGAATTACGTCGGGTAAAGGTGCGGTTTTGAGCGAAAAAGCTTGCAGAGGTTTGAGGGGGTATTTATAAGGCAGGTCATCGATGAATTTGGTCCGATTTCCGACTTGATTCGTCGGTTAGAAAATTCTCCGGCGGTTATAGCTTGTGTCGCGGGTTCAGGCGTCGGTTATAACCGATGTAGGTTTAAATGTTTACGTTAAGACTTGAAGAAACCGTCCAATCTTGCGAGATCGCCGGGATTTCCGACGACTGCATTTGGGCGCGCCGATTTCGAATTCGGAAAACATGTTATGAATTAATTGACTCTAATAATTAACAAGAAACACTAGTGGCGCAGTGGTTGGAGAGTTGAGTGTTAAGTCTGTTGACCCGGCTGACTGACCCGGGTTCGAAACCCGGCAGAACCATTTTATTTTATTTCATTATTTTTAACAATTTTTCAAAAACAAATTATATATTCCAATATAATAATTAATTATGTATCGTTTAAAATTAATTTGGGCATTAAATACGCCACGAAATTTTAAACTGATTGTTCGGTTAATAAACGGAGCGGGTTTGGTAAAATCCGTTTTTTACGGATGTTACAAGAACTACACCACCCACGACCTAGAACTTAGAGCCGTTGTGTTCGCTCTTAAGATATGGAGACATTATCTCTACGGTACTAAGTGTGAAATATACACTGACCACAAGAGTCTTCAACATATCTTCAACCAAAAGGAGTTAAACATGAGGCAACGAAGATGGGTAGAACTTCTTAATGACTACGACTGTGAAATTCGGTATCACCCTGGCAAGGCAAATGTGGTGGCCGATGCACTCAGTCGAAAGGGTTATGCGAACTCCATTCGTCTTCTATGTTCGCAAATCATAACCGACATCAAAGATCAAATTCGAGAAGTCCAACATGTTTCAGTAACGGAAGACGACGTACAAAAGGAGCTGTCCTGTGGAGTTGAACTTAAAATTGAAACTAATCTGACGGTATTCTGTACTATCTAGATCGCATATGGATTCCTGACCACAACAACCTTCGTGAATTCCTTATGAATGAGGCACACAAAACACGATACTCTATACACCCAGGAGCCAACAAGATGTATCAAGACCTTCGATACACCTACTGGTGGCCTGGAATGAAAAAGGATATTGCTGTTTTTGTTTCCAAGTGCCTTACATGTTCCAAGGTGAAAGCTGAACATCAAAGACCCTCAGGACTTCTGGTCCAACCTGAAATACCTGTATGGAAGTGGGAAAACATAACCATGGACTTCATTACCGGGTTACCTCGCACGGGTATGACACTATATGGGTAATCATTGATCGTCTTACAAAATCAGCTCACTTTATTCCGATCCGCGAAGATTTCAAGAACGAGAAGTTAGCTCGTATCTACATCAGCGAAATCGTAAGCCGTCATGGTGTACCGCTAAGCATTATTTCAGATCGTGATGGTCGTTTCACTTTACGAACATGGCAAGCCCTACAGACCGCTTTGGGTACACGATTAGACCTCAGTACCGCTTATCATCCTCAAACTGATGGACAATCTGAACGCACCATACAAACTCTTGAAGATATGCTTCGAGCATGTGTCATAGACTTCAAGGGAAATTGGGACGCTCATCTACCATTAGTTGAATTTTCGTACAACAACAGCTATCATTCAAGTATCGGCATGGCACCTTTCGAAGCTTTATATGGTCGTAAGTGCCGATCTCCAGTATGTTGGCACGAAATTGGGGAAGCTCAAATCACCGGTCCAGAATTGATTCAAGAAACCACAGACAAGATCCATCAAATTCGAAACAATCTTCTAGCGGCTCAAAGTCGTCAAAAGAGTTATGCAGATAAACGACGAAAGCCTTTGGAGTTTAACATTGGTGATTATGTACTTTTAAAAGTATCACTGTGGAAGGGAGTAGTTCGTTTTGGCCAGAAAGGCAAGCTAGCACCACGCTACGTAGGACCTTTCAAGATACTCGAAAGAGTAGGACCTGTAGCATACAAGCTTGATCTACCAGAAGAACTCAACAGAATTCACCCCACATTCCACGTATTA
This sequence comes from Scalesia atractyloides, assembly GCA_947069175.1. Taxonomy (NCBI): domain Eukaryota; kingdom Viridiplantae; phylum Streptophyta; class Magnoliopsida; order Asterales; family Asteraceae; genus Scalesia; species Scalesia atractyloides. The sequence goes on from CAMTDV010000005.1 coordinate 26,584,299, forward strand.
AACTTGAAGAAGTGCCTCGCTGATGAGAACCTCCATATTCCTCTGGAAGATATTCAGATTGATGAATCTATGCATTTTATTGAAAGACCAGTAGAGATCATGGACTTTGGAGAAAAACGTTTAAGACGGAGTCGTATTCCAATTGTTAGGGTACGCTGGGAGTCGAAACGGGGACCTGAGTTTACTTGGGAACGTGAAGACTCAATGCGCGAAAAATACCCGCATCTTTTTCCTACTACTACTACTACTACTTAAATTTCGGGACGAAATTTCCAAAAGTAGGGGATACTGTAACATTTGTCAAAAACGGGTTTTCCAAACCCGCTTCGTTTGTAATCGAATATCAAGTTATAAATGTTTCGTTGCGTATTTATGTTTATTTTAATTTTAAATGATGCATAATTAATAAACAAATTAGAATTTAAATGCTATAATTGTTAAAAAGTAAAAATAAAATAAATAAAATGAAAAACAGGCTGCCGGGACTCGAACCCGGGTCAGCTGGAAAGCCCAACAACTTAACTCGCGCACATATAAGCACTCCGCCACTTGATGTTTTTGTGAGTTCTAGGAAACAATTAAATCATATGTTCAACCATGAATCGACCTGTTTACGCTAACTGAAACCGTTATCGGCTTCCAAACGTCCAAGACGTTTGAGTGATCGCGGATTTCTGATTATAACCGTTAAACTGACGTTCCTAATCCATTCAGTCTTGATTGAACTTGAATTCTGGTGATGTTCGGTTTTTATAACCAAAGATATTCATTTCATGAATTACTCCAACAATAGCATCCTCTCGCGACTCAAAAGCGTCCGCAGAACCTCCAATTTCACTTTCGCTCTATTTTCAGTTCGTCGGAAAAGCTTATTGAACTCGCCGAACTTTCGCCGGAAAACCGTGTCTTCCATCAAAACAGTAAGTTTCTCAATTCTTCCATGTTCTATCGGTTGTTAAGCTTTTGCTAACTCAAACCCTTCAATCAGAATCAGTTCCAGGCGACGATATCGGATAATCATCATTCGCCGGAAAATTTCTGAGAATTTCTAGAAATCGCTGTGAAAAGGTATAAACCTTTAAACCTTCTGATAACTCTTGTTCAGTACTTCAATTCCACATCTAGCTAATTAAAACTGTTAATTGGTCCGCTCAGACGAAGCCCATAAAAACAGAGCCGACGACTTCGCCGGAATTCTGAGAAAGACCATTTTTCCGGTATGTCTACTTCCAAAATCTTCCCTGTTCATTTCGTTTTAATCACTTAAATGATTGTCAACCGAATTAAACAGAATCAGCAGGGTAATCGTTGTCTGTGATATTGTAACGTAGAAGATGAAGTTAGTTTGTATATAAGTTTAATATAAATTGGATTATATCTCGGGTTAGACACACAGTCCAGCGGTGGACTGTGTGCGCGCACTTATCACACGCCGCGAGTTCGATCCTTGACACAATCGTATGCTCTGTAATAAAGATGTTTTCCTTTTTAACTGAACCGGATTAACTCACTGAGGATGTTAAGTATAATAAAAATCAGTATATTAACCAGGTTAGACACACAGTCCAGCGGTGGACTGTGTGCAACACTAACCCACAGGTCCCGGGTTCGAGACCTGTTACACACGCCGGTTCGATGATTAAAATCCTTTTTGAAAATAAAAGAATTTTGAATAAACTAAAACAGTATATAAATATAATTAAAAACAGAATTATGTCGGGTTAGACACGTAGCTCAGTTGGTAGAGCTGCGTGCACGCGTACGGGAGGTCTCGGGTTCGAGCCTTACCCGGCGCACACATGCACACTAGCGAACCGGTCAAACAGTCAACAGACGGTCAACGGTCAATGGTCAACGCAAAAGTCAACATTTTTTTTTATTTTTATTTATTTATTTAATTTAAAAATCAATTAAAAATACTTAAAAATAATGTTTTTAAAGATAGAAAATAGCCTTAAACTCACAAAAATACATCTAAAAATCCTATTAAAATTATTAATAAAATCCATTTATTTACCATACCTTTCGTTATTATTTAGGTTAGTTAATTATTGTCGATCAATCCTCTAAACTCGTGCGCATTTCATCATCTTCAACCGAACGCACCCAATGTGAGTGAATCTCTACAAATTCCCCGTTTTAATCACGTTTTTGGGGTGTATCATGTGTCTTATTAATTATCACATTTAAACTATTGTGCATCTGTCATATTCATGAACAAATGTATATTCAACTTGTATCAACTGTTTGTGTGGTTATTGTTTAGATTAAATTTATCATTTTCAGTACAAACATTATCATAGGCCGCCGCTCCCCATTACATTATGAGCGTTGAGCTGTTCCCTATTACATTACGAGCGTGAACCAGGCGTTGCCAATATACGATCGGCTCCGTTTGATTGAGCCTTGATCGCACAGACATTTATCATAGGCCGTCCGTTCCCCATTACATTATGAGCGTGAACGTGACGTTGCCAACATATACAGTTTCATTCATGTTATATATTCGTGCAAGTTGGTTTGTTATTGTATGTTATTGTTTGTTGTTGTTATTGTTATTGTAGAATTTAATTACGTTTGCATACATATGATTATTGCACAATTTTTCATGATAAAGATAACAAGAGATCAATTATAAATGTTTTTCTAACAAGGTTCACTCGCCAACTTATGTTGACCCAAAACCCCCCATTTTTACACATGATACAGGTGATCCAGCTGCAGCAAGAAACACATAGGATGGCTTAGAAGAATAAACTGGTTTAGACTTTGGATTGTTTAGTTGATTATCTTTCTTTGTATTTGTATGAACATGTTTGGAATATTGAGAATGTAATTTTGACTTTAATAAATATAAAACATATTAGTAAATATCATGAGCTTTGGTGATAACCCAATTATGCCCCGACTCTTATTCCGCTGTTGGTCGGGGTGTGACAATTACAAATGGGTCTTAACATACAAATTGGTTTAACGTGAGAAATGGAGGAAAGAATAGTTTTTATTTTTTATATCTTATTAAGCACGTATGTTAGTCCCATAATCTAAAAAAAATGATGATTTTACACCAGTAGAGTAATTATAATTAATTACTCTACAAAAATTACATAATTACTCTACTAGTGTTTAATCATGATATTTTTACATTTTGTAATTAAACATCATAGTTAAGTAGATAAAAAAAACATTCCTTCACTTCTCATGTTAAGGATATTTTGTATGTTAAGACTTATTTGTATTTGATCTTTACATCATAAAAATAATGCTTAAACATTAAGAATAACTAGGTTTGAGTCCCGTCGCGATGATTGGAAAAATGTTTCGTATCCGATTTAGTACGTACAAAGCTAAAAAATATAATTAGTAATGTTGAATGTTTACATGAAATACAACAAAATTAACATTCAACTTTTTTAATTACAAATATATAAGTAGTTTTATTTTTTCCCGCTAACAACATTAGGTCAAGCGAAACACGTGATAAGCACGTCAACTTCAACTTACAAGTCGATATTTATTTGACGGTCCGACTCTACAACATTCTCTAAGAGTCGAACTAGTTGTTCCAAGACGTCCACATGATTGTTGGAAGTTGACATACTAAAACAAAGGAATTAAGAAGTCATTTACATCATAACATAACCAAATAAAGCATAAATAGAAAAATTAAACTTATTAGCGTGTTATAACAAATAGGCTTGAGCACATAATCGCAACAGTATCGTTTTCTTAACGTGATGGTATCGTGTCAACCGCGTACTCGTCATCGCCAATAGCACATAACGTTAACGTAAGAAATCCAAAAAAATATATACAAATCAAAATCGAAAGTTTATTTTTGAATTATGTAAAAGAATATTTGGGCTTAGAAATCTGGGTCATGCCAGTTGCTTTCAAACATCATAGCCAATAAGTAACGCCACCGAATGTTTGTACTTAGTATAAATAGATCTTAGTTTTTTTTTGGAACGGCGTAATTTTATAAACAAAAACGACACAACTAGCAAGACTCTAGCCGGATATTAAAAACAATTACAAGAAAAGAAGTGGGTTTTGAAGCCACTCGGTCCAACTAATTTTACATTTTGGCACTCTATTCGAATACATCTACACGAAAAAATGAAGAACATCATCAAACAATAATCTATTGTCGTTCCTCTTGCTCAAGTTAACCACGTCGTTCCGAAGTCTCCAAATAGACCACCATGTAACAAATATAATCGAACCAGCTGCCTCTTTCTTTGCCCGTGTCCAAGATGTCCTTTCGAGCCACTCCAAGAGATGATTTGGATGAAGCGTATCCGCTAATTGAATCTGAAGCCACCCTGCTATTCAAAGCCACACCCGCGAGACTACCTCACAATCTTGAGTACGGTGAATAGTGGATTCACAAGATCTTTCGCACAGAGGACACAAGCTCGACAGGATATCAACTCCTTTATCAACCAAGGTGACATGCGTTGGGAGTCTATCCAAACACAAACGCCAAGTACAAATGTTAATATTCCGTGGAACCTGTTTAAACCAAACTGTAGCCTTGTCCGACACTGGGAGAGTACGGTCCTCGATACCTTGACAAACAGACTTAACTGAGAATTCAGCCACCCCAAAACATGACCATCACCAAAAATCTTTCCCATCTGAGAGTTGCGCATAGCTTATCTGTTAGGAAACTTTTTTGTAAGTATTGAAGAAAAATATGATCCCTCTGATCACATGCTGAAGATAAAGTCAAGAAAGTCAAACAGAATAGGATCACAAGTGAATGAAGACGATTAGAAAAGGCCAATCTGATGGATCCGATGATAATTCTGATGATTATCATCAGATTCTGGTGAACTCTGATAATCAGAAAATCTTGTGATCTGTTCAACAGATTTTCTGATGAGCTGGCTATCAAGACTTCTGATGAGCCAACTTGTCTAAAAGATAAGGCCCTGCCATTTTTTGTTAGGAAGCAAGTTGACCTTTATAGATTCAAGGAATATGCCAAAAAGCTTCTTTATGCAGGGCAAGTGCATGAATAAACAAATTGTTTATTCATGCTGAAGACTCTCTATAATTAGAGAGTAAACCACTGAAGGATAATGAGTTAAGCCAAATTTAATACATACAACAAAAACTCCATTACCCTTTCACCACAAAGTTATCCAAGTATTTGTTTTTAATAGTCAATAACCTCAAAATCACCTTGTAAACCAATTTGTTTCAAAGTGATATAAACTTGAAAATTCTGTAGTTATTGTTTCTTGAAAGTTTGATTTCTATTACGCACACCATTTTCACATTTGTTGAAATCACTTGCCATATTAAGTTAAAAGAGCATTGTTTATCCAGGATTAATAATTGGTATCAGAGCAGATTGAATAAAATATTTTAAAACGATCAATTGCTCATTTTCTTTGAACTTCCATTTATCTATGACAAACTTTCGAACCTGGAACAATGCTTTCAACATTGGGTATATGTCAAAGCCTTGACCTTGGTCAGAGAGGAGTACCCCCAATGGAAAATCAGGATGATCAATTTCCTTAATGGACATGATCGAGCTCTGTCTGAATCCATTGAGAGTGGCCCACATAGACCCCTGGTTGAAATACCAGGTGCTCCAGCAACTAATCACACACCAAAATTGCCTGTCTCCTGGGCTCCAAAAACTTTTGTCTCCTGGGCTCCAAAAACTAAAAGCTTTTGGAGCAAAGAAGACAAGGAAAAAGGTGAAAGCTGATGAAAGGGCCAAATCACTTTTGATTATGGCACGTCCAAATGACATATTCTCTCAAGTAGATGTATGTGCTTATGCTAAAGAGATATGAGATCAGTTGGAAAATATTTGTGAAGGATGAGAAAGAATGAAGAGAAACAAAAGAACAAATTGTGTTTCCTCTTATGAGAGATTCAAAAGTTTACCTAGTGAAAGTCTTTGTGAAACCTAAACAGATTTGCTAAACTTTTGAATGATCAAAAATTTTGGTATTGAGAAGTCAAACGTTGAAAGTAATGTGAAATTCCTAGATGCTCTACCGAGAGAATGAAGAAGTCCAACAATGACTTTAGCCTCCACTCTAGAGCTAGGAAACATGAGTCTACATGACCTCTACAACATTCTTGTTCCCAGAGAAGAAGAAAATATGAAAAACTCAAACCAAAGAGGATGATCCATTGCTCTCATTTCAAACTCTCAAAGAGTAACAAATTCTGATCCACAAACCTCTTATTGTCAAATCATGGAAAATTTTGATACCTCATCATATTTTTCTGCATTTGCTGAGGCAATTGCAATGCTCACAAAATATTTTGAGCAAAGGCTAAGAGGTGGAAGCCATAAGTACCAGAAAAGTGAGAAGGTGAGGATGGAAGGAAAGTCAAGAGACAAAGCTAAAGCAGAAGTTGTGTGTTATAAATGTAAGCAAAAATGTCATTATGCATCAGAATGAAACACTGACTTTAGCCTCCACTCTAGAGCTAGGAAAAATGAGTCTACATGACCTCTACAATATTCTTGTTCCCAGAGAAGAAGAAATATATGAAAAACTCAAACCAAAGAGGATGATCCATTGCTCTCATTTCAAACTCTCAAAGAGTAACCAATTCTGATCCACAAACCTCTTATTGTCAAATCATGGAAAATTCTGATACCATCATCAGATTTTTTTGCATTTGCTGAGGCAATTGCAATGCCCACAAAAATTTTTGAGCAACGGTTAAGAGGTGGAAGCCATAAGTACCAGAAAAGTGACAAGGTGAGGATGGAAGGAAAGTCTAAGACAAAGCTAAAGCAGAAGTTGTGTGTTATAAATGTAAGCAAAAATGTCATTATGCATCAGAATGCAACAACAAAAAGCTGAAAGATGTTGCTTACTATGAGAAAAAGCTAGAGGAGGCCAAAAAGCAACAACAAGTAAGTTTAATCGCTGGGACATATACCTGGTTAACTGACGACTCTTTTGATGAAGAAGAAGAGGAAATGGCCAACTTCTGTCTCATGGCAAAACTTTTTGATGCAGAGTCTGAAAGATCAGAATAAAGGTAAGCTCAAACAACCTTGATCTTGAACAACAATTAAACAAGCTTATGGCAGATTTTGTGAACTTACTAGAAAAACAAAATCTAGAAAACAAGAAATCTGATGATCTGCAAAGAACGTTAAATAAAGTAATTCTTGAAAATCAATTACTGATTGAAGAAAGCTTAAACAAAGATGCTAAAATTGAATTTTATGAAAATGAAAGAAAAAAATTACACAAAAGAATTCATGACAAAGAAATCAATGTGAAAGGTTTTCAGCAAGCAAAAGATTTTGTAAACTTTATTCAAACTACACCTAAGAACAGAGGTGAAGGACTGGGGTATGTAAAGACAAACATAAGAAATCCCACTACCTTTGTCAAGGCGTCAGATCAGAATTTTGATAAAATAACATCAGAATTAGATACTGAATCTTGCAAATCAATAGGCTCTGACAAATTTTTCTTATCATCAAGAAATAACACCAAAGGAAAGAGGCATGAAACAAAACAAACATTTTCAGAAAATTCAAAAGAATTCATCCAAAATTCCAAAAATCTGCAAATCTTCCATCACAACCAAATGAGTTAGAAAATTTTGACAAAGAGACTAAACAAACTGTTAATGGCTTAGCATGTAACAAAAATTCTGGTGAAAATTCCTCATCTGAAGAAGAAAACTCAAATAAACTTTCATCAGAAAAAGTACCCAAGCAAGTGTTGGTACCAAAAATTCTCTAACTCTTCCATTTCAGGACCATCATGTGCAGCAGATCTGGTACTCTGCGATTCAGGAAGCTCCTAGCACATGACTGGGGAAGATGCAATCACAGCTCATCTTTGGGGAAGCATCTTGATCACTACTCCCAAGAAAAATCAGGGAGTGTCTGGAACTCCCAATCAATGGGAACTACGTTGAAGCACTTAGGAAGGAGGATTTGTTGGAACAACTTGATGTTCTGATGGGTTACAAGAGAAAGATCTCGAAGATTGGAGATTTCAAAAGGAATGCACTACCTGCCTTCTAGCAAGTCATGATGGAAACCCTAACTAAGTGCCTGACTTCAAAGATAGGAGGTGCTGATCAGATAAACCTGAATGTTCTCACAATCATGTATGGACTCATTACTGGGTTCAACATCAATTATGGAACAGAGATCTTTAATCAGATGAAATCATGTTACCTTTCTTTGCATGAAAAGAAGGTTGACTTCTCCTCCTCATTTGATTATTCGACCCAATTGATCCCGCACTCGTAGTCCGCTCCGTAGTCAAAAAATTGGCCCCTCCAAAACTTGGAGGTGGAGAAACATACGAGGATTGTCCCCCACCCCATGAATGGGACTTTCATCACCTGGGCACTTTATTTTTTGTTGGTCTTGGGCATCACTAGAATCATGAAAAAGCTCATTAATTCCCATCTCATCAGGTGACTCCTCTTGATTTTCTGGATTTGCCTTACCCTCAAAGGATTCACCTTCTTCACTTTCGGAGTTGCAACTCCGTTAACTCACATCCCCCAGAAGCGACCCTGCATCCTCGTCTTCCACCGAAGACACACTTTCCGACCTAGACACACCAGGAGACCAAGGTGATAATTCAGTAATGGACACCAAAAATTTACTTCCATTCACCACCACCTCACAATTCTCGTTGATCCTGACCATGCATTTCATACGAACACATACGGGGCCATTCGCCATCGCTTCCTCTACGTCATCATCAGAAAAAAATAAATTCTCCCCATTTCTTAACCCGTTTAGAGAACACTCTATCATTCCAAGCACATAAAGGTAATTCCACAAGTTCCAACCAAACTATACGTTCATCAAGAATAAATTTTGGGTCTACATCATGTATCAATTTGAAGAAAAAAACCTTACACTCTTCTGAGTCTTTAAATCTCTTTAGATTCTTGATATACGGAATCTCCAAAATCAGCCAAGACCCACCAACATATTCAAACTAACATCATGGAAACCTTCCCGCTTACACAAGGGGAGAAGGTTCTCAATACATTGTATGTCATGTACACAACCCATCAGAGAAGTATCCACACCCATCTTCATTTTCACATCCTCATCTTCTAGTACAAGTTGACGTTCAGACTTTGGTGCCTTGTTAGTTTGCGCCTCTACTGAAAGAACATTTATTTTCACAGAACCTTTAATGATATCAGCATATGATTTCCACCTAGCCTTTCTTTCTGGTTTTGTTAAATTGAAGTTCTTCAAATCCCTCTTCATGCCATACTTAGACCCCTCTTGCAGTTGACTTCGTTGATTAGAGTCACAAGAGAACCTAGCCAAATCCGTGAACAAATGGAAGCTAACCATACAGATTGACCGTAAATTACTAATCAATTGCTGCATATTTTCTATCTTCCTGAATCGTACGAACCCGGAACGTGCTCCTGTGATCGATCTTTTAGCTGTGATGTACACATCATTAACCCTTCTCCGCTTCTCACATTGCCTTCTGAGATCATGAGAAGAAGCATCTAGTGGAAAGTTAGTAAGGAAAACAGATGTTGAAATGGCCTCAACTTCTTTAAATCTAGGATTTACAAACTTATCTCTCTTCTTGCCTCTGTATTGATCGTGATTCTTCAGAGTGGAACTCACATTTTTCCTAGATTTTCGATTTGAAAACCCAAGTCCATCCTTCCGGGCAGTCACCCGATTGCAGGGTGTTGCCGGCGGCCTTGGAAACCCTACCTCCGTCCATTCCTCAAAATTAATACAATGGATCTCAGCTGTTAGAGATCTATTTTATCACCTACATTCCTTTTGTACAAACACATTGTGAGTGATTAGGCTGAATGGGAGTGTAAAACCATTCTTGTAATCTTTTGATTATAATCATTAATACAAGTTTGATATCTTTCCAAATTTGTGTGTTCATATAATTGCATAGCAGTTCCATCTTATACTATCATTCGTGCATAATTAGTTCACCCAAAGCACATAAGTTAAAACTCAGATCCTACCAATTTGTATCAGAGCTTGGTTAGTTAAAACTCAGATCCTAACAATTTGTATCAGTTTAATACAAAAAGATCAGCTCACATAATTGATAACCATCTGTTCATTTTATTGAAATTTAGAGTGTAAAATATCAAATTCAAAAAGCTTTTGTACAAACTTTGTTTTTCACACAGATCAAAAGGAATGGCACAAAACAATCACAACTCCCATAACATTGGTTTCAGCAACAAACCTCTGATGCTTGTCAGATCAGAATACAATAACTGGCAACGTCGAATGGTTCATTTGCTAACTCAAGAGAACATTGGATATTTGAGATCCGTTACATTCAGACCATATGTTCCAATGGTACCAAGTACTGAAAATCCAGATGTTTAAGAGCCAAAGAAACCAGAAAACTACTTTGAGTAGGATTCTCAAAAGTTTGAGATAGATGCAAAAGTATTCAATATTATTGCTACAACTCTACCAAATGAAATCTATACTGATCTGTTACATTGTAATAGTACAAAGAGTTATGAGATGCCTTAAAGAAAAAAATCAGTAAAACAGAGGATGTGGTTAAAGCCAGTCATAAAACTCTCAACCAACAAGATAAGATCATCAGTCATAAGGAAAATAAACTCAATGAAAAATTATCTGATGACGAAGATCTGACTGTTGATTTTGAGGGTGTAATCAATCCCTTACATACACTTTAAGTCTAGTTCTAACAATATTTAAAGTGAACAATGTCGATATGTAACATTTAAAGTGGACAATGTAAATATGAAATAAACAAGGAGTCTCATTATGATATGGTATTATAATGTATTAATTACATGACACCAAAATTTATTATGAAATTTAAGATTTTATAATGTTTACACCTATTCTATAATAAATATGCTACAAAACTTTGAAAAAGACACGTCATAAGATTTTCATGTAAGCCTTGTGCAACATGAATGGACACATTTGGGTTGTCGTTTATCTTTATGGTGGACGAGGCGGTCGTAGTCCAACTCGTGTAAACTCACATCATCATCCAATTATAGTGTGCCACCTATTTCAAGCGAGCCCATATCACTTGTAGCGGGTTAAACAAATAGCTTTACTAAATTGGTTTTATGCTATAAATGACATTATGGTCCTATTTACTTCAAAGCAGATGATTTGGGTTGTGCTTTTATCTATACCAACCTATATGGGTTACATAGTTTTACTAAAAATTATACTTTTAAAGTTTTAAAGAATAGTGTTTTAAGCTTTTTAAGTGCTTATTTATTTTATTTTTTAGCATTTTGTTAATAATATTTTATTTATGTTTGTGACAATAAATAAATATTGGCACAAGTATCTTGATGACCTAAACCGATCGATATCGTTTGAATAACATTGATGCCAATACCGGTGTCCATTTTATTGTTTTTATAGTTTTCTGTTGATGTAAAACTAGCGCTGATTTCTATATCGAACATCAGTGCTGATACCGATGTCCGTTTCCTGTCGATGTAAAACATGTGTTGATTTCTATATGGAACAACGATGTCGGTACCGATTTTTTTATCATTTTCTATCGATCTAAAAAAAGGTGTCGTTTCTAAACTGAGTGCATGTATCGTACTAATACTGTAACAGGTCCAACCAATAGTAAACAATAATTTTTAAATATTCAATTTTTAATTGTCTTTTTAATATTTTTAATTGTACTTTCGAGATTATATAATTTGATCTTTTGGTTATTTTAAATTCGCATCTATCTTTATTTTTTTGGATTCCAAGTTATTTGCTCGCGTGTTGTAATGGTATGTTACCTCGGCATTATTTATCATTCAATTGAGGTCTTAATAATTTTAAAATAAATTCTAAACACGCATCTATATTTATTTATCCTTTTACCATTCCAGGTTATTTGCTTGTGTGTTCTAAAGGTATGTTACCGTAGGCATTGGATCGATACCGGTACGATATATGCATTCGATCAAGAAGTTACCATGTGTGTTTACATCAACTGAAAACAATAATAAAATCATACCGACACCGATGTTCGAACAATATCAATCGGTTCAGATTGTCACAATACTGGTATCGATATTCATTTGTTGTCGTAGATAGAGTTGTATAAATGAAATTTTTTCGAAATCGAAAACCATAAAAATGAATCAAGGGGTCGGTACCAATGTTGTTCGGTACGAAACAATACAGTGTCAGCTTATCGAAAGAGAAAGCAAAATAATAAATATCGTACCGAACCTTTGATGTTCATTTGGTTCACTACGGTAGGGGCCCGATATCCGTTATCAAACATGATACCATAGCAATGAATATATATCGGTACCAATGTTGTACGATTCAGTGTGATACGATATGGTGTCAGGTTATTGAAAGCAAAACAATAAAATAAATAAAATAAATACCGGTATCGATATAAATGTTGTTTAGTTGGTTTCGGTTCGTTTACCGCAATGTTCGAAAAAATAAACATAGAACGCAAATGAGCCAGACCAATATCAACTTAACAACATCAATATCGACATTTGTTTTTATTGTATTCGATCGACGTAAGGTTTTCTCTAACGATTACAACAACGAGTGTCTGTACAGTAACGAACTGAACGAATACCCACCAAATTCCCGCCGTAAAGTGCGGAAGAATATCACTAGTATTAGATTATTAGTGATAGATTTCTATAATTATATTTAACGTATTTATTGCTTTTAAAATTACTGAAATAAATTTGAAAAAAAAAACTGTGACAAAGCCGGACCAAACCAAACATGCTTTTGTCTAGAACACTTAGTTTAGTACTAGTCAATTGCCTTTTGCCATGCTATGTTCTCTATATGTTTACAACTTTTCTGAAATGTCTTATCTTGAAAAAGAAAATACATATATTTTAACAATAACAACAATAATTTGAAAAAGAAAATACATATATTTTAACAATAACAACAATAATTTGAAAAAGAAAATACATATATTTTAACAATAACAACAATAATTTTTTTTTGTATCGTATACAAGAAGTTCAAATCAAAGTTTTACCAATTTTATACACTAAAGTATAAGATGAATCATCCACTATGCCGTATTTATTTACCGGGTCATGTTACATTAACTTATACTTAATGCATTAATGGTGGTAAATGGCATCAAAATGGTTGTACCAAATATGTGCATAAGATTCTCTTACATGGACATTTATGTGGCGATATATGTTTTTCTATTGTGATGCACATCGCATACATCGTTGTCTCCGGCCCAATGTGCTGTGTCACAAACAAAAACCACGTACTTGTAAAGAATCCTATGTTCAAATTATGTTTTCACTCGTTCGTCTTAATGTTGTACATCATTAGAAACTTAGAATCCACAAGTCAAAATGTCACAAGATATTATACCAATCACATGTGGAGGGTGTTCCTAGATTTTTTATTAGCATGTGTGTCAAATGTTATTATTTTCTTGTTCTTTGATTACTTAAATTGTCGCATGTAGAATAGTTGGAACAAATATAAAATTTGTATTGAAACTATGAGATGAAAGTTTTGATTAAACTACTTAATTGCTACGAGGGGTTGATCAAAGACCGACATGCTATTGACAATTTGACATACTATTGTAGACTGGAATGATGTATTGTTCACCCGTTCGGCTTATTCTTGTACATATATAGAATCCGCCAGCCAACATGTCATGAGTAATAATACTAATCCCTTATCTCTTTCCTATATTAGCGGAACTAAAGGGTTTTTTTTTTCAATAAAAAAGGGTATCATGTGCGGTCGTTTTCTTATAGTTTGCTTTGTCAAGTTATCGTCCGTAGATAGTGATGAAACCATAACTTCTTGGTGGCGGCATGCCTAGTCATCATAAAGGGTTTTTTTTTCAATAAAAATTGGTATCATGTGCGGTCGTTTTCTTATAGTTTGATTTGTCAAGTTATCGTCCGTAGATAGTGATGAAACCATAACTTCTTGGTGGCGGCATGGCTAGTCATCATAAAGGGTTTTTTTTTCAATAAAAAATGGTATCATGTGCGGTCGTTTTCTTATAGTTTGATTTGTCAAGTTATCGTCCGTAGATAGTGATGAAACCATAACTTCTTGGTGGCGGCATGGCTAGTCATCATAAAGGGTTTTTTTTTTCAATAAAAAATGGTATCATGTGCGGTCGTTTTCTTATAGTTTGGTTTGTCAAGTTATCGTCCGTAGATAGTGATGAAACCATAACTTCTTGGTGGCGGCATGCCTAGTCATCATAAAGGGTTTTTTTTTCAATAAAAAATGGTATCATGTGCGGTCGTTTTCTTATAGTTTGATTTGTCAAGTTATCGTCCGTAGATAGTGATGAAACCATAACTTCTTGGTGGCGGCATGGCTAGTCATCATAAAAAGTTATATTCTCTACTGAATACAACACATAAAAACACGACAAATTAAGTGACATGGTCATAACCCTTGACCCCTTGTTTCCGCCAATGTATTAGATGAAAAGTTCAAGTTCATGGTATTCGATTGCTAAGAAGGTTTGATCAATGACGATATGCCATCGTTGACTGATTTTATTAGTGCCAAAATAATAAAATATACATGTTGTGTTAGCATTGAAAACATTATACATATTTGTTAAACTATCATTATTCATTTAAAAGGAATGTTTTAAGACACCTTATTTTGCATTTAATAATGTTTTATGATTTGTTTGAAGCCACTTTGATCATGATACCATGATTGTGAAAAGAGTAATTTATTATTAAACTGTTCTTTCGTTTCTAGGAATATAATCTTGTTTAATTTGCTAGTTGATTATACCAATTATGAAGTTAAGACCTTTTGCAATTCTTCATTAATATAATTTTGGCAATTTATTGATAACCTCAAATCAATATATGGTTTTGCCCTTGGATGTGATATTAATCACAACAAAATTATATTATTACAACTACAAATACACAAAAGGATGTGTCAAGTGAGTGTGTGTGGGTGCCCATAATCTATATGATTTTTGTTAGTTGTTGTGTTTTGATGTTCAATATCTTAAAAGTTATTTTAAAGTTTTAGAATTTATAATATAATAAGCATTCATATAATTAGATTTTAGCTCATACCATCCAACATCCAACTAATTTAGGATGTGAAAGTTAACTTTCTACCTAAAAAAGGTGTTTTGAAGTGTTGTTTAAAACTAAGCTCATGGCTTTAGAGAACGAAAGGTCCCAACTATCATGTTAATACATCCATAGCCACATTTAAACTTGGATGATATGACTGTAAATTAGCCGAGACACCCATAGATCGATTGTGAGATAACTTATCAGCTCAAATATAATTTGTTAAAAGCAACATAGTCAAAATTAAAATAACAAAGATCGGGAGAACAATGTTAAGAGCTAGACAAATTTTTTAAAAAATCTGAAAAACCATGGTTGATGGATGGCTTGACCCTGGATCAATCATGCCGTGGATGAGCCCATAAAACACGTCAAACTTGAAAATCAATCAAAAAAGTTAGAATATAATGAACAAAAATAATTACAACACAAGTAAAAAACCAAATACATGTACAAAAAAAAATCAATGAGAAAGAATACAATATTAATGATTAAAGCAAAATGGATGATCACAACAAACTGCAAGATCTTTTTAGATTTGGAATATGATTCAGTAAATAGCGATCACTAAACAAGTTTTCTGAAGCTAATAGAGTTTTATAAAGATAATTAAAGTTTTATTAAAATAAATCTATTTATATCATGACTCTCATAATAAAATGATCAAAGTTCATAAAAGTTCTTTTATACATACACGTTTTAGAGTCTTGAAAACTAAACACACATTTTAATTAGAAACTCAACCATTTGGGAATTTGGCACGCGCTTTCATTTAACAAGGGCTAAAATGCTTGACAATACTTTCCAAACAAGTGGTCAATTTTGTGGTTTCTTAAGCGAGGAGGGGTTCCAACACTATTATTCTAGCTCCGACCAACTCTGCGTTGCCATGTTAATTCTACACCTAAGGTACCCTAGAACAATAAAACACTGGCGCCGTCTACCACAAGTACTCTAGAATGAATCCCACTCTTTTACTCCACTCACTAATCACACACCCTTAAACACCTTAACCCTCAAACTCTTTACACTTTCTAGCACGGGCAAGTATACCCGTGACCGGAACCTGCATGACCTACCCTAAGGGGTGTACCTTACCCGCACACTCCTACCCGTGAGATGCCCCGGCTGGCCTAACATCAAAAAAAAAAAGACCCAAGATCAGACTAACAGGAGTGCCTTGTGAGGCTTATTGTAGTTTCATTGCTTTAGTTGGGTATCTTCAGAAAGAAGTTAACACTCATGTTGTATCTTTGAGCGTTGAAACTTACCAAATTTGAGGAGATTTTATAAAGGTGACCTCAACTTAGAGAGATGATGTTAAATCTGAGATCGTTTATTCGTTTACACAAGTGAATCAAAACACAATAATGCAACTAATCTGAATCAAAACACCATAATGCAACTAATCTGATTACACGACTCGTGAACTCAGAAAAACTTGGTCGTATGTACACATAAAAGCAAGAACCCAAAGAAAGACAACCCATTTTATTTTCTTTTAAACCTACGTACAGAACGGAAAAAAGACTCTTTTTTAAGTGAAGTTTTCTATTGGAATTTTATTATAAATAATTATGAATTTACATCAAGATAGATGGTAAACGGACAACAAGCTACGCCACTACTTCTTTATTTTGATTACCTACAAAACGAAACGCACACTGAAAACTAGAGTCCTATTCGGTTTGTAACTTTATATATCACCCAGTTAATTCAGCCTACGGTTTACAACTTTATATATCACCCAATTAATTCATCCTACGGTAACAAAATAAACAATCATATACCAACTTGAATTACATTACCTATCCATATCTATTTGATAATAACAAAAGAAAAAAACAATTAATTAAATAAATAAAGAAAAGCATAAGCCCAAAAATAACAATAACAATATTAAGAGTTAAATGCCATTTTAGCCGATGTGGTTTAGGTCATTTTGTCAGTTTAGTTCAAAGGTTTGAAACGTTGCCATTTTAGTCTAAATAGTTTCAACATTGCCATTTTTTCTGTTAGTTCAAAGATTTAGTTCAAAGGTTTGAATTCACTATTCTGAATTGAAGGTTAAAATCTCCATATAAAATACTTGAAAATCTATAATTTGAGGTTCGCTATTAAAACAATTAATTTCACCACCTTGGTAATGAGAGCTAAAGTTTCTTACGTTCTGTTCATGTTGTTTGATGGATCTGCACGCTAATTTTAAGTGCTAAAGTATAGTATTAAGTATACTATGATTGTAAATTGAACAAAAAAATGATTTCTAGCTTCAAAGTGGTGAACGATGGTGTTCCCTATAATCATGGTTGTAAAAATCCCTACTAGGTGTTAATTAATCCCCAACTAGTCGCTGATTAATCAAATTAATCCTAATTAATCGCTAGTCCCCACCCCACCGTCCGACTAGCGACTAGTGATACTACAACACTGCCTATAATTGAAGTAAGCCATACGTCTATGTGACCAAAAGGCCCATAATAATGTCCTTAGCCACAGGTTACTGACAGTTGTATCTAAGAAAGGTCGATAGCCTTCTAACTCATTGTCCAAAAAATACTTAAGTTGGTTTGAAATGAGTTTTGACTTTGCTCTTTGATACAATGACACTAACATGTTATTTACTCCTTTAGCATTGGTAATAAATGTGTTTGGTGTGTACTCTAAGATAAAACACTCCGAGACATGATAAATAGTACATGCGCGGCGATTGGTGTAAGTTTAATTTTGTAAGTGGTTTCTGTGTTTTGTTAGGCCTAGCGATTTGCTAGTTGCCGGTTTTCAATGTAAGTTTTCCGTTAAAAAAAAATAAATTTTGTATGAGTTTGTCTTTATATGTGTGAACTTATCAACCTTTATATATGAAAAATATAAAGCTCATATCTGTAGTATTAGATTACGTGTAATGGTTTAAATAAGAAGTGTAAAAGTTTGTTATGTCATTGCTATATAAGCCGTTCATCACCATATAGGCATTGGAACTTTCACTAAGTAAACCACTAAAAGTGTATAGTGGTTTAATTAAATTTTAAATCGTCAAGTCAGGTTAGCTCACTTATAGAAGCTCTTGCCTCTTAGTGGGAGGTTAAGGTTCAATCCCAGGCAATGATGTATTATTTGTATATATAGAAGTTTGGGGAAAGTAACATTAGTTGTTAAAAAATTAAATTTTAAATCATTTGGTGGACATTGTTTTCTATTTATTTAAGATACTAAAACCTTTAAATATTGATTATAGTAGAAAAACATTTATAAATAGTAAAATAATTACAATTATAGAAACTTCAAGAAAAAAAACATTTATAAGTACTAAAAATTACAATTATAAGTACCTCATGAAAAAATAAACGTTTATAAATACTAAAAATCTAAAATTATTAATCTTTATCAACGCGATTGATTCATATATCTACAATTTAATCATTATCACTGCGATTCATTCATATATGTTCTACCTGGTCCGATTGAAGATTATTATGCATTTGCGAACTGGGTATTTTTCCTATAATAGCTCGTTTCTCTTCAGAGTTTAGTAGTACAGTTGTCGATTGGATGTCATTTTCGTATTCTTTACAAATCGCTTTCTCCGAATTCCCCAATATTATATTATTACAATATAGAAAAAAAAGACAACGTACTTATTTCCATTTCCATTTCCATTTCCAATACAAACATTTTACGATGTCGGGGGAATAGTGCTTTTGGTGGTTGCCCAAAAAACGGCGGCCACTTATTTTTTTTTATTTTTTTTCATATAATAGCTATTTATAGGTCTGTATTTTATCTCACATTTTAAATTGCGATTTTGCTCCCGGTTCAGATTAAAATTTCTCTTTTGCCTCTGCCGAAATTTATGACTTTGCCCTTAATTAAAAAATATGATTTCGCCCCCAGCTAAAAATAAATTTATGGTTTTGGCCCGAGCTAGAGTCCTGCTAAATTACGATTTCGTTTCCAGTTTAAAACTATGATTTTGCCCCTATTCAAAATAATATTTTGTTTTTGCCCTCAGCTAAAAAATCTTATTTTGCCCTCAGTTAAAAAATTACGATTTTGCCCCGGGAGTAGTTCAGTTAGGTGGTTGGCCAAAAGTGGCAGCCAACTTTTTTTTTAGCATATAATAGTTAGAGTTAAATGCTTGTTGGTCCCTGTGGTTTGCAAATCTTGCAGACTTGGTCCCAGTAGTTCACTAATTACACACTTGGTCCCAGTAGTTTCAAATTTTGCACTCGGATAGTCCTTACCACTAACCTTTATTAAATTTCTCAGTTAAGTATATGCAAAATCACTATATTACCCTTGAAATAATAAAAATAAAAAATATAGATCTGCAACAATAATCACCAAACCACCACCATCACCATAACACAAACACCACCAAACACAACCTCCACAAAACTGGACCACAACAGCACCACCACCCCCGTCATCAGACCGCCACCACCAACCCCGTCGTCAGACCGCCATCACCACCAGTCTCCCCTGTTTCACCAATGATCACTGCAAATCCCAAACCTCCTCAATCGGCCACACCACCACTACTATCGTCACCACCAAAACCGTTACCATTTACGAAACTTTCACTAGAAGCCATCCAACAAAGTCGAAAGGAAGGTTTGTGTTTTCGCTGTTCGGAAAATTTTTTTTTCCGAGTCACAAGTGTTCCCCAACGCAGTTCTTGTTGATTGTGGATAACGAAGACCAATTTCCTATGCCTGAATGTGAAATTCAGCCTTTTGTAGATGTACCGGAACGCCACCACCAACCCCGTCATCAGACCGCCATCACCACCGGTCTCCCCTGTTTCACCAATGATCACTGCAAATCCCAAACCTCCTCAATCGGCCACACCACCACTACTATCGTCACCACCAAAACCGTTACCATTTACGAAACTTTCACCGGAAGCCATCCAACAAAGTCGAAAGGAAGGCTTGTGTTTTCGCTGTTCGGAAAATTTTTTTTCCGGCTCACAAGTGTTCCCCACCGCAGTTCTTGTTGATTGTGGATAACAAAGACCAATTTCCTATGCCGGAATATGAAATTCAGCCTTTTGTAGATATACCAGAACGTCCGGGCAATGGCCCTCACAATGAATGAACTGGTCGTTGCCGACCATAACCGTGAATGGTTGCAATGATTTGGTCGGAACGTTCGGTCTGATGACGGGGTTGGTGGTGGCGGTCTGATGACGGGGTGGTGGTGTTGTTGTGGTCCGGTTTTGTGGAGGTTGTGTTTGGTGGTGTTTGTGTTATGGTGATGGTGGTGGTTTGGTGATTATTGTTGCAGATCTATATTTTTTTATTTTTATTATTTCAAGGATAATATAGTAATTTTGCATATATTTAACTGAGAAATCTAACAAAGGTTAGTGGTAAGGACCACCCGAGTGCAAAATTTGAAACTACTGGGACCAAGTGTGTAATTAGTGAACCACTGGGACCAAGTCTGCAAGATTTGCAAACCACAGGGACCAACCAAACATTTAACTCTAATAGTTATTTATAGGTCCTGCCAAATTACAATTTTATCACAGGTTTAAAATCACGATTTTACCCTTGCTCAAAATAAAAATTTTGTTTTGCCCCTGCCTAAATTTACGATTTCCCCCTCAGGTAAAAAAATAAGATTTCGCCCCTAGTTCAAAATAAAGTTATGGTTTTGCTCCCAACTAGATTCCTGCCAAATTACGATTTGGTTCCCAATTTAAAATTACGATTTCACCCCAGTTCAAAATAAAATTTTGGTTTTGCTCCCAACTAGATTCCTGCCAAATTACGATTTGGTTCCCAATTTAAAATTACGATTTCATTTGCCCCAGCTAAAAAATACGATCTTGCCCTTAGTTAAAAAATTTACGATTTTGCCCTCAATTCAAAATAACTAAATGGTTTTGCCTTCAGTTCAAAATATTATTTTACCTCCATTTTTAAATTACGATTTTACCCCAGCTCAAAATTGCAATCTTGCTATCGTTTTCTTTTGGGCAAAACTATGGTAATGTTTTGTTTTACTTGGTTGACTTAATTAAAAAATTTTTTTCGTGCCAAACAGCTGCCTAGCACTCGCTAATTGCTCCTGACAAATTATTGTCTTGCCCCCAACTCTAAATTACATGCTTGCCATCGTTTTAGTTATTTTTAATCAGAACTATGGTACTGTTTTTGTTTAATTTGTTGACTCGATGTATCTTTTTGAGATCGTGTTATAAGTAGCATATATAACTAACCGAAATAAAGACGTACATGTTACTAAACTAAGAAATATTCGGTTTAGCGCCCCACAACGCGGGCGGCGTATAACGCTAGTTAGCTACAAGATTAAGAATATTTGTGGGTTTTGACTTCAAGGATCAAAGTTTCTATTCTTTTAATTTGACCACCATGTGTATCATTTATTCTTTGGCATTTTATTGTATTTGTAGGACTGCTTGTTTATATAATTTTCAACCTTCATGAATAGTTGTTAAGCTTTTGAATATTTTATTATTATAATATATTATTATATTTACTTTTAACTGTATATACATTTTGATTTTTTATTTTAACTTTTGATGTTATTATTTTTTAACGTAATTGATCTGCGAACAACATTAGTACCAATACTCAATAACATCGATTTAATTCTTTTTATAAATTGACGTTGATTATATTCTATGTTTTTTTATTGTTATAAAACATTTTATAAAATTCTGAATATAACATCACGATTAGCATATACGATTCAATAAAAGTTCTGTTTGAATGGGTCAAGTATAGTTGATATTTTTATTTTCACAAAACAAACATATACCGACCTAACAACATAGGTATTGGTATCGTATTCATTTTTATGGTTTTTCGGTGCGACAGTATAAAATCGTGGAAGGCAGAGTTGTATTCGCAACAACTTATTTTTTGATATCATAAGCTGTATCGAGTTATTTTTTTGGTATCATAAGCCGTATCGAGTGTCGGTAACATACCGATACTGGAACGAATCAGATGGATCCTGACCCAACAATGCCGATACCGGTACGACTATTCGTTTTTGTGGTTTTCAAATAATCAAAAATATGTGTTGATTGCTATGCGAGTTTCGATATCGTACTAAGTCTATAATGAACCAAATCGATACTGACCAAAAGTCTGTCGTGAAGCGCGGGGAAGTATACTAGTTATGTAAAATTTAATAGGCGTACATAGGGATGAGCATTTGGTACCGGGTATCGGTACCGAACCGTACCGGGTATATTCGGTACCGGTACCGGTTCCCATTTTCCTCATTTTTCGGTACCGGTATTTACGGGTAAAATATCGGTAAGTACCGGTACTGGTACCGAACCGGTGTATTCGGTACCGGTACCACTTTTCTCCGTTTTTCGGTACTGGTACTTTCGGTACCGAACATGTACCGAGCTCATCCCTAGACGTACATAACATTTCTTGCTTTATCTTTAGTCCACATATGTGCCTCTTGGGCAATAATACCATATCATTTCTTTAAAACTCCGATTGTCCGTTCAATATCTTTCTTAGACAATTCTTTTGTTTTTTGTTTTTCTTTTTTGCTTAAAGTATATTTTGTTTTCCTCATGTAGGCATGAAAATGCTTTCACAATCGTGGTCCACTTTGGATAGATACAATCGAAAAGATAATACACGTATTCACACTCCACAACATACAATGAAGGCCTAGGTGCACCTTTGTATATGACGTCATCGAAAATAGTTCATTAATCTACAACTCTAGTATCACTGTTTGTGTCAGACGCACCAAAGAACGTATGCCAAATTCAAAGATCAAATGATATTGTTGCTTTAAGTATGTATGTGTATATATATATATATATATTTTATATAAAGTGTGTGTGTGTATATATATATATCAAACGTTATAACATCGCACTTTCTCAATTCCCTCGATTTTCAACTGTTATCTCTCCTTTACCGCGGTACTATCTATAACAGTGGTGCAGCGTGGTGTGTGGCGCTTATATGTGGTGAGGTAGTAATGGGGTATCTCCCACTTATGGGTACAAACGAATAGAGCCATTTTCGAGCTTTACTAGACTCAAGCTCGAACCCGTTTTACTTATGAGAGCTCGAACTCAAGCTAAGCCCGGGCTTGGGTACAACGCGTTTATTATATATTAATTAATTTATATTTATTAAGTTTCCTAAATTTGTATTTATCATTATATGTATGTGTGTGTATATATATTATCATAATTTATATAAATATTAATTATTATGTAAATGTGTTTAGTTTAAAAAAACGTGTATAAGTTTCTACAAAAAAAAAAAAAAACAAAAATTACAAACATTTTAAAATGTATGTAAGTTAGTACATTATTAAAATAAAAAATACAAACATATTAAAGAAGTTAAAAATGTGTTCTTGTGTGAAACTAGCCTAATAACAAACGCTGGGAGGAGAAGAAAAGAATATAGGGAGAATTGATATAATATTTCAATGATTGAGGTGTGTATTACAAGAGGTACACGAGTGTATATATAAGAAATGAGAACTTGTGGAACAAGCCTAATCTATTTTAGGTGTTGATAACCACAATAATAATAGATATATTCATAACACTCTCAGTTAATTATCAACTTAATACACGGTGAGATGCTGCATCGTTAAAAACCTTGCTAGAAAAACTCAGTGGGACAAAACCATAGCTAAGAGAAAAGGAGTGTAGTGCGTATTGTCTCCTTTGATAATGTTACCTCGTTAAAAACCTTACTAAGAAAACTCAATGGGATAAAACTTAGTGAAGCAAAAAACGATGCAACTTGTATGATACTTCCCCTCGTTTGAATATGTAGCCTCTAAGTAATCTGTGTCGATCTTCAATGTAATTTCCTCAAAGCTTTTATAGCCAATGAAATGTTGCTTGATTCTTTGAAGTACAATCCTTTATGTTGAGCAATGTTGTATGATCTTCTTAGACTTTAGGTACCTCCATTCAAAATTATATCATATGCTCCACGACTAAAATATTTATTTTAACTTATTCCCGTGTCTACTCGCTTGACACATGTTATACCATGACAATAAGTTCAAGTGAAAGATATTATAATAATGTATGTCTAGCAAGACATTAATGCACATATGCAAAACTATGATAATTCTAGATTGAGAATCTCTACTTTAGTAGAAGATGATAATAACCGTTACTTATAAAAAGTGATTGGACAACCTTTAACTTACTTTATTGTTAAGCTTTTTCCATGTTGCATCTTCTAGATGTAGTTTGATTGATGCATAAAAATGTAATTACACATATATACTTGAACTGCAGGTCGAGTAATAATTAGAATGTGCCAAGGTCATTGTTGGGATCTAAATGTGTTTGTGTGTGTTATCAATGAAACAATGAAGAGTAGTTGATCGTATCTAATTATGAAAGGAATTAAATGAATGCAACTAAAATTAAACATAAACACAAATATGGAAAGTTGTCATACTGTATTTCAAATAAAATCAAAAGATTATAATTACACTTATGAATCTCACTCCCCTCAGCCTGATCACTAACTTTTTGTTCATACAAAAGGAATGTTGAAAAGTGATGAATAGATCCTAACATAGAAGATCTATTTATAGTAAGTACAAACATCTATTAGATAACCAAGTCTGACGTCACCTTGATAGTGACATCTAACATTCCTAATAGAAAAGATTCTTAGATGTTACAAACATCAAACATCTGATCATTCTTAACATGACTCTCAACAACTGTTTACAGACTCTGTTATAATATTAATATTTGTTCTGGGAAACATATGTTCAGGCTAAACAGATGTTGAGTCTTTTCATCAGTGCTTTATTCTGCATCGTTCCTTTGTTCTTCAACAGACTTTTGATCTTCATCAACAAAGCTTTCAACTCTTCTACAGATCTTTGAGTCTTCAAACAAATCTTTGGTTAGTGTTCACGATTCACTATATTTGGGAGGAGTATATCATCATGACTTGATTTATTCATGATCAGATTAGCATATTTTTGCTTTACAATCATTTGTTCTCTTATAGGTTCGACAATCTCTACCTTAGAACAAATGATGCCAAAACTAAACTTTATTTTTATCATTCTTTAGGCCTCATCATATTTTTTATTATCTGAACTTTGAATGGTAACTCAAACTTCATAATAAAAAAAACTTCTGGATACCTTTCAAGTTCAAGGCCGAATATGTCTTGTAGATCTTCATTTTTCAAATTGAAAGCATTATTCATGGATATCTTTTCAACTTCTCCATTTGCTCTGAGTAAGGTCAATTTATGGCTAATTTTATCTGATTTCCATTAGAATTTTGGAGATGGAAGGATTTGTTGGGGAAAAAGTTATTGGAGATGTGTTGGGAGAAGGTGGTCTACCTAACATTTGACTAATGAGATCACCAACATCTGGTATTACATACATGAGTTGATTTCTGATCCTTTCTTTCCTATAGTAATCTTCAAATTCTTTTCTCTCTTCAATAGACATCTCTTTATGTCTTTTCCAGTAATTTCTTACAGTTGAAGAGATGTTTTGGCAGAAGGAAGTTTAGTTGGAGTAACCAAGGTTTTGATAGGAAAGTCTACTTGATCATATACTGGCTTTCTTGTAATTGAAGGGACTTTTTCTCTAACTTCTTACAACTTCTTGTAATTTTTTGCAATAGTTGTTTCACTCTATCTTGCCATTGTTCTTAAACTTCCAAAATTGGCAGCAATTACATTTTCTTTCATTCTCTTTAACTACTAAACCTTTTTATCATTTGGCTTTTTTTTCCAGCCTTCCAATTTAGAGGTGTAGGTTTGTGCAGTTGGTCAAGGAACATGTTTTCTATCCTTAGGATTTCATCCAGTAAGGCTTTAGTTGTCCACCCTTAGAGTTGAGTTATTGATGCTTTGTATGGTTTGTTTTTCATTATGTGATTTAGGAAATCCTCCCTCCATGTCTTTTTGAGGTCAAGATCTGTGACTGGAGCATGAGAGAGTTTCATACAAACATCTTTGGCATAATCTTCAAGAGCATTTACGTGTTTGAGCTTAGGTAATAGAATAATTTGTGTTTGTTTATCATTCTTTCCTTTACTCTTCTCACCAGCTATCTTTTCAGCTTTTTGCAATTTTAGTTCTAAGTATTTTTTGGCATTTGTTGGCTTTAGAACGTTGTGTAGAGATGAGTAGGTTAGCTGGCTTGAATCATTAGTAATGTAGAATGATTGTATTTGTGAAGATACAGAGGATACCTCCAAGGGATGTACCGTGGCAATTAATGTTGTGGTAGTTGATGGAGTAGGTGTTGGTAAAGAGGCTGGATTAGGTTCTGAAAAGGTGGTAATGATTGGTTTTGTGGTTTGTGGTAGAGATGATGTGGCAAGGATGGAAGTTATAGTTTTAATGTGTGTAGCTGGTGGAGTTTCTTCATCAGCATCTTAGATGATAAACTTCTGTCTCTTTCCCCTATTATAAGAAGTCAGGGCTTTTGGTGGAGGAGATAGAGTGTAGGTTGGTGTTTTTCTTTTTAGTAAACTAGCAGAAGCCCTTTGTGAGATGGGAATGACTGGTTCAGGAATGGTCACTAGAGTTGTTGTGGTTTTAGACATTTGTTTGCTTATTTTCAATGCTAACAGATGTTTCAATGGAGGACACAACAGTGGCTTGGGTAGTTTAGATGGGTTGTGTAGCTTGAGTGGATTGAGGAGTAGTGATTTGGGGAGTGATTTTAACTTGCCTTGTAGGTTGTCTTCGAGCTAGTGCTTCTGTTTAAGTGCTCGAATTTTCTTGAGCTTTTAACTTTTGAAAATTGTCTTATACTACTATGGCATCGTTAGCATATTTGGTATCTTTCCTTTTTCTCTATGGCATCATTTTTTGCTTTTTTGTTAGCAGAGAGATCAGGTTTCTTTTAAGCTCTTTTAACATGGGGAGCTAGTTTTCTCATTCCATTTTCATTCTCCCCTTTTTGGCATCATAAAGACACATAGGGTGAAGAGCAGATCCTACAGTTTTGAGAAGATGATCCTAAATGGCCTTGATCTCAGCTTGAGTATCTTTGTATAGCTTCAACAATAGTTCCGATGAGTTCCATGTGAATGTTGTGGGTGGTGTCACATCCCAATCGATGGCGGAAACATGAAAGGCGAGAGGAAATAGATTGCTCATTGCTCACAACGCTAACGGTGGCAATATTTAATTAAATCCGATTTTCATTTCATACATAAATTGTCATTACAATACATAGGAAATTCAATTAAACATAACAACAAGTACAAAATTGATACAACGATAATAAACCTAAACGTCTATGTGTGTATCTAGCATCAACGCTACTTCAATTTCATAGCATCATCTCCATCAACCTGTAACATGTTTTAAAATAGAATTCAATGCAAAAGCAACGACGAGTACACAAGTTTAAGAATAAGCATACGTATACGAATAAAGTTAAAACGAATCCACATGATACTAAGTTCATACCATTATACATGGCATGCAATATTTCTAGTCAAACCCCTTGTTAACGCGAATTACGATATTTAAACATGGCCTCTAGATTTCACGAGTGAGGTGGTGCGTTACTCCTATAGCGCTATACATGCCAAATGAAGGCTTAAGATAAGCTAATGACTATGGTATTACATAAGAATGGTCCAAGATATAAGCAACGAGTAAACGTATCAAAGCATTCATGTATATTGGATTGTTTCGTGCATTTCATAAAGTTTAAGTTTAGTGATTTTTTGTATAAGGTAAACATGTTACACCCGAGAGTGATAAAATGAAAATGGGTCGAGTGTACTCACGGTTTTGCAAGCTTTCCAACTTGTTGAGTCCGTGAAGAGTTGCTTGGTTACGGGAGGAACACCGAGTTATCCTACAAGAGGAAAACGTAAGTGCGAGTATTTGGATGATAACGGAAGATTCGGAATTTAGATAAAGCATAACAAAGTATGTATACAAAAATATTCACTATGATCTAGCACTCGTTTTGACACTATGGGAACCCATTCGGGTTTATGTGATTTCATAAGTTGTAACACCTGTTAGAATCTAAACAAGGAACTAAACACTTTAGTGATTAAACTTATTAACTTGACACATGATTATGTAGTCATTATCAAGGTTTCGATTTTAAGTATATATTATATTGTTATATATGTATATTATATCATAAGTCCTTCAAGGATGTCATACAAGTCATGTGGGAGGTAGGTGGTATAACCATCCATTTAGGAACCTCATAAGAGTTCACCACTACACAAGCTGTCATAGACAACAAGGAGGGTCAAGAACAAGATTAATAATAACAAGGAAAAGGATTATATAACCTAATGTTTGGTTATTATAACCTTATGTTTGGTTATTATAACCTAAGGTTTTATAAGCAAAAATAACATGTTTTGAAAAGATTAATCTAGACTAACACTTAACAAGTTTCTAACACATAACGAAGTGACAAATAAGTGTCACTCTCGCGATTGAATGATTACAATTTCCACGATTGAATAACCAAGTATCTTGTATGAATGAAATGCTTTAATAATTACAATTACACGAGAATTGTCTACGAGTTAATTTATGATACGAAGTATGTTAATAAACGTGTGTATGAATCGATGTATAGACATGTATAAGTAAAGTATATCGAAGTCTTGGATTTATAAAGATTCAAGATGAGATACATTACAAAGGAAAAAGTTTCCGAAAATAGAACTATGATACAATCTTTCTAAAAACGGAAAGCTACGAAAAGCGAGGCGTTACAGTCTCCCCTCCTTTAGGAAATTTCATCCCGAAATTTAGGAAGATGCAATGAACAGATGGGGATGCTTAGCCTTCATATCACTTTCGAGTTCCCAAGTAAACTCGGCGCCACGTTTTCCTTCCCATCGAACCTTGATGATAGGAATTCGATTGCGCCTCAATTGCTTGACTCCTCGGTCTATGATCTCGACAGGCTTCTCCACGAAATGCAAAGTCTCGTTGATTTGAAGATCTTCAAGTGGGACTTGAAGTCCTTTTTCAGCTAGACATTTCTTCAAGTTTGAAACATGGAAGACAGGATGAACGTTGTTGAGTGCTTGAGGTAAATCCAGTCGATACGCTACCTTGCCAATCCTTTCGAGAATCTTGAAAGGACCTACATAGTGAGGAGCGAGTTTGCCTTTCTTACCAAATCGAACAACACCCTTCCAAGGGGATACCTTGAGAAGTACGTTATCACCTATGTTGAATTCCAGGGGCTTGCGTCTTATGTCAGCATAACTCTTTTGTCGGCTTCGAGCTTTGAGAAGATTATCACGAATTTGTAGAATCTTGTCCATCGTCTCTTGTATAAGTTCGGGACCAGTGATTTGAGAGTCTCCGATCTCGTGCCAACAAATAAGCGAACGACACTTACGACCATACAATGCTTCAAATGTAGCCATTTGAATATTAGCGTGATAATTGTTGTTGTATGAGAATTCTACCAAAGGTAAGTGCGAATCCCAGTTGCTGCCAAAATCGATTACACATGAGAGAATCATACATCTAAGGTTTGGATAGTACGCTCGGTTTGACCGTCGGATTGAGGGTGAAAAGCGGTGCTAAGATTGAGACGAGTGCCAAGGGCGGATTGAAATGTTTTCCAAAGGCGGGAGGTAAAACGAGCATTGTGATCCGAAATGATGTCAACGGGAGTACCATGACGACTAATGACTTCATCCGTGTAGATACGAGCCAATTTCTCGACTTTGTAATCTTCACGAATGGCGAGGAAATGAGCGGATTTGGTCAATCGGTCAATGATAACCCAGATACTGTCGTGACTAGATGAAGTACGAGGAAGCTTGGTAATGAAATCCATAGCAATACTCTCCCATTTCCAGACAGGAATTTCTGGGTGTTCGAGCAAGCCAGAGGGGCGTTGATGTTCAGCTTTCACCTTGGAACAAGTAAGACATTTCGAGACGTAAAGAGCGATATCTTTCTTCATTCCAGGCCACCAATAAGATGCACGAAGATCATGGTACATTTTGTCAGCGCCGAGATGAATGGAGTATCGGGATTTATGGGCTTCATCCATCAAGGTGTTTTGAAGGCTGAGACGATCGGGAATCCAAATGCGATCGTGATAGTAAAGGATACCATCGGACTTAGCTTCAAGTGGGTTTTCGACTCCATAATTCAATTTGTTATCGAGGTTACCCTCGTTAATGACCGAGAATTGCGATTGACGAATTAGCCGTGAAGTTTTCCCATGGTTTGGAAGCAACGAATACTCTTTACATGAGTTTTACGACTAAGTGCATCGGCTACAACATTCGCTTTACCAAGGTGGTAGCGAATGTCACAGTCGTAGTCGTTAACAATTCTACCCAACGACATTGACGCTTGTTGAGTTCTTTTTGATCAAAGATATGTTGTAGGCTCTTTTGATCAAAGATATGTTTGAGGTATCGCAATACACGACGAAATCGTCGTTCCCATCGGGGAGGGTAAGGATAGGAGCATTACAAAGCATGTCCTTGAGAGTTTGGAAAGACTCCTCTTGTTCGGGACCCAAACAAAAAGTTTATCCTTTTGAGTCAAAGCCGTAAGAGGAACATCGATCTTAGAAAAGTTTGAGATGAAACGACGGTAGTACCCAACTAGGCCAAGAAACGGACGAATTTCAGAAGGCGATTTAGGTGCAATCCAATTCTTCACAGCTTCTATCTTTGCGGGGTCAACATGAATACCGAGTTCATTGACGGTGTGACCAAGAAATTGAACCTCTTTTAAGCCAAAATTCACACTTGGAGAATTGGCATAAAGACGTTCGGTACGCAAAAGCTGAAGGATAAGTTCCAAATGTCGCCCATGCTCTTCTTTCGTCTTGGAGTAGATGAGAATATCGTCGATGAATACGATTACGAAACGATCGAGAAAAGGCTTGCACGCGCGGTTCATTAAATCCATGAACACTGTTGGCGCGTTAGTCAAACCAAAAGGCATGACAACGAACTTGTAGTGCCCATAACGTGTGTGAAAGGCGGTTTTTGGTACATCTTCCTCGAAAACTCGAAGTTGATGATAGCCAGAACGAAGGTTGATTTTCGAGAAACAAGTCGCACCATGAAGTTGATCGAAGAGGTCGTCGATACGAGGAAGTGGATATCGGTTTTTGATTGTAAGCTTGTTGAGCTCACGATAGTCAATGCACATCCGAAATGATCCATCTTTCTACTTGACAAACAAAATGGGAGCGCCCCAAGGAGAAGTACTAGGGCGTACAAAGCCTTTATCAAGAAGTTCTTGAAGTTGGCTCGATAGCTCTTGCATTTCCGAGGGAGCTAAAGGATAAGGAGCTTTTGCAACAGGACTTGCGCCAAGGATGAGGTCAATACGAAAGTCAACGGAACGAGGAGGAGAAGGACCAGGAAGATCCTCTGGGAAGACGTCGGGAAAATCGCAAAGAACAGGAACGTCACTTACGCTCGGCCCTGTATCTTTATTTTCCATAATATGGGCGAGAAAGCAAAGTATTCCTTACGTAAGTATTTGTTTGCTTGGATACACGACATCAGCTTAAGACGTTTAGAAGGTTTCTCGTCATAGACGTGTAAAGAATCACCGTTTGGAAGAGGAAGGCGAATGAACTTTTTGGAACAAACAACTTCAGCACGAACTCGCCTAAGCCAATCCATACCTACTATGATATCGAAGCTTCCCAATTGCATGGGTATGAGGTCAATTGAAAACGTATGATCGTTCAGATTCAAGGAGCAATTAGAAAGGACAGAATCAACAGTGGCGGATATCCCGTTAGCGAATTCGACTGAGAATGGATTGGGCAACTTAGAACGTACGCACTTAAGCAAGGGTTTAAATTCGTTAGACACAAAACTCTTATCTGCGCCAGTATCAAAAAGACATGAAACATAGACATGGTTTACAAGTAACGTACTGGTTATGACGTCGTTCGTGTTTTGCGCCTGAGCGGCGGTGAGGGCGAAGGCTCTGCCTCGAGCTGGTTGAGGCTGTTGTTGTTCCTGTTGCTGTTGTTGGTTGTTGACGCGTTGAGGGTAAACATTGGCAAAGTGGTTAGGGTTGCCACATGTATAGCGTGCTCTTGCAGGAGCAGCTTGAGCTTGAGGGTGAGCAGGATTAGGGTTCGGTATGATGGCTTGGGCTTGCTGGTTTTGGGGTTGAGGGAAGTTTCAGCAACTGTTAGCAAATTGCCCCAATCTCTGACATTGGGCGCACTTGTGGCATGGTGTAGTGGCAGGGTGATGGTAGGAGCAGTTAGCACACTGGGGATGAGGTCCAGTGTAGCCACGCTTGGGTTGCTCAGGGTTGGCAGGTGTAATGGCTGCTAGCGTTTGGATGGGTTGAGGGTTTGGCGGAGTAAAAACCGCGCAATTCTGACTAGAAGCCTTTCACTTCTTGTTATTGGGGTTGTTGTTTCTAGGGGGTTTGGGTGAGGGTTCAACGGTGGCGGTTCCGGTGATGGCTTGGTACGCGCCTTTCAACGATGCCTTTGCGGCATTCTTGCGCTCGACATGGTTGCTATTAAGGCGAGCGTCCAAGCGGTAGGTTTCCTCGATAGTCGCTGGGAAAGCAGCTTCCACGAGGTTCATGAAGGAATCGGGTAGACAGTGGATGTACTTGTTGATAGCCTTTTCAGTGGTATCAACTTGGATAGGGCAAAGGATGCTTAGTTGTTTGAAGCGTCGGGTTAGACCATTGTTTTCATCTCCGTTTTGCTTGAGGTACCAAAACTCATGCTCCAACTTCCTGAGTTCATGAGGAGGAAAAAATTCGTCCCCCATGATATGCTTCAGTTCAACCCATGGCAACGCGTGGGCGTCATCATCCCCTCTTGTGTTTTGTTCAGAGGTCCACCACTCGATGGCTTTCGAGCGGAATACCCCCGTAGCATTTTCGGTGCACAAGTCATCGGGGCAGCCACTTTGGTGAAATGAAATCTCCATGGCTTCAAACCAAGTCAACAACACCGTCGCACCATCATTAGCAGTAAACTCCATGGGTTTACAGGCCATGAATTGTTTAAAAAGGAATTGTGGCTTAGGTTTTTCCACCTTAGAGTCGACAGAGGACTTAGGGGTGTCGTGCATGGTTTGAATTTGGCTCACAATGTTGGGGATAATCTTAGCCATCTGCTCGGCCATTTGTTCCGCGACTAACCCTACTAGTTCTTGCTTTGAAATAGAGTCCCCATGGTTGTTGGAACCCTTCTTGGAACCCTTTGATTTCTTTGAGGAGCTTGAAGAAGACATCTAGGGTTGAAATAGAAAGGAAAAGGATGAGACTTGATCATAATGTAAAAATAAGTTTTTGCATGTATAAGCATGGACATGTTCACGTATGATGCATGTATTGACGAGTATTCAACTTGTATTCAATATGCATAATCACGTATGGATGCGTATAAAGAGTATAAATTTAGTTTGTTCACTAGGATTTTTATTGATTTTGATTGCGAGAGACGTGCGAATCGTGTAGCGATTTCGAAATGAACAAGGTATCAAGTATAAAATCACATAAAAATTGAGATAACATAAAAGATAGGCTCAATAAAACATGGGATTGCTTTGGGTAAAGAAACGTCGACTATTCCAAAGTGATTCGTAAATCCTTTCGAGTTAGGGAACATGCATTGGCCTAATAGGTAAAATACTCTCGTCGAGAAGAGATTAACGGTATTTTACCCTTCCAATTACTACATGTCCCTAGTCGATCGAAAATTTGAGACTTTGGCGAAATTGAAAATCGAGGAACGAGACTAGTTGACAAGGTGCGGGTTTCACCCCTAACTTGACAGTATCGTACCCTAAGTGTGGTTGGTACTTGTCGGGTCAAAATAAATTTTGACACTTTGACAAGGTTCCACTAGAGTTGAATGGGGAGTTTTCCATCAAGGTGTGGATGTCACTCCTAACTTGATGGTGTAACTTCGTGAAAAATCGAATACGCAGAATGAGGGATTTCACAAAAAATTGTAAGCCATTGGGCCTATCTTGGTGCAAATCGCATCGTTTGCATCATGAGTGTCTTCAAGTCTTCAAGTGTATTTTGCAAACGTCTTAGGAAAGACATTATGTAAATATTAAGACCAAAAGAAAGGAAGAAGCAATGAACGAAGAATAAAGTTTTAAGCATAATGTAAGAATGGTCAAAAATGGGACGCTTAAACTATAGACTAGGTCGAACATGACAATTCTACCTAATTCCCTATAGTTATGGCTCTGATACCAATCTGTCACATCCCAACCGATGGCGGAAACATGAAAAGCGAGAGGAAATAGATTGCTCATTGCTCACAACGCTAACGGTGACAATATTTAACTAAATCAGAATTTCATTTCATACATAAATTGTCATTACAATACATAGGAAATTCAAATAAACATAACAACAAGTACAAAATTGATACAACGATAATAAACCTAAACGTCTATGTGTGTATCTAGCATCAACGCTACTTCAATTTCATAGCATCATCTCCATCAACCTGTAACATGTTTTAAAATAGAATTCAATGCAAAAGCAACGACGAGTACACAAGTTTAAGAATAAGCATACGTATACGAATAAAGTTAAAACGAATCCACATGATACTAAGTTCATACCGTTATACATGGCATGCAATATTTCTAGTCAAACCCCTTGTTAACGCGAATTACGATATTTAAACATGGCCTCTAGATTTCACGAGTGAGGTGGTGCGTTACTCCTATAGCGCTATACATGCCAAATGAAGGCTTAAGATAAGCTAATGACTATGGTATTACATAAGAATGGTCCAAGATATAAGCAACGAGTAAACGTATCAAAGCATTCATGTATATTGGATTGTTTCGTGCATTTCATAAAGTTTAAGTTTAGTGATTTTTTGTATAAGGTAAACATGTTACACCCGAAAGTGATAAAATGAAAATGGGTCGAGTGTACTCACGGTGTTGCAAGCTTTCCAACTTGTTGAGTCCGTGAAGAGTTGCTTGGTTACGGGAGGAACACCGAGTTATCCTACAAGAGGAAAACGTAAGTGCGAGTATTTGGATGATAACGGAAGATTCGGAATTTAGATAAAGCATAACAAAGTATGTATACAAAAATATTCACTATGATCTAGCACTCGTTTTGACACTATGGGAACCCATTCGGGTTTATGTGATTTCATAAGTTGTAACACCTGTTAGAATCTAAACAAGGAACTAAACACTTTAGTGATTAAACTTATTAACTTGACACATGATTATGTAGTCATTATCAAGGTTTCGATTTTAAGTATATATTATATTGTTATATATGTATATTATATCATAAGTCCTTCAAGGATGTCATAGAAGTCATGTAGGAGGTAGGTGGTATAACCATCCATTTAGGAACCTCATAAGAGTTCACCACTCCATAAGTTGTCATAGACAACAAGGAGGGTCAAGAACAAGATTAATAATAACAAGGAAATGGAAAACATGTTACAACTATACTAAGTATCCAAGTAAGCTAACTTGGTGGGTCGGCGTCGACACACGTTGATGGCTAGACGGGGTTGCGTTACTTTCAACTAGCAAGCTACTTAGGATGGAATGAGAAAACATCAAGTGTTGTGTGTACTTAGATGTAGGATAGCCCAAGCTAACCTTGTAGTCACACTAGCTTTGAGTTTGAGACTTGGAAACACTTGTGAGCTTAAAGCTCATGTAAAACAGAAAGTTTGTGAGGATTTAACCTCTGGATTTGAATGTCACACCCTTGATTTTAAGAACACATAATCATAGCCTTGATTAGTGGCATAAGGACATAGGAATGTATGAAGAAAAACATGAGTTTTCTTCCAAAACATGAAGATAAAAATGAGCAGAATTTAGGTGCACTTTGGATCTAAAAAATGGCGAGGTTTCACCTTAGTTTGCCCAAGAAAACTTGTGAGAACATTCCTAGAGGTTATCCAAGTGTTTTAGAAGAAGAAACAAGAAAAAAGTTGAAGTGGAAGTGAGTTAAAACTCACTTTTTATGGCTAGAACTTTTAAAATCATGGCTGAAACTCATCTGAGTTTGGGAGGGTTTTTGAAGTGTTTGGAGGCTTGCAAAAGTGGAATAAGGAGTGGGGGAAGTGTTTATTATATAGGGAAGGGATTAGGGTTTCAATGGGTTGGGCTTTGGACAAGGTTAGTGGGCATTAAGGCTTGAAACAAGCCCAAATACACCCTTAAAAGTGGGCTGCCATTTTTTTTTGCTAAATAAAGGTTATTAATTGATTAATTTGTTACCTTTTAATGGGTTATGAACTTGTAATAAGGTGTGGCATGATATTCTTAATGTTTGGTTATTATAAACTAAGGTTTTATAAGCAAAATAACATGTTTTGAAAAGATTAATCTAGACTAACACTTAAAAAGTTTGTAACACATAACGAAGTGACAAATAAGTGTAACTCTCGCGATTGAATGATTATAATTTTCGTGATTGAATAACCAAGTATCTTGTATGAATGAAATGCTTTAAGAAATATGATTAAACGAGAATTGTTTACGAGTTAATTTATGATACGAAGTATGTTAATAAAGTGTGTATGAATCGATGTATAAACATGTATAAGTAATGTATATTCCACATAAAGATTAATTTCATTACGATCGAAGTCTCGGATTTACAGCGATTCAAGATGAGATACTATTACAAAAGAAAGAGTTTCCGAAAATAGAAATACGGTACAATCTTTCTAAAAATGGAAAGCTGCGAAACGCGAGGCGTTACAGGTGGGATCTACAGACCTTTTTGTTCATGAAGGATTGGTTGAACAAATGTCCATAACTACTTGACAAGATTAGTAGTGGAAGGTGAGCACTTTGTGTTTTGCCCCAAAATTTTGAGCATATCTTTCATTTCATCCATGGTGGATTCTATTTTGGTAACCCTCTCTGTAAATTACTTATATCTTAATTCATCACCTAAGTGAATAGGATCATCTGAATTCCTACTAGAGGTAGGCACATGAGAAAACTCAGTGTTGTAACATTTGTCAAAAACGGGTTTCCAAAACCCGCTCCGTTTTGTAATCGAATATCAAGTTATAAATGTCACGTTGTATATTTATGGTTATTTTGATTTTTAACGATACATAATTAATAAACAAACTAAACTATAAAAATTATTTTTGATAAAAAGTGAAACAAAATAAATAAAAATAAAATGTTGCTGCCTGGACTCGAACCCGGGTCAGCCAGAATTCAAACCCAAAGACTTAACGCTCACACCCATCACCACTCCGCCACTTGTTTGTTTTCTGTCAACTTAGGGAAACAAATAACTCTTATACACAAACCTAGTTAAACCGGTTGCGCCAACTGAGAAACCAAAATCGGCAATTCAACCGTCTAATCGTTTGATTAATCGCACATTCAGGTTTATAACCGATGCACCGACGATTTTAATCAATTCGGATTTGAATGAACATCAATTTTTATCATCATCGGTTTTTATAACCGAAAATAATCAAAGTCCAAATTACTTCAATCAAGACCCCTCTCGCGACTCAGAAACATCATACAAATCTTCCATTTCACTTTCGTCATACTTTCAGTCCATCAGAACGCTTAAATCAACTCGCCGGAAATTTCTGCAAGTTCGCCGGAAAACCGTATTCATCATCAAAACGGTAATTCTTTCAATACCGTCGTAGTTTAACAATTGTTAAGCTATTTCTAACTTAAACCTTTCAATTGAAATCGAATTCAGACACCGTTATCAGATAATTCCAGTTCGCCGGAAAATTTCTGAAAATCCGTATCTTCGCCTGTGAAACGGTAAGGACCTTCAAACACACTGATAACGTTTGTTTAGCACTTCAATTTCATGATTAGCTAATCAAAATGATTAATTAAATTGCTCAGTTGAAGTCCTTAAAAACAGAGACCGACGCCTTGCCGGAACTCTGTAATCAATCGTTCACCGGTATGTTTTTCCTCTAATTATCATCCCTGCTATCTCTTATCAGTCTGTGTAATGCTTAACAGTTGGTAGAGCTGCGTGCACGCGTACGGGAGGTCTCGGGTTCGAGTCTCACCCAGCGCATACTTGCACACTGACCGAACCGGTCAACAAGTCAACAAGTCAACGGTCAACGCAAAAATAAACAATTTTTTTATATTTTTATTTATTTAATTTAATTTAAAAATCAATTAAAAATACTTAAAAATAATATTTTTAAAGATAGAAAATAGCCTTAAACTCACAAAAATATATCTAAAAATTCCATTAAAATCCTTAATAAAATCCATTCATTTACTATATTTTCCGTTATTATTTAGGTTAGTTATTTCTCGTTGTTCCGCTCATCCAATTCGTGCGCATCTCACCATCTCCAATCCAACGCACCCAATGTGAGTGAATCTTTACAAATTCCCCGTTTTAATCACGTTTTGGGGTGTATCATGTGTCTTGCTATATATTATATTTAAATCATTGTGCATATATCATATCATGAACATGTGTATTCAGTTTGTTTCAACTGTTGTGTGGATATTGTTAGATGCAATTTATTATTTTCAGTACATGCAATTTCATAGGCCGCCGCTCCCCATTACATTATGAGCGTTGAGCATGTTCCCCATTACATTATGAGCGTGAACCTGGCGTGCCCACATACGATCGGCTCCGTTTGATTGAGCCTTGATCGCACAGACATTTTTCATTTTCAGTACATGCAATACGATCGGCTCCGTTTGATTGAGCCTTGATCGCACAGTTTCATTCATGTTATTTATCGTATGATGTTGGTATGTTAATGTATGCTACCATGTGTTATTGTATGTTATAGTTGTGATTGCTATTGCTACTGCTTGGTTATTTACATTTGCTCATTTATGATTATGCACAATTTTTCATTGATAAATTAATAAGTAAATCAATAATAAATGTTTATCTAACAAGGTTCACTCGCCAACTTATGTTGACCCAAAAACCCCCATTTTTACACATGATACAGGTGAACCAGCTGCAGCCAGAAACACTTAGGATTGGACTAGAAGAATAAATGATTTAGAGTTTGGAATTGTTTTGTTTGGTTATTTTTCTTTGTATTGTATGGACATGTTTGGATATTTGGGAATGTAATTTTGACTTTAATAAATATGAAACATATTAGTAAATATCATGAGCTTTGGTGATAACCCAATTATGCCCCGACTCTTATTCCGCTGCGGGTCGGGGTGTGACAAGTGTGTACAAAGCCAAAGGCCCCTTTTCTTGGTTCTGGGGACTTCCAACCGTTACTAAGTGTACAATTGTAGACTCTACAGCTATTGCCTTAATGGAAGTCTTAAAGATGTAACCATTGTCCAACAGTGGGACTGCTATCCCTACAATTTTAGTGGTTGCTTCACTTGAAATACCAGCAAGAGACACATGTGTCTCAAGAGGTGTAGTTGCCTCTGCTTGTGGGTGAGCAGTAGCCACTTAACTTGATCAAGTCACTTGTTGGAGCATACTCTCAATGATAGCTGATTGAGAGGAACTAGTTTTGTTCAAGTCAGGGGCATCAATTACATCAAGCAATGGTATCATGGAAGGAAATATATTGGTGGATGGTGATAAAAGAGAAACCTGCCCTGGGATTAAACTTGAGTATAAATGTTCAAGTGAATCATAATACTCATTCTTTAATTCCCATGTGATTATAACATTCTCCCTTTTTTTGAGGATAAGTGAGGAGTTTGGATAGGTGGAGATGTGGTCATCTGTTCAGAGGAAGTATCCACATATGTTGTAAGCTGCTTTTGTGTTACATCAGGTTCCTATGGCATCTCATCCTCCAAAGACACCCTTATGGCCTTTTTGGCTTTTGGAATGGAAATGGTCTTTGTGCTTATAGCTGACATGGGTCCGCAGTGTTGGGATAAACATTGTGGTCACCAGGAGCTGTAGGCTCAACAACAAATGTTGACACAATAGACATTACTTCAGTTTCTAAAATATTTTCCTCCTCTACATTTTCTTGACCTTTAATGGTCATCATGCGAGTGAAGGTTTAATTACAAAGACTTCTCATTTTAAGGGCTTCACCCTGTTGGAAAACATTTCCAGCCAAAAGATTTTGAAGATAAAAGCTTAGAAGCCTTGGATACATAAGAAAGGCATTGGCAGAACCTTTCTTTTTGGCTTTCACATTTCCTACCAAGTCCATATACAGAGTCTGGGATAACTTATAGTTGGAATTTCGTAAAACAACATATCTCAAGTACTGAGTTCTCAATGGAATTTCATTGAAGGAAGTGGTTTTGTTGATAAACATATCAAAAGGCTATGAAAGAAAATTTTCATAGGTAGTGGAAATTTGGTTTAAAAATTGTGGCTCCCACCATCTGTGCATTTTGTACTCTTTCTATGAAATCAGTGTGAAAATCCTTTTTAGGGAAAGATTCCATACCTGACTCGTCTTTTAGGTCAAATTTGGTGGATAGAAATTGAGGGTTTATCTAGACGTTAACTTTGTTGATTTTAGAAATGACGATGAAAGGCTTTTTATCCCTATATAGTACATGAGAATTTGCCCAAAATTCGCGAAGAATAACAATGTAATTGGGTCCATCGGCGATTAGAATAGTATTATATTGATGATTTGATAATGTCAATGACGGAGTGAAATTCAGGGTTGGTGTCAAGTTTGACGAGATATGGAAGATAGGGGTGAGCAGAAAACCGAAATAACCGAACCGTAACCGAAATAACCGAATAAACTGAACTGAAAAAAACCAAACCGAAACAAAACCGATGGTTCCTTTTTTGGATTTTTAATAACCGAAAGTTTCAGTTCGGTTTTCAGAAAACCATTTTAAATAACCAAAAATAACCGAACCAAACGGATAAGTTGTAATATTGGCAAAATCCATATATTTCCATGTTTAAGTTTAAGTGTTTAATCCATGCTACCAAGAATAATTAATTTTATTCCTAATTGTTAAATATATATAATAAGAACATGAACATGTTTATTTATCATTGAAATGATTCATCCATTGTTTACAAGAAATAACAAAATTTATCATAAAAAATATATGATTTTCAAAGTATTATAAAAGAAAACGTCTTATAAAAAAGTTTGAAGAAATATTAAAATATATTAGAAGGTTAGGTTTATGTGAACAAATATATTAACTTAATTGTAAACATTTAAAAAGATTCTTAAACTTTGAATCATACCTTTTATTTATAAATCTTACATAACTTGTTTCAAAAACCGAAAAAACCGAAAAATCAAACCGAAGCGTTGTTAAAACCGAAATAATCGAAACCGAAAACTGAACTTTTGGTTACGGTTTCGGTTTTACCCAAAAACCAAACCGAACCGTGCACACCCCTAATGGAAGCTTGTTATGTGATATTTGAGATTAAGGTCCATAAGCGATGATTAGAGATGCAGGAGGAGGATGTTTTAACTAATGAATTTTTGAATTTTGAAAGTGATAAGTGAAAGTACTGATGAGTGGAGGTTTTTATGGGATGAAAATGGTGATGCTAATGTGGCCAAAAGTATGTTTTTGAGAACTAATGTGGCATATATATGTTGATATGTTTCAAAGATCTGTTTACCAAATTTTGTCCCACATAATAATCCTCTGTCTGAAGTAGGAAACCTTCTGTTGGAACAGAGGTTGAAGATGGAAGACAATGGATGACATATTTGTTGACTAGTCAACAGATGATTGAATCAGAGGATAGAACAACAGAGGTTACTTGATCAATGTGGTAGACTTTGGTCAAACAGATAGTAAGATTTCCTAAATAGTGGTTATGGTTATATGAACAGAGTTTTCGATTGTAATGATTTTTGAAACAACATGTTAATGTTTTTATGCAGTTAATTTGTCTGAAGTAGGAAACTTTCTGTTGGAACAAAGGTTGAAGATGGAAGACAGTGGATGACGTATTTATTCTAGGCAATAGATGATTGAATCAGAGGGTAGAACAACAGAGGTTACTTGCGCAATGTGGTAGACTTTGGTCAAAAAAATATTAAGATTTCCTAAACAGTGGTTATGATCATATGAAAAGAGTTTTTTATTGTAATGATTTTCTAAACAACATATTAATGTTTTTATGCAGTTAATTTGTCAATTTTGATATTTTTTAAACAACATGTTAATGTTTTTATTATTGGAACCAAAAACTAATTTTTGGTCCATGTTTAACATCCCTTTCTAGAGATCAAGCTTTTAAAAGTAGATGTATCCAATGCTTTTGTAAAAACAACTGCTAGTTGATCTTCAGTGGGAACATCGTGGGTGTAAATCAAACCTATTTCGCAACAATTTCTTACAAAGTGATGACGAATGTCAATATGCTTTGTTTTTTAATGTGAAACAAGATTCTTCAAAATGTTTAGAGCTGCTTGACTATCCAGTGACAATGGTGTCTTTAAAGCAGTCACCCCAAAAACAAGTAATTGGTTTAGAAGCCATAAAAGTTGAGTTGTACAGCTTGCAGCACCAATGTATTCAGCCTCTACTGTTGAGTGGGACACTGTTGTTTGCTTTTTGCTTTGCCATGAAACCAAGGAATTACCAAGGAATTGGCTTCCTCTTGAAGTTGATTTTCTTGTGGTATGACAACCTGCAAAATCACTATCCGAATAACCTGAAAGCTCAATGTTTCTATTAGCAGGATACCAGATACCAAATGTAGGTGCACCTTTAAGGTATCTGAAAATCCTTTAGCAGCTATTAAATGTGATTTTCTAGGTAGTGCTTCGTATCTTGTACAAACACAACTAGCAAACATAATATCAGGTCTTGATACAGTTAAATACATTAAAGACCCAATCATACATCTATAATGAGTCTGATCTACCAAATCATATTTGTCATCAGAAATGAATGGTTTGTT
The DNA here is from genome assembly GCA_947069175.1 of Scalesia atractyloides. Lineage (NCBI taxonomy): Eukaryota > Viridiplantae > Streptophyta > Magnoliopsida > Asterales > Asteraceae > Scalesia > Scalesia atractyloides. The sequence continues at coordinate 26,627,243 of CAMTDV010000005.1, forward strand.
TGTACACATGGGAGTGATACATGGTTTACAATCATTCATATCAAATTTCTTCAAAAGTGTTTTAACATATTTGTTTTGATGATTGAAGTCCCATTTTCTAGTTGCTTTACTTGCAAACCAAGAAAACATTGCAGCTCACCTATGGCACTCATTTCAAATTGAGTTGTCGTCAATTTTCTAAAATCATCACACATTTTGTCACATGTGGACCCAAAGATGATATCATCCACTTAGATCTGAACACTCATCAGATCATTTCCTTCCTATATTAGAAACTGACTTTTTTCAAATTTTCCTCTTTTGAAATCATTAGATAAAAGAAAAGTGGATAGAGTATTATACCAGGCTCTTGGGGTTTGTTTTGGTCCATACAAAGCTTTGTTTAGCTTTTAGACATGATATAGATGGAATGTGTCCTCAAATCTTGGAGGTTGGAACACATAGACCTCTTCATGAATTTTCCCATAAAGAAAAACACACTTTATATCTGTTAGGATCTGAGTTTGAATTGATTGCATTGTTTAAACAAATTGATAGTAAAAGAAGATAAAACATACAATACTTTGCAGCGGAATGGAATTTAAAACTCTGTAACACAATCAAAGAGAGATTAGCTTTCATCATACAATGTTTTCATTACTCAAAAGGTTTGAAAAGATTACAAACTGATACATGTATGAATCACTAACTCCCCCACAGACCGAGCTCACACAGATTTGTACGCACAAGATGAGTGTGTATGTGAGCTGAATAGAACAGTACATGCACTGTTTATTTATACTACAAATCCCTAACCTCCGAGGCATCGTTGCTGACGTCATCAAGACAGTGACATCTAACAACCGTAACAAACTCTAACCGTTGCTAATGGCTATCCTCTGTTATATTGATAAAACACTAATTATGAGATACTGGTGATGCTATCCTCTGATGAGCTCAACCGCTGATGAAGCTTTAACAGATGTTCTTCAAAGGGTGATCAGACCTTTGACTTCCAGCAGAGCTTTGACTTTATCAGTGGTTTGGTCTTCAACAGTCTTTATAACTCAACAGGGTTTAGCACTGGCAGATGTTAGAACCATCAGATGTTAGATATCTTGTCTTTTGAAAGGAAAAGTGAATCAAAGTACTGCTTGTCCTGGATCATTTTGTACATACCTGTTTTGGCTTTCTATCATTTGTTCTTTCGTAGGGTTCAATCCCAACAATCTCCCTAGAACAGATGATGCCAAAACTCTTCCTTATTTATGATCTTTATTCTCTCGTCAGTTTTTCCCTGATTTGTTCTTTGAATTGTAGTTCAAAGTTCTGGGAATTTTCATCATCTTCATCCCTACACGGTTGAAGTTCCAAAAGATCTTGGAGGTCAGCTACACCTAGGCCTAGTGCATCCTCCCTTGATATTTTTTCAACTTTCCCATTGGACTTGAGCAAGGTCAATACATGGGTGTTTTTGTCAGACATCCATTTTAGTATTTTTGAGTTTAATGGGTTTGGGTTTCTTGGGAGAAATTTTATTTGTGATGAGTGTCACACCCCGACCCGCAGCGGAAAAGGTGATCGGGGCATGATTGGGTTATCATCAAAGCTCATGACATTTATTTTAACGTTTCATATTCATTAATACACTTTAATGGAAAATTACAACCAATATTACAACATGTCCTAAATATCAATCTAGGCTTCATTGTTTTCTTCTAAGGCATGTCCTATGTTTTCCTTGCTTCATCCTATTCACCTGGATCATGTGTAAAAGGGTTTTTGGATCAACAAAAAGTTGGCGAGTGAATCCTATGGAAAACATTTGAACAAGTTTATTTAATTGATTATGAAATAAAGTGCACAACCACACATGAGTAAAAATAGATGTAAACTTATTCATAAATCAATTTAATATTAAACAATACACACATGAACAATAATGGATCGTTTAGAGGCACGCGTTGCTCAACTCGTCTCCCACGAGGAACTGATGGGCTTAATGAATGAATTTCATATAAGTTGACAAAATGAAATACATAATCACAACAATATAAACAATCTAAGTTTAGATCACGATATGGTATGGCACAAGTTTAAATAAACGAGTTAATTATTTTGTGACACATGACACACCCCAAAACGTGTAATTAAAAAGGGGGAGTTGTAAGATTCACTCACAGTGGGTGCGTTCGGTTGATGATGTTGAATGCACGCGAAGTGGTTTTAACCACGAGTGAAATTAACCTAGATAAATAGCATTATGGTTCGTTAAGTAAACGGATTTTATTAATCCATTTTAGTAGGATTGTTGGGTGCATTTTTGTGAGTTTAAGGCTATTTTCTAACCTTAAAAATGTTTTTTTAAGTATTTTTAATTGATTTTTAAATAAAATAAATAAATAAAAATAATAAAAAAAATTGACTTTTTTGACCGTTGACCGTTGACCGTTGACCATTGACCTTGACTGTTTGACCGGTTCGTATGCGTGTAAGTGTGCGCTGAGTGAGGCTCGAACCCGAGACCTCCCGTACGCGTGCACGCAGCTCTACCAATTGAGCTACGTGTCTAACCCGAAATATTTCTGTTTTTAATTATATTTATATATTAATTAGATTAATCCGAAAATCAGCTTATTTCTAAAAAGATTTTAATCAGTGACTCGGTGCGCTCCACAGGTCTCGAACCCGGGACCTGTGGGTTGAGTTAACACACAGTCCACCGCTGGACTGTGTGTTTAACTTGTTATATAAACCGATTTTTATTATACTTATATACAAACTAACCTTTCCATTTCTGTCTTAAATAAAAAGTTTAATAATTGTCCGGACCGGTGCGGTAGCCCGGACTCGAACTCGTGTCCTGTGATTAAACATACACACAGTCCACCGCTGGACTGTGTGTCTATCTTGGTTATTATTCTGGTTTTTATTAAACTTAACATGTACAGCGGTGACTCCGGTTCGGTTAAAAAAAAGGACATTTTTATTAAAGCATGCGTGGGACAAGATTCGAACTCGAGACGTTTACGTGTTTAATGTGCACACAGTCCACCGCTGGACTGTGTGTCTAACCCGAGTTATAACTTGATTTAAATTAAACTTATAGACAACGGACACTTCGTCTTCTTCATTAGATTTTAACCAGAATCGGAAGTCCGACTGGTTCGATGTTTTAATCGTGTTCTTTAGTGTTTTGAGGTTAATTACAGATGAGATATGTAAAAAGAATGAAAGATTTAAGCGTAAGGTATACCGACTGGACTCCTCTGTTTCTCTGGCAGAACTCCGGCGACAGCAAAAGATTCCGGCGTCGTGTGTCTTGCAGCAGAGAGTCTTCAGAAAGCTTGAAAAGGATGTGGGTGACTTCGGTATAAGCTCAGGGGGTTCAGTAAGGCTCAGAAGTGAAGGGTTCGGTTTTCCGGCGATGTACAGAAGTTTTCCAGCGAATGGAATTACGTCGGGTAAAGGTGCGGTTTTGAGCGAAAAAGCTTGCAGAGGTTCGAGGGGGTATTTATAAGGCAGGTTATCGATGAATTTGGTCCAATTTCCGACTTGATTCAAAGTCATTATGTTTTCCGGCGGTTATAGCTTGTGTCGCGGACTCAGGCGTCGGTTATAACCGATGTAGTGATTCAGTTTTACGTTATAACTGAAGATATCGTAAATTCTTGGCGAGTTAGTCGGGATTTCCGACGACTGAAATTTGGGCGCCGATTTTTGAATTTGGGAATCATGATATGAATTAATTGATTCTAATAATTAACAAGAAACACTAGTGGCGCAGTGGTTGAGTGTGTGTGTGTTAAGTCTGCTGAACCGGTTACTGACCCGGGTTCGAAACCCGGCAGAACCATTTTATTTTTATTTCATTATTTTTAACAATTTTTCAAAAACAAATTATATATTCCAATATAATAATTAATTATGTATCGTTTAAAATTAATTTGGGCATTAAATACGCCACGAAATTTTAAACTGATTGTTCGGTTAATAAACGGAGCGGGTTTGGTAAAATCCGTTTTTGACGGATGTTACAATAAGTTTGGGAATGGTGAACTGCTTGATAGCCTTTTAACAGTTTCAGCAGATTGAGCTTGAGGCTTTAATGAAGCATCATCCAATTCATGCAAAGGTTGATTTTTGTTGGCCTGTTTACTAATGTCAGCTTCCCTTTGTTTATCTTCCCTATCCATCTGTAACTGCCTTTTTCTTTGATTTAAGGCTTGGATGGATGCTTTTAAGGCAAGATCTGCACTGTAATTTTTAAACTTGTTCTAGTCTTGTGCATTCTTCCTCATTTGAGGATCTTTCTTCATCCTTTCACATCTGTTTGCTTCTTGTTTGAGAGTTGTGATAGGCCAGTCTTTGAACTGATGCTTATTGGCTTGATATGGTTTGTCTCTCATGATCACTTCTATGAGATCTTTCCTTAGCTCCTTTTGAAGGTCAGCGTTAGGTGGTATGTTTGGTACCTTCTTGTTTAAGTCTCTTGCAAAATCTTCCAGTTTCCTGACTTTGTTAGCTCATGCTGTTCTAGTCTTGACAAGTAGGTGTTACCCTTCCCTGTTCCCTCTTCTTTTGCTATGTTTTTAGCTTGTCTCGCTTTCAATTTCAGATACTCATCAATGTTTTTAGGAGTTTTGTAGCCATGAAGAGATGGAAAGATTCTTTCGGATGGATTAACCTCTGTATGGAATTGTAATATTTCATTTTGAACTGCAGCCAGCTCCAGAGGATATATTGTTTCCAGTGGTATGTTTTTAGAAGGGTTGTGACCAGTGGGTGATTGAGTAAGTGGGATAGATGTTGGTGATGAGATAGGAATGAGAGGTTATGGATTTGTTTGAATAAATGGTGAAGATGATAAAGGAGTATGTGCAGGTATAACATCATCATTCACCGTGACCTTTCTTTTTCTCGTATAAACTAATTTTAGTGAAGGAGTGTTTGTAAGAATTTGAGTTATAGGAGTGAGTATTGATTCTGATGGAAATTGAGAAGTTTTTGTACAAATCATTGTTGTCGTAACATCTGTTGTACCTTTGGTAGTATCAACATATGTTGCAATGGAAGATGGTAATAATGATGATGGCATTGTTGAGATGAGAACGTTGGTTTGGGACTGTAAGTGGTTAACTTTTTGATACCAGCAGTGGTTTTGAGACCAGTAGTGATATCTTTTGCTTTTATCTCCAGTTCTTTCCACTCCTTTTGCTCCTTTGTCAAACTCTTCTCCTTTGTCTCATTTTGATTTTGAATGATCCTCATTTTTTCACCTTCATCTTGAATTTCCGGGTTTCATCAACTCCCTTTTTCTTTTCTTTGACAGATGTTTCAATAGAAGTTACTGAGGGCCTTTTCATAGAGTCATTTTTCTCCACCTTTTTGGCATCATCAACTCTTTCGAAGATAGGTGCAGGGGTAGTGTCAGGCATTTTTGTGAGGGTTTCTTTAATAATCTTAAGCTCGGCCTGAGTATTTTTATATCTTTCCTCAACCATGTTTCTAAGCGTTTGCACTTGTATTTCATGTTGGTGATCAGCATGCTGGCGTTGTTGTTGAAGCAGAGGATACAACTGTCTTAAAATTTCAGTAGTTTGAGGAACGGAGGGTTGAGCAGTGTTTTGAGATTTTGAAGATTCTAACATCTATCATATTTTTGATATCTGCCACAGACGCCTCAACTTTTGTAACTCTCTCCATCAATTCTTTATATTTTAAACCATTACCCAATTTAATGGGGTCATCTGATTTCCCACCAGAGGTGGTTGTATCAACCTTAGAGATAGGAGAAGTCTCCAAATTCTCATTAGCTGATGCCCTTTTTCTTGGTACTGGGGACTTCTTTCTACAGCTGAGGGTTCCTTAGCAAAATTAACAGTGGTTACCAAGGTAGCCTCAGTAGAAATTGCCTTCAAGAGAGTCTTATTTATGAAACTACTGTCCAGATGTAGATCAGTGGATGCAACATCTGTAGTAGCTGCTCCACTTGAACTACCAACAAGAATCTCATGAAATTCAAGTGGTGTAACCTCCTTAACTGTTTGTGGGATAGCCAATTGAATTTTATCAGAGACAGCCATTGTGGAAGTTTTTCTCTCAGTAATGTGTTGGTGAGAGGGGCTGTTTTGTCTGACTTTCAATAACTTCAAACATAGATACTTTTGTTGATGTTATTTGAGATGTGGGGAGTGATGTGGAAAAAGAATTTGCCCCGAGAGAAGGATAGTTCAACATACTCTCAAATGAGGGTAATGTTTCAAATTGTTGAGTCCCTGTGCTTAAAACATGTTCCTTTTGAGAGGACTCATGAGGAGTTTGTGTTTTGGGTGGAGATCCTTCTAACTGTTGTGAGGAAGTAGAAACAGTGGTTTCTTGTGACATTTGTGTTATCACAGGATTAATTTCTGGGATCTTATCTTCCAGAAGATCCTTTTTGGTAGGTTTGGTGGGCTTGGTGGATTTCTTTTTGGTCTTTTTGGTGATTTTTGGTGGGGGATGCACAACAGCGGTTATGCTACTGTGGTCACCAAGAGCAGTAGGCTCCGCGACTGAGATCTGAGGAGCAGATGTGGACTCATCCAAATTTTGCTCAGACTTCCCTACTTGTGTTTTAGAAACGTTTGACTCTTTAGCCATAAGACGAGTAAATGTTTTAGACGTTAAGCTATTTATTTGGAAAGATATACCTTGAACAAGAGCTTGTGCATTCTCTTTTGAAATTTTCTGTTGTAAATAATAACTTAAAAATCTTGGAAATAACAAGAAAGCTTGTGCTTTCTTGTTTTTCACATTTTCCAGATTTGTTACCAGATCATTAAACAATGCTTGGGAGTAATTGTAATAAGTTTTAGACATGATAGCATATCCCAAGTATTGAATTTTCAAAGGTATTTCATTAAAACCAGTTGTTTTATTTGAAACACAGGTGAGCAGGGTATGAAACAGGAATTTCATAGGAGGTGGAAATCCTCGTTTTCCATAGTAGCTTTTGTTGATTGTCCTGTCTACCCTCTATTGATCAAATCAACTTGATACTCATCCTTAGGGAAAGAGATTTTACCTGCTAGATCGTCCATTTGAAAAACTTCTGAGATAGTTTGTGGAGTTATTGGAACCAGGATACCTCCTACTTTGATGAGATTGCCCAAGGCTTTTTATTTTGAATTTCAAGTTCAGCATTAGCCCGAAACTCTCATAGGGTGTCTTGATAAATTGGTGCATTACAGGTAAGCAAAGTTTTATACTTTGATGAAGACAAGATATCGATGATACATTGAAAATCTGTATTTTTCTTCGTCTTTTCGAAAGTACAAAGGTAATTGTGTGGATGTTTGATGATAAGAACCATGATCGAAATTTTGAGAGACCCTGGAGAACTGTGTAATCGCTTTTGAGAAATTTTGAATTTGATTTTGGTGATAAAAACTTTGTTTAAGGGTTTTATTTGGATAACACTGGTTTCAAAACTCAGATGGTTAACATCTGACACGTGGCAAGATCTGATGGCTATTATCTGTCCACGTGTATCCTCTGACTATGAATGGATGACAGTTGTTTTGGGAAACCACTGATGTGCATCATCAGTGGTTGTGAACAGTAAAAATATAACAGTGTCAGCGGTTGTCGAACAGTAGATAATGAAGACAGAGGATTCACTTTGTCAGTGGATATATATGCCAATCAGAGTTTTGAAAATAGAACAGTGGTTTCATCAGACTTTAGAGATTTATTGAGAAAATTTCAATTTTAACTATTTTAAGGTTTTGTTTTGATTTTCTGAAAACATTTTGATGTTATTTACACATGGAATACAAGAAAACTTGTTTTAATCCATGTTTAGCATTTCAAACCTAGAGATCAGATTTTTGAAGGTGGATGTTTCTATTGCTTTTCATTTGAACATCTGCCAGTTGATCTTTAGTTAGAATATGATGCAGAGAAATCAAACCTTTTCATAGTAATCCCTCACAAGGTGATGTCTGATTTACACTGTATTAGGTCGTGGGATGGTAGACTGTTTTGAAACATCTTCTGCTCTTTTGGTGGATGAGATTTTGTGTTTTGGGAACATAATAGCATATCCACAGTCTTGTGATGAATATTGTGATTACCTGTAAGGTTAGTCTTGACAAAACATTTCACATGACCTACTAGGATTTTTAATGCTCTTCCACACACTAGTCCTTGTGTAAAAACACTTTATAGGCTTTGGCAGTGCTTGAGTATCCCAGGTGGTAACCAGGTTGTCAAACTACTTCAATTTATTTAGACTAGACTTATTTTATGGTTTAACCCTGATCATCATCCAGAATCCTTTTGATTCATTATCAATGGAAGTATCTTCCCTTTTTTTTTTAAAAAAAAAATGAGGGGTTCTACTTCCTGACAGGTTTGAGCTTTAACTATCTAAAACAAGTAAAAACTCAATATGTATTACTTTTAAAAAAACTTAAAGGAGTAATACATGACCTAATATATACATGAAATTTTTACAATTAAAAAATAAGTAAAAATTTCTTGACAAATGAATCAATTAGATCTGATAAAATTTCTAAGTCACTTATGAAACAATTGTTAACTTTAGATACATCAATTACCTGAGTATTCCTGTAAACAGTGGTTGCACTTAGCTTGTTTTGTAACATATGTTTGAGCAGAGATGGAGATTTATCTAGGTTTTCCTTTTGTCGTACTAGCCTGTGAACTCTCAAGTGTTTTATGTTTGTACTCTTTTCTTTTGACATCAAAAGTTTTGAGATAAACACACTTTTGAGTTTTGTGATTTTTCTTCTATTCTCTTTTTAGCCTTTCCATAGTTAGATGTTGTATCATTCACTAGAAGGTTTCTAAGGAAAGAATAATCAATCCAGAATCATGTACAGTAATGTTTTGAGAAACTTAGCCATTTTTTGCAAAATACTTATGCTAAACTTTCACATTACTTTTGATCTTGTTTTCGAAATATCTACACAATTTTGATTTCCACCTTTTAACGGCTTTTCGTAACTTTTGTTCCATATAGATCTTGTTCCTAATGTTTGGTTCACCTCAGTATTTTAATGACATTAGATGAATCCTTAACAACAATTAATCATGGAATCATCATAAATTCCAACACAAACACTGAAAACATATGAAACGATACACTGTTAGCGTCATTGTGGAACTTGTGTGTTTGATAACATGTTGGTTGTTTTACAGAGTATTTGATTAACCAACATGATTAGATAGTTACTCTGTTTTTCAACAAATATGAACAACACAGTATCAACAAAATTGAGCTGATCTTTTTCTGTCAAATTGATTGTTAGATCGAATTTGACTAACCAAGCTCTGATACCAATTGTTAGGATCTGAATTTGAATTGATTGCATTGTTTTAAACAAATTGATAGTAAAAGAAGATAAAACATACAATACTTTGCAGCGGAATGAAATTTAAAACTTTGTAACACAATCAAAGAGAGATTAGCTTTCATCATACAATGTTTTCATTACTCAAAAGATTTGAAAATTTTACAAACTGATACATGTATGAATCACTAACTCCCCCTCAGACCGAGCTCACACATATTTGTATGTACAAGATGAGTGTGTGTGTGTGAGCTGAATAAAACAGTACATGCACTGTCTATTTATACTACAAATCCCTAACCTCTGAGGCATCGTTGCTGACGTCATCAAGACAGTGACATCTAACAACCCTAACAAACTCTAACCACTGCTAATGCTATCCTTTGTTATATTGATAAAACACTGATTATGAGACACTAATGATGCTATCCTCTGATGAGCTCAACCACTGATGAAGCTTTAACAGATGTTTTTCAAAGGGTGATCAGACCTTTGACTTTTAGCAGAGCTTTGACTTTATCAGTGGTTTGGTCTTCAACAGTCTTTATAACTCAACATGGTTTAGCACTGGCAGATGTTAGAACCATCAGATGTGAGATATCTTGTCTTTTGAAAGGAAAGTGAATCAAAGTACTTCTTGTCCTGGATCATTTTGTACAGACCTGTTTTGGCTTTCTATCATCTGTTCTTTTGTAGGGTTCAATGCCAACAATATCCATCTAAAACACTTTGATGTTGTGGTTGACAGTAAAGCCCAAGAAGAGTCTCATGGCTTCAAACCTTGCTACTGGAGCAAGGGTTTCATCATAATCAATGTTTTTTCTTGTATGTACCCTTTAACCACAAGCATGGCTTTATTTTTGACAAGTATACCCCTTTCATCAGTTTTGATCTTAAAGAACTGTTGATACATATTTTGACGGTTAGCTCGATTAGTCATTTTTAGTTTATATGTATTTAATTGTATTTATAGTAGGTTTGGCTTGGAGATGTAATTAGGGTCCTAATGGTAACTTAGGCCCATTAGGGAGCCTAAGGCCTCATACCCCATACCAATATATAGTGCAAAAATCGAATTTTGATGGTAATGGCCACTTGAGGGTTTTAGAGAGTAGAGATCACTAAGAAGGAACCATCCAGATTTGTATTGTGTTTTGGGTTTATTAGTGATTAATAGATCCTGGAAAGTTTATGTAATCTCTTGTTCATCTTGTTCTTCTCGTTTCTTATCCATGTTATGTATTTTAGTGATTTCCTCTCACTCGAACATCACTGGTCCGTTATCTAGTGTTTGTTCATTGATTGAGTGGACCTATATGTGGTAGTAGAGCCTTGTGACATTTATGAGTGATTTCGGGTTAGATTCATGGGATTTACGGGGTGATTTCTACCTTTTTCGGAGTTTCTTGTGTTCTTGGTGCTAGCTTCCGTTTTTCAAATTATTGAAAGACTTTAGTTTGATTTGGAGTAATTTCATGGATTAGGATTGCTTGGTTAGTGTTTGTGCTCGATTTCCACTGGTTACTTGAGTGGATTTCAGGTTTGTTTGCAAGATTTTGAGTATTTTTGAAGTTTCAAGCTGATGAACAAATCATTCGGTTCATACTGATCTTTCGGTTCATTCTAATATTTCGACTCGGCCTATTAACCGAAATATTGATTATTCGGTTGAGACGGGTATTTTTGATTTGTTTGACTATTCGGTTGACAAAGATATATTTTAGTTGAGACGATTACTTTGGATCTTTCTTTATCTTCATCACTTTTCGGCTTTAAGGTAGTTTCGGTTTCTTGATTTTAGTTGCTCACACGTTTACTTTAAGATATAGCCAAAATGATTCTTAAAAACTATTCTGGTTCATTGTCCAAAAGCTTTCTTACCTAAATAAGTTAAGGGTTTTCCATATTCGCTTAGCCGAAATTCCCTGTCAAACCGAGGGATCACGTGTTTGAACAAAGCACAAGTCTTCATATTTCGGTTGAATGTTGTAAGGTAACCTAACCCAAGATCTCACTCAACAAAGACAACCAACAGGTGTGCGGAATCCACCTAATAATCAACAACTGTAGGATGTAGAACAAGAATGCAAGATTTATGAGAGAAATCAAGAATACACAGAGTATTCTTGATGTAGGAGATGCGTGACGTCACACACACAGTAGCCGCCAGACAAAACACACACAATGATTAGGGCACAGATTTCCACAAAAGAAAACGTTGTCTTGTCTATTCCACATAAAGGTATATATACAAGACTATCTCCGGATAACAACATATCCGGAGAACACATAGAAAGGCCCAAGGCCCATAACTACAAACTCGGACTCCCTCTACTTAGGGAAGTCCGGACAACATCAACCCACAAAACTCGGACTTCGTCTATTCATAAGGAAGTCCGAACAGACAACCAAAAGACCAAAACCCGGAGCAGGGTTACACATAACCATCTCCGGAGACAAGCAGATTTAATGTTAAAACAAGTTACAAAATAGACCCTGAAACATAAGACTGCACATATTACACAAAAGGTGCAATTACAAACTTCCCCTTAATGTGTGCAGATCTTGTGACTTCATCATTCATCCATGTCTTGAGTACTCGCTACCGGCCCAAACATGGTTTTTAACACAGAATAGAACCACTTTTATGAACTGAACAGCAAGCTCCCGATCCTCCTTGCAGTACTGAAAGCTAGACGTCTAAGCTTCTTCAGATGCTTCTCCTTCAGATTTACCAACCATACTGGGTCAAGTATCCTTAGAATTTCTTTAGACGAGTCAGTTTGAGTGATCACCGCTTCACCTGTTTTTCCATCTAAGTACCAGTAACCAATGTCTGTGATTTTATCAAGGTCAAACTTCCTCAGAGGAATCTTGCGAACACATCTTGTCGGAGGATACACAATTTTCCATTCTTCTTTTCCAGTAAGCTTGTTCAACAACTTAACACCTCGCCCGACTGCAGGTTTGAAGATCTTCCACTTGCTATCCCTGCTTTCAACAATCAGATGAGGGATTAATCCTCTAATACTCGACATTGGTGTGATTGTTTAAATCCAAGGAGGCCAGATGATGAAGATCTCTGGCAGGAAGAGTTCGAAGGAACTTCGGCCATGGACGGAAATACTGAACTCCATCGGTGCGTTTGATCATGACCAAACTATGCTGTTCATCAAAATCCCAACTCTGTATCTGCCCGGAGTATTGACCTCGTGTGTTCAAGTACCTCTTTCGTTGAGTTTCATCAGGAATAGGTCTAAACCATTTATGAGCCAGGCCTCGAACATTTTCCGGAATACGTATAGGATTCTCAATCTCATCTGGAGGGGCATCTCCGAAGACAAAACTTCTTAAGGCATCAAACTTTGCATTCAGGGATTCATACTCAATTTTTCCACTTTTGCCTGTTTCGATAACTTGAAATTTTGTCAGATCATCATCCGTCTTCCAACCTCTACCAACTCTTCAACTACATCACCTTCGTCGAGCTCTAGATCCATAACTGGATCTAATTCAGAATCCGATGCAGCATCAGATTCTGTGTTCCCCAGACCTTTTTCTCTGACTGCGGCCCCTAAGGATTCCCCTTCAGTCTGAACTATAGTTGCAGTTTCAGGAGCATGTGTACTTCTTGGCTGCTCCCCCTGAGTTGCTGCATCCGGATCCTTGTCGAGATCATCTTTGAGTTTCTTTAACTCATCAAGCTTACATTGATCTTGAACCTAGAATTCAGAATTCGAGTTCTCCCCCTGAGCAGCAAGGAGACACACAAGATCCGAAATTATCTGGATGAGTTGATCAGCTGTTGTAGACAAAGTTACCTGCCTTTTAGTAGCCTTCCCCAGCTGAACACCTTGTTCCTTACACAGAGAAAACAAGAAAAACATTTGCTTCTCCCTCCTAGCATCCTTCTGCTTGAGATAATTTAGCTCCCTTTTCTTGACTTTGTATATGTTCTCTGTGCTCTCGCAGTACAGAGGCAACATCTTTGAACTGATTTTGCACAAAGGTAGGGAAAGACACTTTTGAACTAGTACTACTAGTGCCTGGATCAGAGGGACGGGGAGCTGACGATCCTGGAGCAGAAGGACGAGGTACTGAAGGTCTTGAACCTGTGGAGCGAGGAGCAGACGGACTGGGACCATAAGCTATTTTCGGACGAACTTGACGAGATGTCGTACCAGCAGACTTAGAGGAAGAAGGCTTTGACCTCTTTTTGCTAGAGGGAATTGGAGTCACCTGAGGATCTGGACGAACAAAGGTTTGAGATGAACCAGGTGGCATTCCCAGGAAAACTGGAGGTAACGAAGGCATGGAAGACAAATCAGATCCAGCAAACACATTGCTTTCACTACGAGAAGACGATGCAGATCCAAACAAAGGTATTGTCGGTACTTCAGAAGACGAAAGTAACCCAGATGATGCCATAGAGGTTGCAACCCTTACTGACTCAACTCTAGTCAACGAGGGAATCACTACAGTAAGGGATGGTAGATAGACCGAGCTACCTAGTATAGAAGAAACAGCAGCTCCAGCACCCAATTCAACTCCTGAGACTGACGATTCAGAAGTTCTACGAACTCTTCGACGTTTGTAAGTTTTCATAGGAGGACCAATATTAACACGCTCAGCGTCTGGTGGTCGACGATCTTCATCATTAGAGGATGACGACGAAGATGAGGGGAGACCTGCAAGATAGTCCAGATCATGTACTTTCGAGTTCCACGCATCTAACTTAGTAGCCCAGTCAGAAGAGGGACTGAAAGAGGTAACTTGTGCGCGAAACAAATCAAGTTTCTCCTGTTCTGTCGGAGAAATACGATTATGTAATCCTTTAAAGACTTAACTTCAAGTAACTCTATTCAGATAACATATTCTCTCCAGATTCATCGACAATTTCTTTTCCTTTATCTGTTGCTCTGGAAGATGGACCAGCCTGAAAAGCTGCATCAATTTCTAATAAAGGGGATCAGTTTCCTCCAATGTACTGGAGGTGGAAATCGTAACAACAGACATTTCTCTCAAAGGCTCAGCAATAACAAGCTCCTCATCATGTGCAGGCTCATCAACTTATGGTTCATCGACCGGTTATTGTTGAAGATCAACCGGAGGTTGAACAACCACAGGGTCTTGAACTACAGGAGCATCCTCAAAAACATCAACAATCCCATTTCGAATATTTATCCAAACCTGATCATCATCAGGATTGTAATTTTCTTGAACAATCGCACCGAGCAATGGATGAGGAATAGGGAGAACATCAACATGCTTAGTTTCTCTTGCTTCAGCACAATCCTTGAAAATACGAGTATGCATTGGAGTTTGAGCATAGGCGGGCAATAATGGGTCAAACACTAAGTTTGGCAGCAGGTGATGAAAGATAATTGATAAAAATCGAGGATATAGAATCATCAATCGCTTATCGTTATGGCGAAGACCGATGTGAGTTTTAAGTGCATCAAGAATCATGCGAGAGAAGTTGTATGGCTGATTGAAAGTTAAACCGATCATAGTAGACAGAAGATCGTGCCCATTCCATCCATGCCAGACTTGCGTGGAGCCATACACTGCATGATAACATGATAGAAATACCTCCATTGCCCTATGACCATTCCCTTGAAGATTTGCTTCTTCTGAAAGGAGCCCACATATCCAAAGGCTCTAGCATCTCTTTCACAAATACCCTTCATATAGCACGTATCTCCATGATCTAGATTACCAAACTACAATGCGGCTCGAATAACTTCTTCAGTGATAACAATTTGGCTACCGTGAATTGTTGCTTCAGTAGTCATTTACTACACGCGCCTTTCGAGATGTAAGCACGAACCTGATGAATGTTTTCTGAAATAGCAAAGCTTATTCGGGAATTTCGAAGAAAACGAATAATATCAGCATATTCTGCAGCTCGATGAGCATTTTCGTCTAGAATGGCAATCTGATTATGAAATCTGTAGAAATTCGAACAGGCACATTAGCTGCTGCAGCTGGTTGTTCCATTTGAGGCTGTTCCTGTTGAACTTCTGGATTATCTTCTAACTGATCTGCCATAACTGCAAATTATATAGTCATATACAGACACAACCATTAGATAAAGTGATAAGACAATCATGCAGATACGCATCAGTAACTTGTTCACAAGATACTAACTGTGAAACAACACATAGCAGACACAACATAATGCAAACTCGGAAGATAGTTTAGACACCCAATAGTTGAAAATAAACTATAAATCCGGATTACATAAGGGAAATAGCATCTGACCCGGAGAACATAGATCTTCGAAGAAACAACTCGAATCAATTAACTCGGATGAATCAACCTCCGGAGTTGATTCTGTCCGGAGGCACACGATTGTAAAAAGAAACCCGGAAAACAATATACCAACAGTTTTGAACTCAATTTGGAGACAGCTAAAACCCAGAATCAGAATCTATTTAGAACAAAACCCGGAGGGACCATCTGATCGACAGATGTAACCCGGATAAGTTATATCCCGGAGACACAAAAACCCGAAGATATACCACAGAGAAAACCCGGAATAGGCAGGTTGCATATTTTCACTGAGTTTTGTCTGTTATGTCGCCGATCTTACGGAAACATACGGACAAAACCCTCCAACATACAAACACTTCAAGGAAATAAGTTAAAAAGATCAAAAAGTGCAGATTTCAAAAACGATGAATCTTCCTCATGAAGACATCACCTCAAAAACTCCCGCCAAGAACACGACGAGAAACCCGACAAATTTTCAAGTGTCTATACCAACAATTTTTGGTGAGAAACATGAATGTGAAGAGAAACTCACACCACAATTACAATCTACACAACAAACAAGTACCACTTCCCTTCATATTTCCTTTTAAGAGGCAAGAACACACAACAAAGAACCCAACACCAAAAACCCCCAAACATCAAGAATAAACTATTCTAAATCATCAAAATTAACCATTTGAACCAACATTGAAACTTTTCATAACAACACAAATCATAAACGAATCATCCATTAACACTCACTCAAACACAAATTTAGAACTCACTTCAAACCCTAGAAATCTCTTGACACAACTAAATTGATGATTCTGTACAAGAACTCAAGTAGAGAAGCATACCTTTCAAGTTTAGAAGCAAGATCTTACGAGATGAAGTAAACTCTACTACTTTCTCAGATCTTCAAAGAAAAATTTTAAGTGGGTTTTGTGAGAGAGAAACAGAGGAAAGGATGTATAAAATAAGATACTGTCCGTTTGAAGTGTTTTTTATAGGAACCAAAATCCGGAAAACGATAACTCATAACCCTGACCTTAACTATCCCTACCAAAACCTAGATCAACCCCTTAGCCAAGAGAGAAACCCGGAGATTTCTTATGAGCAGAAAACACAACAAAACTCGGATACTCATAGAGTTTTGGAAAACCCGAAACCCACCTCTTACAAATCCGGTAAAACTAAAACCCGGCTTGTTTAACGAAAAGAAAAGTAACCCGGAAAGAGTACTTGAGGGTGGAATCCCGGAATCAGTTTATAGATATCACAATTTTCATTTTTAACCCCACAAATTTAAACCATTTTCACTTTATCTCTTGAATTACGTAAGATATCACAACTGATTTCGTTTTAACTCAGACATCTTTTTTACGGAGGACACTAAGGACACACCTGGATAAAACCATCACGGCCGAAAATTTTTATTATAAAAAGACTTAGCATCGAATTACCTGACCTGATGAAATTTTCACCTTATTTAATAAATTCTCACAACCCGAAAGAGTGTCTAAATTATAACTCGCACATAGAAACATGAAACGAAAATCTTTTGATATTTTTCATTTTTGACAAGAAGGAAGTAAATTGAAAAAATACGACTGATATTTACACTAACTATGTTTTTGCGAAGTTGGAGCTAGGAGATCATACCGGATATTCTGTCAATATCCATCTACAAAACTATAGATTTATGGGTAAGCACTTAGAATGATATTAACAGTTCAAGGCGTTCAACGGTATTGTGGTCCACTTAAACTTTAGCACGCTTTCGAACACTGCTTTCGAGATACGCGTTAAGTGTATTAATTTCTGACTGTAACTATGTAATCCCACCCCAGAATATACTCCCATATCGAAACTGCCAAACTTTGCATCTTACAGGTGATTATATCTGAAAAATCTCTGTATCCGGCTAGATGCGATGCCTTGAGAGCTCAGGTTAGTGCCACCGCACAGACAAAGAGATGAAGGCTCGACTTAAAGGTGGTGTACCATCGTTTGGTATCTTTTTCTGCATATTTTTAGCAGTTTATTTTATGCACCCGGTGGTAGCATAGATTTGCAACTTGTACATCCAGTGATGACACATTGGAATAGATCATCCGGTGATAATTGTTGTGGCAGAAAAGAAATCCACCAAGAGGGTTTGCGCACAAACGAAGCGCTTAGCAAAGCATTATACGAGGTCTAGGCCATTGCTCACACAATATATGAAGACTAAGTATGATACTCCAGAGATTTAACAAACATAAAGACCTAGTATCTCAGAAGCTTGGTAATTTGTCAAACAAAATTACGGTACCAAGACCATATATCCGAGGGATGCGTCACACAAATTACGCAGTTCAATATGTTTATATACCAAAAGCAGGTTCTTATTTACGCGTAAAGCCTACCGAAGCAACATATGAAGAATCTGTTACAGTTAACGTTTATTATATGTTTTTCATAGGCCTGCATCAGACACGACAACCGATGTACTATCATTTCTCCTATATCTCAAAACAACTTCATTTTTCAATTTTCTGATGTTTTTGTATTTTCTTTAGAAAATAATCCTACAACTAAGTAAAATATTTTTGGATTTTTGAATTTTGAAAAGCAGTAAGAACTGTACATGAAATTTAAAATAAAGATTCTATGCGAGTTTCTAAAAGCATTTCACTCTGGGTTAATCATGCCGATCATTCGAACCAGATCCTCAAACCTAGCTCGATTGAAAGTCTTAGTAAAAAGGTCGGCAAGATTATCCAACGTGTCTACCCTAACAACCTCGATTAAACCCTTTTCAGCACAATCACGAATTAAATGATGCCTAACATCTATGTGTTTAGTACGTGAATGATTAACCGGATTATTTGTTATGGAAATGGCAGAGTTATTATTGACCAAAATTGGAGTTCGAGTAAAATTCAAACCGTAGTCCCTTAGTTGTTGCTGGATCCACAAAACCTGAGCACAACAGCACGACGCTGCTATATACTCGGCCTCGCCTGTGGATAGCGACACGGCAACTTGTTTCTTGCATTGCTAAGACACAAGACGGTTTCCAAGCAGTTGTGCGCCGCCTGAGGTTGATTTTCTGTTGACTGGGCACCCTCCTAAGTCTGCATCTGCATAAGCAATCAAATCCAGTCCACCTTCAGCTGGATACCACAATCCAAGCTTAGGTTTACCTTTCAGGTATCTGAAGTTGCGTTTGACCGCAGCCATATGAGATTCCTCTGGAGTAGACTGGTACCTAGCACACAAACAAACAGAGAACATAATATCGGGACGTGACACAGTTAGATACATAAGAGATCCAATCATAGCCCGATATAGAGTCGGGTCTCTTTCAGGATCCTTTTCTTTATCAGTTGTCAGCTTGTGATTTGTTGGCAAAGGTGTGTCGACAGGTGAGCTATCTTCCAATCCGAATCTCCTTAGAACCTTGTGGACATACTTTGTTTGATGAACGTATGTCCCTTCCTTCTCTTGAGAGACTTGAAGACCAAGAAAGAATGACAACTCTCCCATCACACTCATTTCAAACTTTGACTTCATTACATTCTCAAACTCGCGACACAATTCTTCATTTGAAGAACCGAAAATTATGTCGTCCACGTAAATTTGCACAATCAGAAAATCTCCCCCTTTCTTCAAAATGAACAATGTGGAATCGATCGCACCATGCTTGAATCCATGCTCCAGAAGTTGATTTGATAAGGTCGCATACCAGGCACGGGGAGCTTGATGAAGACCATACAAAGCTTTATCCAACTTATAAATCTTATTGTCGTCCACGGGAGCAGCGAACCCAAGTGGTTGAGATACATATACAGTTTCTGAAAGCTTTCCATAGAGGAATGCACTCTTGACATCCAACTGATAGACCTTGAAACGCATATGAGCTGCGAACGCTAGAAACAGACGAATTGCTTCCAGTCGAGCTACAGGTACGTAAACCTCTGTGTAATCAATCCCTTCTTCCTGATTGAAGCCTTGAACAACCAATCGTGCTTTATTTCTGAGGATCACACCTTTGTCATCCTTTTTACACTTAAAAACCTACTTAGTGTTGATTGCGTGTTGACCCTTCGGAAGATCGACCAAATTCCACACTTTTAATTTGTCGAACTGAGCTAACTCTTCTTGCATTGCCTCACACCATGAGCTATCTTTCAAAGCCATTTGATAATTTTTCGGCTCAACTTGAGAGATAAAGCATTCATGAAGTCTTAGATTGAAAATTGGTTCCTGTTTGATTTCTGTAAACAGACACTGCATCTCTGAAAGACTTCTTCGAGTTTGCACTCCGGCATTTGGATTCCCAATAATATTATCAACATGATGATAGATATTTATTCTCGGAATAGGACTAGCCGAAGCTTGGAGATTGCTTCCCAGATTAGATTGAATCTCCCCCTCAGCACTTGTACTACTACTCGCTTCAGAGTGACTGGGACCAGCTTCATTGGGGATCTGACCAGCAACAACATTGTTTACTATTGACGGTTCAGCGACTGGATCTTCTGATGCGACATTCGGAGTTACGTTTGTTGGAACACTTGCTCTCCAGCTAGCATCCACTTCATTCTTATCCACCAAATGCGTGTAGACAACTTCCGAATTTGCTTCTGTAACATCGGGAAGACCAAAAGAATCAAATAATTTCTCATAATCAAACCCATTTTAAGGACCAAATTCGGACGATGGAGGATCGTAACTTAAAGGAGTAATATCAAACATAACCTCCACTGCACGTTTTTAATGTTATACACACGTTTATTTGGAGCTCCGTTAACGTAACCTAGAAAGAAACCAATCTCTCCAAGTTCGCACATCTTAGGAGTATCCTTAGTGCGTCTAATAACACATTTGATCCCAAAGGGCTGAAACCCAGACAAATTAGGTTTCTTATTATTGAGTAGTTCATAGCAAGTCTTATCTTCCCTTTTGACCGTAAGCACATGGTTAAGCACATAGCATGCTATGTTTACTGCCTCAGCCCAGAAGAAAATAGGTAATTTTGATTCAGAAAGCATAGTACGGGCCGCCTCAATAAGGGTTCGGTTCTTCCGTTCTGCAACTCCATTCTGTTGAGGAACATAAGGAGCGCTGAACTGATGAACTATTCCCATTTCCCGACATAACTCATCCATATGTTGATTTTTAAATTCCGAACCGTTGTCACTTCGGATTTTCTTAATAGGCAGCGAATAATTTTTCTCAAGTTGTTTATAAAGATCTCTTAAAATACGTTAGCTTTTAAGAAAAAAACCCACGAGTATCGTGAGAAATCGTCGGTGACAACTAGACAGTAGGACATACCACCAATGCTAGCAACATGGATAGGGCCGAAAAGATCCATGTGAAGCAATTCAAGTGGTTTTTGGATCGAGTTAACAGTTTTTGGTTTATGAGGCTTTCTTTTGATTTTTCCTTTTTCGCATGATTCACACTTGTTGTGCATATTAAAACTACGTAAAGGAACCCCCAACACCAAGTCATTTTTCACTAAGTGGTTCATTTTTCGCAGATGCACATGGCCCATTCGTCTATGCCATAAATAAGATTGATCTTCAGTCGCTTTCGATAGTAAACATGTCCTGGAGCAGATGAGTTGACCAATGGGCGCATGTCCATGACATATGTATTATTCACCTGTGGAGCCCTCATAACGATCTAATCTTCAGGAACAGCAAATCCAGGACGCAAAACAAAGCAAGCTTTATCAGTGAACAGCATCGTATACTTGTTGTCACAGATTTGAGATACCAACATCAAATTATGCTTTAGCTCTTCGACAAAATTCACTTTGTGCAACATAATCTTTCCATTTGAAACAGAACCTTCACCAGTGATATAACCTCCCTTTTCACCAGCAAAGTTCACATAACCATCACGAATCGATTTGAGATTTTGCAACAACTCTTTATTTCTTGTCATGTGTCTGGAACAGCCACTATCAATATACCAAATATAGATAGCCCTCTTCAGTTGCTCCTACACTCATAAAAAAATCAGTTAGAATGTGGGACCCAAGCCATAACGGTCTTGGGTCGTCCCATTTCATCAACATATGAAAATTCTTTGAAATAACTGTCACCACCACCATGTCCTCCATTTTCATTTCGGAAGTTGTTGGAGTGGTTCCCATCGAAATGAGAATTGTATGGAGTTGACGATCGTTTCATGTAACTAGAATTTTCAAAGTTTCGCCCACCATGATGTTGATAACAGAAATTTTGACTTCTCGGAGTTTCGAATTTTTGATTAAACCTTAATGCTTCGTAATATCTTGAGAATTGTCTAGATTGCTTAACCGAATGTGCTCTTTGATTGTGATATCGGGGGGGAGAGGCACTTCGGTTATTCACAAACCGGTTCTGAGCATGAGGTCTAACATAGTCGCTGTTAGTTCCTCCAGAACGTTTCTCATTCTCTTGTGATTGGAAAGTAACACGATTTTGGCGTCGATGAGGCGTTTTCTCACGAGCATCGTGTGTTTGTGATGAGCTTTCCGATTCATGTTTTGGACATATACCCAGTGGTTCCTCGCGTTGATTCTAATGTTGTTGTGATTTAACATTTGATTTAACAACAGGTTTTGTTTCTTGTTTAATCACGACCGCTTTCTCAACCTTTTGAGGTTTGTTATTTTTCTTTTCAACTTTTACCTCAATTTCAGGTTTTTCAACAAATGGTTTTCTTAGATCAGGATCAACAAGGGGTTTACCATTGTTGTTCGGACATTCAGCAGCTAGGTGTCCTTTCTCACGACACTTGTAACACTTTCTATCTTTCTCCGTCTTCTTTGGACGTTCCTCATGACTGTTCGAAGATGATGAGGCATTTGTTGGATTTTTTAAGATTTGTGAAACAAATTTTGAATTAGATATTGTCTCAATTTTCTCGACTTCCGTATGAAAGTCTCCTCCCTTGACAAAATTAGTTTTGGAAACATTTTTCGATTTCTTTTGAGACTTCCCACGAGGTTTGGGTTTCTCACTAACATTCGGAACTTGATTAAAAATTTCCAGAATTTTGTTACTGATTAAGTTTTCAATGTTCTCAAAATTAAATTCATTTTTCTTTGACGCTTCATCAAACTTCGAGTGTTCTGAGTCCGAGGAAATCTCAAGCTCAGTATCCAACTCAAATGGCGGATCAACGGTCAGAGGAGTCGTTGGAACAAAGTTAGCAATCTCTGGTTCAATGCTTGCCATCGAAGTATAGTTGTGATTAACTGGTGGGGGAACCGTACTATACCCGATGCCAAACATTTCCTCTTCAGTGTTCTTAATACGTTGGCTGTTGATACAGAAATTCATCACTTCAGATGAACTTCCAAACTTTTCAGTTTTTCTCTTCAAATCAAGAATCAAATTGTCCTTTTCTAAAATGATTTTGTTCTTTTCCAAAACACAATTTTGATTCAACTCAAGTTCTGATTTTAATTCTTGATTTTTCAGAGTTTCTTGAGCCACACGTCTTTCAAATTCAGAGATGTCATTCTTTAGAGATTTTATCTTAATTCGTCCTTATCCGAACAAGATAGAACAGTATGAGTTCTCTGGATTTTTCAAGATCAGCAATTATGTTTGTGTTGTGTAGAGCATATCTATCAATTTTTGTAACAAATTCATCTAGCACAGCGTTTATCTACGGGATTCGATTTTACCTCAATACCAGCCACGAAAGCGCAATCCTCATCTGTCGTGGAGCTTTCATTCAATTTCTGAGCTTCATAATCAGCAAATTTCTGCATTTCGGCTGTAGAGATTCTAAACTCAAAGCTTTCACCTTTGCTCTCTGTCCCTTTTGTTTCTTCCTTTTCAACAACCTCGTCAGCAACCAATTCGTCACTTATAGCTTCTGCTACAACCGCAAGTTCTGCCATGCTAGTTTCTTCGACCGCTTCCACACATACTTCTTCCATGACGTCTTCGTCACAAACTTCGTCTTCTATAATTTCTGCCATGAATGCTTGTGAAACAATGGCCACTGGCAAGTCTTCTAATGCACAACCCCAATCATGTGGTTCAGTTACACTTTGTAACGGTTGGGCAACTAAGGCATTGTTTGAAGAAGGAGCAAGATTGTCTAAAGTGCTTGAAGTGTTTGAAGGAGAAGCTGAGTTGGATCCATTATTGCCATTCGACTGATTTCTTGAGTTGCTTCCATTTTGTGAACTTCCTTCTCTGTTCGATCTTTCCATCTTCGGCTTTCAACAATCTCGGGCATAATGTCCATAGATACCACAATTGTAGCATTTTACCTTTGACATATCAATACCCATTCGTGTCTTGGTTTGACCACCGATAAACTTCTTACCCATTTTCAAAAGAAACTTCTTTGCTCTTCTAACCAATAACGCCATATTGAGTTGAAGATCAAGTTCTTCCATTTCATCTTGATCAATTTGGTCAAGTCTTCATCAAGACTATATTGTTCGACAAGCTTCCCGAGACAAAAGTTCTCATAGGCCGCCATAAATGACGCTAGAAGACTCATGTTGTCTTCTATCAATTTTAAACAATTTGGATCAATCTTAGGAATGTTGAAGTTTGTTGCTTATGACTTTTGACATCCTCCTGAAGAGTACATTCCTTGATTCGAACTTGCAGTTCCACTCGAACCACTGGCATTTGCATTCTTACTTATGAAGGCCTGATGAGTATCTTAATCTCCATTTTCAGAAAGTAGTGCAACTCCAGCACCACTTGCGTTACCCTTATCTGTAGGCTTTGAGGCTTTATACAATTGAGGATCCTGAATCTTCTCAAAGTCAGACGCTTGATCCTCCATGTTCCAAGCATAAGCTTTTAATTTCTGGATTGTATTTTCTAATGCCAGTTCATCAAACAAGACATTTTCCCTGATTAACGCAGTGTACCTATATTCCACTCCCGAGAAAGACAGTTTAGAAATTTCTCAACTTTCTCAAATTCTGTGTAAATATTCTCTTCACTTCGGTCAAGCTCACTTAGCAAGTGATAGAATCGATTCACAGTGTCATAAAGACTCGCCTTTTAATGCCTTAAACACCACAAACTGCGTTGTTAGTCGTTCTAAGCGTCTCTTCTTGTACATAGCATTACCTTCATAACGTTCAATCATACTATCCCATAATTCTTTTGAAGTGCTTCTTTTGCGAAAAGTATGAAGTATCGATTGAGTAAGAGCCATAGTTTTCATGGACATAGCTCTCTCTTCACATTCGTAACACTTCTTCTGCTCATCTGTCAGAGCTAGATCGGTATCAATCGTTAAAGTTTGAATTGGTGTTGCTCCACAACCTTTAACAATACACAACCATATCTTGATATCCTTAGCTCTCACATATCGTTCAAAACGTTCCTTCCATTCAGGAAAGTCTAATTTGTTAATTAGAAGAGGAGGTTTGTCGCTGCTTCCCACTTCGGCATTGTGTTTAAGATTCTGAACCATTGCAGTGAGGTAGTTTGCCATTTGAACAATGTTTGAATGCAACAGTAAGTTCACAGAAACTAACAGTAGGTTTCCAAGCAAAACAGTTAGTGAAAGAATTTCTAAGTCCAAAACCCGGAGAGACAAATACAGAGCAATGTCTGAGAGATTATCAGAGTGTAGAACCCGGATCACCACCTAAAACAAAAACACAAAAGAAAAAATCGGACCAACTCGAAGACTCCTAACTCATTCAAACTCTGACAGATTTTTTAAGAAACTAAACTCGGACCTTGGTAACAGGGACTAAACTCGGACCTTAGAGCTTAAAAAATCGGACCTTGGTAACAGGGACTAAACTCGGACCTTAAGAGTTCTAATAACTCGGATCAATTGACAATATTAGAAAACTCAGACCTTGGAACTATAAGAAACTCGGACCTCTTATACTTATCAAGGAAACCTCGGACCAAGTAAGAAAGTGTAAAACTCGGACAAGCTCAAGAAACCAGCTTCCGGATTATCTCCCCACTGTGACTTCACAGTGGTTCACCAATACTCCGGAAAAACAAACACTAAATTTAAAACATGGACTATCCTTCCAAAGATCAAACACGGAATCTTTCACAAGACTCCAAGACAGAATGAACACCATGAACACTCTGTGAAAACCAAGATGAAGATGAACACGAAAAATCACTAAACTACTCAAAATCCATCACCAAATCACTAGAAATGAATGAAGAATCATGAATAAATCACAAAAACTCACTAAAGTAACACTAAACCCTATCAAAGTTTGAACTTTTATCACAAAACCTTCAAACTAAAAAACACCTACAGTAGTATGAGCACACTGCTCTGATACCACTTGTAAGTAACCTAACCCAAGATCTCACTCGACAAAGACAACTAACAGGTGTGCGGAATCCACCTGATAATCAACCACTGTAGGATGTAGAACAAGAATGCAAGATTTATGAGAGAAATCAAGAATACACAGAGTATTCTTGATGTAGGAGATGAGTGACGTCACACACACCTTAGCCGCCAGACAAAACACACACAATGATTAGGGCACAGATTTCCACAAAAGAAAACGTTGTCTTGTCTATTCCACATAAAGGTATATATACGAGACTATCTCCGGATAACAACATATCCGGATAACACATAGAAAGGCCCAAGGCCCAAAACTACAAACTCGGACTCCCTCTACTTAGGGAAGTCCGGACAACATCAACCCACAAAACTCGGACTTCCTCTATTCATAAGGAAGTCCGGACAGACAACCAAAAGACCAAAACCCGGAGCATGGTCACACATAACCATCTCCGGAGACAAACAGACTTAATGTTAAAACAAGTTACAAAATAGACCCTGAAATATAAGACTCAGCACATATTACACAAAAGCTGCAATTACAAATGTATCCTTAAGTCAAACAAAAATATCCAATTTCATTATTTTGGATTGACCGTAGTTTTTAGTCAAACCGAAATATCTCTTATCAATGGTCTTCGTAAAAAAAATTTAAGGTCATATATTTTGGTTAATTGGTTTAAGTTGAAAATTATATTTCAGCTGACCGAACCTTTTATGTCAAATCGAAATATCACCTATCAAGGGCAATAAATAATCAAGGTGTAGATTTCAATTAACCAGTTTAAAGTGAAACTGAAATTTTGGATAACCAAACCTTTAAGTCAAACCGTAATATCACATGTCCTAACAAGGGTCTTCACCAACACTTTTAAATTATATTATATCGGTTGACCGAGACATTGGGTCAAACCGAAATATCGTAGTGGGTGCAACTGAAAATCTTTGAAAACCAAACTTTCACTACCTTTTTTGTCACGAAACCTGTCCTACAATATGCCGAAAATGGCAAGTGTTAATGCTCTCATCAATCAAGACAGCGAGATCAAAACTCTGGTCAAACCACCAAAGATTCATGGGTCTATGGAGTACAATGCATGGAATGGATGATTTATCTCATCCTCCTCCTCATTATCTGATTTAGAGTCGAGATGTATGGAACTACCAGCATTCTCTTCAGCATTCTTATTTGTTTTTCTTGCAACAAGCATGTAATTTACTTTAACAAATTCGTCAGAATCTTATTTCTGTTGAGTTCTTAGCAATGTTAAGAGAAGGATTGGTATGAGCACCTTTTTCTGTTGTACGTTATGCACCTATTTCTTGATGTTGCTACATCACTGTTGTCACTTGTTCATCAATGTCCATGTGTTCTAGTGACATTCTAATGTCTTGCTGGTGTGCTTCTGTTGTATCTTCAGTTTCTGGTGCTTTGAGGCTTGATATTCATCATCTGGTGATGAGCTACTGTCAAGTACTTTCACTTGGTTGTATATTCCATCATGCTTTTTTTCCGATATGGAGAGTCTTGAGCTATCAGACAGAGCATACCTTCTGGTAGAGCTGGTACGTCTTTGGCAGAAGTCCAACCTTGAGCAGCACACCATGGCTTCATGACACGTGATTTCCACATTTTTTCTGTTAGTGGCAATTCCAGATCTCTTTCTTCAAATGTCTCAGCAATTATTATTGCCCAGGTAAATGTGTGGTAACTCTCCTTGTTTTGGTGAACACAAATTTCCTCATCAGATTAAATATCTTTGTTCCATAATCAATGTTGAACCCTGTTATGAGTCCATACATGATAGTCAGAATATAGGTATTTATCTGATCAGCAGCTCCTATTTTTTGGGTCAGACACTTGTTCAGGGTTTCCATCATCACTTGCCAGAATGTAGGTAATTGTTTTCTTTTGAAATCTCCAATTTTGATAATTTTTCCTTTGTAACCGAGATTTTTAAATTACAGCAAAAGTTCCCCCTTGTCTGGTGCACCCATGTATTGACCTTTAATCGGAAGGTTTAACCATTCTCTGTTTTTTCTGGTTGTGATGGTCATGGTTGTAAAACAAGGTTTCCAAGGCCGACTACTTCCCGAGTAGTCGCTACAAGGTAGGCCGAAATGCTGGAAAATTGTCGAGAGGCTCTTGTTTACGTGCATGGGGTCTCTTTTTCAACCTCCCTTTGCCATATCCAATCCTTCTTTGAGTGTTTATTATCCCTACTAATTTATAAAGTTAAAAATAAAAGCATTAACTAAGAACTAAACTAAATCTTAAACATGATTGTCCTTTCAAAATAAAAGAAGCCATACTTCTGAAAGTTGAACAAGTATGTTTAAGTAAACTACTCTTATTAATTTATAATCCATGGAATGCCTCCATGGTGCGCCACGTTTATAAGGGTCCTTGGCTAGACCCACCGTATCGGGTGGCTCTAGCTCATCTTCCATTAGGGGGTCATCATTGCCGATTGGAGATTTCATTGATTGGTCAAGATTGACATACCTTTTGTTGGCCCCCAACTGAATTGGTAGGTTGTTTTGCTTCCAGTTGGTCAAAGCTTTATGGGTTTTCACAAAAGGTTGTCCCAACACCAATGGAGCATCATCAAGAATGATGAAGTCGGTTGGGACTGCCGTTTGATTTGTTTGCAGTAACACGTCCTCAATCACTCCCGTTGTTTGTATTAGTTTTTTTATTAGAAAGAAAAATGGGAATTGGAAGTGGAGAAAAATCACTAATACTTAATTTTTCAAAAATGTAGTTTGGCATATATTATAACACGAAGATCCTTATCAATTGTGATAATACTAATAAAGGTGTTTTGAAAGAAACATGGAACCAGGGTGATGTTAATTTCAAATTTCTCATCTTTTATTAGTGTAGTTTGATCGCTTGTTAATTTAATGCTAACCAATTCGTCAATTTTTGTGTTAGTGTTTAACTCTTTTAAAAACTTAGCATGAGTGGTACCAAACAATGATTTTCGAAAAAGGGTGACAAAATGTTAATTTCTTGAAAATTTGACTCTTCTTTGAAATTGTCGTTTTCGGACTTACCTCTCTCGTCATTTGGTTCATGTGTTGGTTTTTCATTTAGTTGTTCCTCCATTTTTACTTTTTCATTTATTACTTCCTTAGTACAAACAGCCTCTTCTCTTTCGCGGGATTTTCGTATTCGTTGTTCGAGATTTTTGAGACTTTGTATAATGTGTTCAGCTTCGGGGAGGATAGTTGGTGGTGTTTCATGAAATTGAGAGGGGTAAGTGTCCCAATCAAAGCTTGACTTTGGAAGTTCAAACCTTGGTTCCTCATAATGAGTATATGAGGTGGATGGTTGAAAAAGGTCCCAATATTGTACCGAGTGAAGGGTTATCGCAAATGGTACGATATTCCTCCTCTATGTAGTAGTGGGTGTAATCTCCTAAGTATTAATCCATGAAGAAATACCCAGCAGATTACAGAGTCTCAGGACCAGAAAACAAAATTTAAAAACTGAAACAGAAGCTTACTACGGCCCCGTGGTCAATGAACATGGCCCGTGGTTAAATTCTGTATCTGGGCGTTTGAAAACTTGTTACTGGTTTCTTGTAGCACGAGGCGTGTCCAATGGGCACGGCACGTGTTCAGCTTACTGTAAGTTTCAAAATTCCTAAAAACAAGAAAACGCGCGTGCAATTTTGAAAATGTTTTGAAAAATTGATTAGGCCGCCGATTTTAAGCTTTCTTAAAATTCTTGTGTCCCGGCAACGGCGCCAAAAACTTGGTATGCGTAAAGCGTGTTATGAATTTATTAATATTTTGAGCCTATCTTACGCGTTAGTCAAGTTTTAAATTTATAAAACACGATATTTAACTAACACTAAACACACACTTGGTCAAGTGCACCCATCGTGAGCGTTGTATAGCGTTGGTAAGATACCGAGATCGTCCAAGGACACAAGAGCTTTTAATACCGGTTTAGCGTCAACGTCTAATCAATCTAATTTTTGATAAAAGG
Source organism: Scalesia atractyloides (assembly GCA_947069175.1). Taxonomy (NCBI): domain Eukaryota; kingdom Viridiplantae; phylum Streptophyta; class Magnoliopsida; order Asterales; family Asteraceae; genus Scalesia; species Scalesia atractyloides. Next base: position 26,657,144 of record CAMTDV010000005.1, read on the forward strand.
TATTTAAAGCATAAAATTAAATATAAGATAAATAAAATAAAATACAAATAGACAAGATAGAATCACTTGGATCCAACTTCTCTTTTATGTATCCTTTGATAGTTTTTGCACTTCCGGAATTTTTAAGAGATTATCTTAGTTATAGTAGTAGGCCCCTCTTTTGAAGGTGACGATACCCTCAACCCAGTGGTTTGAGTCAGCAGGGATACAATCCCAAAGGGTCGGAATATTGAAAGATAATTAAATAAGTTATTAATGCGAAAAGTGGTAGCCCCTCTTTTGAAGGTGACATTACCCTCGACTAAGTGGTTTGAGTCAGCAAGGATACAATCCCAAGAAGCCGGTTTAAAATTTTAATAGTAATTTACATATGAGGGGTTTAAACTATTCGCACCCCCGCCATCCAATACCTTTTGGGTATTAAAGGATGTCCTAGTAAGCTTGAACCAAGTCCTCGCAGGATCTATACACTAAGCGGGACAAGAATTTTACCAAACCACCCTTCTAACCCCCTTCCAAGTAGTTAACTCGCTTTATATAGACCGTAAAGACACGAATGAACAAATCAATGACATCATGAAGAAATGGTTAGGAAAATTCACTTTCAACATAAGAAATTAGTTATTAAAGTCATTAATACATACCCAATTAAAAAGTGCCGAAAGATTAAAAACTAAATGTAATACATAAAAGATTAGTCTTCACCAAGTGATGTAAGGAATTTAGTCAAGCTTGGCCTTTGTTTAACAAGAACCCTTGCTATCAATCTTGGATCCCGAGACTACTACACACTCTAGATGATAGATGGATGATGGTGGTGGGTGTTGGTGTTGTAGTGATGGTGGAGTGGTGGCAAAGTGAGAGAGAAGTGGTTTTCCAAGGGATGCCTTTGAAGTGAACCAAGCACCCCTATTTATATCCAGAATAGAGCCCTGATCACGGCCCCGTGCCCGCTGGACACAGCCCCGTGGTGACCGAGCACGGCCTAGTGGTCAGTGTACTTGCTGTACTATCAAGATTCTGTGAATCTTAGAGTTGACCACGTCCCGTGGTGAGCTGGACACGGCCCCGTGGTGGCCTGAAATCTACAATTTGTCTTTTCTTGCAGGGCTTGATGCTGGGCACAGGGCGTGGTGAGCTGGGCACGGCTCCGTAGTCAGCTTCTGTTTCTCTTGTTTTTGTTCTTGGGATGCTGCCGAGGGGCCAGGCATGTCACGTTATTCCTTCTTTTATTTTATGTTGGTTTTAGCCGCTAATTTGCTTCTTTTGTTCTTTTAAGCTCATTTGGTCCTATAAATAAAAAAGGAACAAAGAAACGTGCTTTTTCCAACATTAGTAATGAAAAAGGGTTGGTTTTATGCCATGTTTGATGTAATTTATATGTTGCATTTTGTACACATCAGCTTTACATCTTGTCATGTGCCTAGAGCCTTCACTATCCACATACCATAAACTATCAAAGCATTTAAAAGCTCCTTACATGTCAATAATGGATTAGTTTTTGGTGAGGGTCCAAAGTCGTATTGGCTTTGGTTGTGATCATTCCTTCCTCAAAATCAACCCTTTGAGAATGATCATTTGTGAGGATTAGTTTTTGAACCACCTCCATCAGTTGTTGTTGTTGTTGTTGGCCAATTGCAATGGTTGAATGTTAACACTTGGGCCAACAGTTGTTTAACCATTTCCTATGAGTTGATTATATACATGAGGGTGTCTACTTTGAGGCATTTTGGCTGGCTCTTCATACCTGTAAGGCATTCTATGACAAGTTGGCTGCCCATAGCCTCTTGGATATTTGTTTGAGGGAGGAGCATCAGTGGTTTGAACCTCCCTATAGATAGGGTTTTGATTCAAAGCCCTGGTAACTGGTGTTTGAATAGATTCAATTTTTTCAAGAGTTGGTTGTGGCCCCTTTTTGGTAGGACTAACTCCTTGAGTAACAAATGGTTTAGCTTTGAACTAATTTCATGAGTCACATGGTTTTTCATTCCCCAGATGGTACACAATGATTTTGATTCACAAACACTATTCCGTTTGTTTATGTCATATGCTTTTAAAAGAAAAAAATCCTTAGTTACGTGATTATTCTTTTCACAAAACTCACAAAATAGGATGGTGATCTTATCTTTCCTTTTACTTTTGTCTCTTTTCTTTAAAATAGATGTTTGAACATTTGCTTGAGAGTGAGTAATAGGAATGATTTTTACCATGGGTGGTTGTGAATTCCACTGGTTTGAAATTTTCAAGAACATCACACTCATCAGACCAAGTTGGTTTAAATTCATATTTTTCTATTTCAAAACTTGACGATGAGCCTTGAGGTTTTTCAAGAGTAAAATTTTTACAATCTGGTTAAGTGATTTTGATTTCTTTCCCACTTGAATTCTTTGGTATGACTTCAACCATTTTAAGGTCAGTGTGAATGTCATTTTTGGAACTTTAGTTATTAGAATTTGAGAACCCAATTCCAAATTTCACATTACTCTTTGTTTATTGGTTGAGAAGCATCTCAAAGCTAGCATATAATTCTACCCATTTCTCACAAGTGATTTAAGTAGACTCAAACTCCTTTTTACAACCTTGATATTTTTCTATCATGGTCAAAATTTGGTCTTTGGTAATGGTTGCTTCATGTTTAAGTTTGCTAATCTGTTGGTCTTTTTAAGTTATTTTGGATTTAAACTCTTTGGTTATCTTTTCCGGCTGATTTTCACCATCTAAGACCTTTTTTCTAAGATTTTCATTCACCTCTTTAATTATAGCAAATGCAATGACACGTTTATCAGAACACAATTACTTAAGAATCTAAGGAGATACCTTAGTAGCAGCCATCAATGCACAATAACAATCATAATCACTGGCATTCCATGGATCAGGGCCTATCACAACCTCTGCATCAACCTTTTCACAAACAAGTATTTTAAGTAGGTTGACTGCTTTCTCAACATCGCCATTCAAATCATCAGTCTTAGTCATTTTTTCTTCGGACTTATTGTCTTTTTCAATAGATTAAGTGCCATAAAACAAAAGTTTGCATGTTCCTATACAGAGCAAAATTTTCATCTAAGAGTTCCTCGGGCAGACTACTCCAGTCAACAAAGTCTTGAGTGAAGAAACTTTGTTATTTGGCCTAGGGGTGTTCATCGGTTCGGTTTATGGTTTATTTGGTTCATTCGGTTCGGTTTATTCGGTTTTCAAAATTTTGTACCCCAAACCAAACCAAATAAGGAATATGAAAACCGATCCAAACCAAACCAAATTCAATTCGGTTTGGTTTCAGTTAGAAACCAAATAAACCAAATTTAACCAAATTGTACCTAAGTACTTTTTTTTTCCTAATTTAGATTTATGTTTGTGTTCCAACTTCCGAACATCGCAATTTAATTTACACCTAACAATATATGAATACAAGAAAGTTTCATTGAGAAATAAAACAAACACATCCATAAGTAGCCATAGACGCAACCACAAGTTAAAGCTTCAAAACATAGATCATAGAAACTATACATAGTTAACAAGTCTAATGGTACAAAATATAAATAATCATAAACATGAGTGGGTTTGAGTTGAGCTTTTAGATTTACATTTGGTATTTTGGGTTGCATAAAAAATAACTATTTTGGGCTAATAAATTGTATTTATAAAATGTATAATAATTAATTAAGTTAAACGCTTTTTTCGGTTATCCAAATGAATAAACCAAATAAAATAAAATGTGGATCCATAAACCGAACTAAAAACCATATTCACAATTCGGTTTCAGTTAGAAACCAAACCAAAAACCGAATTCGTTATTCGGATCGGTTTATTTGGTTACGGTTACGGTTCGGTTTACGGTTCGGTTTACGGTTTTTATTTGGTTATGGTTTTTTCTGAACACCCCTAGTTGGCCTCTGTAGGTGCAGGGGCTAGAGTAGATGGAGATACTTGAACTTGAGAAACTGGTACTAGAACATATTGGACTTGAGGAATGGTGGTTTGAACATATTGCACAGGGACATAGTTTAAGAATTGAGCAAAATGTGCAGTGTTTTGAACATTAGGTCCATGGGTATTTGTTGATTGCTAGATTGAGGTCTTTGATTTGGGAAAGTTATCACGGGTGTAGAGCTACTTATCTGACTTCTATATTCCCTAGCAAAATGACCTAATCTATTACACTTATAACATTTAATTTTGGGTTTATCCAAGCCTTCCCTTGTCCATCCATGTAACTCTGGGAACTTCCTACCAGTTTTTTTTGGAGATATTGTTGGTTCTAACACTAAGTAAGGCTAGTTAATGCAAAATGTCCATTTCCTCTAAGTCGGTTGGATTAATACACTTGAAATCATCAACCACAAAGGGCATATTATTAGAACCTTGACCATCATGATTTGCTGTAAGAGCAAAATTTGGAGAGTACTGATCAGAGTTAATCCTGGTGGTTATATCAATAAAATGATCATAACCCTGATCATTTACTATTCTGGTGCTTTATTCTTCATTAGAGCTTTGATCTTTGACAAACTTTTAATCTTCATCAACAGAGCTTTCAACTCTTCAAAAGATCTTTGAGTCTTCAACCAGATCTTCTGTTAGTGTTCAAGATTCTCTATCTTTGGGAAGAGTAAATCTTCATGACTTGATTTATTCATGACCAAATTAGCATATTTTAGCTTTACAATCATCTGTTTTTTTATAGGTACAACAGTCATTCAAAAATTCTCCCTCTAAAAGCTCGACAATTTCTCTCGATGATGCCTAGATATCATCACTGTAAACTACAATTATTTTTAAAAGAATTTTTTTGATAAAAATATGACTAATTTTATCAAACTTATATCCCTCTTTATCTGAATATCTCGAGTTGTACAACACTCGACCCGGCTATTTTAGTCCACAAGTATTTTCTGAATTTCATATATAGTACATTCTTGAGGTTTTGATATCAATGCTTCTGGCATTATCAATCCATGAGGGAATACTTTCCATCTTACTTAAATATGCATATGCATTCACTCTTTAGGAGTTTTGCTACACAAACTTGCTGATTTATAACATAGTTTCTATATTACTTGCAAAGATAACATGAATGCTTTCTTTATTTCCGAAATCCATATTGTACCATTCTTCTACACTGTTTATTGAGATATCACAATCGTCGGGTACAAGTTTAATATGTATGTATTGGTACACAAGAATTACATCGTTAAGATGTTTCAATTCACCTTTAGGGCACTCAGTTACTTTAGGAAACTGATCATGAGTTCTAATCATAATCAAATATGAATTTGTATACAGTGATCATATTGTTCTCATGAACTTAATTTACATGATTTTGATAAATGAAATCCTCCAGGGACTTCCAATTAAACTTCCAGTATCAAGTGATAAATAACATTCATAAGATGCATGTCAATTTTCTCTTTAATATTACCATACTAATAGAAAAATTTGAAAGTCAATGCATCCACCACCGGAGAATACGTCTCTCCATAATTTATCATAGGTCTTTGCGAAAATTCTTGTGTCGCAAATTTTACCTTATATCACTTAATTTGATTTTCACATAAATCGCATAAAAGACCCGTTTGTATCAAACTTATTTTACAACTTTAGTTGTATGGACTATTGGTCCGAAAACTTTCCATTTCATTAGAGAATACATCTTTCCCTCATTTGCGTCTTTCCATTTTGGCTAATCATTTCTTTTTATTAATTCATAGGCATATCTTAAATCTTAATCCTCATCATTTCATCATTTGATGTGATATGTTATATACAAAAGTATAACGATGTCAATTTTGTATTGATCCATATATTTCTTAGACATGATATAATATAATAAGATCTCTTTGTTTTTAGGTACCTGGGGTTCCGGATGATTTTTTTTTTGAATCGACTAGTTTACCACGCTTCAGGCGTGCAATAGACTCCTTGCCAATATATGTTTTGTCCTTTCTTAATTGGAGCCATAACAGTTGGCATATGTGACTTAGCAAATAATTCAATTTAGGCCAGTGAATGCATCTGGTAATTACTTTGCTAATCTTTGTGAATGAATTATCCTTTGAACTTTTGGTTCACATTGTTTAGTATGAGGATCTATGATAATCCATTCCAACCCATTTATATTTCCAGCTGTCTTTTATCTCCCCCCCTGATGTTGAGAATGTTAATCCATTGAGATGGATATAAATTATTGATTAGTAAATAAATATCTTCTTAAATACTCTATTCATCAACATATTCTCAATCAACTTTAAGGTCCCACCTTTGTGTGTTATGGTGGATCAGTTTTAATATATACCACATAACCAAAAATCTAAAAGGTACATCTATGGTTCCTGACCAAAACCAACTGTAACGAGGAGGAAAGTTTATGACATTGTTGGCACGATGTGAATTAACGTTGAATGTACAATAACATGTCTACAATACATGAACTTTTACCCTTATAGTCTTTGATTTGCAATCAATTGTAGACGTTGAGTGATCGTCTTAACAAAAACAATTTGTGTAAGAGCATAAGCTACATGAAGTTCAATCCTTATTCCATTGATCATTTATACTTGGGAAATTAATTTACCGTTACTATCACTAGTAAATGCATGCAATTTCGAATAGCGTGGTTGCTATCTCATTAGCCAAGCCTAAATCACACAAAATTCAGGTTGCGAATGCAATAACCATTTAGACGATGCATCGATTTAAAACACTAAATGGTATCATGTTTAGATATACATATCCTTTAATCATTCCATAATAATTAGGAATTCCCACGCTACTTTGGTTGGTATATAATTAATTTCCCTTGAGAACAAACATGACATATCACGAAGAATCTTCTGGTTCTTCATTAAGTTTCACATCATCAATGACTTGGTGTGGTCTAACCAGTCAGACCTACTAATTAAATAATTATGATCCATAAGCTTCTAATTTATGATCGTATAATACAAAATGTTAGATACGAGAGAATGTCTTGTTACTTTAAAGTTCTACCATCATGTTATATAATCACTCCTTTGTTTGCCACTTTTTGTGGTCCATCTCATTAATAACATGACCATCATTACAATTCTAAATGGTCGATCTCAGCATTACAACTTTCTCAATTATGTCTATAATCTCTACCTTACAATGATATATATGTAATCACATTCACTTTAGGGAATGAGATAGAATCAGAAAACCTTCATGGATTTTCATTCTTTACTCAGTCACAAGGGTATGAAATCATTTCAAACTTTTTCATATTCTCTTAATGATATTACTACTCTAGGAGCATATATCACTACTCTAGGAGCATATATCACAAGTGACAAATGAAAAAAAATTATCTTAACATTTTTATCATTAATAATCTTCTCTTTGCAATACATCAATTGAAAAGTAAATACCTGTCCGAGTCTAATAACTTTTGTCGGTCTAACATATTACGACCTTTTTATAACTTGATAATGAGAGTCGATGAGTGTGACACTTCAAGTGTCATATCTGAACATATTTATACTCTTTTATGATAACATATAAACCACAACTTTGGTTTTTACTGTTTTATGCAAGACTATTTACATGAAGGCATACAAAATACAAGGTATAATGCAAACTCAATTTATATATAGTATACTACATAATAATACATTATAACATGTCGTCATATAAGAGGGTGTTTGGGATTGAGTTTAGAAATGACTTATTACTTTATTGGCTTTTTTAAAAACCAATTAGTTAAAAGGTATTTGGCAATTGTAAAAATCCTTTTCATTTTGGCTTTTTGTAAAGGAGTAAATTTTTTTTTTTAAAAGCCATAAAAACCTGACCTTTAAAAACACTTTTGACTTTTTGCACATAAAATTACCAATCTAACCTCATCCATCAAAAATAACAAATAAACATGGAAATTTAATTCATCTTTTTTTGTCATTTTACTTTTTTCCACTACAAAGCTAATCCAAACACTTTTTCAAAAATTTCTTTTAAACAAGTTATAAGTTAATAAGCACTTTTAACAAAAAAAACACTTTTGAAGTTAAATAAAAAATCCCAAACACCCTCTAAAACAAATTATAACAATTTTATAAAATAAGATCTTCACATCAATTGCAAGCAAATATATAATTTATTCATTAACCTATCAATGTAGAAACAATGACAAATATTTGTCACTCTACTTGTGATATTTTAATAACATATACTCATTTATAACTTTCAAATAAAGACTTACAAATAATGTATTATTATTGTTTCACATATACAATATATCGAGCAGGTTCTTTTAGTTAGCAACGATATCTTTTCCCCACATACATTTCATATATTCAGATCTTATACATTCATTTATTATGATGAAACACAATAACATATGCAAATAGCATTGTAAATAAAAGATGATAATAGCAATTAATTTAGAACGAACTTATAGATCATGCTACAACCGATCAGTGGATGCATTTATCATATTAACATGACAAGACTCACACCACTTTGTTAAATCATATAAAATACACTATCAGATATAACTTTACCGGTTAATCAGATATTATTATATTATATTGTTAATATATCATATATTACCCCATATCGTACTCATGAACAAAGTCCCAAATAACACCGCACATGATGCTCAAATATTCTTTTATCTTAAAATAATTCTAAAGAAAGAAGTCTACATACAAACAAAACAGTGGTAAGTGGAGATCAAGAATAAATTCTACAAAAACCATTGTGTTATTTTTTCGTTATTTTCCATCAAAATAATTTATTTATTATAACTATATAAAATCTTATTGATTTTAGTCTTCAGTTTTGATTAAAAATGGATTTCTTTTATGATATAAAAGTACGTGATTATTACAATTGAGTATTTGTCCCGGTTTTTGAACACATGGTAAGTGATTATGGATTTAGATATACATTGAGTATTTGGTACGTGATTTGGGTATTCATTGATCATTTAGATGTAGTATTGTATTAAGATTTGTATTGCTTGCACATATGGTACGCGATTTGGGTAGTAATGTTACACAATCACGTAACTTTATAGTATGTGAAATAACAAAAAAGAAAAATTAAGAAAACTGTAGCAATAGCCTACTCAAATTAAATAGAATGAAATGGCTGTTAATACGTTGTAATATTTTTTTTAAAACAATATCGTATGAAAAAGTTAAAGACGTTTGAAAATCATGGGAAAAATCACAAATATTGGATTTTTCCCATTTTGCTATTTTCTCTGCTTCTTTTCATTGTTTTTAGTTATGTGAATTCTAAATTAAGAACCACTAAATATCAACCATTAATCTCTGAAATCAAAAGCAAAAACTCTCAATTACACTTCCTACATTTCCAATCTATTTTAGAATAACCTTCCTTAGAAAACAGGGTTCTAAAAGAATGAAAAAAAACATTTTAAAAAGGGGTTTTATAAAGTATTTAAAAACATTTTGTTGTATCGTGAATAGGGCTGTAAACGAACCGAACGTTCAGCGAACAGTTCGTGAACCGTTTGGCGGAAAGTTTGTTTATATTCGTTCTATTAGCTTGACGAACGAACACGAACAAAAAATTTTGTCCGGTTAGCTTAACGGGCGAACACGAACACAGGTCTCGTTCATTCGATTGCGTTCTTGAACGTCTGGTAATATGTTCGGTTACGTTCGTTTACGTTAGTTCGTGTTCGTTTGTTAATAATAACTTAAACATTATTTGAACTTTTTAATAAAGACCTAAAAGAAATCATTTGCTATTCATGACATTTTTAAAAAACATAAAATAAAATAAAATGAATAATATAATATAATATAATATAATATAATATAATATAATATAATATAATATAATATAATATAATATAATATAATATAATATAATATAATATAATATAATATAATATAATATAATATAATATAATATAATATAATATAATATCGAATAATAGTTTTATGCCCTGGCTCGCGTTGTGGGACGCTAGGGCAAATATTTCTCAACCAATTAAAACAAAGTATTATTATAATTTTGATGAAAAAAAAACTAAAACGAAGGTAAAATTATAATTTTGAGATGGGGGCAAAACTGTAATCTGTCAGGACCAATAAACGAGTGCTAGGCAGCTGCCTGACACGAATAAAAATTACATCGACTCAACCATTCAAACAAAACACTACCATAGACTATAATTTTGAACTTGGGAAAATCGTAATTTGTAAAAAGCTACAATGATGATAAAACTGTAATTTTGAGCTAGAAGCAAAATCGTAATTTTCCTTGGAGGTAAAATTGTAATTTGTATTTTGAACCGGGGGAATCTTAATTTGTCAAAAGCTATAACGATGGTAAAAATGTAATTTTGAGCTATGCAAAATCGTAATTTTCCTCGGGGTTAAAAGCGTAATTTGTCAGAAGCTACGATTATGGCAAGACTGTAATTTTAAAGTGCGTGTAAAATGATAACTTTGAACTGAGTGCAAAATCGTAATTCTAAACTAGAGTGAAATCGTATTTTGTTTGTGTCAATAGGAAGTGTCAGGTAGCAACCTGACATAATTCCCCCTCATGTTCTTCAAATATATAATGTAATATAATATATAAGTAATAAAAACAAAACATAATAAAATATAAATAAATAAAAATAAATGTATAAGAATATTTAAAAAAACAAAACTCTGTTTTCTGATCAGGTTATTTTGGTGAAAGGGTGAAATATAGAACGGGAGTTACGCACACGAAGTCACCACTTTGACAACTAATAAAATAATAAAATGAAACAATAAAGGCATAAACCGCACCAACACGTAAGGTCCCACAAAATTTAAAGGCTTTTTGACTATATTTAACTCTTTTGGTCCCTAGTTCGCCTACATGTACATTGTGGTCCAGTATTTTGAAACATCACAACTAGGTTATATGACTATTGAAAATAAATTAATCATGCCTTTTTTACTCTTCTTTTCTAATGGCAAATAGCACAAACATAGCTTAAATAAGATGACAATCCTGCTTGATGCATCTATCATCCATGACCATTGATAGCTTTAACTAGCTAATCTAGTGATTATACCAAGTTCACAGGACGTCTCCGAAAATCTTCGAGAATCTATAGCCGTGTGCAAAATAAAATACGGGTTCCTAAAATATAAACTTTTTAAAAAGAATATACAAAAATTTTTTAAATATATGAAAATGAATTAAATATTTGTGGAATCACCCGCATGTTACGCGGAACGTAGATAAAAAAACACATCACATGCTCATTTGGACAACGAAGCGTAGAAAGAAAACACGTTATAAGGGTAAATTAAGAAAATAGTTACTTGTAACTTAAAAATCGTTATTTACGATCATGTAAAACTATCGTAACATATCCAAATTTATTTAGAAAATACACAGAGTTGAAAGAGAAAAAAAAACAAAATAAGACTTTTTCATAAAAAAAATGAAACATACAAAACTAATTGTAGATTGAATAATATTTTAAAAAATTAACATAAATAATCATTTTTAAACTAGATTTAAGAAGAACTATGGTTCCCATTTTGATTTAATGTAACACAAAATTTGTCAATTAATGTCATTTGTATTTAATGAATAGGTAACAAACTTAAAGAAAAAAAATCAATTTAGAACCCAAGGTCTGTTTGCTGACAAAGCGACATGAGAACCACCAGATCATACATCTCATCGTACATTTTCCAATTCAATACTTATATATTCTAAGTTCTACAACGTAACTTTATTATAAAAATAAGTTTTTGAGCTCTGAGCCTTCACCCATCCCATACTCCCTCCGGGCCGACCCTACAAATTCACATCATCATAGTGTAATTAATTACCTTTCATATGGTTATGCTAAAGGTGTTCTTATTTTTATCCCATGGTTTTGTGTTTATATCAAAAGGAAAGTAGTTTACCTAGGTGTCCAAAGTTTGACAGACATTAAGATGTATGGACAAGTCGATGCCATGTTGATCCTTTCTCAGTCAAGTGGGTATGCCTGAAAGATGATAAAGAGAAACACTAACTGATTAAGTGTTTAGTATATCCAAGTTATCTAAATGTGATTATTGAATATTATAAACACCAAGCACACATAACAAGTAATTGAATAAGTGTGCGGTAGTAGCAAAGGTAATGACGAGTAGTATATGTTTGTCGAACTCAAGGAATCATCTAAAAGAAATATCAACACCCAAGTCATCAAGAACTTAGGGTGAAAGGGTGGTTAACTTATAGGAATAGGTAAACTTTCCACCCACCCAATCATCTATTGTCATGTCAACTCTTATCTCTAAGTTCATTTTTGCCCAAAACATAAGGGATGATCACCACTCCTGGATAGAGATAAACTATTTTTTTTACTTTTTTTTATAAACTATTAATTAATAAATAAAACATATTTTTAACAAAATAAAAGTACAATAAAAAAACATTACATTAAACTAAAAATAATTAGTATTACATGTAATTAAAAATAAACTAAATTAAACTAATGAGATTTCTTCCACCATTTTAAATAAAATAGGGGTAGAGATTAGTTTTGAAGAGATGAGGAAATGGGTTGGTGAGAATTTATTTATAAATTGAGTTGGGTTTATATAGTTTAAATATTGAAATTGGGTTGGGTTTATGTAGTTTAAAGATATTTGAAAACCCCTTTTTTATTTATTGAAAACGGCTATAAAACAGTTACACATTCAATTCCAACGGTCAAGAGTCATCAACGGTCAAAAAGGGCATCACTTTCAACGTGGTGACTAGTCCCCGTTTTCACTACACCCTGTGCGGCAAAAAGGAACGGAAGGGTTCAGTGCTCTTTTTACCGCACCCTCCTCGTTCACCATTGGGGTGAAACATGATTATTTTGGAGAATACTAAAGTTTTTTTTGAAGTTCAAAAATTAATAAAATTCTTATAATAAAATCCACCAATGACAATCCAAATAAGCATTCGAATAAATTGTATTAAAGATAATAGAGTAAATTGCACTTCAGTTCCTGTGGTTTACACTCGTTCGCAATTTCAGTCCCTATTTTGAAAAACTCAACACTTCAGTCCCACAGGTATCCAATTGCTCACAATTAAGGGTCTTGACCAAATTTCTGTTAGTTGACCATTACTTTACTTAACTCCATGTAGGGTAAGATCGTCATTTCACAAAACTATCATATATCACCTACTATTTCAATCCTTGAACTTCTTTAGTAAGCTACAGATCAATCCCTCTTCTCCCCCAAACACCCCCTCCACTTTCGGCGAGCTCAAACACCGGCGATTCAGCTCCGCTGTAGTCCGATCAGCGAATATGCGACAATATGCAGTGATACTCATCACCTTCCATGTCGTGGGTACGAAATCTTACTCGCTTTTTCAAATAAAAACATTGTTTGAGTTGATTAAAATATGAAATGTAGGTTATCTTTTTGTTCAAATGTAGTCGGATTCCGGGTCTAGGTGACCCGTCAGTTCGTTCGGATCCAATATCGGGTCCTTTTGAGGACTGGGAAGGGTTTTCGAGTTGAGCTTTGTTTTCCCTGGCGCTAAAGAGGAAGTCGGCCTAGCCTTGATGTAAATTATAGTAGTGTAAAAGGGTAATGTTGATCAAATTTTTGGGTATTAGAAGTTAATGATCCACATTACCCTTTTTTGGGGGTTATCTATCAACAGATTTCATGTTTGGTTGTCTGTAAAACTTAATGTTAGTTTTAATGTTAGTTAGTATTATGTTTGGTAAACCTTAAAGTTTTTGTACTTGTAAATCTTAGTTCATGTTATTAGCACATACAATTGGGTGCAGGTGACATTCAGTTACATAAGGCATTTAGTTGCAGTTGACCTTAACATTAGGACATTAGGCCACTTCAGTTGCAGTTGAACATTAGGACACTTAGTTACATTTGCAATTGATCGTGTGTTCATATAATGCTTTGCTAAACATGAACATTAGACCACTTCATTTGCTGAACATCAACATGAACATGAACATTATGCCACTGCAGTTGTTGTAGAACATAACTGACAGCTCATTTTTAAGCTGCATAATGACATCACATTTCCAGGTTAAACTCAGTTCATCTATGCAATCTGCAGTTGAACACATTTTCAGTTGAACTTTTTGGAGTTGATCCCTTGTTTGCAATTGCATATTGCAGTTGAACATTTTGCAGATAAACATTTGCAGTCAAACACAGTTCTAGTTGGTCCCTTGTTTGCAGTTGAACATAATTCTACTTAAACCTGTTTATCCCTTATTTTAGTTGTGTTATTACGTTGGTCACAATCTTTAATTTATGCTTTAACTGGCTTTGTTTGTAGATTAAGAATTAGATTTGAAAATGGAGGGAAGCCATTTGCAGGGATTGAAATGATAACTATAAACTTGAGGGTATTCTGGTCTTTTGACATAAAACATAACGGTTACTTTGCCCCAGACCTTAATTTTGAGCAATTGAATACCTGGGGACTGAAGTGTTGAGTTTTGCAAAATAGGTACTGAAATTGCGAACGGGTGTAAACCATAGGGATTGAAAGTGTACTTTACTCAAGATAATATTTGGTCAACTTCGTCGATATTATTGTTATCTACTACCCAATCTTAAAACTATCAATTAAGCTTTCAACTTAGTTAGATATAATCCTGGATGCAAAAGTCGATAGGCGCTCTTTAGGTGGTCGACCGGGGAGTTGAGAGTACTCGGTCTTGGCAGAGAGTACTCGAGGAGTACTCGGACATGTTAAATTATAGAGAAATTAGTTTTCGGAAATTAAATATATGTCAGATAACTTAAATTTACAAATATTCTAACAAAATGCGTGAAAATGATATTAATTCTTTGATATGATAGACATAGGAATTATGTTTTATTTTTTTAAGTCAAACTCGGCCCGAGTTGACCTACTAGATCCGATTATTATCAAGGTTGACCGCGTTTGACCGATTCCGAGTAATTAGGAGGAGTTGAAAAAGCCGCATCGATAGGCTACGTTGTAGTGCTTACTAGTAGAGTACTCGGCCTTATAGACCTTGTTTTACAACCATCTATATAATAGAACCATCAGTTAGGTGCAAACTAATTTAAAGTTCTCGTGTTATTAATCACCAAAAATAAGATACACTACTACTGAATTAACTATTTAGAGTCCTAATTTCTCTTGTATGTAATTACTCACTTGTACGGAATTAACTATCTAAAGTCCTAATTTCAAACAAAAGTTATTTTCTTAAGGGTTAGCCTACTCAATACTCATGGATTAGTTATAAACTACTATTGAAAATATAGATCTTACCTCTATACTTTAGCAGCAATAACAGCCAAATAGCTTTATATAAACACTAGAACATATAACTGAAAGGTTAGATTCATTTGTGAACAACCCCCTTAATTGTAAATACTAGTGAACTAATCCTAGCCCTTGATTATCAATACACATGTGTAAACACAAGTGTAAATCAATGGCCAAGATTTGATGATGAAAATATACTAGTGTATTTTACGATTTAATGATGTAAATCACTGGCCAGGAGTGTTTCCTGTTTACTCTAGAAACCTCACCCACAAGTGGAATAATATCAATTGTTTGTTTAGCTCTTAATGAGGCACTTAATAGTTCAGACCTCTTACTGGTTTAATACTTAATGGTTCAGACTGTTTGTTTCACGAACAGATGTCTGAATAGTTTAGACATTTGCCTCTGAATGGTTAAACATGATACTGAGTCTGAATGGTTAAGACCTCTAATCTGAATTAGTCAAGCATTTGCCTCTGAACGGTTAAGCATTATACTAGCTCTTAATGGTTCAGACATCTGACTGGTTCAGCACTTAATAGTTCAAACTTTTTACTTATTCAGCACTTAACCATTTAGAAGTTGTCAAACAGCCTCTAAGCCTCAATACATACTTGAATTAACCATAAATAAAAACCACAACTTTTAGTCAAAACACAGTCATCCATAGCAAAAGTTTGAACAAACATAACAAGTAAACAAAAATTTACTAGGTAAACCATAGACAAGAATATAAGTAAAAGGAAACATCCGAAAGCAAATAAAAAAAATTAAGCTGAAAAACTTGAATTTGCACCCTGTCAACAATTGTCACTTTAGATCCGAAAGCTCTATTTTTATTATTCAATGGAAACGGAAAAAAAAGTTTTCCTATTGGGGTACTTGTAAGCTATTGAAACCTAGTTCTTAAGTGGTGGCAACATATCTAACTTGTTTGACATAGCAAAGCTCTTATAAACACATTAATCACAAAACACACACCCATGTGATTTGGATGCACATTGCCGTGCAATATGAAAAAGTACACCACACTTCGGTGGGCTCAACACACGACTATGCAACACAAGTTTACGTGCACATGTACTTCTTAGTCAAAATTCTCTTCAAAGTTTACAAAGGATCACACGATAATGTACATGAGTTTATGTTCTACGTACTTTCTTCTTTGGCATTATTATCCCAATTAAGTCTTGTGTGTATCCTTTCTATAACATTATTATTTAGGGAATGATTATTCTACAAGAGTGTTACGTCGTATGAAGTGTAGGAGAGATTCAAATACAAGAGTATTTTAGGAAAATCCAATATTATTGATTCATAAACTCACACCCATGATTTTCAAATGACTGTAACTTATTCACACGATGATATATATATATATATATACACACACACACAAACGGGAACCGGAGACGATTTGAAGTGTGAAAACGGTGAGAACGGATCATGGCCCCACACGTGGTAAGGGGGCGCTAAATTATATGCGGGGCACGATGGTCATTCTACAATTTCCGTCTAATAAAAGGCGTTTTCAATTCGTTTCAAACAAAATTCCAAAAATTTCTTACCTCCTCCCCAAGCTTTCGAGATATATGGTGTTTAACATGGATTCTGATCTACAAAGTAATATTTGAAGATGCCGTTTTATTTTATTAATGTTGTTCATCATATATTCAATTTTTGTCGTTTATATTATTAATTCGTAAACAATAGTTGTTACTATTAGTTTGACGTTTTTATTAACACGTGTTTAGGATTATTGTATTTTCTGTACAACTTCATATTCAACTAATGGCATTTTCATTATTAATCTCAATTGTTTTTGTTTGGGGATCCAATGTGTTTTAGTTTTGTTCTACTACCAATGGCGTTTTAGATCTCTAAACATTATTTTTTACGTACATATGATTAGTTGTAGATAGAAAGTAGATACTGGTGTTAATTTGCAAAAGTTAATTTCTATTATTCGTTGATTATTCTTCTTATGGAGTTTTGACTAATATGTATTTAATATTATGTCTACAACCTCATATTGATTATTATTCAATCAATGGCATTTTAATTATGACGTTTTCATTAGACTTATTTGTGTATTAATTGAATGTCGTTTTTATCGATAATGTTTTGTTCAGACGAGGGTGTTTCTTCGAGAACTGGTTTTCCATGTATCATTCCTGACGTAAGTGAAGAGATAAAGCCAAAAATAGACATGATATTCCCAAGCCTTGATGATTGTTATTCAATGTATGTTATGTATGCGAAGGCTTGTGGTTTTTCTGTTAGGAAAGGGACGGTAAAGGTAAACGCCAAAGAAGAAACACATATTAAGTATTACATGTGTTCGAGAGCTGGGTGTATAAGGACACGACGGTTGAAGAAACGTTGGACCCTAATCAAAAGGAAAGGAATGTGCGATCCAATTTTTCCAAAAGGACTGATTGTGGAGCACAATTATGTGTAATATTTGATTCTGGACCATGGAAGGTCTATAAGTTTGTTGAGCAACACAACCATGTTCTTGTTGTACAGCCTGATATGCATTTTCTGCCGTCTGAACGACACCTTACTCGGCTCTAGAAGCATGTTATACATAGCATGTCTAAGTTGAATTTGGGACCAATTAAGGCGTTTAATGTTATGAAGACTTGTTTTGCTAGTTTTGAAGACGTGGGTGCAAGTAAAGTTGATTTTAAGAACTACAAAAGGAAAATTAACTTGTTTATAGGGGAATATGATGCTGAGATGGTTGTGAGACATTTGCATGAAAAAAACACTCCCAGCCTAATTTCTTGTACGATTACTTCACAGACGATGATAATCGTTTGAATGGACTTTTTTGGTCTAATGATCAATGCAAATGTAATTACCACGTGTTTGGTGATGTGATTTCGTTTGACGCCATGTATCGTTCCAACAAGTAATATTAACTATTTCATTTATTTTTTTCTGTTTGTGTTTGGCGTTTTTTAATGATAGAATTCAATGGCGTTTTGTACCAGTTTATTCATCAATGGGGTTTTTATACACGGATACTCTATGGTCTTTGTACCATTCACTGATATAGACAATCACCATTGTAATGTTACATTTGATGATGCATTATTGGCGTCAGAGACGGCTGATACGTATATATGGTTGTTGAGAGTTTTTCTAAAAGATGTTGGTTCTCAACCAAAAGTTGTTGTCACTGATCAGGATCCAGTAATGAAGAAGGCTATTTCTGTTGTATTTGTTCAAACGAGGCATCGGTTATGCATGTGGCACGTGATGCATAAACTGTCTCTAAAGGTTGATTTTATTATTCTCATGTATTTGCCGTTTTAAGATATATGGTGTTCTATGTTAAGTGTATTATATTTTTAGTTATTTATTCGTAAGGTATTTTATTTTCATGGCGTTTTCGTGTTTTTATGTAGGTTGGTGTTAGGCTATGCAATTCAACAAATTTAGGTAATAAAGATGGCACGTTCCATCATTACGTTACTGTTTGTTCAGCTTTATCTGTTAAATCTGCAAGCCATCAGTCCCTTCATTAACTGTTGGCGTTTTGTATGTATGGCGTTTTAGACCTTCACAATTTTAACTAATAATATGTGATGAGATGTAATTATCTAAAGATGGCACGTCCCATCATTATTTTACGGTTTGTTCAGCTTTATCTGTTAAATCTGCAAGCCATCAGTCCCTTCATTAATCTTTGGCGTTTCGTATGTATGGTGTTTTAGATTAAAAAGTTGGGAAAATACATTTTAACTAATATGGCGTTTGAAACAAAACATGGCATTTTGATACATATTAGACTTGCTCAATTTAGTTAATATTCTCTTGCATTTTGTTTTATACAATTATGTAATTTTTGTATAAAATATGTGATAAGAGGTAATTATTATAGTTATTCAGTGTGGATTTTGGCGTTTTAATTCTAAGTAGTGAAATAAATTATTTTCATTAAAAACCATTGAGAATGACATTCTACAAAAAAAAAACTAAAACCCCTCGTCAGGAGGGATCTGGTCTGAGAAGTATACATCGCTCCCCTCGTCCCCTCGTCTTCTTCTTCCGATTCTTCATCAAAATTCTCATCCAGATCTTCATTGTCATCATTTTCTTCATCTTGAAGATTTTGACACCTCCACATGAACATGTCAATCAACAACGCCAATTTTATGGTCATGTCTGGGTTCAAACATGTTGCGTTGCATAACTCCTGTAGGAAGACAAGTCTCTATCGGTCATGATGTTTTCAATCGTGTAGGTCTCCTGCTCCTCGTTGTCCCATATAATACTTACTAAGTCTGAGTTTTCATCATAACGCCATGATTGGATGATGGATTCGTAATTTGCTTTGCAGGGTACAGACCGAATTTTCTTGTTAATCTTCTTATAACTGTCTATGTTTTGTCACAGAGGTTTTCAAGAGGAATGCCAAGTGTTAGGATCCCCCTTTGAACTTCTTCGTCCAAGTTCAGTATGACTCTAGCGGTTTTTACAAACACTCTTCTTCTATTGTCAAAGAGGATTACGAATTTATTGATTCTAGTGTTGAATTTCCAAGAAACAATGTTTGCCATTTGTTCCTTTTTTTGACGTTTTGGTAAAAATGGTGTTTTCTTGTTATGATCAATGGAAGTGATGTTAACATCGTTTTATATAATGTTGTGCTTGGCGTGTAGTTTAGGCGGGAATTTTTTTATAATAAATGATAGTAATAAATATTCAGTTAATATTTGTTACGCGTTTTTCTCTTTAACAATGTAACGCCATTAATTATCAATGGCGTTTTATAAAAATGACGTTTTATACATGAGTCTGGCGTTTTATGAATGAGTTTGGCATTTTATGTTAGCGAAGTTAAAAGACCCTTTTACCCTTAATGAAGGGCGCCAACATAATAAAGTTGAGGTTATTACAAAAACGCCACTGTGTCAATCTAAAGCATTGATTGTTTTGATCGAACGACACCGTTTTTACACTTATAGGCGTTTTCTCTAAATCCTGCCCCTATATATATATATATATATATATGTGTATGTATGTATATGTATATATATGTATGTATGTATGTATGTATGTATGTATAGGGAAATTATATGAAGAAAACCCATATTAGTTAAGAAAACTAAGAAATCCAAATGAATGGACCTCCTTTTGCCATGTGCTACACCTTTTTGCAGACGTGTTACGTGTAACAACCCGAGGCTACCATGTGTTACATAACAGCTTTTACTTTTTTCAGAAAACGCTGAAAGTCTGCAAAAGCTGTTACACGTAACACGTGGCAGTCTCTGATTGTTACACGTAACACAGTCTGCAAAAAGGTGTAAGACGTGGAAAAATGAGGTCCATTCATTTGGGTTTCTTAGTTTTCTTAACTAATATGGGTTTTCTTTCTATCCATCCCGTATATATATATATATATACGCACACACACACTAGCTATCACCCGGGAACTTCCCGGGCTAGGAAAATTTAATTTACAATAAACAAAAGTATATAAATAATACTTTGAACCTCTAAAGTATCATCTTTCCCTTCTCCACCACAAATTTTTAGTTCGGTTTCATAAGTATCCCAACTTTGCCTCGATATGTCTTCAAACTTTCATGTAAAGCTAATTCCTTTTTAATATATAATGAGATCTCTGTATAAGAATGTTTTCGAAACCCATAAGTGTTTAAATAAATAAGAGTAAATGTCAAAATGGTCCATGAGTTTAAGCCACTTTTGCTATTTCAATCCAAAAAATAAACTTTTTGTATATGGGTCACCGAGGTTTCATTTTTGCTGGTATTTTCATCTAATTGGTAAATTATGTTAGAATTTTCAGTTAAAAAGTAATCATCATTTTATGCCATAATATATTTTAATCAGATGAGGAAAACGACAAAAAAGATGACCAGTTAACATAAAAGTTCTAAGCTAGTTTGCCAATCGGATGAAAATGGCAACAAAAATGAAACATTAGGACTGAGATACAAAAAGTTTCATTTTTTAACTGGAGTGACAAAAGTGACCTAAACTTAAGGATGATTTTAGCATTTTACTCAATAAATAAATTAAAACTTCGGTATCGATACTATGCTACTATGTGGTACCAATGGCAGACCTAGGATTTTAATCATAAATCTATAATAAACCAAATACAAATAAGGTGACATATTATATACTATATAAATCAACGAAAAAGTAAGATACAATTAAAAATACGCAGTGTGATAAAAACTATAAAATTCTACCATCTATACAAAAATTTAGAATATTAAATGCATCGAAGCAAATTACAATGATAGTTTTCTAGAGTATACATATAGTTAAGTATCAGAATCACACACATGGAACCAGAAAGCTATTGTGGTTCACTCTTTTACATCACACCCATGGCACCATAAAACTTGATAACATAGCTCAAAAGCGAAAAAAATGCCCTACATCTGGAATCACCTGGGGTTTGGATGTCTTAGTCAACTATTAGGGGGAGGGGCGCTCCACCAGTGATGATTTTCCATCACTCGTAACATCCAATCATGTTCCGCCACGTCATAGAGCTTGGTTCCATCACTAGTGATGGATTTCAGTGGAAATGTCCATCCCTCACCACACGCTCATCTCCATCATCGAACATGTGCAGCACCTTCAATTCTTCATGCATGATCATGGCAACGCGTTATCCAGTTCACGCGTTATAAAAGAGGGTGGCGGCGCTGTTCCACGCATGGTCACCGGCCACCATGCTCCATAACATATATGCCTAGGGTCCCCTTATTCTCAATTGGCATGCCATGCCAGCATAAACAAACGGGCGACAAAAATAAAACTTAAGGTTAAACGTCATAGATAAAAGTCTAAATGACCAAGGTCGAACAACTACGAAAAGACTTCACATACTGACATTTGCTTCCGAATCTATTATCAATTATCTACCATTATCTCTTGGGATTAGCCAAGATAGTTATTTTAGTACGAAGCCAGGTAACGGCCTATTGGGTTAAACGGGTAACTTTTTGATACGTATCAAAATTTTCTCGTGAGATAAGACAAACCCTTGAAACTGTTGTCTAATTTTTTTAATGACATTGCTAATAAATTTATTAAGAGTACATAACTTTACCATTAGCAATTGACCTCTTGAAAAACCCAAAGAAACATTCAACCACGTTGTTAGTCACCTGCATTCGAGTAAAGATTCAGAATTGCAATCATTAGTGGAGGAATGAACCATCTAAATAGTATAAACTTCATCTCTCTCTTACATATATCAGCCTATGAGAATTTCCAGGAGTTGGATTTTATGTTAAAACGTGTGTACTATCTGGTAGAATGTAAGCTGCTACATGAAAAAGATATTATGACCTGTATAATAAAATTTACTCCGTCAATTAGGTCATACGACCCATATTGCAAAAGATACTTAGGCCACATTGCTAGTTTGGATCAGCAAAAAAAACTCTATTTTGCTTGTCAAATCATTTCTTGGTTTCTTAACAAATCATTCGGATCTACAAAACTCAGTTGTATGGACTCCTGCAACGACACAGGTTGCCTCAATTTATTTTGTTGTAGATGTGTATGTTATAAATTCCCAGGTATTACACTTGTTAGTGATACCTCAAGTAGTTAACTACAGATTCAGTTTGTTTATTAGTTGTGCTTTGTGTTTTATCTCCAACGGGTTAAATAAATAAAAAACAACTAAAGGAAGGAATGTCACCTCTAGTTTGTAGTTAGGACATTCATTTTTCATTATTTCTAAAAAGACCCTATCAACTTTTAATTACACGATAAGCTTAGAAGTTGTTGAAATAGCAATCCCAAAACACCCCAAATGAAACGGGAATTTTGACTTACTAAATGAGAACAGGGATTGGAGAAACATTCGGACGAAGTGAAGACCTTCAATATTATACGCTTTCCATCATACTCTACAACTTGGCTCCGCTCATCATACGCTTTCTTAACCAATGTATCCACATATACCAACAGAAAAAAAAAAAGTATGGGAAATGTGTCCCATAGTTTTTTTAAATTAGTATTAATAGATTTTCTTTTGAAGTGACAGTTTTAAAACTTGTTAGAAATACTATCACTAGAGTTCTAACAATGTAGAGTCCAAGGCCAATTCCACCAGGCCAAAAGTTACTGAAAAAATAAAAAATTATATACAAACAAAATATACCCATCCTTTAATATGGTCTTATAAAGAAGATTAAGTGGGTACCATTGCTTACAGTCTAATCGTTGACGAACCAGCTTGTTCAAAGCTTCAAATACTGACTCCCATTTACTTGGGTCGATTCCTATACAACAAAATGATAGAAACATAGAGAATTGTAATCGTCTTTGGTAATAATAGTAAAAAATGTATATTTTGTTCTTTCATTAAAAATTATATATTTTGTTCTTTCATTAAAAATTAGTTTTAATATCACATCTTGTATCATCATGTAAGGACCTAACACGTTTTAACCAAATGACGCAGCGGAAATACGAACTTAAAAATTCCTTTCATTATAACCATTCTAACATACTTAGAAACACAATAAATCACTCTTTTACATTAAATACATTAATCCTTTCTATAAGTTCAATAAATCCTGACGTACGTATATTAAATTACGTGACCACACAACACTCGTAAATCCGTGACTTAACTCGATCTTCAACCGCTTACACTCCATGATGAAAATCCATAATTCTGTACAACCTGCAGACACCACATACAATCACATTGTTAGTAATCGGTGACACATACATACGTTTTTAAACATGCATAATTAGGTGTTAGCATCTCATTCTTTCGCTTATGTTAATCCATCTGTCTATCCATTCGAACACCATCGTTGGATTTCAGTGTCAAACCTCCTACTTCCATTATTAATATACATGCACTTCCATTTCATTCTCAATAGAAAACGGTTAGCATCTTTAGATTTCATTCATATGAATAAGTCCATGTATACGCAAATACAAGTCTCACCCTTTCGTGCATATAATTGAATTCTAATTCATGCGTACATACCTTTCTATTCGTACACATACTTACAATTTACATCTTACACAATATTACATGCAAGTCCTAAACACACACGTCTATACATGTAAATCACATACACATATTTCCATACTTACGCATTCATAGTCATACTCACCTACGAGTTCCAATTACTTACATACAAGCAAATCCATATGTACATGTATAACTACTTATTTCATCCTTATGCATACCCACAAGCAAATTACCTTCTTACCCATACTTCATAGAAACTCTTTGTTAAGTTTAGGTTGTATTCGGAAGTCTAATAACGGGTTCCATACTCACCCATACCTCACGTAACTATTTGGTAAGGTTAGGGTGCATGTCGGGGGTCTTACGGGGCTTAGGAATGGGTTTACTGGGCCTAGGAATCGAAGGAACGAAGAAACGGGCTTAACTGCGTCGAGGGGGTGTAGACAGCAACATAAGGCGTCGGCCAAAACCCACCAGCGTCGGCGACGCCGCTCTGCAGACCTGCTGTCCTTTTTTGCTTATTTTCACCGTTTCGACCCCCGTTCGTATACCCTAAACGTCCCAAAACATAAAACAACATTTTTCCAAGCCCCCAAATCATTCTAACACTAACACTAACACCTATTCCCCAACATCCAATCTCCACACCTTGACACACTACTTTCTATCTTTTGACCCGTTTGGTTTCTATTCAAAGTTCAATACATTCGAGAACCGTATCCGATGGAGCTTCGCCGTCTCTGTGCCAAAATCTCTCCAAGTTACAAATGAAATAACCAAGGCACCTATTTATAGGGTTAGAAGTTCGCTGGTGAGAGTATATGTTCGGGCGAACTTGACTTCTCAATTCCAATCTCAAGCGAACTTGGCCCATTTCTCACATTAATACGCCTCGTTTCTAACAGATTAAGCCCTATTCACTCAGACTCAATACATAATGACGTAGACAACAAACATATGCAGCGATGAAATCAATCCCTAGAGAGTTAGATAAAACTTTCTGCAACCTGGTGAATCTTCTATCGTTTAGTGCTTGGATTGACTTTAGATCTGCAATCTCTGTTTGAAGCTTTTCATTTGCATCTTGCAAACTCTCGATCAATGCCTTGAAATATTCTCGTCCATTCTCTAATACTTTCACTTTGTCGTCTAACATCTCTTTCTCTACAGAGCTTTGATTCATTTTCTTTACTAACTCTGCTTTTTCTTCTTCATTCTTGGCAACTTTCTCTTCCAAGATTTTCACACGCTTCTCTAAAAGTTCAACATTAGTCTCTGGAAAGAAATCATTTAGATCTTGCAGACTAATTGGATCACTATGCATATCACCAAATATTTTAGGCCCTGAAGATTTTGGTGTTGACTTTGGAGTAGCAGCCTTTGGTGTAGATTTCCTTGGAGTAGAACTTTCAAGATTTGAAGTCGTTGGAGCAACAGGTGATTGAATAACAGGTACTTCCACAAAACCAGACACAGGAGGTTCTTGTGTAGCTCCTGGCCTTTCAGCTTCCGATGAAACTATCACAGGAGGTTCTTGTGTGACTCCTGGACGTTCAGCTTCACTTGTATCAACAACAGGAGGTTCTTGTGTAGGAGGTTCTTGTGTAACTCCTTTCTCCTGTGTGCCAGAAGGTTCTTGTGTAACTTCTGCGCTTCTCACCGTTCCTTTGTATCTTTTGCTGACTGCCTTTTGGGCTTTCTTTGATTTCCTCTTGCCTTTTGTCTGAGGAGACCCCGTAGTCTTTATCGACGAAACAGTTGCAGACTTTACATGTTTAGTTTTTTTCTTTGGTCTTTCCTTATCAGATACATTCTCAAGATTTGGATCGAAATCAGCATCCATTTCCTTTTCTTTTTCAGCTACAATTTCTGTTGTTGTCTTTTCAGGTTCTTTCACCTGTTCTTTGTCAGAATCATCATCTTGTTCAGAAGTTGATGAAATTACATCTTCCTGAGTCGTCTTAACAGTTTCCTGACTCTCAACAACTACCGCAGCGCTCGAACCTGCTTCAGTTTGAATGTTTTTTGGTTCATCTTCGTCAATGAGCATCGTTTCAACCTTTTTAGCTGCTCGTTTCTTCTTAGGCTTATCAGCTTCTGCCTTTAAGAACCACTCACTTCTAGCTTTCGGCTTGAAGTCTTTGAACCATTCCTTCTCAACGTTAAGTTCTTTCTCATCATTGCTACCGTCTTTCCTCCATTTGTTGTCAGACGGCGAAACATAATTTGGATCTTTAATAGCCCCGAAAACTGGCTTTGCAACAGGAGCTGATGCTTGTTTCTGAAACTTGATTAGCTTCTTCACAGTCGTTTTATCAAGGTGAACTAGATAAAGCACACCATTTAGATCGCGTGCTATATTTGTGAACTTCTCATCTGTCAGCATTTGCACGAATCTCAGATATAGACATAACCTCAAATCCTCCATATTGTTTGACATGTGTGTAAATACAAGCTTTGAAAAGTTGAACGGCTTTTTCAGAATCAATGTTGTTGCCATATAGGCCAAATAATATTGCACGTCGTCTAATCCTGCCTTGCGATGACTAAATGTGTGAATAATAACGTGCATAAGGAGTTTGTAGGGATTTGGCATTTCCCCTTTCTTCAACGTCGGCTTGTTCACGCTTCCCTTATAGCCCATATGAAAGAAACAACCTCTAACCATTTCCTCGTCGAGGAATATTGGATCATCTTCATTGTTGTTGAATTGCAGAATCCGTCGAATATCATCTTCTGTCACAGAAATCTTCTTAACTTCATTTCCAACTTGCACTGATGAATTAATCGTCTTCTGATCATCACTTAAACTCGTGTTCATCCAGAAATGAAACGTATGAGATCTATATGACATTGTGCGTTCCGTGATAGCTCCGTGAATAGGGCTTTCCTCCAAAAACTTTAAGATACTGTCGTATTCCTTTAAAGATGGACAGATCGTCTTGTCAAGCGTAATACACGTGTTATGAGTCTTAGAAAACTCTATCGAGATTGCACGTGCTGGAGCTTGAGCCTGAAAAACAATGCAAAACAATTAGCATGCTTATCGAGAAAAATCACAAAATTTTTCTAACAATTTTATCAAGTTCGGGCGAACTTGATATGTGTTAAACATTTTGTTTTGTTCAAGTTCGCCCGAACATGCCTTAACAACATGTTCTTTATACAAGTATAAGTTCGGGCGAACTCATACTCTAAACACTAATCAGATTTCCAAAAACCCAAGTTCGGGCGAACATGCATTAAGTTCTCTTTATTTAGTTTTGTTAACAAGTCCGGTCGAACTTGGTAACAAGTTCGGCCGAACTTGTCATCTCTTTCAATACCAAACCTGATCAACACAACAACGACCATTTCAATCAAATTAAACAAGTTTTCAAGGTCGATTTACTTTGTTTATTTCAATTTTAAGATTAATTCGTTCATGAAACTCTTAAGTCTATCAGATTTTAAAGTTTCAGATCCATTAGGTTCGATTATGGTTCATTTCACGGTTCAAACAACGATCTTATACCTCAGCCATTGTAGATGGTGTGCAAATCACCAAGAACAATCAAATTTAGGCAACATAACGTTATGATTTTGCCAATTTCACTCAAATTCTCTCAGAGTTCTTAAGTTCGCTTCAGATGATTTGTTTGCTGTTGAATGAGTTTGGCCAAACTTGAATGGTATTTACACCATGTCAAGTTCGGGCAAACTTGCTAAGCCCAACTTGAAGGGCCCAACAGAAGTCCGGGCGAACTTAGTAGATAACGATAAGCAGCAATCTGCAAGTTCGGTCGAACTTGCTTAGATGTTAAAGAAGATTTTGTTTAGCAAGTTCGGCCGAACTTGCCAAACCCTAAATTCAAAGTTTTTCAAAATTTTCATTTTAACCCCTGAACTTTCCAACCTTTTACCAGTTATGAAAATCCACTCAGTTGACCAAGTCCAAGTTAATGACCTTGGTTAACCGATTTGTTTGCCGAGTCCAAGTTAATGACCCCGGTTTGACCCGTTACGAACAAACTGTTGATATTTTCAAAATCAAAGTTTCAAATTAATGAACTTTTTATCGTTTTGACTTTTCAGATTTTACAGATTAGCTCCCAGCTCGTTGTCAATGAGATTCCCACCAGTTCTAGTATCTTACCAGACTTCGAAGACCCGTTCTCCAACATTGGTTTGCTGAAAACAATGTAGAAATAAAATCTTTTTGAATTTTTGTAAGTTTATGCTAAAACGCACTGAAAATATTTTTGGTTTTAATTTGTAAAGCTGATAAACTATGCACAGAACAAAGTAAAGCTGATAAACTATGCACAGAACAAAGTAAACTATGTACAAACATATTTACATACATATTTTTGTGAATTCGTGTCTAAAGGATCATATCAGTTAATTGAGACATGTCACCAGTACCGTTGACCTTTAGATGATTTTAAGCTTTAAACTTGTTTACCTAGGTTGTCGATATGTTTGTCAATTTAAGCTTTAGCACGTTTCTCAACTTTTTCAAGATATGTTAAAGTAAGATTTATGAAACTTGACTTATCTGCGGTTCCCACTTCTTGAATATACTCCCGTATCAAGATTCCCTAGATTTCATCTTACAGGTAAATATAACGTAATTGATATCTGTATCAGGGTAATGCGAGACCTTGAGAGCTCAGGTTAGTACTACCGTACAGACAAAGAGATGAAGGCTCGTCTTTAAGGTGTGTTCCACTTAAGGAAACTTTTTAGCACTGCAAATGATTAGATCTTTGGATTCTTTTCGATATTGCATGCAGTTTGGGGATTTTTGGCGAAAGTATTATAGAAGTTCTAGGCCATTGCTTCCACAAAATCAGAAGAACTTGTATAATACCCCAGATATCAACTATCTATAAAGACCTCATATCTCAGAATCAGGCAATCTCTCAAACGAAATTTCGGAGTACTAAGTCCATATATCCAAGATGTGTTAATCCACAAGAATAAGCAGTTACTAAATTTAGTTTATATCTCGAAAACAGTTTACTGAACGTGTTAAGCCTATCGACACATCCACAGTAAGACTCATTTATTACTTTTAAACTTTCCATTTCTTTAGCATACTGTGATAGTCCACTGATGTACTATCATTTCCTTTTTGTGACTCCGAATTCTTTTTGTCTTTTTCAATGTTTTTGTACTTTTTGAATTTTTTCAGTTTTTTATATGTTTTTGTATTTTCCCAAATATTTCTCCCCCTAAAATCAACAACATATTTCTGGATTTTAGATTTTTAAGAAATACTAAACTAGAAAGATATTTACAAACCATACAAACTAATGCGGATTACGTGAATTCGTCATCCGATCCGTATTCAACCTCAGCTTCCGCACCTGTAAGCAAATTTTTAATACCGTTAAGCCGCATTAGATATTTAAATCTTATTAATGGAAATGCTTTGGTAAAAAAATCAGCCCTTTGTTCGTCGGTGTGGATTTTTTCTATTCGAACCAATTTCTTTTCGTAACAATCACGAATGAAATGATATCGAATTTCAATGTGTTTTGTACGTGAGTGATGAACCGTATTTTTAGTTATATCGATGGCTGCTTTGTTATCTACAAATAAAGGCGTGTCAAGAAACTGCAGACCATAACCCCTCATCTGTTGCTGAATCCAGAGGATTTGAGAGCAACAGCTGGAAGCAGAAATGTATTCCGCTTCACAGGTTGAGAAAGAGACCGTGGTTTGTTTCTTACACTGCCACGTTACCAAACGTGTGCCAAAGAACTGGCATCCCGCAGTTGTAGATTTCGAGTTCAGTTTGTCCACTCCAAAGTCTGAGTCAGCGTATCCAATGAGATCAAAATTGTCGTTCTTGGGGTACCACGGGCCGGTGCTTGGGTAACCTTTCAAGTAATGGAAGATTCGCTTGACTATCTGCAAGTGTGACATTCGAGGACTTGACGGATATCTCGCACATAAGCAAGTAGGATACATGATGTCTGGGCGTGATGCCGTTAGATACATCAATGAACCTATCATCGATCGATACAGTGTTTCATCAACTTTCGTTCCCGTCTTGTCTACGCAAATCCCATGGTTCAGTGCCAGCGGTGTCGAAAGCGGCTTCGAAGAATCCATTTCAAACTTTTTGAGAATGTCGTGCACATACTTAGTATGATGAATGAATATCCCGTCCGGAAGCTGATCCACTTGAAGACCTAAGAAGAACTTCATTTCGCCCATCGAGGACATCTCAAATTTCTTCTTCATGATCTTTTCGAACTCTTTGCACAGACTATCATCCGTAGAACCGAAAATGATGTCGTCCACATAGATTTGTACTATTATCAGATGCGATCCAACTTCTCTGGTAAACAAAGTGCTGTCCACTGTGTCTCGTGTAAAACCATCTCCTACGAGATGTTGCGATAATGTCTCATACCAAGCTCTCGGGGCTTGATGTAAACCGTACAAGGCTTTATCTAGGAGATATGCTTTGTTCTTGTTCAGTGGATCGACAAACCCCGGTGGTTGGCCTACATACACTTGTTCACGAAGTTTACCGTAGAGAAATGCAGATTTTACATCCAACTGGTACACTTTAAATCCTTTCCAAGCTGCGAACGCTAGGAAAATGCGGATAGATTCTAATCGGGCAACCGGTGTGTATACTTCCGTGTAATCTATACCTTCCTGCTGGTGGAATCCCTTGACAACCAGCCGAGCTTTGTTTCTTACTATAAACCCCCCGATCATCTCTTTTACACTTGAAGACCCACTTTGTATCAATAGCTTTCTGCTTCGGTGGCAAGTCTACAAGCTTCCAAAAACCCAACTTCTCGAACTGTAAAAGTTCATCTTGCATTGCTATCACCCAATTCTCGTCTGCCAGAGCCTCATTAACTGTCTTTGGCTCTATTTGAGAAATGAAACATGAGTAGTAGCAGTAATTCTGAGTCGGTGCAACTCGGGTGTAGAAACAACTAAGTGCTTTGTTGATTTGGTTTCGTGTACGCACACCAGTTTGTAGTTCTCCTATAATATTCGTCGAAGGATGGTACGAATATGATCGCGACATTTCTTCTGTTGGAACATCAACTGAGCTTTGCTGATTTGAAACAATCAGATCACTGTTCACATCAACATTAGGAGTACTTGTTGAAGCTTCGTTCTGATTTCTCGGACTAGCAGATTGATTTAAAAGGTTAGAAATCTGCTAAACTTCTTTATCTGATGAAGTTTCATCATTAGCATCAAATGTCGGTGCTTCATCTGAATCAGAATTTTGATTCTGAGTCGTACTGGGCACTGTTTTGTTTTCTGGTTCATTAGAAGCATTCACTAGAGGTGTAGCAGGTGTTACTTCTGTTTCAGAAGTATTTTACAACTGGAATACTACTGCTATTGCTTGGACCTGCTCCGGAAAATGAAAAATCCAACGTGGGTTGATTAACCACAATTGGTCTAATAATTTGTTCTTGATTCGTTGACTGGTGAAGATAGTATAACACTGCAACTTCTTCGTCAGACGGTTCTTCTGGCAAGTCGAATGACTTCCAAAGGTCTTGATAGTTAAACAGCCACGCGTCACCTCTCCTTTGAATAGGATTCGTATAGTTGAAATAATCCACGTGCTGTGCTTCAATAACCTTTCTCAACGAAGGAATATATACTCTTCTTAACGGACTCGCATATCCGACAAAGAAACCTTCCAGAGATTTAGCCCCGAATTTGCCATCTTGGTCTATTACGGTACATGGCGCACCGAATGGTTCTAAGAATTTCAAATTTGGCTTTCGTCGGTTTATCATCTCAAAACATGTTCTCTTTGTTGGTTTGATAGTGAGAACTTTGTTTAGCGTGTAGCAAGCCGCAGAAACCGCTTCACTCCAGAAACTGATTGGAAGTTTAGAATCTGCAAGCATGGTTCTCGCAGTTTCAATCAAAGTTCTGTTTTTCCGTTCAGCTACTCCGTTTTGCTGTGGAGTATAGGGAGCACTAACTCGTGCAGAATCCCTTTTGCGTTGTAGAATTCCTTCATTTTGTTATTCTTAAACTCTGTGTCGTTGTCACTTCTAATGTGTCTGACCGGCAGATGATAAAAATTCTCGAGTTTCTTGAATAGAATAACCAAGTTCTCAAACGTTTCGTCTTTTGATTCCTGAAAGAATACCCACGAATATCTCGAATAGTCATCTGTCAAGACCAAGCAATATAAGTCTCCTGAGATGCTTCGAACATTTACAGGACCAAATAAATCCATGTGGAGACGTTCTAATGGCAACTTGATTGAGTTTAGAATTTTCTTCGGATGAGATTTCTTGATCTGCTTTCTCTTTTTACATTCTAAGCAGTGATCAGACATATGAAAGCTCCGAAGATTTACACCGTCTACAAGATCATTATGAACCAAGTAATTCATTTTTCACTAATGAATATGCCCCATCTTACGATGCCAAAGAATAGAATCCTTTTCAGTAGCCTTTGTCACAAAACATTGTGATGATTTTGATGAAGTGGTAGCGACGCCCATATCAAGAACATATAAATAATTCTCACGTGGTGCTCGCATCAGAATCCACTCCTCTGGTATTTTGAATCCTGACTTCAAGATAATACACTCTTTGTCATTGAAATGCACCGTGAACTTCTTGTCACAAATCTGCGATATGCTCAGAAGATTATTTTCCAACTCTGCAATATAATTCATGCGATCGAATGAAACGACGCCATTGGAGAGTTTTCCTTCGGCGACTATCCTTCCACCCTGGTTACCCGCAAATCCATCATATCCACCATTGATAGCTTTTATGTCGAATAGCAACGCTTTCATTCCCGTCATATGCCTGGACGCTCTACTATCCAAAATCCACTTAGAAAGTACGGATCTCTGGAGCCCCTGCACATTTCAACAATCTATTTAAAAAGCGAGACCCAAGCCTTTTTGGTCTTGGGTTGAATTGGATAACCATCGTCAAAATCAAACTCACACTCATCAGCATAATCGAATCCACACTCATCTGCGTAATCAAATTCATATTCATCATCTGGATTTTCTATGATGTTTATGTTTGAAAACTTTACTGTCTTTTTATCTTTTGAATTGTTACCACTTGTAGTTTTAACATTTTCAGATGTGGTTTCAATTATGCTTTCAGATTTTGATTCTTTCATGCTATCACTAGTCTTAACAAGCTCAGACTTAGTGATCTTAGATGTTGTTGACCGTTTCTTTGCAATCCAGGCTTGAGATTTTATGTTAGCATTCTTGATGTAAAAATTGTTTTCATTAGCCTTTGAAGTTTCACCTTTTTCAAAAATTGAATTTTCAAACTTAGGTTTGACTTCAGCTTTTGATTCATTTCTTTCAAAATCTTTACAGGTTTTTCAAACACTGGTTGCTTTGGTTTCACAACATTTGAACTTTCTTTCCTTCGAAGATAAGCCGACTTTGATTTCGGACAGTAACGTGCAATATGACCAATTTCGTTGCACTTGAAACAAGTCCGAGAATCATGTGGATGTTGTAACATCCGTCAAAAACGGATTTACCAAACCCGCTCCGTTTATCAACCGAACAGTCAGTCAAAATTTTCGTTGCGAATTAAATGCCCAAAATATTTTTAAACGATCCGTAATCAATTATTATACGCGAACATATATTTAGTTTTTGAAAAACTGTCAAAAATCGCAAAATAAAAATGAATTGTTTCAGCCGGGTTTCGAACCCGGGTCTGTACCGAGTCACCCAGTGACTTAACTCTCACACACAAACCACTGCGCCAACTGCTTTGTTTGTTATGTATTTCAAACATTTAATTGATATAATAACTTTACAAATTCAAAACCGGCGCCCAATCGTTTCAGTCGTCGGAATCCCGGAATTTCCGCGAATCTTAACTACAATTTACGTTATAACGTAAACCTTTAATCACATATCGGTTATAACCGATGTTTGAAGTCCGCGGCACTTTTTAAAACCGCCGGAAAACTTAAATTGATGAATACAGTTCAAAATCAGACCAAATACATTTCGATTATTCCCTATAAATTCAACCACAATCGTCTGCAAACTTTTTCGCTAAAAATCACATCTTTTCACGGCGTAATTTCTCTCGCCGGAATAAACCTGTTCGTCGCCGGAAAACCGGTTTCCCCATTGCCGAGCTTTTCTGAACCTCTGAAGCTTATACCGGAGATACCCTTACCTTTTCCAAACTTTTCGGAGACTTGCTGCTGCAAGACACCTGACGCCGGAGTAGTTTTCTGTCGCCGGAGTTCTGCCGGAAAACAGAGGAAAACGAGTCGGTATACCTCACGCTTATTTTCCTTTCTTTTTACTTCTATCTTACCAGTAATTAACCTAAAACACTAATGAAACTGGAACAAAAGCTCGAACCAGTCAGACCCGATTTCTGGTTCAACATTGACGAAGAAGACGACGCACTTTCGTTAACATATAAGTATAATATAAATCAAGAAATTAATCGGGTTAGACACACAGTCCAGCGGTGGACTGTGTGCACATAAAACGCTAACGTCTCAAGTTCGAATCCCGGTTCACACACGTTGCCTTAATAAAAATCAAGTTTTTGTTTAACTGAACCGGAGTCGATACCGTTATATGTTAAGTATATTAATAACCGGAATAATAACCAAGTTAGACACACAGTCCAGCGGTGGACTGTGTGTTTGTTTATATCACAGGTCACGAGTTCGAGTCCGGTCTTCAAC
Source organism: Scalesia atractyloides (assembly GCA_947069175.1). NCBI lineage: Eukaryota > Viridiplantae > Streptophyta > Magnoliopsida > Asterales > Asteraceae > Scalesia > Scalesia atractyloides. Next base: position 26,692,113 of record CAMTDV010000005.1, read on the forward strand.
ACCGACTCGGACAATTATCTTTTCTTTTAAATAAGGCAGAAAAGGAAATATCTATTTTGTATTTAAGTATAATAAAAACCGAATATTATAACATGTTGAACACACAGTCCAGCGGTGGACTGTGTGTTAGATTAACCCACAGGTCCCGGGTTCGAGACCTGTGGTGTGCATGACCGTTTCATTTAAACAGTTTTTTAAAATAAATGATTTCCTGTTAATTCTAATTAATGTATATATGAAATTAAAATCGGATATATAACGGGTTAGACACGTAGCTCAGTTGGTAGAGCTGCGTGCACGCGTACGGGAGGTCTCGGGTTCGAGCCTCACCGAGCGCACAACAATATTCCGCAAACCGGTCAACGACCAGTCAAAGTCAACTGGTCAAGGTCAACTGTAGCAGAAAAAAATAAATATTTTTATTATTTTTATTTAATTATTTTAATTAAAAATCAATTATAAATACTTAAAAATAACATTTTTAAGATTAGAAAATAGCTTCAAACTCACAAAAATACACCCAACAATACTACTAAAATAGTTTAATAAAATCCGTTTACTCACCAAACCATAATGCGATTTATCTAGGTTAAATCTCACTCGTGGTTAAAACCACTTCGCGTGCATTCATCATCATCAACCGAACGCACCCACTGTGAGTGAATCTTACAATTCCCCTTTTTAAATTACACGTTTTGGGGTGTGTCATGTGTTATGAATTAATTAATTTATTTATTTAAACTTGTGCCATACCACATCATGACTTAATCTTAGATTGATTTATTGTTGTGATTTATTTATATTCCGTTTGTCAAATTACATGAAACTCATACATCAAGCCCATCAGTTCCTCGTGGGAAACGAGTAGAACATCGCGTGCTTCAATTCAAATTCATTATTGTTCATGTGTGTTTTCATTGAGTTTATATTGTTTGTAGTTGTGTTATTCATATTATCATGTTTATGCAATTCATTCATCAGGCCCCTCAGTTCCTCGTGAGAGACGAGTTGAGCATCGCGTGCCTTTAATTGTTCCATTATTGTTCATGAGTGTTTTCATTTAACATCTTATGATTATTGATCAAGTTACATCTAATTTTATTCATGTTTGGTTGTGCACATATTTCATAATCAATTTAAATAAATTGTTCAAATGTTTTCCATAGGATTCACTCGCCAACATTATGTTGATCCAAAAACCTTTTTACACATGATACAGGTGAACAGGTTGAAGCAAGGATAACATAGGATATGCCTTAGAAGAGAACAAAGGAGTTAGATTGTTAGTTAGATCATGTTGTATCACTATTGTAAACTTTCATTTAATTTGTATTAATGAATATGAAACATTTAATAAATGTCATGAGCTTTGATGATAACCCAATCATGCCCCGATCACCTTATCCGCTGCGGGTCGGGGTGTGACAGATTGGTATCAGAGCCATGACTATAGGGATATAGGATAGGTTATTAGACCCTTAGAGCCTATACTATAGTCTGCCTAAATTTTAAATTGATTAGGTGGTTACATACAAACTTGTGATATTTATTTGTTTCATATTTGTTTACATTTCAGTCAAACATACATGCTCATATACATGTTCATTATACATATATACATATTCATTATACATATATCGATGTTCATGTATTCAATTTATTTTCATATTCTCATTATCCAAAGATTTTATGCAATTTTCAATTCTCATCAAAGTAAGTTCTGCGACGGGCATGTAGTAACTGGAAGGGTACAAGTACCGGTAGTCGGAACGTCCTGTCTAGGCTGGCATTCGTATAAATCCAATATAACGCACCAGTTTGCCTACCTGGGGACCAACGATGAGAGTACGAAGGACCTATTAGGCCAAAGCATGCCACACCAAACGTCGTTCGAACTAACCCACTTTGAGGTGTCATCGTGTCTACACCTGGACACATTCCGAACATCACACGTTGTATACATATTTCTCGATTTTCACCGGGTTTTGTGTACGCAACCAGGCAGAAACCGTGCGAACCATATGAAAAACCGGTAATTCATGGGGGCCCACATGATTACATAAGGTAAAGTATGGCGGCATGACGGGCCTAACAGCGAGCAAAGCCAAAGACATCCTATGGATGTAGTATTTTTGTATAATTATTTTATGAATGTTCATTCTTGAATGCGACCCACGATCTCAAAAGCATCCAACTCATACTCTTGTCATGTATTCATTGTAGATGTCTTCTAACCTCGCCCGTAGGAAGATGAGAGCAGGAAAAGCCCGCGAACGCATGGCTACCTTAATCGCTCAACAAATGGCTGCTGTAATACCCAATATTGTAATCCAAGTTCAACAAGCACTTACCAATAATCCTGTCAACCAAGCAAACCAAAACATTTTCAACTCTTCCCCAAACACCACTAAATGCACCTACAAGCATTTCAAATCATGCGACCCTCCGAAATATAAAGGAACTGAAGGTGTCACCGCACTCCTCCATTGGTTTGAAGAAATGGAGAATACTTTTCTAAATTGCGATTGCCCTGATGATCGCAAAGTGCGTTATGCTACCGGTCGACTATATGGGATAGCACTTACTTGGTGGAATACAGAGAAGGCCAAACGAGGTGTTGAAGATGCTATGTCCTTAACTTGGAACGAATTGAAGGAAATCATGACCAGACGATTTTGCCCAAGGAGCGAAATCAAGAAGCTAGAAGATGAATTTTACTCATTGAGGCAAGTGGAAGGAGACCACACCACCTACAACAAAAGGTTCCTCGAATTACATCAAATGGTTCCCAACATGTTTACTCCCCTCTACCGTTTGATCGAGCACTACATTCGTGGTCTTCCGTCAAAGATTCAAGACCCTGTGATAAGTACCAAGCCTGCAACTTTGGAAGCAGCAATGGAGCTAGCAATAGAGCTCACCGAGAACCGAATCCGAAACAAAGACTTCGAGGAGGAGAAGAAGAAGGATAAAGAATCGACTGAAACCTCCGACTCCACCCAAACCGAATCCCCTTCTCAACCCAACCCTAAGAGAAAAAGAGTCGGGCGACTTTTCGCTGCTACCCAACGAAATCAACCCGTTTTTCACGCTATACCCATCCGAGCTGTCCCAATCACCCAAGTGGCACCCAACTCAGCTTATCCAAATAAGAAACCGTATCTTGGACCTCACCCTCAATGCAACCACTGTTTTTATCATCATCCCCTTACTTTACCTTGCCGGCTATGTACAACTTGTGGACGTTATGGTCATTTGAGCAACGTTTGTCGCACCTTTCAAGACCAAACCTTTTCCCCTACACAAAACATGGCCCAAACTTATCATCAACCCCAACACCCCATGTTCCCATATGCTCGAGCTTGCTTCAATTGTGGCGACCCTACCCACCTTAGAAACACATGCCCTCAATTGGTTAATGTTATCAACACTCAAGCCCAATCAAACCCAGTTAACCAAGTAAACCAAGAAAACCCAACCACTATGCCACCAGCAAGAGGAAGAGTCTTCAATATCAACGCCAACCCTGTCGAAGATAATGACGGCCCTGATGAAGATACTCAGCTAGTCCTTTTCGCCGAAGATCCAGATTCAACTTCTATTGTTTAGTCTTATGTTTTTCTTTATCACATGGGTAGACTGTTAGAGTAATTATGGTATATTATATATTATATATTGTTTTCAGTATACGATTTTGCCGAGGCCGTGGCTCCCCATCCATCGAGGTTGAGTTGGATCCCCATTTTATTATGTGGTTGATCTTGGCGTGCCCGCACGATCGGCTCCGTTTGTTGAGCCTTGATCGGTTACGTAATATTACATTTCAATACATGCAATACGCTCGGCTCCGTTTGATTGAGCCTTGAGTGCACAGTTCAATTTACATTTCAAGTTCATGCAATACGCTCGGCTCCGTTTGATTGAGCCTTGAGTGCACAGTTCAATTTACATTTCAAGTTCATGCAATACGCTCGGCTCCGTTTGATTGAGCCTTGAGTGCACAGTTCAATTTACATTTCAAGTTCATGCAATACGTTCGGCTCCGTTTGATTGAGCCTTGAGCGCACATACAATTTCATTATCAGTATCTTGTGGTTGTGGTGTTTGTAGTAGAGTCGCATCGAACTAACCATAACTTTCGGATAAAGTCAACGAAAATTTGACAAGGATATGGTGGATACGCCGATGGTACTTCCTATATATAAGTATTCTTGTCAAATGATCGGAGGCATTATCAGGCGGTTATGAGAGGTTCCATGCATATGCTGTTTGTGTGGTTAAGTTATTCATATTCAGTACATGCAATATGTTCGGCTCCGTTTGATTGAGCCTTGAGCACACAATTTCAATTTCAGTACATTCAATATGTTCGGCTCCGTTTGATTGAGCCTTGAGCACACAATTTCAATTTCAGTACATTCAATATGTTCGGCTCCGTTTGATTGAGCCTTGAGCACACAATTTCAATTTCAGTACATTCAATACGTTCGGCTCCGTTTGATTGAGCCTTGAGCGCACATCCATTTTATTTTCAGTACATGCAATACGATCGGCTCCGTTCGAATGAGCCTTGATCGCACAGATATATTTCATTTCAGTAATTTATGTTTGTTGTATTGATTTTAGAGTTATAGGACTAATCATAATTCACTGTTAAAACCAATGAAAATTTGACAAGAATATGGTGGATACGCCGCTGGTACTTCCTATATATAAGTATTCTTGTCAAAGGATCAGAGGCATTAACGGATGGTTATGAGAAGTTCTATGTAGGATTTATTAGTTTCTTGGTAACCAATCATAACTTGTGGATAAAACTAATGAAAATTTGGCAAAAATATGGTGGATACGCCGTTGGTACTTCCTATATATAAGTATTCTTGCCAAAGGATCAGAGGCATTATCAGGCGGTTATGAGAAGTTCCAGGTAGGATTTATTATTTGCCTTGGTTGGAATTTGTGATACATTTATATCATCATGTTATTTAAAGAGATTGGATTGTGTTCCATTTCTACATAAATTAACCTCTCCATCATAACAAACGAGAGAGGAACTTCCATCATTCAAACATATATGGATTCAAATATTTGCTGTTGTGTTTATTCATGTTCAAATATTCGCTGATGTGTCTATTCATGTTCGAATATTGGCTATTGTGTTTATTCATTCGCTGATGTGTCTATTCATGTTCGAATTTTTGCTGTTGTGTTTATTCATGTTCAAATACTTGCTGTTGTGTTTATTCATGTTCAAATATTTGCTGATGTGTTCATTCATGTTCGAATATTTGCTGTTATGTTTATTCATGTTCAAATATTTGCTGATGTGTTCATTCATGTTTGGATATCAGCTGTTGAGTTTTTATTTATGTTCCATGTAGATTGTAGTGTTAGAAGTTTTGCCTTAGGATATAACCATATTTTCCCAAACGTAACTATACTCTTATGCATGATATCATTTTTAGCAAATCATTCCTGTTTATCAATATTCATACAGTAGGCAACAAAAAGCGATTCCTGAATAGGGTACTTAACCTTTACAAGGAACGTTACCGCCTCGAACAAAAACTTAAACCCTCATTTTTCTGAGCATACAACTGTCAAACAAAACATCACCATTCTTATAGTCAAAATATATCATTATTTAAATTTCGGGACGAAATTTCTAAAAAGCAGGGGATACTGTAACATCCGTCAAAAACGGATTTACCAAACCCGCTCCGTTTATCAACCGAACAGTCAGTCAAAATTTTCGTTGCGAATTAAATGCCCAAAATATTTTTAAACGATCCGTAATCAATTATTATACGCGAACATATATTTAGTTTTTGAAAAACTGTCAAAAATCGCAAAATAAAAATGAATTGTTTCAGCCGGGTTTCGAACCCGGGTCTGTACCGAGTCACCCAGTGACTTAACTCTCACACACAAACCACTGCGCCAACTGCTTTGTTTGTTATGTATTTCAAACATTTAATTGATATAATAACTTTACAAATTCAAAACCGGCGCCCAATCGTTTCAGTCGTCGGAATCCCGGAATTTCCGCGAATCTTAACTACAATTTACGTTATAACGTAAACCTTTAATCACATATCGGTTATAACCGATGTTTGAAGTCCGCGGCACTTTTTAAAACCGCCGGAAAACTTAAATTGATGAATACAGTTCAAAATCAGACCAAATACATTTCGATTATTCCCTATAAATTCAACCACAATCGTCTGCAAACTTTTTCGCTAAAAATCACATCTTTTCACGGCGTAATTTCTCTCGCCGGAATAAACCTGTTCGTCGCCGGAAAACCGGTTTCCCCATTGCCGAGCTTTTCTGAACCTCTGAAGCTTATACCGGAGATACCCTTACCTTTTCCAAACTTTTCGGAGACTTGCTGCTGCAAGACACCTGACGCCGGAGTAGTTTTCTGTCGCCGGAGTTCTGCCGGAAAACAGAGGAAAACGAGTCGGTATACCTCACGCTTATTTTCCTTTCTTTTTACTTCTATCTTACCAGTAATTAACCTAAAACACTAATGAAACTGGAACAAAAGCTCGAACCAGTCAGACCCGATTTCTGGTTCAACATTGACGAAGAAGACGACGCACTTTCGTTAACATATAAGTATAATATAAATCAAGAAATTAATCGGGTTAGACACACAGTCCAGCGGTGGACTGTGTGCACATAAAACGCTAACGTCTCAAGTTCGAATCCCGGTTCACACACGTTGCCTTAATAAAAATCAAGTTTTTGTTTAACTGAACCGGAGTCGATACCGTTATATGTTAAGTATATTAATAACCGGAATAATAACCAAGTTAGACACACAGTCCAGCGGTGGACTGTGTGTTTGTTTATATCACAGGTCACGAGTTCGAGTCCGGTCTTCAACACCGACTCGGACAATTATCTTTTCTTTTAAATAAGGCAGAAAAGGAAATATCTATTTTGTATTTAAGTATAATAAAAACCGAATATTATAACATGTTGAACACACAGTCCAGCGGTGGACTGTGTGTTAGATTAACCCACAGGTCCCGGGTTCGAGACCTGTGGTGTGCATGACCGTTTCATTTAAACAGTTTTTTAAAATAAATGATTTCCTGTTAATTCTAATTAATGTATATATGAAATTAAAATCGGATATATAACGGGTTAGACACGTAGCTCAGTTGGTAGAGCTGCGTGCACGCGTACGGGAGGTCTCGGGTTCGAGCCTCACCGAGCGCACAACAATATTCCGCAAACCGGTCAACGACCAGTCAAAGTCAACTGGTCAAGGTCAATTGTAGCAGAAAAAAATAAATATTTTTATTATTTTTATTTAATTATTTTAATTAAAAATCAATTATAAATACTTAAAAATAACATTTTTAAGATTAGAAAATAGCTTCAAACTCACAAAAATACACCCAACAATACTACTAAAATAGTTTAATAAAATCCGTTTACTCACCAAACCATAATGCGATTTATCTAGGTTAAATCTCACTCGTGGTTAAAACCACTTCGCGTGCATTCATCATCATCAACCGAACGCACCCACTGTGAGTGAATCTTACAATTCCCCTTTTTAAATTACACGTTTTGGGGTGTGTCATGTGTTATGAATTAATTAATTTATTTATTTAAACTTGTGCCATACCACATCATGACTTAATCTTAGATTGATTTATTGTTGTGATTTATTTATATTCCGTTTGTCAAATTACATGAAACTCATACATCAAGCCCATCAGTTCCTCGTGGGAAACGAGTAGAACATCGCGTGCTTCAATTCAAATTCATTATTGTTCATGTGTGTTTTCATTGAGTTTATATTGTTTGTAGTTGTGTTATTCATATTATCATGTTTATGCAATTCATTCATCAGGCCCCTCAGTTCCTCGTGAGAGACGAGTTGAGCATCGCGTGCCTTTAATTGTTCCATTATTGTTCATGAGTGTTTTCATTTAACATCTTATGATTATTGATCAAGTTACATCTAATTTTATTCATGTTTGGTTGTGCACATATTTCATAATCAATTTAAATAAATTGTTCAAATGTTTTCCATAGGATTCACTCGCCAACATTATGTTGATCCAAAAACCTTTTTACACATGATACAGGTGAACAGGTTGAAGCAAGGATAACATAGGATATGCCTTAGAAGAGAACAAAGGAGTTAGATTGTTAGTTAGATCATGTTGTATCACTATTGTAAACTTTCATTTAATTTGTATTAATGAATATGAAACATTTAATAAATGTCATGAGCTTTGATGATAACCCAATCATGCCCCGATCACCTTATCCGCTGCGGGTCGGGGTGTGACAGATGTCCTTTTGTGGGTTTTACACCACTTGTTTTGGCACCACTTGCAATTTTGGCTTTACCTCGAAGTTCTTTTTGTTTCTTGAACTCATCGTTTGATTGTTTCCAGATCAAACTTTCCTCATGAACCGTGTTCGTCCCATATACAAAATTCATGTTTTTATTCTTGTATTCATGAAATGGTGACGTTTTCTTTTTAGGTTCATCTGATTCCTCTAATCCCAACCCAGCTCTCCGGTTTTCCGAATGATCACCACCATTCCTTCGGTAGTTATTTCTTTTAGGTTTGGAATAGAATTTCTTTTCATTGATCTCCAGATCATCTGATGTGACTTCCACGAGTTTAAAGAATTTATCTAACAATTCTTCCTTCACGTTCTGAATCGGAAAACTGTCATCAAAGTATAATCTATCAGATTCCTTAATCTTGTACATGACAACATTAGGATCATCACATAGATCATTCTCCGATGATGTATTGTCATCTTCGGACTGTGAATCAGAATTCTTTGAACTCGAGTCGGCGCTTTTAAAGCTGCCTTCATCAGAATCGTTCAAAACATTTTCAACAACTTTTTTAACCACAGCATTGTCATCATTTGTTTTAGTATAGATTACATCAATGTTCTCTGGCAACTCAGTTTTCTTTTCAGATAACAACTCAATATTGAGTGCCTTATCCATCCCATCAGCAGATTTGCGACAATACTTCTCGCATAGGGGTGGAGGAACATTGTTGTATTATTTACCAATTTTCTTTTTAGGTTTCTCTTCCGATGGAATTGTCGGAAGGATGTGATCAATGACATATGCGTTACAAGTGTAACTTCTCAAAAGTTGTTGAACACGTTCTGTTTCAATTTTCATGTCCTGAAGTTGTTGCTTAGTTTCAGCAATGGTGTTAATATAGATATTAATCGCTTTTTGCTTATCCATTACTGTTCCTTTTAACATCCTTATGGTATCATGTTGTTCGATATTATTTCTATCGAGCCTACCATAATCATTTTTCATTTTGTCATACGCTTCCTTCATTGTGCGATAATCGTATTTCAAAAGTTCATTATACACATTGTTTTCAGCGATGATCTTTTATTTTTAAGCACATTCAGAACATGCTTTGGTACATTTTGTACAAGGTTTCTCAACCTCTACAACTTGTACTTTGACAACTTCATTTACCTCTGGACCTACCTTAGTTAGATTTGCCATCAACGCTTTGTCGGCAATATCCTTGAGGTTTTCGGCATTCACTTCTTGAGTAACATTAATGACCATTTCATCAGTTGATTTCTTCTCGGGAACTTGCTCCTGAGAACTTCCATCAAAGTGACCTGCAAAATTTTCACAAGATCTAGGAGATAAAATTCCTTGCTTCTGCATGTGGATATACTCATCTTCTTCACGTTGTTGTTGCAGATATTGTTCCAGCAGAATATTCTCCAAAGCCGCTGCTTCTTCACAGTGGCAAGAAGCGACATATGCTGTTTAGCGACTTGTTCCGAAAAACATTGTTCAAATTCATTGCGATGTTGCACTTGTATACATTCGAATCAGAATTTGTTTGTTGATTCTGATTTGCTTGACTTTGATAAGATGAATTTGAACCAATACTTGAGAATGAAGACTGTGGACTTTGATCATATTGAGGATATAACTGATTCTAATTCTGCTGTGAATTGTTCGAAGAATTTAAACTCACATTGAATGATGTCTTAATCTTTGGACTTGAAATGTTATCTTGCATTCCACTCTTGTAGTACAACCCAATGTCTTGAACAACATTAGCGTTCTTTGACTTTGCAATCTTCAAGAGTTCCATTTCATGGCCTTCGAGTTTATCGATAAATGTTGACAGCTTGAAGAATTCCCATTTATCGCTTTCCTTCAGAACCATTAGATAAGTAGTCCACTCTCCATCTGGTAGAGCATCTGCAAGCTTGTCGATGTACTCTTGTTCCGTCTTCTCAAGACCGTGCCTTGGCATTTGGACTTTAAGATGACAGAAGCGTTCAATCATCTGCTTCATGGTCTCACCCTTTAGCATGTTGAATATATCAGACTCTTTCATAATGAGCGCCTTCTTGCTCTTGATCATCTCCGTGCTTCCTTGATACTTCTTTTGAAGTGAGAGCCAGAGATCTCTTGCTGTTGTGTATTCTGGTAGCAAGACGAGAATATCTTCTTTGACAGATTGTTGGATAAGACTGATCATCTTTTTCTCAGCAATGTATTCTTCTTTCTGTACCGTCGAGTAATTGTACTTTTCAAGAACTTGTTGATGTTCATCCACAGGAACAATGTAACCTCTTTCAATCGACACCCAGCCTGCAAAGTGCATGGCTTGAACCCAATATGTAAATTTCTCTTTCCATGCTTCATACTCGTCCATGCTCATTAGCTTGGGCGGTTTAACAGTCGTGCCCATTTCGTTATCAAGATTGACTTGATGGATCACGTTGGCATTTGACGAACTAGCTCCGGACATAAAAGCTCTTTGAATATCATCCATTGTGAATAACGAGACGTGTACGCTGAAAATACTCAAAAAATTTGAAAATAATTAGGTCTACTACAAGTTCGGTCGAACTTGTAGTTGCAAATGAAGAATTATGATTTTTAATCACAAGTTCGGTCAAACTTGTGATTTTTTGTTTTGAAAAATCTTCCTTGAACTTCGATCGAACTTTCTATATAAGATTTAATTATGATCTTGTAAGTTCGAGCGAACTTAACTTGAATTTCCTTGATATTAATCAAGTTCGGTCGAACTTGATACAAAATCAATGAAAATTGGTTAACTTCGAGCGGACTTGACAGAATTTTCCTTAAAAACAACTCAAGTTCGGGCGAACTTGGCAAAAACTCACTTGAAAAGTGATTTTTTTTAGCACAAGTTCGGTTGAACTTGGTTAAACAAGTTCGATGGAAAAGTTTTGGAAAGCATGGTTTTTTTAAAATTTTGACATCAATTCGGTTGAATTTGGTCTCCAATCTTTCAAGGGTTTATCCTTGTTTTATTTTACATGATATATTCAAAATTGAAAAGATTTTGACCGTGAATTCTTCATTTTAGATGAAAAAGGGTTCATTTCACGCCCGGACATCATGTATCCTACTTGCTTATGTGCGAGATATCAGTCAAGTCCTCAAATGTCACACTTGCAGATAGTCAAGCGAATCTTCCGTTACTTGAAAGATTTGCTAAGCCAGTTGCTGCAGTCCCGCGAAGCCTTTATTGTTAATGCTTGGACATAATGTGACAACTATACAAAGGAAGATCTTGCAAAGTTAGTTGAAGTTGATGCTGCAGATCTAGAGTTTGATTTCGAAGAAGATGTGTTGAACGTTAACACTTTCGAGCCGAATGATTATCAGTATGTTAGAAGATTTGAGGCTGACGAGTATAATAGAGTGATTGTGAAAGATGGTTTTCTGATGATGAAACAGACCAAACTGTGAAGTACGTCGGTCTTAATTCTGAAAGTTTTCCTACTTTCGAGGAGATGTACAAGCAGCTAGATGAAGACATGCTGAAAGAAAAGATTGAAGAATCTTTGCGTAAAGGAAAAGTACCAAAGCCAATGACTAAAGAAGAAATTGCTCAAGCGAAGTCCTGGTTTAAAGAGATGCCTCGCGAACGTAAGTTTCGATGTCCTCTAGCATTCTTTACCAGAGATAAAGACGTTTCATTGGGAGATATTTTGAGTTGGGGTTGGTTCAAGGAGCTAGACGTATATGCAATCAAGAGGGAGTTTGGAGTGCAATACTTCAAATACCTTGTTGATTTCAAGACCTTACCGTATTGGGATGTGGAAGAGTTGGTACAGACAGTGAATGTTACATACCACATGAAGGTGATTGATCAGTTATTGTGGAAATTGATCAAGTTTGAAGCGGGAAAGGATTTAGATATTGGAAGCCATTCATTTCTGGTAGCAGAATCAAGACAAACAAAAAGACGGGTGAAAAAGACATCACATTGATAATGAAGCGACCGAGGGCAATGAGAAACATGCCGCTGATGCCGATTGAACAAGACTTCTATCCATTGTTCAACTGGTGGCAGATAGATCCATCGACTTGTGAAGCAGTTATTGTTTTAAAGTTTGAAGAACACTTGGATATTTCAAAAGAAAGAGTTGAGGTATTGGGATATCAGGGTATGAGGGGGTTATCGAGAACAATTAGGGTTCTTGATCCGATGTGGTTGGTTAACTGCTCAAGAGAAGACATCAAAACCTTGTTCTACAACAAGATCGTATTTGAAGAACCTGAAAAGGTACAAGCGATGCAATTTCAGAAAGTTGTTAATGTTTGTTATGCACACGAAGTTAATTCAGGAAAGATGTGGCAAACAAAGTGGAGAGATCTAGAAAGAGAAGAGTTTTTAAAAGAGGAGAAGCGTCTCAAAGCAATTCATGAGAGAACTAGGAAGGCAAGCATTAAAAGGTTTCAGCACATGAACAAAGTGCCTCCTACAGACCAGACATCGGATCCCAAGCAAGAGCGGCGAAAGAAGCCGTTTAAGAACTTCTTCGGTCGGGTGCGTTAAAGTATATTGTGAAGACATAGTTTTTGAAGACTGATACAAGACGAAGACTATATTCAAGGGGGAGTCTGTTGGTGCATAATGTCTATGTCTTAGTGTTATATCGAGTCTGTATAGTATAGAGCTGAATAGGCTAGGTGTATGAAGTATTTATGTAAAGTTGTAACAAGTTCGCCCATGACATGTCATGTTGAGACAAGTTGGACCGAACTTGCTAAGGCAAGTTCGAGTGAACTTACATCCTCCATGAGCGAACTTGCATGTCTATAAATACCTAGCTTGTAATCCTCATTTGTAACTTTGGCATTTTGGAGGCGAAGCTCTGTCAGTTTGTACTCTTGACGTTTGATCAATAAAACTGATGATTAACTGATTAATTCTTGTCTATTGGTAAACACAACGTAATATTTCCGCTATTATGGACGTTAGATATCAAATTTAGGTTCCTAAGCATCAAGGATCAGATGAAATAGAAGTGTTCTTGTCTTGATACTATCGAATCAGGCTGTTCTAGCTCTGATACCACTTGTAGGACCGATCCTAGATGCTTAGGAACCTAAATTTGATATCTAACGTCCATAATAGCGGAAATATTACGTCGTGTTTACCAATAGACAAGAATTAATCAGTTAATCATCAGTTTTATTGATCAAACGTCAAGAGTACAAACTGACAGAGCTTCGCCTCCAAAATGCCAAAGTTACAAATGAGGATTACAAGCTAGGTATTTATAGACATGCAAGTTTGCTCATGGAGGATGTAAGTTCCCCCGAACTTGCCTTAGCAAGTTCGGCCGAACTTGTCTCAACATGACATGTCATGGGCGAACTTGTTACAACTTTATATAAATACTTCATACACCGAGCCTATTCAGCTCTATACTATACAGACTCGATATAAGACTAAGACATAGACATTATCCACCAACAGAAAGTTTTCGTTATGTACAGTCAAATTTCTTATGACTTTGACTTTATCAAGACATGGTTCACAAGGATTTGCGCACTTTGTGCAAGGTTTTTCAACCTCCACAACTTTCACAACTTCCTTTTCAGACACACTTACCTTAGCTTTTACCTTTTCTGCCTCTAATTTCAACGCTTCTTGTTTTTGCATCTCAAGGTAAGCTATTTCTTCTTCCTCAGCTCTCTGCCTATAACCTTCCAGAATAGCATTCTCTAGAACAGCATCAATATATGATGTATCAAATTCATCCACTAACTCTGCTATCATGGCAACACCAGTTTTCTTTCCGATGTATTTGTTCCAATTGAAACCATCTTCTTCATGAGTGACAACAAGAGCTTGTTCGGTTTTCTTTGCAGATTTATCTTCAACCTCGACTTGTGTTCTCTTTGGATATGGCTTATATTGAAGAGCTTTCTTGTAGTACTCATTGTTGCTGCCGAAAGGATTTTGATTTCCACTTGCTTCTTGATTGTTGCATTCTTGTTTGAGGTGCTCTTTCTGTCGACACCTGAAGCATGTGACTTTTGACTTGTCAAATCCAAGCTTTTTGGTTGAGTTGCCAGTATCCCTTCCAGTGAGTACCACAAACTTTGTAACTCTTCTGATGATAGATGCTAGACTCCATTTTATATCCATCAGCTCCAACTCTTATTCGTCCACCTGATCGTAATCCTAGGTAGTCATTTCCGGATTACCGATCTTTCCAGGAACAAGATTTTCGTAGGATTCGAGAATAGTAGCAAGAAGTGTATGTGCTGTTTGGCAACTTTTTCAGGAAATACATTCTTCAAATCGACTGCTATGTTGCACTGGAAAACATTTGAATCAGAACTGGATTGATTTGTCTGATACGACTGATTATTCTGATTTTGGAATGAAGAGCTTGAACTAGCACTTTGTGTAACCAGCATATGGAGAACTCTGATTTGGAGAAGAATTCATATTTGCATTAAATGTCGTTTGGATTTTTGGACTTTGGATTGGAGTATCTTGAACACCTCCTTTGTAATAAACACCGACATCTTGAACAACATTAGCATTCTTAGATTTTGCAATCTTCATCAACTCCATTTCGTGACCTTCTAATTTGTCGATGAAAGATGACAACTTGAAATGTCTCCAAGATGGACTGTTCTTTAGAATCATCAGATATGTTGTCCATTCTCCTTCAGGAAGTGCATCGGCCAACTTCTTGATTTGTTCTTCATTAGATCTTTTGATGTCATGTCTCCGCATCTGGACCATGAGGTGACTGTATCTATCGATCATCTGCTTCATTGTTTCACCTTTAATTATCGTGAAGATCTCAAACTCTTTCTTGATCAAGGCCTTTTGGCTTTTGATCATTTCATCACTTCCTTTGAATTTGTCGCAAAGAGCGTGTCATAATTCTTGTGATGTTTCATATTCTGGCAAAAGAATCAAGATATCTTCTTTTACTGATTGTTGTATCAAGCTAATCATTTTCTTTTCAGCGACATAATTTTCTTTGTCAGTCGATGAAAACTTGTTTAGCGGAAGATCTTGATCACGCTCATCCTTTGGCCAATTGTACCCATCCTCAACTGCAACCCAGCTGTTGAATTGATTCGCTTGTATCCAATTCACAAACTTTTCCTTCCACCCTTCAAACTCGTCCATACTCATTAGCTTTGGAGGTTTCGACGTAGTACCCATTTCGTTGTCGATATTCATCTGGTTTGCCGCAATAGTATTAGCATTTGATGAAGAAGCCATTTGTGAAACAAACACGTTGTGGAAATCTTCCATTTTGACAATCTGAATACTTGTCTAAGTATACGATAAAAAACACTTGAAACTTGATTAGTATTAGACAAGTTCGGTCGAACTTGTTTGAAAATCAGATTTTGATTTCACTTTTTCACAAGTTCGGTCGAACTTAGATAAAGATTTCAAGTATTATCACCAACACCTCAAGTTCGGTCGAACTTGGTGAAGAATTTCAGATTTTAATCTCAAGTTCAATCGAACTTATGTCTTTTGTATTGAAAAATATCCTGAGTCACTACGAGCGAACTTACAATTAGTTTTTGAAGAAGAATTCGCAAGTTCGGTCGAACTTGAAACCAACTTCAATAATTTTCCTTAAGTTCGAGCGAACTTGAAGTAAAACACTAAAGTTTATGCAAGTTCGGTCGGACTTATCAAAGATTTCCCCCAAAAATCTTCAAGTTCGGTCGAACTTGATAGAAAATCACTTAAAAAGTAAGTTTCTAAGTCAAGTTCGGTCGAACTTGGCTTCTAAGTTCGGTTGAACTTGGCTTCTAAGTTCGATGGAATTGAGTTTTGAAAACATGATTTTTTCAACTTTTTTATATCAATTCGATTGAATTTGATGTCCAAACTCTCACGGGTTTATCTATGATGTATTTTACATGACATATTCAATTTTTAGCTGCTTTTGTCCATGAAATCATCAAATATGTGAAAATGTTAAGAAAAATGATAGAATGGAGATGAAATAGAGAAATTCTTGTCTTGATTCCAGCAAATTTAGGTATCCAGGCTCTGATACCACTTGTAGGAACGTCCACGATTAGCACGGGAACCTAAATTTGTTATCTATTGTCCGATTAGGCGGAAACTAATGACAAGTTAACCAAATAACAAGAATTACTCATTTAAATGTCGTTTTCATTGATCTAAAGTTTAATACATTCGAGAACCGGATCCGACAGAGCTTCGCCGTCTCTGTGCCAAAATCTCTCCAAGTTACAAAAGAAATAACCAAGGCACCTATTTATAGGGTTAGAAGTTCGCTGGTGAGAGTATATGTTCGGGCGAAATTGACCTAGTCCCAAATACCTTGCGCCAAGCAAGGAAACCATACCCACTATTAATTACTAAGGAAACCTTGCGTAGGCTTCTCTGCCAAAGAAAGACTCACTAAACTCTGCGCCAAATACCCAATGAAAGAAAAGATCATTTAACCACCTTGCGCGAGCTCGCGCAAGGTTCAAAGTTAATCTTGATCAATTTCCTTGGTTAATACTTCATTCATAAACCTTGCGCAGACACTTGTAACAAAACAAGAACTCTGCAAACGTTGCGCTAAACAGCAAAGAAAGAAAAAGATCATTTAAATACTTTGCGCCGCTCGCACAAGGAAACGGTTAATCCTGAAAGACTTTTTCCTTAACATAAATCCCTGTTTACAAGAAATGATGCAGAGGCAAAAGGAATCTTTTCTGTTGTAACAGAATGCGTACCTGGTAGTGGTCCTGCAGGTCACAGCTGTATAAATGTTCTAGAAGCATTTATTGTCAATCGTGCAAAGCCACTATTCGGTTATAACCGAATGACACGTGGCAGCATCTAAGGAGATCACGGTGATAGCATGCTCACATCAAAGAAATATAGTGATCTCAAGACGACACGTGGCATCTCCCTAGCCTTAGATG
This sequence comes from Scalesia atractyloides, assembly GCA_947069175.1. Lineage (NCBI taxonomy): Eukaryota > Viridiplantae > Streptophyta > Magnoliopsida > Asterales > Asteraceae > Scalesia > Scalesia atractyloides. Next base: position 26,709,373 of record CAMTDV010000005.1, read on the forward strand.
AGTTCACGATTCGTGTGCACTAATGGACAATCAAGACTTAATGGAGCAATGAAAGATTCCGTTAAGTTTCCATCTCTCATTTTGGCGCCCAAGCTCCAGCTATAAATAAGTAACTTAGGGTTCAAGGAAAAGGTATTCACTCTCAACTACTCTCTCTCTTACTTCACTTGAAACTATTTTCGACTACCTGTACTTATTCTCATGCCTGAGGGTGGTCACGGAGAGAACCCCCCTTCTCCCTGTGGCGAGTCTGACGGTGTTCTGTTTTGCAGGATCAGTTGGAGTATAGTTGCAACCATCATCATCGCGAAACCAAACGAAGGATTAACCTCTTTATGAAAGCAACCAAACCCTAGATCTAACCAGATTCCGATCTGTTAGATTGACATTTCTTCAACAGTGGTTACAAAAATCTGTTCAAAACACTATCCATTTTCCTGAATTTGAGGTTGGATTATCTGTGACCCTATCCAAAGCCATTTTGGCTTTGGAAACTCACCTAAACTAATTGTTTACTAATGTGTTAGGAGCTTCTACTTGCCTTGATAGTTTATGGTATGTAGATAGTGGAGGCTCCAGGCACATGACAGGATGTAGAGCCCTTCTCAAAGATTCCATGGCACATGGAGGGGGTGATATATCCTTTGGTAACAATTCAAAAGGGAAGGTGTTGGGTTCAGGGACTGTTCAGGCTGGGAAACTCAAATTTGAACATGTCAATCTTATTGACAATCTGAAATTTAATCTTCTTAGTGTTTCACAAATGAGTGACAAAGCCTATGGGTCACTCTTCACTAAGAAAACTTGTCAGATTGTTGGGCCAGAAGTGGTTAAAAAGATTGATCAAATCATAGTTGAGAGCAAAGCACAACTTGTTGCTCATAGGAGTGGCAGTGTGTATTTGGTTGATATGTTGTAAGATAATCCAATGTCCAATGCATGTCCTTAGTTGCTTCTAATAAAGAGACAGAACTTTGGCATAGAAGACTTGGTCAGACAAATCTTAAGACTATCACCACACTCTCCAAACAAAATCTTGTCAGAGGTTTACCATCAAAACAATTCACTTGTGATGAACATTGTGTGTCCTGTTTAAAAGGCAAATAACATAAAAGTTCATACAAATCAATTGAAGAGTCCAAAACAAGCCAGTGCTTGCAAGACTTGTTTGGCCCTGTAAAATCATGAGTCATAAACAAAAAAGATATTGTCTAGTCATAGTTGATGATTTTTCAAGGTTTACATGGACCTTTTTCATGCACTCCAAAGATGAGACTACAGGAATTTGGCAAAATTTTGTTAAACAGGTAGAAAAACAATTTGACCTGCCAGTGAAAGTGTTTAGGAGTGACAATGGCACATAATTTAAAAATAGGGAGTTGGATGAATTATGTGTGTCAAAACAGATTGTTAGGCAATATAGCATCCCAAGGACACCAGAACAAAATGGGGTGGTTGAAAGGAAAAATAGAACTTTAATTGAAGCTGCTAGAACTATGCTTGCAGACTCAGGTTTACCTTTATCTTTTTGGGCAGAGGCTGTAAACACTGCTTGCTATGCGCAGAACAGAGTTTCGATTAACCCCAGACATCAAAAGACCGAAAATTTGTTCAAGATCAAACCACTGATCTCATATTTGAAAATTTTTGGCTGCCCATGTTTTATTCTAAATTTAAAAGATTCAAATTCAAAATTTGCGGCCAAAGTAGATTGTGGTTATTTTCTGGGATACTCAACCATTGCTAAAGCCTACAGAGTCTTTAATTCAAGGACCAGGTGTGTGGAAGAGACCTTGAATATAAAGTTCAATGAACTTTCTTCATTAAAAATCCTAGCAAATCCTGTTGTATCATTTGATTTAGATAAATTTACATATGTGTCTATCAAGACTAACCCTGCAGGTACATCACAATCTTCTCATCAAGACAATGGATATGACATTGTGATTTCACAATACAAAGTCATTTCCACCACCAGAGCAGCAGATATTAACAACAACTGTGAAAACTCTGCCACTGCTGTATCAACTGTTGTTGATCCTCAATCCTCTGCCAACTCATCAAATCTAACCTCTGTTGACAAAAGTCCAACCTCTGTAGATAAAGTCAACGTGTTTCCACACTCCCACTTATACCTCCACCTCCATTTCAAATAGATGTTGGCTCTTCAAAATTGCCAACAGATGTTAGCTCAGATGATTCCCATCTACAGCCTTCACCTCAAAATGCCATTGTTCCATATAAGGGAGATCTGATCTACCTTAAAAGCCGTCCATCTGATCAAATCATTAGCAACATCAATGAAGGGGTGCTCACTAGAAGTCAATCCCAAAACATTTATCTTTTTGTTGGTTTCTTATCTCTCACACAACCAGTCAAGTACAAAGAGGCACTAAAAGAAAACAGTTGGGTAGAAGCTATGCTAGAAGAGCTCCTTCAATTCAAAAGACAACAAGTATGGGAACTTGTATCATTGCCTGAGGATGTAAGTCCAATTGGCACAAAATGGGTTTTCAAAAACAAACTTGATGAAAGGGGTATTGTTCTCAAGAATGAAGCTAGGCTTGTGGTTCAAGGCTACAGACAAGAAGAATGCATTGACTATGATGAAACATTTGCTCCTGTAGCAAGGTTAGAAGCCATCAGATTGTTCTTAGCTTTTGTTGTCAACCACAACATCAAGGTGTACCATATGATTATAAAATGTGCACTCTTGTATGGTAAAATCAACAAAGATGTATATGTATGTCAACCTCCTGGTTTTGAAGATGCCTTTTATCCAGATCATGTCTACAAGCTTAATAAAGCTTTGTATGGCTTGAAACAAACACCTAGAGCCTGGTATGAAACTCTTTCCACCTTTCTTTTATCCATAGGCTTTACAAGAGGTAAAATTGATAAAACTTTGTTTTTAAAATGGAGACGAAAGGATTTGATGCTTGTCCAAATTTATGTAGATGACATCATTTTTTGGTTCCACATGCCATACCATGTGTGAAGAGTTCAGACAACTTATGACAGCAGAGTTTGAAATGAGTGCAATGGGTGAGCTTCAATGCTTTCTTGGTCTCCAAGTTAAGCAAATGCAAAATGGTACTTTCATTCATCAAAGTAAGTATGTCAAAGAACTACTTACAAAATTTGATATGAATGATTGTAAACCATGTAGCACACCTATGGCAACCTCAAAGCTTGTCACTGTGGATGACAAAGATGACTTGGTTGATCAAACTCTATATAGAAGCATGATTGGGTCTTTAGTGTACCTAACTGCGTCTAGGCTAGACATCATGTTTGCAACATGTGTTTGTGCCAGATCCCAGTCATTACCTAGAAAGTGAAATCTTATTGCTGTTAAAAGGATATTCAGATACATAAAAGGTGCCCCCACACTTGGTATCTGGTATCCTGCTAATAGAAATATTGAGCTTTCAGGTTACTCAGACAGTGATTTTGCTGGATGCCACACCACAAGGAAGTCAACCTCAGGAGGATGTCAATTCCTAGGCAATTGCATAGTGTCTTGGCAAAGCAAAAAGCAAGCGGAGGCTGAGTATATTATTGCTGCAAGTTTCATTTCTCAACTTCTATGGCTTCAAAATCAACTGCTGGATTTTGGTGTAACTGCTCTAAAGACTCCTCTCATGTTGGATAGTCAAGCAGCTGAAAACATCATTAAAAATCCGGTATCTCATTATACCACAAAGCACATTGACATTAGACATCACTTTGTGAGGGATTGCTATGAAAAGGGTTTGATTTCTCTGCATCATGTTCCAACTAAAGATCAACTGGCAGATATTGTAACAAAAGCATTAGATACATCTACCTTTAAAGTCTGATCTCTAGGATTGGTATGCTAGATATGGAATAAAAGCAAATTTTTGTGTTCCATGAATAAAAAACATTAATATGTTTTCAGGAAATAAAAAATCCATCCTTAAAACTAACTTAAATTGAAAATTTTCAAAATCCTAAAATTATGTCCATAACCACTATTTTCAAAGAAATCCTCTGTTTGGTTCTCTCTATCCACTGTTAAAGGTATCCTCTGTTTCCCATTTTCCACTATTAGGCTAACCACTGTGTTTCCTAACCACTGATCTCTATCCTCTGATAGTGTAAAATCACCACTGTTCTCATTCATTGTTCCAAACCTCTGTTGATTCTGAACAGAGGTTCCTACACAACTGTCTTCCAATATACAACAGAGGTTGCCACATGGACAGATGATGGCCATCAGATCTTTTGAAAACTGCTGCCACGTCAGCATTCACTTTATAAACCCTGTTTTATCCAAACAGAGTTTTCACTTGCCGTCTCGAATTCAAAATTCACAAAAGCGGTTTCCATTACTCTCATATTCTTCATAAATTCTCAGTATTCACTCTTCGATCGTGGATCTCATCATCAAACTACTCATAACTATCTTTCCATCCTCGAACAAACCGACAGTAATACTGCTTATCATGATATGATTGATGTTCTAAAATCATCCAAGTACAAAGATATGTTGCTGGCAAAAGCACCAATCTATGTGGACACACTTCGACAATTCTGGGCAAATGCTAAGGTTGAAACACAAAATAAAAAGCCTTTTGCTATTACGTCCAAGATTGGAGAGTCTCTTATACAAATTTCCCCAACCTCAATCTCCACCACATTTGGTCTCAATGACCTAGGTGATCCAACCTCTTTCCCAAAGGCGGATCTTAATGCTGAATTCATTGAACGTGAGTATGAAGGTCAACTGGAAGGTACAACTATCTTTAAACCTGATTTCCCTACTAATATGAAATTCTTTTTCCACACTTTTCTTATGTGTTTATTTGCCAAGTCAACTGCTTTTAATGAGATACCTCTAAATATGCAATATCTGGGATATGCTATTTTAACAAAAGCAAACTTTAATTTTTCCCATGTATTGTTTCCTGTGAGAAACTTTAATAAAATCTAAAAGGAAAAGCTTTTCTTATACACCCTAGGCTATTGATTTTATATTTTCAAAAACAACTGACTGACAAAGATTTTAAACAAGGTGTCATTTGTGAAATTGGTAGCCTTACATATGAAACTTTTACCAGAACCTCAAATCAAAAGCCAAAGGTTTTGAAAACACAAGCAAAGGGGGATGAGCCTACTTTAGATGCTAATACATCAACTGCTCAAACCTCTGTTCCTGAGCCCACTGCTTCTGGTGAGCATGACACTATAACCAGTGTTGTGTAACCCACACCAGAAAAATCCAAAAAGAAACCATCAAAATCCAAAAAGCCCACTAAAACAAAACAACCCAAAAAGGTAACTCTGGAAGATGAGATCCCAAAGGATTTACCTGTGACAACACAAAAGTCACTTGAAACCACTGTTGCTACTTCCTCATAGCAGTTGGTACAAAGATCTCCACCTAAACAAGCTCCTCTTGATTCCTCACAAAAAGAACAAGTTGTATGCATAGGGACACCACATTATGAAGATCTTCATTTTCTTGGATTAATAATCCACAGCCCCTCTCCCAGGGTAATGTCTCTTTCTACACCACAGCCCACTTCTCCAATTCCTTCCACTTTTATACCTTTGTTTCATGCTATTGAGAAAACTCAGACTACAAACAGTCCCTCTCACTCACCTATCACTGAGAGTACACCCCCACAAATGACTGAGTCTGAGAGAACTCAATTAGTTAACCTAGAAACAATTGAGGAGGTTACACCCTTTAGTTACAAGTATCTATTGGTGGTATTTCAAGTGAAGCAACTACTACAACTGTTGCCACAACAGTGGCTCAGTTGGATAGTGGTTACATAAGTAAGACTTCCTTGAAGGCAACAACTGCTAAGGTTACAACTGTAACCTCTGTCCTAGTTGGAAGTCCCCAGTACCAAGACAAAGGGGCATTTGTTTCTAAAAACATTGAGTTTCCTCATGTTGATGATACAAATACAACTACCTCTGGTAGGAATTTAGATGATCCTATTCAGTTAGGTGGTAAATTAAAATGCCAGGAATTGACGGAGAGAATCACTACCATGGAATCATCAATTGATGAAATTAAATCCATGATGAAACAAGTGTTATAGAGTTCTCAACCTCAACCATCCACACCACAAAATGTTGATGAACTATGGAAGACTGTGCAACCAATTATTCTAGCTCAAAGAAGATTGGCAGACACTCAGCATGAAACCTATATGAAGCTTATCAGAAATATGGCAGAGGCTAGATATAAGGATACAAAAGAAGACATCCCATCAAAGACCATCTCATGAAAACAACTGGCTTTGCCTGGCTACAATCATTGTTGAAGAAGTTGATGATGATGCCAAAAGGGGGGAGAAAGATACTTTGAGAAAGTTGCAGGCAAATTCACATGCAAAGCTAAAGCCAAAAGTGCAACAACAACTAGAACAAACCACTGCTGCATGCCAATTTTGGAAAAGGGATTGATGAGACCTTAAATAAAGAGGCAAAAAAGATTACTGAAGACAAACAGAAGAGATAAGATACTTTAGAAGCCAAAGCCTCAAAGCTGGTTGATCAAGAAAAAGCTCAACAGATGGAAAAAGAAGATATTGGTACTTCAAGAAAAAGAAAGCCTGCTAAAAGGCCAGATAACCAATTTCCACCTCTTCTAAAACCACTGTTAATCCAAAACTTAATGTATCTTCTGCTTAAACCAAACCCAAATCACCACCAAAGAAACCAACACTACAAGCCAACCCAACAGATGTTAGTAAAAATGTTGTGACAGTAGATGCTGGAACAACAGATGTTCCAACATATGTTACCCAATCCTCTGCCCTAATCATTTTTCCAACAGTATCCCAACCATTAACCACACCACCTAGATTTCTTGATCATCCACCCTTACCAAAAATCAAATTTCAACGCAAAAGGAAAAATTTTGTTGTTAAAGATGATGATGAAGGGATTCCATCACCAATTCCTTTGTCATCACATCCCATTTTCAAACCATCCTCATCACCAACATACTCAGATACTTCACTTCCACCCACACATCAACCATCATCATTTCTACCACTAGCTGCTCTATATCCTCTTGAAATGCATGCTGTAAGAGGTGAAATATAGTCATTCTACAAATTTGAGGATCCAAGGCAAAGAAGTTTTCCATCTCTTCTTAGGTATCGAAAGCCTAGAAATCTTGATGAATATTTGAAGCTAAAGGCTAGACAGGCAGAAATTGTGGCAAGGGAAGAAACCAAAGGAAAAGACGACAAGGCTTCACAAGGATCTATGCAATTACAACTTGGGAAAGTAAGACACATAGAAGATTTTGCTAGAGACGTGTGTAAGTCTATATTAGATAAACCAACAACAACTGATGACCTTGACCTGAAACTAGACTACCTTGAACACATAACGAAGCATAAACCATATAAAGCAACAAGAACTCAATTCAAAAATTGGTCTGCAAATGATCTTAAGGAAGAAATTGATAGGATTCAGACCATGCTTAAAAATCCTTCTCAAAAGGTGACTCCACCAAATTGGAAAAGGGGAAAATTTGTTGATGAAGATCATGTCCTGAAGATCAAGAGAATGAAGGAAGAATTGGTTACTGCACAATATGGTACTACAAGGAAAATAACAAGGTGGTCAGAATCAAAGGTTGTTGATACCTACAAGAACTTGGAGAAACTTAGAATGAAAGATCCCTCTGTTCCAAGAAAGCCAGATTATCCACCAACAACCACTACTCCTCAACAGACCCATGCCTCTAAAAGATCATTCTCAACCTCTGTCTTACCCACAATTGCCTTAAACCAAGCAAAAAAGGTAAAAGCAGATGGAAGATGAAGATCAACTGAGGTATGAAGAACAAAGAAAATAGGGGATCAAAAATCAAATCTTATATCACCCTTATGCTGCAAGTGATAAGCTCATTGAAACACTTTCAAGACTTGTAAGCAGACCCACTTCACCAAACTCATCACAAATAACTCTCCTCCCAAGAAAACCATATGACTCAAAAATTCTAAAATGGAAGTCATCCGCAGACACCCATGAATTAACCTTGCTCAGGTCAGATGGTGAAGCTGAAAGGATAAGAATGGAGGATGCATATGGTCTGGATGCAGCTGACCTCCAAGATCTGATGAATCTTGAGCTTGAAAGGGAGTTGATGACATAATTGCCCTGGACTTTGAACTTCAATTCAAAGGACAAATAAGGGAATGATTGATGAGGAATAGAGATTAGGAATAAAGGTTAATTTTGGCATCATCTGTTCTAGGGGAGATTGTTGGAATTGAATCTTACAAAAGAACATATGATAGAAAGCCAAAATATACTACAAACCTCTGATCCATAATAATAATAGAACATATGTTGGGAAAGCTCTGTTGAAGACTAAAGTCAAAGGTCTGTTGTAACAAAGCTCTGCTGGAAAGAACTGTTACTGAAGAAACTCTGATGAAGCCATCAAAGGATATCTCATCAGTTATTACAAACAGACTTTATATTATATTTTATTATAGCAGTGTTTAGCTTAGCAGATGTTAGGAGTTTGTTATATTTGTTAGATGTCACTTTCATAGTGACATCATCATAAGATGCTCAGATGTTAGGATTGTACTATAAATAGAACAGTGTTTGTACTGTTCTATTTGATCACTTTTTACCACTTAATCAATCTTCTTTCATCTTACATTCTGTACGAACAAATAAGTGATCTTAGGCTGAGGGGGAGATTGTGAATTACATGCATACATGATTGTATTACAAAAGCATGATAATGAAAACAATCTTCCAATTGTTGTGAATCAAACTTTATCATTCCGCTGCATTTACATCTGATTTATCCTCATTCATTACTTTCCATTTCCAAATTTTTACAACAATTCAAACTCAGATCCTACCAGTATCAGCCAACACCCTTAACAATTCACCTTTATTCTGCCTCAACTTCATGGGTAACCCTAAAGGAAATTCAGATCCAGCCGTCACCAAACACACCTTTTGACATCTAAAACCAGCATTTAAGAGCACTGTATTTCCATGAAGATGATAAAGAATACGTGGTGCTGGTGAAACCCTAGCCGCCGCCTTGTCCTCGCTGCCTTGAACCACAACCATCACATTATCATAACCGAAGAAACCCTAAATCAATCCTTGTAGTCGTCATCTTTTTATCAGGCCACAACCACCGTCAACATCTTATTCTTAGTCAAACCACAACCATTATTTCTGGAGTTGTCGATCAACATCTTGATAATCCAAAACAATGCTTCAAGCATAAAAAAACTCGATCAACACTCATATTATAATTTTTCTTTAGCATTTGTTATTTTGCCAAAATAAAAAACATAAACGACAAGCTTACCTATAGAAGAGGTCTTAAGTTGTTGCGATGACTCTAACATAACCCAACAGTGAGTGCTAATCTACTTCAACATTATCGTATTTTATCCACAAACCTATTCATAAAACCCAATAAAAAAGAACAATTCTCAACAATTTATCATGAATATAGTTTCAAGTGTCAATGAATCGATCCACAAACAGAAACCCTAAAACTCAACACGATTACAATTTTACATTTGCGCAAATTGTAATAATAACTGAAAACTTATATATTATATATAATAGAACCTGAAAAAATAAAACCTAAACTACATTCCTGATGAATGATTGAAAACCCTAAACATTCCTTATGAACGACTGAAAAAAAACGTTACCTTTTGAACTTGACGGAGAAACGAAGCGTGTTCCTTTGTAGCCCTAATCTTAACGTCATCAACATCCCATCGCTGAACCTTCATTGATTTAACTTTGTTTCACGATCAAAGGAGATCCCTTTTAGTTATGATGAACAATTTGTTTCTTTAGATTGAATAGGATTTGAAATGATGATTGCGATGGGGAAATGGAACGAATGGATATGAATCAATGGGTAGAAACCACAACTGTCGTCAAGATGAATCGAAGGGGAGAAACGGCTAGAGCGCAGGAGGTGGAAGGAAAAGAATGAGAGAATTAGGGTTTTTTTAGAACATTTAAATAGTTGGGTCAAAATCCGGATCCCGCCTAACCCATTAACAAAACAACTTTGACCCATCCATTTTCCCGCACAAACCTACCTGAGGTTGTACCACAACGCGACATGTGTCCTAAACCTTATTTGTTATATATATATATATATATATATATATATATATATATATATATATATATATATATATATATATATATAAGTAACCGTATTAAAGAGCATTTCATTCTCTTTAATTAGAGTAGTCTATTGCCATAATTTTCTAAATTTTTATTTTTTACAGGATATATAATTACGTGATTACACATTCAATATGAATTGTTATGACTGATGTTATTACAGATATGTTTATTACATAATTACACATTCAATAATAAGAACTTAATTGTTTATACTTTATTATGTGATTGAATATGTAATATACAACATTACGATGTTATTGTAGGTTGATTGATTAAGGTTTTGTATTATAGTCATACTAAGTATGTCATCAGACCTGAAATATTAGGCATTCCGTAAAATATTATGTATTTCATTTTTCTTTTTTATTGTAGTTAGATAAAATTGCACTTTTCGTCTTTTATGTTTGAAAGAAATTACATGCGTTGTGCTTTAACTTAAAAGATTACAGTGGTTGTCCTTAATGTTTACACATGATAACAAGCATTGTCCTTTGTTACAAACTCAGTTAGGTTTTCTTGTTAAATCCCCTCACGTGCAAATCGTTTCATTTTTAATAGGGACCAGTGATGTAAATAACAATATTTCAGGGACTATTAATGCAATTTATTAAAAGATAACATCTACAACCCCATCCTCTTTCCCGTTCATGCCACAAACCAATCCACCCCTCTCACATTTTTCCGGCAAACTGCAAATCGCCAGCGCTGGTCGCCGAACATTGTTTCTTCAGATCGTGTATGGTTGTTCACTCAAGTTGATTCATTCAGGTGTATGGCTGTATTTTGGCCACTGTGGTGGTTGATTTCATGATGTTCACTTTACTCGATTCATTTAGGTGGGGTGGTTGGTGGTGGATCTGGTGGGGTGTGGGGTGGACGGCGGTGATGATTGATTGGTCGATTTTTGAGTTTGCTTTCTCTTTGCTTTATCTAATTCTAGGAAGTGAAGAAGCTTCAGTCAATGATTGTGAACAAGTTTTCTTCTGTGTATGTTCTTTAATAGATGAGGTTAACCTCTAATAAAGTCTTCACAAATTCTCATTGTCCTGGATCTTTATTTGAGATTTTATTGAGTATGTAACCATACTTTTCCATTCATTTTCCATCGTTTTCGATGATGATACTAGTTGAGTTTTGTAAAGTCTTCACAGATCTGAGCATAACACCTACCGCTGCTCGCCGTTGTATAGCACCACCGCTTGAACCGTCGTTGTCGAAATCGCCCCAACAGCCAGAAACACCAAGACCTGCTCTAGCTCACTCGTTGGTGTATTGTGTGTGTACGTAAGATGACAACTTCAATGTTCTTAATATAACTGAGAGGAGAGAGTGATGAGAGAGATAAAGGGAGGAGAAAAAGTGATGATTCAGAGAATGCTATTTCTAGTTTTCTTTTAGTTTTTTTTGTTTTTCTAATTATTAAAAAAGAGGGTAAAAAGACCATTATGCCCTCACATGAATGGCACCCGGGTGACTTTAACATTAAAAATTAACTAGGTTTATTGGAAAGGACACCACCTGTTATCATGTGCAAACATAAAGGACAACGACTATAATTTTTGTAGTTAAAGGACAACGTCTGCAATTTCTTTCCAACATTAAGGACGAAAAGTGCAATTTTCACTTATAGTTATGGTTAGTACCCAATTACGTAATCACTTAATGGATTTCACATAAATACTATAATGAAATCACGTAATAGGTATCCAAAATCACGTAATAATACATAGTCAACTATTGTTACGCAATTACGTACTGATACATAATCACGTAACATTGCACTTGTTTCAAGAATAAAATGCATATTACGTAATTACGTACCAGAACATAATCGTGTGACGTTACAAAATCACATAACGTTATAGCTTGTAAAATAAAAAGTTTTAAAAACTAAGAAAAATATAGAAATAGCCTACTCAAATTAAAGAGAATGAAATGCTCGTTAATACGGTATAATTTTGTTTTAAAATATTATCGTATGAAAATGTTATAGCCGTTTAAAAATCATGGCGAAAATGGGTATATGAGTCATCAATATGAGATTTTCCTATTTTGTCTTTTCTCACTTGTTTCTCTTGGTTTTAGTGACGCGAATTTTAAATTTGAAGACAATTTAATCACAACCATTAGATTGTTTGATCAAATGCCAAATCATCTCCTACACTTCCTACAATTTGGGTCTCTCGTACATGATCCTTTGCGTTATTATTTATTCTATAGTATAAAATATTGATTATTTCCGTAACTTATTTTATTTTCAAAATTTAAAAAACGTTAGAATATAGATAATAAAAGAATAAAACTAATATGATTATGAGAATATAAGCATTTATAAATTCTTGAAAAATACACGAATATCATAGTGGTTACTTTTTCTTTAATGAACCGAACATATTTAAATATCATTTTGTTTATGTTACAACTATTTTTTAGGTTCTCTCTTTCGCTTGCTATAGAATTTTCTGACACCATAACAAATCGAATCTACACCGATCAAATTCTCGTCGCGTACCCACGGCAACACACGGTAAATACCGCAAGTTTTAAACATATCGCATGTATTTTATTCAAAGTTCATAGAGCAAGCAATACCCAAACCACAAGTTGAAGGACCATACATGTAAATTCACTCATATTTAAGCACCAACCCCCCCTTTAAAAGAAGCCACTCAATTTTCCATCTTTTTCCAATTTTTCCCATCTAAATTTTATTTGTTTCTCTCTCTCTCTCTCTCTCTCTCTCTCTCATCCTTCTCTCCCTCCTCCAGGGTTCACTGCTCAAACCATTAAAGCTTGTTATCTTTAACCCCGTCTACTCTGGTTCCCTCTGCGGCGGCCCTATTTGGGCAAACCACAACCAAAAGTATGTCAAGTTTATATGGTCAAAACTTGAACTACTCACCTGCTAGAGCCCCTTCTTCTCCACATATATGGACCAACCCAGATATTGAAAGGTAATATTTTTTGTTTTTAATGTTAACCCACTTAAAAAAAATTATTTTTGCTCATATTTTGAGTTTTGTTTCAAGTTTTGTGATGGTGTTATGTGTTTGCAGCTCATACTTTGCAGAACTTTTGGAAGAGAAGAAGAAGTTGGCCCCTTTTGTGCAAGTTCTTCCCGTTTGCAGCAGATTGTTAAATCAAGGTTTAACTTTTGTTTTCTTTTTTTTTATTTTTTTTATTTGTTGGATCTAGTTTTTAATTTGAATTTGTTTTGTGGGTACGTTTTACTCCTAATTGCTTTAGTTTTGTGTTGTTGAATCTTGAATTTGAAGCATACATCTTGGATTTAAATAATTGTTTTAAGATCTTTGATATCGGTTTATCAATGATTGCTCGAATTCGGTTGGCATACAATTCTTGAAATGGGTTAATTGTGTGGTGGATGTGAGTTTTACAAAGCTGTTTGGATGATGATGGTGATGATCTTGACGTGGTTGTGTTATAGTGCTTTTGGTGATTTACATGTGAATGTTATGATTAGTATGCTAGCATTTTCAAGCCGAGAAAACGTAACTGATTTGACTAATACCATAAACGACAATCGGCTAGCTGTAACGGTGGTAAATGGCGTGAGCATTTCCTATTTTGAGAAATGTCGATAAGCTAGACCGCCTAAAAAGCGTGTCACCTTTAGAAAAGTGAGATGGCATTTTAGTCTGTAAGAGTTAATGGATTTCTTTATCGGCTTATGCCACATAATGCCCATTTGCCGCATTTGTATACATAATTTAGTCTTTATAGAATTAGTCTTTATAGAATATAGAACAATGACTCATTGGTATTTGATAATACGCTTCTTTTTATGTATATATATTTTTTTATATCAACAGAGATGTTGAGGGCTTCGGGAATGATACCGAATCAAGGGTTTAATGATTATGATAGACTGCAACGGGGAAGCCCGAGTCCTCTAGATATTATGCCTGATGTCGCTGCTAAAAGTTTAGGTCGTTGGAATGGAAATGCCCCTCTTCAACATGAGGTAACTTCATATAAGATATGATGTTTCGTTGTCAAATATAGTATTTAATTCCCATTTTTGGTTTTATATTCCAAAGTTTCCTATTTGAATGATTTATAATCTTCTTCGGGTTATCAACACTACTGCATTTATGTAAGATTGTTAATAATTGCCATTGTGATTACGGCAAGTCTAAGCAAAAAAATATGATATTTGCTTATATACATTTTTTTGGTTTTTTTTAAGGATAAAAAAGTGTTGTTTTGAGAAAAAGTTATTAGAAAAAATGTTGCTGAAGGAAAAATGATAAAAATTAAGAACAATAATTTTGTTTTTGATATGTGTTTACAACTTTTTATGTGACCATGGTCCATTAGAACCTGAACCCGAACCCGTTAGGGAAAACTCACGGGCTCCACAAATAGCCTGCTAACCAGTGGGGCTAACAGGAAATGTGTTTAAATCTTGATTGCGATGATATTTTCGTTTTTGTTGACGTGTCATTTCATATGATTTTAAACATAGAACTGAATTCTCTATGATATATTACAATGTTTCTTACCCCTATGAGACATTGTTTCTTGAATGTGGTTGACTTAAGATTTTGACTTCAATCACAGCGGTTTGGTGGGCCACAAGGCTTGCCACCGATGGATCACTGGAACGCAGCACCAGCAAGCCCAAGTTCTTTTAATACAAAGAGGGTGTTGCGCTTGGATATACCTGTTGACAACTTCCCTAATGTACGTCATACGCCTCAAAATCCAATTTTCTTTCCAAACACTTCTTTTATCTCCAAAGCTTATTAAAATTTTTGGTTTTGTTTAGTTCAACTTTGTCGGGAGGCTTTTAGGTCCACGCGGCAATTCCTTAAAACGAGTCGAAGCTTCTACCGGATGTCGTGTCTTCATCAGAGGAAGGGGTTCTATAAAAGACCCTGACAAGGTAACCGAATTCTTACCTTCGTTCATAGGTCCTGTTGTAACACGAACCAAAAAAGAAAATTGGAATAAAGTAATTGTGGCAATTAGTTATGAACGGGCTGATTTGGGGTATGTTTTACATGGCAAATGAGGAATTTTTTTTTAAAAAAATTGCAAAAAAGGGAATGGTCAAAGCCATCTTAACTACATTTTAAATGCTAAAAACTTCATAAATCGTTTTATTCAACCGCTTAGATTCTTTTTAATGCTAAAAACTTCATAAATCTTGTAATCTTGATTTTACGGATTAATTATTCGCATATTTTTAATTGCCAAAAAATGGTTATGGTTTAACCTGAACCACCTGCAACCAGAACTAAGAATGACCCAGACCCAAGCTCATCTTGTCCCGCCCGACTTCTAAGATTTGTTACTTCTATAATAAACAGATGAAAACAAGTCGAGTGATGGACTTAATCATTCGTGTTAGCCATTTTTCATTATTAAATTATTTATTTGGTATGTGAAGGAGGAAAGTTTGAGGGGGAGACCGGGCTATGAGCACCTTAACGAACCACTACACATCTTAATAGAAGCAGAAATGTCTGCAAGTATAATCGATGTACGTTTGAGACAAGCACAAGAAATCATTGAAGAGCTGCTCAAACCTGTGGTATGTTTTCTTTCATGCTGCATAATTTGTACAGGTGTGCATAAACTATATCCCGTTGATCCCAAATTAGAGCTGTTTATTGTGCGGTTTTGAAGAAAATTCTGGGTCGAACCGCTAACTAAGGTTTTGGAATACGGCAAACCAAATTGGGTTGGTCAGGTCGGCCCCGAATAGCCAAAATGGTCCTGTTTAACGGTTTTAATCCTTTTTTCTAATCGAAATTGTTAGCTTGTATTAAAGCTTATAAAAGGATAAAGATGGCTTATGAATATTTTACATATGCGTGACTATATATCCCAATAATGAAAATAAAATAAATAATGAAGGTAAACGGACTGTGTGGTTAGCCGGTTACACGGCTGGTTTTCAGTTCCAAACTGTGAACCGAACCATTAAATCTAAACAAATGGTATAAAAATTGGCTGATTTGCTTTAGTTTGGGCGGTTCAGACGGTTTCAACGGTCTAAACTACAGTTTTGGTCTGCTTAGCTGGTTTTGACAAAAATTTTGAGCCAAACTATTACCTATGGTATCGGAAAATGAAAATGGCTGGGTTTGTTGGGTCGGTCGTACCTGCCAAACCAACCTTAAACCGTGGGCTGTAGCATATAGATGTCACAGAGTCTGATCCTTCTGGTTTAGATGGTTCGGATGGTTTCAAGTATATAAACACACTACTTTGAATTACAGGATGAATCTCAGGATCTGTACAAAAGGCAACAGTTACGAGAGTTGGCTATGCTAAACAATAACCTCCGGGAGCACAGTCCGCAGCCGAGAGGCAGTGTGTCGCCTTTCGGTTCCAGCGGAATGAAACGGGCCAAGACCGGTTCTGAGGAACCTGACATTGTGGTCGGGCTACTTTAACTGAAAAATGAAACAAGGGTTACTAAAAACAGTTTGATGTAGGTTTTCATATTCTTTTTTTAAATAATAATAATTTGTGTTTTTTTTGTTGATTTGTAGTGTTTGGGACTTTAGTTGCTTGCCAAAGAAAAACAGTTATTGGATTTATTTGTTATCGACCTGTGTTTATTAGTGTGAAATATATTTAATAGTGTAAGTGATGGTGTCAAGTTTATAAACTAGTTGATTTATTATACAGCCCATATTATAATAGATGTAAGATCTTAATTTAATCTGATTATTTTGGACTTGAATTAATATGTTATAAGTTTATAAATTAAATTAATATGTTAAAGTTCATAAGTTAAGTAGAACAACTAAATTAAGTTAATACGCCTATAGTAAAACTATTGGTAGCGTTAAGGAAGAGTGAGACATAGACGTAGTTTACTCAATTCTTAGGGATAGTGGTTGCTGCTAAAAAAACACAACAGACTGACAAATACATAACATGACACACATAAGCTACCGATGCAAAAGAAATGAAGAAAGAGTACATGATAAAAATAGGCGGATATAACCAATGTTGAAGTAATCGCTAGTTGGGTGGTGAGGTGCGGACTAGGGATTAATCAGCGTCTAGTCGGGATTTTTACAACCATGGATATAGTGTCAGAAACAACCTATAAACAAAGATACAAGACAATCACATGTAAATACCACCTAAAGTGTAGGTGAATCCAAGTTCCTATGACACCTAAAAAAACATATGTGTTCTCATCTAGAAGTCATTAACCTTAATCTTACGATTCCACAAACTCCTATCCTGGACCATGTTCTTAGAGAGGTGCAAACCTAGGAAATCTTGCCTAATTGACTTATCCTAAGTCATTTAGGTCTGCAACTACTTCTCTTTCCCTCCACAGTGAGGGTTTCCATCGCTCAAATTAGCTTTGTCGCCTGCCTTCTCTTCACATGCCCAAACCATCTTAATCTTTCCTCCTTTATCTTATCTAATATACTAGTTACTCCCACCCTATCCCTAAAAAACCTCATTTTTTTATCCAGTCTAACCTTGTGTACCCACATATTCACCTCAGCATCCTTATCTCTATGACCTCCATCTTGTATGCATGTGTTTTCTTGATGGTCTAACAATCTGTCCCATATAACATAACACGTGTAATTGTAACCCTATAAAATTTTCCCTTTGATATAGTTGAAAACCTCATGTCGCACAAAACCCCAGTAGCTGCTCTTCACCTACACCATCCATCCTGGATGTGGTAGACTGCTTCACTATCGATCTCTTAATCCCTTTATACAAAATCCTAAATACTTGAACTTAGTCCCTTGTGGGACCACTTGACCCTCATTGGTGATCTGAGCGTCTTTATTGTTGCCTATGCCACTAAAAACACAATACATGTACTCGGTCCTAGATTGACTAATTCTTAACTTTTGCCTTCTAAAGTTGATCGCCACTCTTCTAATCTTGCATATAGATTCTGTTTACTCTCCGCAACTAACACAATATCATCCGCAAAAAACAAGAACCAGTGAATTGTCTTCTGAATCAACTTTGACAACTCATTTAGGACAACAACATCAAACTAGAATGGGCTCAACGCAGAACCTTGGTGTAGTCCTACCTCCACATAGAAACAAAAAATCACTTTCCCAAACGGACACCCAAACACTAATCTCATTTGCAACATACCTATCCCTAGTTATGTCTATATACTTCTTAGAGATCCCTTTAGCCTCCAAACTATCCTAATTAGTCTACGTGACACCTTGTCATATGCCTTTTCAAGATCAATTAAATATGTAGATCTCACTTCTTCTCATAATATTTCTCCATTAGCATATGTATTGCCTCCGTAGTTGATTGCCCTGGCATGAAACCAAATTAGTTTACCGTAATCTAAGTTCCTTTTTTGAGTCTAGTCTCAATTACCGTCTCCCATAATTTCATCGTATGTCCTAGTAGCCTAACCCCTATGTAGTTCCCACAACATTGGGTGTCTCATTTGTTCTTATATAAAGGTACTGCTATTCGTTGATCTGACATTATTTGAAAATAAGATTAAATCAAGTAGTTAGCCATTTAGCTCCTTTTCCAGATAATTATGCACCTCAATCGTTATGTTGATTGGCCCAACTGCTTTCGCTCTTCCTATCTTTTTAAGTGGCGTCCTCAGCTCTCCATGTGTGATGCATCTATAGTGATAGTTATTCCATTGTCGTCTTTGAGTAGTGGGGTTATCATTTTCATGTTGGTTTCCTGCCGTTATAAAGATTGTGGAAGTACGCTTGCCATCTTATCTTAATGTCACCTTCCTTGATTAAGATACGTCCATCATCTCCCTTCATAAACTTCACCACACCTAAGTCCTACCTCCTACGCTCCATAGCTTTTGCAATCTTGAACATATCATGCCCCCTCTTTTGTTTCCAGGCTTCATACATCCGCTTATACACGTTCATACATATGCTTATATGTTGTGTTCTTTGCCACCCCCACCACCTTCCTCGCCTTCCTCTTAGCCTTTTTGTATCTCTATCTGAATGTCAGTTGCTCCACCTTATCTATGCAATCGAGATGGAGTAACTAACTAAAGACCTCATTGGTCATCTTGCATTCTAAGCATGTACCATATTCACGTGCAAAGGTTTTTTTTCATAAAGACTTATCTTGACGGCTATGTGTGTTAATAGATTATATTATATTTTAATCAATCGGTGTAATACATAATTACATTTAACCCGTATAATACACGTGGTTTTTAAAAGACATATTTTTTATTAGCAACTATATAACATTACGTTTATTCAAACCGTGTAATACATGAGATTCTAAACCTAGTAATAACACACACACAAAAAACTCAAATTTACAAAGTAACTAACTAGTATTAAGCCTCTCATGTTGCACGTGGGGGGGGGGGGGGGTCAAGTAGCACTAGTGCCACACCACTGGCAACGACCATCAACACTGAAAAAGCTCGTAAAACAAAATAAACAAGAAAGGAAAAAATAGCACAAAACAAAAAACAGACGTAAAATCGTTAAACAACAAATGCCTGTTGCAACATGCTAAGGCGAAGACATTAGAACGCAACGTAAAACATAGGAAAACAAGCTAAATCGATCTAGACGGTGAACCCCACACGGGGAAAAATAAACGATAAAAGGTTGAATCCCACACGCATGTTGCGGAAAAAATAGACGTATTGCGACATGCTTGTTAAACGAGAAAAATAAACGATATAAACGTTGAACCCACACGTACGTTGCGGCGTGTTAACTCACGAAATTTAGAACAGAATGTAAAATTAAAAACTTGCGAAAAATGAAAAGTAAAGGGAAACAAAGTTGAAACTAAAAAAGTGTTGAGGTTAAATTGTAAAAGATAAAAAACTTTTGGTTAAAAAAATCAAAGGGGTTAAAAATGCAAAAGATGAAAACATTTGGGTTAGAAGTGAAAATCATTCTTTTTGAAAAACCCCCTATGCAAGAGATACAATACTAACATCCATGAGCTCGAATATAGTCTAATGCTCACTCATGCAACTAGGGGTGTTAATCATGTTGAGTTGAGAAGTTGGCGGGTTGAAATGTGCAACCCGAACCCAACCCAACCCATATTACTATTTGTGCCAATGATTCAATCCTAACCACGCAATCAAATTCGAGAAAACTTGAACACGATTTGTGTTTCTATTTAACCAATTTCTTTAAATGAGTCATACATGTTAACGACTTATTATTTAAACGGGTTAAAAGGTGATCCTGAATTGTTTTAAAATGGGTCAAATCAAAACCGGCCTATTTTTCACAAAACCTATTATTTTTCATGTTGTGTTTAGATCCTCTCAATAATTTAGCCCTATGCGCAACACATCATCTATCATTTTGCCATCCTTATATCTAAGTTTTACGTTTAGACATGTTTATTAACTGTGCGACTTTCTTATTTTTATAATTGTTTCAAGGTGATTTTAAACCGAACAATTCTACATTATCAACGGTCAACACACACTGATTTTTATTTTTTATTTTTTTCTATAACCTTATGTGATCAATAGGTTATAAAAGCCCATTGGGCCGAAAGATAACGAACGTTCCAGACACCAAGATAAATACCTAATATCGTGAAACACAACTCCCCCATTTTCATTATCATACAACAATTCAACAATCAGATCGAATCAATCAATCAAGGATGGGTAAGATTCCAGTGAAGATGAAGGCGCTGACATACGCCCTGTCTCCGTTCCAGCAGAAGGTTATGACCGGTCTCTGGAACGATTTCACCCACAAGGTTACCCACAAGGTCACCGAGAACTGGATCAACGCTCTTCTGCTTGTCGGCCCCGTTGTCGGCGTCCATACGTAACTCTCTTTTCTACTTTTGTTGTGTCTGACCGTTTTTTAGTTTTAATTGTTGTCATTGGTTATAGATCTGATGTACTGTTTTGTTTGATCTGTTATTTGGAGAGTTTTTATGTGTCGATTAGGAATTAGGTCAATTTAGTTAACGGATCTATGTGCAGGCAGTAATTTGATTGATTAGATATTGCTTTTTCGGAATTTTATAGAGTGATAAAAATGGAGGAAGGAGGACATATGAAATGACCAGTCTTGAAGGTTTTACAATACTCTAGAAAAATGATAGGCTTGAGGGAGAAGATATAGGATGGTATGCGCATGTGTTTCCATTCTCAAATATTGAAAGCGAACGTAGACTGTATAGAAAATAATGCGGATGAGGCTTCTATTTTGTTAGTACAAGTCGGTTTTGATTTTGGATGTCGATGTGGGTTAGGTTTATGTTTAGTTTTAGTATATCTTTTATGTATTTGTAGTTTAACACTTTAGAAATGGTATTGACTTGATAGTGCGGCCCGTAGACCTATGTCAGTTTAGACCAAACCGCGTAAAATAAGTTCTTGTTTTATTGTTTTCTGTGTGATTTGGTTTGTGCAATTGAGCGTTTCTGTGTTCTGTTGCGTCACGTACATCATCAGCTGATTATCAACTGAGTTCGATCTGCATAAGAGTCTACGCTACAATCCTGAGTTAATCAGCTGAAGCTGGGCAACATCAGTGATTGTCGACAACAGCAGGTGTGCTGTTTTCTGTTGACAGATTGCTGATCAAGAACAGTTGATCATCAGCATAAGCATAGCTACAGCAGGCGTGATACACTCTGTAAAATGTCTGTCTTCACAGATCGTCTGTGGGAGTCCTTGGCGGTTTCCGTGTACGAGGCTTGTGCTAGAGGAAGAGTGGTTTGTCGGTCAACGCTGGGCAATTGATGATGTGGCCGCCTGTGGGTGTTTTACGACTGTCGATGCTCTTAACAATTGGAATCAATAACATCTTAGATATTTTTAGGAGTAATATCTTTTAACTTGTAGCGTAGACTCTTAACCAGTTAATAGTCATTGACATACTATTTGTTGAGGTTTCTCGCTTTCTTGAGCCGGTTGAAGCTAGGTTCACAAGATCACAATGTATGTAGAGACGCTAAACATCTCTGATAGTACATTGGTGGTTGCTATATAGATGCATTTAAGGGTCTATATGATCGTTCAGCTAATAGAGCTTGAACTCGAGCTTTCACGTTTTATATTCAAAGCTCAAGTGTGGCTTGTGAGAAATTTTTATAGCTTGACTTGGGCTTAGCGTGTGTATTATTTATTAAATTTATCCAACTATATTATTTATACACATATAATTATCTTATATTTATACATAAAATTTTGTATGTAAAACAGGATTTATATTATTTAGTTATGTCTATCATGATAATAATAGTCAGCTCAGTATATGAAACTCGGGTTCGTTTATTAAACGGGCTATTTTTTTAAGCTCAAGCTTCGGCTCGAGGTCGAGTTTGTTTACACCGCTACGAACATTATATGGGTGTTATCTTTTGTTTTTTTGGTTTACAGACTGCTGAATAGGTTGGCTTGTTTTTGTTGTAGGTATGTGAAAAGTTACCAGGAAAGAGAGAAGTTGGAGCACAGGTACTAAATCGTCATTTGGCCTTGTAATTGATAACAGGGGAAGAATAATGTGTTGTAGTAAATGATGGATTTGTTTTTCTTGGTTTTAAGAAACACTGTTGGATATTTTATGGTGTTCTTAAGTTGTTTGTTGCAGATATCACCTTCTTGATAAGACAAGTTTTGTTTTTTTATCTGATAATGCCATTCCTATGGTTCTGACTTGTTGTTTAAGTTTGATTTACAATCTATTATCAGTATGGTTCTGATTTGTTGTTTAAGTCTGTGTCATCGTTAGTTTTCTAACATACAGATGCGAACAAAGAAATAGACTTTCGAACACGTTAAATGCATAATCTGTGTTTAGAATCATGTAAAACTAAAGAAATAGACTGTACAACTGCATTTTGATCTGTTGCATCCAATCTTGGTTACTTTATGCTTTAATAAAGCCTGTAATTGCTAAAATGTCCTGGTGCAAGTATAAAACAAATATGTATTGATTTTTTTTTGCGGGCACCTTACTCGGGTTCGAAACCTAGAACAGCGATGTTCTCTTAGACTATTGACATACACTTGTTGGATTCGAACTTGAGAACTCTCAATAGGAAACGTAATTATTATTATCTATAATCATGTTTTAGAGTGATATCCATCTAAAACAGGGAAGCTGACTCATTGCTAACACATTTGTGACAAAGGAAACAGTTAGTTTATCATCTACTTGCATGTTGTTTCTAAAATTTTTGAACTCAACAGTTGAAACCTTACGATGTCTACACTTGAGGGTTGATCTTGATCTTATGAATGAATTATTGTTCAGAAAATGTAACCACTTACGTTTCCTGGTTAAATCCATGTTTTCATCACTAATCCATGCGGATCTTTATGGTTCTCAATTTAATCCATGTCAAACATTAGTAACCTTATTCACCAGCTACGTGATTTGGTGTTACCTAGAATCTTAATTGGTCTGTACACCACTAACATTGTCAACTTATTTATATTGTTTTTACCTTTCCCTTTATTTACGTTAAGTATCATGGTTCCGATACGTATTGTCAACAACGTCATAACGCACGGATTCCTCACTAGTTTATTTACTAAAGTTGTTTGTTTATTCATTTGTCTATTCTAATTATGGTGTTGTCATTATTTTACTATTTTATTTACATACTAAATGTGAGGTAGCTTTGATAACATGTACGTTTGTTTTTTGATTAGTTGTGCATTACTACCTACAACTTGGTTTCGCAAAAAAATATATTGAGACGTAGATATAAATATACAAGTGACAATGGCATTCTCATTCTCAAAATTGTACAAAATAAAATCTCTTTTTTTATTCTCTCAAATAAAACAATTATATAGTTTGATAAAATTCTTTAACTATTATCTGTTACCTCAGTTTAATACTAGCAGGGTGCCCGTGTGATTCCGCGAGAACAACAATTTGCATTGCGGTATTCATTTCTGGTAGTTTTCTTATTCGTATAATAGTTATTGTAGCATCAACGTGATGGATACACGTCATAAACGGAGTCATCGGTTAGTTTACTTTATTGTGTTGTCCAATGCTCGCCGTTCACCGTTTGGCTCCCTAAATTGCTCACCTCTTCTTGAGAGAGAGAGAACAAAGTAAGATATATGTGGGTTTGAATTTTAAAATGAGATTTGGGAGTTAGATGGGAAAAAGGGGTTGAATGGATCTCCTCGTTTAGCATGTTTGAAGAAACTAATGGAATTCAAAATATGAGCGTCCATTTTTCTTTCATGTTGATTCAACAAAGGGAAGAGCAAGCGCTCAGCTCTAACCCTTCTTCTTTACAATTGCTATGTATCTAAAATTGGGTTTTAACATATTAATTAGTTGTAAAACTCTTAAACTTAGATTCTCTTTCCAATCTCTATTATATAATAATATAATAGTATAGGTAATATGGGAGAGGATCAAACAGGAAGTATGTTTTGGGTAGGAAGGATAGGAAGTAATCTTAGCCTTCCATCTGGAAAAGTAGAAATACAAGTGGGAAGGGTATTTTAGTAAATCCTCCTTTTATCTATTCTTTATATTTTTCTTCTCTGTATCTTTAAAACCCAGATGTTCAAAACCCACCATCTTCAACATTTCATGTCTTTTCTTTCTCTAGAATTACTACATCACGATGCAATTTTTCTTCATCAGTTAATGGTTCGAACACTCAATCAACGTGTTCTTCGATTCTTTGAAGAAAACCCAGTTTATGTTTCTATATTTTCTCGTTTTTTCAATTTAACATGATGCGATGGAACATGAGATTTCTGTTAAAACAGGTACTCCTCTTCTCAAATTTCTCAAGCATTTTGTATTCAAAGTGAAGATATCTCTGATTCTACTCTTTCTCTTGATGTATTTATGCGTTTGGGCAACATCATTAGTTCCAATTTTATTGAGAAATCATTAATAAAAAGTTGCACACCAGGTGTTTGACAAAATGTCTCAAAAAATGAAAAAACACACTTTTTGGGTGTTTTTTGTCCATTGCGTTTTACAAAATAATGAAAAAAACTGTTTTTTATCCATTGCGTTTTACAAAAGAATGAAAGAACACGCTTTTTGGGTGTTTTTTTGTCCATTGCGTTTTACAAAATAATAAAAAAACACAGTTTTTATCCATTGCGTTTTACAAAAGAATGAAAAAACACAATTTTTATTTGTTTTTTGTCCATTGCGTTTTACAAAATAATGAAAAAAAACTGTTTTTTATCCATTTCGTTTTACAAAAGAATGAAAGAACACACTTTTTGGGTGTTTTTTGTCCATTGCGTTTTACAAAATAATAAAAAAAACACAGTTTGTTGGTCCATTGCGTTTTAGAAAGTACACTTTCTTTTATATTTTTAGTCAATTGTGTTTTAGAAATTAACTTTGTTTTGTGTTGTAATTCATTGTTTTTTAGAAAAAACACTTTATTTTATGTTTTTAGTGAATTGTGTTTTATAATAGTTTGTTGAACTTGAAATGAAACTATATGATAATAATGTTGGAAATTAAGTGTGTTTGAATGGATGTCCCAAAATTGTAAACCACTTGTCCCGCATTGGTGTGGAAACAAAGTAAAAGGTTATTTATAAGGTGAAACCTTTGCCTAACCAACATAACTTTATGACATGTTTTACCATAAGTCCTACGCGCGGGTGCGCAGGGGGGTGCAAATTGGAACCGGAATTTAGTCGAACTCGTGTGCGCCCGAACGTCCTGCGGACACGAATGCAGTCCCGAAAACCTGGGCCCGCGTGGGCCTGGTTTTTGCGCTGCGTTTTACTTCAATGCAGTGCAGAACTGTTTAAACGTTTGTTTTTTTAAAAGTTGCTGCAGACTGTATCGCGTTTTACATGAATGCTGAATTGTTTTTTTTTAATTGTCTTGCTGCAAACTGTATTGCGTTTTGCTGCAGACCTGTTGCGTTTTACATGAAAACACTTCTGCGTTAAATTGTTTTACTGCAGCGTTTTGATAGACTAGTTCGTTGCGTTTTTAAATTGCGCTCGGGACTGTAGTTAATTGCGTTTTTGGGCTTTTTTCGTTGCGTTTTATGTTACTGGGTTTTCAAAAATATTTTTTTCAAAATATAGCAGTAGCATACTCGTTTTAAAGAGAAAAAAACGCTCGTTTTTTTGGTGCAATTTTTATAAAAAAATAATGTCGTATGAAAAAGTTATCAACGTTTAAAAAATGGTAGGAAATTGGAGGAGAGAGAAACTATTGTCCTGGGTTGACTAGAATGCCCTTACACAAACCCACGCGCCTCTTTTCTTCTCTTCAATTCCACCAATTTAATCTTATCCCTTGATTAAATCAATTGATGGTCAAGATTACTTCCTAGTCTTCCTAGCCAAAGAAACTTCCTATTGTATCCTGACCCTAAGTAATAGATAGATGAATGGTTCGGCTTATTTAATTTTGGTCTTTCGAGGGTACATAGAAACTAATAAATGATTTTTTGTTAATGGTTTTAGGTTATTGGTTGATTTAGGTTGGGTTTTGTCCGCTTTTGGTTAGCATTTCGTTTATTGCTCACCTCTAGTCACTACTAATCAATTAACGTATCAAGTTTTTTAATTAAGAAAAGAACTATAACAATATTATACTCGAATTAAAGAAAATAAAATGCTCCTTTTTATGGATTTCTGTTCGTTCTAATGTTTTTTGTTTGGTTTCGGTTAACGGTTCAGTTATTGCTTACCCTGAGACACTGTTAATCACGTAATATATCATTTTTTTAATTAAAAAATTATAGCAATACTATACTCAAATTAAAGAGAATAAAATACTCGTTTTTATGGCGTAACTTAAAAAAATTAATGTACAAAAAAGTTATGACCGTTTAAAAACCGTGGGAACAATTAGTTTTTTAAAGAGGATAAAGTGTAATTACTAACTAATTATCTATAATTTTGTTAAAGTTGAGGGAATTATTTGCAATTATGATGAGGGGATTAAAATGTAATTAATGCTTAAAAGACTAATTTATCCTTAGGTCTAGATCAACATAGGAAAATGAAAATAAAAAAAAAAACACAAAAACACTTGATAGATATAATATTAGTTTGCACGAAATCTGTTCCGCTTCTGAATTGACACCCAAGGTGTCTTAAATCGGTTTTCTGGGTTGTGCTTGAATCTGGAGTATCTTTTAATTCGTCTTCTTTGACATTATCTTCAGAATCATCTAAATTGATAACCTCACTCCATTTCCATTCAGAGAGGCCATTGGATCTCTTACTTTGAGTTTCAAACTTCCGATCCTTAAAAAATGACAGAAATTAAATACATAAGTTAAAAAAGATTAAAATAAACATTAAAATTACCTCTTCACTAAATTCACGTTGAAGATCAGACTTGTGGACTAAACATTGCACCATTACAAATAGTATCAACACTTTTATCACCATCATCCTACAATAAAACACACATATATTAACACAACAAACATGTTAATCTGGAAGACATGCACACAAATCAAAACTTAAAAACCAGCACATCAATACCTTAGAAGCTTGTACGACGACTGGCTTGTTTCATCTGCACGTTCATCGTGCAACTGAATCTGAAAAATTAAATATGTTAACATTCACATAAAAGTAAAAACACTAATATGTTAACATTCACATAAAAGTGAAAAGAAAATCATATATGCATTGTTGCGATATAACAAACTAACCTTAGAAGCTTCAATCTCACATGCTTGGTCTTTCAAAGCAATTGAATTTAGAATTGGATCAATTTTTAATTTTGTTTAGCAATAGACATAGGTGTACACTACTATGCATTTATAGGATAAATTTCAGTAATGCATTAGGGTTTAATTTTAAAAAGTTTGTTTCAAATTTGTCACCCCTTTAGTTAGGAAGTTTGTTGTGTTTAGTATTCAGTTTTCAAAGTTTTTTAAAAATGTTTATATTATTGGATAAACCAAACTTCTACTAAAAAAACTTTTTTTACAAAAAAGTTTCTATGAAAACTAAAATGCCATTTTGTTGAATATGATATTTTATACGGGTTAGTTAACATACAATTTCCTTAACGTACGATGTAAACGCTGGGAAATCACGCATGTTATAAAACACAAAATCCCTAATCACGCATGTTGCAAACCATAATGTTGAAAACCATAATCACGCATGTAGAAAATCAGAAATCACGCATGGGGTACAAAACTTAATCACGCCTATATACAAATAATCGCGCATGTTATAAATTCCCTGCGCACGCAACGTACGTTAACCCTAATTGTACAATACACTTTCACATATTTTATATATATAATTTTATTGAATATGGTATTTATGACAACATGTTTTATTAAATGCATTTTATTCTTTTATAAATAGTTGTAGAATCTAACTATGAGAAAATTTATTATATTTATCTCTTTTTGATGAATTATTTTAAATTATTTTAGTTGAGTTCTTAGTTCTTAAAGAATGTCAAAATAAAATTTACGAAGCTTGTATAACAATAAAGATAAATTAGTTATGAACCTTGTAGACTAATGATATTCGTCTAGTTTTTGTAAATAAAAAGAAGAATTTTTCAAGGGGCTAGGAGATCAGGTTGAAATTATCTTTTGGCAGTTGGGCGGATTAGGTCTCCTGCTCGTGCGTTTGTTTTTTATCTGGCCTTTTCTTTGGTTTTGTTTTTTTGGTCGTAATGCTTGTAGGATTTTTCAGCTAGAAACACGTTGAAAAGGGTGGTAAGGACTTGTAACTGGATCTTATGACAAAATTGCAAGTTGTTTTCTTGACAGCTATAGTTCTGAAAGCCTTCATCGACTCAATACTTTATTGGGTTTTTTAGGTGAGGATTTATTCAGTAGAATGGTCGACAAAGTAGGGAAATCTATCACACTAAGAGAATGCAAAGGTTTGTTTCCTTGATGTTTGTTATAATAACAATACATAATATTATTAATGTTGTTTTTATGGGCCCAAGCGTTCACTATATCAATGTTTTATTCATATAACTTGAGTACTAACCATAGTTCTTCATTTGTCAATGTAACATTTATAGGTTGTGTGTCAAAACATAGAGTGTCTCAATTTGTTAAGTAATTTATGTGAGAACTGGATAGAAAACAAGTATGTATCAAAGTGACATTTGATATCAATTTCATAATTTTCCATTATGCAAGTCTCGTATTTCTATGCTTCTATTCTTTATTAAATCTAGCAAAAATAGATGGAGAATGTTCCCGACTTCTTTTGCCATCTTATCCAGGAATAATATTACAAACAATATTATAAAATTGATAATAATGATAACAACATAGAGAGTCTCAAGCATGTTGAAATGTGATAGGACACATTGCTTTAGTCACTTGTATATTTTAATCCACACGTCAATACAGACCAAGACAACTATTGAAACATTGATAAAAATGAGTAGGTCGTCACGGTACCTTTAGTTTTTTTAAAACATCATAGTTTATAAGATATGACAAGAATACATAAAAGATATATAAGTTTGTTACGGAGGGGGAACGTGTAACTAATTATCCATGATTTTGTTAAAATTTAGGGATTTAAGTGTAATAAGATGGGGGCTAAAATATCATTAGTGTTTAAAAGACCAATTTACTCTCATCTTAGGGATGCATTTATAAATTAATATGGAAAACGTTCTTATTTTTGTTTATCTTAAAATACCCCTCCCTCATGCATTATAAGATAGTATATATTAAAAATTAATCATTAAACATTAATAAGTCATATATTCTATTAATTTATTCAACTTTAAAGTATAACATCTATATAAAATTCACAATTGCAACTGTCTATATAAAAGAAGTAAAAAAAATTCAACCGTGACTAGCAAAACCATAAATACAATGATTTTTTTTTGCCAATGAGCTAGATTCCTACACAAACCTAAAACATTAATCTTCATTCACTTTGCATTTGGCTCCATGCCTCTTCATATCTTTGTGCAATGAAAATGATAACCCGGAAAGGATCCTGGATTTCTCGCCTTAACTCACGGCACATCAAAATCCCTCATTGTTGCACCCTTGTTAGCTTTCTTTCTTGCCATTGAAACCATTTCCGGTCACATAACACAAAACAAACCCAACTCCGCCCATCTCCATCTTGCTAACGCTTCTCCCACCACAGAACATCGCGCATAAAGAATTCAACAAGTATTGCACTCAACGTTTCCTAAGTTAATGTGGTACTACAATGTTCTTTGATTTCGAAATTTATTATGTAATCATACATCGTTCATCGAAACCGCAAGTTTGATCTCTAGTTATTGTGTCTTGTGTCTTGGTCGTTAGTACCCTTTGTCTAAATGTATACTAAGATGATGTGTATGTTCTCAAATGTCGCCGATCTTAACATGCAGATTGAAAACGACTCGCCAAAGATTGACTGAAACCTTGCCGAAACCCTGGTTGCCATTATCGAAGGCGATGACTAGGTGCTCAAATAGATGGTGCTTTCCATTGACGTTGGGTACTGTTTTTGAAGCCACGGAATGGTGGTGTTGCCAACGCGGTGTAACACCCCAAATCGCGTAAATCAACACGCGACGGAAGCATCTGGGGAGTCACGTTACAAATTGTTACATAACACATGGTATTTGAAATTATGTTTTATTGAATATTAACACGATTACATTGTCCTCAGAATTTAAAATAAACAAAACAAGTATATTATATGTCTTTCTTGTTTTAAGGCACTAAAGTCTGCGTCCGTCCTAGGTCAACAACAATCTTCATGAAACTAATCCTGAAACATATGTGAAAAACGAGGTCAGCATAAAAGAATGCCGGCGAGCACATAGTTTTTGTGAGTGTCAAATTCATGGCTTTATAACTATATTGCAATACCTAGTTCAACTTCGAGAATCGATGAGTATAAATCTTGAAATCTATCGCAATATAATATATCAACTTTACAAGTTAATATAAGTAAATCAAAACTTTGTAGCCATAAATATTGACTGAAAACATTTGTTTCGTAAATTTGAGTTGTAAATCATCTTGTAAGTAAACTTTGTATGGTTTATATCTTAAATAAAAATTGTTGTGGAACCTTGTTCAAAATAACCATTCGACCATTATCCGTGTCATAAACCAATTGTTCATTGTACTTGTCATAAACCATTGTCCATTGTCCTTGTTTTTAATTGTGAAAACTTTTGGTCGTTCTTTGATGAATACATTCAAGCCCTTGTTGACTCGACTATACCCGAAGGGTATCTTTAATAGATTCTAAAAGATCTCTTTAACAAGACTAACAAATCAAAGAATGATTTGTTAATCATAAACAGTTTCTGTCGTTCCCCAAACTGCCCACCAAATCCAGTGAATAGTCTAGCAACGGGATTGTCAATCCTATGGTACCATAACTTACTACTGGGTGGCATAACAATGTTAATGAATGTCATTCGTATCATGGATAATGCACCAACAAGTTGTATCACATTATTGAAACCATATTGTTATATAAATCATAGTATTTGAACATTGAAAACAACTTAGCACATATCAATCACCCTAAAACATTTGCAAAACATAAAAGAGGGGAGCAATGTACTCGCCTGGGATTGCAAATAAGTCTTGTATGAGTGTGTGAACAAAGCCCAAAGATCAAGGAATCAAGTGTGTCCTTATGAGTCAGATAACATGTAAATAAGTCGGGACGATAAACGGGAGATCGGATAGAATGAAGTCTTACAAACCAATCGAGTGTTGGAACTCATATGATATGGTTTAATAAGCTTAACATTCTGATTTGGAATGAATCCTAAGTGCTTTTCACCCGTTATGACTCGTTAGGGTAGTTTAAGCCACTTTAATGTGTCATTCGCGTAACTACGCGTTTGGATGGTTAGATATGTGTTATGATAAGTCCTAGTTGTCAAAACATGTTTAATATTGTTGTTACATTAGGTTACATGTCAAAATTTAGGTTACATATGCTTTAGATTGATTTATTCACAAAAAAGGCATTTTGGTCATTATTAAGGAATATAACAACTAATTATCATATCACTAACCAAAAAGACATGACCATAAGGTATAACCTCAGAGGGTTATTCCCTATACAACTACGGTCACAAATATGTGTTTGGTCGGATCCTAAGATCGACCAAACGGGTCAGGTTTGAAAGTCAAAGCGGTGGTCAAGACCGCTCGACTTACGACCCTAACTAAGCACTAAACTAAAAGTGACGAGTTAGACATGTCAAACATGTCTAACCTAAGTTATAAAAATGTTTTGGTATCAAAACAAAGTGTTTTGATACCCGAAAATAGTTATGTCCTATAATGCGCATTTACGCATTATTGACCAAAACTTTGACTCGTCACTACAACTAGCAAATGTGGAATCAGTAGGCATGATCACTATGGATCATAACCATCGTGATTACGATCACGTTGCAAAGTCCAATTGGACTTTGTCTTGACCAATTAATGGTCAAAGTTGAAAGTCAAACACTGTTTGAATTTTAGCTTGAAATAACTACAGTAAATAAAACAAGACAAGGATGGAGCACTTACTTGGGTTGAAGAACACTCAAGAGCTCCAATAAGACCAGAAAACTCAGGTAGGAGGCCTCCAACAAGGTGGTAGCCTCCACTTAGAGTGTTTGAGATAAGAAGAGATGAATGAGTAAGTGAAAATGGCAAAATCACTTGCTATTTATAGTAATTTGAAGGTCCTAACAAGTGTCAATTGCAGGTCCTAACAAGTGTCAATTACACATGTCCCATGTGTTGGCATGATCTCATGGAGGTCCTAACAAGTGTCAATTGCAGGTGAAATGGTGGCAAAATTGATTTCCTTGGTGTCCAAGGAGTAAACAATAAGCTGCCACCTGGTTGCAACAACTCTGATGAGCTGGGGACCCCTCACGAACCGTATGGGGTTAGGCCTTACGGTCCGTAAGGCCCTTGCAGAGGCTGAACTTTCAAATTTCGTAGAAATGGCCCCTGAACTTGTTTTTGACGCGTTTTGGCATTTTTAACACCCGTTAAAACCCATTTTCAAGCTTTATAAGGACAATAAAGTATAGGGAACTTGAAATGTGCTTAAAAATATCTTAGAAGTCAGTTCGTTTGGTCGTACAGTTGCGGTTTTCAGTTAATTACGACGAAAATCGTAACGAACGCGGACCGTAAATGCGTAACGAAAGGTATTTTTGCATTCCAATCATTAAAATACAAGATTTTAGTGGTCACAAAAATTTTTGGACGTGTGTACATGTCCCAAATTAAGAAATACGCGTAACGACATAGTTTCGCAGAATTTGCAAAATAGCCCCTGAAGTTGCATAAGCATGTTTTTACCATACCGAAACCCTCGAAACTTATTTCTAAGCTATGTTAAGGGTATTTAGGGTATGTTAAGCTTATGACCTTGTTCCGGAGTGTGCATTGCTATGAGAATCGGCAGACTTTCGTAGTTTGTCATAAATAGTCCATGTGATCGAATAAGCTTGTTTTTGACATACCAAACCCTTCAAAACTTATTTCTAAGTTATGTAAAGGTTATTTAAGGTATGTTATACTTATGTCACTATTCTGGAATATACGTTGCGTTAAAATGATTACGTTTGCATAACAGTTTACGTATATCTTCCAGGAAAAAGCTTTGAAGTGTTGAAATTGTACATGGACTAAAATGTATGAATGTCATATGTAATTTTACAATTCTCGGGAATGAAACACAAGGTTTCATTTGGTTCAGAATTTGTTTGGAATTGTTCGATGCTCGAAAAGGCTCAGATGTCACAGTCTCCCCTACTTGTGGAAATTTCGTCCCGAAATTTAATTTAGAGGAAACTTGTAAAAACATATGTGCGGGAATCGCTTTCAAATGATCCTTCGTTCCAGGAGTAAAACTCTAGGCAACATTTGGATTCCAGTGAATTTTGTTAATTGTATTCCTTCGTTGTCCATGCTGATGAATTAAGATTCGAAAATCTTAACTTCATTCCAATAGATAGGTGTATAACACCCTTGATTGTACTGAGCCTCAGCAAAGAATCTTGTAAATGTCAAATTGAAAACTTGTTGTAGTGGAACTAAAAAGAGTGTAAGCTTGAACGAAAGTTGGATTTTCGATTAATGAACAGAAGAACGCTTATAGAGGTTTCCTATGAAGACTAGTATAGGAAACTTGTGTGTGCTCGAAGTTGGAGTTAGAGAATGAAAGATTAAAACAGCATTGGTCAAGGTCCAAAACTTCTAGTAACTTAAATAACGCCACGCATGTAACCTAATAAGGAGCATTTATATATAGGAAGTACCATCGGCGTATCCACCATGCCCTTATTACATTGTTCTCGTTTCATTACTCTTATTACTATAGGTTTTTACACATGACAAAACTTGTTGTGGTTTCTGGGAACTGAATTTTATAATTATGTATGCATCCATAATTACAAAATTCCTTGCACAGTCCGCACAGATCATTTTGTTATGTGTAGGGGTATTAATCAACAATAAACTTGTGGAGATTTGACTAGACCACTAAAGGGTCTCTTTAACTAGATCAACAAATGATCTCTTTAACTAGACCCTGAAAGGCCTCTTTAACTAGATCAATGAATGATCTCTTTAACTAGACCCTGAAAGGCCTCTTTAACTAAATCCTGAAAGGTTTCTTTAACTAGATCAACGAATGAACTCTCTAACTAGACCCAAAAAGGCCTCTTTAACTAAACCCTGAAAGGTTTCTTTAACTAGATCAACAAATGATCTCTTTAACTAGACCCTGAAAGGCCTCTTTAACTAAACCTGAAAGGTTTCTTTAACTAGATCAACGAATGATCTCTTTAACTAGACCCTGAAAGGCCTCTTTAACTAAACCCTAAAAGGTTTCTTTAACTAGATCAATGAATGATCTCTTTAACTGGACCCTGGAAGGCCTCTTTAACTAGATTGACGAATCAATCTCTTTAACTTTGGAATAACACTTTAAAATCCAAGGGCAATGACTATTTGCATAGAAAAGCCCATTAGGGATTTAAGATAGCGCCTTTGGATATCCTTCTAAGAATCTATCATTTGAAGATATGGAAGATTCTACCAGGATTTTGGATATTGAACTTGAAACAATTGTATACCAAAATCCTAAAGTGATTCGGATAACGCTACAAGGGTAATACAATAAGAACACTTATATATAGGAAGTACCAGTGGCGTATCCACCATGTTCTTATGGTATTACACTCGTTTCGTTATCTAAATCACAACTAGCCACATAAACACATAATCACATAATCATCAATTTGTACATAAGTATTTAAAATACATCAGAAATCCGATCAAGGAGTTCATTTAGTACTTTAAGCATCCATAAGAATCTAACTATGAAGATAGGAAGATCTTATAAGGATTTGGTTGGCCTTATTGAATCATAACATATGTATGGAAGTGCACAAAGAATCCAATTAAGGGCTTTGATATTGCACTTTAAACATCCACAAGGATCTAACTATGATGATAGGAAGATCCTAATAGGATTTGGGATTCAGGTAGCGGAAGTATTTTGAAACCTTGTACTAGGTATGCTAGGTCAACACACGAAGTAGAAATGTCCACGAAATCAATGTGCTAGCATGCTCAGTCAACATACTTAGCAAGATGTATCGTAAACAATGTGCTCATATGCTAGGTCAACATATGCTGCAAAAGTGTCTTTGAAAATCATGCATGAAATTTTTTAAAAACATGCTTAATGTTTTTGAAATCATATATGTAATGTTTTCGAAATTATGCACTAGATATATTAGGTAAATATACCTTAATAAATTGATTTGAAACCACATGAAAAATCCTTGAATTAATGTATAGGGTTTTTGAAAATATGTATTTTGTAATCATGCACTTCGTATATTAAACAAATATGTTATGTTAAATGGTTTTTAGAATCTTATGAAATATATTTGAAATCATGGAATTTTGAAATCAGTATAATGTTTTTGAAATTGTGTATCATGCAAAGTGTTATGAAAAATCAGAGGGTTGTGGTATAGACATATTGCATAAGACCATTTAAGGACACATGGAAGTATCCTTAGGTATTCAATCAAGGATTTCAAGTGATACTTTGAGTATTTGTTAAGAGTTGTAACTTGTACCTTGTACTTTGTTTCTTAAAAGAAACGAGTACTTAGGATTTTTGTGGAGATCGCAGGCGATCACAAAATGAAAGAAATTACAAGAGTAGTTTGATTCCCAAGGAACCATGTTCTTGGTATTGATATTGTATGGGTGTACCACTCATTCATGTAATCACATTTGTAAATAAAATGGAAATAACCAAATTTATTTATAGACAGTCAAAGTGTTTTCAAGATTCTTGGAAATAAACAGAAAACATAAAAGTTCAAGTGTTTATTCAGACATTAGCACAAGCCTTGACATTGCCAGTGTAAATCTTGTGTCCATACGTTGAGTCGTCTTGTTGCCAGCTAGGTCAATTGATGTGATTAGGATAACCACATTGAAGCAGGTTCCATGTGGGTATTTAGGACAATCCGGTATCGCATGAGGGGTTGCGGTAGCTTGATTTGGTGAGGTAGTCAAACGGCAGACTTTGGCTGTATGACCATTTTGTCCACAGTTAAAACATTTTCGGCAGTGAACACTGGCATAGTGATGAAGGTTACATTGATTGCACAGAGGTGCTTTTGCTTTGTATGGTTTCTTAGCGGGTGGCGGAGCCACCTGGCTAGGTCCCACTTCGTTAAGCGGAATTGGATCAATCAATGTAGGATTCTATGAAGCTTTACGCTTCCTTGATTTTTTGAAGGCTTGGCTTCCGTCTTCTTTGGTGCCTCGTGAGTAGTCTTATCATCAGAACTGGATAAGGCTACAGCTAACCTAAGGGTCCCACTGAGTATTATGCCTATCTGTTGGGAGATGGTAATAGCCAGTTCAGACCTTTGAGTATCGCTGTGAGGAGAAGGCATTCTGGAAAAGAGAGAGGAAAATATGGGTGAAACCGAACGAGATTGATATTGGATAGCCAAAATGAATTGTTAAAAGAAATATCAGTGAAGCATAAGGATTGTGATCAATTGTTTAGTACTAAGAACAAACAAATGACACAGTGACTAATCAAAGTAATGGGTCTTTATAATGCATCGCGAAGACATGCTTTAGCCTATAAGTGGACACTCACCCCAAGAGTTCCCAGGTAAGAGTGACTGGTCCGATTAAGTGGATTTGTACGAACACTCTAGCCTTAGACAGAAAACTCGGGGTACAGGTACCCACTCTTCCAGATTACATGTGTTCACATTATTAAAGCCCAAACTTTGATGAGAGTTTGAAAATTTGAAGGCAATAAGCCCAAGAACAAACCATCTAAGGATATATGATTTCTTGTGAAGTTTTAGAAAAATTTTGACTTTCAAAAGATGTGATATGCTTTATTTTTGGTAATCACCTAAGGATAGGTGACGGTAATGTTTTAAGAATCTAAACACAAGTTAACTTGCGTTGGGATCCTAGGAAGGTTATAGATTAGGTTAAAGCATTACTAATAACCTAATTCCCTATAACCAATGCTCTGATACCAATCTGTAACACCCCAAATCGCATAAATCAATACGCGGCGGAAACACTTGGGGAGTCACGTTACAAATTGTTACATAACACATGGTATTTGAAATTATGTTTTATTGAATATTAACACGATTACATTGTCCTCGGAATTTAAAATAAACAAAACAAGTATATTATTTGTCTTTCTTGTTTTAAGGCACTAAAGTCCGCGTCCGTCCTAGGTGAAGTATGCAGCAACAATCGTTATGAAACTAATCCTGAAACATATGTGAAAAACGAGGTCAGCATAAAAGAATGCCGGCGAGCACATAGTTTTTGTGAGTGTCAAATTCATGGCTTTATAACTATATTGCAATACCTAGTTCAACTTCGAGAATCGACGTGTATAAATCTTGAAATCAAAAGGTGTTTGATATCGCAATATAATATATCAACTTTACAAGTTAATATAAGTAAATGAAAACTTTGTAGCCATAAATCTTGACTGAAAACATGTGTTTCGTAAATTTGAGTTGTAAAACATCTTGTAAGTAAACTTTGTATGGTTTATATCTTAAATAAAAATTGTTGTGTAACCTTGTTCAAAATAACCATTCGACCATTGTCCGTGTCATAAACCAATTGTTCATTGTACTTGTCATAAACCATTGTCCATTGTCCTTGTTTTTAATTGTGAAAACTTTTGGTCGTTCTTTAATGAATACATTCAAGCCCTTGTTGACTCGACTATACCCCAAGGGTATCTTTAATAGATCCTAAAAGATCTCTTTAACAAGACTAACAAATCAACGAATGATTTGTTAATCATAAACAGTTTCTGTCATTCCCCAAACTACCCACCAAATCCAGTCAATAGTCTAGCAACGAGATTGTCAATCCTATGGTACCATAACTTACTACTGGGAGGCATAACAATGTTAATGAATGTCATTTGTATCATGGATAATGCACCAACAAGTTGTATCACATTATTGAAACCATATTGTTATATAAACCATAGTATTTGAAAATTGAAAACAACTTAGCACATATGAATCACCCCAAAACATTTGCAAAACATAAAAGATGGGAGCAATGTACTCGCCTGGGATTGCAAATAAGTCTTGTATGAGTGTGTGAACAAAGCCCAAAGATCAAGGAATCAAGTGTGTCATAATGAGTCGGATAACATGTAAATAAGTCGGGACGATAAACGGGAGATCAAATAGAATGAATTCTTACAAACCAATCGAGTGTTGGAACTCATATGATATGGTTTAATAAGCTTAACATTCTGATTTCGAATGAATCCTAAGTGCTTTTGACCCGTTATGACTCGTTAGGGTAGTTTAAGCCACTTTAACGTGTCATTCGCGTAACTACACGTTCGGATGGTTAGATATGTGTTATGATAAGTCCTACTTGTCAAAACATGTTTAATATTGTTGTTACATCAGGTTACATGTCAAAATTTAGGTTACATATGATTTAGATTGAGTTATTCGCAAAAAGGGCATTTTGGTCATTATTAAGGAATATAACAACTAATTATCATATCACTAACCAAAAGACATGACCATAAGGTATAACCTCAGAGGGTTATTCCCTATACAACTATGGTCACAAATATATATACATATGAGATTTTGAGTTTTATTGTTTGATTGATCTTGCATGATGATGTATTGACATGTGATGGAATGTGTGATCTTGGAAGGTCCTAAAAAGTTTTTGTATAAAGTTTCATATGATTAGATAAGAATATATGAAAAGTGAGATTCAGAAGTATGTATATATATGCATGTGTCGTGTTATGTGTATATATGCACATGAGTTTTGTTGTTAGTTCTTAAATGTGCAAGAATATGATGCATGCATTTATGTCCAATGATGAGATGATAATCATATGAAGATTTAAATGTCATGGAATATATGAACATGAAATAAATGTATGACTAGATGCATATGAGTACATGCATGTTGATGATAATATGATATGTGTGCATTAAGTGCTTGTACTTAAGCATGCATGATGATTATTGGTCATGATATGATAATAAAATTATGTTATGATAAAAATGATTTTTAATCAGAATATAGACCTTAGAAATAAGGTTATTTCATGTGTTAAAGTAGTATGAAACTTGTCATGATGTTTACTAGCTTTGCATGTAGTACATTGTGCTTGAAAAGTTGTAAAATACGTGAAATCGCATGATTTGTATGACTTGCACAAAAACTTCACTAAT
This sequence comes from Scalesia atractyloides, assembly GCA_947069175.1. Taxonomy (NCBI): domain Eukaryota; kingdom Viridiplantae; phylum Streptophyta; class Magnoliopsida; order Asterales; family Asteraceae; genus Scalesia; species Scalesia atractyloides. Next base: position 26,749,290 of record CAMTDV010000005.1, read on the forward strand.
CGGATTATAACCATCATTTTATTCAGTAAATAACATGTATTGTGTTAAAATATGAAGTCGTTTCGAGTTCAGATGGTTATGGTAACATTTGACGCAAAACTATGCGGTAAAAACGGTAAAAATCGCCTTTTTAAGAGGTTTTTCTGAAACTGTTTTATATCAGTAACTAAACTGATATTTTGATATAAATATAAGTATTATAACTTATATTAAGCTTATTTGGTGTTTTGTTAGTCATACGTGACTTCTGACGCCCGAAAACGTTACCGAATCGCTAAAATGCGCATTTTTCAAAATACACTAAAATGGGTTGTTCATGAGTGAACTTTATGTGTTTAAATGTGTTATGTGATTTAAATATGTGTATATGATGATATGTTAAGTGTTGACATGATAGCGGGAATTAAGTCTATGCATGTACGCTTGTATGTTTAAACGGTAGAATCGGTAAAATCGCGTCAAATGTGTAACTTATTTGTCGAGCATAAAAATTGATACATAAGTTAACTTAATAAGTTATTTCATGTATGCATGCTTTAAAAATGATAAATTGTATAAGTTAACGAAATTTCGCGTGTTATGATATTGAGAATTTGTGCACGTTTATGTATGTATATTACGACACGCAAATCGTAGATATATGGTACTTATTAATGGGAGTGTTAACGGATATAACATTAAGGTCACAATAAAATCGTTCAAGTCGCGAAATATTAAAAAATATATATATGAACTCATATATATATATATATATATATTAATACGCCAACATAATAAAAAGTAATGACTTTTCGAGAAAATCTCAAAGTTATGTGAAAATTTAAGTATTGGAGAAACTTATGAATATTGAGAAATATTGACTATTAAATCGTTCTACGTATATTATGACGTGTAGAATCAAATTGAGGGATCGCACTAATTTAATTACGCACCCAAAGGCGAGTGTCGCTAAACCCCCTATTTTTACTGTTTTGTATATGTTTTGGGGTAAGAACACGCCTTAAAAAGGATTAAAGATGTTTTTGAATAAAACATATCTTTGCTTATATAAAATGTATATTTTCATGGAAAATATATGATTTGATGATATCAATATGTTTCGGGTAGAAACTGTTTTTTGAATAAATATGTTTCGGGGATGAAACGTGGATTTTATGGTGTTTTAGAGAAAACGACCGTGTAGATTTAAAAATGCTTAAATCTAAAGTTGTGACAAATTGGCTCGGTCTCAAGAAAGTAAGTACTGAGTATGGTTTACGTTCAGTGGGGACTTCGGGGAATTCGTACAACATGAAATATTATATTTATCATTTTAGTATGATATATATATTGTCATGAGGCAAGTGATATAGGTGGCCATTATGGGCACATGCGCAAGTATTGCTGTTTAATCATTTAAGTATTGAACACGTAGAATTGTTGGTAGATCTATCCGGTTGACTACCTTGTCGTGATCGGTCGCTCCGATCAAGTCAAACGACGAATTGATATTCTATTATAGTCTAGTCTTGATTATACCCTTGTTGTTAATATATAGTTCGTATTGTCGTGCAAACATACGAGTCTGAACATTTGATGCTATCAATTTAATATGTAAAACTTGGGAAGATGCTTTAGATCGAATGTTTCAGGGAAACGCTTGCGACGGCTGACCCATGGATTTTATTGAGGATATAAATTAACTTTCGAAAATAGTATTTGGATGTTTTGATAATAAACACATAATTAGAAAGTTTTCCTTGTTTTAAATTTGAATATGTGAAGTCACCCTCCTTTGTGTTGACACTTGATTTTAACGTGTTTTTCAGGTACTTGAGCATGGCTTCGGGAATTATGGCGTATCTTGTGGTTGTTGATGCATGGTTGTTTTATGAATGTTTTGGACAAACTTTTAAAACTTTGGGACCTATGTAATAAGATCCATAAGGATCAAAACAACTTAACTATGGTGTGGTTGTGACGTACTTCTAAACTTGATGTTTTAAAAACTATGTTTTAATTAAGTTAAATGTCCAACATTAACAATGGATCGTTCGGCAAGATATTTATGGGCACCAGCTTCCATCACCATTACGTTTGTATTTCCACTGCGACGTTTTTGGGGTGTTACAGAAGTTGGTAACAGAGCCAATGGTTGTAGCAAACTAGATGTTTTCGGGAGGAAACTCTAGACTTCAACCAAAGAAATTTTGAGATCTAAGTCCAAAATTCGCGAAGCCAAATTTTTAAATAAACATGGATTTTTATCATTTATGAGAACCATTGCGTGTTATTATGCATACGTGTTAATATGTTTATTTGGGCCTTATGTATTACTTTCATTTGAACACACACTTACTTTGCACGGTTATATATGTCCCAGATATCGCACAAGCACGAGGTCATCGAGATTACTGACTCAGATAGCGAGCCAGAATTCGAGACTTCACCTAGATCCGTTTTGCCAGAGATACCCTCCGTCACCCCTCAGATCGTCAACATGGCCGAATTTGTCTCATCGTTCTGATGGCCCTGCTGCATTCGCCAGCCAGGTCGACCCACGTTACGCGCATACTAGTAATGGATGGATATATGATGATGATTCTGTTCCACCCTCGGGTTTAGAGATCGGACAGTCATCCGGCACTGCGCCTATAGTTAATGAGCTGGGCAGAGGTACACCTTTGATTGGAGGGTCGTTCGGGATTGCACCAATGGTGGACACCACTACTGTTACGGTTCTTCCCTTAGAGCCCATAGTAGCTCCACCCACTGTTCCTGTTGAGCCTGTACCTGAGATCCCTCCACCCGTTACGTCTGAGTCGTCTGTTCAGCTTCCTGAGTCACGAGTCTCCACTGCACCTACACTAGTCTATTTCCGACGTAGGAAGAGGACTCGACCTGTCAGAGAGATCGTCTCAGCCTCCAGAGCTACCATGGAGTCTGCTTCGAAGAAGTAGAAAAGAGTATGGGTTGATCGATGCTCACATTGCGACCGTCAGTTGGGGGCTATACACGGAGACCTATAGGCGACAAGGGAAAAGGAATGACATAGAGGGGTAGATGGATTGGTTTGATGAGCTGAAGGATTTGGATGACAATGCTGTGGATCAGATGTACTGGAGGATAGTCGAGTTGGAGGAGCTTGTGAGGAAGCTTCTAGAGTTTGTTAGTTTGAAGAAGTGATTGTAGTTTGTTTGTGTTATTTGAATGTATGTTTCTTTTGATAAACCCTTATATTGGCTTGCATGCCAAATTTTTGGATATTTAGGAGGAAATTTCATCTAGACTTGTTATTGGTGGTTGATTATGTCACACCAAATTTTGATTGGTCGTTGTACAATGAAAAAGCTTTGTAATTTCTGTGATAAATATCAATGATATGGGGTCACTTTTGGTTAAATTATTCTCATTATTATGTGGATGCACGTGTATTTTTAGTCCACTATTATTTATTGATTGAAATATTTAAACAATGTCTTATGTTAATATTATTATTGCAATAATAGAAACGACAAGATGCCGCCAAAAGCGAGACAGGGTACTGGACTACCTACCACCCCAGAAGAGTTGGCACACCTCATAGCCCAACACGTTAATACTGCCTTGGAACAGCGTGAAGCCAACCAGAATATTGGGCAATGACGTGGACGTGGTGCTCCTGGGCATGGTGATGGTGGTATACAGATTGGAAACCCGTAAGGTAATATAATGATCGGAAAAGTTTTAGTAGTTCTTGTGTTATGATATAATCAGAGCGTGATCTTGATTTTTCATTAACCTTGTGAATAGTGCATGGATGTACGTATAAAACATTTCACGGCTGTAACCCACGATCATTTACCGGTGCTGAAGGGCCTTTTGAAATCACTAGATGGATCGAGAAGATGGAGTCTGTGATGGCCATCAGTGGTTGTGCTGCTGATCAAAGGGTTAGGTATGCTTCGTGTTCATTTCTTGATGAAGCTTTATCCTGGTGGAACACTCAAGTTCAAGTTTTGGGCGAAGACACGACTTACGGTCTTACCTTGAACGAACTAAAAGAGATGCTTCTTAAGGAATACTGCCCGCGTAGTGAGATGTAGAAGATTGGGACTGACTTTGGGAATTTAACCATGGAAGGCCTGAATGTCAGAGCTTATACGTCTCGGTTCAATGATTTGGCTAGATTGGTTCCACGAATGGTCACTCCTGATTACGTTAAGATAGAGAGGTATATTTGGGGATTGTCGCCACAAATTCGCAGTATGGTTACATCATCGAAGCCCACTACCTATCTGGAGGCTACTACTCTAGCAAAATCATTAGCGGATGATGCAGCACGCAAAAGTAGCCTTAACAGGAAGGAGGAGACTGGAAGTCGTTGGGAAAAGTCAAGGCAGATGGGAAATCTGACCGATCAGAGCGTTCTGAGCCTAGATCTGGGGATTCGCGGAAGCGAAAGTCAGAGAGCTCGAGAAAGGATTCCGATGTGAAGCGTGAGAGGAAACGCGATTCGGGGAAAGCATATGTGGCTAATTCTAGTGGTTCAAGGAAGGATAATGCCAGGGATGGAGGAAGTGGTTCAGCGAAGAAGACTCAGGGAGATGAGTAGGGAAAGTGTGCCAGATGTGGTCGAACGGGACTTGTTACTCGCGAGTGCTATGCTAAGAGTACGTCAGAGGGAGTTAAGCTCGAGGGATGCTATGAATGCGGAGAGCAGGGACATTTCAAGAGGAACTGTCCGAAAGTGAAAGGTCAGAATGCCAGGGGCAGAGCTTTTGAGCTGAATGTTGGGAAGGCACGTGATGATCCTGCAGTTGTTACCGGTACGCTCTTAATCAATGACCATTCTGCGTTCGTACTATTTGCACTGGTGCTGACTTGAGTTTTGTTTCGAAAAACTTTGAACCGTTTCTGTGTTCTCAAACAAGTAAGCTAAGTAAAAAGTACTCGATAGAATTAGCAAATGGAAAATTGATAGAGACTAGCGAAGTCATTCGTTATTGTAGAATCCGGTTATGCGATCATAGTTTTTGTATCGATTTATTACCAGTGGAGCTGGGTAGTTTTGATGTAGTCGTTGGGATGGATTGGCTATCCAAGAATGGAGCTGATATCATTTGTTCAGAGAAACAAGTGCGGATACCTCGTCTTGGTGGTGGTGAAGCTTTAGTTGTTCACGGAGACCGATCGAGTCGAGTGTCAAGAGTTGTTAGGGTTATGAAGATGCACAAGATGTTGCGTAAAGGCTAGCCTGCATTCTTGGTTAACGTAGTGGATACGAAGGCTGAAAGTGGGAAGATTGAAGAAATTCCTATAGTTCGCGATTATCCGGAAGTTTTCCTGAAGACTTGCCTGGATTACCCCCTGCGAGACAGATCGAGTTTAAAATCGATCTTGTACCTGGTGCTGCACCGATTGCAAAATCTCCATACAGGTTAGCACCGTCAGAAATGAAAGAATTTTCAAATCAGCTTCAAGAGCTATTAGACAAAGGTTTCATACGACCAAGCTTTTCGCTTTGGGGAGCACCTGTGTTGTTCGTGAAGAAGAAGGATGGTTCCTTCAGAATGTGTATTGATTACAAAGAGTTGAACAAGCTGACTATTAAGAATCGATACCCGTTACCAAGAATCGACAATTTGTTCGATCATCTTCAAGGATCAAGCTACTACTCGAAGATAGACCTGCGTTCAAGTTATTGCCAGTTGAAGATTGCTGAGGAAGACGTTCCGAAGACTGCTTTTAGAACACGTTATGGCCATTATGAGTTCTTAGTCATGCCTTTTGGCTTAACTAATGCGCATGCAGTGTTCATGGATCTCGCGATTAAGAATTGGGAAGCGCCAAAGACTCCATCAGAGGTGCGACAATTCTTAGGACTTGCTGGGTATTACAGAAGATTCATTGAGAATTTTTCCAGAATAGCGCAGCCATAACACTATTGACCCAGAAGGATAAGAAGTTTGATTGGAAAGAAAAGCAGGAGAAAGCTTTTCGGATATTAAAGGAGAAGTTGTGTAGTGCACCTATTCTATCCTTGCCTGAGGGAAATGACGGTTTTGTTGTAAACTGTGATGCGTCACGTTTGGGCCTTGGTTGCGTGCTTATGTAGAAGGACAAAGTGATAGCCTATGCATCCAGACAACTGAAAGTACATGAGAAGAACTCCACAACTCATGATTTAGAGTTGGGAGCTGTTGTGTTCGCTTTGAAGATTTGGAGACACTATCTGTATGGCACGAAGTGTACGATTTACACAGACCATAAGAGCTTCCAGCATATCTTTGATCAGAAGGAACTCAACATGCGACAGCGGCGTTGGGTAGAGTTACTCAATGATTACGAGTGTGATATTCGTTATCACCTGGGAAAAGCAAATGTTGTTGCTGATGCGCTCAGTAGGAAGGAGCGGGAGAAGCCTCTCCGTGTGCGTGCTTTGGGTTTGACCATACAAACGGATTTGACCGATCGAATTCGTAATGCACAGTTAGAAGCTTTGAGAGATGAGAACCTGAGAAGAGAAGGTTTGAGAGGTTTGGAATGTGAACTGATACCAAAAACGGATGAAGTAATGAACTTCATGAACCGAGTTTGGGTTCCGCTTAGAGGTAACCTACGTGAACTGGTTATGAACAAGGCTCATAAGTCCAGATATTCTATTCACCCAGGTTCTACCAAGATGTATCAGGATATTAAGGAGTTATATTGGTGGCCGAATATGAAGAGAGATATTGCGGTGTATGTAAGTAAATGTCTGACATGCTCAAAGGTTAAGGCTGAACATCAGAGGCTGTCTGGGCTTCTGCAGCAACCAGAGATTCCTAAATGGAAGTGGGAGCATCTTGCTATGGACTTTATCAAAAAATTACCCCGTACGTCACGTGGACATGACACTATATGGGTAGTTGTGGATCCATTGATGAGGTCTGGACATTTCTTGCCCATTAAGGAAACAGGCAAGACGGAAAAGATATCATAGTTGTACCTCAACGAGATTATAGCTCGACATGGAGTGCCTGTGTCAATTATCTCCGACAGAGATGGACGATTTGACTCCAGATTTTGGCGATCTCTTCAAGAGTCGTTGGGTTCTCGTTTGGACATGAGTACTACATATCATCCTCAAATGGATGGTCAGAGTGAGAGAACCATTCAGACGTTAGAGGATATGTTGAGAGCGTGCGTGATTAATTTTGGTGAAAGTTGGGATACTCATTTGCCATTGGCAGAGTTTTCTTACAATAATAGTTACCACGCTAGTATCAAAGCCGCTCCGTTTGAAGCTTTGTACGGAAGGAAGTGTAGATCACCCCTTTGTTGGGTGAAGTAGGTGAAAGGCAATTAACCGGACCTGAGCTTATCCAGGAAACCACCGACAAGGTTGTCCAGATCAAGGAAAGGTTGAAAGCTGCCGCTGATCGACAGAAAAGTTATGCAGACAACCGAAGGAAACCATTGCAGTTTCAAGTCGGGGATCGTGTTCTGCTGAAGGTGTCACCTTGGAAAGGTGTGGTGAGATTTAGGAAAGGGGGAAAGCTTAGTCCGTGTTATATAGGTCCTTTCAAAGTCCTCTCTCGAGTTAGATCAGTCACGTATAGGCTTAAGCTGCCACATGATTTGAATGGAGTTCATGACGTGTTTCATGTTTCCAACCTGAGAAAGTGTCTGTCAGATGAGACACTAATCATACCCCCTGATGAGGTTCAAGTAGACGATAAACTGAGATTTATCAAGGAATCGGTTGAAGTTTTGGATGAGAAGATTCAGAAGCTTAGAAGGAGTCGGATTAAGTTGGTCAAGGTTCCATAGAAAATCTGGATTTAATGTGTCATGTTTAGATGCATTTGATAATCGATGCACTAAGGATGCTCTTATCATGGGAGAAGACATACCACTGTCACCAAAACACTATGGAGGGGTTATATTGCAGACCATGTGTTTCAAATCTACTTTCCAGCGAATCTGTTTGAAGTCGAAGGTTTGTAGCCGAAAAATAACGAAAAGTCACAGGTTTTAGAACTACTTTCTGGCGACTTGTTTCAGATCTTCTCTCCAGCGACGTGAATCTGATTGAGGTCACCAGTCTTAACTATCCTTGAGTTGAAACAGTAAGGGTTGCCGACGACTTTTTTTTTGCAACATTGATTTGTAGCCTATAAAAATTGAAGATTTGTGATGGAGATTTGATTTGTATGTGGTTATAAAGTGGGGTTCTGGTGAAGATTTGTGATAGATATTTGATTTAGGAACAATTTAATAACATCTTGTATAATAGCCCACACCATGTTGATAAAGTGATGGTGGATGATATGACGGTGGTGGATTATAGATCAGTGGGGTTTTGAAAATTGTGATGGAGATTTGATTTAGAAACAACTGAATAATATGTAGGAGTTTTGATTAGTGATGTACCGGTGTGAACTGAAAATTGTGAAAAGATGATATAACGGTGGTGGATGATAGCTGAGTGGGGTATTGCAGGTTGGGGTAGGTGGCCGAAGCTGGGTGTAGATGGTCGATTGAAGTTTGGAGAGATGGGGGGATAAATGTAATAATATAAACTGATATAAGTTATTTACACAATAGTCCTTGAAAAATGAATTGATTAAAATGCCCTCATGTGCAAGGTACATGATCGTACTTAACAGAAAAAAGTAAGTTAGGCCTAAAGGAACTAACGTGTAGCATTCTCAAACATTAAGTACAAAACTCATCAGTTTTAAAGGCAAAGGACACTGCCTGAAATTTGGTACATAGATAAATGACATGTGTCACCTGGCTATTTAGGCGGTTACCGTACAAATGTAACACGTGTCATGAATGAAGAAAAGGCCGTATTTGATTATTTATGATATTTATATATGGTATTTGATGTGTTGGTAAATCCAGAGTTTGATAAAAATTATGCAGGCAATATTAAGATAAACGCTTATCGCGTAACGGATAAAATGCTAAACGAACGTCGGTGACCACCCGAATAATGTTAAATTCCTAAAAATAGTCTGTTATGATTGATATATTTAATCATATTCGTGAGGAAAAATAATTTAAATCGCTAAGAAACTCTATTTTTCGAGTTTAAACGCGTATTGCGCGATATTGCGCGTATCTGACAAAATATTGTCGACACAGCCAACCCAGGGCAACTAGTAATTATTATAGTAATAATTTGACAAGTTTATTTTTATAGAATGATGAAAATAAATTAAAACGCTTAAAATCCCTATTTTGCGAATTTAAGCGCTTACTGCGCAACACAACGCGCATACTGCCAAATACCGACAACGTAGCCGGACTAGGCAAATAAAATATTGTTCAGTAATATTTTGGAATGTTTATTTTTATAGAGCGTTAAAAATAATTTGAAACGCGTTAAAACGCAGTTAAAACGCTAGATAAAACACCCGGTATCTCGTTAAATACTAGTATTTAGCTTATATATGTGTATGTATAGGATTGTGTGTGAGAGAGGGGACTAGGTGGCGGCCATATGGCTGCCCACCTTTTGCTTTTTTGCTTCGAATTAGCCAAGTGTGGCCTTGGAACCATAAACACAATCATTTCCACCTCCTACACACTCCATTTAATCCATACAAGATCAAACCAAATCACATCTCTCTCTCTCCTTGCTCTCGGCCGAAACCACACCCACACACACACACACTACCATTTCAAAATTTTGAAATCTTGAAGATTCAAGTTCATGCAATCTTGATTCAAGTCCATTTGGAGATTCAAAAAGAGTTTTAGAGATGTTTTCAAGAAGGATCAAGCTAGAACAAGTTCCATATCATCATTTCATCAAAACCCACTAGGAATCTTGGAGGTATAACACTTCATCTTGTTCTTGATTCATAGTGATGGATGGTTATGGACGTTTCTCTAGTTCTTGAATATAAACACTAACTTGGAAACTAAAACAAATGGGTTTTCAATAAAAACGAAAATGGATAAGTATGTGTATATATGTATGGTCGTAGGTATATATATATATATACATATGAGGTTTTGAGTTTTATTGTTTGATTGATCTTGCATGATGATGTGTTGACATGTGATGGAATGTGTGATCTTGGAAAGTCCTAAAAAGATTTTTGTAAAAAGTTTCATATGATTAGATAAGAATATATGAAAAGTGAGATTCAGAAGTATGTATATATATGCATGTGTCGTGTTATGTGTATATATGCACATGAGTTTTGTTGTTAGTTCTTAAATGTGCAAGAATATGATGCATGCATTTATGTCCAATGATGAGATGATAATCATATGAAGATTTAAATGTCATGGAATATATGAACATGAAATAAATGTATGTCTAGATGCATATGAGTACATGCATGTTGATGATAATATGATATGTGTGCATTAAGTGCTTGTACTTAAGCATGCATGATGATTAGTGGTCATGATATGATAATAAAATTATGTTATGATAAAATGATTTTTAATCAGATTATAGACCTTATAAATAAGGTTATTTCATGTGTTAAAGTAGTATGAAACTTGTCATGATGTTTACTAGCTTTGCATGTAGTACATTGTGCTTGAAAAGTTGTAAAATACGTGAAATCGCATGATTTGTATGACTTGCACAAAAACTTCACTAATCGGATTATAACCATCATTTTATTCAGTAAATAACATGTATTGTTTTAAAATATGAAGTCGTTTCGAGTTCAGATGGTTATGGTAACATTTGACGCAAAACTATGCGGTAAAAACGGTAAAAATCGCCTTTTTAAGAGGTTTTTATGAAACTGTTTTATATCAGTAACTAAACTGATATTTTTGATATAAATATAATTATTTTAACTTATATTAAGCTTATTTGGTGTTTGGTTAGTCATACGTGACTTCTGACGCCCGAAAACGTTACCGAATCGCTAAAATACGCATTTTTCAAAATACACTAAAATGGGTTGTTCATAAGTGAACTTTATGTGTTTAGATGTGTTATGTGATTTAAATATGTGTATATGATGATATGTTAAGTGTTGACATGATAGCAGGAATTAAGTCTATGCATGTACGCTTGTATGTTTAAAACGGTGAATCAGTAAAATCGCATCAAATGTGTAACTTATTTGTCGAGCATAAAAATTGATACATAGGTTAACTTAATAAGTTATTTCATGTATGCATGCTTTAAAAATGATAAATTGTATAAGTTAACGAAATTTCGCGTGTTATGATATTGAGAATATGTGCACATTTATGTATGTATATTACGACACGCAAATCGTAGATATATGGTACTTATAAACGGGAGTGTTAATGGATATAACATTAAGGTCACCACATAAAATCGTTCAAGTCCGAATTATTAAAATATATATATATATATATATATATATATATATATATATTAATATATTAATACGCCAACATAATAAAAAGTAATGACTTTTCGAGAAAATCTCAAAGTTATGTGAAAATTTAAGTATTAGAGAAACTTAGGAATATTGAGAAATATTGATTATTAAATCGTTCCTACGTATATTATGACGTGTAGAATCAAATTGAGGGATCACGCTAATTTAATTACACACCCAAAGGCGAGTGTCGCTAAACCCCCTATTTTTACTGTTTTGTATATGTTTTGGGGTAAGAACACGCCTTAAAAAAGATTAAAGATGTTTTTGAATAAAACATATCTTTGCTTATACAAAATGTATATTTTCATGGAAAATATATGATTTGATGATATCAATATGTTTCGGATAGAAACGGTTTTGTGAATAAATATATTTCGGGGATGAAACGTGGATTTTACGGTGTTTTAGAGAAAACGACCGTGTAGATTTAAAAATGCTTAAATCTAAAGTTGTGACGAGTTGGCTCGGTCTCAAGAAAGTAAGTACCGGGTATGGTTTACGTTTCGGTGGGGACTTCGGGGAATTTGTACAACATGAAATATTAAATTAGTAGGATATATATATTATCATGAGGCAAGTGATATAGGTGGCCCTTATGGGCACATGCGCAAGTATTGCTGTTTAATCATTTAAGTATTGAACACGTAGAATTATTGGTAGATCTATCGGGTTGACTACCCTGTCGTGATCGGTCGTTCCGATCAAGTCAAACGACGAATTGATATTCTATTATAGTCTAGTCTTGATTATTCCCTTATTGTTAATATATAGTTCGTAATGTCTTGCAAACATACGAGTCTAAACATTTGATGCTATCAATTTAATATGTAAAACTTGGGAAGATGCTTTAGATCGAAGGTTTCGGGGAAACGCTTGCGACGGCTGACCCATGGATTTTATTGAGGAAATAAATTAACTTTCGAAAATATTATTTGGATTTTTTGATAATAAACACATAATTAGAAAGTTTTTCTTGTTTTAATTTTGAATATGTGAGCTCACCCTCCTTTGTGTTGACACTTGATTTTAACGTGTTCTTCAGGTACTTGAGCATGGCTTCGGGAATTATGGCGTCTCTTGTGGTTGTTGATGCATGGTTGTTTTATGAACGTTTTGGACAAACTTTAAAACTTTAGGACCTATGTAATAAGATCCATAAGGATCAAAACAACTTAACTATAGTGTGGTTGTGACGTACTTTTAAACTTGTTGTTTTAAAAACTAGGTTTTAATTAAGTTAAATGTCCAACATTAACAATGCATCGTTCGACAAGATATTTATAGGCACCAACTTCCGTCACCATTACGTTTGTATTTCCGCTGTGACGTTTTGGGGTGTTACATGACAAAACTTGTAATTTACTCTTAATACATTGTCCCGACCTATTCTAGAGTTAATAGGGACCATTGGGAGATAGTGCCATGGCCGGGTGATGTGCGTGAATTATATTTATAAATGACTTTTCCTTCACACAAATTTAGTATTAAAATAGTTTTCACCTAAGAACTAAACTACATACACACAAAGGAAAAGTGTACCCATCGAATGGTAATATAGTTTATTGGTAAGAACTGGATATCAATCCGTGGATGTGGTGTCTTGATACTAAACTTTTGTTACTTTAAAGCCTTTTCAAATACCGGGTTCGGTTTTTCTAATTTATCATGCAAATAACAAACTACTAACTATTTTAGAAAGAATAATGTCTAAGAAAGGTTGCCTAAACTAGGTATCCATTAATGAACATATGATAACTAAAGGGAAGAATTATTGATGATACAAACTTTAACTTAACTAGGTTCCAATCAAGGATTCATAGCCTTATAATCCTTAGGAAATTTGAAATAAAATAACACTCCAATCACCTAAGAATTATTCTTTTAAGTTCATTTGTTAAGTTGATGTCAGTCTTTAATCATGAGTTACTTGTTTGTAAAACTCCTAACTCTACAAATTAGGGAAAACCACTATGCATAACATACTAATCACCAAAACTTGCTTTTAAGTAAATAATATCTTCATCATGTTCTTGATATGAACCACAAGCATGGTCATGCTAGATAATCATAACTTCGCCCGATTCTACCAATTTCCTATTAGCTAGTTCAATCGAGTAAGGAACATCTAATTTACTCGATTCTACCCCAAGTATATCTCTAAATTCCTTGAAAATAAAACTAAAATCCGCCCCGGTATCAATAAGTATAGATGCAAAGTGGTTGTTTATAGGGAATGTACCGGTGACCACATTCGGGTCCTCGCGTGCGTCCTTAGCTCCAAGCACAAAAGCTCTCCCCCGAGCTTGATTTCCTTTCGGGCAATCCTTCTTGAAGTGCCCTTTGTCACCACAGTTGTAGCATCCATCGGTTGTTCCTCAACATGCAATAGTAGTATGCCCAAACCTTCCACACTTGCTGCATTTGGAGCCTCGGCATTCCCCATAATGGTGGAAAGGGCATTTGTGACATTTTGGTGCGTCCCCACCATAAGGATTTCTTTCAACATTTTTGGTGTGGTGGCAACATAAGCTTTCGCTACTTTGTTTTCACTTGGTGCTTGTCTCTTGCTCTTGTTGTTGTTACCACGAGTACTTTCCTTAAAGTGGGAAAATTTCCTTTTGTTGTTGTCCGTAGTCTCCACCGTGGCTTCTTTCTTGATCTCCCAAAGTTTAGGTAGCTTCTTTTGACGCACAGCCTCCCCAGTGAGGCTCACAGCTAACTCAATCGCCTCCCCAATTTCAGTCGGTTGCGATGAAGTCACCATACTTAGAATTTCAGGGGCGAGTCCCCATATGAATCTTTCAATCCTTTTGAATTCTGGTTCCACCAAATACGAAACCACTCGCGACAAATCATGAAACCTTTGAACATATCCCGCGATGTCTGAGCCAATCATCTTAAGATTCCAGAATTTCGTTTCCAGCTTTTGAATTTCCGACCTCGAACAATACCTTTTCCTCATGATCTCTTTCAGTTCTTCCCAGGTCAGACCATGTGCAGCATCGTCTCCCTTGGTCTGGACCTGGAGATTCCACCAAGATAACGCTCCATCAATGAAGAGTCCAGTGACATAAGTGACTCTTTGCTCAGCAGGGCACTTGCTCATTCGTATGACCGAGTCGGTCTTCTCGGTCCAGCGCACGAATGAAACAGCACCACCGGTACCGTCGAAGTTCAGAGGTTTGCAGTCAAGAAACTGCTTGTAAGTGCAACCTGAAACAAATTAGATGCACCAACTCAAGAATGAGAACTCAAAGGCACGACTAGAATAAACGAGAGTGTCATGTGATTATATGAATAACCAAGAGGTACCGGTGGGTGGATTGGTTCTTATTGAACCTCCGGTTCTACCGCTATGTTTGGTGCGGTTAGCCTCATGCTGCGCAATGGCCTGAGATATGCGCTCGTTCAGTTCATCTTGAGTTGTTGGTAGTAGACCGTTGTTGATACTTCTTCGGTGTGGCGGCATCGTTTTCTAGTATAAAATATCAATCGTAATTAGACGATTGTCTAATAATGAAAGAAATATTTGTCTATCATTATACATATATTAAAAAAATATATTATATTGTTTATTTTTTTGTCCTATATATATATATATATATAAGCAACACGTCAGTTATGAGATAAGAAGACGTATATATGGCGTAAAACACGATCGCGAATATGCAAGAACACACCAATCATCGCAACCATCATGTAATGTCTAAACGTACATACTCACCATGGCATAATAAATAAACATCACCCACAACATCATCATGTCATAACAATATCAACCAACATATCACCACATCACAATAATATCAACCATAACATAAACGGAGTACAATGTAAAATAAGAAAATACACTTTCATACATAGCCCCAGTCAGTACAAGTTACTACAATACAAAAGTAAACTTTTCTTCTCCATTGCATCTTCATGTCTTCAGTCGTCACAAAAGATGGATCTTCTGGTCTGAGTCTTCGGAAGCTAGATCCACAAAAGTTGGGGCTGATCCCCAAAGGCTAATAGTACTACCCTACTGTGGCGGTGGGGATGGTGGAGATGGAGACCTGTGGAGTAGGCTATGATGGTAGGCTAACTCCTACTCTAGACCGAATACTCGTCTAACGGAGGCAGCCTGGATGCGCTCCAACTCGTGTACACGTGCCTCAAACGGGTACCCTCCGCGGTGATAGGGACAACGGGGTAGTGAGGCCGGTGGTGCTGAAGATGGTAGTGGTGGTGGTGGTGGTGATGGTGGTGGGTATGATGGTGGGGGTGGTGGAGGTGATGATGGTGTTTGAGGTGGCGGGGTACTGAAGGTGGTACGGGTATCACGCTGGGTCTAAAGCTCATAAATCCTCTGGTAGATTAGTGATAACTGGAGGTCATGTGATGTCACTCTCTCGTCCAAAGGGACGGGAGGGAAGTGAGAGGGGTGGTATGGATCATGTGGGCTCATGCCCGGTGGAGGGGAAGGGGGATACCTGCGGTAACGGGGTGGCGAGGGGTGTGTAGCATACATAGGTGGTGCAGTGGGGGATGTGGGTCCGACCCAATGATATGATCCGACAGCATGTGGGGCGTGAACGAGATGGTATGAGGATCCTCCCGTGAAAAATGGGGGTGGCTGCTCGTAGGGTCGGGGTGTACCGCTCAATGAGTAGTGACGTGGGGTCCAGAGAATGGGGTAAACATGGGAGCAGGGATGCTAGCATGGGAAGGGTCGACATGGGTATGTGGAGGTGCAGAGAGTGGGGGTAACACCGTGGCTGGTGAGTTAACTGGTGAGGGTGTGGCTGGTACAACAGACAAAGCATCATCGGACATGTGTCCATCGTCAGAGTCAGAAGACGAGGATGATAGGTCAATAATAGGGATGACAAGCGGGGGTAGCTCAAGTATAGCTATCTCATCAACGATCTCTCCATCACCTAGCTCGCCATCTAGGTGGTCGACGTGAAATACAGGTACGACGTCATCGTTGTCATCGTCCAGATCGATGAAAGGTGGGACGACGACTAGTGGTGTGACTAGGTGCACAACCACATGCTCTCCCTCAAGGTGACCATGGATGGCCATGTCATGCTGGGGCTGAGGGATGGCTAGTACATCATCATCCATGTCATGCGGGTGCTCATGGTCGTCCTCCATATGATGATTGGATAGTGAGAAAGGCTGATAGTCATCGAGGTCCTCATCGTCGGAGACCTCATGAATGACTGCATCCTCCTGAGGTATGGCCTCAACAGCATCAGCACTGTACCCATCGTCGGATAGGTACTCCATCGGGTCCTCCTCATAAGAAGAAGAAGACATAGTTCTGGCAAAAACAATCCGTACAATGTATAAATATATGGGTTAGTAATTAATTATTATTTATGATATTTTTTTTTATTAATCACCAATCCTCATGCAATTTGTTCTTTGGTTTCATGTGTAATCTTAATGTTTTATGTCTATCCATTATAGGCTAAGCATGAATATGTTCTTGTTCTTTTCCTACCATTGAGTTCGTGTGATAGATCCTCATGTCACCGTGACATTTTGTAATACGTTTGTCATATACTTGAAAACAGTTTTGTAATCTTATAGACTTTGTTTTCATGTGAGAACCCTTGGTGATTGTAGACCAACTTAGTAAAAGTTTGTCCCTGGTTCACTACAATCGAGGCTCTGATACCAATCTGTCACACTCTAGTCGCAGCGGAAGCGCAAATGTGTGACTTAACGTTAATCATTTCAATCAATTGTGTAAACATAACCATAACCAACAATGATGCCATGTATTACATAGATTCAAATTCAAAGTTTATAAGTTTCCAACAAGTTTCATAAGTTATCCAAAACAATATTTAGTTAAGTTACATCACCAAAATATGTTTGTTATAATCGTAGATTAAATCGAGGTTTTGACTCCTATATGCCCAAACGAGGAAGGGATATAAGAGGCAAATCCTCCAAAAGCGGCCATCGTTGTGTCGTCTTTTCTTAACTTCCGAGATCCGTCACCAGTTACGCCTTGTTTCCTGAAATACATGTAGTTTGAAAAATCAACAAAAGTTGAGCGAGTTCATGTAGATTTGTTTTCGAATAAGTTGTCATAATTGTAATCCAATATTGAAATCCAGGTATGTTAAAACAATTATGGAATTTAAGAATCTATCAGTGGGTAGGGAGCCATCCGATACTATGCGCCGTAAGTAAATAACCAAACCGAGACACTTTGTTCTCAATTGGGCTCACAAAAGCACTCCATGGTTAACAACTAGGAGTGGAGTGTGCCTCAAGCTTAATAGATCTACACCTTTTGCACCTTGGTCACTAAGTGATTAATGGTTACTAATGTTATAATTGTTATCAATCCTACTTACGCACATCGATCTTGTTATCGTCTAAATCCATAACTAACATACCATTTGTCACAAATGTTCTCTTGGTCTCGAACCGAAACCTACAAGTGTTCTAAATTCCATTAGACACTTAAGTCTATGCTTGTTCTATGTACAAGTTCTCATCTTGTGTTAATTGTTCTTAGTTGTGTTTTTGATTAATTATTTCTAGACTTGTTAATATATATTTTGTTATCGAGTCTTGAATTGCGTGTGAACGGCAACGCCCGTTCCTTGTCCTCGTACCTAGCACGCATGTCATTGGGCCTAGCCCATGTCTTTGTGTCATTGGGCCTAGCCCATGTCCTTGTGTCATTGGGCCTAGCCCATGTCCTTGTGTCATTGGGCCTAGCCTATGTCCTTGTGTCTTTGGGCCTAGCCCATGTTATATTTATTCTCAAATAAATATGTATTTTCCAAATTAAGATGAATTGTTAAAAATAATATGATTTTTAATCTTACACTTGTATTTGTATACTTATACTTTTCTAAGTATTCTCGTGTTATACTTCTTTGATCAAGTCAAAGTATGTGTTTAGTTATATTTATTTTCCAAAATAAATATGTATACTTTGTAAAATAATATTTCCAATATTATTTTTAGTATAAGTATATTTGTTATTCACTAAATGTATACTTAGGCAAGTATACATGTATTTGTGTATTAATGTTCATGTATTTCTCATTAAGTGACAAAAATCCTTTCTAGTGATTTTTGTATTTTTCGGAAATTAGTTTTCTTAAAAACAATATATTTTTAAGTCTTGTTAGCAATATATATATTTCTACCAACCTTGTTAAATATTTATATTTTGTTTACATAATCGTCTATTTGTCCAAAGTCCATATGATCAAGGAATATATATATACATATATATATATATATATATATATATATATATATATATGTATATATATATATAGTTGTATTTGTCCATGCACCCAAGTATGGGTATTTTTGTGTGTAATCTTCTTGAGTATTTTTCTTGGTATTTTAGGGTCTTTATATGTACACTCCATTGGGAGTATTTATTGTTTTGAATCCCCTAATTTGTCTACTACCATATAATGCACATAATATACACATAACACACAAATACTTGGTGACCACTAAATATATATTTTCCTAAATATATATTTATACTCATTTAAGTACTTTAAGAAATCTTTTTTTCTTAACTTGTATTTTTATATAAAAATAGGGGATGGCCATCTTTAATTTTATATAACATCTTGTATCAAAAGTTTAGTAGCAAAAATTATATTTTTCTAAATGTTGAATTTGTATAAAAATTTGGTCATAGTTTCCCCTAGATTTAGGAGTTTTCCCATGTTTTTAAACATGTGTTTATTCTTCCAAAATTCATTTAATCAACCACAATCATTTTTAAAAACTTGAACAACTTCATACAAGTACTTTTCTTATGATGATGAACCCATAACTTTGTAAAAACATGTAGTCTTTTAAATCTAGGTTTAACATGTTTGTTTAGCTTTAAGAACACTAATTATCCACTAATTACACAACTTTGTGAAAAATCCATATTTAACAACTTGTTCACACACCTTCTTGAAAGGTTTAAAATCCATGTTTATGTTGTTTTTAAGCATTTAACATGTTCATCTTTCTAGTAAATCAAGTTCATCAACTTTGTTGTTCATGGATCTTTCAAGAGTATACACTTGCTAGATCTTCACATCTAGCAAGTGTTCTCATGATAAGCATCAAGCTAAGCACATAATAACCATACACAGCTTTATTACATTTCAAGATCATGTTGGTTTTCTTTAGATTTTAAGAGTTCTTCATGTGTTCATCTTGTAAAGCTTTATGTTTCTTGATGGTTTAACTTGTACATGATTAATATACTAGTAATATGAACTAAATCAAGGAACAAGAGGCTTACAACTAGCTCTTGTGGCTAGGGAAGTGGCAAATGAACAAGATGAAGAAGATGATGCAATGTAGGTGGATAAAAGCTCCCAAGAGTGGTCCTTCAACTTCTATCACTTGATACCTTCTTAATCCATCTTGAGACACCTTTGTATAAGCTTGAAATGGCTAGGAGATGAATGGAAATGGAGGTGTATGGAGGGGGTGCTTGGGCCATGAGCTAGAGGAAGGAGAAGGAGGTTGTGGTGTTTGAATTTTGGTAAAGTGAAGATGTGAGAAGTGTTGGTGATCTTGTCCCCTTTTATGTTACATATACATAAGTTCCCCAAATACAATCTCTTTAACAATTAGCTCTTAAACAAGATTAGGGGGACAACATTGGGGCATGGGGTGGGCCCCATGTGACTGTCCATGAGGGGGGGGGGGGGGGTGGGGTTCTAGTTGAGTCTTGATGATAGTTAAGGTAATTAGTTAGGATTCAAGGTGTTTTAGTTAGGTTGTTAAGTATAATAAGGTGTCGGGTGACCTTAACTAGTCGTATGACATCAAAATATGCTTAACTAGTTCATAGGATGCTTCTAGTTGTGTTCGGGTGGTCGTTTCGTTACCGGACCGTAAAAATGCTAAATTGTGCACTTTGTATGTTATTATGTGTTTTGGTGCCACCATTTAATTTCCAACACTTTTGCAGGCATGTTATAATGTTTGAACTTATTTCTGAATGTTACGTTGGCTATTAAATGCTGAATTATTGTTGAAACAGTTATTTATCGTCCGTTTCGGACACTTTTTAGTGCTTAGTATTTCCGAAAAGTGTTAACCTAAATCCTTGTTTTTCCATCATAGGATTTAATGTATTATTGTTATTTGTTCCTCATCTAGTCCCTAAAACTGTCGTTATGCTGAGTACCGGACTAGTGCTGACACATCTAGTCTAGCCCGTGAGTCTACTAGTTGTTTTAGTGCACTGTCTAAACTGTGTTCAGGTGTGATGATCAGAATGAATAACATGCACTATTTAAATGTATTACATGACAGTTTCAGATATATAAGGCATAATCTAGCAGAACATGATGTTTTAACATATAATTGCATGATTAAATGACTAGTTAGTTGTACGGAAATTACCCGAAAGTTGCCAGTTGTCACAAATAGTCTTATAAATAGGACTAGTTTTATTGGATTTTAATTGCACTTTCTTTTAATTTGAATATACAAAAAGAGTCGCGTTCACCCATATCCACGTGTTTATTTCTTTTTCTGATTCAATTATTTGAGCACATGGGTCAACATATAGACCACCTGCAATGGAATGTATTCAAGTCCTAATAGTGCTTGTTATTTGAATGTTTTCGTAACCAGATTGTTCAGTCGGACAAGGAACTACATACATCGCAATCCTGTTAGAATTTTAGGATTGGTAGTATTTAGGCAATAGGGCATTAAAATTAGCCTGGAGAAACAAGTCCCATTTGATATAACCAGGGCCGGCCTTTGGGAGAGCTAAATGAAGCTCTTGCTTCGGGCCACCACTTTCTTGAGGCCCCTAACTCATTCCAGTTTATGCCCACTTGAGTGAATGAGTATATCGACATAGTTTAGAATATACATTTTTTTCCGATTTTGTCTTCAGTATTCTTATTCTATGCTCTTATAGGTTTACTAATTACTTTGAGGGTATATGATATTTAATAGGGGTGGCAAATGGGTGGGAAGCCTCATGAGTAAATTCGATAAGGGCCTCAATTTCAGAGTTGGCTTTAGGTCTTCCAAATGGTTGAGCCGGCTCTGGATATAACATGGACTTATTTCACTCTTGTCAACATAAGCATAAACGTCTGCAAGTCTCATTATATATAACATGGACCTAATTTTTTAACACTTCGGGTCTGTTGCTTGGCATAGATAGTGGAATGGACGAGTGAATGGAACGTACGAGGTAATAAAGTGGAGAAAGGAATGAAATTCATCATTACCATTAATGGTCTTATTTGGTTACCACGTGGGAATTATATAAATCATTACTTTGTGTTGTTTGTTAGACAGGAAAGGAAAAAACGAATGAGTAAAATAGACATTGGGTGGTGGCGGTGGTGATCGACTGTGGCAGCAGCGGGGGTGTAGGGTGGTGATCGACTGTGGCAGCGGCGGTGGTTGCTAGTGGAGGTGGCGGCGGCGACGACGGGTGGTGCTTGTGGGTGGTGGCAGCGATTGGTGGCGGTGGTGGTGGTGAAGAAGGGTGAAAGAGGGAATGTAATGAAAAAAAAGCAAGGGGTGGATGGAATGAATTTGAGGTTTTTATAGAAAATGAAATGACTTATGTAATAAATGATTTTATTTCCTTAACCAACCAAATACATTTTTCTTACATTTTATGTTTCATTTCTGTATACCAAACACTACCTTATTGATTTTATTGTTATGGTGTTAAGTGTTTTTGTGTCCACTCAAACCGGTGAACCAGTAAAACAGTCAATTTGGTTACGGGTTTGATTTCCAAACATTGGCGTTTTTAGGTAAAACAGTGAGGATAAAGTTCAAAAACCTTAATGGGTGGCTCTATTAGTTTATTGTTTTTTCTTTTTCTTATTTTATTTGTATATCTTTATTTTAACTTTAGTTGTATTTGTATATGTAAAAGGTCTCTAAAATTGTAAATATAAATGATTTAAATAATATATGAAAAATAATACACCGGAGATGTTACCATATATGAGGAGACAGAGCACATTTGGGTATAGTTTTCTTAAATGTATTTCTTTTATAACATGACAGTATTCCAAATGGCTACATTCCAAGTGTTTTGGGGGACTCAATGCATATCGTATGAAAAAGAACCCAAATAACTACAAGTAATGTAATTGATCTTTCGTACAATGTATAATTTCACACCTGTATTTCTCTATAAATCATCCTTCTTTGAGTATAACTATAACTTCACCTTTATTTCTGTATAAATCATCCTTATTTGAGTATGACTATAACTTGCAAACACGCTATATCAAATACCTTGGCGATCAACCTATTCTAGCATGAAGTTATGCTAATAGGGACCGGTAGGAGATGGGGCCATGGCCGGGGAACCATTAGCCATAAGTTTTGTTGGCACCGTTGGTTCGGGTGCGACATAGCCCGAGCTCCTGATTTCACTCATCCCTCTTCTTTTATTGTCTCCTCGAGTTTGGCATAGGCTCGGCAAATACACACCTTTCAATATAACAAACATGAATAACTTTGGTCAAGTAAAGTCAAACATATTATAAAAATTAATATGTATGGATAAAGGCTATTTACCTTCACCAACAGCAAGATTGAAATAGAGATCAACAATGTTGGGGCAACCATTGTAACACTGAGTAGTGCAAAGTTTTTGCATGAACATCGAGTCGAGAAGGGAGTCAGAAGAGATTCCTAGAACACTACGGTCAAGCCCACATGCCTCTAGACAACGGTCATTTTCGATCCAGTTTGTGACATGATCAGTATCAATCTGTGAGGTACTACAAACAAACACCTCTTCCCCGCTCCTTCGGACATTTTTCTCAAGCACACAACGCTTCCCACTTGATGACACCGCAAACGCACATGAATCCTTGTTCAAATTTTCACAAGCGACGCTACCTACATATATATAAAATGATGTTTCATTTATATGTAAATAAAACTTGAAAAAAGGTACGTTAAAGTTACCTAGCGTGGTTTCGATTGATAAAGTGAAAATAACACAACAAAGGGAAAAGATCTTGAACGAAATCATTGTTGATAACTAAGAACACAAATAGCTAGCTAAAAAATTTAATTTGTGTTCGTTATAATTTTTTAATGACGTTAAGGTAGTTGAGTTTATTGTTTAAATGGTACCAATTTATAGTACTATGGCATACCTTGGCTTCCACCATTCATGGCGAATTGATACTTTGACTTCTTTGTGGCTGTGGAATTATTTAACCAAAGACTTTTATTTAGCTTTGATTTTCCGTCGATTAAAAGATGTAAATATCAAAATTAAAAATAAGCATTGCTGATTTGATATTTATTAATATGTCCAATGCAATGTTAAAATGCGACTTTAGAAAAATGTAGAGGTGACAAATGTGTAGAGTCGGTAGTTCCAGGGGTTTAAAGCTTGACAGGGTTAGAATTAACTAGTGGGATACACTGTGCTACCCAGTGAGAGTTAGGTCAATATCGATTCAGTTTTTTTTACTCTTATGACACTCGTTATAACAACTTAAATAAACACCATAAAATAAAATCTTGATACTTCAAAAGGATATTGACACGTATTTTAAATTGATTGAAAACCATAATAACAAATTTCGGTCAGAATCGGTTCGTCATAATAGTGGCACTTGCATAAATTAAGATACCAAAATATACTATAGTTTGAAAAAAATTAACAAACACAAACTATTAAAAAACCAAATTAAATAAACTTAAAAATAGATTAAAGATGTATATTATGAATACCGTCCCATACCGATAAAAACATTAAAAATTCTAAATTATGTAATTATTAGTTAGTTTTAAATTAATACCGAGCTGATGAATATTTTAAATATTCTATATTGAAAATAGATGCTAAGATTTCTTTATATGAAAATAAATATGGGTTAAAGTAAAAAATAAGAAAACATAAGTGTTAGAAAAAAAATACACCGTAGCTCCTACTTGTTTTTTAATAAATGATTAAAGTCTAGTGTTTAAATCTTAAAAAAGAAAAGTAGATTGTAGCAATGAATCGGAAATATATCATCATATTTACTCGTGTAAAAATCTAACTAACTCTTACATGAAAGAAAACATATAACCTATACATACACATGGCATTATGTAATTTGTTTATCTAGGCATATAATGGTTGACGGATTGTTAACTATAACTAAGATGTGTAATAAATGGGTTAAAATTATAAATTATGTAATTCTTTTATTTTTTAAATATAGTTTTGAATAAGTCGACATTCACCTCATATTTTTACAATTTAAGCCAACATAACTCCTAACTTGTTTATGGGCCAGGACATATTTAAACCCACTCCAAAAGCTTTCACTGGGAGCCTGGGATTGACACTACTAGATACTTTGATGTTTGAGGAATTTTAAAATTATAAACGCTTAAAGAGTAATATAATAAATTATATGCATGGTTGTAAAACAAGGTTTTCAATGCCGACTATTCCTCGAGTAGTCGCTACAAGGTAGGCTGCCGATGCGACTTTCTTCGACTCCGCCTAATTAATCAGAGTTGGTCAAACGCGGTCAACCTCAGCCAAAATCGGACCTAGTAGGTCAACTCCAGCCTAGTTTGACTTAAATAATAATAAAACAGAATTTCTATGTCTATCATATTAAAGAATGAATATCTTTTTCACGTATTTTGTCATAAATATTAATAAATTTATGTTATTTGACATATATTTAATCTCCAAAAAGTAATTTCTTTATAATTTAACATGTCCGAGTACTCCCCATGTACTCTACGCCTAGACCGAGTACTCTTAACTCCTCAATCGACCGACTAGGGAGCACCTAGCGACTTTTGCAACCATGATTATATGTTGAAATTAATTTAAAGAGTAATATCATAATTTACCAAGGGTTTCTTGTGTAGCAGCACCAAGGTGTAAGTCCCTTAGTTTGAGGATTTTCAGTTTGGTGAATAATGGTGTTGATATAAAAGTAAGATTATAAAGCATGTGTAGTTTTGCAGTTGTAATCAATGAGTTATGGTTGCGAAAGTCGCATGGCGTTCCCTAGTCGGTCCATCGGGGAGTTAAGAGTACTCGATCTAGGCGGAGAGTACTCGGACATGTTAAATTATAAAGAAATTAGTTTTCACAAATTAAATATATGTCAAATAACATAACTTTACTAATATTTATAACAAAATACGTGAAAATGATATTTATTCTTTAATATGATAGGTAAAGAAATTATGTCATATTTTTTTGAAGTCAAACTCGGCCCGAGTTGACCTACTAGACCCGATTCTGACCAGAGCCGACCGCGTTTGATCGATTTCAAGTAATTAGGAGGAGTTAAGAAAGTCGACTCAGCAGCCTATCTTGTAGCGACTACTCGAGGAGTACTCGACCTTAGAGACCTTGTTTTACAACCATTTTTGTATGACTTTTCTAATTTTATTGTTTGAACTATTAATTATACACAAATAATGTTTAATAACTTAAAGAATAAAAAATGGTATATTAAACTTGTATAATCTTCGAAGAAAGATTACTTATCATCAAAGACAGAAATTCTTTAACATGACAGGAGTCCCATCTTATGGAATTGTCCGCAATTTATTCCATGTCGTCTTCTAATCATTTATACCAAACACTAGCTTATAATTCACTTCTAATCATTTATACCAAACACTAGCTTATAATTCACTGATAACTATTATAAAAATAATAGTCAATTACATACAACGATTTGATTCATTGTCATATATAATAATAATTATTATAATAAATTGCTGGTAACAACGGAGAAAAGTAAAATGTTTTTGCAAAATTGTTGGCATATGTTCACAAGTTATAATAACATTCTATAATGAAACCCTAAAAAACATATAAGGGATTTATTTATATTGTAAGGAATGGTTGGTAGTGTTTTTGAGTGGTTGTGAGTAGAGGATAGAGAAAATATATGAGAAAATTACTGTTCATCTGTAAATATATGGGAAAAAAAATTATGGAAAAAGAAAACTGTATAATTTTTTTAAAATTTTTAGAAATGGTTGTGAGTGAAAGAGAGAGAAAAGATAATGATAAAGGTATAAAAAATATTATTTAATTGAAAATGAGAAAGAAAAAGTTAGTTGTTTTTAGTGGATATATATATATATATATACATATATATAGGGATCGGTTCAAAAGAGAACCAAGCCGAGATGCGAGAACCGCGAGAACCACTCTCCACCAATAAGATAATGACAACCAAAAGGGTATTATAGTCATTTAATCAAAACCATCAAATCATCTCTCTCTCCTCATTAAAGTCACTTTTAAAGTCTTTTCAATTTCCCTCTCTTCAATTTCTCTCTCATCTTTTTATTATTTTGTAAAAAAAATTATAAAAACTTTTTGTAAAAATAAGTTTAAAAACGGGGTGAAAAAAACGGGCGTAAAAAACGAGACGTAAAAACCGGCGTAAAAAAAGTTTAAAATGTGCACGCGTAAAAACCGGCATAAAAAAAGTTTTAAAACCGGCGTGTAAAAAAAGTTTATAACCTGCGCGTAAATAAAGTTTAAAATGCACGCGTAAAACCGCGCGTAAAAAAAGTTTTATACCGGCGCGTAAAAAAAGTTGAAAACCGCTCGTAAAATTTTTTTAAATCGGCGCGTAAAAAAGTTTCTATACCGGCGTTTAAAAAAAAGTTTAAACCCGCGCGTAAAAAAAGTTTTAAACCGGCGTAAAAAAAGGTTTAAACCGGCGCGTAAAAAAGTGTAAACCGGCTCGTAAAAAAGTTTAAACCGGCGCGTAAAAAAAGTTTTAAACCGGCACGTAAAAAAAGTTTAAACCCGCGCGTAAAAAAGTTTTAAACCGGGCGTAAAAAAAGTTTATAACCGGGGCGTAAAAAAGTGTAAACCGGCGCGTAAAAAAAGTTTATATACCGGCGTGTAAAAAAAGTTTAAACCCGCGCGTAAAAAAAGGGGCGTAAAAAAACGGCGCGAAAAAAGGAGGTGTAAAAAACGAGGCGTAAAAAAGGGGCTAAAAATGGCGCGTAAATAACGGCGCGAAAAAAGGGGCGTAAAAACGGCACGTAAAAAAATCGGAGGCGTAATAAACGGCACGTAAAAAAACTGAAGTAAAAAAACGGCTCGTAAAAATGTTTTTTTGTAAAATTTTTTTTGATAAACATCGTTTTTTGTTAAAAAAACCGATTTCAAATTGTTTTTTAATAAAAAAATTCTGATTTTAATAAAAAACAATAAATATAATAAAACAAAAAAGTAACAAAAACAATAAATACAATAAGACAAAAAAAAAACAAATTTACCAAACTATCCTTTTGGCATTAAAATATAAAAAACATAAAAAGAAAAAATGATTTAATATTACTTTTAATTACTTTTAATGTCATCCATCTGTTATTTAAGATCCAATTGTTAGAAAGTGATTCTCATGGTTCTCGCAACTGGAAGTGGTTCTCATTTTACCTATCCTCTATATATATATATATAAATATAGGGATTTCATTGTGAATGCTATTATCTAATCTAATAATAACTATGAAATAAATATATATTTTTATTTAAACTTAATTCAACTTTATAACAACATAAATCACTTCATCTTCACATGTTTGGCATATGCTCACAAGTTATAACCTAATCTAATAATAACTATGAAATAAATAAATTTTATTTAAACTTAATTCGACTTTATAACAACATAAATCACTTCATCTTCAGAATTAAAAAAAAACTGTTATTGTTAGATGTATTATTAGATCTAACTGTTATGTTAGAATTTTTTAGTTCTATTATTTAAACTGTTATTGTTATATCTAACTATTATGAGAATAATGGTATTGTTAGATCTATTATTGGTTCTAACTATTATGTTAGAATTTTTTTAGTTCTATTTAGTCGAGATATGTTGAAACCTCAGTGTCCATTGCTTTGCACCGGAGTTCTTTCTAATGCTCTTGTTGATGTATTAGTACAAAAACCGTTTTTAGAAGCGATGGAATTGCTTTTTAGCAGCGTTTTATAAACACTTCAAAAAATAACGCCTCAAAAGAATTGGGATGGTTTTTTGAAGCGTTTCAGAATTACTTTTTGGTAGGCCTGTAAACGAACTGAACGTTCATGAACTTGTTCGGCGGGAAGTTCGTTTATGTTCATTTATACACGAACAAAAAATTGTGTTCGTTTAATTAAATGAACGAACATGAACACACCTTGTGTTCGTTCATTTATGTTCGTGAACGTTCATTTATGTTCCTTCACTTATGTTCGTGAACGTTCGTTCATTTAAGTTCATGAACGTTCGTTTATGTTTTCGTAAATACATAAATAGTTATAATTATGTAAATATTAGGTTTTCTAACTACTTATATAAATATAACTAATTAGTAATTGAGTTTTCCAGTAATAAAAATGAAATTTTAAATTTTTTCTTCACTTACTTAATATTTATATAAAAAACTACTTAATTTTAGAATTTATGAACCCTAATTTAGATGTGTTTTCGGATAAAATGTAACATATTAGACATTTTTGTTTGTGTTCACTAATGTTAAATTGTGTTTGTTTATATTTGTTAATTACGTTCATTTGTGTTCGTTTATATGTATTCAATCATGTTAATTTATGTTTACTCAACTATGTTCATTTAAAGTTTTTTTTATGTTCGTTTATGTTCGTTTAGGCTTTAAATGAATGAACATAAACGAACACGAACATGGCCGATTTCTTAATGAACGAACACGAACAAAAAATATGTTCGATTATATGTTCGTGTTCGTGTTCGGTTAAAGTTAAATGAACGAACACGAACATGTCGTTGTTCATGTTCGTTTGATTCGTTTATAAGCCTATTTTTTGGTAGTGGTCGATAAAAAAATAATGAAGAGTAAAAAATACTTTGGCAGCGGTGATGAAAGCAATAAATAATATGAATCAGTGACCCGGCCCACCCACCTAGGAGGAAACCAATAACTGGGAAACCGCTAGCTCAACCCAACACAAAATTTGTCCCAGGTGAGACTCCAACCCATTAACTCCCATTTAGAAAGTCATGGGACCACAACTCAACCGAAAGCTCGGCGGTGCTTAGTTTTAGAAAGCAAGTGGCAGTCTAATGCGTTTTTGTCAATCGATGCGAAGCGTTCGTTATTAAGAATACCAAAAAAAATATAGATGATATTTAAACTTGTCAACTTTTAAACACTAAATACTCTAATCATCTCTAGTTAGATTTGTTCAGTCGATGGTATTATTTGTTCAAATACTCAAACCTCTTGCTAAATAGATGGTCAGATTTGTTCAATCAGATTTTAAAAACTCGGACCCATCACAATCATGGTCCAATTTGTTCAAATGCAGGTCAACCGCATAAGGTGACATATTAGACTACATCATGTGATGCGCACACTTTAATGCCAGATAAGTTAGTTGTACTTGTTACTTGTGTTTCTTTATTGAGTCCTATAAATACTCTCTCTGATAAGGTAATGGAATAGCTATGATTTGATTCGGATTTACCCTTTTTATCTCTGCAATTTATTTTCGTCTAATTCGGTAGATGACATAGTTGGGTGAGCATGCTTCGAGTTTGTATCTTGTATTCGAAATTAAAAGATATCACCACTGAACTAAATTGTATACAGTAGACTGCGGGTTACACACACTGATTTATTGGATTAGACAGAGATCATTCTTGAAGGAATTGGATTTGATGATTTTGTGATTGTGTATGTGCGAACCGTATGTTCTTGTATTCATTTGTATATTCGATAAAGAAAACCAAAGTGTATCTCCACTTTATCAGGCCCCCAAAAATATAGTATATTGGACTTGTTCCAAGTCATCATTGGACAAAAAGTCTATATAAATGGACTGAAACAAAATATGGGACTTAATTATTTTCTGGACTCTAATGGTCTTTTCTTTTAAAGTCATCATCGGGCCAACAAACTAAACCAATGTAATGAATTTGTTTTATTCCCTAAAGCAGCCATTATTGGCCCAACATAATACAAAACACAATGGACTTTCAATAAAATCAATATAAAGATTTTAGTTTAAAAAATAGTTAAGCACAAATCTAAAATAATTAAGCCCAAATAAGTTACTTTTATTTTTAGTCCATGTGGTTTGGGTCATTTTGACAATTTAGTTCAAAGGTTTCATTTTTCCCCTGTGGGTCCAAAAAGGTTTCATCGTCGCCATTTTTGTCCACTGGGTTAACTTCATCCATTTTTTCTATTAGCGAGAAGGGCAATCCGGTCATTATATATGGCCGAATTACCCTTCTAGATAAAAGAATTCATATAAAATGATCGGATTGCCCTTCTCGTTAATAGAAAAAATTGATGAAGTTAAACCAGTGGACTAAAATGGCAACGATGAAACCTTTTTGGGCCCACAGGGAAAAAATTAAACCTTTAGACTAAACTTGCACAATGGCCTAAACCCAGGGACTAAAATGGGCTTAGTAAAACCTTTGAATTATAATTTATCCTTAGGTCATATGTTACCATGGCGCCATTCCTGCCAGATCAGCAAAGCCTCCATCACATTCTGAGGGAATACCCTTTTACAGATGACAGTTAATAGTAAAACCTCTGACATCTTAGAAGATTGATTCGCAAGGTTTGTTTTATAACCTCCATGGTCTGAGGGAATACCCTTTTAAGCTTAAAGTGTGAAAAGTCATCATTTAATTTGGATTTATGCAACTCTGCTAAAATATCACAATACTCCAATGGATGAAGTTAATGGACTTTGAATTTTGCTAGAGGATATCGGAAGCTGTAACATCCAAAACAGGAAATATGTGAATTAAGCTGTTGAGTTATCTTTGACTCATCATGAATTATACAAACCATACTTGTGGTACGTAGCGTTTATTATAATATCTTTCTATGCTGATTATAAATACAAAATATGACATATTGGGTCAAAGATAATTCCTTTTTTTATATATTTCATGATTGATGTAGAGCCCGAGAATGGTTTGTGATGTGTTCCGCCTTGGGACCTTTGCCAAAGAAAATGCACCTGCAATCATATCAGGGGCGGAACTATATAGTTAAGAGCCGTAGCACGGGCTACGGCTCAACCCCATATTCGTAGTGTTTTTTCGGTTTTATACAAAAGATACCTCTAAAAAAATACAAGGATACTTCTAACCAAAAAATAGGATACTTGATATTACTAAAATCTCATTTTTTTATAAGCCTAAACATTTTACAACCCGAAAACTTGTAGAGTAATTAAGCCCGAATGATAAAATAAGGCCAAATTAACAATAGTAGAATTGAAAGGAGACCCTAAATATAATTGATAAAATTAGCCCAGACCTAAACAATAATATAATTGAATAAGTGATTTTGTCCGTCTTATGGTCAAAACTGGAACACATAGTTCTTGTTCTTTGTTTTATCGGGTAGTGAAGCCAGATTTGGTTTTACTGGTTGCAATCGCAACCGTTGAAAGATGTTTTTTTTTCTAAATTGAAGCTTGTCAAGAAGGATTTACGCAATCAAATGGGCCCGAAATATTTGAACAATGCTATAGTTTGTGCGGATACCCCTAAATTAGCGGGCTAGCTCCGCCACTGAATCATATTTATAAACGAGGTGGATGCAACAGGTACAGCTAGGTTTGATGCTCAGACTGGAGCTGATAGAGAAGTGCAGCGTATTCTTATGGAACAATTGAATCAATCAGGTGAGCTAAATGAATCATTTTATGCTGAAATCTGAATGTATCATTTTAGATTTGGTGGTGTTGTTGAATGCTACTGTCATTGATTTGGGTTTTGTACAGATGGATCGGTTTGACCAAACCGTGAATGTGAATGTCATAATGGCAACTAACTGAGCTCTGATACTTTGGACCCTGCACTTCTCCATTCAGGCCGGCTTGACCGCAAAATCCAGTCTCCTTTGCCCGTAGACGACAAAAGAGGCTTGTTTTTCTGGTGAATTCTAGTTTAACATTCTTAAACCTAGCTAGATCCGGTTATTTTGATCCATATACTTGTGAATGAGTTGATTTGCTTTTCGTTTTATCTCCAATAGTTCAAACGTCTAATGGTTTAAACGGGTAAAACAAAAAATAACAATAACTAAAAGGAAAACATATCATACAGGTCTAAAGTCGCCCAATTGCCCAAACGTATTTTCCATGCTTAGTATAAGAAAGTGCGTCTAAGGCACAATCAGGCTAGGGAGCCATCGCTTCTGACTGACGATATGAGACAATATGCGTACATGAGGTGCATGTCAAATTAGCTTGAGGCACGCCTTTTGTACATGGGCATTGGGCAGATTTTGTTCGTTTGGAGGTTGTATATAGCTTCTATTAGGTTGTACACAAGAGGTTATCTATAGTTTCTAAACTTTTAGCACGCGAAGAGAGAAACTAGTCATAAATATAAAAAAAAAGTATTATATAAATTACTTGTATACATATATTTATAATCCAGATAAAAAGTTGTTCTGGCTCAACACAAACTAACTTAACCTGATTTAGGAGCAAGTCTTTTTCTTTCTTTTTCCTGTTTGACCCATTTCATGACCTACCCAGTTTTCAACATCTACTCCTAATAAAGTTAGTCCTCTAAAGCACCCATCATCATAAGTTTTGTATTATTGTAAGGTGGTGGTCCTAACTCATAAGATGGGAATTGCGGTGTAGGTTTGCACCGTCAATATGAATCTGAACAATGAAGTTGACTTGGAAGATTATGTTTCCTGGCCCGACAAAATCAGTGCGGCCGAGGTAACCTATTGTTTCTACAGTGTTTAACTGTTTTACGGGTCCATATCTTTGCTTTATTTGATCATCCGTATGGTTTACACAGATGTAGACAATTTGTCCAGAAGTGCGTATGCATGCGGCGCACAAGAATTCTTCCCAGACTTTTGAGAAGGGATACAGACCAATGTAAAGAAACCCAAAGCCGTTTTCGACTTTTCCAAGTAATATTCCACTTCAAACAGTACCCATTTACTGAGACTTGTGGTTTGTTTTAGGTTTACAAATCATATTAGAAAAGTAAAGTTTGAGTTGGCTGGACCATGTGTATTTATTTGATTTTATGTATTTATGGAGTCCCTACACAAAGGGAGACTAACATGTGGCCATTATAAAGTTTTGTCTTTTGTTATGGATATTTTAGGAAGACGAAGACTCACTTCAGCTGGAAAGTGAACTACGGTTTTGGAAAATGACAAGTAACCCAGTTGGGTCGGCTGATTGAGCCGAGTTTTTAAGATAATTTTTTTTATTACGATCATTAGTTTGTATAAAAATTTAAAGGGTTAATAGTGTAAAAGTAAAATCATATTTACTATTTTTTTCCCAAGAAAGCCTTAACGTACGTTTGTCATTAAAATCCCTAAACCCTAAAGGAGACATGTTAAAAAAATTCTAAAATGTTTCTCAAGCTGATTTTGTTGTATTAAAGTTTCTGCAAGTGTACTTGTAAAAGAATTTTGTTTAACATTACCTCTTAAATTTAATGAAGCGGCATTGAACAATGTTAAGCATAAAATTTATTAAATCTTATTTTGGTGAATCTAAGCAGTAACTAGTTATATTTTAATTATTTTTTACACATACATGCATTTCTAACAAATGCAGGATTTTAATATGGCAAAACTGAGTTTGAAAGAGCATTTCTTAACCAGTATATAGGAATTTAATATAACGAAACTGAGTTTGATTTTGGTGATTTTATACATGTTTACGAACTTTTATATGCTCAAATTATCCTTAGGGAACTTTTTCATAAAAAGTGGAAAAATACATTGTTTTTTTTTTTTTGCAATATTAACCTAATTTTCAAAAGGATAAACACAGTTTAAATATAATCATAAAATGCATAAATTGCATATCATGCAAATAAGAAATGATAAGGCGATATAAATCGGTCTCAGCTTCTAGTCTGTCAGTTGAGCGTGATACCAGTATCTCCTAAATTCAGCTCCTAAATTTTATTGTATCTTTTATGTTATTTCAAACAATTTATAATTAAAATTAAATAAACATATTTATTAAATAAACAATTAATTAAAACAAGTAGTTTTTCATTAGTTGATATAAAAATACATGAACCGTTAATTGATATAAAAATACATAATAATAAAAAAACTACATAAGACCAAGTCTTCTTACTGTGGCTTCCTTCATCTCTCTGCTGATTCGACTTGTGAGGCGGAAGTTTTGGAACTTTTTCTCACTGATTCGACCTCGTTCTGGATGGGCACCCACTTCGCACACCATTCGAAAATGTCCCAAGCTCCGATGTGGGCAAACTACCCTTTATATCTAGATTCCTATCAACTGTTTTTATAACTTTGGCATCACTTGTCCCACTTGGTCGGTTCTTAGAGGCATTGTTGTAAGTTGGAGACCTTTCTGTTTACGTCTCTCTGCTTTAAGTTAACGGAATCATATTTGCGATAAGGTTCACGTTGTAATAAAGCATGAATTTTCTTTAGGTAACGTGATTTCAAAAACCGTTACTCCATTGAGTGTTACCTACATTCATATAAAATATAAATAAATACTGAAATTGCCCATGGGAAGAGATCATTTCAGAACCCAATATGTTTTCAGAACTTGCAGAACCGTTTTAGAGCATTAGATCATCTAATCAATGGTTTAAAATAATAATGGTATTATTGTAATTAAAGAAGCTTTAAATGACATTTTAATTGATAGAAAAGGGTATTTTGGGAAGATTAAAACAAATTAGTTCCTAATTTATCTCCATCTATCTCTAAATTTAAACGAAACTTGTTTTATCATTTCCATTCATCCGTCATCGTCTCCACATCTCTCAACAGCAGGTATGAAGCTCCTTCTCTTCCTATCTTTATCGTTTGATGTTTATGGTATGCTACAGTTTTTATATATAATTGTTTCTAAATTTTCATTGGTGTACTACTCCACTTATTAGAGATATACATCAATGGAACTCCATTTTTTCTTTTAGCTATGATTTTGGAATACTCGTTTTCTATTAAACCAATAGAGGTTTGGGTTTTCTATATTTTTTTTTCTTTTTTCAAAGTATTCGATTGTATCTATAATTTGATGTTTATAATTTATTCATTCATTAACATATGTTAAAAAAATAAGAAAGTAGACAATAATATTTTTCTTTGTTATTTTCAATTATGGTATTCTTCCATAGTTACATCATGTAAATAATTTAACTAAACGTATGTTGAATAATTACATATGTGTAAATGGTTAGCTTATACCTATCTAAATTTTTAACTTACATATATCTAATACAAGGTTACACATAGAAATGGTCATTGTTTCAGTTTTAGTTTGTTTTTAGTTTAATTATGTTAAAGCCTATGTAAATTTTAATTTTACTTGTTAGTTAACAATCGAATATGCATGTTTTAATATCAAAGAAATTTAAATTGATCTGTATGTTTAATTTTTTTTTTGCATTCGTGACAGATTTTGCAATTATTATTTCATAATTTTCATCATTTGAGGTGTTTGCTTTGGAAATACTTCGAAAATTAATGGAGAAGGAAGGGGCGAGTGAAAATGGCATGTTGGTTGAAAAGATCTATAAAGTATTTATGTTCCTACACGTGCATAAGACCTCTATGAACATACGTGTAAATGTAAATTTGAATTATGTCTTTGACTTAATGTATATTTTTTGAGTAAACTCTTATTTTGGTGCCTAAGGTTTGGGCAGTTTTGTCACTTTAGTCCAAATATCAAATCTTTTGCATTTGGGTCATGTGGTTTCAGTTTTATTGTCATTTTGGTCCAAAAGTGATATTTGTCTTATAAAATCCTACTATTTTTTCATTTTTCTCATGGGAAAAATGGTAAGTTTAAGCAAAGTTTAAGGTTTATTTATATATAATATATGTTAACGCTTAAAATGACCATTTTGCCCATAAGGAATAGAACAAAATAGTAGGATTTTAGAAGATATATATCAGTTTTGGACCAAAATGGCAATAAAACTAAAACCACAGGACCCAGATGCAAAAAGTTTGAGATTTGGACTAAATTGGCAAAAATGTCCAAACCTCAAGGACCAAAATGGCAGTTTACTCATATTTTTTTTTCATTTGTTTTTGTAATATTGACGATCACTTAGGAAATCGAATGATTCGTATAAATATTTACATATGTGTAATTACATGATTAATTTGAAAATTAAATAATTAGTATCAAGTTTACATATATGTAAATAACATCCTTACATGCATGTAAATAGTTATTTACATATTGTGTATGACGTTCGTCTTTGAATAGATTCCTTACTAGTTTGAAGAGTTACACATATACAAATAATAAACTTACATATATGAAGGGCATTTACATACATTTAAATAGATAACAGTGAATTAGTTTGATTTTTAATCACGCTAAAGAAATTTTAAAAATGAGGGAATGTTGTAATGTGTAAAAGTTTAAAGAAATGAAAAAGAAAGAGAGACTAAATTAGTTAAGTAATAGTAAAGAAAAATTAATATATAAAATACCACTTTTACCCTTTTGTATTTTTATTTATATTTTTTAAAACAAATAAAATACCTGGTCCATATTGATTCTGTAAGTTCTCTCAAAAGTAAGTGTTCTGCAAATAACTCAACCCAATTGCCCATATGTTAAATAAATAAATACTTAAATATACTTAATATATATATATGTTTAAGCTTTATAATATAAAAAATAATCTTTTTTCGGAACCGTTGGCACGTTACAAAACGCCCTTGCTAAAGCCTCCTCCCCGACTATGGTCCACAGTACGCATGACGCTTTGCCAAACGATTCTTCTTCATCATCTTTGTTCTTGTTTTTCCTTGATTTATTTTCTTGACGACTAGGGTTGTGTTTTTGGAAGCAGATGTCTTTTAGGATTCACATCATCTACAAAATGCTCAGATGCGGAGCCATATTGTGATCCAACTAGGTTTAGGTCCGGTTTTGGCATGGGAATCACAACTTGTTGGTGTGACTTTGTAACCGGGTTGAAAACGGGGAACGTATATTGTGGAGGATGAAATATGTTAGGATCGAACCATAGTTTATACGCTTTCGAGTTGTCTTTGTTGCTTAGATCCACTGCATAGGAGAGATTTCTAAAATTTGGGGTAAGTGTGATGTAGTAGATTGATAGAATTTTTATGTAAAATCATAAGGTTAATTTGGTTTAGTTGAAATAGGGTAAAATTTAAAATTCTTTTTAGTTGTCAGATTTTTTAACGGTATTATTTTTGTAGCACAACGGTAATATTTTTGGGCTATGACGATCGGAAACATGGCCCCAAGCTCCCAAGAAGGGTGGGGACGTGGGAGGGGACATGGTGTGTCACGGTGTCCTAAGACGCCATGTGGTTCCCAATCTCTCCATGCCGATGGTATACCACATGGACTTAATAGTTACAAGGGCATGTTTCAACTTCTCAATTATTTTACGGTTATAAGGATAAAACGTTAAAACCGAGTCTATAAATTTCAAACCCTTGAGTACGTCATCCCTTAAATTTCAGTGGATAAGGTATAGAATTCATGTTTGAATCAATTCAAGAAATTATATTTTGAAAAAATTGGTCTAATGGTGAATAATCAATTAAACAAATTATATTATGATAAAATTGGTCTAATGGTGAATCATTTTTACTACCATTGTACCAAAAGAAATGTTTGTACGTGAACCTATGTTTGATGGTTTATTGAACCGGGTCAAACGATGAGAAATTATGAACTGGACTTCGATATTTATAAAATATACGTAGACAAGAAAGAAAAAGTAGAGCGAAAAGTCATGTATCGTTTTTTTTTGGTGCATTTCTTGAGTAGTCACAAACCTATCCTTAAATGCTTAACAAACCAAGGATTGAGACTTGAATATATATTATCAGGAATGATTATTGTAATGTACATATAATCTTGGTTTGTATTCTTAGTTTACTTTATAAGATATTCATGTGTTTATAGTATTAAACACATTATTTTCTACTCATACGAAACTATGAAATGAGTTGCTTTTAAAATTCCATATACTTTACTAAGGATTGAATTTCGTATTCTAGAATCAGTTTTAAAAACGATGTTACTAAGTTCAAAAATATACTTATCTTTATTTATTATTTTAAATTGTGACATATTGAACAATTATTTAACAAGGTAATCTACGTTTTCTATGTTATATCTATACCATAACCAGGTAAAACACCAATTATATTTTCAAG
Organism: Scalesia atractyloides; assembly: GCA_947069175.1. Lineage (NCBI taxonomy): Eukaryota > Viridiplantae > Streptophyta > Magnoliopsida > Asterales > Asteraceae > Scalesia > Scalesia atractyloides. Next base: position 26,787,839 of record CAMTDV010000005.1, read on the forward strand.
CAAAAGACCAAGAAAACCTTGCGCCAAGCAAAAGACCATACCCTTATTATCTAACAAGAAAACCTTGCGCATATATTTCTACCAAAGAAAGACTTCACTAAACTCTGCGCCAGGTATCCAAATAAGGAAAGGATCAGTTAACTACCTTACGCGGGCTCGCGCAAGGTTCAAAGTTAACATTGATTAATTTCCTTAGGTAATATTTCATTCCTAAACCTTGCGCAGACAGTTAATGCAGCAGAAGGGTCTCATAAATCTCTGCGCCACATATCTGGCAAGGAGAAAGATCATTTAATTACCTTGCGCAATGAGATAGTTAATCTTGAGTATTTCCCTTAGCAAATGATGCCTGAGTATAAGATATGCTGCAGTAACAAAAGGAATCTTTTCTGTTGTAACAAACTGGACACGTGTCGAGCAATAGATAGGTTACAGCTGTAAAACCTTCTAGAAGCCACTAATGCCCAGTCGTGCAGAGCATTTTTTCAGTTGTAACCGAATGCCACATGGCAGCATCTGAGACGACTAGGAAGATCACGGTGATGGCATGGTTGCATCAAGGAAGTGGAATGATCTCATAGTGACACGTGGCATCTCCCTGGCCTTAGATGACTAGTCGATCCGTATGCACTAACGGTACGACTTACATTTAACGGAATAACAAAAGTCCGTTAGATCTTCATCTCTCACCTTCTGGCGCCAAAATCTGGCTATAAATAGGTAACTTCAGGTACAAGAAAGTCATTCACTCTCACTTACTCTCTCTCTCTTACTTCACTTAAACTTTTCTCCAAGTACCGATACTTATTCTCACACCGGAGGGTGGTCACGGAGAGAACCCCCTTCTCCCCGTGGCGAGGCTAACGACGTTTCTGTTTTGTAGGTATCGTCGAAAGTAATTGCAATCATCATCATCCTGAGACCAAACGAATGATTAACCCCTTTATGCAAGAAACTAAACCCTAGATCTGATCAAATTCCGATCTGTTAGGTCTACGTTTCTTCATTGGCGCCCACCGATTTTCAGTTCTCTTCTCATCTTTCGTTTCGTTTCACCTAGATCTGCAGCATCATGGCTGATGGATCATCGTTTCCAGGTCCTCGATCGGAGATCCGTCACGTCGTCGGCGCTCCTCAGGTTGACAGACAAATTGTTGAAGACTCATCCGAAGAAGTTGATGCTCCGTATGATCCAGATCATGCGAGCATTCCAGTGACTCTGGCGGCTCCTCATGTTGATGTCGCGTCAATTTTACCACCTGGAGAGACTCCATTGTCGTGGTTAATCAAATCTCAAACTGCTTTAAACGCTATGTATGCTCAACTATGTGCTCAGACCGGAACTCCAACTTTTCAAGCTCCGGTTAACGCTCCTCAGGTCCGTGCTTCGCCGGCACCTCGAGTGTTGAGTTATACTACTCAAAACCATGCTCGTGCGCCTTCCCATGTGTCTGTAGATGGAACTGAAATGTACTCTAAAACCAGGAATGATTCTGTTCATTCTGGTAATAGAAAGCAAGAAGAAAACGTTCAACGTCGCACATCTGTTCACTCACGTTTGGGCCCGCGATCGTCACAGAAGCGGGACACCCAACACGATGAATATGATAAGACTTATGAAGAAGGAGATAGTACAAGTGTTTTTAATCGTCTGTCTGCAGATCATGTTAATTATAAGCCCAAAATACGTGCAACATACAATCCGGAGGCGGAGCATGATTACAACCTGGTATATCGACCAGCCGAAGCAGCTGAGCAATCTAAATTTGTAAGAGAAATAGCGCTGGCTCCTCTAGAATGAGCAAAGTTCCCATCCAATGAAGGTAAGTTTAACGGTTTAACTGATCCCGGTGATCACATGCGCCTCTTCACTGGCGCAAGGCTAATTGGAGGATGGACATTACCAATGTGGAGCCACCTGTTCGTACAAACTCTTACCGGCGCCGCGTGCCTCTGGTTTGATAACTTACCTATAGGTAAACTTTCTTCTTGGAATGATCTCAAGGAAAATTTCCTTACGCACTTTAGCCAGCAGAGGCGATATGTCAGAGATTCCTCGGATGTGATGAACATTTGGCGGAAGGATGACGAAAGCCTAGAGGATTTTATCACTCGTTACAATAAAGAGGTATTAGAAATTGGTGATGTTCATGAGGATCTTATCCGCGCACAGTTCAAATATGCGGAAAGATGTGATGAAATGATAAAAGTACTTTCTGGGATAACTGGCCTTCCGAAGAGCTGGGATAAGCTAATGGCAGCAGCCAAGGTTTACGCGCAGACGGAGTGGAACCTTAATTCTAACAGACCACCACTACCTCAGAATCGTCCTCAGGATCTGAGTAGGGGTGGCCGGAAGTTTAAGAAAGGATGGAAAGACTCCAACCAAAGCTCGTATTCCCCATACTCGCCAGTAGATGCTCGCGCAACGATTAATAAGATTACCACCCAGAAAGCAATTAAACAAGAGAATCGGGATCGACAATGGACTCCCCTAACGAAATCTCCCGTGGAAGTCTTGAGCACAGAGAATTAATCAATTTAAGCAACCTCAGCCCATGAAGAACAAGAAGGGTCAAGACCCAAACCTCTTCTGTGACTTTCACAAAGACACAGGGCACACAACTGACAATTGCATTAGCCTGCGCACAGAAATTGAAAAGGCTTTGAAAAGTGGTAAGTTGACACACTTGGTGCAATCAGTTAGAAAAGAGGTCAGGCAACTCACGCGCGGGGATGAGGGGCCAAGCAACAAGAAAATGAAGCAAGTTTCCATGATCCAAGGAGGCTCGTCGCGCAAGCGCATCTTTCAATGTTTTCGAAGTGAGAAATGGCGCAAGCAGCAAGTGATTTTTCCTGTTGTTCCTGGCGGACCTCAGGAAGAAAGACCAGTCATAAGCACAGGTATTTTTGGCCATTACCAGACTGACTATATGTTCATAGATCCAGGAAGTTCTATGGATATCATATATGAGCAATGTTTCAAACAGTTAGATCCAGAGGATAAGGCACGCCTGGAACTAGTTGATTTTCCGTTAACTGGATTCTGTAATGAGGCTGTCTTTCCTCTCGGACAGATAGTGTTTCCTGTAACTCTTTCAGACGGTAAATACTCGCGAACCATTCAAGTTAACTTTATGGTCATGCCGCCAACTTCTCGACATGATGTATAATTAGGGCGTCGGGCGCAACGAGACTTCAACATGATCACATCTGCGCCACACGTTGCTTGTGGTTTCCCAACACCAACAGGCGTAGCTATCATGTTTGCGTGAAAATAGATTATGTCTATTGAAGAACCAATCACTAAAGCTGCTAAACCTGTGTCGCCGAAAGAACCAGAGAAATGGATTCTGAATAGCAAATATTCAGAACAAACAATTATTCTTGGTCCTGCAATATCTATAACAATCCGCGCAAAGCTCAAGTCATTGTTGTTTCGCAATATGGATATCTTTGCTTGGACACCCGCCGACATGATAGGGGTTCCGTGCAACGTTGCAGAGCATTGTTTAAATGTCTTCCCATCAGCAGAACCAGTAGTTCAGAAAAAGCGCAACTTTGGAAGTGAGAAAACTGAGGCTATGAACGAGCAAGTTGCTGAACTATTAAAAGCTGGCATTTTACGAGAAGTCAAGTATCAAACTTGGGTGGCGAACCCCGTTATGGTCAAAAGCATAACGATGGATGGCACATGTGTGTAGACTTCAAAGATTTAAACAAGGCATGTCCCAAAGATTGTTATTCTCTTCCTGAATCGACAAAAAGTCGATTCCTTAGCATCATTTCGTTGGAAATGTTTTATGATTGTTACAAAGGGTATCATCAAGTGTTGATGAAACAAGAAGATGAAGACAAGACGGCTTTCCGCACGGAGAAGGGTATTTTCTGTTATACAAAAATCCCTTTTGGGCTCCGCAATGCGGGAGCCACTTATCAACGACTTATGGATTCAGTTTTTGGAGATGACATCGGGAAAACCGTTGAAGTGTATATTGATGACCTAGTCATCATGAGCCATACAAAAGAAATGATGTTGGAAAATATTCAGAAAACTTTTGATTCCTTACGAAGAGTTAATTTGAAATTAAACCCAAGAAAGTGTTCTTTTGGCATGGAAGAGGGCAAGTTCCCCAGATTCATTGTCACAAAGAATGGGTTCAAAGTCAATCCAGAGAAAGTTGAAGCAATTAAAAGTATGACATCTTCAGCAAGTGTAAAGGAGATGCAGAGATTGGCGGGACGATTAGCTGCTCTCAATCGTTTCCTCGCGAACCACGCGACAAAATCTTATCCTTTCATCCATACCTTACGCAACTGCATGAACAAAGATAAATTTCAATGGACGCCAGAGGCGGAGAAAGCCTTCCAAGACATGAAGGATTGCTTGATTCAGTTACCAACTTTGACAGCTCCGCGTAGCAAAGAACCGCTGATCCTTTATCTTGCGGCATCCGAATTGGCAGTAGGAGCAGTCTTGCTTGTTGAAAGAGAGGGTGTTCAAATGCCTATTATTACATTAGCAAGATGCTGAATGACCCAGAATCTCGGTACTCAATGATGGAAAAGCTTGTACTTGCGCTAGTTATGCTTCGCGCAGGCTTTGTAGGTATTTCTCAGGGCACGTCATCAATGTCTTGACAAATTATCATCTTGGTCAAATTCTTTCTAAACCAGACGTCTCAGGACGATTAGCCAAATGGGCTATCGAACTAGGCGGTCACAATATTGTCTACAAGCCAAGGCCAGCAATTAAGGGGCAAAGACTTGCCGATTTCGTAGCAGAAGTACCAACAGACAAAGTGCAAGAATATGAAGAAATCCAGAATTTGATTCCTGTTACCGATGACAGAGAATGGTCACTACATATAGATGGCGCATCTAATAATGATGGAGCCGGCGCAGGCCTCCGACTAGTGAATCCAGATAATTAAGAATTCACTTATGCTATACGCCTGGATTTCAAGAGCACAAATAATGAAGCTGAGTATGTGGCATTTCTAGCAGGCTTGCGCCTCGCTATAAAGATAGGTGCTGCAAATTTAATAGCTCATGTTGATTCTCGACTAGTAGTGGAACAAATCAATGGTACTTATGATGCGCGAGGTGATATTATGGCATTATACCTAGAACAAGCCAAATCTTTAATCAGTCAATTCCGACAGTTTAAAGTTGTACATGTCGACAGAAGTGACAACGAGCACGCTGACGCATTGAGTAAACTAGCAGCCACAAGTTTTCAACATCTAGCAAAAGAGGTCAGGATTGAAGTTTTGAAAAATCCATCTGTTCCGCTAAAGCAAGTTAGCATGGTTGAAGTAGGGAGTCCATCTTGGATGTCTCCGATTATCCTGTTTCTGCAACATGGCCAACTTCCTGACAACAAGGCATAGGCGCGAAAAATACGATGCAAATCTTTAAATTACGAAATGGCGGACGGTATTTTATATCGCAAGTCATACATGGGTCCTTTGCTGAGATGTGTCGATAAACATGATGCACAGTACTTGCTCAGAGAAATCCATGAAGGATTGTGTGGCATACATGCAGGACCGCGCATGGTTGTCGCTAAAGTAATGGGCGTAGGGTATTACTGGCCAGGAATGTACGTAGACACCGTGGACGCATTGCGCAAATGCATGTCTTGCCAAAGACATGCGCCCAAAACATTGCACCCCAAAAATCTGTTGATTCCAGTTACAACGGCCTGGCCGTTTCAACAATGGGCCGTAGATTTGGTGAGTCCCTTTCCTGATGCTCCGGGCGCAGTAAAATTCATCATAGTAGCAGTCGACTATTTCACTAAATAGGTGGAAGCTAAACCTTTAGCTTCAACCACAACAATGGTCACCCGGAAATTTATTTGGGAACATATCATTTGTCGTTTTGGATTACCTTTGCACATCATCACGGATAATGGTACCAATTTTGCCTCTGTAGATTTCCAGCAATGGATGTGTGAGATGAACATCGAACACATTTTTGCTTCCGTTGCGCACCCACAGGCCAACGGTCAAGTAGAAAGTATCAACAAACAGATTGTCGATGGTATTAAGGCAAGACTAGGCATTGCGCGCAGAGGTTGGGTGGATGAGTTACCAAGTATTATGTGGGCTCATCGCACCATGCCAAAGACAAGTACTGGCGAAACTCCGTTCAGCTTGGTTTATGGCACCGAGGCAGTGATCCCAGCAGAAATGGGACTGCCATCTCCCCGCATGCTGGCAAGGGAAAAGAATGCTAATACGCAAGAGCGCAGACTAGATTTAGACCTCTTGGAGGAGCGCAGAGAGAATGCTGCAATAAGCGAGGCTAAATACAAGTCGAAGTTAGAGAAGTATTACAACTCCATGGTGCGCATCTGCACTTTCCTTCCTGGAGACTTCGTCTTGCGCGATAACGATGCATCCAATGCCGAAAAACCAGGCAAACTTGCGCCTAAATGGGAAGGGCCGTACGTAATTCATGAGGTTCTTGGTAAAGGCGCGTACACACTTAAACGTCTAGACGGAACAAAGTTCCTAGGACTTGGAACGCTCAACAAGTACGGCGTTGTTACATGTAATCTTAGAACTCATTTGCCTTGCGCTTTCTATGAGCCTGCTTACATTAGCTCTTGCTTGTAATCTTAGTGACAGTTGTAGCTTTATGCTTTATTGATGAAATAAAATACTTTCTGTCTCTACTTACATTCTTTTATATATTTATTACAAATGCATGCAATTCCTTTGGATAAACAAAAACACATACTCATGGGCCACAAGATAAAACAATGCTTACGCTCACACATGAGATTGACTATTATTCATTTGTCTATCCTGAACAAGTATTGATCACATGCAAACATTGTAAACTAAATATATTGTATTCACATTAAAAGTACTTGCGCACCCGCGCAACGACACATCAGAAATAATTGCGACATCAAGAAAATTCCAACAATCTAGTTTCCCTATTCTACGACTTTCTTGCTTGTTTGCTACTCTGCCACTACAAAGATCTCTTTTAATCTATCTACAAAGTCGGCTTGTTGCAGTGCAGCGTCCACTAAGTCCATGATCGGGATCTGCAAATGGTCATATTTTTCTTTAGCAGCAGTATAAATGGCAGAAGTGTTAAGCCCATGAGTGGCAGCTTGGCTTGTATCCCATTTGGTCTGAAAAGCATGTGCCACGTGCAGCGTGCACTCCTTGTAGCCCTCAGCATGACCATCGTTCCCCGCCGCTACCATCAACTCTGCTACTCTTTCATCTAACTCCGTAGAGTTGAAGATGGCATTTGCAATCTTTATACAAGCGCATCAGTATAAGCTATGATAATTAATCAAGACATATATACTGCAAGATAGGAATAATAACTCCACAATCCCGTACTCGCGCAGCCAGGTAAGCTGATTCATCAACGACTCTGTTAGGCTTTCAACTGTGGCACGAGCAACCTCCGTGTCGGTAATTTTTTGCTCGCTTTCAGTCAGACGGCGTGCCAACTCGGCCTTCTTAGTTCGACGAAGTTTGATATCCTTTTTCAAGGAATCAACCTCCGCCTGCAGTCGCTCCTGATCAAATAACATAGAGGTTAGCTCACCAATCTCTTTATTCTTAAGGAGGAGAGTCATTTTGGTCTCTACCTCATTCTGCTCGCTCCTCTCCCTATGTGAACGAGCATCCTCTGCCGCGGCAACCGCATCGGCTTTCTCTTGTTAAGTTTCTCGATTTCTTTGCGCAGAGAATTTTTTTCATTATTATCATGATCACAAGCCTCTACAAAGCGCTTAAGATCTGCAACATGCTGCGCAGCAGCGGTCTCATACTTGTTTTTCCAATTAGCGGCGGACCAATCTTCTGTTTTCCTCTCCGATTCAAATTTGGCTTGCTTAGCCTCTAGCTCAACCAACATCTTCTTCACCCTCTCATTTTCAACACCAACCTTGAGCTTTGTATCCTCCACCTCGTCCCACTCTTTGTTCATGCTACGCCATCGCGCACAATTCGGTGCATAGTGGACGAGGCCATGGCTGTCTCTTGCAAATAAGATTGGTAGGTTTGCTCATGATTCTTTTCCTCTTGGCGTTTTACCTCCGCCGGAGGATAAATTCCCTTATACCACTCCCTGCAAGCTTGCAGATCGGTAAAGGTATCACTCTGTTTCAATTTCCACACTGGCTCGTGTACGGTGGAGGCTCTCTTGGCAGAATAGGTACGGTAGTAATAGTCCCCAAGAGTCTCCTCAGGACGAATGGGCAACTCCTCTTCAGGATCGTCAAAAAATCGAGGAGAACCCTTGACCAGCCGTAGAAGGACCTACTCCCTTAATATTTGAAGTGATATTCTCAGTATGAGTATAGGAAGTAGTCGTTTCCTGTTCAGCAGCTGTAGTCTCTGCAGGGGGGGAGCAATATCTTTTACCTGCTCGCCAGCAGGATTTTCAGAAGCAAATGGTTGAGTCGCTTCTTCCGAACCCATTTTTTCTGGTCCCTCTGGAATAATCGGGTCCGCACCAGAGACGGTTGCGCTAGGATCCACATCACCTTCCCCAATATCTTCGGGTTTGCGCGGGGATGGCAAGGAGGACGATGTGACTGGCGCAGCCTTCATAAATTTCTCTGCAACAAACAAACAGTAATCAAAACAGAATTCCAAATACAAGACAATGTTTAAAGTCTTACCAGGAGAAAATTTCTCCGCCAAAGCATCCAGGTTGCTCCTCTTACCAATGCGCGGCCGCGCAAATTTTTTTGGCGGTGACAGTGGCGGAGCCATTTCAGTTTCTTTTCTTTTTCTTGGGTTGAACTTTAAAGCCTCCTCCGGGCTTGAAGGAATCTCCACTGGTTCATCAGGATTGGATACAGGAACTGAAGAGGTGTCAGTAGGTTCTGGTTTGGGTTTCTTCAAACCTATAGGCGCAAGACCTTCTAATGAGTCTGACACTACCACGTAATCACACCAAGAATCAGATACGAGACGCATACCTTTTTTGCCCTCAGTTTTTACAGCCGCAAATGTCTTAGTTTTTTGGGCATTTGGTTTGGTGGGAGGCGGTGCAGCAGCAGCAGTTGGTTTCTTCTTCTTTTTTGAATCAGGGCCTACGCACAAGTTTATCAAATCACCTACGTGATAAACAAAATAAACAAATGTTGCACCATAAGTTATATTGCAATATTACTAAGAACTAATATCTAATAGTAATATTGCAATACTAACTAAGGCTCTACTATAAAGTTACTTACCAACGGTAGAAGAAGGCTTCGCGTTGAGATCCTCTTTCTTGGGAAGTTCAAAGTTCCCAAGGATCTGATCAAACCATGGTTCTTCATTTTCTTCAAGTGGCATCACTGCCATTTTTCCCTTCTCCCTCTTGAAGGGCATCAGATATAAAGGCGCAACTATATACAAACACAAACATGATCAACATAGATTGAACAAGTTTTTTTTTACAGACCAGATGAGATGTAACATACCAACTCCATCTTCTGTATAGACTGGTTTTCCCCGTCGATCTTTCTTCCATATAATGCTCATACATGCAGTAATCAAAGTTCTTTCTGGTAAGATGATGCTGGGAACATCTTTGATGTCTTGATACCATACTTCATTGACCGGTATGGGCGTCGTCTCCAACTCTATATCCTCTCTGGCACGAAAGGTCATCTTCATCGGAATAACTGCAGCCTTAATATAGAAGAACTTCTGTTTCCAATCATGGTACGATTTGGGGGGCACAAGCAACAGACGTTTGGCAGGCAGGCGTTACTGGAATGAGTAGAATCCAAGAGAACAATGGAGTTTAGATAAAAAAACCCTAAATTTCTCAACCGACGGGATTATGTTCATCGACCGGTAAATGAACTCGAAGTGTCTAATTCTCACAATCCCCATGGGATTTAGTTGAGAGAGGTGGAATTTATAAAAATCAAGCACCTCTAACATAAAATGTGTTGCCAGCAACCGAAAGTTACCTTCGGCAAAATAATCATAATATAAGGTGATATAATCGGCCAGAGCATCGGCCGCCGTTGCACCCTCTTTTGGGAAGAAAGCATCCCAAGTCTTGGCAAATAGAAAGTGTGACAAGTCGGTCAAATTCTTCTTTATTCCATTTTATCGGCAGTAATGGTGATGTTGTCGGCATATCTGAGAGATCCGATATACTAGAACTGGTGGCCATATATTTGAAGAACCTGTGCAGAGAAGTTTTCTTTCAAAGATAAAGCTGGAAGGTTGCTTGAATGCATAAAGGAAAAACCAAATCGACGACGTCTATATAAAGCAATCGCCATTAATTTCTCGGTTAAGGTGTAACCGCCTCCATTCTTTTGCAGAGCCCTAGGCAAACATCAGGGCGAGTGGGGAACGGTAACCGTCCCCACGCGCGCGGGTGAGTCACACCTGTCGTCAGGAAATTAATGTTGTAAGACTGACACTGCTGACAGCTGTCAAACAATGCTCAAAACGTTACAGTAGCACGTGTTCTCTCACCAACCCCTGACACAAGACAGCTTTTTCAAAATTCAAATTTGCCTCTCCTTATCCTGAGGATTTCTTCTTCAGGAATTTCCTTTTACCTTCGGCGTGACTATTTACAAAAGCACTATAATTTTTTATGAGTCCAGTGCTCCACCTACTTGCTACTTGCGCATAGGAGCAACACTGGACTGGGGGGACTTGAAGAGGGATGGTCCCAAATCCAGGCGCCAAGCAAAAGACCATACCCATTATTATCTAACAAGAAAACCTTGCGCAGACATTTCTACCAAAGAAAGACTTCACCAAACTCTGCACCAGGTATCCAGGTATTCAAAGTTAACATTGATTAATTTCCTTGGGTAATATTTCATTCCTAAACCTTGCGCAGACAGTTAATGCAGCAGAAGGGTCTCATAAATCTATGCGCCACATATCTGGAAGGAGAAAGATCATTTAATTACCTCGCGCAATGAGATAGTTAATCTTGAGTATTTCCCTTAGCAAATGATGCATGAGTATAAGATATGGTGCAATAACAAAAGGAATCTTTTCTGTTGTAAAAACTGGACAAGTGGCGAGCAATAGATAGGTTACAGCTATGAAACCTTCTAGAAGCCATTAATGCCCAATCGTGCAAAGCATTTTTCAGTTATAACCGAATGCCACATGGCAGCATCTGAGACGACCAGGAAGATCACGGTGATGGCATGGTTGCATCAAGGAAGTGGAATGATCTCATAATGACACGTGGCATCTCCCTGGCCTTAGATGACTAGTCGATCCGTATGCACTAACGGTACGACTTAATTTAACAGAATAACAAAAGATTCCATTAGATCTTCATCTCTCTCCTTCTGGCGCCCAAAATCTGGCTATAAATAGGTAACTTCAGGTACAAGAAAGTCATTCACTCTCACTTACTCTCTCTCTCTTACTTCACTTAAACTTTTCTCCAAGTACCGATACTTATTCTCACACCGGAGGGTGGTCACTGAGAGAACCCCCTTCTCCCCGTGGCAAGGCTAACGACGTTTCTGTTTTGTAGGTATCGTCGGAAGTAATTGCAATCATCATCCTGAGACCAAACGAAGGATTAACCCCTTTATGCAAGAAACTAAACCCTAGATCTGATCAGATTCCAATCGGTTAGGTCTACGTTTCTTCAATATCTATACTATAACCAGGTAAAACACCAATTATATTTTAGCTCACATCTTATTACACTTAATCCCTGAATTTTAAAGAAAAATATAGATAATTAGTTACACTTTTCCTCCATCCACAACAAACATATAATTATTTTACGTATTCTTATCATATCTTATAAACTATAATGTTTTAAAAAAATATACAAAGGTACCGTGACGATCTACTCATTTTTGTCGACGTTTCAATAGTTGTCTTGGTCAGTATTGACGTGCGAATTAAAATGTACAAGTAGTCGCAACATTAGTGTACAAGTGATTAAAGCAATATGTCCTATTACATTTCAACGTTCTCGAGACTCTCAGTATTGTTATCATTATTACCGATTTAATAATATTGTTTTTTAACATTATTCCTGGATAAGATGGCAAAACAAGCCAGGAGCAGTTTCCATCTATCTTTACCAGATTTAATAAAAGAATACAAGCATATAAAATATGAGACTTGCATAATGGATAAGATGGCAAAACAAGCCGATTTAATAATATTGTTTTTTTAATATTTTTCCTACATAAGATGGCAAAACAAGCAAATAACAGTTTCCATCTACCTTTGCCAGATTTAATAAAAGAATACAAGCATATAAAATATATGAGACTTACATAATGGAAAACTATGAAATTGATATAAACAAATGTCACTTTGATACAAAGTTGTTATCTATCTAGTTCTCACAGTATTTAGTTAACAAATTGAGACATCTCTCTGTTTTGACACAACCTATAAATGATACCCTGCATTAACAAATGAAAAATTATGGCCAGTGCTCAAGTTATAAGAATAAAACATTGATACAGTGTATGCTTGGGCCCACAAAAACAACATTAATAATATTATGTATTGTGATTATAACAAACATCAAGGAGATTCTCTTAGTGTGATAGATTTTCTTGCTATGTCGACCATTATATTGAATAAATCCTCACCTAAAAAAGCCCAATAAAGTATTGAGTTGGTGAACGCTTTTAGAACTAGAGCTGATAAGAAAATAACTTACAATTCTGTCATAAGATCCAATTACAAATCCTCATCACCCTTTTCAACGTGTTTCCAGCTGAAAAGGCCTATAAGCATAACGACAAAAAAGAAAACCAGAGAAAAGGCGAGATCAACAATAAACCCACGAGCAGGAGACTCAATATGCTCAGCTGCCATGAGATAATTTTGACCTAATCTCCTAGCCCCTTCAAAAATTCTATTGTTTATTTACAAAAACTAGATGAATAATCATTAGTCTACAAGGTCCATAACTAGTTTATCTTTAATGTTGTACAAGGTTCGTAAATCTTATTTTTGACATTCTTTAAAAACTAAGAACTTAGCTAAAATAACTTAAACTAATCCATAAAAAGAGATAAACATAATAATTTTCCCACATTTAGATTCAAGGGTTTTCCAAACCTTTTCAACCGTAAGTTATTCAAAAGATTAAAATCTTAGATATTTTAATAAACATGTTCTATCTGCAACTATTTATAAAAAACAAAATGCATTTAAAAAAACATATCGTCTTAAATATCATATTCAATAAAACTTTATATATAAAACATCATATTCAACAAAATGGCATTTAGTTTTCGTATAATTTAAAAAAAAAAAGTTTTCTAGTAGAAGTTTGGTTTATCCAATAATATAAACATAATACAATTTTAAAAAACTTTAAAAGTTAAATACTAAACACAACAAAGTTCCTAACTAAAGGGTGCGAAATCTAATAGAAAACCAAGCGGGAATACAATTTTTTTAAAATTAAACCCTAATGCACCACCGAAGTTTATCCTATAAATACATAGTAGTGCACACCTATTTCTGTTGCCAAACAAAGTTAAAAATGGATCCAATTCTGAAGTCTACTGTTTTGAAAGAGCAAGCATGTGAGATTGAAGCTTCTAAGGCCAGTTTGATATATCACAGTAATGCATGTATGATTTTTTTTCTACTGTTATGTGAATATTAACATATTTGATTTTTCAGATTCAGTTGTACGATGAACAAACCGATTTAAACAAACAAATCACCATACAAGCTTCTAAGGTATTGATTTTGCAGGTTTTATGTTTTGATTTTTGTGTATCTCTTTCATATTAACATGTTTGTTATGTTAATATATGTGTGTTTTATTACATGTTTGTTATGTTAATATATGTGTGTTTTATTACAGGATGATGATGGTAAAAGTGTTGACATGTTGGCCAGACATAAAGATATAGTTTATTAAGTGATTGTATAACCATCTTATTTAACATAGTTAAAGCAAACCGTAAACGTATTTATATGATGTGCACACACTCTCTCTCTATATATCTCTCTCTCTATATACACACACATACATACACAACATATGAAGCAATGAAGAAATGATATGAGTAATATTTTTTTTGAATAGCTAAACTTGCATACCCTTAGGATTGAACCCATGACCTTTTACTATCCCACACCTTATCTAACTCACCAACACCATTAAACTATTCCCAATGGATATAATGGTATTTTTATGAACATGGACATTTGCGTCCATTTAATAGTTCCACCCATTTTTTAAACTCATAATTTTTCTATAATTTACTATATGGGTTATTGGATTTATATTACCTAAAATTTTACCATTTGGCTGATAGCACTTCCAACTTACGAATTGTACCACATCACTAACAGTTTTCAACTTATTTTCCTCTATTACTCTTAAACTAACTGAACTCTAACCCAATTAGCTGACATCATATGCCATGTCACTAAAGAAGTGCCACATCAGATGCCACGTCACTAAAAAATTGCCACATCAAGGATACCACGTCATAAAAAAAGACCATGTCATATGCTACATCACTAGACAAGTGTCACGTGAGCAAAAAAAAACTAATTGGGCTATGATTTAGTTAGTCTAGGAGTGCCAGAGGAAAATAAGTTAAAAGTTTGCAGTGACATAAGTTGGAAGTACTATTTACCAAATGATGAAAGTCGGGGATATTTAAATCTAATAACACTTACTATATTTAAAAAAATTATACTATACAATCAAGCTTTTTTCCTTTTTAACTTTAGTATGTGTATAAGATTGATATATTTAAGTGTGTATATATATTTAAATGTAATACACTAATCAAATAACTATTTTGTTACAGAGTGTTGTTATGAGTACATGATTATAATAACTTTATTGAATATGAAAAGTTAGGTAGAGGTGAGCATAAAACCAAAATTAATCACACCGTAACCGAAATACCTAAAAAACCAAACCAAAATAACCGAAATAATCAAAGGGTTGGTTATTTATATTTTTGATAACTACATGTTGCAGTTCGGTTATGGTTATTCTTATTATCATAACCGAAAATAACCGAACCGAATGTTTTAAACATGGCCGAATCCATATGTTTTTTTGTGAAGTGTTTAAGTCTTTTAATCATGACCTAACCTCATTGAATTTAAAACTCTATCCACTTTGTGTTCGTGTTTATACTTCCACATAACATGTGTATACACGTGTTACTTTTGTTTTTGGAATTAAGTATACATGTGATAGTGAAATATGATTGATAATTCTACAAGCTTTAACTATGTGTATTTAGTTTTTGCGCATGAATTTCGCAAAACCCACAGATTTAAAGCCAAACTTTAGAAACGATAAAAAATCCGACATATAACAGAACCGAAATCTCATTAACCGTAAATAACCGATTAACCAAAACCCTATTAACCGAAAACAAATGGTTATAATTTTTTGATAAACAAATTATGATTTCAGTTTTAGACAACAAGTGAAATCCTTACCCAAAAATTAGGTGTTAGTTATCCAAATGTAAGCATGATGTTATATAAGTGGAAAGATGCTTCATAATGGACAGAAACTCAATTTTGTAGAAAAAAATTATATATCAGTATTATACACATATTACAGAGAAAATAATGTTTGATTTAGTAGTTATAACAATTTTAGAAAAGTAAGTAAAGTATATAAAATTATTTTAGTTTAAAAAAATGATGAACTAGTATTTAATGTAAAAACATGATGAAAAGGTCTCTCTTTTGCCCTTTCATCATTTACTAACTGCCAAACAATTCTAAAGTTTTTTTAATTCGGTTAATCTTAATGATTAAATTACAATGTTTTAAAAAACAGTTTTTAAATTATACCGGGTTAGACTTTTAAATGGTTCAATCGGGTTACTAGTTAACCCTATAATTCCATAAAATCGAATTTATCTTAAAAAATAATCCAATTTCAATTAGGATTAATATCACTGATCATATTTTTATCTAAAAACAACTATTCTTTTGTATAATATTAAGCATTTTAAAAGCATTTTTATTACTTATAAATAATATAACATTGGAGGAGGTGAGTAACAGTTTCAATAATGAAAGGTCAGTATTACCTTAATATCGTATTTTAATAACTTAAATATTCAAATTTTAGGATAATGTAAACCGGTTCAACGTATTGAACCAGTAAAACCTGATTTACCGCCGGTACATAAGACATACTGTACTCGGGTTTTACCGGCCTTTATTGTACTAGACCCGTATCCGGTTTATGGTATAACCGGCCGGTTCATATCAGTATTTATAGCATTACTTAAGGGTTCAAATTGTTTCCTAAATTTTTAGGGGGTAAGTTAATGTACAAAGGGTTTTTAACGTACAAAATGTACAAATGATTATATGAGTTGCGTAATTATTAACATAAGTTGTGTAATTGTTTTTATGAGTTACATAGTTATTGTGTAATTATTTAACTTTATACGTAATTACATATATAGGTTGCATAATTATTAACATAAATTGTGTAAGTATTTTACGTAATTAGTTATACATGTTGCATAATTTATTTACTTTATACATAATTACCGTGTATGTTGCGTATTTTTTATACAACTCTGTACGCAATTATGGCACATAAGACCTTTGTACGCTTTGTATATTATGTATTCTTTCTATTTAAACCTTACACAATTCTTATATTTAAACCTTACACAATTCTTAGAATGATTCTACTTTTTATATGATCTATCTCCTCTTTGTGTTTATCTTTTAGGAAGGACCATCTCTATTTACATATTTGACAAGAAAATACGAAATATTGTCATATTACTTTTTTCCACATTATTACTTGGATTTAAGACTATTAAAATCAGTAAATAGTTTATTTGTTTAGTCTCATATGTGTTATTTATTTGAAAAATACTTGTGATCTATTTTAGTCTCATATATGTTATTTATTTAATAAATACTTGTGATCTATAAATTAAGACACGGTATCTATTTCTATACTTGTAAAGAGGTAGATGGAAAAGCTTTTGCATATATTAAGGGGGAAAAAATTAAACAAGACAAAAGAAACATCATTATTATTAAATTATTTATACTTATTGTTTAAACTTATTCGTCGGGAAAAAATTAAACAAGACAAAAGAAACATTTATTATTAAATTATTTATACTTATTGTTTAAACTTATTCGTCGTCTTATAATAATTATTATTAACTTAACATTATTTATTAGTATGGCATTCCATAGCCAAATTATTATTAACTTAACATTATTTATTAGTATGGCATTCCATAGCCAAAGGGCTAATTAACCACCTCCGACCGCCGCCCCTCTAGAAAAATTTCAAATTTAGTTATTCATATTAAATTCCTCACGTGAAAAATAGAAAATAAATAAATAACAACCACAATAATAATAATAATAATAATAATAAATGTGAAGGAATGACCCGCTAAGGCCATTCCGGGCCAATCAAATAACTAAGAATAATGGTAAATATCGATATCTTTGCATATAAACAGAAGATCCGCATAATCTCTAAATGAAGAAGAGATCTCATGTAACCAATGTTTCAGGTTTCCAGGAAACCCTATTTCACCCACACCTATAAATAGGGGATGTTGATAAAAGGTAAACACACAACAACTCTTTTCTCTATACTCTCAATCCTATTACCACAAATACTGATTCTCACGCCGGAGGATGGTTACAGGAATAACCTTATTCCTGTAACGAGTCCTCACTGTGGTCTGTTTTGCAGCCTACAGCTCAAGTCGTTTGGGTCAAGTTCAATCATAAGGAAGACGCATCTCAGGTGACATCTTTACATTGGCGTCATCCGTGGGACGGTAAATATTCAGGGATCCATAGCCATGACAACGTCTCGAATGTAAGAGTTGTAGTAACAAGTGTCGTTTCAGCCCCAGCGGGTAGAGAAGACACAACAGGTGCACTCACAAACGTTTCCACCCCCATTGTGACCAGATCTTTGGCAACAGAGTTCGATGCGGATATGCCCCCGGGTTTCGGCAATGCACGCCAGAACGTAGTGGCCTCTGGGACTAGGTCCCAGGTCACAAGTACTACCTCCGCGCCATCTGTTGCAGGAACAATAGCAACGGCGACCGCCACTTATCCCCAACACTGGTTATGTGACAACTCGGATTTCCCTTCGGTGAGTCACTCTATGTGTAACTGAGTGCTTCCCTTTATATGACTTAACTAATTTAAAAGTTATTTATTTAACATGAAAATTTTGCATTAATTTGTTGCACGAATATGTATGTATGAATGTCTTGCATAGATGTTATCGGACCACTAGCACATTTAACTAAAATAGTCCAAATCGCACACCACACCCCTGCTGATAGGGGTCAAGTTGAAATTTGTACATTAAATGGGTGGCCTTCACAATCGCACAACTCCATATAGCTGGACTCCATTTTCCATAAATGTGCGATCAAGAATATGCTCACCTATTTAAAGGAACCTTTGCAGCCGTCATACCTCATCGTTCTCTCTCTACCCTCTTTTAGAAACTTTTCCTTATCCAGCCAACACTCCCCCCCCATAATTGCTGCAACATTTCTCTCATCATTAGTGGAGGTTCACCATCATCAACAGCCTGAGTACTCCCTCTCGCTCGTACTACCCGTCGCGCACCATTCTTCTCCTTCTTCGGCTATCTTTCACACATTCCAGGTTAAAAATCGCCATCTTTAAGTATGATAATAGTAATCTTGTATGAACACTCACTGTTTGATTGGTTACTCAGTTTTGACACTCGATATGTATATGCCTGTTACTTACTAGAGCTACGATGCTCTGTTCATGCTAATGATTGAATCAAGTGGAAAATCTTATGATTGTTCTGTTTATATTAATGTTTGGTGAACTGGGTTTTTCCTTTGAATGTACTACAAAGCATGCTCAAGGTACAACCTGTTTGTTTCATGTTTGAATGTAAGCTTATAAAACAGTGATGTTAAGGTTCCGTGGAAACGATGATGATGATGATTATGATGTTTGCTAGACACTAGGGACGATGATAATATGATAATGATGTGAGTTCGATAAATTATGAGTATGATGATGGATTTTCCCTTTATGTACAACTACACCTGCCTATGGTACAACCTGGTATGCATGCCTGGTGGTTTAGTATAGCAGATTTGAAAAAATGAGCTTTAAATGTTGATTTAAGACTTGCCATGGATGTTGTGTTATATACAAGAGTATATGCATTGGGTACAAACACTAGAAGGTTTCTTGAATTGAAATTATGTGTTAGATACTTCTTAACCCATTCGATTGAATCAATGAAGATGAAAGAGATTTTGTCCTATTTGTTGAATCCTAGTGGATGTGATATTGGATTGTTATGGAATGTACAACATGTAGAGCTTAGAGTACAAACCTACAAAGCATGTCGCACACTATAAATAACCAGAGGAACCATATAGTGGACAAGAGGTGGGGGCCACCCACATATAAAAGCTGACCGCACAGAAACATCGGCACCCACATCTCCTTCGCATACTTTACATAATACGTGACGTCTCAACTCATATACTACTTGTTAGCATACGTGTAGGAAATACGTGACTTACTTGTAGACCAACCTAATTGATATTGTTGACCAAATAGGACGTGGTTGACCAACTTAAAACAAGTAAATTATCTGCCTAGCTAAACAAATGTGAGTTCACACACTACTAAAGCATATATTCCCGGTGGTTGGGAACGAACAAACAACACTTTCCCTGGTTTGGGATTTGCCTAGTATTCCGGGAAGGAATACTACAAAAGTACTTTTTATATATCATGTCTTAGTGTACTAAACGCAACTCTATCACGAAGTCCCCACTCTCTATACTAATTAATCGCATGGCCTGGCGAAAGGGTTATTAGTTGATAGCGCTATTAGGTCTCACAAACCTCACACCGTGCCGAGGATGACGGGCGTGAACTAGTATGCCTTGGCAACCGTTAATGATGATAGACATTGACAAACGGGGCAACAACGAAACAACGTAATAGTCGCATGTCTTTGGTATTACGCAGTTTAGTAGCTTACATATGGGGTAGCTCCCCATGACAAACATGATTTATAATTGAGTAAACTTAGCAACTATGTTTTTGGAAATAAAACTGGAAAACCATGAACTCGCCAACTTTATTGTTAACACTCTACTGCATGCTTTTACAGGACCGTAGATACAGCTCGGGAGCTTTCAGCGGAGGAGTGTAGTGGTTGGACCGAACCTTGGTTGGGTTTCTAATAAAATCCAGAGTAAACTTTCGTTTTGCTCCCTCTGGTTTGGTCACTTTAACGGTTTTGCCCCAAACCTTTAAAAATAGCCATTTTCCTCCAATAGTTTGCTATGGTTTTTCCATTTTGCTCCATGCGGGGAGCAAAATGGAAAAACAGACAATTTGAATGGAGTTAGAGGCGGGGAGCAAAATGGAAAAACCACAGCAAACTATTGGAGGAAAATGGCTATTTTTAAATGTTTGGGGCAAAACCGTAAAAGTGACCAAACCACAGGGAGCAAAACGAAAGTTTACTCTAAAATTCATAAACTTTGAACTATTATTTGGATTATTAAATTGTTAAACTTTATGCTTCCGCTATTAACTCTAAACGTTGTATTTGAACTTTAACTTTAGTCACTAATTGTGTTGATGTGAGTATCTACTTTATTTTATTTAATTGTTCAATATGATTGGTGGCATGATCCTGGTCAGTATGTCACACGCCTCGTGGTAATACCCCGCACGTGGAAAAAATGAGGGTGTGACAGGTTACGTCTACGTCCATCACTTCAGCGACGTTTACACCAGGTCCGGGTTTGGGTGGTTACTACGATCAGCCTTTTTCTCCTGTCTATATGGCAGCTGACGTAACGGCCGCGCAATATTTTTCGTTGGCAGAGGATTTTCAATTTCCGCTATTATACTCAGCAGCGTTAACAGCAGCAATGTCAACGCTACCTCACCAGCCAATCACTGTGCCAAGGGCGGCGGTGAGCACACCAATTACACTCAGAAATCAAGCTTATATCCCACCCTACTACTATATGCCACCATATGGGTACGTTCCCCCACAGACGCATAACTGGGGAAATCCTTATGGAGGTGCCCAGGCCGCTCAATGGGGACTGCCATACACACCACCCCCTTATTGGCAAGAGGGTTACATGCCCAGTCATACCGTGACGCCAATCCCTCCGCTCCAAACCAATTCGTCACCCATAGTGCAAGGGGCAACTACCACACAAGGTCCACCCGTGACAATAACGATAGACGGGGAAGATAACGAATTAACAAAACCATACAAGCCAGTGGAGGACACGTTCAGATCAAATTCTCTAGGCAGATAACGGAAGCGCCTATAAAAGACAAGCCCAAGATGCCGCCCACTGTGGGCAAATATGATGGAACCAGTTATCCAGATGATCATATCCACCTGTTCATAAGTACAGGTGAAGTGGCCCTATGGCCTATGCCTTTGTGGTGCAAAATGTTTGTCCAGACCCTTGTGGGGGCTGCCCGAGTCTGGTGGGATAGCCTTCCCGTTAGGGGGGTTGATAGTTTTGACGATCTTACAACTAAGTTCTCACAACAATTTAGCCAACAGCGTAGGCATAGGAAAGACCGAAACGAAGTATTACACATACGTCGAAGGGATAACAAGACCGTTGAGAACTTTCTGACGAGGTTCAACAAAGAAAGTATAGCCATTCCTGGCTTAAACCAGGATTTAGCATGCGACGCTTTCCTTCAGGGAATGAATGACGATGAACTCTTAAGAACGTTACATGGTAGGAACGGGGTCCCGGACACCATTGAGGAAATCATGAAAATCGCCAAGGTGTATGAGCGGCATGAGAAATCCATTATAGCAAGCCACGCTGCAAATAAAAAGAAGGATATCTACAAATCTGACGAAAAGGATAGACGGGGAGGAAAGATCAAGAGCCAAAGCCAAAGCGGAAGATTCTCCAGGGGAAGTTACACCAAAACCCAGGGAAGAAACGATAGGTTACGCAATACGTCAAGAACGGAGCACCTCCCAACAGGAGTCAGAACAGACCTGCCCGTTCTGAGCAAAACCCCCGCTGAAATTTTGGCAACGAAAAATCTTAAACCGACTCCGCCCAAACCACTAAGGGATTCAACAGGTTAAGACTCATCCAAATGCTGTGAGTATCATAAAGGGCAGGGCCATGACACCAATGATTGCTACCGGTTGAAAAAGCAGATCGAATATTACGTTAAGTCTGGAAAGCTGGCTCACTTGGTCAAGGATATCAAGCAAGGTCCCATAACGGTAAAGGAAGAGGATTCTAAAGCTAGCCGGAAGCAGCGGGAGATGAACATGGTCTATATCACGGACCCCCGGGGGACCAAGCGTGAAATAGAAATACTTGAGCCATGGATGTTAACAGACATACAAATAGGTGCTCGCCACAGAGACACATACCTAAGCACGATCCTCTCATAATCACGACTGCAGTAGGTGACTATAACATGAGAAGGATCTT
This sequence comes from Scalesia atractyloides, assembly GCA_947069175.1. NCBI lineage: Eukaryota > Viridiplantae > Streptophyta > Magnoliopsida > Asterales > Asteraceae > Scalesia > Scalesia atractyloides. Next base: position 26,810,325 of record CAMTDV010000005.1, read on the forward strand.
GGTAGACACGGGGAGCTCCGAAGACATCATCTACGGACATTGCTTCAACAGGATGCAAAAGGAAGACATGCTCTCCTTAGGCCAGTACACGGCCCTATCAGGGGATTTACGGGTGAAAAGGTAGACCCAATCGGGCAAATCACCTTTCCTAGTCACCTTTGGCAAAACGTCGCGCGAAACAACCGTGATTGTCCATTTTCTGGTAGTCAGAGCAAAATCTCATTATAACATCATCATCGGGCGATACACACTGGGAAAACTAGATGCAGTCTTTTACATGGCGCGCGGTATCATGAAGTTCCCGACCCGTGGCGGAGTGGCTATAGTGCGGGGGTCACGTGGGCGAGGTTATGGATTCGAAGAAGGGTAGATATGGCCCCACGGGGGCAGTTGGAGCAGAAAGATGGGTATTAAGCACTGATTACCCAGATCAGATGGTCACGATTGGGGAGCCCCTTTCGCTAGAGACACGAGGTAGCTTGAAGACATTACTCCGTAACAATTTAGATGTTTTTTCTTTTAAGCATGGAGATATTACGGGGATATATCGAGATAGAGCGGGACATCGTCTGTCTGCCGGGAATCAAGCCAGTCGCCCAGAGAAAACAGAGCATGGCACCGGATAGGAGGGAAGTCGTGGTTAATGAAGTAAGAAAGCTAACTGAAGCAGGGATATTACGGGAGACTATATACCACACTTGGGTAGCGAACCCGGTCATGGTAAAGAAATCAGATGGGACATAGAGGATGTGCGTGGATTACAAGGATCTCAATAAAGCTTGTCCCAAGGACGCGTATCCGCTCCCAGAAATCGATTTCAAGGTTGATTCCTAGGTCCCTTTCCATTTGAAATGTGTGTTGGATGCATACAAGGGGTATCATCAAATCCAAATGGCGGAAGAAGACGAAGAAAAAACAGCGTTTCACACAGATGTTGGAATATTTTGCTATCGGAAAATGCCTTTCGGGCTACGAAACACGGGGGCGACGTACCAACGGTTGATGGATAAAGCTTTTGCTGATCAAATTGGTCGAAACCTGGAAGTCTAAGTGGACGATCTGGCGATCAAAAGCAGAGAAGAAAAGGCCATGTTGGTAGATATCGAAGAAACATTTCGAAAGTTGAGAGAGTACAATATAAAATTGAATCCCAAGAAGTGCTCATTCGACGTGGAAGAATGCAAATTCTTAGGGGTCGTAGTAACAAGAGATGGCTTCAAGGTTAACCCCGAAAAGGTCATGGCCATTACTAGCATGCCATCCCCGCGCACGTTTAAGGAAGCTCAAACAGTGAATCGGAGGTTAGTGGAAATCAATAGGTTTTTGGCTAAACACGCCGAACGATCCTTGCCATTTATCAAAACACTAAATGACTGTTTGAATAAAACAACTTTAGATGGAGAAACGAAGCAGAGGAAGCACTGCAAGAAATGAAGTGTTTCTTAACTCGCCTACTAACCCTTACCGCCCCGAAGCCAAACGAAGACTTGAAAATGTACTTGTCAGCAACCCACAAGGTAGTCAGTGCGGTTCTTATGGTAGAACGCGGTGGGGTGCAAACACCAATTTATTACGTAAGTAGAGTACTGGCGGATCTAGACCGCGATATCCTACTTTGGAAAAATTGGTCATATCGTTGGTACACGCTTCTAGACGGCTCAGAAGGTATTTCCAAGGTCACAAGGTCCAAGTACTGACGAATTACCCGTTACATCAGATCCTACACAAACCAGAGATATCAGGACGATTAGCAAAGTGGGCCATCGAGTTGAGCGCACTAGACATCGAGTATCGTAATCGAACAACGATCAAAGGACAGGTGGTCGCGGATTTTCTTGCGGAAACTCCAGAGGGTAACGACACCAAGGAAGTAGACATGGAGGTTCCAACAACTAATGATACTAATAAGACCTGGAAGTTTTTCACAGATGGCTCCTCTAGCGGAAAGGGAGCAAGAGCGGGCCTTAAGTTGATTAGTCCGGAAGGGGTCGAATTAATGTACGCCCTAAAATTCGAATTCGAGTGCTCGAATAATGAATCGCAGTAAGAGGCATTGTTGGCAGGGCTGCGAATGGCATACTCAATGGGTGCTACCCGGGTGGATGCATACGTAGACTCCCTGCTGGTGAATAATCTGACAAACGAGACCTATGAAGCTCGCGATGAATCCACGGCCAAATATTTGGCTAAGGCAAAAAGCCTTATCGCCATGTTCAACAGTGTCAGGTTAACACACGTACATCGCGGTAAAAATTAAATCGTAGATGCCCTGAGTAAGTTGGCAACATCTGGTATGGAACATGAGGTTAAGATTGAAACCTTGCGAGCCCCGTCTACATCGGAGGGGGAAGTCTCTGCCACACAGGGCGTAGAGGAGGATTGTTGGATTACCCCAATGGTCAAGTATTTGTCAAGCGGGGAGTTGCCAACCTCAAAGGGGGCGTCATGAAAGATACAGAGTAAAGCTATGCACCATAACTACGCTGTGTTTCACCAGCGAAAGCAGAATATCTGATTAAAGAGATTCATGAAGGTGTCTGTGGCATTTACGCCAGTCCCAGATCAATAGTATAATGTTAAAAAATTCCTTTGGGAGCACATCGTTTGCCGCTTTACCTGGTTAGTGATAAATGGAACCTAATTCGCAGACAAAACTGTCCAGGATTGGTGCAAAGAACTAAACATCCAATAGATCTTCACCTCGCAGCCCACCCTCAAGTAAATGATTAGGTGGAGCGGGCTAACAGGAGCTTGTTAGATGGACTCAAAAAGCGCCTTGATCGCGAAGGCGGATGCTGGGTGGATGAGTTACCAACGATCCTATGGGCCCATAGGACAACACCTAAATCAGGAAGCAAAGAAACGCCTTTCCGCTTAACTTATGGGACTGAGGCAATGATTCCAGCTGAGGTAGGATTACCATCGCTGAGGCGTATGACTACCCAAGACGACAATGATCAGCGCCTGCGGGAAAATTGAGACCTTCTGGAGGAACGGCGGGAAGCGAAAACGATTAACAAAGCCCGATACAAGCAGGTCATTGCCAAGTATTACAACAAAAGGGTATGTACCGTCACAATCCAAGTCGACGACTACGTCCTGAGAGATAAAGAGGCCAGCAGGGTGGAAAGTATAAGTAAAATGGGACCCACATGGGAAGGAACATACAAAGTACACGAAGTCTTAGGGAAGGGTGCATACGCGCTAGAGCACCTGGATGGGACACCTATCCCGCGGTCATCGAACGTGGCATAACTCAAAAAATGTTACATGTAACTCTTCTTCCCTAACGGAGAGAGCAAACACTCATTTATGTAAAGGATCTATGACACTTTTTGTTCGTTAATAAAATTCCAGTCTTTTAATTATATGTGAACATTTGTCACAACACGATCTTTTGCACAACTAGCAGTAGAAATTTACACCCTTTATATATGTATATATATAAAAAATAAAGGGGGCATACATCAGTGGAAGTTAACACGACATGGTATATTGCTAGTGGTTCTAAACAAAAACCAAACACATTTACAGCGATAATAAGATAGGTGCCTTGGTAATAGGCACATCAACTATCTATAATTGGACTTAAGTGGCTTTGCTATACATCTGCACCATAGTCCCAAAACATACCAAGTACTTGTACTGTTCCGGTCACACCAGAACACCAAAAGAAGCTCCCAAGAGCATGACTGCTACTCAACACCCTCCAACATCTTCATCACTTCTGCAGGAGTGTGAAAGATGCCGGTGTTCATCACCACTAGGTCGGGGAACAGAGTCAGACCATCTTCCATTACTAGGGGTCTCACTTCCGAAAACACGTCCACACGAGCAAGGCCCATATCGGTGCCAACCATCGGTGGTGGTACCTCAATGGGCTCCGATTGATCAACTTCGAAAGGAAACTCTGCCCCTCGGAGGGCCTCCTGCGTTGGCGAACATAAAACAGGCCGCAATGACGATTCATTTCTTCATGAACACTTTCCTTCTTCACAACGTTACGTCTGGAACGACGACCTTTTGGATGGCAAGGGTACAACTCGTGCATCATGGGCACTGATCCCTTAGGATCACACATCGGATCTTTCTTTCCGTCTTGACCCTCCAGGGATTGGGGAAGAGTTAACGATTCGACATATGACATACCGTGTGTAGAGAAAGAAGGGTATCGACAATTTCACACGATTTCAATATTTCAGTAACACGACGACGACGATTTCCCCTATTCATATTCACTTTGGAAGCTACCAGAAATAACACAAACAAACATAGCCATATATATATAAGCCCATCGTAAATGACGGACGTCAAACAGTCACATCGCCACACTGTCAGATAGGCGAGGTCAGTATAATGATGACAAATCATTTAATTTCCACCTGATCACTACGTCATAAAAATGATTCAACTGACAGAAAATATAATAATATCTTAATACATTTGTCACATGCCCCAAGTCTTAATACATAATCAAGAGACGTTGGAAGCTGAAACGTCCAGCAAACACGCAAGGCTTCCGGGTCTTCACTCGCTGGTGCATCAGAAATCTGTTGAAATTCAGGCAGCGGATCGTTAGCCACATCGGTAAGCATCTCCGCCATAAGGTTGGAGGCACTCGCATTCGCCGCACGGAACCCTTCAGTCACCAGGTCTTCACGACTGCATTCGATATAGGCGGCTGCATGCCGTCATGCCCCCCGGTCTCATACGCGGCTGCGGCCATTTCGTCCATTAAACTTCTGAAGTGGGGAGACCGCCTAAGAAATTCGAAGCAACTTTGCACCCCATGCGATCTCCACCATAATGTCTCACGCTGCAACGGGCCGACTTGATTACCCGACTCCTCTGCCCGCGCAATGGCCCAGTTAGTGGCGTTTGTAACATTTGTAAAAAAACCGGGTCTCCAAAACCCGCTCCGTTTTGTAATCTTGTACCAAGTTATGAAATTACATTAATTATTTATGATTATTTTGAGTTTAACGTTACATAATTAATAAATAAACTAAACTATAAAAAGTATATTTGATAAAAAGTTAAAATAAAATAAATAAAAAAACAATTGCCGCTGCCGGGACTCGAACCCGGGTCAGCTGTCTCCAACAACTTATCATCCGCTTCCCAAACCACTCCGCCACAAAGTGTTTCCTGTTAACCTTAGGAAAACAATTGGAACTTATACGCAAACTCAAATCAACCGTTAATGCCATCTGCATAACGGAAATCGGTAAACTGATCGCCAAATCGCTTCGATTTCATCTGGCCAACTTATAACTGATGTATATCGGTTTCTGATTAAGTCTGTAATGAATGAACATAAAATTTCATCAATTTCAGTTTTTGAAACCGAAAAGTTATCAAGCTCCAAATTAATTCAAGTTCCAATCATTTGTGCGATTCGGAACTGTCTCAACAACACTCAATTTCATTTTCGTCAAGTTTCTGAACTGTAAGATCCTCTGAATCCGATCGCCGGAATTTTTCTGCAACTCACCGGAAAACCGGGACTCACAGTCTCACGGTAATTCCTTCGACTCTTTTTGTTTAAAACATGTGATTAGTCAATCTCTAACACAATTCCATCATCAGAATCAATCTTAGTCAACGTTTATCGGAAATCTCACTTTCGCCGGAAAGTTTCTGAAATTGCCGGAATCCCACTGTGAACTGGTAAGATATCCTGTATTTCATTTAAACTTTGTTTAGGTGATTTAATTCTATAAATAATCGATCCACACGGTTAATTGTTTCAACAGTCGGAGTTCAATTCCTGTACCGACAAAACCTTCGCCGGATTTCTGTGTTTATCTCCAATCGGTAAATCCTGTTCTTTAAACTCTTTCCATTCCTTACTCTTGAATTACTGTTAGTGTCTAAGATCTTAGTAAATCGCAAAATCAACCTTAACCAGTTGAATTACGCTGACAGTGTAATCCGACGAAGAAGATGAATCTATTTCAGAATATAAGAGTAATTAAAATTCGGTTTATAAACGGGTTAGACACACAGTCCAGCGGTGGACTGTGTGCACATTTCATAATCACGTCGCGAGTTCGAACCTTACCACGCACACGCTTTACGTAATAACATTTCTTTTTATTCATGAACTAACCGGGTTAGAGCGAGTAGTTGTTAAGTATAATATAAATCAAGAATATAACCGGGTTAGACACACAGTCCAGCGGTGGACTGTGTGCAAGATAAACTTCATAACGCGCGTTCGAAACCTGTCCCAAGCACCGGTCAATTGAATTAAAACGTTTTTGTAAATAAAGGTATTTTCGGTTAAGTCGAATAAGTATATAAATATAATTAAAACTGAGTTTCTAACGGGTTAGTCACGTAACTCAGTTGGTAGAGCTACGTGCACGTGAACTGAAGGTCACCGGTTCGAATCCCGCTTGGCGCAAACATTTACCGCTGACCGAACCGGTCAACGGTCAACGGTCAAACAGTAAAATAATAATATTTTTTTATATATTTATTTGTTTATTTTAATTTAAAAATCAATTAAAAATACTTAAAAATAACATTTTTAAGGATAGAAAATAGCCATAAACTCACAAAAATATATCTAAAAATCCCATTAAAATCCTTAATAAAATCCATCCATTTAATATATTTTTCCATTATTATTTAGGTTAGTGATTCCTCGTTGACTCGCTCGTCTAAATCGTGCGCATCTCACCATCTCAAATTCAACGCACCCAATGTGAGTGAACCCTTCAAATTCCCCGTTTTAATCACGTTTTTGGGGTGTATCATGTGTCTTGTTCATTTACATATTATAACCAAGTTATTGTGCATATATCATATCATGACATGTGTATTAGTTTGTTGCTGTTAAGTAGTTATTATTGTATGCAAATTATTATTTCAATACATGCAATTGCCGAGGCCGTGGCTCCCCATCCATCGAGGTTGAGTTGGATCCCCATTTAATTATGCGGTTGATCTTGGCGTGCCCGCATGATCGGCTCCGTTTGATTGAGCCTTGATCGGTCATTTCATTTTACATTTCAATACATGCAATACGCTCGGCTCCGTTTGATTGAGCCTTGAGTGCACAGTTTAATTTACATTTCCAGTTCATGCAATACGTTCGGCTCCGTTTGATTGAGCCTTGAGCGCACAGTTCAATTTACATTTCCAGTTCATGCAATACGATCGGCTCCGTTTGATGGAGCCTTGATCGCACAGTTCATTTATGTTAATTATTATATGATGTTGGTATGTTCATGTATGCTATTGATTGTTAATGTATGTTATAATTGTAATTGATATATGCCAATGTTTGATTACATACATGTGCTCTTTTATGATTATGCACAATATTTTATTGATAAACTAACCAGAAAATCATTATCAAATGTTTATCTATAAGGTTCACTCGCCAACTTATGTTGACCCAAAAAACCTCCTGTTTTACACATGATACAGGTGAACCAGCAGCAGCTAGGAACACATAGTACCTGGATTAGAAGAAATAAAACGATTTAGTATTTGGATTATTATGTTTGGTTATTTTCCCTTGTAATGAATGAACATGTTTGGAACTTTGCTAACAAGAGGAAGCGTAACACCAGGAACTTTGCAGTCACCCAAACCAACACCCCTGTTCCTGCTGCACCCATCACTCAAGCCACTCCTCCACCCGCGCCATACAGAAAACCATACACAGGGCCACTACCAAAATGTAACCATTGTCAGTATCACCACTCCCCTGACTATCCTTGCCAATACTGTACCGGCTGCGGTCGCGCTGGACACACTGTTCAAAACTGCCGCATGCTTCAACGAACAAACCGCCACCAACCTATAATCCAAACCCACCAACAGTTAGTGGGTCAAGCCCAACAACAACAACCATATCCACCCACTCAACATTTAGCCCAAACATACTATCAACCCAATTACCCTATGGGCCAACCTATGCGGGCTTGTTTCAACTGCGGCGACCCAAGTCATTTCAGGAACACATGTCCAAGGCTGGTTAATATTATTCATGCTCAGGCCCAAGCCAATCCTGTGAATCAAGCGAACCAAGCTCCTCCACCTGCTAGAGGAAGGGCTTTCAATATTAACGCAAACCAGGCCAGAGCTGATGGCAATGTGGTCAATGGTACGTTTCCTATAAATGGTAGATATGCCTCTATGTTATTTGATACTGGTGCGGATAGAAGTTTCGTGTCATTAGAATTTGAACCTACCTTAAGTAAAAGTCGGGATAAGCTCGCGGAATCCATAACGGTGGAAGTTGCGGACGGAAAACCAGTTTCGTTAGACTCTATTTTACGCAACTGTACGCTCACCCTAGACGACCACGATTTCTCAGTCGATCTTATTCCTATGAAGCTGGGAAGTTTCGACATCATAATCGGAATGGATTGGCTCAGTCAACATCATGCGGAAGTTGTATGTCGTGAGAAATTTATTCGTATTCCTCTTTCAAACGGTCAGACTCTTCGAATCATTGGAGAAACCTCCTCGAAAGGGCTCAATTTAATGTCTTGTCTTCAAGCTCAAAAATACCTTCGCAAGAATTATGTCGCGTTTTTAGCCCATATCATCAAGAAGGGGACCACAGAGAAGAAACTTGAAGATATTCCTGTTGTAAAAGATTTTCCGCAAGTCTTTCCTGACGACATTTCAGGACTTCCTCCAATCAGAGATGTCGAATTCCGTATCGATCTTATACCTGGTGCTACACCAGTGGCAAAATCTCCATATAGGTTAGCCCCCTCTGAAATGCAAGAGCTAGCCAGTCAATTGCAAGAGTTGACTGACAAGGGATTCATACGCCCCAGCTCATCGCCTTGGGGTGCACCTGTTCTTTTTGTAAAAAAAAAGATGGATCTTTTCGGATGTGCATCGACTACAGAGAGCTCAACAAGTTAACCATCAAAAATCGATATCCTTTACCTCGCATAGATGATCATCTTGACCAACTACAAGGTGCCAGTTGCTTTTCGAAAATCGACCTTCGATCTGGCTATCATCATCTTAGAGTGCATGAAGAAGACGTCCCAAAAACTGCTTTTCGAACTCGATACGGTCACTATGAATTCATGGTTATGCCGTTTGGATTAACCAACGCACCAGCTGTCTTCATGGACCTAATGAATAGAGTCTGCAAACCTTACCTTGATCGATTTGTTATTGTATTCATCGACGATATTCTTATCTATTCAAAATCTAAAGCTGATCATGAGCGTCATCTGCGACTTGTTCTTGCACTTCTAGAAAAGGAAAAGCTTTATGCCAAGTTCTCTAAATGTGAATTCTGGTTAAAAGAGGTGCAATTTCTCGGGCATGTAGTCAATGACAAAGGAATACATGTGGACCCATCAAAGATCAAAGCAGTTCAAGAATGGCAAGCTCCACGAACACCAACGGAAGTAAGGTCTTTTCTTGGACTAGCTGGCTATTATCGTCGGTTCATTTCAAACTTCTCACGCATTGCGGTGCTACTCACGGCTTTAACCCATAAAGGGAAACCATTTGTATGGGGACCCAAGCAAGAAGAAGCTTTTCAAATTCTCAAGCAAAAACTTTGTGATGCACCAATCCTCACTCTTCCTGAAGGTTGTGATGATTTTGTAGTCTATTGCGACGCGTCAGGGCAAGGATTAGGTTGCGTTCTCATGCAAAGAGGAAAAGTCATAGCTTATGCCTCAAGGCAACTCAAGTCACACGAAAAGAACTACACCACTCATGACCTTGAACTTGGAGCTGTTGTATTTGCTCTTAAGATATGGAGACATTATCTCTATGGTACGAAGTGTGAAATCTACACTGACCACAAGAGTCTTCAACATATCTTCAATCAGAAAGAGTTAAATATGAGGCAACGAAGATGGGTCGAACTCCTAAATGATTACGACTGTGAAATCAGATACCACCCTGGTAAAGCAAATGTGGTGGCTGATGCACTTAGTCGAAAGGGTTATGCGAACTCCATTCATCTTCTATGTTCGCAAATTATAACCAATGTTAAGGATCAAATTCGAGAAGCTCAACACGTTTCAATAACAGAGGAAGATGTACAAAAAGAGATGTCCTGTGGAGCCGAGCTAAAACTTGAAACTAAATCTGATGGTATTTTATATTACCTGGATCGTATATGGATTCCTAACCACCTCAATCTTCGTGAAACACTCATGCATGAAGCTCATAAGACGCGATATTCTATACACCCAGGAGCCGATAAGATGTATCAAGACCTACGGTACACCTATTGGTGGCCTGGAATGAAGAAAGATATTGCCGTTTTTGTTTCCAAGTGTCTCACATGTTCTAAGGTGAAGGCTGAACACCAAAGACCCTCAGGACTTCTAGTCCAACCAGAAATACCTGTATGGAAGTGGGAAAATATAACCATGGATTTCATTACCGGGTTACCTCGCACTTCTAGTGGGTATGACACTATATGGGTGGTTATAGACCGACTTACAAAATCAGCTCACTTTATCCCTATTCGAGAAGATTTCAACAACGATAAGCTTGCTCGTATTTATATCAACGAAATCGTAAGCCGGCACGGGGTACCAATAAGTATTATTTCTGATCGTGATGGTCGTTTCACCTCACGAACATGGCAAGCAGTACAATCCGCTATGGGTACTCGATTAGATCTCAGTACCGCCTACCATCCTCAAACTGATGGACAGTCTGAGCGCACCATTCAAACCCTTGATGATATGCTTAGAGCATGTGTCATAGACTTCAAGGGAAATTGGGACGCCCACCTACCGTTAGTCGAATTTTCGTACAACAACAGTTATCATTCTAGCATCGGCATGGCACCTTTTGAAGCTTTATATGGTCGAAAGTGTCGATCTCCTGTTTGTTGGCACGAAATTGGGGAAGCACAAATTACTGGTCCAGAATTGATCCAAGAAACCACAGATAAGATTCATCAAATCCGAAACAATCTTCTAGCGGCTCAAAGTCGTCAAAAGAGTTACGCAGATAAACGACGGAAGCCCTTGGAGTTTAGCGTTGGTGATCATGTGCTTTTAAAAGTACACCGTGGAAGGGAGTAGTTCGTTTTGGTCAAAAGGGAAAGCTAGCACCACGTTACGTAGGACCTTTCAAAATACTCGAAAGAGTAGGTCCTGTAGCATACAAGCTTGACCTACCGGAAGAACTCGACGGGATTCATCCCACATTCCACGTGTCGAACTTGAAGAAGTGCCTCGCTGATGAGAATCTTCATATTCCACTGGAGGATATTCAGATTGATGAATCCATGCATTTTATTGAAAGACCAGTGGAGATTATGGACTATGGAGAAAAGCGTCTACGACGAAGTCGCATTCCTATTGTTAGGGTACGCTGGGAGTCGAAACGGGGACCTGAGTTTACTTGGGAACGTGAAGACTCAATGCGTGAAAAATACCCTCATCTTTTCCCTACTACTTCAACTGTTTAAATTTCGGGACGAAATTCCTAAAAGTAGGGGATACTGTAACATTTGTAAAAAAACCGGGTCTCAAAAACCCGCTCCGTTTTGTAATCTTGTACCAAGTTATGAAATTACATTAATTATTTATGATTATTTTGAGTTTAAACGTTACATAATTAATAAATAAACTAAACTATAAAAAGTATATTTGATAAAAAGTTAAAATAAAATAAATAAAAACAATTGCAGCTGCCGGGACTCGAACCCGGGTCAGCTGTCTCCAACAACTTATCATCCGCTTCCCAAACCACTCCGCCACAAAGTGTTTTCTATTAACCTTAGGAAAACAATTGGAACTTATACGCAAACTCAAATCAACCGTTAATGCCATCTGCATAACGGAAATCGGTAAACTGATCGCCAAATCGCTTCGATTTCATATGGCCAACTTATAACTGATGTATATCGGTTTCTGATTAAGTCTGTAATGAATGAACATAAAATTTCATCAATTTCAGTTTTTGAAACCGAAAAGTTATCAAGCTCCAAATTAATTCAAGTTCCAATCATTTGTGCGATTCAGAACTGTCTCAACAACACTCAATTTCATTTTCGTCAAGTTTCTGAACTGTAAGATCCTCTGAATCCGATCACCGGAATTTTTCTGCAACTCACCGGAAAACCAGGACTCGCAGTCTCACGGTAATTCCTTCGACTCTTTTTGTTTAAAACATGTGATTAGTCAATCTCTAACACAATTCCATCATCAGAATCAATCTTAGTCAACGTTTATCGGAAATCTCACTTTCGCCGGAAAGTTTCTGAAATTGCCGGAATCCCACTGTGAACTGGTAAGATATCCTGCATTTCATTTAAACTTTGTTTAGGTGATTTAATTCTATAAATAATCGATCCACACGGTTAATTGTTTCAACAGTCGGAGTTCAATTCCTGTACCGACAAAACCTTCGCCGGATTTCTGTGTTTATCTCCAATCGGTAAATCCTGTTCTTTAAACTCTTTCCATTCCTTACTCTTGAATTACTGTTAGTGTCTAAGATCTTAGTAAATCGCAAAATCAACCTTAACCAGTTGAATTACGCTGACAGTGTAATCCGACGAAGAAGATGAATCTATTTCAGAATATAAGAGTAATTAAAATTCGGTTTATAAACGGGTTAGACACACAGTCCAGCGGTGGACTGTGTGCACATTTCATAATCACGTCGCGAGTTCGAACCTTACCACGCACACGCTTTACGTAATAACATTTCTTTTTATTCATGAACTAACCGGGTTGGAGCGAGTAGTTGTTAAGTATAATATAAATCAAGAATATAACCGGGTTAGACACACAGTCCAGCGGTGGACTGTGTGCAAGATAAACTTCATAACGCGCGTTCGAACCCTGTCCCAAGCACCGGTCAATAGAATTAAAACGTTTTTGTAAATAAAGGTATTTTCGGTTAAGTCGAATAAGTATATAAATATAATTAAAACTGAGTTTCTAACGGGTTAGTCACGTAGCTCAGTTGGTAGAGCTACGTGCACGTGAACTGAAGGTCACCAGTTCGAATCCCGCTTGGCGCAAACATTTACCGCTGACCGAACCGGTCAACGGTCAACGGTCAAACAGTAAAATAATAATATTTTTTTATATATTTATTTGTTTATTTTAATTTAAAAATCAATTAAAAATACTTAAAAATAACATTTTTAAGGATAGAAAATAGCCATAAACTCACAAAAATATAACTAAAAATCCCATTAAAATCCTTAATAAAATCCATCCATTTAATATATTTTTCCATTATTATTTAGGTTAGTGATTCCTCGTTGACTCGCTCGTCTAAATCGTGCGCATCTCACCATCTCAAATTCAACGCACCCAATGTGAGTGAACCCTTCAAATTCTCCGTTTTAATCACGTTTTTGGGGTGTATCATGTGTCTTGTTCATTTACATATTATAACCAAGTTATTGTGCATATATCATATCATGACATGTGTATTAGTTTGTTGCTGTTAAGTAGTTATTATTGTATGCAAATTATTATTTCAATACATGCAATTGCCGAGGCCGTGGCTCCCCATCCATCGAGGTTGAGTTGGATCCCCATTTAATTATGCGGTTGATCTTGGCGTGCCCGCATGATCGGCTCCGTTTGATTGAGCCTTGATCGGTCATTTTATTTTACATTTCAATACATGCAATACGCTCGGCTCCGTTTGATTGAGCCTTGAGTGCACAGTTCAATTTACATTTCCAGTTCATGCAATACGTTCGGCTCCGTTTGATTGAGCCTTGAGCGCACAGTTCAATTTACATTTCCAGTTCATGCAATACGATCGGCTCCGTTTGATTGAGCCTTGATCGCACAGTTCATTTATGTTAATTATTATATGATGTTGGTATGTTCATGTATGCTATTGATTGTTAATGTATGTTATAATTGTAATTGATATATGCCAATGTTTGATTACATACATGTGCTCTTTTATGATTATGCACAATATTTTATTGATAAACTAACCAGAAAATCATTATCAAATGTTTATCTATAAGGTTCACTCGCCAACTTATGTTGACCCAAAAAACCTCCTATTTTACACATGATACAGGTGAACCAGTAGCAGCTAGGAACACATAGTACCTGGATTAGAAGAAATAAAACGATTTAGTATTTGGATTATTATGTTTGGTTATTTTCCCTTGTAATGAATGAACATGTTTGGATGTTTGAGAAATGGAACTTTGACTTCATTTAATTATGAAACATAATAGTAAATGTCATGTGCTTTGGTGATAACCCAATTATGCCCCGACTCTTATTTCCGCTGCGGGTCGGGGTGTGACAGCGTTCTCCATCTATGCACATTGGGTTTGCTGGGTAGTGAGTTCTTGTTGGAGTTTAGATTTTTGAACCAAGAGATTGTCCAAGTCTTGTCGAGTACATTCGTACCGCGATTGGGTATTCTCCATCTCTGACATAAGGGCGGCATGATTCTCCTGTACCTGCAACACAAATTTAGCATCTACTCGAAGGACACGAATCTAGGAGGTTAGAACACGAACCTTTTCCGCCTCAGCCACCGCTTTCCGCTCCAACTCCCGATGAGTCTTCAACGCTGTCTCTATGATCTGATCTTTTTCTTGACAGTCGCGAGCCCATACCACACGCTCATCAGCAAGATTCTTAGTCACACGCCTAAGGTCTTCCTCTGCCTTCTGTTTTTCAGCAGCAAGACGAGTTTCTCTTACCTGAGCAGCATCCAGTAGACCATCACGCCGATGCAACTCATCCATCATTTGTTGTACCATGTGACGAGCTTGGCACAACTCACGATTATCTTTGGTCCACCATCGTTTTATTTCAGCGATCCTCCTCACTTCAGACACTGTGTCGATCAGAATAACATCCAGCAACTGACCACAGTCCTGCCCTTCCACATAAGTGACTTCGGCAGGGGGGAAAGCGTGGTCAACCCAATGACTAACCACGGTGGGATGAATCAAGTGGGAAGAGTCCGCTATTTTCCATCGCGGCTTTTAAAGCTTGTCGGGCATGCGAGAATCCCAAGTTATAGTTGGCAGGTACAACCCTTCCACAGTATGCTCTTCTTCACAGATGTCGCTGCTGGAACCAGCCATTTCCGTCTCCTCCCTCTCACTCGATAACTTGAGATGCGAAATTGGCCGAATCTGGAGAGGGTTGCTGGGGAGGAGGGGGCATGAGTGGTGTCTTTTCCATTTCCACTGTCACAGCGGTAGCAAATGTGTAAGTAGCATCCGCGGTGGGAATCACAAGAGGAAGAACAATGATGGTCATCACAGTGGCTTCAGAGAATAAGGGGCCCGCATCCTCCTCAACAGATGAAGGAATATCTAAATCGGCAGTCACGACAACTACGTCGCTCGTTTGAACAGTTGAGATATCAACACCGCTTGCCAGGGAAGTACCGGCACCCGCCGACACTTGTCTCTCTGGGGTCACAGTAGTTGTCTGTTAGAAGTGACGACATGTCCACCTGGATGGCATTATTTGGTGAGAATCACGTAATGTAGACGAACACAAGGAAATATGAATGTTACCTACCAATTCCAGCGAGGGCGGCTTGGTGGACAGCCGCGAATTATGACAGCATGGGGGTGACTTTTGCTTTCTTTGTAGGGGACCAGGAAGTGAAAGATCTTTCGTACTACTCTTCGTCCCGAGTTTACGCAGGCGGGTAGTCCTAAAAACTACAGGTACACTTTTTTCCGGGTTCCCAGCTCAGAGGTAGGCACGCCTTAGATGGCTTTCTCCATATACCGGTCTGCCGCTATGAAGTTACTAGCGTGGGTGCGTAGTATGTTGGTTTCACCAGCCAGCAAGGGGCGGTCGACACCTTGGGTGGAAGCGCTTTTCTCTGGTAACAACAGGTCCGCCAGCGCGACCGCATCTGCCAAACTATATTTCAGTACACAGTAATAGCATTATGAAGGCATTGATTAAAACCACAGATTTTACTTCCATCAGTAGTACGGAATGTTGGGTACATCCTTACGTTGGGCCAGCACATGCCCATCCCCACCAGGACCAACGCTCCCTCCGGGAGGATGGTACACTCGGATGCATTAGTGTCAACGCTTTGAAAAGGGCGTTCTTCTGGTACTCTGCTTTGTTGGGAGCAACATCTTTAACTTTCTCCTTCGCCGCCATGACTCTCTAATGCATTCCCCCTGGGATAACGTCAGCATCAACAAAGAAGAATTTTTTTTCCAATCTTTGTCACGAGAGTTGGAGGGGACATTCTTCAAACATACTTCATTGGTGCTTCGACGGTCGAATGTAAAGAAGGTTGTCTTCCAAGCCAGTGTGTACAAGGCACAGAACACCAATTTCCCGGGTACAAATCCTAAACTCTATGAAGCATACTCAGAATGACGTAGCTTGACCAACCCCAGATGATGCAGCTGGGAAAGATGCACAACATAATCGTCTAATATCTCCTTACAAAATTTTGTAATTGGGAGACGGAAATTACAAAACTTGAAGAAGTCGGCGAACAGGGCAATTTTGCCCTCCGGCAAAGGGAACGCAGACTCTCTTTCTCTGAGGGAAGTGTGGGGTGCCACTCCGGTTGAATGCAGTACTTCCTAATAAATGATTCGAAGGAGGTTCTATTCCATTACAGTACAGAGCGTTGTCACCGTGTGCTGTGTTGGCGGTTTTAGGAGCCATTAGAATTCCAAAGGGAGAGGTAGAGGATGAATGATGTTTTTGAAAGTTAGCCTCTCACTAGTAGGGTTTTCACTCCATATTTATACCAGCTAAACCGTCTTTTCAAATTTCAAAATTTGGAGCCCACCGCCCCACATGATTTCCATGTATTCATTAGCCTGTCACCTCATATGATAGTTTACGCCGTCATAGCGATGGTCATCCATGATATGATTAGATATTTTAGTTTCTTATTTTTTTCCTTTTTTTGCTCACACGTCTCATTTTAAGTCCAACCCCACACTTTGTCTATGTGACATCGGACTGGGGGAACATGTGGAGGAATGACCCGATAAGGTCATTCCGGGTCAAACAAATAACTAAGAATAATGGTAATATTGATATCTTTCCATATAAATAAAAGATCTGCATAATCTCTAAATAAAGAAGAGATGTCATGCAACCAACGTTTCGGGTTTCAAGGAAACCTTATTTCACCCACACCTATAGATAGGGGATGTTGCTACAAAGGTAAACACACAGCAACTCTTTTCTCTATACTCTCAATCCTATTACCACAAATACTGATTCTCATGCCGGATGGTGGTTACAGGAATAACCCCATTCCTGTAACGAGTCCTAACGGTGGTCTGTCTGTTTTGCAGCCTACATCTCGAGTCGTTTGGGTCTAGTTCAATCATAAGGAAGACGCATATCAGGTGACATCTTTACAAAAAATAATAATGATTCTTGAGGATTTTTTTTTTTATTTCAGTGTTTAACAATGAGAGCTTAACGAATTAATTAATATTTATTGAAACATCTCGCAAAGCACGTCTACTTAACCTTGAAACTCGGACTGTTTCTTACCCTTGAAATTAAACTTGGACTGTTTATTACGTATATGTGGAGGACTACTCTACAAATTCACAAAGGATTCTGTTGACACTATTATGGTTGCTAATTTTCGGCAGAACGAAGCACCCAACATGAATTGTATCACTAACCGCCACTCTTCCACCACCACTCTCTACAATACAAGCAGTTGAGCACTAAAGAACATTTTCAAATAATCTGAATTTGCCAAACACTACAACATTTAAAAGATGATAATTTAATTCTTATAAATAAATATGGTGTACACCGTATTAAGATTGTATTTCGAATGCTCAACTTTATCCTAACTTTGATCAAAATATTTGTCAATTTTTTTTTGGAGAAGAAAAAGTTTAAACTTAAGTTGTGACATGTTATGAATTTACATCGAGATAGATGGTAAATGGGCAACAAGCTACGCCGCCACCCCTTTTTGAATAGAAAAACTAAGTCTTTTAAAAACTACGTCCACAGATCTCGGGGTCATAACATTACTATGCATGACCCTTTGAACTCGAATAAGTAGCTCCACAACATCTGACGCAGGAAACCAAAAGTATCAAAAGCAAATGGGATAAACACGTGCTGGTTGTCAAGGCATGCTTTCTTGTGTTTGATCACTTTAACCGAAGCAGCCTGACCGACTGTGAAAGCACTGCCCCCTAAGCCCACAAGCGGGGAAACCCCTGTTACATCCACACATGCATGTTTTCCTCCTACCCATCCAAAGACCAGAATGTCGGCTGGTCGAAGGGTAGATCTCCCTTCCAACGGGCTAGTTAAGAAATTAACGGGTGCCTCTTTCTTAGCAGAATTACTAGCGCGCCTGAATATGTCAATAAGGACGTCCCTAACCAAATCATGTTAGTATTTGAACCCCGCGAGCTCTCTACAATGAATTGCATGCTCCCCAAGAGTCCAAGCACGCGTTATGACAAACAGGGCATACCTCATCAACTGGAAATAAAGGAATCATGAGGCAATACTTAAGTATAGTACGATACTCCACTGACGACATATGCTGGCCAAACCTATCTATAGGTATAGCAAGAAGAAAATCTTGTGCATGTGGTGCTCGTAGACACTAAAAAACGGCTTTTTGTCTAACAGTCAAGTCAAACTGTACTTTGATGTCGTGGACAATTTTATTAAAAAGAGCACTCGCCAATGCATGTTGGGCTTTAGGGGGCGGTGTCCTTATTAATGAAACCGTTGAAGGTAAAGCTTGGAATCGTATCATGAAGAAAAGCCAAAGCACAAACATAGTCAGAATCCATACCGCTATGCCACTATCTCTTAAGATGTGATCCTGTAGCACCCACGATTGGGCACTCGAGGCCAAAAAAGCATTGGATGAAGCCTCTACAGGCGATACAGCCCCAAACCTAATAGGTTAGGAAGCAAGTCGCCACTGGAAGTCTCCAAAGAAAGGACCTCCACAATTCACCAATTCCTCAATTGCCTCACGCAAACCTTTGTCAAAGAACAACACCGCATCTTCCATGTGTACAGGTTGGCATGTCCTCAAGCCAAAGAAAAGTTTGGCAATGCCCATACATGATCGAAGCAAGAGTAGTTCACTCTGCGGGTGACCTAATTTGGGTAGAATACGCATCAAATCTACCGCCTTAGCAGCTATTTTCTTTGCTAACCCACTAATAAAGCTTGTGTCTCTACTAACACCCCCAAGAAGCTTCACACCCACTAATGGTATTCCGATGTCCATAGGAAATAACCTTTCATGAAACTTGCTACCATCACAAGAAGGCCAAAATAGCTCAGTTTTCTTAATATTAAGTTCAAGGCCCAATGTTGGACCGGTCACCTTAATGATGCCCAACACTCTAGCCACCTCTTCTGAACTCCAATGACAGTCCCAACATTAAGATACCAAGCATGAAGAAAAAGCTTGCATTTGTCTCTAATCTGATACACAAAGGGGTGCAAAATAAGAGCGAAAAGAAGTGGTCCCAATAGGTCCCCTTGCTGAACTCCCGTGGTAGAACAAATGTGCCCATCTCCAAGATACAATCTTGCTGGTTGCCCGTATAGAAATTCTACCCACAAAGAAATAGAAGGGCACCTCATCCTGACCTCACGAAGTAAGGCTGATCTATCCACCTGGTTAAAAGCATTAGAAAAATCTGCAGTAAGCATTGCAAGAGACACATCAGTGTGACGTTCATTTAAAACCCTGTTGACGCTGTGTAAAATCGCCTCAACGCCACCTGACACGCTGAACCCAAACTGAAAATCATTAAGGTACTTGGTCATTTCTTTACCAACACCCTTCATAGCAACCTTGGAAACCAAACGCCTCCATATAGTACCCACTGCAATAGGTCTAATCCCAGTGTCGGGTTTTAAGAGCGGTGTAAGGAGAGCAGAAGCAACAAACTCTGCCAAACTCAATGGGCATTTCCCCTTAACCATAAGTTGACAATAGCTGAGATAGCACATAAGAGATCAGTGTCAATAGCAGATCCATCTCCACATAAAGCATCCAAAATGTGTTATGACCTCAAGACATCCCTCCCACATGAGGTCCCTTTAGGAAATGATTTAATGCAACCAAGGACACTATCCACCTCTGCTACAAGGGGAGGCTCAGAATATAGTACCTAACATAGATGGAGGTTCTCTGTACGGGTGTTTAGCCTCTAAAGCCTGCATGCTATTATCATTGTACGGAGCAACACCAGATGAACATAACACCTTCACTGCAGTTGTAAAGTGGCCATCAGCAACCTTCCGAAGACACTGCCTAACATTGGTGTTACTAACAGTACTCTCCTCGGGACTTGACCTTGAGACCCAAAAGCAGGACTATCAAATATATTTTTGACTAACATCAAAATACCGTCTTTTTCCCCATGTTGCTAAAGAATTCAGAATTGATCTTTGTTGCAATGCCTTCCTATTTTAGTACCAAAAACTTGATGTACACAAAATTATAGTCTAAAAGTAGTTTTTAATCAATCAAAGGCGGGATACCATCTGCTGAATGAATCAAAGATTTAAAGTTGCTTTGCATACTCATCTCTTCATGTTGCTTTCTTTTTTGTGACTTAACAAATTTTTCTGCGTCAGTTCTAGTGTAAGATGTGAACAAAAATCGTTAAGAAATCAAATGTAATAATCACTGAGTAAATGTTGGGCGAATCGGATGCCCAACTCAGCCTAGAACCTCCAAATGTGACATCTATAATGTCATATATTTCCAGCTTACAATAAAAAAAAGTATAATCAAAAGAATGGCACCAGATTTTTTCTACTACAACGAAGTGTTTCTGCTAAGGTTTGTTCTAAGGTATTTCATATACTCTATATCCAATAAATGCGTTAAAATAAGTAAGTATTTTAAATGCTTTGCTTAAACCGAACGTGAAGTTACCTACTTATATGTTTTGTCTAGGTAACATGTTTTGTCATGTATACGTGTTAGGTAAGTTGGTTTACATGGTCATCCACGAAAAGGTAGCAAAGCTCTGTGTTTTGCTTGTATGGGATCCATTTTCTTATGACTCTTACTTGTATTGGCTCCGCGTTGCCTGGGTAGTTGAGGGCGGAGAGTGGTTTGTAAGCCATTGATTGCTACTACAAAAAAGTTCTAATTCAGTGATGTTAGTTGCCATAAATAGTGTTTGGCATGTTGACTGGACGTATAAATAGATTATGTATATGGCATGTAACCTTAAAAGTAGTAGTAATTTTTGACTTTTAAATCCAATATATTACCTTTGACAACCGTCCATGTTTCCAGTAACTTAAAATGCAAAATCGACAATGGCAAATGCAATTCAATATGCCTTAGTTGGTCAAAAAAATATGAGGCATCAAAAAGTAATTGGTTAAAAAGTATCTTAGTGATTTTTTTTTAACAACAAATTTCATCTTAGTGAATATTTAGTTCCGTAAATCTGATAGTTTACGTGGCTATTTTAATAACTTTCCCTCTTTAATGATCCATAGTTAATAGTTTACACATGTTCTTTCATATTCATCTTAACCCCTTATCATCACCATTCATAATCATATTTTCTAAAAACACTGAATTGATAAAAATAACACTCCAGACCCAACAATACCACTTTATCCTCTAGGAATTTGTACCTCAATGTTCCTGGCTTCGAACGACTATGACAACGACAGCAAGCAAGACTACCATTCGAAAGTAAAGACGATTTTTACGATCTGAGGTAGCAATATGGTCTGAAGTAGCAATACCACTTAGCCCCACAGGTAGACGATTTCAATAGTCTGAGGTAGCTATACCACTTAGCCCCACAGGTTTGATCTCTCTCTCTCTCCCCCTAAACAACAACAAAAAACACCACATAAATGTCATAATCACACACTTTATCCAAAAAACACATCAACAAATACAAAACCAAAACTAGCAATCAGAACACCATACATATCAACAAAGCGTTAAGGCTACTGAGACTGTAAAATGGGCCTAGTCGTGCGCCTGGTAGAGCGCTGACAATAGAGGTTATAAGTAGCTAAAACAAAAATGGGTCAGATTGATTAAACGGGTCAAAAGCCATCTAATTTATTTAAGATGCTCCTTTTTTGATCAATCCGGCATGTCTACTACTTACCGGTATGCGTACGCCGTTCTGGCTCAATCCTGCACACCTACCTTCTGGTATGCATACACCGCTCTGGCTCAATCCTGCACGCTGACTACTTACCGGTTCGTGTATGCCGTCTGGGCTCATTTCTACATGCAACTAAAATAATAGCCCAACCCACTCATTTAGTCTAGAGTTACACCTGCTCCACACTTTCTCCCGGAAGTAACACTACACTGAGGGGACTTTAAGGGGTATGAACCCAAACTGTACACTTAACCATGCACGCGCATGACCATACCTACAATCAAGACAAATAACACTAACTCGTTGTTAGAGTTATCCTGCATAGGAGCTCTCGCGCACGTGCATATCGACAACTCACATAAAGAACAAGTGGCACACTCGGCAACACCTTGTAACCAATCAACTCATAATAAACCTTGCAATTACACCTACTTTGTTGGAGAAATTGTGAAGGAGATAACACTACAGAGGACAGACACGTGGCACCAGCCAGACGTCGCCAATCTCTGCTACCTGATCTCTACTAATGACTGCTGGCAAGCCGACATATGGTACACCTGGGCAATGTAAGGCGACTAGCCGGATGACGCCAAGTTAGCCCTACCCCTATAGACAATTCTTATCCTGTCGGAGGGGAAGAGGGATATTCTGTCACACCCCAACCGATGGCGGAAACATCGAGGCGGGACAAAACAGATTGCTCATTGCTCATAAATACTAATTGCGACAATATTTAATTAACTGGATTTCATTATATTTGAGTAAAATACATGGAAATTCAAATACAACAATAGTCAAGACAAAATTGGATACAACAATTATCAACCTAATGTTTATGTGTGTATCTAGTCATCAACACTACTTCCAATTTCATGGCATCATCTTCATCAACCTGTAACATGTTTAAAATACGAGTTCAATGCAAAAGCAAAGGCGAGTACACAAGTTTGATGAAAACATAGCATAGGTATAAAAAGTATAACTCGAATCCACATGGTAATTGTAAGCAAAGTATATACTAATCATGCAATACTAGATCAAACCCCGAGTTTCCACAAAAAGTTTTACGAGATCGAGCTTCCATTGTCACAAAAGTGACAAGACTAATATGAGTATGATATTCTTAATATAACCCCGACGGTGGTGTGCTACTCCTATAGCGCTATACATGTCAAGTTTGGGCTAGCTAAGTTAATGATCAAGCATATATAATCTAGCATGTATCTAAGCATAACAAGTATTCATGTATAAGGATTGAGCATGTAAAACATAAGTCTATGATAGTGTATTTTGATACGGAAACATGTTACAACCCAAAAGTGATAAAAGGTAAGTGGGTCGAGTGTACTCATGGTTTTGCTAAAATGTTCCACTTAGAGAAATCCTGCGAGCTCATAGTGATTATGGTTTAGCACCTTGTCCTTCTACAAGAAGAACATAGGTATTAGTTATGAGGGTAACGGAAGATTCGGATTATTCGAGCAAGATTTAAAGGAAATGAGAGTAAAGTATTATAATATGAAAATAATCACTAAGGTATAGCACTTGTTCTTGACACTATGAGAACCAGAATGGGTTTAATGTGATTTCATAGGTTCGAGACCTATTAGAATCGTGACAAGGAACTACACACTTTAGTGATAAAACTTATTAACTGGATAGGTGATTATTTAGTCATTATCAAGGATTCGGTTTTGATATATTATATAATCCATAGATTTATATATAGATATATAATCATGTAGGATGTGGGAGGATGAACCATCCACTTTGGAACCTCTTGGTGTCATGTAAGTCAAGTAGGAGGTGGGAGGATTAACCATCCACTTTGGAACCTCGATTGGTTTCACCACTACACAAGTTACCATAGGCAACAAGGAGGGTCTTAGAACCATAATATGACAAGAATGGAAAAGACAAGAATGTAAAGTGTGTCACCACGATACCAAGTAGCCAAGTGAAATACAACCCGGTGAGCACGCTTTGACACACGTCAAAGGCTAAACGGGGTTGTGACACTTTCAATCTAGCAAACTAACTTGGGATAATGGCGAAACTCATCAAGTGAGGCGTGGTCTTAAAGTTAGGATAGTCCAAGCTAACCAAGTGAGGTGTAGTCTCAAAGTTAGGATAGCCCAAACTAACTTAGGATAATGGCGAAAATCATCAAGTGAGAGAGAGAAAGAGAAAGGGTGGGTGGGTTGGGGATTTGTGGATTTCTATTTTATATAAAAATATTTAAAAAAATTAAAGGGTTTTTTATATATTAATATGTATTTTATTTTTTTTAGTTAACGTTTTTTTAATTAAAGTTTATATATATATATATATATATATATATATATATATATATATATATATATATATATATAAAATTAAAAAATGGTTTTTGAATGAAAATGGCAACTACTATCTAATGTTAGTTAACTGACATTTTTAACGAAGTTAGTGGTTTGGACCAATATGGTAAGAAAATGGAAAACTCAGGGACCTAGAGGAGAAAATAAAACTATTTAGACTAAATTGTCAATTTAGGACAAACCTAAGGGACTAATGACAATTTACTCTACAATTTTCTATAAGATGAAGGGTGATTTAAGCCAATTTTCAATTTAGTGTTTGAATCAAAATTATAATTTAGATGCCGATTTATACTATCAATCATAAAACAGACGTTTCATTTGAACATATATTTGTTTGTGCCAATTCCATCTCATGATGACCCAAACCAGATTTTCAAAGAAATTAATCTAGTTGTAATTACCCAAACTAACGCCGTACTTGCAAAACTAGTTAGTTACTTGTAGCCTCCAAAGTACATCTTCTTCACATGGTTTGCTTAATGTGATCAACAAATGGAGTTCATTATCGTCATTGTGGGGGCCTTGTCTCGAATAAATTATATGTATAATTAAAGGGGTAATTTGAATTTTAAATAATAATCAAATATAATTAACAGTTTTTAGTTATAAAGTATGTTAGTGGTTAAGTGGAATGATATTTGCTTCTCACAAAAATATTGTGAGTTAAAATCCTTCGAAATCTAAGATTAGTAATTATTTTAATGTAAAAATTGTTGGTAAAAGAGATTATAAATTTAATTAAACAATAGTTAGAAATAGCTAACCCATTACAAGAAGTATCACCAACTCAGAGTTAATAAAACATAAATTGGATTAAAATTAATGTGCATGTACATATAATTCATACATCATTTAAACCTACTTCTAAACTTACACTTTTTTATATCTAACACAAGACTTGAACCTTCCCCACTTGGAGATGGACACTTTTTTTCCAACACCTTGGTTCCATTAGACCAAAAGCCCTTTGTGTATGTATATATATATATAGGAACACAAACAACTGTTTGTTGAGAATTAGGAGAACGCATAAATCACTAGTTCAAAGAAGGGTAAAGGCACATTGTTCTGTATTGTTACATGGTCATTGTTTATGAGAAAAGCAAGAGGATGAATCTGGAAACTATCAACAAAAGCAACTTTCTATCCTTGTAGTGAATCTAGTTACCGTAAGCCAACACAATCTTTTGAATTGTTTAACACCGTTGAGAGTAAAGTAACAAGGGCCCTAAATCATAGGAAACTCACTAGACCAGTCCAAGTGACTCATGCACCACCTCCTAATTCGGCCAAAACAGAAAAATTACCATTCTACCCCTCATCTGTATAAGCCACTGAGGTCTAATCATAGTACTGAATTAAAAACACTTGCAAAGAAATAACAACTAATAAGGATGGTACAATAGTTGACCATGAACCAATATGGTCGTCAAAGTGAGAAGTGATCCAAGCCTGCAAGTCATCAGGCCTGGCCTGAGTTAAATAATATATATATATATATATATATATATATATAATGAGTTGTGAGAACCGTAGGAACCAATATAACCATTGATCAAAAGTGTTTTAGTGGATAAGATTAAAAAACAATAAAGTAGTTGTAATCATTGTGTTTTAATTAATGAGTTTTTGTTTTTAGTGGGATAAGGGTAAATTGGTATTTTTACTAAGCTCTTTAGTAATTGGTAATTAAAGTTGTAATCATTGTGCTTTAATTAATGTTTTTGATTTAATTAATGTTATTTTTAAATCACGCAGTAAGATAATTATTTTACGTAAAGGTTAAAACTTTTTTTGCGCGCCGTTTTTAAACATTTTTACGCGTGGGTTCAAACTTTTTTTACGCCTGATTTTAAACATTTTTTACGTGCGGTTTTAAAAATTTTTTACGCGCGGTTTTAAACTTTTTTTACGCGCCAGTTTAGAACTTTTTTATGCGCCGGTTTAAAACTTCTCTTGTGCGCCGGTTTTAAACTTTTTTTACGCGCTGTTTTAGAAACTTTTTTACGCGTGGTTTTAAACTTTTTTTACGCCCCGGTTTTAAACTTTTTTTACACGCGGTTTTAAACTTTTTTTACGCGATGGTTTAAAACTTTTTTTACGCGCCGGTTTAGAACTTTTTTACGCGCGGTTTTAAGTTTTTTACGCGCCGGTATAAATGTTTTTTTACGCGCGGTTTTAAACTTTTTTTACACACCGGTTTTAAACTTTTTTTACGTGCGAGTTTAAACCTTTTTTACGCGTGGTTTTAAACTTTAAAACAATTTTTTTTTACAAAAAAACAATTTTTTTTACGGGTTTAAACTTTTTTTACAAAAAACAAAAAATATTTTACGCCAAACAAAAATATTTTATTTTTACAAAAACTGTTTTACAATTTTTTTACGCCAAACATTTTTTACGCCCCCGATACCTCGATTTCGGGTTTACGAAATTTGAGGATCTTACCAAATGAACTCACCAAAAAATCACGACTTAATAGATTTCTCACATTGAATTTTAAATAGAATAAAGAGAAAAGATGTGACATGTTGACTTTTAAATAGAAGAGAGAGAAAAGATGTGACATGAGAAGTAAAAGACTAAAATACCCATTTGAATTAATTTGGTTATGGGTGATATGTATATATGTTATTGGATGATAGAAGTTCTCATGGTTCTCACAACTGGGATTGGTTCTTTCTTGAACCGAATCCTATATATATATATATATATATATATATATATATATATATATATATATATGAATGTCTTTTTTAAAAAAATTGTAGATGATAGAAGTTCTCATGGTTCTCACAACTGGGATTGGTTCTTTCTTGAACCGAATCCTATATATATATATATATATATATATATATATATATATATATATATATATATATATATATATGAATGTCTTTTTTAAAAAAATTGTAAACTACTGGATTTTCTTCCAAAGGCTTGAAACTGCTTGGACATTCTAGTTCATGTTCTAAAAACCGGTAGTTTCTCGTGACCGTCATATAAAACCCTATAAATACTCAATCGGCAGTTTGGGTTTCTCTTTCTACACCCACACTCGTCTATTAACTAACTGCAAGACCTAAACTTCATTTTTCTCTTAATTTCTTCATCACTCATTTCATTTAATCATGGCTAATCTTAACCTTCAACCTGTTCACAACCTACTTCCATATTTGACTAAATCAAAGGATGACACCCAATTTCGTCAAATCATTGATCTAATAATCCCAATTCCATCATGCATTAACTGTTAACCCACAACTTTACGATACAACTCTTCTAGAGTTTTGGGCCATTGAAGTTTATGACAATATGATAAAGGAAAAGTGTTGGCCATCACTACAACAGTGGGAAAAGGAGAAATTACTATCACACCTAAAACTTTGACAACAAAACTCCAACTTGGAGATGATAGGTGAAGACAAATTCTCAAAAGCTGAAATGGATATGGAATTCATTAAACATGGTTACTATGCGCCAACAAAATTAACTACTTATCTGAAAAAGCGTTGCTCAGCTGGTCTAAAATATCTCTTCCATACCATCATGCAATGCATAACAGGTAAATCAGGTACATGGAATGTGATTCCTATAACGACTCAAAATATTGCCTATTCAATTTTAACTGAGTTTGGTTTTAAAATCTCAATTCAATTTTTTAAAGAACTATCTCAAATGTCACATCTTCCACAAAATTTTTGATGTACCCCAGACTCATCATGGTAATCTTGCAACAAGATCTGCCTGAAGATGTCTATCAAAGGGGTGAATTTCTTCCCATAAAATCACTTTTGGCTCAAACTTTTACAATATTTGGAAAACTTAAAACTAAGCCAACAAATGAAGAGGAAGAAGTCGAGCCAGTGCAGTGCAATGACCCTACACAACCAGCTCTTGGTGTGTCACCACCACATGAGCCCACTGCTCCTGCTGACTAGAGAGAAGAAACCATCCCCGAGGAACCCACAACAGAATTCTCCAAAAAAGAAGGAAAAGAGTACATGAAAGAAACTCTCTAAATCCTCAAAGTCAAAATCAAAAGCTACTCCTCTCACTAAAAGAGGAAAGAAATCAAATGCTACTTAGGAAGATGAGGTCCTTAAGAGCCTGGCTGAAACACAAAATCAACCATTAGAGAGTGATGTTACTTATTCACATCAGATCTCAGAACGTCTACTGTAATGATCTAAGTTTGAATTACTTGTAGTTTTTGTTTCTAAGAATGGAAAATGGATTGAATTAGAAAGTTATGCAGCGGAATTAATGGAAAACTTTTACTACAAGCAATTGGTCGTTTGTTTTCATCACCATTATGCTTTCAAGTTGATAAACTTTGCATGTGATTCACAAACTCCCCCTTAGCCAATTACAATCGTTTGATAGTAAGAAATGAAGAAGATAAAGTGCGAAATGATCTTTTTCAGGAAGACAAAGTTAACTGTTACAGCGTGCACCTATTTATACAAACTATCTAACCACTGAGCATCTTTTGTGACATCATGGTTGATAGTGACAGCTAACAAAGTTATAACTAACTTAAACACTGCTAAGCTAAACTATCCGTGCATAGCACTGTTACATTAAAAAGGTAAAATCTAGTCTAAGCTCTGATCTCTATCCTCTGATCTTGATTCTTCTGTCAGACCTTTGCTTCTTGAACTATCAGATGATAGGAACAGATGTTTAGGGAAAGCAGTGTAAAGGTTGATCAGTGGTTGTAACCACTGATAGTTGAACCAAAGCTCGGACAGTGTATTTGGCTTTGATATCATTTGTTCCTTTGTTAGGGTTCGATCCCAACAATCTCCCCCTGGAACAGATGATGCCAAAACACTTGTTTATTCTTGGTTTTTATTCCTCAAAAGAAGTTCCCTGATTTGGCCTT
This sequence comes from Scalesia atractyloides, assembly GCA_947069175.1. Taxonomy (NCBI): domain Eukaryota; kingdom Viridiplantae; phylum Streptophyta; class Magnoliopsida; order Asterales; family Asteraceae; genus Scalesia; species Scalesia atractyloides. The sequence continues at coordinate 26,839,666 of CAMTDV010000005.1, forward strand.
TAAACTCTAATTCAAAATTCAGAGAGACTTCATCATCATCATCCTTTTCGAGTGTCAGATCCAAAAGATCTTGAAGGTCTTTTGTATTCAGCTCATATGCAGCCTCCATGCTCATCTTGACAGCATCACCATTAGACTTGGGCAATGTCAATTCGTGGGAGCCTTTTTCGACTTTCCACTTTAGAATTTTTTGGTCTTCTGGTTTTCTAGGATGACTTTTATTGATTGAGGTTTGGAGAGCTTTTTATTGAACTATCTTTATCAATTCTGCTCTGAGCTTATCACTAGCTACATTTGTGTGATAGTCAACCATGTTTTGAATTCCCTCCTTGATGTGCTCAAACACTCTCTTGTCTTCTTCATCTACCTGTTCTTGCCTTTTTAATTGATTTAAGGCAAGGATGGAGACGGCAGATGATGAGAAAGGCTTTTTGGAGTGTTGAGCTTTATGAACATCATCTTATGGAGGATAAATTGGTTTAGAAGGCATGCTTGGATCTTTCTTTCTCCTCTCTTCTAACTAAGTGTCAATTACCCTGGCTTCTCCCCACCTTATCACTTGGTTCCTTGAACCATAGTGATTTTGTATCAACTCTTCCTTCATTCTTTTAAGCTTCAAAGCTCTGTCAGGCATATCTTTCTTATGTTGTTCCCAGTTTGGAGGAGTTGGCTTCTTGTGAGGATCCTTTAACATTTTTTGCATTCTTGTAATCTCTTCTCTTAACTCATCTATACTCCAATCCTTAAACTATGCCTTTGTTGCTTTGTATTGCTTGTTCTTCATGATGTGCTCAATGAGTTCATTTTTAATAAACTGATCTTCCCTTTCTGACAGCTTGTTACTCAGATTTTTGACAAAATTCTGCAATGTTCTTGCTTTGCTGAGCTGAGAAGACATGATGGTTTGTATCTCTCTATCACTTTTACCAGCTGATTCTCTTTTTGCCATATCCTCTGCTTGTTTCAATTTGAGTTCAAGATACTCATCAATGTTTGCAGGTCTTGGGTAGCCATCAAGAGATAATATGATTCTTTTATTAGGGTTTTCTTCATATAGAAGCTTAGAAACTCTGCCCTGACTGCTGGTAAATCAAGAGGATATAACTTTGCTGCAGGAACAAGTTTAAAGGGATCAGTGGTTTGAGTTGTGGAGGTTAGTGGTTGTGATGATAGAGGAGTAGGAGCAGAAATATCTCTTCTTCATTCGCAGTTTTAGTTGTCTTTCTCCTTTTGAATTTAACTTCGGGTGATGATGGATGAGTTGAGGTTTGTAGAGATTTGGTGGATGTTTCAAAAATTGTCATGGCAGTGGATGGGTTTGCATCTGCTGCAACCTCTGCTGTATCAACAGATGTTGACACAACAGTTGTTGTAACATCTGCTGTGGTAGAGATGGGTGTGGAAGTTGAAGTGAGTGTACTTTATTTTTGAAGAGCAGAGGTTTTAATGGTTGGATTTGTAGCAGGCTCAGTTTTGGAAGGTGTGGATGTTGGTTACCTTACTTTTATAGCAGGTCTCTTCTTTGATGAAGTACCAACCTCTTCCTTTTCTTTTTGTTGCTTAATATTTTGCTCAACCAATACCTTGCCATCAAGGTACACTTTTCTCTTCTGCTTCTCATTTTCCCTGGCCAAGATGTCATCTGTTAGATCTAGGGGTGTTCACAGTTCGGTTTCAAACCGTGAAACCACCCAAACCGGTCATCGGTTTGGTTTCACGGTCGGTTTTTTAGTTATCTTTCGGTCGGTCGGTTTCAATATTTTCAAACCGTAGCAAACGGTTTGGTTTACGATTTATAGCAAAAACCAACCGTAATAAACTGAACCTGACCGTAAGATTTTATTTTATCATTTTTAAATTATTACATATATCATATATAAACATAAATAAATTAAAATCCAAAATTAACCTATAAGTAAGCAATTAATAATGTAAACTAAAAATAGGCCCATATATGAAATTTCAATTTAAAAATTTTCAACAGCATACATATCAGCCAACATTAGAACTTTCAAAATTCCATTTTTCTAATCATAATAAGCTAAATTGACGTTCACAACTTGTTTTTTTTTCATTGTTTTATTTTTCATTTATTAGCACATAAGCCCAAATAGCCCAAACCGTGAAATCGAACCGGAATCAAACTGTAACACCTCGTGTTTTTACGTCCAATATTTTTTCGACACGTGTCCCGGTAAATCCGTATGTGTATTTTACGCTAAAACAGGAGGTACCAAGTTTGTCAAATTGCTCATCTAATTCTCGTTATGCCTTGGAATAAAGTTGAGGGGCCAATTATGCAATAAATGAAAATATAATCGAGTGGGAAGTGCAGGGACCAAAGCTGCCAAACTTTTGGCAGGTTTGGGGGCCGTCGCGTACCGCGACGCCCAAGGGAGTACCCGTCACCCGGCGCGACGGGCCTATCTGGGTTGAAAGTTTGCTGTTGTTTCCAGCTTGCACTTGGACACTACCCACTTGATTTTGTGCCACCTTGCTCACGATTTTGCCACCTTGTGCTCAGTCCTTGACACCTTTCGAGCACTTGCAAACACCTCAAGACCCTCCTCAACACCTGTTCTTACCTCTATCATCCTCAACATGCATTTAAGGAGCTTTTTCCAAGTGTTGCAACAAGTTCTTCACACTTGAAGCTTTGTTAACACACCTTAGAAGAGTTCCTGATGAAATTGGAGCATTACATTCTATTCTTATCATTATTTGGACCATATGTAAGTGTTCAATCTTATGCTAAGTCGATTCTTCATAGTTCTTAGCCTAGAACAAAGTCTCGTCGTAATTACGCCTTGACTTTGCTATAAATCCGTGTATACTCCACCATTTTGTGTAACGAAAGTTCCTACGTGCTCATAATGATAGAGGTAATAGACCCTCAAGAGGGCATTTTTAGATTTTCACGGATTCATGGCCAATTGACGAGTCAAACGAAAAGTCAATAAAAGTCAAACTGAGCAAATTTTGTAAAATCCATATCTAATGATCCAGAAGTTATAAAATATGTTTTAAAGCATTAATAACCTAAAAATAAGTATTTGAACATATGTCAACAGGTTCGGTTCATCAATTTTGGTCTAGGCTCGGTTTGTAACCGAAAGTCTCAAACAGTTGACTTTCTGTTGACTTTCAGTTCTGACCCGTTTTGAGTCATTCTTGATACTGAGTTTGGGTCATTTTATGACTATGATTATGTTTAGAATATTTTCCTAAAGTTACGTGACTCGATTCCTAAGAAATCCGAGTTTTTACATAAGTTCCATAAAAGTCTTAAAAACTTCGCAAATAGGTCCTTTTACGCAAAATAAGATTTCTAGCAAATATGAGTATATGGATAGTATACTTACTGATATGTTATGATAAGTAGGACCATTTGGGATGTTTGTTCAGTTTATGACATAATTGCATAATTAAGAATCGCTAATCGCCACTAAACGACTAAACTACCCTTTTTTACGAAAATAGTAAGGATCAAAATTTTTATAATCAAAACCTTAACTTACTGATGTTATAAGTTAAATGTCATATTTTGGTCACTTAAAACAGGTTCTAACTTCAGTTTATATTAAATACCGATTTAACGGCATTTTAGCGACTTTTACGCCTTTCGGCGCATAAGTATGGTTTAAAACCATAACCATGAGTCGAGACTTGTTACCTACTAATTTATAAACTTATTTTTAATATAACAACAGTAAGTACAAGTCCCGAACTTAGAATCCCAAATTCGGCTTCAAAGCTATGTGTGAAATTACTAAAATGCCCCTGCGGGACATAGTATGTTTCAAAATCATCAAACACACATATATTTGATATGCTACTATTATAACATGATAATATATATATTTTTTTTACAGAATATTTAAGGTCATAACATCATATTCACTTAAACATCTTTTATAAGCTTGAAAATGTAATGCCCTTGTAAGGCATAATTCGGTTTTAAATACACCTCGGACCTATCTTTGCAAATGCTACTGATTTTATAACATTTTTTAAACATATCTCATTATGGAACTTATATACGACTCTTACAGTTACCTGGTTTCGCTTATACGCGTTTGGTTAAGCATACGTAGCTAGTTTGCGTATTTAAACCAAAACGGGTTTAACTTTGTCCATTCCTTATCAAAATCCAGAATGTTATTGGTCTTCTCATATTATGCCTGTCTATGTACTTGTCAGGTCCAATTAACATTCTATTCCAGTCACCGCTTAATCTAGCGTATCGTACCGTACCGTATCACAATTTAGCGTAAGACTAACCGGTCCAAGTCTAGGACTTAACTAAGGACCCGTTAGCATTCTAATATTGGTTATTAATTACCATCAATCCAGACTGAATGCCTCCCGGTAGATTGCTCCTGTACTTGCTCTGGAATACGGCAGAATTTGGATTACTTGCGAACTTCAATTCAGGTAAATACTATTAACTTATTTTCCCTATACGGGCTTGGGATACAATAGATTACTACCACTTGGTCGGGTATGGGATAATGTTTTATCCAGTTGTGATAATTAACTGAAATCTTGCATAACCCGGTTTTGATCTGTTTTGACTGAAACTAAAACATTGGGGGTGGGCTTGACCGTGTCTGGGATATCCTTGGCTCACTAAATTGGTAGTGGCCACGACAATATAGCATGGCGTGTAGGCATACACTTTCTTTGTGAAAGTTCAGAGTGGTGCATCAGTCGATCATGTCTTGGTTTATGTACTGGGCCCCATATGTAAAAGCCAGCATGTAAATCTGTATACAAGGTCATTTGTACTATTTCAAGTTATTTATGAAAATATGCCTTGTGCACCTAAAACCATTTTCGAAAAGGTTTTCAAAATGAGTCGGTTGAGCGTATTTACCAGTGTAAACTGACGTATTTTCAAAAGCTTAAGTTACAGGTTGCAAGTACGGAATAGGCCGGGAGCTGCGAGGCGAATAACCAAGGAGTTGCGACCTTAGGGAATTGCCTGTTTATAGTCTGTTATCATCTTGTATGTATTTCGATCCGCCTGTGGATCTAGTTACAACTATGTCTGTATATATTTATTTTGGACACTAGACATTATCAGTTGTAATAGTTTAATTATTCTAAGCCTCCGCTGTGTTATGCTTATTTGGTAATGATGATATCAACTGTACGTCGCGATACTCCCCACCGGGCCCACCGATAGACACGTGGATGTCGGGTGTGACAGGTTGGTATCAGAGCCAACGTTTGAGGGAATTCGACACTTGCCATTAGTGTTTAATCTCAAACGATATAAGAAAACACATTCCTTAGACTCTCGAGTCTAGGCTTTGACCTAGGATTATTCGTTTCCTTGTTTTGCTATTTTGCTTGCTTGGGTTTTTAATTTGCTTTGTGACAGGAATTGACAAAGATGCCTCCAAAGTTTTCTAGAGGAGCGAAGGGAAAAGGCCTCATGAGAGGTGGAGCTGCGGATCAAGGACCTTCGAACCTACATAACTACAACCCTTACGAGGGGTCAGGAGACTCCTCATCATCGTGGGAACCATATCCTCATCGTCACTCTATATCCCACGAGTATTCCCCACCGCCAGATTCGTTGCCACCACAACCTACCCAATCTCACCACTCACACTCCCAATCTTTCCATGGGAATTATAACCCCGATATCCAATTCCACTCACCTTCTGTAACCCCACCTGAAGATTCCCCGGAGCCCATGGAAGAAGACTCCGACCCAGAAATGCCGGCAACAGGATCAATGGGTCATCCCATTTACTTATCCAGCGGGTCCAATTCATACGCTGGAACGCTACAGCACTATCCTGATGAATTTCAGGAAAAGTTTTCACAATATATTTTCTACGACACCCTATCTTACCATAGCACACCATCCCACCACACTCCATCCTACCATACACCTATACATCATACCCCTCCACCTAAAGATCAACAGGTGGAACAACCACAACTACCACCTCGTCCACCTAGGAAGAGGAACGCACGTATGTCCGTGCGAATGGGACCCAGGGTTGGGTCACTATCTTCCCAGCCTTTGTCTTACCCCACTTTCACAGAAGATCCACAAATGGGTGGACCTTCTTATGCCTCGCCTTTTATCGAGCAACTGCCTTCTACTGTTGAGCCTGAGCCTCAACCACCCCTACCGTTTGTCGAACCTTTTCAACCACCTCCGCCACCGGGTTTTGATAACCCCATACCTACCTACCAACAATTGCCAGAGTACAACCCCTTTGATCCTTCTACCTGGCCAGAGCATAGCCATAGCCATCACTCTCATCCTGACCCATACCTTGAAGCGGCTATGAACGCTCATTATCCTTATCCTTACCAATATGGTGGATACTCTTTCCATAGCCATCAACCACCAGCGGCGTTGCGCTGCCTCAACCACAACCGCAATCGCCGCCGCCAACTATGAACGTTCTAAACGAAGCAATAGAACGAGTAAAAGAGCTACAAGAGAAATCAGCCAAGGATGGTAAGAAGAACCAAAAATTATTAAAAAGGCTAATGAAGAAATTGACGGGGAAAAAGGACTGAGTTCCTTACTATCTTTATGTATTATGTTTAATTTAAAATAAGTCCTTGCATGGACAAGTATTTAATTTTAAAACCCCTGCGAGGGTATGTTTCTTATTTTAGTCCCTGCGAGGACAATCTATCTTATTTTCTTGTAAAAGACCCGTTTAGGGCAAATGTAATTTGAATTAAAGGAATTTCTTTTGGATTAATGTTATATATAACATTATTATATCAGTTGTTCAAGCCAAGTCTAGATATTGATTCGAGATTTGTGATCTGCGAAACATCTCCAAGAAATCTCCTTGATGGTTTGCACCTGCCAAGTGATTAGGTCACATATATTTGCAAAACGGTAGTTAATTATGTGGTGTTCTACCCTGATAGTCAAGGTTGAGAAATCCTATAAGGAGTCCCTTCTATCCAGAAGTGGTGAACTATGTTCTAAACTTCACTAGTCCGCCTGATCTGGACTAGTTATTTAAATCATTTCATGGAATTGCTATTCTAAAAGGTTAATATATTCAAGGTATTAATCTCCTAGCAGTGTGACCTGAGGAACCACACAAGCCGTCAAGGCAAAGGACTACGTCCAAGCCTATATAATCTATTTTGATCTCGATCAAAAATCATCATTACGATGATTACTTCAATTAAACACCCATTAGTGATGTAGTGCCTACGGCCATATTAATACATCCATTAGTGATGTAATGCACTCGGGCTATGTTATGTCCATTGGTGACAATGATAGTTGCAGTCTACGACTCTTTATCTCGAGGTAGTAAAACTACGTTCGAATCTCGAAGCTATTTGATCCATTGGTGATCTTGATTTTATAATTCAAGCCCTTAGTGCTACTTTAAATTGTCCTTGTGACAGGCCTATTGTGGCACATTCTAACACCCCCTTATTAAAGCCGTTTGTGTCGTTATCAATCAAATCAAACAAGTGTAATTAATTAAATTCCACGTGATTGCTTCAATGTCAAAGTACAAGGATGGTCAATTCAGATGAAGTAGATAGCCATCATGGGGATGGAGGTGCCAACAAACAGATTGTAACTACTAGAGGTGAACTGTAGGCATTAATTGCCACCGAAGTAGAAAAAGCAATTAAAGATCGTGATGAGAAGAATGGTGAATCCAGTGCTTCACATACCAAGCATACTTCTAAGTACACATCCAGGCATATATCATCACACCATTCTAAGCACTCAACGCAAAAGAAGTCTGAACACCCCTCTCGCGAGAAAGACGACTCTGAGCATTCGTCGAATATTGAAAGGAAAAGAAAGGAGTACCGCAGAAAGACTCAATTTAAAAAGGAAGGTTGCTCCTATAAATACTTCGGTCTTGCAAACCACGTGACTTCACTGGTGAAAAAGGAGCTGTGGAAACGCTTTGATGGTTAGACGAGATCGAAACTATTGTAGAAATCAGTGGGTGCGCTGAGAAAGATGTAGTGCAGTATGTAGCGCAACCATTCAAGGGCGATGCCCTCACATGGTGGAAGTCGATGATCCAGTCGTCTGGAAAGGTTCATCTGTATAATTTGAGCTGGGAAAAAATTGTTGAATTGGTAAAGGATGCCTATTGTCCACCTCATGAGCTGGAAAGGATCAAAACAGAATTTATTAGGCTAACCATGAAGAATCTCGACTGTGGAAAGTACGTGTCGGAATTCAATTCTATGTCCAGACTTGTACCGTCTCTAATCACTCCAGAGTCCAAACGCATCTCACGTTTTATTGGCGGATTAGAGCCAGAGATTAAGGGTGATGTCAGGGCATCTAGACCCGTGACGTTTAGGTCTGCTGTAGACCTTTCTATGGTCTTAACTCAGGATTTGAAGAGACAGAGGTCTCTTCGGCCTGAAGGTGGCGAGAAATGGAAGAGAGATGATGACAGGTTTCATTGCTTTAGCAAGAACAGGAAGTTCGGGTCAAACAAGAACCATCAAAGGTCTGATAATAGGCCTAAATGCAGAAAGTGCAACAAGCGACACTTTGGTGCGTGTCGGGACGAGTTTCAAATAAAGCCTTGTGGGATCTTTAAGAGGCATGGGCACAAGGCCCTGGAATGTAAGGATTTAAAGGAGGCCACCTGTTTTAATTGTGGCAAGAAAGGACATATCAAACCCAACTGTCCTAAGTTCAAGAAGGATGACACTGCTAAGGACGATGGGGCGAAGAAAGGAAAAGCTCGTGCTTTCCAGATGAAAGCCAAGGAGGCTGTGAACGATGATAATGTGATAACAGGTACGTTCCTTATTAATGATGTCTATGCTAGAGTTCTTTTCGATTCAGGGGCTGATAAATCATTTGTAGATCATAAGTTTAGTGCCTTATTAAACTTGCCCATGAGAACTCTAGACATAACCTATGATGTAGAACTTACTGATGGAATGATAGAAACCGGTTCTACAATTCTTAATGGATGTTTTATTTCCATTAAGGATCACTCTATTCCTGTTTCGCTATTGCCAATGAAGTTGGCAGGTTTCGATGTAGTTCTTGGTATGGACTGGTTGTCTAGTAACCATGCCCATATAGCCTGTAACAAGAAGCTCATCGAAATCAAAACTTCGACCGGTGAATTGCTGCCTATCCAAGGTGATGTACGTTATGGTTTGTCCGAAAAGGATGTGTTACTTAAAAATTCGAAATGCCTGAAGAAGAATTGTGTCATTTACATGGCACAAGTAACCATTGATGAAGCTAAGCCAAAGATCGAAGACCTACCCGTTATCTCAGAATTTGCTGACGTGTTTCCTGAAGACTTGCCTGGTCTATCTTCAGATAGGCAAGTAGAATTTAGAATTGATATCATACCTGGTGCAACTCCAGTTGCTAGAGCCCCGTATAAACTTGCATCTACAGAAATGAAAGAGTTGAAGACACAACTTGAGGAATTGTTGGAAAAAGGAATCATTCAGCCAAGTTCTTCGCCTTGGGGAGCTCCAATACTGTTTTTGAAAAAGAAAGATGGTTCAATGCGAATGTGCATTGACTACCGCGAGCTAAATAAGTTAACAATTAAGAATCGCTATCCATTGACCAGGATCGATGATTTATTTGACCAGCTTCAGGGAGCAAGCTACTTCTCGAAGATTGATTTGAGGTCAGGTTATCATCAACTCAAAGTTAGTACTTAAGACGCTCCAAAGACGACATTTAGAACAAGATATGGTCATTATGAGTTCTTAGTGATGCCTTTTGGACTCACTAATGCACCAGCAGCATTTATGGATTTGATGAACAGAGTATGCAAGCCGTATTTAGATAAGTTTGTCATTGTCTTTATTGTTGATGTACTTATATACTCTCGTAATCAGGAGGATCACGAGAAACATTTGAGGTGTATTTTGGAGTTGTTGAGACACGAGAAACTTTATGCAAAGTTTTCTAAGTGTGAATTTTGGTTGCGTGAAGTACAATTCTTAGGCCACGTGGTTAGTGAACGTGGGATACAAGTTGACCCTGCCAAAGTCGAGGCAGTAATGAACTGGCAAGCCCCCAAGACACCATCCGAAATCTGAAGTTTTCTGGGTTTGGCCGGTTATTATAGAAGATTTATAGAAAACTTTTCAAGGATAGCTACTCCATTGACGACCCTGACCCGTAAAGATGTTAAATTTGTTTGGGGTCCGAAACAGCAGGAAGCCTTTGATGTATTGAAGCAGAAATTAAGTAATGCTCCTGTGTTGACTCTACCAGAAGGAATTGAAGATTTTGTGGTATATTGTAATGCTTCACACACCGGCATGGGATGTGTACTCGTGCAAAGAGGAAAGGTAATTGCCTACGCTTCAAGGCAATTGAAGATACACGAAAGAAACTACACCACGCATGATTTGGAACTAGGTGTCGTGGTGTTTGCGCTCAAACTGTGGAGACATTATTTATATGGAACAAAGTGTGTTATATACACCAACCACAAAAGTCTCCAACATTTATTCGATCAAAAGGATTTAAATATGCGACAGCGTCGGTGGATGGAGACGCTGAATGACTATGATTGCGAGATCCGTTATCATCCAGGCAAGGTAAATGTGGTTGCCGATGCCTTGAGCCGCAAGGAAAGGGTTAAGCCCATAAGGATCAATGTGAGAGCATTCAGGTTAAGAATGATCTGAAAGATAAGATTTTTGAAGCTCAGAAGCAAGCTTTGTTAGAAGCGAATCTACCTGAGGAAGAACTGGGAAAGTTGGTAGAACAACTTACCTCGGGAAATGATGGAATCCTAAGGTTTTGTGAACGAATTTGATTCCAGTCTTCGGAGGACTTAGAGACTTGATTCTTCAAGAAGCACGTAGTTCCCGATATTCAATTCACCCGGGTAGTGACAAGATGTATAAAGATTTGAGACCCGACTACTGGTGGTCTGGATTGAAGAAATCAATAGCCGAACGTAGCTAGGTGCCTGACATGTTCGCAAGTTAAAGCTGAGCATCAGAAGCCGTCAGGACTGCTGCAACCATTGGAAATTCCCATGTGGAAGTGGGAATGCGTAACTATGGATTTTATTACCAAGTTACCAAAGACAAAGCGAGGGAATGACGCAATATGGATGATTGTAGACAGGCTGACTAAGTCGGCTCATTTCCTACCCATTAATGAGACTTATAACTCAGACAAGTTGGCAAAACTTTATGTGGACGAGATTGTTTCCTTACACGGTGTGCCAGTATCTATTGTGTCAGATAGAGACACAAGATATACTTCACATTTTTGGAAAAGCTTTCAACAAGCTTTGGGCACTCGATTAAATTTTAGCACAGCCTACCATCCTCAGACGGATGGTCAAAGTGAGCGCACTATACAGACCTTGGAAGATATGCTATGCGCTTGTGTGATTGATTTAGGTGGAAGTTGGGATAGCCACTTGCCACTTGTTGAGTTCTCCTACAACAACAACTACCATGCAAGCATTCAAGCTGCCCCGTTTGAAGCACTCTACGGAAGGAAGTGAAAGACGCCCGTTTGGTGGGCAGAAGTTGGAGAAGCTCAACTGACAGGACCAGAAATAGTCATGGAGACGACAGATAAGATCTTGCAAATTCGGGATCGTCTCAAGGCTGCTAAAGATAGGCAGAAAAGTTACGCAGACCGAAGGCGTAAACCTCTCGAGTTCCAGATTGGGGACAAGGTCTTGCTTAAGGTATCACCTTGGAAAGGTGTTATGCGCTTCGGAAAGAAAGCCAAGCTAAGTCCAAGGTATGTTGGACCATTCAAGATTATCGAACGAGTTGGAGCTGTTGCGTATAAGCTCAAATTTCCCGAGAAGTTTAGTGGAATCCATGTGTATTCCACATCTCCAACTTGAAGAAGTGCTTAGCAGATGAGTCGTTCGCTATGCCACATGACGAGGTTCAGATTGATAAGAATCTACGTTTTATTGAGCAACCAGTGGCAATCGAGGATCGCCAGGTCAAGAAGCTTCGTCGGAAGCATGTGCCTATTGTAAAGGTTAAATGGGACGCTCGTCGAGGTCCCGAATACACTTGGGAAGTTGAGTCTGTCATGCGACACGTGTTTTTACGTCTAATATTTTTCCAACGCGTGTCCCGGTAATCCGTATGTGTATTTTACGCTAAAATGGGAGGGACCAAGTTTGTCAAATCGCTCATCTAATTCTAGTTATACCTTGGAATAAAGTTGAGGGGCCAATTATGCAATAAATGAAAATATAATCGAGTGGGAAGTGCAGGGACCAAAGCTGCCAATTTTGGCAGGTTTGGGGGCCGCCGCGTACCGCTACGCCCAAGAGAGTACCCGTCGCGCGGCGCGACGGGCCTATATGGGCAGAAAGTTTGCTGTTGTTGCCAGCTTACACTTGGACACTACTCACTTGATTTTGTGCCACCTTGCTCGCGATTTTGCCACCTTGTGCTCGGTCCTTGACACCTTTAGAGCACTTGCAAACACCTCAAGACCCTCCTCAACACCTGTTCTTACCTCTATCATCCTCAACATGCATTTAAGGAGCTTTTTCCAAGTGTTGCAACAAGTTCTTCACACTTGAAGCTTTGTCAACACACCTAAGAAGGGTTCCTGATGAAATTGGAGCATTACATTCTGTTCTTAGCATTATTTGGACCATATCTAAGTGTTCAATTTTATGCTAAGTCGATTCTTCATAGTTCTTAGCCTAGAACAAAGTCTCGTCATAATTACGCCTTGACTTTGCTATAAATCCGTGTATACTCCACCATTATGTGTAACGAAAGTTCCTACGTGCTCATAATGATGGAGGTAATAGACCCCCAAGAGGGCATTTTCAGATTTTCACGGATTCATGGCCAATTGACGAGTCAAACGAAAAGTCAAACTAAGCAAATTTTGTAAAATCCATATCTAATGATCCAGAAGTTATAAAATATGTTTTAAAGCATTAATAACTAAAAATAAGTATTTGAACATATGTCAACAGGTTTGGTTCATCAATTTTGGTCTAGGCTCGGTTTGTAACCGAAAGTCTCAAACAGTTGACTTTCTGTTGACTTTCAGTTCTGACCCGTTTTGAGCGATTCTTGATACTGAGTTTGGGTCATTTTATGACCATGATTATGTTTAGAATATTGTCCTAAATTTTTGTGACTCGATTCCTAAGAAATCCGAGTTTTTACATAAGTTCCATAAAAGTCTTAAAAACTTCGCAAATATGGCCTTTTACGAAAATAAGATTTCTAGCAAATATGAGTATATGGATAGTATACTTACTGATATGTTATGATAAGTAGGACCATTTGGGATGTTTGTTCAGTTTATGAAATAAGTGTATACTTAAGAATCGATAATCGCCGCTAAACGACTAAACTAACCTTTTTACGAAAAAATAGCAAGGATCAAACTTTTTATAATCAAAACCTAACTTACTGATTTTATAAGTTAAATGACATATTTTGGTCATTTAAAACAGGTTCTAACTTCAGTCTATATTAAATACCGGTTTAACGACATTCTAGCGACTTTTACGCCTTTCGGCGCATAGGTATGGTTTAAAACCATAACCATGAGTCGAGACTTGTTACCTACTGATTTATAAACTTATTTTTAATATAACAATAGTAAGTACAATTCCCAAACTCAGAATCCCAAGTTCGGCTTCAAAGCTATGTGTGAAATTACTAAAATGCCCCTGCGGGACATAGTATGTCTCAAAATCATCAAACACATATATATTTGATATCCTACTGTTATAACATGATAAAATATGTGTTTTTATAGAATATTTAAGGTTATAACATCATATTCACTTAAACATCTTTTATAAGCCTAAAAATGACTAAAATGCCCTTGTAAGGCATAATTCGGTTTTAAATACACCTCGGACCTATCTTTGCAATTGCTACTAATTTTATAACATATTTTAAACATATCTCATTATGGAACTTATATACGACTCTTACGGTTACCTGGTTTCGCTTATAAGCGTTTGGTTAAGCATACGTAGCTAGTTTGCGTATTTAAACCAAAACGAGTTTAACTTTGTCCATTCCTTATCAAAATCGAGAATGTTATTGGTCTTCCCATATTATGCAAGTCTATGTACTTGTCAGGTCCAATTAACATTCTATTCCAGTCACTACTTAATCTAGCGCATCGTACTGTACCGTATCACAATTTAGCGTAAGACTAACCGGTCCAAGTCTAGGACTTAACTAAGGACCCGTTAGCATTCTAATATTGGTTATTAATTACCATCACTCTAGTCTGACGCCTCCCGGTAGATTGCTCCTGTACTTGCTCTGGAATACGGCTGAATTTGGATTTCTTGCGAACTTCAATTCAGGTAAATACTCTTAACTTATTTTCCTATACGGGCTTGGGATACGGTAGATTACTACCACTTGGTCAGGTATGGGATAATCTTTTATCCAGTTGTGATAATTAACTGAAATCTTGCATAACCCGGTTTTGATCTGTTTTAACTGAAACTAAAACATTGGGGGTAGGCTTGACCGTGTCTGGGATATCCTTGGCTCACTAAATTGGTAGTGGCCACGACAATATAGCATGGCGTGTAGGCATACACTTTCTTTGTGTAAGTTTAGAGTGGCGCGTCAGTCGATCATGTCTGGGTTTCTGTACTGGGCCCCATATGTAAAAGTCAACATGTAAATCTGTATACAAGGTCATTCGTACTATCCCAAGTTATTTCTGAAAATGTGCCTTGTGCACCAAAAACCATTTTAGAAAAGGTTTTCAAAATGAGTCGGTTGAGCGTATTTACCAGTGTAAACTGACGTATTTTCAAAAGCTTCAGTTACAGGTTGCAAGTACGGAATAGGCCGGGAGCTGCGGGCCGAATAACCAAGGAGTTGCGACCTTAGGGAATTGCCTGTTTATAGTCTGTTATCATTTTGTATGTATTTCGATCCGCCTGTGGATCTAGTTACAACTATGTCTGTATATATTTATTTTGGACAATAGACATTTTCGGTTGTAATAGTTTAATTATTCCAAGCCTTCCGTTGTGTTATGCTTATTTGGTGATATCAATTGTACGGCACGATACTCCCCACCGGTAGACACGTGGATGTCGGGGTGTGACACAAACTGTTACTAACGGTTCGGTTTGGTTCGGTTTAATAATTCAAAGGTTCGGTTTTGGTTTTCAGTTATAAATAACCGTGACTAATGATTTGGTTCACGGTTTGACTCAAAAACCATCCAAACCGGACTATGAACACCCCTAGTTAGATCTTTTTCTTTGAACCATCTGGCCTGGGAATATCCACTGTTGGCTTTGCTATCCATTCATCAATTGTAAGCTTCTTTTGCCCCAAAGGTTTCTCCCCTTTTTGGCATCATCCTCTGTATGTACAAAAATCACTGTGGGTGGAGCAGCACCAGTGGTTTGGAAAAGATGAGCTTTTATAGCTTTAATGTCTGCCCTGGTTTCCATGAATCTTGCTTCAACCATGTTTCTTACTTCCTGCATTTGATGTTCATGTTGTTGATCTGAGAAGTGTTTTTGTTGCTGAAACAGAGGGTCTAGGGCTTGTTGTAGATCAGCAGTGGTTAAGACAGAGGGTTGGGTCTTTATGACTAACATCTGCTGCACAAGATTTTGGATCTCACCAACAGAAGTTTCAAGCGTTGATACTCTGTCCGTCAATTCTTTGTATTTTAGTTCATCACCTAATTTAATAGGATCATCTGAACTCCTACCTGAGGTGGTAGTTGTATCTAGGGGATCATTAGAATGTGTTTTAACACTAGCTTCACCCTTTGATGCCCCTTGTTCTTGGTTATGGGGACTTCCCACTAGATCAGAGGTTACCTTGGTAGCCTTAGCAGTGGTTGTCTTCAACAGATACTTAGAAATGTAACCAATGTCCAAAGGAAAACCAGGTAGTTTTGCAATTGTAGTGGCTGCTCTAGTTGAACTATCACCAAGGGTTACATGTAACCCAAGGGATGTAGCCTCTTCATTTGCTGATGGGCTAACAAAGAATAAAGAATCAGACCCAGCATCATGTTGAAGTATATTCTTAGTGATAGGTTGTTGAGAAGTGTTGGATAATGTCTGATCTAATTCTATTGCATTCAGTAAGGGTATAATAGTTTGTGGTAGTGATTTTATTGGAGAGGGAATAGGTACAGAAAGAGACATTGCCCTGGGAGATGGGCTGTGGAAGATAGAACCAAGTGGTCCTAGAGCTTCATAATTTGGTGTCCCTGTGTTTACAAGCTGATCCTTTTGTGAGGATGCAGGAGGAGTTCTATAGCCAGGTGGAGATCTTTCAACCATCTGCTGTGAAGAAGTAGCAGTAGTGGTTTGTGACGTTGGTGATGTCACAGTGTTTACCTCTGGGATCTCATCTTCCAGAGGACCCTTTTTAGGTTTGGTGGGTTTTCTGGATATTTTTGTTCATTTCTTTTTGGTGATTTAGGTGTGGGTTTCATAGCAGTGGTTGCAATGCTCTGATCACCTAGAGTAGTGGGCTCAGTAGCAAGAGGAAGAGTTTGAACATTTTGTTCATGTAAAACAGGCTCATCCTCTTCTACTTTCGTTTTGGAAACCTTTTCTTGATTTGTCAATCTTGTAAAAAGTTCATGAGTTAGGCGGCCAGGATTGGTTACGACGCGTTGTTTTCTTGCTTCAGTTCTAATTTGATCTTGCAAGTAAACACTCAAGAATCGAGGATGTATCAAGAAAGCTTTCTTTTTTATATGTTTTTAAAATTATTGACCAAATCTTTGAACAATACCTGGGAATAGTTGAAATCAGAACCAGTTAAAATTGCATATCCCAGATATTGCATGTTCAATGGTATCTCATTGAAAACAATGGATTTTGCAGAGAGACTTGTTAAAAGAGTATGGAAAAAGAATTTCATCTCTGCTGGAAAGTTAGGTTTAAAGATTGTCATACCTTTCAATTGGCCAGTGTACCCTCTTTCCACAAACTCTGCTTGCATCTCTCGTAAAGAAAATGACACAGCGTGTGCCATATCATTCAGTTGGAAAACTTGAGAGATTGATTGTGGGGTGATTTTCATAGGAGTATCCCCAACTTTTGAAGTTATTGCATAAGGAACACCATCAGCAGATGTTTTGACCTTAGCATTCTTCCAAAAATCCCGAAGAGAATCGATATAAACATGAGATTTGACACTAAGCATGTGCTTAAATATTGACTCTTTTAAGATCTGAATCATTGTGTGGTATCTTGTGTTGACACGTTTCTTCTAAGATTGTAGTATAATTGTGTGGGGTTTTGATGATTAAGACGAATGGTGGTAATTCTTGCTTTGATTTCGCTTTTGATTTTGTTTTGGGAGCCCTGATTTTAGTGAAAAATGTTTTGAGATTTTTGAAATCGACATAGTTTGGTGAACCCTCTGTTCCTGATAGCACAGGGTTTTTATAGGGTTTATAAAAAAGTGACGATGACATGGCATCTGATGCAACAACTGTCGAATAGCATCTGCCCACGTGTAACCTCTGTCCTGGAAATGGAAGACAGTTGTTTGGCTAACAACTATTGGAAAGTATAATCAGTAGATAAGAACAGTGGTTGCAACTATCAGAGGATACACTTTTTGACAGTGGATAGATTTTTCTAAACAAACAGTGTTTTTGAGCTATCAGTGCTTTGAACAGACTTTGAGGATTTATTGAAAATTCAATTTTAAACTATTTTTAAGGATGGATTTTGATTTTCTAAAAACATTTTATTGCTATTTACACATGGATCACAAAGAAATTTTGTTTTTAATCCATGTTTAGCATTCCAAGTCTAGAAATCAAACTGTCAAAACTGTGAGCATCAAGTGCTTTTGTCAACACATCTGCCAGTTGATCCTTGGTATGGACATGTTGTAAAGAAATTAAACCTTTTTCATAGCAATCCATCACAAAGTGATGTCTGATGTCAATGTGTTTGGTGGTAGAATGAGAGACCGGATTTTTGATGATATTTTCTGCTGCTTAACTATCAATTTTGAGTGGTGTTTTCAAAGCAGTGATACCAAAATCCAGAAATTGATTTTGAAGCCACAGGATTTGAGCAGTACAACTTGCAGCAGCTATATACTATGCCTCTGCAGTGGATGTAGAAACTGCAACTTGCTTTTTTGCTTTGCAAAGACACTAAGCAATCACCTAGGAATTGGGCTCCTCCAGATGTGGACTTCCTTATGTTTTTACATCCAACAAAGTCACTATCAGAATATCTTACAAGCTCAATATTACCATTAGCTGAATACCAGATACCAAGTGTGGGAGCACCTTTTATGTATCTGAATATCCTTTTTACAACAATAAGATCTGATTTTCTTGGCAATGACTATGATCTGGCACAAACACATGTTGCAAACATGATGTCTGGCCTTGACGCAGTTAGGTACAATAAAGACCCAATCATGCTTCTATACAAAGTTTGATCAACAAGGTCATCTTTGCCATCAATTGTGACTAGCTTGGATGTTACCATGGGTGTGCTGCAAGGTTTACAATCATCCATATCAAATTTCTTAAGTAGTTCTTTCACATACTTATTTTGATGGATGAAAGTGCCATGTTGCATTTGTTTGACTTGTAAACCAAGAAAACATTGCAACTCACCCATTGCACTCATCTCAAACTCTGCTGCCATGAGTTTTCTGAACTCTTCACACATGGCGGTGCATGTGGATCCAAAAATGATGTCATCCACATAAATCTGGACAAGCATCAAATCTTTTCCTTTCCATTTAAAAATAGGGTTTTATCAATCCTACCTCTGGTGAAACCAATGGATAAGAGAAAAGTGGATAGAGTTTCATACGAGGCTCTGGGTGCTTGTTTTAGACCATATAGTGCTTTGTTTAACCTGTAAACATGATCAGGATGAAACGGATCTTCAAAACCAGGAGGTTGACACACATACACCTCTTCCTTTATCTTTTCATACAGGAATGCACTTTTGATGTCCATTTGATACACCTTGATGTTGTGGTTGGTAGCAAAAGCTAAGAACAATCTGATGGCCTCCAATCTTGCAACTAGAGCAAATGTTTCATCATAGTCTATGCCTTCTTCCTGTCTATAGCCTTGAACCACGAGCCTTGCTTTGTTTTTGACAATAATGCCCCTTTCATCTGTTTTGTTATTGAAGACCCATTTTGTGCCAATAGGACTTACATCTTTTGGCAATGGTACAAGTTCCCATACTTGCTGTCTTCTGAATTGTAGGAGCTCTTCTTGTATGGCCTCTACCCAACTGTTGTCTTTTAGTGCCTCTTGGTATTTGAAAGGTTGTGTGAGTGATAGAAAACCAACAAAAAGACAAATGTTTTGGGATTGGCTTCTGGTGAGCACTCCCTCATTGATGTTGCCAATAACTTGATCCACAGGATGGCTTTTGAGGAAATCAAATCACCTTGATATGGGACAATGACATTCTGAGGTGAAGCTTGCAAATGTGTATCATCTGAGCTATCCTCTGCTGGTGAATTTGATGGTCCAGCCTCTGATTGGAATGGTGGTGGAGGAATTAGTGGAATGGATGTGAAAGTGGGTTGACTTTTGTCCAATTGTTGTGGACTTTTATCAACAAATGTTTGGTTTTGAGAGCTGACAGAGGTTTGAGTATCAACCACTGTTGACCTAGCAGAGCTTTCACCATTGCTACTAACATCTGCTTGCCTGAAGGACTGATTTTGAAATTTGGAAGAATGCAATCATATCCTTGCTCTTGATTTGATGATTGTGAGGTACCTGCATGGTTAGTCTTGACAGACACATCTTCAAATGTAAATTTGGATAGATCAAAAAGTTCAGTAGGATTTGCTGGGATTTTCAAAGATGAGAGTTCATTGAACTTCACATTCAGAGTTTCTTCAACACACTTGGTCCTAGAGTTAAAAACTCTGTAGGCTTTGGCAATGGTTGAGTATCCCAGAAATTAACCACAATCAACTTTGGCTGCAAACTTGGATATTGAATCCTTTAAGTTTAAAATGAAGCATGGGCAGCCAAAGACTTTATAATAAGAGATCAGAGGTTTGATTTTATAAAGATATTCATAAGCAGTCTTTTGATGCCTGGGATTTATCAAAACTCTGTTCTGAACATAGCAAGCAGTGTTTACAGCCTCTGCCCAAAAAAGACAAGGGTAAACCAGAATCTGCTAGCATAGTTCTTCCTGATTCAATCAAAGTTCTGTTTTTCCTTTCAACAACCCCATTGTCACACCCCGACCCGCAGCGGAATAAGAGTCGGGGGGCATAATTGGGTTATCACCAAAGCTCATGATGTTTACTAATATGTTTCATATTTATTAAATTCAAATTACATCTCAAATGTTCAAGTCAAATTCATACAATACAAGGAAAGGAAAAATTAACTAAAACAATCCAAAGTCTAAACTGGTTTATTCTTCTAGGCCGTCCTATATGTTTCTTGCTTCAACTTGATCACCTGTATCATGTGTGAAAATGGGGGATTTTGGGTCAACAAAAGTTGGCGAGTGAACCTTGTTAGAAAACATTTATTATAGATTTCTTGTTGTATTTGATATGGAAAAAAAATTGTGCAATAATCATATGTGAGCAAATGTAAATAAGCATACATTACAAACAATAACAAACAATAACATGAATGATAATGTATATGTTGGCAACGTCACGTTCACGCTCATAGGTAATGGGGAACGGACGGCCTATGATGATGTATGTGCGATCAAGGCTCAACCAAACGGAGCCGATCGTATGTTGGCAACGCCTCGTTCACGCTCATAGGTAATGGGGAACGGCTCACGCTCATAGGTAATGGGGAGCGGCGGCCTATGATGATGTATGTACTGAAATTGATAAATTTAATCTAAACATTAACCATACAAACAATTGATACATGTTGGATACACATTTGATCATGGATCTGATGAATGCATAAGTGTTTAAATGTAATAAATAATAAGCGACACATGATACACCCCAAAATTTGATTAAAACGGGGAGTTGGTAGAGATTCACTCACATTGGGTGCGTTCTCTTGATGATGTTGGATGCGCACGAGTTTAGAGAGTTGATCGACGAGGAATAACTAACCTAGATAATAACGAAAAGGTACGGTAAATAAGTGGATTTTATTAACAATTTTAATTGGATTTTTAGGTTTATTTTTGTGAGTTTAAGGTCTCTTTCTAACTTTAAAAATTTTATTTTTAAGTATTTTTAATTGATTTTTAAATAAAACAAATAAAAAAAATATAAAAAAATGTTGACTTTTTGGTTTGACCGTTGACCGTTGACTTTGACTGTTGACCGGTTCGGTCTTGTGTAAGTATGCGCTGGGTGAGACTCGAACCCGTGACCTCCCGTACGCGTGCACGCAGCTCTACCAACTGAGCTACGTGTCTAACCCGAAATATTTCTGTTTTTAATTATATTTATACACTATTTAGTTTAATCAGAATTTATTCATTTTAAAAAGGTTTTAATTATATCGAACCGGTGCATATAAAAGGTCTCGAACCCGGGACCTGTGATTCAACGTTGCACACAGTCCACCGCTGGACTGTGTGTCTAAACTGGTTAATATACTGGTTTTTATTATACTTAACATCTTTCAGTGAGTTAACCCGGTTCGGTTTTTAAAAAGAGCATTTTTATTTCAGAAAGAGTGAGGTTGGGTCAGGGATCGAACTCGAGACGTGTGATAGTTGTTTGCACACAGTCCACCGCTGGACTGTGTGTCTAACCCGCTTATATATCTTGTTCTAATTATACTTATACATTAGTTCGACTTCATCTTCTTCGTTCAAAAACACAGACAACGATTATTCAACTGTTCTGGTTAAATTCGATTAACGAACTTATAAGTGATTGAAATGTGATGAAATAGAGAGAGTTTTGGAAGTGAATGTACCGAACAGATGTCTTTCTCAGAACTCCGACAAGGATCGTCGGCTCTGTTTCGTGAACTCCGTCTGATCGGATAAATTAACAGTTTTGATCGGTTAGTTGTGAAATTGGGGTACTAAACAAGGATTAACAGAAGGTTTGAATGATTATACCGATTCACAGCATGAGTTTGGAAATTCCAGAGGTTTTCCGGCGAGAGCAGAATATTCCGGCTACGTCGTCTGGGATTGATTCTGGTTGATGGATTGAAGTTAGTAGTAGTCTAACAATGGATTGAAACCGAAAGAGTCGAGGTATTTACCGTTTTGATGGAAGTCTCGGTTTTCCGGCGAAAGTCCGATGATTGCAGAAAATCTCCGGCGAGTGAAATTTATTCGAGAAATGGTGCGATTTTGAGCGAAATGATTTCCAGAGACTTGGGTGTGTATTTATAGGAAAGAATTTCGATGAATTGGGTCCGATTTCTGTCTTGATTCGTTGGTCAGCTTTTCTCCGGCGGTTATGACTGATGTTGCGGGATTCGACATCGTTTATAACCGACGTTGAGATTAATACATCCGTTAAGTCAATAGAAACTGTCAATGATCGGCGAAGTCGTCGGGATTTCCGGCGAGAGTGATTTGGGCGCGCTGAGTGACTGAATTCAACTTCAAGGTTTATCATAAATGTTATTTGTTTCACTGGATAGCACAAGTGAGTCAAGTGGCGGAGTGGTTGAATGTTTGTGTGTTAAGACTTCCGGCTGACCCGGGTTCGAACCAGGCAGCCGGTTTTCTTTTTTTATTTATTTTATTTTCACTTTTTAATAATTATAGTTTTTAAATTCTAAATTGTTTATTAATTATGTATTGTTTAAAATTGAAATAACTCATAAATACGCAACGAAAATTTATAACTTGGTATTCGATTAATAAACGAAGCGGGTTTGGAAACCCGTTTTTCGACGGATGTTACAGTACCCCTACTTTTAGAAATTTCGTCCCGAAATTTAAGTAGTAGTGGTAACAGGAAAAAGATGCGGGTATTTTTCGCGCATTGAGTCTTCACGTTCCCAAGTAAACTCAGGTCGCCGTTTCGACTCCCAGCGTACCCTAACAATTGGAATACGACTCCGTCTTAAACGTTTTTCTCCGAAGTCCATGATCACTACTGGTCTTTCAATGAAGTGCATAGATTCATCGATCTGAATATCTTCCAGGGGGATATGGAGGTTTCATCAGCGAGGCACTTCTTCAAGTTTGATACGTGGAATGTGGGGTGAATTCTGTTGAGTTCTTCTGGTAGATCAAGCTTGTATGCTACAGGTCCTACTCTTTCGAGTATCTTGAAAGGTCCTACGTAGCGTGGTGCTAGCTTGCCCTTCTGGCCAAAACGAACTACTCCCTTCCACGGTGATACTTTTAAAAGTACATGATCACCAATGTTAAACTCCAAAGGCTTTCGTCGTTTATCTGCATAACTCTTTTGACGACTTTGTGCCGCTAGAAGATTGTTTCGAATTTGATGGATCTTGTATGTTGTTTCTTGAATCAATTCTGGACCGGTGATTTGAGCTTCCCCAATTTCGTGCCAACATACTGGAGATCGGCACTCACGACCATATAAAGCTTCGAAAGGTGCCATGCCGATACTTGAATGATAGCTGTTGTTGTACGAAAATTCAACTAGTGGTAGATGAGCGTCCCAATTTCCCTTGAAGTCTATGACACATGCTCGAAGCATATCTTCAAGAGTTTGGATGGTGCGTTCAGATTGTCCATCAGTTTGAGGATGATAAGCGGTACTGAGGTCTAATCGTCTACCCAAAGCGGCTTGTACGGCTTGCCATGTTCGTGAAGTGAAACGACCATCACGATCTGAAATAATGCTTAACGGTACACCATGACGGCTTACGATTTCGCTGATGTAGATACGAGCTAACTTCTCGTTCTTGAAATCTTCGCGGATCGGAATAAAGTGAGCTGATTTTGTAAGACGATCAATGATTACCCATATAGTGTCATACCCACCAGAAGTGCGAGGTAACCCGGTAATGAAGTCCATGTTTTTGTTTTCCCACTTCCATACAGGTATTTCAGGTTGGACCAGAAGTCCTGAGGGTCTTTGATGTTCAGCTTTTACTTTGGAACATGTAAGGCACTTAGAAACAAAAACAGCAATATCCTTTTTCATTCCAGGCCACCAGTAGGTGTATCGAAGGTCTTGATACATCTTGTCGGCTCCTGGGTGTATGCAGTATCGTGTTTGTGCGCCTCATTCATAAGGAAATCACGAAGGTTATTGTGGTCAGGAATCCATATGCGATCTAGATAGTACAGAATACCGTCGGATTTAGTTTCAATTTTAAGTTCAGCTCCACAAGACAGCTCCTTTCGTACTTTGTTTTCCGTTACTGAAACATGTTGGGCTTCTCGAATTTGATCTTTGATATCTGTTATGATTTGCGAACATAGAAGACGAATGGAGTTCGCATAACCCTTTCGACTGAGTGCATCGGCCACCACATTTGCCTTGCCAGGATGATACCGAATTTCACAGTCGTAGTCATTAAGAAGTTCGACCCATCTTCGTTGCCTCATGTTTAACTCCTTTTGGTTGAAGATATGTTGAAGACTCTTGTGGTCAGTGTATATTTCACACTTAGTACCGTAGAGGTAATGTCTCCATATCTTAAGAGCGAACACAACGGCTCCAAGTTCTAGGTCGTGGGTGGTGTAGTTCTTCTCATGAGTTTTGAGTTGTCTAGAAGCATAAGCTATCACTTTTCCTCTTTGCATTAGAACACAGCCTAGTCCTTGCCCTGACGCGTCGTAATAAACCACGAAGTCATCACAACCTTCAGGAAGAGTGAGGATAGGTGCGTCACAGAGTTTTTGTTTAAGGGTTTGGAAGGCTTCTTCTTGTTTGGGTCCCCATATGAAGGGTTTTCCTTTATGTGTTAAACCCGTGAGTGGTACAGCGATGCGGGAGAAATTTGCAATGAAACGGCGATAATAACCAGCCAAACCAAGGAATGATCTTACTTCGGTTGGTGTACGTGGCGCTTGCCATTCTTGTACTGCTTTGATCTTTGAGGGGTCGACATGTATTCCCTTGTCATTGACGACATGTCCAAGGAATTGTACCTCTTTTAACCAGAATTCGCATTTGGAGAATTTGGCATAGAGCTTTTCATTCCCTAAGAGTGTAAGGATGAGTCGAAGGTGTCGTTCATGATCAGACTTAGACTTTGAGTAAATGAGGATGTCGTCGATGAAGACTATAACAAAGCGATCGAGATAGGGTTTGCAGACTCTGTTCATTAGATCCATGAAGACAGCTGGAGCGTTGGTTAGACCAAATGGCATGACCATGAATTCATAATGACCATAACGAGTTCGGAAGGCGGTCTTTGGGACATCTTCTTCACGTACTCTGAGTTGATGATAACCAGAACGAAGGTCGATTTTTGAAAAACAGCTGGCGCCTTGAAGTTGGTCAAGAAGATCATCGATGCGAGGTAACGGGTAGCGGTTCTTAACTGTTAACTTGTTGAGTTCTCTGTAGTCGATACACATGCCAAACGTTCCATCTTTCTTCTTCACAAAAAGGACAGGTGCACCCCAAGGCGATAAGCTAGGACGTATGAATCCTTTGTCAGTCAGTTCTTGCAGTTGACTGGCCAGCTCTTGCATTTCGGATGGGGCTAACCTATAAGGAGATTTTGCGACGGGTGTAGCGCCAGGTACAAGATCAATGCGGAATTCGACTTCTCTCATGGGAGGAAGTCCTGAGATGTCGTCGGGAAAGACTTGTGGGAATTCTTTCACTACAGGTATGTCTTCGAGTTTCTTCTCCTTGTTTCCCTTCTTGACAACGTGAGTTAAGAATGCGACATAGTTCTTGCGGAGATACTTTCGGGCTTGAAGGCAGGACATCAATTTGAGTCCTTTCGAAGGGATTTCTCCAAAGATTCGAAGGGTTTGACCGTCTATGAGAGGAATGCGAATGAACTTTTCGTGGCATACCACTTCCGCTGATGTTGGCTGAGCCAGTCCATACCGATTATAATGTCAAAACTTCCCAACTTCATAGGAATGAGGTCAACTGGAAAATCGTGATCGTTTAGAGTGAGGGTACAATTCCGTATAATAGAGTTTAATGAGACCGGTTTTCCGTCAGCAACTTCCACCGTTATGGATTCCATGAGTTTATCACGGGTTTGGTTGAGGATGGGTTCAAATTCTAAGGACACAAAACTCTTATCCGCGCCAGTATCAAATAACATGGATGCATAACTACCATTGATGAGAAACATACCGTTAACCACGTTGTTGTCGGCCCTACCTTGATTGGCGTTGATGTTGAAAGCTCTTCCTCTAGCAGGTGGAGGAGCTTGGTTAGCTTGGTTTACTGGATTAGCTTGAGCTTGGGCATGGATAATATTCACTAGGCGTGGACAGGTGTTTCTGAAATGGTTCGGGTCTCCACAGTTGTAACAAGCCCGCATAGGTTGCACCATGGGATAGTTGGGTTGGTAGTAGGATTGGGCTACATGTTGGGTAGGTGGTAGTAGTAAAGCTTGTTGGGCTTGACCCACTATCTGATGGTGGGTTTGGGTTGAGGGCTGATGGCGGTTCGTTCGCTGAGGTACGCGACAGGTTTGAATGGTGTGACCTGCGCGACCACAGCCGGTGTAATGTTGGCAGGGATGATCAGGAAAGTGATGGTATTAGCAACGGTTGCATTTTGGGTATGGGCCGGAGTATGGCCTTTTATATGGTGCAGGTGAGGGGGCAACTTGAGTGATGGGTGCAGCAGGGATATGGAAATTTGTTTGTGTGACAGCAAAGTTTCGGGTGTTTCGTTTCCTCTTGTTAGCAAACTTTGAGGAGGAGGTGGAATGGTTTGAAGTTTGGCCCTCAACGGGGGCTTTCTTTTTCTTGTCCTTAAATTTGCCGTTGCGAATACGATTCTCGGTAAGCTCGGTAGCTAGTTCCATAGCAGCTTCGAGTGTTGCAGGCGAAGTGCTGAGAACTGAGTCTTGAATTTCGAGGGGAGGCCTCGAATATAGTGTTCGGCTAAGCGGTAAACTGGGGTGAACAAGTTGGGTACCATTTGGTTCAACTCTAAAAACCTCTTGTTGTAGGAAGTATGATCTCCCTCCTTTTGCTTTAACGAGTGAAATTCATCTTCTAACTTTTTGATCTCGCTTCTTGGACAGAAGCGTCTCGTCATGATTTCCCTTAACTCCTCCCACGTTAAGGCCATTGCATCCTCGATTCCTCTCTTACCTTTTTCTGTATTCCACCAGGTAAGAGCTACCCCAAATAGTCTCCCGGTTGCGTAACGTACCTTGCGATCCTCGGGACAATCGCAGTTGAGGAAGGTGTTTTCCATTCCTCAAACCAGTGGAGGAGAGCAGTGACACCTTCGGTCCCTTCAAATTTCGGGGGATCGCAAGACTTGAAATGTTTGTATGAGCACTTTTTGGAGGGAGGGTTGTCAACATTCTGGTCTTCTTGTTGGGGAGGATTGATGGGATTTGCGGCGAGAGCTTGTTGGACTTGAACTACGATGTCAGGAAGCACCGCGGCCATTTGTTTTGCGATTTGGGTGGCCAAGCGTTCGTTTGACCTTCCTGACCTTCTACCCCCACGTTGTTGCCTAGCCGACATCTACAGGAATATACATAAGAAGGTTGTGAGTTTAAGGAGTCTTTTTAGGTGTCATGTGTCTTAAAAAATAAAATGACATAAACATCAATAATGCAACTACATCCTTAGGATGTCTTGGGTTTGCTCATGTTTGGGCCTCAAATGTCCCCCATACCTTCACCTGTATAGTCATGTGGGCCCCCATGACTATTGGCTTAGTAGGATTCACATTGGTATTGGCGGTTTAACACTCGCATCACCCGAATGAAAACCATGAAATATGTTTGCGAGATGTATGGTCGGAGGGTGTCCAGGTGTAGACACAATGACAACTCAAAGTGGGGTTAGCTCACACGACGTTTGGTATAGCATGCTTTGGCCTAATAGGTCCTTCGTACTCTCATCGTTAGTCCCCAGGTAGGCAAACTGGTCCTTTATTTTGGATTTATATGAATGCCAAGCCTAGACAGGACGTTCTGACTACCGGTACTTGTACCCTTCCAGTTACTACATGCCCGTCATGAGAACTCACTTTGATGAGATTTGAAAATACAAAAATCGTTGCCAAAGTCATGGAAATTGTGTGGTGTGTGCTCTCATGGATATGATATGTTATGAGAATATGGTTCGTGATAGGCATTGTATAATAATATGTACTTATGAACATGCTTGCATAACATTGAATGTAATAATAAACATAAAGCATATAAACATCATGAATTTTGCATGTAACACACAAATAATTTAAAAATTCTAATCAACTATAGTATAGGCTCTAAGGGTCTAATAACCTATCCTATATCCCTATAGTCATGGCTCTGATACCAATCTGTCACACCCCGACCCGCAGCGGAATAAGAGTCGAGGCATAATTGGGTTATCACCAAAGTTCATGATGTTTACTAATATGTTTCATATTTATTAAATTCAAATTACATCTCAAATGTTCAAGTCAAATTCATACAATACAAGGAAAGGAAAAATTAACTAAAACAATCCAAAGTCTAAACTGGTTTATTCTTCTAGGCCGTCCTATATGTTTCTTGCTTCAACTTGATCACCTGTATCATGTGTAAAAATGAGGGATTTTGGGTCAACAAAAGTTGGCGAGTGAACCTTGTTAGAAAACATTTATTATAGATTTCTTGTTGTATTTGATATGGAAAAAAATTGTGCAATAATCATATGTGAGCAAATGTAAATAAGCATACATTACAAACAATAACAAACAATAACATGAATGATAATGTATATGTTGGCAACGTCACGTTCACGCTCATAGGTAGTGGGGAACGGACGGCCTATGATGATGTATGTGCGATCAAGGCTCAATCAAACGGAGCCGATCGTATGTTGGCAACGCCTCGTTCACGCTCATAGGTAATGGGGAACGGCTCACGCTCATAGGTAATGGGGAGCGGCG
The DNA here is from genome assembly GCA_947069175.1 of Scalesia atractyloides. Taxonomy (NCBI): domain Eukaryota; kingdom Viridiplantae; phylum Streptophyta; class Magnoliopsida; order Asterales; family Asteraceae; genus Scalesia; species Scalesia atractyloides. The sequence continues at coordinate 26,868,613 of CAMTDV010000005.1, forward strand.
GCCTATGATGATGTATGTACTGAAAATGATAAATTTAATCTAAACATTAACCATACAAACAATTGATACATGTTGGAGACACATTTGATCATGGATCTGATGAAGGCACAAGTGTTTAAATGTAATAAATAATAAGCGACACATGATACACCCCAAAATGTGATTAAAACGGGGAATTGGTAGAGATTCACTCACATTGGGTGCGTTCTTGATGATGTTTGATGCGCACGAGTTTAGAGAGTTGATCGACGAGGAATAACTAACCTAGATAATAACGAAAAGGTACGGTAAATAAGTGGATTTTATTAACAATTTTAATTGGATTTTTAGGTTTATTTTTGTGAGTTTAAGGTCTCTTTCTAACTTTAAAAATGTTATTTTTAAGTATTTTTAATTGATTTTTAAATAAAACAAATAAATAAAATTATAAAAAAATGTTGACTTTTTGGGTTGACCGTTGACCGTTGACTTTGACTGTTGACTGGTTCGGTCTTGTGTAAGTATGCGCTGGGTGAGACTCGAACCCGTGACCTCCCGTACGCGTGCACGCAGCTCTACCAACTGAGCTACATGTCTAACCCGAAATATTTCTGTTTTTAATTATATTTTCCGGCGAGAGCAGAATATTCCGGCTACGTCGTCTGGGATTGATTCTAGTTGATGGATTGAAGTTAGTAGTAGTCTAACAATGGATTGAAACCGAAAGAGTCGAGGTATTTACCGTTTTGATGGAAGTCTTGGTTTTCCGGTGAAAGTCCGATGATTGCAGAAAATCTCCGGCGAGTGAAATTTATTCGAGAAATGGTGCGATTTTGAGCGAAATGATTTCCAGAGACTTGGGTGTGTATTTATAGGAAAGAATTTCGATGAATTGGGTCCGATTTCTGTCTTGATTCGTTGGTCAGCTTTTCTCCGGCGGTTATGACTGATGTCGCGGGATTAGACATCGGTTATAACCGGCGTTGAGATTAATACATCCGTTAAGTCAATAGAAACCGTCTATGATTGGCGAAGTCGTCGGGATTTCCGGCGAGAGTGATTTGGGCGCGCTGAGTGACTGAATTCAACTTCGAGGTTTATTATAAATGTTATTTGTTTCACTGGATAGCACAAGTGAGTCAAGTGGCGGAGTGGTTGAATGTTTGTGTGTTAAGACTTCCGGCTGACCCGGGTTCAAACCCGGCAGCCGGTTTTCTTTTTTTATTTATTTTATTTTCACTTTTTAATAATTATAGTTTTTAAATTCTAAATTGTTTATTAATTATGTATTGTTTAAAATTGAAATAACTCATAAATACGCAACGAAAATTTATAACTTGGTATTCGATTAATAAACGAAGCGGGTTTGGAAACCCATTTTTCGACGGATGTTACACCCATTTTGTTCTGGAGTTCTAGGGATGCTATATTGCCTAAAAATCCCTTTTGACTCACAGAAGGCATCCAACTTTTTGTTCCTAACTCTGTCCCATTGTCACTCCTAAAGATTTTTACAGGAAGATTAAATTGCTTTTTAACTTGTTTAACAAAGTTTTGCAAAATGTTTGTTGTTTCATCCTTAAAGTGCAAAAAAGAAAGTCCATGTGAACCTGGAAAAATCATCAACTATCACCAGACAATACCTTTTGTGTTTTAAGCTCATGATTTTCACAGGTCCAAACAAGTCCATATGAAGTAACTGTAAGCACTGACTTGTTTTGGACTCTTCAATTGACTTGTAAGAACTTTTATGTTGTTTACCTTTTAAACAGGAAACATAATGTTCTTCACAAGTAAATTGTTTGTGTGGCAAACCTCTGAAAAGACTTTGTTTTGAGAGAGTGGAGATGGTTTTTAGATTTGTGTGACCTAGTATTTTATGCCATAATTCTATTTCTTTGCTTGAAGCAACTGAGAACAAACAAGCATTTGACATAGGATTAACTCTTACCATGTCAACCACATAAACATTTCCTACTCTATTAGCAGTAAGTTGTGCTTTGCTCTCTGCAATTATTTGATTAATCTTTTTGACAACCTCTGGGCCTACTATCTGACAAGTTTCCTTAGTGAAGAAGGATCCATAACCCTTATCACTCATTTGTGAGACACTCAGAAGATTGAATTTTAGATTATCAAGGAGATTCACATTTTCAAACTTGAGTTTTCCAGCTAGAACACAACCTGACCCCATCAACTTTCCTTTTGAATTATTTCCAAAGGATATATCACCCCCTCCATGAGCTTTAAAATTTCTGAGTAGGGCTTTACATCCTGTCATGTGCCTGGAGCCCCCACTATCTACATACCAAAGACTGTCAAGGCAAGTAGAAGCTCCCAGCACATGTTTTTGAAATAATTAGTTTAGGTGAGTTTCCAAAGCCAGAATGGCTTTGGATGGGGTGTCAGATGATCCAGACTCAAGTTCAGATGACTGAGAAGTGGTTAGATCAGGTTTTTGTAACCACTGCTTGGAACCATTGTCTATCAACTGTTTGTAACCATGAGGATGCCTATTTACCCTTGGCTTAGAAGGCTTTTTATAAGTCTCATAAACCATAGGCACCTTTTGATATTTAGGCTGGCTTTTACCTCTTGGAAACTTGTTTGATGGAGGTGCATCTGTCACTTGAATTTCTCTATGAACACTGGTTTGCTTTAAAGCTTTTGTGACAGATGTTTCAATTGGCTCAAAATTCTGTTTAGTTTTGTTTTCAGGAAAGCTTGAACTTTTTCTTTCAAGAGCTTTTGCTCTAATCTCTTTTACCTTTTGATGATAGATTTTGAGATAGGCACACTCTTGGGTCATGTGATTTGTTTTGTTGCAAATCGTGCATCTAGGAGATTTGGGTATAACACAAGTTTTGTTTCTATCATAGGCTTTTAAAAGAAAACAATCTGCAGCCACATGATTTCTCTTTTCACAAAATTCACAAAACAAGTATTTAACCTTTTCTTTCCTTTTCCTATCAAACTTTTTGAGAGCAGTGGGTGTAACCTCGGGTGGCAAGTCTTTGATAGGGATCACCAGTGCTTTTGGTGCTTTTATACCATCAGTGGTTGAAAAGTCCATTGGCTTAAAGTTTTCTAAAATATCACATTCATCTGACCAGGTTGGTTTAAACTAATATTTTTCAGTTTCCTTTTCTTTTGCTGAAACATCTGGTTTTTCAAGAATGATTTTGTTTCCATTTTTATCTGTGATTTTAATTTTTCACCAGCCAAGTTTGTTGGGACTATTTCAACCAGCTCAGAATCAATTTTTGCAACATTTTCACAAGTCTGGTCATAATCTCTAAAGCCTATTCCAAACTTTATGTTGCTCTTGATTTGAGCATTAAGCATAAGCTCATAACCTTTACAAGACTCTACCCATTTTTCACAAGTGATTTGGGTATATTCAAGCTCCTGTTTGCAAACCTGGTATTTTTCTACCATGGTTTGGAGCTAGTCTTTGGTATGCTTGATTCATGCCTCAGGCTACTCATTTCAGAATCTTTTGCACTTAACCTTGTTTTTAAATCTTTAACATGTTTTTCAAAATTAAGTTCATCTTCTACAATTTTGTTTCTCAGGTTTTCATGCACCTGTTTTATGTTTGCAAAAGCAATAACGCATTTGTCAGAACATAGATCTTTTAGGATTTGAGGTGATCCTTCGAAGCAGCAATGAGAGCAGAATCACACTCTTCTTCTTCACACACATGCTCATCCCATGGGTCAGATAGAGGGTCTTTTTCAACATCAACAGTATTTTCATCAACCACTGGTGTAACTTCTGGTGTAACCACTGCTTCACAACAATCAAACACATCAGACTTTAACTCCTACTCCACAGATTCATCACCTTCAACAATGGTCTCCAAAGACATTAAACATATATTTTCATTTTCAAAATCATTTTTGGCTATGAGAGCAAAGTTTTCATCTGTTAAATCCTAAGGCAAACTACTCCAATCAACAAAACCTTGTGTGAAAAAGCTTTGTTGATTAACCTCTACTGGTGTAGTAGTGGTTTGAGTAGGTTGAGTAACTTGTGGCATTTGCTGCACATGTACTTGAGGTGGTGCTTGGACATATTGAATCTATGGTGCAGGTGCTTGAACATAATGGACAGAAACTGTAGCAACAGGATGTGCAAAGTGTGCAATATTTTGCATTTGAGGTGCAAGGGTATTTTGAGAATATTGGACAGTGTTTTGAGGTCTGTTGCCAGGATGTGTTACAATTGGTCCTACAGATTGTGATCTGCATTCTCTGGCAAAGTGACCCATCTTGTTACATTTATAGCATTTAATTTTGGACTTATCCAACCCCACTTTTAACCCCCCATGCAATCCTGGAAATCTTCTACCAGTTCTTTTGTAGAATTTACTTTCTCTAACACTTAAAAGTGCCAGCTGATGCAAAATGTCCATCTCTTCAAGAACAGTGGGTTCAAAATTTTGTAAGTCATTAATTTCGAAAGACAAATTGTCAAAGGTCTGGCTTTCACAATTTGCAGCAAAAGCAAAATTGGGTGTACAAGGATCAGAGTTGAAATTGTTTCCAGATGTTATTTCAATGTAATGATCATAACTCTGATCCTTTCCACAGCTAGACCCCTCCTCATGACTATATAAAGCAGTGTTTCCCAGAGTTAATCATCAGTCATTTTCCCTGACTCTTGCAACTTCTTTTTCTGGTTCAACTCTCTCTCTCATAAGTGAGGAGTCGTCCATGAAGTTGTGTCAATGTCATGTCCTTGTAACCAACAGCTGTTCGAGTGACATAAGCTACAATCTCCCATTTCTCAGGTAAGGATCTCAAGAAACGACTATTGATAGTCGAATTTGGGAGTTCCACATTTACCAATTTGAGCTCACTGATGGGACAGCTATATCTTTCGAACTGTTGGGTTAATGATTCACCCTTAACGTGGCAAAATGTTTCATACTGTTGATTTAAAACCTCTCTATTATTCTCTATCACCTCTTCAGTACCACCGAACTGCTCTTTAAGAGCATCCCATAACTCTTTAGCACTATTACAATGAAGTAATCCCGCATAAATCTCATTGGGCAAAGACGAAGCAACGATGCTAAAGGCCTTAGCATCCAATTAAATCTGGAGTAAATCCTATTCAGAGTAATTTTCGAGTTTCTTAGGGACTTGAGTGTGGGGATCCTCTGTGCTTGGAACCATGGGTATATGAGGTCCAAACACAACGAATCTCCAGCATCCGGTAGTCTCTCGTGCGAGAATATGACCCATCCGACGTTGCCAAATAAAATATTCATTTCGTTTCAACATCGGTGGTTTGAACATGGATCTAATATTGGATTCCGGTGTGTTTGTGCCATTTCTCTTGTTTACAACAGATTTGTGTTTTAAAACTTTTGTAGTAATAAAACTCTGTATTCAAGTAAAACTATCAAACAAAATTAGCACAAAGAGCTGATCTATTCAAATCAATTTGACTGTTAAATCAAAATCGATTGACCAAGCTCTGATACCAATTGTAATGATCTAAGTTTGAATTACTTGTGGTTTTTGTTTCTAAGAATGGAAAACGGATTGAATTAGAAAGTTATGCAGCAGAATTAATGGAAAACTTTTACTACAAGCAATTGGTCGTTTGTTTTCATCACCATCATGCTTTCAAGTTGATAAACTTTGCATGTGATTCACAAACTCCCCCTTAGCCAATTACAATCGTTTGATAGTAAGAAATGAAGAAGATAAAGTGTGAAATGATCTTTTTCAGGAAGACAAAGTTAACTATTACAGCGTTCACCTATTTATACAAACTATCTAGCCATTGAGCATCTTTTGTGACGTCATGGTTGATAGTGACAAGTAACAAAGTTATAACTAACTTAAACACTGCTAAGCTAAACTATCAGTGCATAGCACTGTTACATTAAAAAGGTAAAATCTAGTCTAAGCTCTGATCTATATCCTCTGATCTTGACTCTTCTGTCAGACCTTTGCTTCTTGAACTATCAGATGATAGGAACAGATGTTTAGGGAAAGCAGTGTAAAGGTTGATCAGTGGTTGTAACCACTGATAGTTGAACCAAAGCTCGAATAGTGTATTTGGGTTTGATATCATATGTTCCTTTGTTAGGGTTCGATCCCAACATCTACCCAACCAAACTCCTTAGGGTTCTCTCCACAGAGCCCTGTTGTAAACTTAAAAGGCACCACAACCTCAAATCTACTTGATATTGGACTCATGGAGCAAGAATACCATTGTACCATACAATGGACAAATCTAACCAACACATAAAAAGATACAGACTCAAATGGATGTCCAGGTACATGAGGTTCCTAGTCCTAACTATCTTGAGGAAGAGGCACATCACACTCAGGTGGATCCTGTTGAAGTGATTGCAGAGGTGGCTACCACTATTTTTGGAAACCTACTAGTTCCTAAGAAGATGGGGGTAACATACTTTAGACCACACTACAGCCAACAACTACTAGTATTCTCAATACTTCTAAGGTGTTGGAAGGTATAAGTGCTAGAGGTCCCCAGTACCAAGAGCAAGGGGCATCAGGCAGTGTCTCTGTGGCTGAAATGTCTCAAACACATGTTGATACAACCACCTTTGGTGGGGGGAGCAGATGATCCCATTAATTTGGATGATGCCCAATATGTAAAATTTGTGGAATTGATGGAAAAGTTGAGAATTGTGGTCTCTAATCTCAAGGAGATGGTCACAAATATGCCTCAAGCTAAAGTCTAGTTGCACCAAAAATACACCCAATAGCTGGACTCCTTACAAAAGGAGATAGAATCCATAAAACTTTTGCTCACTAATCAATAGCCACTAGCCACATAAATCTATCATACAATCCAAAAATCATGGAGAACTACATGAATAACCTAAAGGAACAACATGGCTATGCCCATTCAATTCCATGGTTAGATGAAGTAGAAAAACTTCTCCTGATAAGTTGCATGCCTGATGTTACTCATGTATTCAAAAGAAATAAAGATCAGCTTATAAGAACTTACATTGTTGCATTAGAAGAATCACCAAAAGATTTACCACATCAATCAGTGGCATCATGGGGTAACAGTTCCTGCAAGACCATATTCACCTCCACCCACTGAAGTCCTATACTTGCCTCCAATCCTCCTTAACCCAAGGATTGTGAGATGGAATTCAATGAAAGAATTAAATGATATGGAAATATTTAGAAAAGATGGCTCTGCAACCTAGGTAGATGGGTATGATGTTCAAAATCTAAGCCTTGATGACACAAAAGTCATAGTGGATCTTGAACTTGAAAAGATGAGAATGATGTACAAGCTATCAACTTAGAACTTGGCATCAAAGGAATGATCATAGAAAGGTTGCTTGGCATCAACAAGTAATAAAAGACATGTCAAATAAGTGTGATTTTGACATCAGCAGATCAAGGAAAGATTATTGGGTTATGTAAGATAAGCCGATGATGAAAGTGAAAACCCAAAGGAACCATCTTCCTTAGCCTGTGAAATAAGGTTTTATCAAGAATCAAAGTACTAGAAGTTCTCCCCTTGAAAGTTCACAAACAACCACCCAAAATCGCTAGAAAAGAGCTATTGGGTTCAAATAGCTGGAAATCAAATCAAAGAGTTGTATTGAGAAAGTACCGATCAATAAGTCAACAAGTGAAGACAAAGTGTTGGGTCAACAAATCAAAGCTGAAGCAAATGCCGGACTCTTCCAATAGTTTTTGGCTTCTGAGTTATTTCCTTGTAATTTCCAGTAGTTTTAACTTTTTAGTAGTTTTAGTCTATTGTCCAACAGATTTGCAAACCGCTGGCAATTACACCTTTATTCGGTTGTTTTGGGTTGCTTTCATCATGACATCACCAACAATTATCTCCTCTAATAAATAGAACTAAAAATGATGTAATTTGTAACTCTTACAGTTGAATATCCTCTGATGAAAGAATCTAGAGAGAGAAAATCATAAATAGTAAGAGAGAGAGAGTGCACCTGGTGAGGGGAGTGTAAATTGTACTTTGATAATTGTTGAAATCTATACTAGAAATCATTTAACATACATTCCATACAAATTCAATTTGTGTATTGATTAATGTGTTTGTCAATTGCTTGTCTTAATGATTTTAAGGATTGTTAAACAATTTTTATCAAAACACACACATACACTCTTAGATTCAACATTCATATATTACTATTTTAGTCTACTAGTCTACTATAATAAGGATGGTAAAAATAATAATCAACGGTTACGTAAGGGAAAAGTGTCCTTGGATGATACTTGGTTCTTATCTAAAGCTATACTATACATGAAGGGTTCTCTGCCCGCTGTGTGTATTTAGTCTAAATAAAAACCTTTTTTAATAAATATAAAACTAGATAAATCCTGATTTCAAGTTAACGCACTTTTGTGTGCACAATATTACCTAAACTAGTACATATAATTCACACGACATCAAGTTTTTGGCATCGTTGCCAACGGATATGGTTGATTCCAAAGAAAAACCTAAATTAGTATTTTAACCAACCCTATTTTGTATCTTTTTATTTCTTCTTTATTTTTCTTTTCATTTTATTTTCACTTTTTGGTACTTGCTCTCTTTTTGTTGTTTTGCAGATTATTTTCAAGGATCGCGAAAGTTGTCTTGAGAAATGACAAGGCGAAGACGAATACCACTTTTCTTAAAGAAAATTTTCCTCAACTTTTCTATCCAAAATTTTACTATCAACACAAATGATTCGTATCTTGTGCAAGAATGGAGAAGGTAAGTTCTCTAAACTTGCAGATTGAAGAATTGGTGATTAATTTTCAAAAATTCGACAATTGGTGGTTAATTTTCAAAAAATCAACAAAAATATTTTTTTCAGAAAAAACGTCAGTGAAAGTTCCAGGAATCGTTACGTATGACGCGATAGACGTTAAAAACGACGTGAACGTAATCTACTACACAAAATTAAGTGCGGAATCCATACAATGTGTTGTGTATGCTCAAAATCAGTAAATAAACTTTCTGGATAAATTTCACCAGCACTTCATTAAAATGGCACACCTTTTCAAAAGCTCCAAATGAACAGCTATTCCTCTATACGCATCCATTTATAGACCTAGGTGCAAGACACTTCCAGCGCATGACTCAACCGTGCATATGACTAGTTTTACATTTCAAATTCAAACTCAAAACAAACTTACGAACGTGTTATAGTATAAACAAAATAACAATTACAAAAGACGTGGGAATTAGACATTAATGTACTAACAAACTCCCCATTGGATATTGTCGTAGTCTATAACCTAGTTATATTATAATTTAGTTAAAATATCATGGGATTAGAATGTTGAAAGATAGCATTCAATTATTCATGCATATTATCAAGCTAATTCCCATGGTTGTTCAAGAGTTGCTATTAGGGGGCCACTCATCCAGGGTTGGTAAATTTCAATACAATAACAATATTGTACAGACTAGTTCAAATATGATGATGATAATAATAATAAAATGTCTATAAAAATATCTAATAATTTAAGCTACTAATTAAGACTAACATCAGTTAAAAACTACCTGTGAGTGATGTTAATTTTGTTATTCCACGTCTTAATATCTAACCTTGTTACTTTTAAGAAACTACATGGATTTATTACGTAATTAACTCTTACCATTTAAAACAAATTTTTTTCTTTTTCTTTTATTATTTTACTGCAATTTTCTTAATGATTTAACTAAATAATTTTAGAAATGATAAGTTTGGCGCGATTTCACACAACGACACGCATATAAAAATAAACGTCGTGAGTTCGGTTTGATTTTACATAACGTAACGAAACGTAACTAAAATATTTTAAAATATATAATTTTTCACACAGTGAAACGTTGATAAAAAATAAGTCGTTAGTTCGGCTCGGTTTCACACAACGATACGTAGATAAAAAAGTATGTCATGATGTAGATAAAATCTTTAGAATATATATCTTTTAAAAATAACGAAACGTAGATAGCATAATATGTTGTGAGTCGGCTCATTTTCACACAACGAAATATCGATAAAAAAATATGTTATGACGTAATAGAATATTTTATAATATATAATTTTTCACACAACAAAAGGTGGATAAAATATATGTCGTGAGTTCGGCTCAATTTAACATTACAAAACGCAAATATTAAAATCATCATGACGTAGATAAGATCTTTAGAATATATAATTTTCACATAACGTAGATAAAAATACGTGGTGACTTAGATAAAATTGTTTAGAATATATAACTTTTCGTATAACGAAATGTTGATAAGAAAATATGTCGTGAGGTCAGCTCGATTTCACACAATGAAATGTAGATTAAAAATAAATATTTTGTGAGTTCAGACCCGTTAGAAGAGTTAATACACATCTTGATCCTTCTCATGAAATGGTATTACTTTCAAATTTCTTTTATACTTCAGCGTAACCACGTATTATCCTGTTTCTGGATCAACTTCAATTCTTAACACTATATGATGTGGTTGTTACGCTTTCCGATGTTTAAACCCCGTTATGCCTTCCCTCTTGATAAACCTCAAAAATAACTCATAGATCAACTTAATCCTGCATAATTCTTTCACGTCCCACTAAGGTAAAGTCTTGATATCGTATATGAATCTGAAGTATTGAACTCCATTTTCTCTTCTAATAGCAATGCGACCAAGCTTTTTAATCCATTTCCAGCTTAGGACCTCTCCTATTGAAATATCTTTGTTTTGTGTAAAGAACTTCAACAATCTGATAAACTTTCATTCCGGCTTCAAAACTTTAAACCATATTGTCTTGTCAACAATAATACCATCTTCAGCTGTGATAGGTATGTTTCCTTGTCTTTCCTCAACTCTCTGTCTCAATACATCTTCAGCTTCTTAAGCGAACATCTCTATTAAAGTTGGAAAGTTTTCATTAATGTTATTTGCATACCGTGCCTCTTCATCATCTATGATATCTTCTATTTCAACTCAATCATAATTATCAGCTTCAATAATTGGTTCAAAGAAATATTTTTCTTCTTTATAATCATTCATATCATATTCAAAATTAAACTCAAACTCGTCTTTTGGAATCTCAAAGAGTTTTGCTTATTCAGCCTTCGTATAATTATGCACAAACTCTCCTTCTTCAATAACATAGTCTTTGTCCAAAAACTGTGAAGCAATAAGACTTGTAGGAGGAACATATGTGAATGGTAGTGCATCTGTTATAATTCATGTATCACCTCCTGTATAAACTAGCATACCATCCTTCTTTTCAGCATCATCATTCCCAGACTTCCCTTGTCGCTTAGACGAACTTTCACCCTCTGTTTTTTAGGCTGTCTGTTCTGGTTGACTTTAATATTGAGAACCTGCAATTTCTTTGTTACTTCCAGTAGATACACCAGCACCACCTTGATCTTGATCATCATCGCCATCATTATTATCACTTTAATCATAGAAACTCATATCATAATCATCACTATCACCATAATCTACTTTTTCTTCTTCATCCTCATCATCTTCTTCAGCTTGTGAATCATAAAAAACACTAATCATGTTTGCATCTTGACTTATCATATCCAGCTTCATATATGGTTCTTCAACTTCTTAATTTGTCTCAAGGGGATCAACAGTTTCAGTCATCACTTCTTCAGATTGTTTTTCTGTTACTACTGGCTCTTTAACAGTTTCAGCTATTGTTTCTTTGACGTTTGAAGACTCAGCAGTTTCTATTACTTTCTCAGCTTCCTCATTCTGTTTCTTTAACTCCTTCAAAAGCTTCACTTCAGCATCAAAATTAACTTTCAACTTCTATTCCAACACTTCTAAGTAATTAATGAATTTCAACAATAAGCTTGCATGACGTCTTCTACCTCGGTGTTCTCGTCAATCTTCTTTTGTTCTTCATTTTCTTTCCTCAATCTTTCATTTTCTTCAACAGATCTACTTGCATTTGTAACTCTAAGATCTTCTCACTGGTTGGTTCATTAAAATAGTCATAACCCATTTCTCCAAGATCTTCTAGATTCGATGTAGGAAATCTTTGTTGTGATGATGAAGGACCAGCTTGATCTAGTTTAGATGACGTAGCTTATAGTGTTCATTGTGATGGCATTGATGTTGGTGTCTTGATGTGGATGCTTTGTGTCTTTTTCTAAATAACCACTTCTTCAATAATTGGAGTTCGTTTACTCTCACAACATTCATTGGATCATCGACAGCTCTTCCGGTAACTGGTTCATTGGCATTTTCATTCACTGGTTCATCAATCAATCTCATACTCGAACCTTTCTTTGTTTTCTTTGTTAATGGTTAACATGTTTACTTCAATGTAGACTTCGCACTTCTTTTCTTTCTAGCACCAAATTTCTTTACAACTTTTGGAACTTCAACTTAAGTATTATAATCTTCATCCTTATCCTCTTCAGTAGTCTTTGGTCTTTCACTTTCAACAGTGACTTGACCTCCTTGAGTTCTACTATAAGTACTAAAATGACAATTTACTCCCATATCAATGAATGTATCTATAAACAAAACCATGTCTTTCCACCTGCATCCATGGTCTTTGGTTTGTAAGGAGCTTCCATCCCTAATCTCCATAACTTGAACACATTTGATTTGCAAAGAACCCAAACAGTTCTCAGTTGAAGTAATTGTTGTGATGGTTGTCAGCGGCGGCCGAAATTCTATCGCGTGAAAGAGGTAGATAGGATGTGACAAAGATTGCTAGTATGAAGATGAAATTTAGGGGTTTAAAAGTTTGTATTTCTTTTTCTTCTACCTAAAAATGGACAAAATGACATTTATAAAAGCCTAACATATAATTTCAAGGGACCTGTAACTAAAGAACCAATGTGCACCAATTAAGCACATAATTGAGTCTATTGGAAAAGGAATGATCAAAAACTCATCGCAAGTACCAGAAGTATAATTACTATGTTTTAACTTGATAACTAATACTTTAATACTATAAGTTAAGCATAAAACTTATTTTCAAAAATAATTACCTAAGGCATTGTAGTTTTAGTGGTATTACGGTGTGTAATATTGATGTTCCTTCCCATGAGGTTTAGACTTGAGAGTCTAAGTCTCATGATAAACAATAATGTAGATTTAAAAATGAGTTACTTACTTTTTCCGTCCCTGAGTTTACTAAAATAATTATTACATGTAATTAGTTTAAAAATTATCAAAACAATACCAATGCTTTTATTTTCATTTCAATTTGACCCACTCACACTAACCCCATCCAAATCACCGTTATGTTTTTTGTGAAATGACTAGAATATCCTTGTGCTAATTAAATAAAAAAACTATAGAAATTTAAAGAACTGTATTGTTTTATACACACATATACACACACTGAAACAAAAAAAAGCACTTGTTAATAAGCCTTTCAAATACGACTCTCTCTATAATAATATACAATGTTTTAAAAACGGTTTTCAAAACGTATCGGATTAGGCTCAGAAATGATTCAACCGGTTGAACTGTGTGGTTCAACCAGATTGACTAATTAACCATATATGTCCATAAAATACAATTTTTACTCAAAGAATAATACAATACTACCTCATTTCATAATAAAAATATTCCAAAAATTAGTTCTTAAAAAAAATAATCCAAAAATTCACTATTGGCATTTCTTTGGGTTTTAGGTTTTACTAAGAAGGTAAATCGTCATCTTTTTGGGCCCATAAAAGATTAAAAGTCCAAATTTTAACATTTGACCTGGTATCGGTGTACCGGTTTAAACCGATATAATCCAATTTACTGGCAGTACAACCTCTTTGCGATCCCTCAGTTTACCGGTATGATTCATGTCGGCTAAGCTTCAGGCAACCGGTTCAACTGGCCGGAATAAACCGGTTTTTAACACACACACTGTCTTCTACAACTCTATCGCAATGGCTGGAATCTTATCATCCCCTGCCACCACCACACGTCATTACACCACCATCCATACACCACCACAGCTACCTAACCACCACTAGACCACAACCTCTCATCGGCATCGTCTTTTCAAACCCACCACCATCTTCAACATCATTTTAGAAATTTTTACAGTCAAAAGTAACGGTCACCATCATCATCTTTATCCCGGCGAACACCAACATCATCTCTGGTGGGGATCCCCATCTCCGATAATGGTCCCCACCATCATCTCTAACCATAACCACACGAGGTTCTCATTGCGCACACGTCTTATGCTTCAAATATACCAAATTAGCAATTACATTAGGCAGGAACCAGTAACGCCCCAAAAACCCGAATGTTTGGTTTACTAGTAAGTTTCTTTTATATGACATGAAGCGGTCTAACTAGTCTAATTAACCTAGTTAGAATATGTGTTAAATAGAAAGAAATAAAAGTTAGAATGAAAAGGGGAAATTCATCAAATTAGGAGGGATCAATGTGTAACATTGGTTATAACATATGGTCAGTAGTTTGGGAGGGAGGATGGTCGACACACACACATAGTGTGTGTATGTGTGTGTGTGTATTCTTGTGTGAATCAAGAAAGAAGGAGAAGGGAAGGAATTCGAAATTTTGCATGGATAATCTATGAGTTTGAAGTGTTCATCAACTCCTACGCATTACGTAAGTACCCAAATCACCTCTTGAATCTTTTGAATGAAGTTCTTAGTGGGTTTTAAGAAATTTCCCTCAATTGGGTGAAATGAAAGAACAGGATGGTTAAATTTGGGTTTAGATGCACTTAATTTAGTGTTAATAATGATTTAATCATCTCAATTAGGATTTTTAATGAAAGAATCCATGTGCAAGAACTTGGGATTTTTGATGGTTTATGGTTTAATATGAATGAGTTGGATGAACTAGAGATTTTGTTATGTTGTTGTCTATGTGTGAATGATACTTGTTGATTAGTAAGAAGATTTGATGATTTATGTTATGAACTTGGAAGATTATGCATGAATTAGTTGTACATTGTACATTAAATGGTGTACACACACCAAGTTTTTGATAAATGCCTAGTATAAGTTAGTATGTGAAATTATATGCTAAACAATGGATGAACATATGGAGAGTTTGATAATGACATGATTTATGATAATTAAACGTGAGAAATGCATTATAGAAGGATTTCGTAAGAAGGTGTAGTTAATGGTATGATTGGGTAGAATTATGCATTAGGACTTGTATTCTATGCTTGAATGATGAGGTGCACACCATGTGTTGGACCAATTGCTTATTGGTAATTTAGAAATGAATGTGCACTAAGTATATAACGTGTGAACTTGCTAGTAAAGAATGATGTTATGATTATGTTAAATAGACTAACCTTGTATATGGTTGTCAAATGTGGGATAATGAAAGCCTTAGCATATGAAAGTTGATTATGTGAATGTTGTGTATGTGATTAAGTGATCATGTAGTTGTAGGTGTCATATAACATGGTACAAAATGCATGTGATTTGGCCTACCCTATCATTATGAGTTGAAAATATGAAAGTATGAAAGTAAGACAGTTGACTTTCATAAAGTCAACAATGTATAAGTAGCATGGCTAGGCTTTCGGGCACAGTTAAGGGTAGAGAAGTCATATGTCATGTCCTAGATGATTTATTGAATGTGTACGATGATAATTGAGTTGCGAGAATATGGGATAAGGTGGTCATTAGTATATGTCTTATATACAATAGTTGACTAATGTAAGGCAAGTAATATATGAATGGAAAGTAATGAATGTTAGTATGTATGATCACGTATGCTAACCGTGATAGGAATGTGGTGATATGAAAGGATAGGGGCCACATTAGCACGGACTCAAGCATGGTAAGCTAAGGAGTCAAGGGGAAGCAAGGAAACAAGCACAAACGCGGATGCTCAATGTAAGTGAATTCCGAAACTCACTTCTTAGTATATAAATGAAGTTTGTTGTATTAATGTTAGGAGACATGTAGGAATGGTTGTGAAATGTAAATAAATGAGGTAAGGAATGTTGTATTGGGTTGTTTAAAGTTCAAAAGTAATGGAAAATACTTGGTGAGATCAAACGGATCAAAATATGGAGAGTAACATGGTGAGATGTAGTGGTTGATTTGATCTTATGGTTAAGTGTTAGAAGGATATGGGGATCGAGTTGGGAAAGGTACGTAATGAATTGGGAACTTGAATGATGACTATTACACGTATCAGAACCGCTGGGATACACGGTGAGTGAGTAGAAAAAACAAAAGAAGAAATTCAGCGTCAGCTCAGCAGTAGCTTACCGCAAGAACCTGCTGTTTTCAAAGGGTTGCCTAGCCGTAAGCTACGGCAACCCAGCAGTAGCTTACGGCGGGTTTTGCCCATTGATTATTTCTCATGTCAGTTAATCCCTAGTTCCACCTCGGTACTCCATAAGGTATCTAAAAGGCTCCTTGTACTCAATTATGTGAGTCCCAAATCAACTATGGATCACAATGGTTTGATTGTTAACAATCAAACACAAATAGATTAGGTGTTTGAGTGTATAAAGTTAAGAAAAATCAAAGAAGAAGATGAAGATCCTTGTTTTGGATGATACTACAAGTGTGTATATTGAATCCCAACTGATAATAACGATTTAAGCACTTGGATATACGGATTAAGCCCAAGAACAATCACAAGAATCACAACACAAGAAATCACCAAAATGACTAGTCCAAGAACCTTGGAGCTAGGGTTTTCATATGCTTGATATATATAGATCTGGCTACCTGGCGTAATTATTAATTACGCCGCCAGTACAAGAAGTTTCGCAAATTACATTTTCACCCCCTGAACTATCTAAAACATATTAAACTAACACAAAACAATCCAAAACCTAGCATAGTCAAGTATCAACGATCTCAAAAGTTCTAACAATATCCCCCTAGATCATTGCATACTTGAATGTTCTTCACTTGTTTGCTTC
Source organism: Scalesia atractyloides (assembly GCA_947069175.1). Lineage (NCBI taxonomy): Eukaryota > Viridiplantae > Streptophyta > Magnoliopsida > Asterales > Asteraceae > Scalesia > Scalesia atractyloides. Next base: position 26,885,468 of record CAMTDV010000005.1, read on the forward strand.
TGGTTCTGGATTAGTTGCAGCTTGTTCAGAGGACTGTTCTAGTGGTACATCGGTTGGTGCTTCGGTTGTTGGTGGTTGATTAGAAACAGCTTCACTTAATTTAGGTTGGGCCTCCATAGTGACTTCATATGTGGATGAAGTCGGAGGTGGTGGAACGACGACTTGAGATCTTATTTTGGTGGAGGATCAGTTGAGTGAGATGGTGAGGATGGCGTCTACGCAGCTTTTTCAGTAGACTTTTCTTGACTTGGTTTCTCAATTCGGCTCATAATTTCCATCATCTCTATTTTTCTTTCTCTAGCGCGTTCGACTGCTCTCTAAAATCGCATGCCTTCCTCCAGGAATACATTACCTTGCCCCGACGTGGATTTTGTTGCCGTAGAGAGTGTTCATATCAGATAAACAAAACATAAACACTTCCATTGGATCCAATATTCTGATGTCTTCGTTGGTGTTTGATCGAATCATAGCTTCACCAGTTTGACCGTCATAAAACCATTTCTTGAAATCTTTGAGCGTTACAGGTTGTTCTGGAGGAAGCTTCACCCTAGTGACCACATCTGCTAGATTTATAACCCACGTAACTCTACCTTTTCCAGTGAGTGGATATTTGGTGATTTTTGATACTCTTCGGCGTGGGCGTTGAGGCTTGAAAATGGTGAAACCACGAGCGCACTCCCGTAAGATTAGTCTTTCAAAATCTCCACCAATGCTGCTGTTGGTGGGGTTGATCATGTCGTGGTTGCTCAATTCTCTGATGTCCCATGTGGGTAAGCTTTGCATAGCATTTCCATCTCGAATGACTGGATCACCCCTCCTCTACGCTTAACTATGAACCACCCCGTGAGATTGTCATATTTCCAGCTGATGATTTGGTCCGTAACCTCGGTTTTCTCAACTGTAATCACTTGATAAAAATCTGGTAACTTAGCTCGTTCTTTCTTGAACCATTCAGGGTGTTGAGGCTCAAACTCATCACCTCCATCTGTTTCATACACAACATCATCCTCCAATCCCCATTCCAAAAACTTTTCCGGCATCTCTAGTATATCAACTTCTTCTTCATCACTTTCGTCACCAATGGTTGCATCCACTGTAGAGTCAAGACGCTTCTTCTTTTTCTCGGCAAGCTCAGTCTTGCGCTTTTCTTCTGTTTCTCTGAAGTTCTCAAAGTCAAATATTTCATCACTTGAATATCTGGGTTCTCGATTCGTAGCTCTGTATAGATCTTGTACTAACTCGTGCAGCTTCTCCAGCCCTTCTTGTTGAAATCTGATGAAGTCAGTTTGTTTTGACACACACTGGCTTAGCTCCTTGTTCTTTTTACGTTGTTCTTTTTACGTTGTTCTTTTAGTTTTTCGTGGAGCAGGTTTGTGTCATTGACCTGATTTTTTAGCAAGCAAAACTCTTTTGCAGGATACTTTCCGATGTCCTTTGAGAGACGGTCGTAAAGATCCTGGAAAGGACGCGGTCTTGTTGGAGCTCTTGGTAGCAGCTATTGGTTGAACAATCTTTGATGGTGCTTCCTTGGAGGAACCTTCACCAGTTTTTCTTTTCTTTTGTACCGGAGATTTACTGGAGCTAGCTTCTGGAGCAGTTTCAGTTGGATCGTTGATTAGACTTTCAACAAATCGATCCATGCTCTCTTGTTCCTCGGTAACTGTGATTGGAGTTTCTGATTCAGTCAACTCTCTTCTCTTTAGACGATGTTCACGCTTTTCTGCTTCTCTTACAGCGTGGATAGCTTGCATTTGTTCAAGAGCTTCTTTCGATAGACCTGCTCTAATGCTATCACCGATGATTCGCTCAAGGCCAGAAGTTTCTCTCCGACTTTTCTTTTTAGAGGGTTCTCCTTCAGCTGTTTTCTTTCCTTTGTCTTTGCGATTTCGGACCAAAGGAAATTCCTCTTCTGCTTCAACTTCTTGTTCTTCAGCTTCTTGCTTGGACTGCCTTTCTTTGGCCTTTCTCACTTCTTCTTTGTACTTGTAGTAGGCTTCTTGCACAATTGGAAGTCTTTCTGCTCTGTACATGTGGTTGTGGAGCATCACCCATTGCTCAGTCTTTAGCTCTGTCAATTGTCTTCCTTTTGGCAATTGAAACATGTATAGGTATCCATCATGAGGTAGGTTTTGATGGTTATCGTTGATCAGTAGCTGTACAATTTGGGATACGTCGCCCATGGTCCTTAGTTAACATTGTGGACCATGCAGCAAAAGATTAGACCTGAAATGTTGAATGGTTAGTTTGTACATAGATTAAGCATTGCTGCTGACCATTCAAGATTTAAACCGTCATACCCACCTTTTCGATGCGCCACACTTACTGCAAACATGGCAAGATGTATCTCCAGTCTGTTGTTAGCCCATTTCTCTTTATCTCATTTTTCCCTCTGAAATCTCCCTGATAACCCATTCCACGAAAACCATCCAGGATATCGTCCTTGCTTAGCCTTAGTGGATCTCTCGAAGAATCTCCCAGAGACAAGACTTTTCAAATTCTCTCTTCTGTCACAATGATTTCTTTGTTTCGAACTGTTTGCCGTGATTCGTCTGATTTGGTTGACAGATTTGACCTTCGCAGTCTTCAAGAATTCCTTAATATTTATGCGGTAGATTTCAGGATTTGCTTGAACAACGTAACTGATTTTGCTACGGGATAACCAGTCCATCACATCTTCAAATTACTTCACGGTATCATCTAGTGCGACAGGCTGATTATGTTTCATTGTAGGATCCCGTAAAACTTCCTTCACCATTTCTGTACATATGAGAAACGAGCCAAGTGAGATCCGAGTTGGATTAATTGAGACAAGTTAGCATGTTAGAATAATTAAAAAAAATATTTACAATAGAAAAATATTTAAAACCGCTGACGTGAGGATAATTTCTCCAGAATATGAGCTATTTACGCTAGAAAAAATAAAATTCGCCGATTATTTACGCTGATGAGGTGCGGCGATTTTAGGACTTGGTTCAAGACTGCTTTCAACGAAGAAAGCTAACTTCGCTGAAAGACCGGCGTATTAGTGAATACGCCGGTTGCTTGAACTCGAGTTCAAGACTTAAATTCGCTGCACTGATCCGAGTTAAATACGCCATCTTCATGTTAATTACGCTATATTCAATCTAAATATGCCATCTTCAAGTTTTTCTTCGTAAACCCTTTCAAAAACCCAAATCCAAAACCCTTCAAAACACACTCTCATTCCCGTTTAAACTAAATGAATCCACTTATGATTGATGATACGATTTAAATCACAATGAGCAGATAATCATACCGAAATGTATGTCGAATCGTTGTGTAAAAATCGAGTTTTTGATTGAAGGAAGATAACAGTTTCTTTGTTTTGAATATAAGATTTTGAAGATGAAATTTGAAAGAGAAACGGTTAAAAGTAAAAAAAATTTGAGTTTATATACATAAAATATATACCAGCGTAATTATTAATTACACTGGTATGTTAATTACGTCGGGTCTGGACTTTTCAAAGGATTCTTCAACCCTAAGAAATCCATTGTAAATACGCTTGAAAATCTTAAACTTTCTCGAAAATTGTGCCCTTTTTAGTTGAAATGAGTGCAAAAGCCTAGAAAAAAATTTAGAAAAATAAATTTAGCAAGTTGGACATCAAATTTTGCTTTTCGAAACGAGGGAGCTCCATTTTCACACTTTTGCACATTTTGGTTCAAACTCCATGACAATCCTGGAAAAGATCATACTATCAACACTTGTCAGTCTATTGTTTAAAATTCTGAATAATCCTGGCACAAGAAAAATTGTCAGTATGTTTGTCCTCTTAAATCCATGCACCCTTCTTTCAACATGCTTTCGGTGAGCGTTTTATCATGTTGTGGTAATATTGACAGGAATTGCAATGGCCCCCACTCCAGCTAGATAAGTAGAATAATGTGCCTGCGAGTCCCACGTCAGGACATACACCCGCGATCAAGGTATGCTCAAAGGTTCCTCATAACAGGTGAATATACCGAGTTCATTCGTTATATACAAGGTCAGCGCAATGGTGTACAGGTATGCACTTTCGTACAATCAAAGAGACCAGTTGCAGTCCTGACCAGGGTTAAGCAGATACCTCATTGTGGTATGATTTCTTTTGATTGGCTCATTTGATTTGAGCGTTTTCAATGGTAGGGTTTTTGGCCTCTTGGACTCTTTTAGAAAAATATCATAATCGTGTCTAGGTCTGCAAAAACGATGCAACAGAAGAATGCGACTATGATATCCCCGAACGATAAACGATATAAAGACCCGAAATCTCAGACTTTGGCAATCTGTCAACACAAGATTTAAGACCATTAAGCCATATGCCGCAACGTGTTGCCCGCAGGAAGCACAGTATTGTTGGTATCCAGAATTCTTGTGTAAGCATTTATCTTTTTTCGCCTAATCGCAGTTTACTCGAGAGTATTGTTGAATCTACTGACACGTCGTTGCTTGGTACCCCGATTTTCTTTTGCATAGCTTCTTGATTTGCTTTATCTGTTTCAAGGACCAACAAAAGAGTTAGCATTTTTCTATCATTTATTAAGCAGGAGCCAAACAAGGAGTATAAATGGATTTTATTTATTTTATGTATATCTTCCCCCCTAAAATTTTATTTTCGTATGTCCATTGCTTTTTGAAAATGAAATTTTAATGTGCAGAAAATCTTTTTGTTGGGCATGAATTTTCGATACTAATCGAATTTGATTTATTTAAAGAGCGTTAATTTAATTAATTTAATTTTGTTTAAATCACCAAAATTGATAGAGTATGCACAAATGGTTATACAGCAGAGTTCATTTCCACTCAAAGAAATTAACCATTTCCAACCAGGTTACCAACTGGTTGAAACGAGTTTTAACCAGGTTACCAACTGGTTGTGTAGTATGCACTGGCACCACTTGAATGTAGCCCTTTTTGTACGCATCTCAAATCTCATGAATGCGAATCTCGATGTGCTTTGTTCTTGAGTGGTGGATTGGATTCTTCACAATTCCTAGACATGCCTTGTTGTCGATGAATATAGGAGTCTTCATAACGTTGATTCCATAATCCAACAACTGATTTTGTATCCAAAGGACTTGTGAGCAGCAACTATAAGCAGCTGTGTATTCAGTTTGCGCAGTAGAGGTGGACACTGTTGTCTGCATCTTGCGTTGCCACAATATGAGACGATTCCCTACGAATTGGCAACCTCCTGAGACAGATTTCTGATCGACCTTACAACCTGCATGATCACTATCAGAAAATGCAATTAAATCAAAATTACTATCTTTAGGATACCAAAGCCCAAGCTTGGGCGTTCCCTTTAGATAGCGGAAGATTCTTTTGACTGCTGTCTCATGAGATTCCTTGGGGTTAGTCTGAAAACGTGCACAGATACAGACGGCCAACATAATGTCAGGCCTACTTGCTGTAAGATACATCAACAAGCCTATCATTGAGCGGTAGAAGGACTTGTTCACTGGTTTTCCTTGTGGATCGAGAGTCAGTTCAGTTTGAGGTGCGAACGGAGTACTTGCAGTTTTGCAGTCATTCATGTTGTACTCGGCAAGTATATCTCTGATATATTTAGCTTGATGACTTAGAATCCCGTCTTCTCTTTGTTTCACTTCCAATCCTAAGAAAAAGGTGAGTTTTCCCATCATACTCATTTTGAACTTTGCTTTCATAACCTTTTCGAACTCCTTGCAACACTTCATCAGTTAACCCAAAAATAATATCGTCTACATAGATTTGAACCAGCATCACATTGTCCCCAATCCTTTTTGTGAAAAGAGTCATGTCGATTTTGCCTCTAGAGTAATCACATTCCAGAAGATAAGTTGACAAAGTCTCGTACCATGCTCTAGGAGCTTGATGAAGACCATAGAGAGCTTTGTCGAGCTTGTAGTATCGTTTGGGGAAGTTTGGATCTTCAAAGCCAGGAGACTGGCAGACATAGACTTCCTCCTTTATATCTTCATACAGAAAAGCACTCTTCACATCCATTTTAAATACTTTGAAGTTCTTATATGATGCATGTGCCAAAAATATTCTGATAGCTTCCAAACGTGCAACATGACCAAAAACTTCTTCGTAATCGATTCCTTCCTTTGCCGAAAACATTAGACGACCAATCTTGCCTTGTTCTTCGTAACCACCCCACGATCACCCATCTTGTTGCGGAATACCCACTTTGTGCCAATTGGAAACATCCCTTCAGGTAGATCAACTAGTTCCCATTCTTTAAGTTTCCTAAACTGAGATAATTTTTCCTGCATCGCTTGCACCCAGCTGTAGTCTTGAATTGCTTCTTCTATGTCGTGTGGCACAGATTGCGATAAAAAGGCGGCATACGGTCCTTTGTTGATAACAGAAGTTTGACCGCGAGTTCGTACACCATCTTCTACAGGACCGATAACATTCTCAATGGGATGATTCCTATTTGTCTTGTATTTGGTATTGATGTGGGTTTCAATTTGTTGGGGTAGATTGGAAAATTGTTCATCAACATAGATGATTGGAAGTCCATCTTCCTGTGTTGGTTCATTCACATTCGTCTGTGAGGAAGAAGCATCATTTGCAGATGCATTCTCAGTCGAAGTGTCACATCTTGTTTCATCCACAGGAATAATTGGATTAGCAGAGAGAGGCGTGAGGCGAGTTGTGAAAGGAGTGAAACAACGAATCAAATAATGATTCCACTTGAGCAATTTCTGCCGGTTTGGAATCGGGTTCCGGAATGTCAAAGGTATTGAAAACAAGGTCTGCACCATTTTGCTGAGGAGTTCTTGCTGCACTATACTGAAGCCTAATCCCTTTTGCTTCACAGAATGAGATAACTGAATGATTCTTGAATTCTGATCCGTTATCGCTTCCGATTGATTTAACCTTCAGTTTTTTGGCGTTCTCGATCACAGGGATGAATGTCTGAATAATCGATGTTGTTTTGCTTTTTGCTTCAAGAAAATAAACCCATGAGAAGCGAGAGAAGTCATCTGTAATCACCAAGCAATAAGATCTTTTTGCTAAACTTTTAACACTGATAGGGCCAAAAAGATCCATGTGCAGCAATTGCAATGGTGCTGTGATTGTATTCACTGCTTTGGACTTGTGAGGCTTTTTGTGTTGCTTGCCCTGAGCGCATGCGATACATTTTTCAGAAAAAGGAAATTCTTTTACTGGTAAACCTCTTATAAGATTTAGTTATGAAAGTTTATTCATATTTTTAAAATTCACATGCCCCAAGCACCTGTGCCAAAGCAATGATTCTGATTCTGAGGCCTTAGAAATCAGGCATGTCATTTGCTCATTTATCTTGGCATTCTTCATGTTTAAGACGTAGGTGTTGTTTTGTCGAGGAGCAGTTAGCATAATCATTTCCGCGGGAACTGAATATTTTGGCTTGAGAAAGAGACATTCGACATCATTGAATAGAACTGAGATCCCCTTGTCACAGACTTGTGATACGCTCATAAGATTGTAGCATAGTTCTGAAACATAGTTGACGTTTTCCAAAGTAAGAGCCTCTGACACTACGTATCCTATTCCAATGATTTTTCCACCCTTTTCATCTCCGACAAATGACACAAAGTCACCATCGATGAATCAGAAGTTCTTTAACAGTTTCTTCAGACCCGTCATATGCCTTGAGCATCCACTGTCCACGTGCCAAATGTATTCCATGAGCAGACAAAGCCATTTTTGCAGTTTATTCTATAATACAACAACAGACAAAATATATTCAAGTTAGTTAGACTTCGGAACCCAAACTTGCTTCAATTTTAATCTATCATGATTTGGCAATTTAAATCTTCTTTTCTTTTCCAAAAACATGATGAGTTAACTAGATTCTTCACGAATTTCGTAAAGCTATCAAATTGCTCTGTGAAGTTTTTGACAAAATTTGTTTTTGGTTCTGAAAATTTCTTATTTTTGCAATGCTTCGCTGTATGTCCTAAATGACCACAACGAAAGCATTTCATGCAACGCCTTTTCTTTCTTTTGGAGGTAGATGCGTTTGAAGTTGATGTATATGATGAGTGTCTTGAGCTGCCAGAGCTTTTGCTTGTTTTGTCGACGTTCGAATTTGTCATTTTCTTCATTTTCTTGTCGATCTGACTTCATCCTCTGTGAATTCTTCTTCTGACTCATATTCTGATGAAGATGACTCTTGACTTACACTTGAGTCTTCTTCGTCACAGGTTGAGGCAGATATGGTTGAATCATCACTGCTACATTCTAGACTTGAGTCTTGTTCATCAGCCGAAGCACCTGCACATGAGGGAACAAACTCAGGAATTTCCTCTGTAAGGAATTTTCCGAATCTGTTATTCTTCAATTCTGGAACAAACACAGGTGAGTCACGCACAACATTTTCATCGTAAAAGGCAGAATTCAAGTCCATGCATTCAACCACTATGTTCTCGTGGTTTTGGGTCAGAGGTTTAGGCACATGCCTATTACAGTTATCCCGGATATTTAAGCTAGGTTTATTACAGTCATCCATCCTAGTTAAATTATTACATTCATCTCGAATAGATTTGTCTTTTGTTTTTCCACAACCGAACCAGTTTACCGTGGCATAGCTGTCGCCTGAATATCCTATCCCTATCCTTGTGCCTTCACTTTCCTCATCGCACACATCTCCTTCACGCTCATTTGCATCTACATTACTTTTAGAAATATTAGTATCTTTATCATTCAAGTAATCGACACTTTGAGCAATTAAATTAGCTTTATCAATTAAATCATTTTCAGGATGAGGAGTCTGCATGGGTACATAGTTTTGTTGTGTGGAGGTGGAAAGATTTTTCGTCCATTTCCCAGCTTGTCTTTGTACCCAATACCATCTTTTACATATGACGGTCGTTGGCTATTCTTGATATCAACCAGTGCCTTCTTTCTAACATTCCATTTATCAATTGTAAGTTGCAATTTAGTGTTCTTGATTTCATAAATTTCTAATCGTTTAGCTTGATCGTTTATATTGAAATCCTTTTTGAAAAGCAACTCTTTTAAAGACTGCATTTCAATTAAAGTTGAGTTCAACTTTCTCTGATATGCAACTTCGTTGAGTTTCATTTCTTTGTTTATTCGTAAAACTTTTTCTTTTTCTTTAATAAGGTCATGGTTGATTGATTTGTAGTGTGCCACGACGTTCATACACGGCTTCGAACACAGTTTTGTTTACCAAATCCTTATCTTCCTTTTCTTTTGCAGACTCAGATGTCATTACAGCAGCAGAAGCTTCACCACCTTGCTTCTTTTCATCTTTGCCAACCATTGAAGCTTTCTTTTCAGTATCCTCATTGGCTGAGTTCATAATGCTCTTTAGAACCATATCATTAGAATTTTCCTTTGGAATACCAGCAGTTCTTTTAGAGACACATTTTGAGGGTGGAGCAGCTGACTCTGTTGTTGTCTTGGTTGTAGAGACCTGAGCAGTCTCTTTTGCCTCCTTAGAGATTTTAGCCATCAAAGCCTTGTTCACTTCTTCCTTTGTCTCAGAAATTTCATCTGCCCAATCGTAATCTTCAACTACCAGTGCCTTTTGAGTATTATCAGCAACATTTGTGTTTCCCTCTATAGCAATCGGCCTTCTGACAGGTGCAATTTCAGCATTTTCTCTTTTTAGCAAAGGATAGTCTCTTTTGAAATGTCCAAGGTCTTTGCAATTGTAGCATCGTAACTTTGACTTGTCAAAACCTGCTTTTCCCAGAGATAATCTCTTCCCTGTCTTGTCTTGAAACTTTTTCAGGCGAAGAGTGATCATAGCCATTTGCCACTTCAAGTCCATTTCTTCCATGTCATCTGGATCCACCTGATACATGTCTTCAGCAGTAAGGTAGTCACGTTTCAATTCACCAGACATAAGAGCTTCATAACTACTTAAGAAAGTATTGAACAAAGCAACGGGTTCCATGGATATTTTGAGGCTTGAGCATCCGCTACCACAGTAGTTTTCACATTTGACTGTGGTGTCATAGCAGAGTTAGCGGAAGCATTATTGTAGGATGAGTTAGCACTTTAAGAGCTTGATCCACTTAAGCTAGTTGGAGCCAGAAAAGCCATGTTCTTGGGGATGACGGCAGCGACTGACTGAGCTAATTTTTGCCCAGTTTGATTCATTTCTCTTTTGATGACATCCATTTCAAAAGCCTTCAGAGTATTGATCAAGTCGTAAAGAGTGACAGGAGTGGTGCTGCATAGGAAGCTTCTCTTGATCATCATGCATTGCAAACTCCATTCTTTTGGAAGAGAATCCAAAAGTTTCTTAATTGAAGCATAGTTGGCAACGAGGTTACCAACTTTCTTCATCTTGGTCAGCACATTTAAAAATCTGCTAATGTGATCAGATAGACTTTCACCTTGGACGCTTCCAAACATATCGTACTCCTTCTGCACCATGTCTCTTTTGTTATCCATTAACTCTTGATTTCCCTCATAGTGCTCAATGATAGCCAACCACAGATCATGTGCTGATGTGTATTCTTCGAACAGATTGTTGTTATCTTTGTTCAAGGCCATGGTTAGAGCAGCATGAGCATGGCGGTCACGCTGAATCAAGACCCTGTCTTCTTCAGTGAAAGTGGTTGGATCTTCATTTACAACTCGAACATCATCTTCAATGATGACTGGAACATGGGGTCCAACGGTGACAGACATCTACTGAGTATAGTCGGTGTACTCAAAGAATGCATTTTATACGATTCTTCCAACTGCTAAAGTCCTCAGATCCTTTCAACTTAGGAGGTCTAGTGGCAGTTCCAGTTTCAAGTTTGGCTTGTGCAACAGTGTTCAATTGACTTAGAAACATTTTGATTAAAGATTAGGTTTTTTATCAGATGTTAATTACGCTAGTTTGTTTATTTTCAGAAGCCAAATGCGCTAGTCAAACTAAATAGGTTCGCTGGACAATTCGCTGATACACGTAAAAACGCTGATGATTCCTGAGACTTGATCCTGCGTAAAAGCTAAATCCGTTGACAAACACAAAACAAACAAGAATTCTGTTAAGTTCGCTGATCACCGCAATAAGGTCACTGAGGATCCTTATCACTGAGTTCGAAGTCGCCTTCGAGTTAAAAACGCTGACACTATTTCGCAGAGAATCAACAAATACGCTGGTGTATATCTGGCGTATTTGTTAATTACGCGATCTTCAAAGACAAATGCGTTGTCTTTAAAGAGTTCTACGCCACATTCAAGATTATCTACGCTAGCTTCAAATTAAATACGCCCAGTAGGGTTTTAACACGAACAAGAACTCTAGTCACCCAAAAACGACTCAAAATCCATGATTCGTTGTACCAAAATGAGCCAAATATTTGTCTAAACACTGATTAACAACAACCCAATAATTAATCACACCAAATCAACTCATTCTAAGCCCAAAAATTTGGAAAACCATGAAACTTTAAAAATCTTCAAAACTTGAAAAATCTCAACAAAAATCATACAATCAAGAGCACAAAGGCACTCATACCAAATTGTGAGTCCCAAATCAACTACGGATCACAGTGGTTTGATTGTTAACAATCAAACACCAATAGATTAGGTGTTTGAGTGTATAAAGTTAAGAAAAATCAAAGAAGAAGATGAAGATCCTTGTTTTGGATGATACTACAAGTGTTGTATAACTGATAATAACGATTTAAGCACCTGGATATACAGATTAAGCACAAGAACAATCACAAGAATCACAACACAAGAAATCACCAAAATGACTAGTCCAAGAACCTTGGAGCTAGGGTTTTCATATGTTTGATACATATAGATCTTGCTACCTGGCGTAATTATTAATTACGTCAGGTCATTAATTATGCCGCCAGTACAAGAAGTTTCGCAAAATTACATTTTCACCCCTGAACTATCTAAAACATATTATACTAACACAAAACAATCCAAAACCTAGCATAGTCAAGTATCAACGATCTCCAAAGTTCTAACAAATTAGACTTGTATAACGCGTATGTATGCAAAAGTATAAATTTAATGGATTGAACGAAAACACGCATCAAGGTGCGGGAGAGAGATATAAATGGTAGACGGATACGCCTTGGGAAACGAATAATGATCATGGATTCGTATGTGTGGGTTGTATATAGTTATGTGATTAAAACTTGGTTGAACAAGCGAGATTTAATATGTTTATATATGTGTAAGGACGGAAATTGTTTTGTTTAAAGTATGTCTTTAGTCGGATAGTAGTACGCATGAATAGGTATGGCATTTATATTAGTGAATTGGATTATGTGTAATGATGGGTATTTCGATTTATGGTAGATATATGTAGCACGAATTCGTATGTGTGTTGTAGTACAATAAATGTCTACCAACGGTAGGTGCTTCTGTGGAGACATTGTGTTTCTTGAGATTTCGGGATCGCTAACCGTGTTATTATTATTGAGAATGAAATGAAAAATGCAGGTATGATAACGTTGGGCTCTTGAGGAATTGATGTCGAATTTGGAACAAGTGAATTCGAGAGGATAATCGAATGAAATAGAATCATGTTGTTAGAATGCTATACGGTATTTAAATATATGTATTCTATTTTGTATGATGTTATCAGCTACTAATGGGTTAGTTGTATATGGTGACCGCAGGAATGGCACGGATTTCTTTATCACCATATCACCATCAAGGATAAGCAGGTGTAGTCGAGTCAAAGCGCAAGGATTGTACGGGAAGGGCGGTCACATAGTTTTTATTTATATATTACATTTAATACGTTAACTGAGAATGAATGTTGTAATTATTTACAAGAAAGCGTTTTGCATTGTATAAATGAACCTTCAAGTGTGTCAAATAGTTAATAAAGAAAGATTTTTTTGGTCAGTATTTCTGCTGCGTCTCTTTTGGTTAAAACGTGTTAGGGTCTTACAGAACTTGTGGTTCTATCTCTATGGCTGCAAATTATGTCAGAAATCTAACTAGAGCCGATGAAACTCCTGTGAATTAGACCGGATATCAATTTCCTGCCCACAAAAACGAATTCTCGAGACCGTTTGTTAACCCTAAAAAATTATTGTCCACCAATTGTTCGACGTTTTTCCTGAAAGAATTTTAAGTCAAACAACCACAGCAAACTATAATAATGTTCTGTTAAACACTGGTGCGTTGTTCCTGTGACCCAGTTGTTGGAAACCAGCAACGACGGTGCTTGAAAACATGATTCAAAAGCTGAGAGAGAGAGTCATGTTTGGGTGAATAGCGGATTAAAAATACTCAAATCATGTTTAACAAGGTGAATAACCGATGAAAAATACCCTAAGCATTTTGTGATGGCAGCAATAACCTCTTTTATTCTTATTCATTGTTAGGAAAAATATCCGAATTAGAGAGAGGGAGTGAGCGAGTAGGGACGGTTTAATTTATAAAAAAAACTTTTTTTTTCTTTTTTATAGTTCCTTTTAATAGAGGGGTATTTTGGTATTTTCATAAAAACTTAACGATAAAATGGATGGGGTTAGCATGCGCGGGTCTAATTGAAACGAAAATCAAAGCACTGGTATTGTTTATGCGATTAAACTAATGGATTGTAATAATTGTTTTCACCAAACTACAGAAACGAAAAAAAATTAACTCTTTATAAATACAATAGTGTGTGTTTGTGGAGCAGGGATGGGGTGTTTGTGATTGTAAAAAGAAACTTTAAGTCCTGATAAGATGGTCTACTGGTTAGTCATTTGGTTTCTCTACTAGAGGTCCCAAGTTCAACTCTCACTAACATCACTTTGAAGGACATTGGTGTTGGCAATGAAGTTTAGAACTAGGCCTCTTTGGAGGTCGCCAGTTCAAAACCGAGCTGAATCGGGTCTTACCGAAGTGGGCCTTCGGGCGGCAGCTTTTCCCCGGAACTGGTTGCTTGCACTACAAGAAATACCCCCTTTAGCGGCGACAGCCAAAGTGTCGCCGCTATTGGTCGATCCGTGTCCCGAGCTCTCAGTCCAAACCCCTGCCGTTGATCATTTTCAAGATCTGACGGTTGGGGATTTAACAAGCAATAGCGGCGACATATATATGGCCATTAGCGGCGACGGCGTCTCCGCTAAAGGTCCCTTAACCACAATAAACCCTAGCCACATAAATCTTATCCAAGTTAACCCAATAGCGGCGACACAATATCAATACCGGCGACCCGCCGTCGTCGCTAAAAGTGTCGACGTACCAGTCCCTATACAGCGCTATTTCTTCCCTCCTTCATTCCCCCCCCCCCCAAAAGTCGCCTGAGCACCGTCGGAGACCCCCAATTTTTGCCCAAATCGGTTACTTTAACTCTCTTTATGTTAAATTTCTTATCTACATTTGTTATATTCATGTTATAGGTTTTAATTTTTGCACGTTTTTGTGTATTTTTGTGTTTGTGGAAGAAAACTCGGATCACCACCTCTCTTCTCCGGTCACCACCTCTTCTCCGCGGTCTTCGTTTCCTTGAAACTTAAAAAAGAGGTTAGTTTTATATGTATTTTTTTGTTTAGAAATTGTATAATTTTTGTTTAGGTATGTAAATGTGTATGGAAGGATGAATTTTTGTATGTAAAAATGTATAATTTAGGTGTGTTTGGTGAAAATGTGTATGTAAAAATCTATGTATTTGTTGATGTAGGTGTATGTAAGGATGGATGTTTGTATCTAAAATGTATAATGTAGGTGTGTTTGGTGAAAACGTGTTTGTAAAAATCTATGTATTTGTTGATGTAGGTGTATGTAAGGATGAATGTTTGTATGTATAATGTGGGTGTGTTTGGTGAAAATGTGTTTGTAAAAATCTATGTATTTGTTGATGTAGGTGTATGTAAGGATGAATGTTTGTATGTAAAATTTATAATGTGGTGTGTTTGGTGAAAATGTGCATATGGAAATCTATGTATTTGTTGATGTAGGTGTATGTAAGGATGAATGTTTTGTAACATCCGTCAAAACACGGATTTACCAAACCCGCTCCGTTTATTAAACGAACAATCAGTTAAAAATTTCGTTGCGAATTTAATGCCCAAAATAATTTTAAACGATACATAATTAATTATTATATGGGAATATATAATTAGTTTTTGAAAAAATGTTAAAAATAAGAAAATAAAAATAATTTGGCACTGCCGGGTTTCGAACCCGGGTCAGTCGCCGGGTCACGGTTCAACAGACTTAACACTCAACACTTAAACCACTGCGCCATTGATGTTTCTTGTTAAATGTTAGAATCATTTAATTCATAACATGTCTTTCCGAATTCAAAACTGGCGCCCAAATTTCAGTCGTCGGAAATCCCGGCGATCTCGCCAAGAATTTACGATATCTTCAGTTATAACGTAAAACTTAATCGCTACATCGGTTATAACCGACGCCAGAACCCGCGACACAAGTTATAACCGCCGGAGACTTTCTAACCGACGAATCAAGTCGGAAATTGGACCAAGTTCATCGATAACCTGCCTTATAAATACCCCCTCGAACCTCTGCAAACTTTTTCGCTCAAAACCGCACCCTTTCTCGGCGAAAACTCACTCGCCGGAAATCTTCTGCTCATCGCCGGAAAAGCGAACCCTCCACTTCTAAGCCTTACTGAACCTCCTGAGCTTATACCGAAGTCACCCACATCCTTTTCAAGCTTTCTGAAGACTCGCTCCTGCAAGACACACGACGCCGGAAACTGTTGCTATCGCCGGAGTTCTGCCGGAAAAACAGAGGAGTCCAGTCGGTATACCTTACGCCTAATTTCTCTTTCTTTTATTTATACCTCACCTGTAATTAACTGAAACACGCTAACAAACACGATTAAAACATCGAACCAGTCGGATTTCCGATTCTGGTTAAAACCTAACGAAGAAGACGAAGTTCCAGTAATGTTTAAGTATAATTTAAATCAAGAAATAACTCGGGTTAGACACACAGTCCAGCGGTGGACTGTGTGCACAATAAACACACTAACGTCTCGAGTTCGAATCTTGTCCCACGCATGCTGCCTTAATAAAAATGTCTTTTTTTTTTGTTAACCGAACCGGAGTCACCGCAGTATATGTTAAGTATAATAATAACCGGAATAATAACCAAGATAGATACACAGTCCAGCGGTGGACTGTGTGTATGTTTAAATCACAGGTCACGAGTTCGAGTCCGGGCTACCGCACCGGCCCGGATAATTATTAAACTTTTTAAATAAGTCAGAAATGAAAATACTTAGTTTGTGTTTAAGTATAATAAAAATCAGTTAAGTTAACAAGTTGGACACACAGTCCAGCGGTGGACTGTGTGTTAGCATAAACCACAGGTCCCGGGTTCGAGACCTGTGGAGCGCACCGAGTCTTGGATTAAAATCGTTTTTAAAAAATAAAGGATTTTCTGATTAATCTAATTAATATATAAATATAATTAAAAACAGAAATATTTCGGGTTAGACACGTAGCTCAGTTGGTAGAGCTGCGTGCACGCGTACGGGAGGTCTCGGGTTCGAGCCTCACTCAGCGCACGGTCAATGGTCAAAAAAGTCAACTTTTTTTATTATTTTTATTTATTTATTTTAATTAAAAATCAATTAAAAATACTTAAAAATAACATTTTTAAGGTTAGAAAATAGCCTTAAACTCACAAAAATACACCCAACAATCCTACTAAAATGGATTAATAAAATCCGTTTACTTACCGAAACATTATGCCATTATCTAGGTTAATTTCACTCGTGGTTAAAACCACTTCGCGTGCATTCAACATCATCAACCGAACGCACCCACTGTGAGTGAATCTTACAACTCCCCTTTTTAATTACATGTTTTGGGGTGTGTCATGTGTCACAAAATAATTAACTCGTTTATTTAAACTTGTGCCATACCATATCGTGATCTAAACTTAGATTGTTATTATTGTTGTAATTATGTATTTCATTTTGTCGACTTAGACGAAATTCATTCATTAAGCCCATCAGTTCCTCGTGGTAGACGAGTAGAGCAACGCGTGCCTCAAAACCAATCCATTATTGTTCATGTATGTATTATTGAGTTTATATTGTTTGTAGTTATGTCTTTCATATTATCATGTTTATGCAATTCATTCATTAGGCCCATCAGTTCCTCGTGGTAGACGAGTTGAGCAATGCGTGCCTCAAAATCAATCCATTATTGTTCATGTGTGTATTGTTTAATATTAAATTGATTTAAGAATAAGTTTACATCTATTTTTACTCATGTGTGGTTGTGCACTTTATTTCATAATCAATTAAATAAACTTGTTCAAATGTTTTCCCTAGGATTCACTCGCCAACTTTTTGTTGATCCAAAAACCCTTTTACACATGATACAGGTGAACAGGATGAAGCAAGGAAAACATAGGAAATGCCTTAGAAGAAAACAAAGAAGCTTAGATTGATGTTTAGGTCATTGATGTAATTATGATTGTAAATTTCCATTAAATTGTATTAATGAATATGAAACGTTAAAATAAATGTCATGAGCTTTGATGATAACCCAATCATGCCCCGATCACCTTTTCCGCTGCCGGTCGGGGTGTGACAGATTGGTATCAGAGCCATGACTATAGGGATATAGGATAGGTTATTAGACCCTTAGAGCCTATACTATAGTCTGCCTAAATTTTAATTGATTAGGTGGTTACATACAAACTTGTGATATTTATTTGTTTCATATTTGTTTATATTTACAGTCAAACATACATACTTATATACATATTCATTATACATATATCAATGTTCATATATTCAATTCATTTTCATACTTTCATTATTCAGAGATTTTGTTGCAATTTTCAAATCTCATCAAAGTAAGTTCTGCGACGGGCATGTAGTAACTGGAAGGGTACAAGTACCGGTAGTCGGAACGTCCTGTCTAGGTTGGCATTCGTATAAATCCAATATAACGGACCAGTTTGCCTACCTGGGGACTAACGATGAGAGTACGAAGGACCTATTAGGCCAAAGCATGCCACACCAAACGTCGTTCGAACTAACCCACTTTGAGGTGTCACCGTGTCTACACCTGGACACATTCCGAATATCACACGTTGTATACATATTTCTCGATTTTCTCCGGGTTTTAGTGTACGCAACCTGGCAAACCCGTGCGAACCATATGAAAAACCCGGTATTCATGGGGGCCCACATGATTACGAAGGTGAAGTATGGCGGCATGTAGGGCCTAATGGCGAGCAAAGCCAAAGACATCCTATGGATGTAGTAGATTTATTTTTCTATAATTATTTTATGAACGTTCATTCCTGAATGCGACGCATGATCCCAAAAGCATCCAACTCATACTCTTGACATGTATTCCTTGTAGATGTCTTCTAACCTCGCCCGTAGGAAGATGAGAGCAGGAAAAGCCCACGAGCACATGGCTGCCGTAATACCCAACATTGTAATCCAAGTACAACAAGCACTTACCGCTAATCCTGTCAATCAAGAAAACCAAAACGTTATCAACTCTCCCCCAAATACCACTAAATGCACCTACAAGCATTTCAAATCATGCGACCCTCCGAAATACAAAGGGACTGAAGGCGTCACCGCTCTCCTCCATTGGTTTGAAGAAATGGAGAGCACTTTTCTAAATTGCGATTGCCCCGATGATCGCAAAGTGCGATATGCTACCGGTCGATTATATGGAATAGCACTTACTTGGTGGAATACAGAGAAGGCCAAACGAGGCGTCGACGATGCTATGACTTTAACTTGGAATGAATTGAAGGAAATCATGACCAGACGATTTTGCCCAAGGAGCGAAATCAAGAAATTAGAAGATGAGTTCTATTTGTTGAAGCAAAAGGAAGGCGACCACACCACGTACAACAAAAGATTCCTCGAATTACATCAAATGGTTCCCAACATGTTCACTCCCCTCTACCGTTTGGTCGAGCACTACATTCGTGGTCTTCCGTCAAAGATTCAAGACTCGGTAATAAGTACCTCGCCTGCAACTTTGGAAGCAGCAATGGAGCTAGCAACAGCACTCACCGAGAACCGAATCCGGAACAAAGACTTCAAGGAGGAGAAGAAGAAGGATAAAGTATCGACTGAAACCTCCGACTACACCCAAACCGAATCCCCTTCTCAACCCAATTCTAAGAGAAAAAGAGATGGGCAACTTTTCGCTGCTATCCAACGAAATCAACCAATTTCACACGCCATACCCATCCAAGCTATCCCAATCACTCAAGTGGCACCCAACCCAACATACCCAAATAAGAAACCATATCTTGGGCCTCACCCTCGGTGCAACAACTGTTTTTATCACCATCCCCTTACCTTACCTTGTCGACTATGTGCAACTTGTGGACGCTATGGTCATTTGAGCAAGGTTTGCCGCAACTTTCAAAACCAAATCTCTTCCCCTACTCAAACCATGAACCAAACCTATCAACCACCCCAATACCCCATGCTCCCATATGTTCGAGCTTGTTTCAATTGTGGCAACCCTACCCACTTTAGAAACACATGCCCTCAATTGGTTAACGTCATCAACACTCAAGCTCAATCAAACCCAGTTAACCAAGTAAACCAAGAAAACCCAACTGCAAGGCCACCAGCAAGAGGAAGAGTCTTCAACATCAACGCCAATCCTGTCGAAGATAATGACGGCCCAAACGAAGATACCCAACTAGTCCTCTTCACTGAAAATCCAGATTCAACTCCTATCGTTTAGTTTTATGTTTTTCTTTATCACATAGAACCAAACATAACTTAAGGATAAAGCCAATGAAACTTTGACAAGAATATGGTGGATACGCCGCTGGTACTTCCTATATATAAGTATTCTTGTCAAAGGATCAGAAGCATTATCTGGCGGTTATGAGAGGTTCCATGTGTAGACTGTTTGAGTAATTATTGTTTATTATTTCAGTACATGCAATTTCATAGGCCGCCGCTCCCCATTACATTATGAGCGTTGAGCAAGTCCCCCATTTCATTATGAGGTTGAACCTGGCGTGCCCACATACGATCGGCTCCGTTTGATTGAGCCTTGATCGCACAGACATTTTTCATTTTCAATACATGCAATACGATCGGCTCCGTTTGATTGAGCCTTGATCGCACAAACATTTTCATTATCAGTATCTTGTGGTTGTTGTGTTTGTTGTAGAGTCGCATAGAACTAATCATAACTTGCAGATAAAGTCAATGAGAATTTGACAAGAATATGGTGGATACGCCGCTGGTACTTCCTATATATAAGTATTCTTGTCAAATGATCGGAGGCATTATCAGGCGGTTATGAGAGGTTCCATGTATAGGCTGTTTGTGTGATTGTTGTCTAGATTAAGTTTATTATTTTCAGTACATGCAATACGATCGGCTCCGTTTGATTGAGCCTTGATCGCACAGACATTTTCATTTTCAGTACATACATACGATCGGCTCCGTTTGATTGAGCCTTGATCGCACATACATTTTCATTATCAATATTTTGTGGTTGTTGTGTTTGTAGTAGAGTCACATAGAACTAATCATAACTTGTGGATAAAGTCAATGAAAATTTGACAAGAATATGGTGGATACGCCGCTGGTACTTCCTATATATAAGTATTCTTGTCAAATGATCGGAGGCATTATCAGGTGGTTATGAGAGGTTCCATGTATAGGCTGTTTGTGTGATTGTTGTTTAGATTAAGTTTATTATTTTCAGTACATGCAATACGATCGGCTCCGCTTGATTGAGCCTTGATCGCACAGACAATTTCATTTTCAGTACATACAATACGATCGGCTCCGTTTGATTGAGCCTTGATCGCACAGACATTTTTCATTTTCAGTATTTATGAGTTTGTTGTATTGGTTGTAGAGTCACATAGGACTAATCATAATTCACTGATAAAACCAATGAAAATTTGACAAGAATATGGTGGATACGCCGCTGGTACTTCCTATATATAAGTATTCTTGTCAAAGGATCAGAGGCATTGTCAGACGGTTATGAGAAGTTCTATGTAGGATTTAGTAGCTTCTTGGTAACTAATCATAACTTGTGGATAAAACCAATGAAAATTTGGCAAGAATATGGTGGATACGCCGCTGGTACTTCCTATATATAAGTATTCTTGCAAAGGATCAGAGGCATTATCAGGCGGTTATGAGAAGTTCCATGTAGGATTTAGTATTGCCTTGGTTGAAATTTGTGTTACATTTATATCATCTTGCTATTTAAAGAGATTGGATTGTGTTCATTTCTACATAAACTAACCTCTCCATCATAACAAACGAGAGAGGAACTGCCACCATTCAAACATATATGCTATCAGAATGTGGATTCAAATATTAGCTGGTGTGTTTATTTATGTTCTATAGTCATAGAACCAATCATAACTTACTGATATTAGCTGTTGTGCTTATTTATGTTCAAATATTAGCTGTTGTGTTTATTTATGTTCCATGTAGGTTGTAGTATTAGAAGTTTTGCCTTAGGATATAACCATATCTTTCCAAACATATCCAAACTCTTATGCATGATATCATAGTTAGCGAATCAATTCTGCTTATCAATACTTTTACAGTAGGCAACAAAAAGCGATTCCTGTAATAGGGTACTTAACCCTTACAAGGAACATTACCGCCTCAAACAAAAACTTAAAACTTTACTTTCTCTAAGCATGTAACTGTCAAACTAAAAACTTTTAGTCAAATATATCACAATTTAAATTTCGGGACGAAATTTCTAAAAAGCAGGGGATACTGTAACATCCGTCAAAAAACGGATTTACCAAACCCGCTCCGTTTATTAACCGAACAATCAGTTAAAAATTTCGTTGCGAATTTAATGCCCAAAATAATTTTAAACGATACATAATTAATTATTATATGGGAATATATAATTAGTTTTTGAAAAACTGTTAAAAATAAGAAAATAAAAATAATTTAGCACTGCCGGGTTTCGAACCCGGGTCACGGTTCAACAGACTTAACACTCAACACTTAAACCAATGCGCCACTGATGTTTCTTGTTAAATGTTAGAATCATTTAATTCATAACATGTCTTTCCGAATTCAAAACCGGCGCCCAAATTTCAGTCGTCGGAAATCCCGGCGATCTCGCCAAGAATTTACGAAATCTTCAGTTATAACGTAAAACTTAATCGCTACATCGGTTATAACCGACGCCTGAACCCGCGACACAAGTTATAACCGCCGGAGACTTTCTAACCGACGAATCAAGTCGGAAATTGGACCAAGTTCATCGATAACCTGCCTTATAAATACCCCCTCGAACCTCTACAAACTTTTTCGCTCAAAACCGCACCCTTTCTCGGCGAAAACTCACTCACCGGAAATCTTCTGCTCATCGCCAGAAAACCGAACCCTCCACTTCTAAGCCTTACTGAACCCCCTGAGCTTATACCGAAGTCACCCACATCCTTTTCAAGCTTTCTGAAGACTCGCTCCTGCAAGACACACGACGCCGGAACCTGTTGCTGTCGCCGGAGTTCTGCCGGAAAAACAGAGGAGTCCAGTCGGTATACCTTACGCCTAATTTCTCTTTCTTTTATTTATACCTCACCTGTAATTAACTGAAACACGCTAACAAACACGATTAAAACATCGAACCAGTCGGATTTCCGATTCTGGTTAAAACCTAACGAAGAAGACGAAGTTCCAGTAATGTTTAAGTATAATTTAAATCAAGAAATAACTCGGGTTAGACACACAGTCCAGCGGTGGACTGTGTGCACAATAAACACACTAACGTCTCGAGTTCGAATCTTGTCCCACGCATGCTGCCTTAATAAAAATGTCTTTTTTTTTTGTTAACCGAACCGGAGTCACCGCAGTATATGTTAAGTATAATAATAACCGGAATAATAACCAAGATAGACACACAGTCCAGCGGTGGACTGTGTGTATGTTTAAATCACAGGTCACGAGTTCGAGTCCGGGCTACCGCACCGGCCCGGATAATTATTAAACTTTTTAAATAAGTCAGAAATGAAAATACTTAGTTTGTGTTTAAGTATAATAAAAATCAGTTAAGTTAACAAGTTGGACACACAGTCCAGCGGTGGACTGTGTGTTAACATAAACCACAGGTCCCGGGTTCGAGACCTGTGGAGCGCACCGAGTCTTGGATTAAAATCGTTTTTAAAAAATAAAGGATTTTCTGATTAATCTAATTAATATATAAATATAATTAAAAACAGAAATATTTCGGGTTAGACACGTAGCTCAGTTGGTAGAGCTGCGTGCACGCGTACGGGAGGTCTCGGGTTCGAGCCTCACTCAGCGCACATATACACGCATACGAACCGGTCAAACAGTCAAGGTCAACGGTCAACGGTCAAAAAAGTCAACTTTTTTTATTATTTTTATTTATTTATTTTAATTAAAAATCAATTAAAAATACTTAAAAATAACATTTTTAAGGTTAGAAAATAGCCTTAAACTCACAAAAATACACCCAACAATCCTACTAAAATGGATTAATAAAATCCGTTTACTTACCGAAACATTATGCCATTATCTAGGTTAATTTCACTCGTGGTTAAAACCACTTCGCGTGCATTCAACATCATCAACCGAACGCACCCACTGTGAGTGAATCTTACAACTCCCCCTTTTTAATTACACGTTTTGGGGTGTGTCATGTGTCACAAAATAATTAACTCGTTTATTTAAACTTGTGCCATACCATATCGTGATCTAAACTTAGATTGTTATTATTGTTGTAATTATGTATTTCATTTTGTCGACTTAGATGAAATTCATTCATTAAGCCCATCAGTTCCTCGTGGTAGACGAGTTGAGCAACGCGTGCCTCAAAACCAATCCATTATTGTTCATGTATGTATTATTGAGTTTATATTGTTTGTAGTTATGTGTTTCATATTATCATGTTTATGCAATTCATTCATTAGGCCCATCAGTTCCTCGTGGTAGACGAGTTGAGCAACGCGTGCCTCAAAATCAATCCATTATTGTTCATGTGTGTATTGTTTAATATTAAATTGATTTATGAATAAGTTTACATCTATTTTTACTCATGTGTGGTTGTGCACTTTATTTCATAATCAATTAAATAAACTTGTTCAAATGTTTTCCATAGGATTCACTCGCCAACTTTTTGTTGATCCAAAAACCCTTTTACACATGATACAGGTGAACAGGATGAAGCAAGGAAAACATAGGAAATGCCTTAGAAGAAAACAAAGAAGCTTAGATTGATGTTTAGGTCATTGATGTAATTATGATTGTAAATTTCCATTAAATTGTATTAATGAGTATGAAACGTTAAAATAAATGTCATGAGCTTTGATGATAACCCAATCATGCCCCGATCACCTTTTCCGCTGCGGGTCGGGGTGTGACATGTTTATGTGTATGTAAGTCTATGAATGAATGTATATAGTTGTATGTTAGTATGTAGGTGTATGTAATTGATGAACAATTGTGCATCTAAATGTTTGCATTTGGTAAAAAATGTGTATGCTAGTATGTATGTTTATGAGTATGTATATGTGTTGGTAGTATAAATTATGTTTAAATTTCATGATTTCTATGTTTATGGTTATGTTTGAAAAAAAAATATGTTTAACTTGATAATCTCTATGTTTATGTTTAGGCTTGAGAAAAAAATATATTTAACTTCATAATTTGAATGTTTATGTGTAGGTTTGAAAAAAAAAAGTTCAACTTTGATGATTTCTATGTTTATGTAAGTTTGACAAATATATATTAGTTAGGAAATACCCTCCTTAAATTAAAATCATCATTTAAACCATAACGAACTTAGAAAATACCGCCAAAATTGAAATCTTTATTTAAAAGAAAAGGAGCTAATAAAAGACTCGCCCGATATATATTAGTTAGGAAATACCCTCTTTAAATTAAAATCATCATTTAAAACATAACGAACATCAAAAATACCTGCCAAAATTGAAATCATTATTTAAAACAATCCCTGCTAATAAAATACTCGCCCGAAATTTAAATCATTATGAAGAACATTACAAGCTTTAAAAACTGCGCCCGAGTTTGAATTCATCATTTTAAACATAACGAGCTTAGAAATACCCGCCCGAAATTGATTTAGAAATTAATTTCAGGTTGTCCCCGTTTAACTTGGGACTGCCTTTTAAATATTTTATCTCATTTAGGATGTGAATGTGGATTACACGATTGTTTGTTTAAGAAGGATTCGGTTATCATTTTCTCTTTGCTGCCTCGGGTATATATCATTACATATATACTTGGGAGCTAAGAGGAAATGCTGCTGAATTTTTCTTAAATAAACAATCATGTAATGCACATTCATATATGAGATAAGGTGTTCAAAAAGTGGGTTTAGCAGCCTACCCTTGTCTTGTTAATCTTAAATTAGATTTTCTTTCAGTTGCATAATGACTTACGATAAAAGTTGGATTGATTCCCCACGTCATTCACCTCACTACAAGCAAGGACTCGAGTCTTTCATCAAGATGTGTGAAAGAGTGATAAAAAAACGACGACGAAGTTAGTTGTCCGTGTAACGTATGTAAAAATTCCGGCTTAATAGACATGGCAACTATGAAACGCCATTTGCGTATTAGCAGTTTTTGGAAGGATTACACGAAGTGGACCTATCACGGGGAAACGACTCCAGTTGCGGAAGTAGACGATGTTGCGCCACAAAACGAGATGGGAAACGTTATTAAGACGTTAGGGGGAGCGTATGGAAGAAGATACATACGTTAACCAACAGAACTCAAATGGAGATAGTAGCGGTGTTCGTGATGATTTTGAAGACTTAGTAAAGGAAGGTGAAACAGAATTATATCCTGGTTGTACTAAGTATTCTTCTATTGACTTTTTAGCAAAGCTTATGAATATAAAGGATACGCACCATTTGACTAATGAAGCATTTGATCGAATCCTCTTCTTGTTGCGAGATTCGATGCCAGAGGGCAACAAGATTCCCATTTCGTATTATGTAGCTAAGAAGACATTTAAGAAGATTGGTTTAGCATATGAGATGATAGACGTGTGCACAAATGATTGTGCTCTCTTTTGGAAAGAAAACGAGTCCTTGCAAAATTGTCCCATTTGTAAAGAGAGTCGATGGGTCGATAAAGACAAAAAAGGCACGAAGGTGGTTCGTAAGGTGTTACGATACTTTCCTTTGACACCTAGACTACGACGTTTGTATTGTTCAAGGCACACAACAAAAGATATGATATGGCATAGTACCGGACGATCGGAAGATGGGACTATGCGTCATCCAGTTGATGGATCTTCATGGCAAGACTTTGATAAAAAGTACCCAAACTTCGCGATGGAGCCACGAAATGTTCGCCTAGGGCTTGCAGCTGACGGTTTTAATCCATTTAACAACGGTAGCGGATCCTCAACTCATAGCATGTGGCCGGTTATACTCACTACGTACAATCTGCCTCTATGGCTTTGCATGCGAGAGTCCACCTTCATGTTGACCTTGTTGATTCCTGGCCCTAAATCACCTGGGAAAGACATGGACGTTTTACTTAGACCGTTAGTGGATGAGCTTAACCAATTGTGGCAGTCAGGTATACGTACTAAAGACGCAGCAACAAACACGTACTTCACAATGAAGGCGGCGTTGTTATGGACCATAAATGACTTTCCAGCCCGTAGTAGTCTATCAGGTTGGAGCGGTCAAGGCTACATGGCATGCCCAACTTGCAACCAAGACACTCCTTCAATACGTGTAACTGGTAAATGTGCTTATGTTGGTCATCGCCGGTTCTTAGATGCCAACCATCATTGGAGAACAAGTCTCGAATTTAACGGGAGACCTGAGACACGAGACCCTCCAAGACAGTTTAGTCCAGCTGACATAGAAAGTCAACACAGTCGTTTAATTAAGCGTCTACCTGGCAAGCATCCAGCTTTTGGAGGTGGGAGGATAACACGGTCAGATTGCGAGCTGAACTGGTCCAAACAAAGCATATTTTTTGATCTTGAGTACTGGTCTTCTTTGCATCTGAAACATAACTTAGATGTAATGCATATAGAGAAAAATGTGTGCGACAGCTTACTCTGTACTCTTCTAATGAACGATAAGAGCAAAGACACGCCAAATGCGTGGTCCGACTTGAAAAACCTAAAAGTTCGGCCGGCACAATGGCTGAAACAATCGGGTGGCAAGTTCTTAAGTTCCCACCCAAAGTACTCATTCAAGTCTGATGATCGAATACTTTTTTGTCAGTTTATAAAAAGTGTTAAACTACCAGATGGGTTTGGATCTAATATCAGTAAGAGGGTGACAGATAATAATGCTAACATTACCGGGTTGAAATCTCATGGCTGTCATATCCTCATGCAACGTTTGATACCGATTGGAGTTAGAGGGCTTTTGACCAAAGACACATCTACGCCGATAGTAGACCTTTGTATGTTCTTTAAGCAACTTTTCTCTAGAACACTATCGATGGATGATATGAAGAAAGCGAAGGATGACATTGTTACCATCTTATGCAAGTTAGTGATGATCTATCCACCTGCATTCTTTGACATTATGGTTCATTTACTTGTGCATTTACCTGATGAGGCGATTTCTAGAGGTCCAGTAGCTTTTATATGGATGTATCCATTTGAACGATACATGAAAAAACTAAAGAACTATGTCAAAAACACGGCAAGGCTGGAAGGTTGTATAGCTGAAGGTTATGTGCTTGAAGAAGCTCTAACATTTTGTTCAATGTACCTTCAGGATGTTCAGACTAAGTTCAATCGCCCAAATTGAAACGAGGATGTCGTTGTTGAAAAAAGAGAGTTATAGGTGTTTGAGTCCAAATGTCGTCCTGTTGGCAATAAAGGACAAACGTCTATCATTCATCGAAAAAAGCGAGTTGGAATGGTTTGTCCTCGAAACTGCGCAGAAGTCAGGGAGTACATGAAGTGAGTATTTCTATCTTTTAACTTTACATAATTTGTTAATTAGTATTTTTCATTCTCTGCTTATGTTAGTGATCAATGTAGTGAATTCAAACATACACATCCCCAAGATGATCTTAAAACCGCATTTTCGGGATGGTTTCTACATAAGGTATAATATGTATATACATATATAGCACGCATTACTCTACATTTGCTTGGTAATACATATATAACAAACATTATTACTCTCTATTTGCTAGGTCCATTCGATGAAAACACAAAATTCTCTAGAATTCCACCCAGAGTTGTATACTCTTTCAGTTTGTGCGAAAATGAATGCTTATATTTACACTGCTTGCGTAGTCAACGGTGTTAGGTTTAAGACACTTGAACGTGATGCAAACTGCGCAACGTAAAACTCTGGGGTGGAAGTGGTTGGAAAGAACAGTGTCAAATTTTATGGCCAAATAGAAGAAATTATTGAGTTGCGTTATACAAATGATTATTCAACTGTCCTATTTCGGTGCAAGTGGTTTGATACTCGAAGGGGTGTAAACCATGACAATAATATCACCAGTATAAGCACCGAACATGAATGGGACAAAGACGATCAACTCATATTTGCTTCGCAAGCCAAACAAGTGTTCTTCATCCAAGAACCATCTCGAAACCAAAGAAATAAACATAGGCGGGTAGTTGAAAATGTTAATCATCGAAAAATTTGGGATCAGCCATTAATTGATGACCACGCCAAGAAGGTTCAAAATGCTAACAAAGGCTTAGAAGATACTGACGTTGTCGATAACAACTCTTCATTTGACTGTCCACTTGTCATTGACTTGACCCAATACTTTCAAATTGGATCTTCTTCCCATGTTACTGCGGGTGAGCCTGCAGTTGAAGTTGATCCCCCAATGGCTGCCGTCGATGAAGTGTTTGAGGTCGAGACTGATTGTGATGAGGACGATCCCGATTATGTGGAGTCTGATTAAAAGAAAAGTTATCATAATTTATATTAATTTGTATTTGATAAACACTTGTTGAAATATTTATCTGAATATGAGTTACACTTGTTGTACTTTTCATTAATTTCTATTAGATATACATGCTGTAACATTTGCAAGTTTTTAGGAATCACGATTTCGGTACTGTTGATACTTGCTTATTTGATGGCCGATCTGGCCCCGTGGGGACATGGGGGAGACGGCGCCGGTGATCCACCGCCTCCAAATCATTTTTTGAGAGGCACGCACGAGCTTGATGGTAAGTCTTTTAATAAATTATTTTTTAGTTCTTATATTTGATATATTATAAATGTTGTTTCTAATTATTTGTGTAAATATTTTTTTTAGTTGTTATGTTTCATATATTATAAATGTTGTTACTAATTATTTATGTTTTAATTGCAGCTGATCCCCCAAGAGGGTTAGGGGGAAAGCCAAAAATGAAAAACTCTGTCGTAAGGTTAAGGCGAGGGGGCCCGTATCCCTGACATTTGGAAGGGATGTCACGTTTACCCCCGTTGGTAAAGGAAGGGACATGTTTACAAGAGAGGCCGGTTTATTTATGTGGCGGTACATCCCGTTCGATAAAGTTGGATGGGAGAATGTTGCACAACCGTACAAGGATGCACTCATGAGCCACCTGAGGGTAAATAAGTTATATGCATATAATTTTCCGCCGTTTCACGGGTCGTTAGACTTAATTTATAATAATATTTTGACTTTTCGTATTGAATTTGTAGGAAATGTTTAACTTTGACGAAATTGAACGTGATCTACAAGCAAAAAACATAAAGGGTGGCATCAAGAGTTTGATTCTGAAGCGGTACTCTGACCGCAAACACGATGCAAAAAAAATATTTGTGAGACAAGGTGAGTACGAGGATGTTGAAAGCGCAAGGGCATACCGTCCCAAAGATAGCCCTATGATAACTGGGTGAAAGCTGTCGACGGATTTTTAGACGAAAAATATATCAAACGATGCGAGGCTAACAAGGGTGTCCGCGCGAAACAACATTTCCCATTCCGCGGGGGACGACGTCATACGGTAGCACAGCCTACAAAAATGTAATGTTTTATATATGTGTTTGTGTAAGCTTTTGTTTATTTAATGTCAAATCTAAGTTTAATGTTCAACAGGATATAGATTGGCTACCTACGTACGCAAAAACCCACCAGGATAGGGAGAGGCATTGGGTTGACCCGGTTGCCGAACAAAACTACGTAAGTATTTTCTTTTAAGAATATTTTTCTATAACAAACAAATATATATATATATATATATATATATATATATATATATATATATAGAGAGAGAGAGAGAGAGAGAGAGAGAAATATATTTAATCATCTTCGTAATATACAGCTGAACTTAGAAGAGGCCACAAACGAGTGGCACGGTGATGGTCCTCCGCTTGCCCCATCTCAGGAAGCCTCGGTAGAGCGGAGAGGATGGTACCGAGGGATGGGGCATAAACCGTCTTCAAATACGCCCCCGAATTTGTCGGCTTCCCAACCTGAGACTCAAGAACCCTTTTCTCAGGTAAACTACACAATTTATAAAATGATAAAGAACGTGTGTTTCCTTGTTTAATATATGTTGGTAGCGTTAATTAATATGCTAATATACGTTTTGATATTTATTATTGTAGGGATTTGTTGACAACTTGTTCCAAAGCTCGGCTTTCCGGAATCGAGTTGACGACTATCTAAGTTCATAAGGAAAAGCACCGGCAAACGACGACGACGACGACGACTGTTACAACCCTTTTTTTGATAACGAAGAAGATGACGAAGATTAGGATGATTTCGAAGTATGGGTTGTTACTTTTATCGTTTTAGGATGATAATGTAAGACTTAAATGTTGTTTATAACTTTATTACGTTTTGTATGTGTTGTTGGAGTTTGATAAATTAGAATGAAGTTGTTTCCAGGTTGCGGTTTGATACAGGTTGTGTTTTTGGTCGGAAACAGGTTTAGCAGCTGTTTTTAGCTGCTGTTAAAAAAATTGACTTTTAGCGATGACAGGCGTCGCCGCTATCGATAGTCCGCCAAAACCACTAAAGACAAAATAGGGCATTAGCAGCGAATATACCTTTAGCGGCGACAGCCGGACCAATAGCGGCCCAGTAATAGCAGCGACGCTTTAGCGGTCACGTGTCGCCGCTAAAGGTCAATAGCGGCGACAGGAAGGACCAATAGCGGCGACAGTCGTCGCCACTAAACCTACCCTTTTCTTGTAGTGTTGGTGGCTCGGGTATGCATCCAACTCTGACCGTTATGGAGGAGGGGATGCATTTGCTTGATTGAGGGCATCCCAAAATGCTTATCCGGTAATTTAGTTGCCCGTTTTTTAAAAAAAGAAACTCTAAAAACAATTATTAGAAATGTCATCATCAGGACCTTTATAAAAATATCGCCTTGGGTCAACGAAGGTGTTGAATGTGAAAACTTCAATATCAAACCACTAAATTAGTGCAACAACATGTAGAACATCAATACGGGTAAATCAATTCCAATAAAGTCACTTTGACTTATGATTTTGTCTTGTTTGAAAAAAAAAAATGAAATGTGAGACAAAAATATAATAAAAAGAAACTTAGATTGATACAGATCTAAAATATGCAACTTTAAAAGCAATATTCATGAGTAACTTTGTACTCAATAATATAAATTTTAAAATTATTTATGATTTAACTATTTTTTAGAGTTTAGGTATTTATTTAATTAGTTTAAAAGTTTTTATGCTTGAAAATATATTTATATCTTTTAAAAATGGGATATTGGATTTAAATAACTCAAACTTTCGTCAATTAGCCGATAACACTCCCAACTTTCGATTTGTACACCAGCAATCCCAACTTTTAACTTATTGGCCGATAACACTCCTTAACTAACTGAACCCTAACTCAGTTAGTTTTTGCTGATATGACATTTGATGTGGGCCTTTTTTGCTGATGGGGGCATATGACGTGGCAACTGATGTGGCCTTTTTTGATAACGTGACATTTTTTGATGACGTGGCAACTGATGTGGCAGCTGACATCAGCTAACTAGGTTAGGGTTCAGTTACTTTGGGAGTGTTATCGGTCAATAAGTTGAAAGTTGGGAGTAGTGATGTACAAATCAAAAGTTGAGAGTGTTATCGGCCAATTAGTGAAAGTTTAGGGTATTTAAATCTAATATCCCTTTAAAAGTAGCTTGATTTTTTTAATGAAATTAATGGTCAAAGATCGTTGACAACAATCAACTCATCTCATCACTACCGTGTCCAACACCACATAAATGAACCATTACGCCGTGAACACCGCAGTTATGGCGATGTTTCACGGCCACCACACCATCACGGGACACCACATCCCCTAATAACCATCATTTTGGTTTTTTTAAGGTTTCTTTCTTATTATAACAAAAAATTATTGAAGGGTGCAATTCTTTTGAAAGCCCAATTTATATAAAATATAAGCTCATTAATTCACTAAAATAAGTGAAATGTTTTTACTTTAATAAATTATTTAAGTCAACTTTTTTTTAACGGCAAACAATACTTCATTCCACCACCAAAAGCTCAATATTATAAAAGCTAGCAAGTTACTAGACCAAACTCTCTTTTACTCACCCGGTATAGCATATTTTAAAACATAGAAAACATATTTACTAAGATATATATATATATCAAAAGTCACCCATTTGCCCATTCCATTCCATTGTTTGTTGCTTCGCTCACTATAGTCTATAGTAAATATTGAGAAATCGATCCCATATAGTAAATATTTAGCCCGTTGATTCTATTCATAGTACCTTTTTATATTTGCCTTAAGCTCCTCCGGTTGTGTATAAACGTATTCACAGTAGAAGATATGAAGATAACACGAGATGGAATGATGGCACGAGAGAGGAGCCCTGTCGGGTTGCAAGATATAAGGGTAGGAGGTGGGTTCAGGAAGACAAACTGCAAAAGAGATCACATACAAAAGAAACAACATACTTCATTGGTAACTTACCAGATGACTGCTCAAGCTATCTTCTATGGGATATTTTTCAGGATTTTGGTAGTATGACTGATGCCTACATACCAAAAAAGAAAGACAGGATTGGAAACACTTTTGGCTTCATAAGGTTTGCGGGGGTAAGAGACATGCATGCTTTAGGGGAGAATCTGGGATCGGTTAAAATTGACAAGGTGAGGGTTTCTGTCAATTTGGCTAAATTTGAGAAAGGCAAAAACTTCGGGACCAATGAACCTAAAGGTCGGTTCAGGGATAACGACGTGGTCAGAAACAATCAACAAAAGCCGCGGGTAGCGACAAAAATACCAGAAGTTGAAACTGACATTACGAATGTCCAATACAAGCATAATCATCATAATCATAATCTAAACCAAAACAAGGCCTGGCTACCTAAAAATACAACCGGGCAGTTTCAGAAGAATGCAACATTGGAGCATACGGGAACTGAAGGTACCAGAAGAAACGCTGGAGATTCATCTACATGAATTCAAAAAGGTGGAGGAGAAGGTCTATAATTGGTGAAGTTAAAAATCCCTATGACTTGAAAGACATACAAACTTTGTTGGAAATTGACGGTCTCTCTGGATTCTCTACTAAATATTTGGGTGTTGTATTCAAAACTGCTACAGAGGCGGAGGACTTTGTTAAGCTAAAGAAGGATCAATGGTCTACATGAGGCAACATCTGTCTTTCCAAAGGTTTGCATGGGTTCTAATCAAAGGTGTACGTACCATTACAGTTCTGGGGTCCACCAGAACGTCCTTTTAGGTCCAATAAGGAGCCCAATTCAGGCTTGGGCTTACATGATCTGTTTAATGAGGAGGAAGTTGTGGAGGACACTCCATCTAATAGGCCCAGTGAAGATAATAATGGTGATATCTCGTCTGACCCATTTAACCTTATGGAAATTTTTAACCAGGTGGCCCAACAACAAAAAAACGTTGATTTGAATAATATACCGTGCTCCTCACAACAGAGTGACAGCGAGATCCTTCTCTGGTTCGTGGATCTTCCTTGGCGATTTCAACTGTGTGAGGGAACCCATGGAAAGGAAGAATTCCAGATTTAATAAACAGGAGGCAGATGATTTCAATTTCTTCATTAATGAAGCAGGTCTGGTGGAATATTCTATGTTGGGGTGCGCCTTTACGTATGTGACCGATGACGGACTAAAATTTAGCAAGATTGATCGGGTACTGGTTTGTCAATCATTTCTATCTTTGTGGCCTTCGGCAAAACTTTGGGGGTTATCGAGATACAAATCGGATCATAGACCATTACTTTTGCTATGCTCTGATGTGTTTTTTCGGTAAACCACCCTTTCGTTTCTTCAACTCTTGGTTAAAAGAGGAGGGGTTAACTGAAATTGTGAAAAAGGCGTATGATGGTGTCACATGCTTCTATTCCCCAGATAAATTGTTAGCATCAAAATTAAAAGTTGCAATAAAACCATGGTGTGAGAAGATAAAAAACAGAGATAGTAAAATGATAAAAGATCTTCAAAAAAAGGTGGAGGATATGGATTTGAAAGCTGAACCTGTAGCGCTAACTGAACAAGAGGTCTGTGAAAGAGATTCGTGGCTAAAAATGATAAAAGAGATGGATGATAACAGGATGGAAGATCTTAAATAGAGGGCGAAGGTTAAATGGGCGGTAGATGGGGATGAAAACACGGCCTTCTTTCATGGCATCATTAATGGACATCGGAAAAATAATAGAATCAATGGGCTAAATTTTGATGGAGTATGGATATCACAACCGGAGGAGCTTAAGGCAAATATAAAAAGGTACTATGAATCTATTTTTACTGAACAAGAGTTCAACAGACCGGAATTCAGTAACAATGGATTCAAAGTACTAACTCTGCCTCAGTCCGCCATGTTGGTGAAGAGGTTTTCAAAGGAGGAAATAAAGGAAGCAATATGGAATTGTGGGGGAGATAAAACACCGGGTCCAGATGGATTTACTTTCAAGTTCATAAAGGATTTTTGGGACCTGTTCGAAAAGGATTTTGTGTCGGCACTCGAATACTTCTATGTACATGGCAAGCTGAATCGAGGGTGTAATTCGAGCTTCATTTCACTCATTCCCAAAACAAACAATCCTCAAACAATCAATAATTTTAGACCAATCAATTTGATTGGTTGTATCTCAAAAGTAGTGACCAAAATTCTATCGAGTAGGCTCAAGAAGGTCATGGATTTCTTGGTTAGTGATGTGCAAACGGCTACATCGAAGGTCGGAGTATTCTTGAAGGACCTTTAATTATCAATGAACTCATCTCTTGGGCAAAAAGTAGTAAACGGAAAATGATGCTATTTAAGGTGGACTTTGAGAAAGCATTTGACTCGATAAGTTGGGAATTCTTGGATTCGGTTTTATCCCAAATGGGATTTCCGTCTCTTTGGTGGAAATGTATGATGGGAATATTAAAAACGGCTAGAACATCGATTTTAGTTAACGGGTCACCAACTTTGGAATTTGAAATTCAAAGGGGGGTCAGACAAGGAGATCCGTTATCTCCACTTTTATTCATCTTGGCGATGGAGGCATTACATATAGCTACAGAAAGTGCGGTTGACTCGGGAAATTTCAGAGGCATACAACACCGGGAGCGGGTCCTAGAGTTTCACATCTTCTATACGCAGATGATGCACTATTTGTTGGTGAATGGTCGGAAGATAATTTTCACAACCTTGCTAGGCTTCTAAGGTGTTTTCATTTATCCTCAGGTCTAAAAGTTAACTTCTCAAAAAGTAAAGTGTTTGGTGTGGGAGTGGGAAACGAGGATGTCTCGAATATGGCTTCGATACTTGGGTGTGAAAGAGGCTCGATACCGTTCACCTATTTAGGTCTACCGGTGGATTGGTAAAAAATTGGAAACCCGTCATTGACAGATTTGAAAGCAAACTTTCATTATGGAAGGCGCGGACACTATCATTTGGCGGATGAACGACACTTGTGAAAGCAGTCTTAGGTAACCTTCCAACTTACTATTTCTCGTTATTTAGTGCACCATTACATGTCATTAAATATTTAGAGAAAGTAAGGCGTAAATTCCTGTGGGAGATTGTCTAGATAAGAATAAGGTGAGTTGGGTACCTTGGTTTAAAGTTGTGGCACCTAAACAACAGGGGGGGTTAGGTATTGGCAGTTTGGCTTCAATGAATAAAGCTATGATGGTAAAGTGGATTGTGAAATTTAGAAACGAAACATCACATCTCTGGGCGAAAGTTATAATGGCGATACACGGTAGGAGATGTACTTATCCTGCTATCCCAATGATGAGTTCGATAAGTGGCGTGTGGAAAAATATTGTGCAGCTAGGAAAGGGGTCGAATCTTAAGTTGTCAGATGTACAAAACAGGTTGGAGGTGCACCTGGGCTGTGGTAATAAAATCTTTTTCTAGGTTAGATAAGTGGGTAGGCGACTACTTGACGTGATGTCATAGTCTCACGCAAATTTAATCCAATTACAACTAAATAGCTAACGGCAAGTCGGTATCGAACTCAGGGAGTTTGTGAAAAATGTGTTTACTATGTAGCCTTCTAGTTAACTAATTAAATTAAACAAAGTTGCAGAAAAGTAATTTCAGAGATTTTGATTGTTTGGTTTAAAAATTAAAATTAACTAACTCATTTTGCAAAAGAAATTTTGATTTGTAAACAATTTAGAGACAAATGACCATCCTAGATATTCGGTTTCAATTGACATTCATGCTCAAATCCCACTAGAAAGAATCACATAGACATGACTCATGTGTTGTTACTTGTTGTGATGAAAGGGAACTAAGTACTCAGATTACACTAATGCGAGGTTGTTATCCGATGATCAATTAATCAATATCCAACCCTAACCCCTCCCGTGATATCTCGATTGTCAACGACACCAAGAACGTACGATTTAGGTTATGATCAAAACACATCAATTAACAAATTACAAACAAATATCAACACACCATAGTAACCAACAAAGATTGCAAGTCTATTATTCTAGAAATAAAAACAAGAACATGAATGTCTCAAACAAACCTTCAATCTAGGATGATCACCACAAAGTTAGCCACTCATGACTTGGACAATCATCATCACACAAATATTAATGTTCATAGGAATTAAAAACACTAATCCAATGTTTAGAAATTGTTCCCAAGCTTGCAAGACCACCCAAAATTCGTCTCTAGACTGCCGGTAACCGAATAGGAATGATTGGAGAGGAAAAGACATCATAAAAACGCAATAATTTGGCAGTTACACAAGTTCCTCGCTGACGCCAGTGGTCACCAAAAAGCTCTACGGTGGTTAGAACCTGGATTACGGTGAAGATTTTGCTCCCAGCATCCACCGTAAGCTACGGTGGCTGCTGAAAATTTCTCCTTTGTTTTTTTGATGCACTTTTACATCTCCGGTCCGACTCTAACACGTACGAGCATCCATCCCATCATCATAAAGCCTCGATTTTATGTCATTATACCTGCAGAGTCAAACATCCCATAGTTACCTAATTCAAATAATAAATTCGATTAAATGTGCGAAAGTATATGATGTTAACACATCTAAGGGTCGTCCAATGGACTACCCGTCACATCCCCACACTTAACCGTTGCTTGTCCCAAGCAACACATCAAACCCATTCCAAATTCATGATCAATTTCAGACCAAACAATTAGGTGTCATCTTTTTACTAACTTACATCATACCACTTACACACCCCTCACAATCAACTCTCCTCTCGGTAACAACAAAGAAGCTAGCGACATTTATGCTAGCACCCTCAATGCAAATATGTTAATGTACGACAATATGCTTGCGTGTAGATCAAATCTCCGCCTAAAACATGCATAATTTGCTTGTAAATCAAAAGGACTTAACGGTTGTAACTGGGCTAGGCGGAAGGTAAGAATGAGGGAATATATGCAAGTAGCTTGTTGATTCGATTTGGTGATACAATTACAATAAAGATAAAAACAATACAAACATTAACTATATACACAACTACCTTCCATCTTTCTTTTCTGTTTTATTTCTTCCACTAACTAAAATCATTACTTCTTCTTTTTAGACTTTTCAGTTTTTTTTTTTTTGAACCTACATTGCAACAAAGCACTACTAAATAACACTACTACACCGAATCAATTCAATGGGTAAATATATAAAGAGTTAGGCATGGGTCACAAATGAATGGCCAAAAGCTCAAACATGGTTACTACGGACCAAACCCCCACCCCTCACATCACCAAGCTCATATATAACTTATGAGGCCCAACCCCCCCCCCCCCAAAATCCACACTCTCACACATCCGGACGAGGCCACCTAAATGCCTCTATCATCTCTACAAGCAAACAAGCTAAGGCCTCGAAATGCATCTACCAACAAGTTTTATTTACACAATAAACACTTTGCCACTCAAACAAAAGAAAATTTCGATTCAATGCATGTGTGTGGCACAAATACTCACCAAGAAAGAAGGTATCATAGGTTACCGATGTGTAAGATGGATAGATGACAAGTTTTCAAATTTTGACACTCTTATGATTGGTTGAAAATTTTCAAAATTTTCTCCCATCCCCACACTTGGGATACATTGTCCTAATGTATGGTTTTGGAGTCACTCATCATTCAAAACAATCACATCACCATTTGCTTCTATTCTCAAATCCCAAAATTTCTTTTTGTATTTTTTTTAACTAACAAAGACTCCACCAGCTTTCACAACCTATTAATACAAACTTAACACACCACCCTTCCTCCTAACCAAAAAGAACATTAACGTAAACATAAATATATACTAAAATATACAAACAAAGAAAGAACACCACCTGATTAGTAGTAGCGAGGTTGGGGCGGCCCAAAGATTGATGTCATCATATCTGAGAACTCACCGAACCCAAAAGCTCCACTACTGCTTCCACCTTGATCATCACCTTGTGCGGGCTGCTGGCTCCCCGTACCCGTATGTGGATCCACCCATTGTGAATGATGCAATGGTGGGGTAGGATACGACATACTTCCATCATATGGCGGTAAAGAAGAATAATCAACAATCGGTGGAAGAATAATCAACAATCGGTGGATCAGAGACGACCGGCTGACCCGCATGCCAAGCGTCGTGCATTCGTCGATTCCGATCATCCATCATCCATATAATGACTGTTTATCTCCTCCTCATGAGCATACATATGAGCTCTATTCCACTGCACATGTCGATCATAATTCCTCTTTAATGACCGCTCTATGCTCGCTCCCATGAAGGTTCGATGATCAAATGACACCTGATCAGCATCAGAAAAATTCGAAAAAAACAGGCGGCCGCATTCTCTCCACAACCTGCTCCATCGATCCACCATATGCCCAATCTGAACCGTATGCTATTTGGGCATAATCAAATGCACTCCCAACATATCCTGATTGCGTACCACCTCTACTACCACTTGGTCCTTCCTATCAGTATCCATATGCTCTAAATTAAGATTATCCATGTAATCCTCATCACCACTAGGTTCCTCCTCCTCACTTTCGGGGTCATCAGCCTCCCTCGGTTGTAACGGCCTCGCATCAGCTTTTAACACTCTCCATCTTTTACCTTCATTCTTCAATTTATGATACCTTTCTGACTCAGAATACGACCACCCAGGCCCTAACTGTTTAAGATAAAAGGGTTTGAATTTCTTATACGACCCTTTATCATCCGACGAGATCGCCCCTCGTACATCTTGAGCAACGCGGTAATTAGTGATCTTTCGCTGATCGCTATTTCGACTTATCCACACATTGTTTAACACCAAAAACCGGAAAGGAATCAAAGGAGCTCCTCTTAACAATGAATACAAGATTGGAACTTTCGGATATCGCACCTCAACCTTATCACCCTCCGTAGAATTACATTTTGCATGCAAATCACCAACAGTAACCTTGCTTCTATTGTCAAATTCTTCCGATATAGCTTCCTATGTGTAGTACCCGGTATGAATAAATAGTCCAACATATTTTGCCATCTCGGGTGCTTCTCAGGTGAAATATACAAATCTTTCAATAAAGGTGTCATGTACTGAGTTGTAGGTTTACTGTCAAGCTTTGCCACCCTCCTCAACAAATCAAAGGACATCTCAACATCAACCCCGTTCACTGTCCCAATTAACTTCATTTTTGTTACCCCTTTGAGCGGAGGGCATCGTAAAGTGGCCATCCACTCTTGAATTTCTTCAACGTACAAATTGTTCCCTACCTTATCGTAACACTTCAACACCGCCTCCCAACCAAGCGCTCTAAATTTATCAGTGATCCCAAATGGCCCAAAATCCACCTCACGGGCCTCATTTTCACAAATAAAAGCTTCCTTGCGTTAAGCCAAGGCATTCATTTGATCATGAAACAACACGGCCTGCCATTCACACGGCTGATCGTGCAATGGACCAGATGTCCATTACGGCTTTGGCCCTCTCGATTGCTCCTCTTCTTCATTTTCTTCCGGATCCTGTTGCAAAACTAATCTTCTTTTCCTTCCCGGATTCTCAAATGGATCACTCGATGATCCCACTGGTTCTTTGCCTTTACGCCCCATAATCCTGCACATCACAATCAAAACACACAAACTTTTCATCAAATTCTTATCATTCTTCTTCCCCACACTTGCTTATCACCATAATTGTAGATACAACGCACAAGCCATTAAATTTTTACAAAATTTGGGCATGATGCCTCTACATGTTAAGAATTTCCAAGACATAGAACAAAAATCTTGACATCACCCCCATCTACAACCATAGCCTCAACCAACCCACAAGTTCATATTATCAAATCTCTATAAGCAAGTGTGTAAACAAAAACAACTATTAAAACTTACAATTCTGCAATGTACCTCAAATAATGAACATAAATTGCATACCTTTGCTTTGTAGATGATGAGAATAACAAGAACTTCAAGCTAAACACCAACCCACAAAAACCCCCAAAATTTCAGACCCAATATGTCCAAAATTGACCACCAAACAAATGCATCTTGGAAAAATAAGCACAAATATGAATTCCTTGCGAAATTCTAGCCAAGATTGACCCAAAAATCTCTTGATTTGGTAAAGATTTGATGATTTGGTGTAAGGTTGAAGCTAGGGTTTATGTTTTGAAGAGAATGGAGAAGAAGAAGAAGAAATATGGTGAAAAGGGGTGAAACCCGTTTTTGTGGTTGTGAGAAAAAGTTATTTTCGTTTTTTATTATTAAACTCGGTCCCCGCATCGCCAGATACCGCCGTAGCTTACGGCACTACCGTAAGCTACGGTGGTATGAATCTCAAAATTCTCACCGTATTCCAGGCTCTTGCCACCGTAATGGTTTTTATGGCCACCGTAAGCTACGGTGCCACCGTAGCCTACGGTGGTATCTGGGCACTTTGATTTCGCAATTTTTTTTTATTTTTGTAATTTTTATGATTTTTATATTTTTTCAAAAAGCATGAAAATTACCCTACCCCCCATGAAAAACCCGTGTTGTCCTTAACACTATGTTAGAGAAATTCGACAGAATATCCCCACACTTGTTTTGAACACTGGTTCAACAAAAGAACGGTAAAATAACTTAAACCAAACTAAATTAAACTACATATTTACACTACCAAACCTGGGCCTCTTGATCATTCCTCATATACCGGGCGTAGAATGTAGCCCACCTTATCAACCTATAAATTCTTGACGTCATTCCCTTCCAAGTACGTTGTTAGCCGATGCCCATTTACCGTTTGCTGTTTGTTAGTGCCCACATCTAAGATATCTACATTGCCAAACCGACCCACTCGCGTGATCTCATATGGACCCATCCATTTTCAATTTGCCCGCAAACATCTTCAACCGCGAGTTGTACAACCACACCTTTTGACGCACTTCAAAAACCTTTTTTCTAATTTTTGCATCGAGAACTTTCTTCAATTTGTCTTTGTATGCGGGTGCACACTCATATGCCTCATCTCGGATTTCTTCTATTTCGCTCAATTGCAATTTCCTTATTCTCCCCACTTCATCATAATCCGCATTTACTGTTTTGATTGCCCAATGTGCCCGATGAGCCAACTCAATCGGCAAGTGACATCCTTTACCATAAGCCATCCGGTAAGGAGTTGTGCCAATTGGAGTTTTGTAAGTCGTCCGATACGCCCATAATGCATCATCTAACTTACTCGACCAATCCTTTTGATCCGTTCGTACCGTCTTCATGAGAATTTCCTTGATTTGACAGTTGGACACTTCAACTTGTCCACTTGTTTGCGGATGGTACGGCGTAGCGATTCGGTGATTCACACTATACCTCTTCAATAATTTTGCAAAATTAAAGTTCTTAAAATGTGAACCCCCATCACTAATTATCACTATTGGGATCTCGAAGCGAGCAAAAATGTTAGATTGCACAAACTTACAAACAACCGAATGGTCATTTGTTCTTGTAGGAATAGCTTCAATCCACTTTGATACGTAATCTACCGCCACCAAAATGTACAAGAAACCATTCGAACTCGGAAAATGGCCCATAAAATCTATACCCCAAACGTCAAATACCTTAACCACCAAAATCGGTTGTAGAGGCATTTCATCCCGCTTCGAGATACTTCCCATTTGTTGACATCTTGTACATTGACGAGCATATTCGCATGTATCCTTGAAGATTGTAGGCCAATAGAACCCACACGTGAGTACCCGATAACCCGTTTTTTGACCACTAAAATGACCCCCACAAGCAGATGAATGAGCATGGGTCAAAATCTCTAGCACCTCCGTCTCGGGTACACATCTTCGAATAACTTGATCAGGCCCAATCTTGAAAAGATCCGGTTAATCCCATATATACTGTTTAACTTGAACCATAAATTGTTGTCTTCGTTTCTTGGTCCGATGATCCGGAATAGCGCCCGTGGCTAAATAGTTTACGTAATGGGCATACCATGGTGCAACAAAAGTGGAAACGGCCAAGAGTTGCTCATCGGGAAACCGTTCATTGATCTCGCT
Source organism: Scalesia atractyloides (assembly GCA_947069175.1). NCBI lineage: Eukaryota > Viridiplantae > Streptophyta > Magnoliopsida > Asterales > Asteraceae > Scalesia > Scalesia atractyloides. Next base: position 26,928,279 of record CAMTDV010000005.1, read on the forward strand.
CATATCATCGACACCTTCTAATGGAATCCGAGACAAGTGATCCGCTCCAACATTTTCACATCCCTTTTTGTCCCGGATTTCCAAATCAAACTCTTGTAGTAATAATACCCAACAGATCAATCGGGGCTTCGCGTCTTTTTTCTCCATCAAGTATCGAACCGCGCTATGGTCCGAATACACAACCACTTTGCTCCCCCAAATATATGAACGAAACTTGTCCAAGGCATACACCACCGCTAATAATTCTTTTTCGGTTGTGGTGTAATTTAGTTGAGCCTCGGACAAAGTCTTACTTGCATACTAAATTACCACCGGCTTCTTATCGACCCGTTGACCTAAAACTGCCCCAATAGTTGTGTCACTTGCATCACACATTATCTCAAATGGCTTTGACCAATCCGGCGGTTGCAAAATAGGAGCCTTCACCAACTGTTCCTTCAAAACATTGAAAGCTTGCAAACATCATTAGTAAACTCAAAAGGGATATCTTTCAATAACAAATTACATAAAGTTTAGTAATAACACTAAAACCTTTAATAAATCGCCTATAAAATCCCGCATGTCCCAAAAACGATCTTACCCCTTTTACATTTTTTGGTGGAGGCAAAGATGATATTACCCGAATTTTTGCCTTATCCACCTCCATCCCTTTTTCCGAAATCACATGACCCAACACAATCCCTTCTCGGACCAAGAAATGATTTTTCCCAACTTAGCACTAAATTTTTCTCGATGCATCTTTTTAAAAATTTTTGCAACTCATCGAGACAAGATTCAAACTAGTGCCAAAAATGGAAAAAACATCCATAAACACCTCATGCGACTTCCCAACCATGTCCAAGAAAATACTCATCATACATCGTTGAAAAGTTGCCGAGGCGTTACACAAGCCAAAGGGCATTCGCCTAAAGGCAAAAGTGCCATAAGGACAAGTAAAAGTGGTTTTGTGTTGATCATCGGGATGAATGGCGATTTGGTTATACCCGTGTACCCATCTAAAAAACAATAAAATTTTTGACCCGATAATTTTTCAATAATTTGGTCGATAAAAGGTAATGGAAAATGGTCTTTAGAAGTAACGGTGTTTAACGTCCGATAATCAATACAAACTCGCCACCCGGTGACCGGTCGGGTGGCTATTTGTTCACCACTCTCATCTTTGATAATTTGGATGCCGGCTTTTTTAGGAACCACTTGGGTAGGACTTACCCAATCACTATCTGAAATCGGATAGATTATTCCGGTATCCAACCATTTAATAACCTCTTTCTTTACCACTTCCCGCAAGTTCGGGTTCATTCGCCTTTGAGCTTCCCTCGTTGGTTTTGCATCTTCGGTTGTTATGATCTTATGCATCACAATGGATGGACTAATTCCTTTCAAATCGGCAATCGTCCACCCAATAGCCGCCTTATTCTCTTTCAACACCTTTAATAACGCTTGTTCTTGAATGTTCTCCAAATTAGAGGCAATGATGACTGGCAAAGTGTCGTCATCCCCTAAAAATGCGTACTTCAAGTGACTTGGCAATTCTTTCAACTCCAACTTCGGTGGCTCTTCTAATGATGGCTTCATCCCCGAGCTAATTTCCACCGGTAGACTCTCAAACTGATGGGTCCATGGCGGACGACCCTCTTTGACCGCTAGAGCATCCAACTTTTGCTCCTCTATCCTCAATGCACAAGCATGTACCTGTTCAGAAAAATCACAAACACAAGTTTCCATGCTATCCTCCTCATACTCGTGCAGTTCACATCCGTCTACCAAATCTGCCATAAAACACTCATCAACACCAATAGAGTTAGAAGTGTTAGTGAAAACATTCAATCGCATTTTTCTATTTCCAAAGGTCATGTCAACAGTACCAAACCGACAATCAATCACAACATGAGCGGTACTCAAAAATGGACGACCCAAAATAACATTTTGTGGTTGTTTTGGGTCCGCGGATGAGTAGTCTAATACAAGAAAATCCACCGGATAGTAGAACTCATCAACCTTAACAATTACATCTTGCACCATTCCCCAAGGAAGTTTATGAGATAAATCGGCCAAAACAACTGTTGTCTCAACCCTTGCCAATAGACCAAAATCATATTGGTCATATAAACCTCCCGGTAAAATACTCACTCCGGCTCCAAGATCTAAAAACGCCCTTGACATTTTAAAATCTCCAACTTGAATATTTATTAATGGCGTCCCCGGATCTTAGAGCTTAGGAGGAAGCTCCCCATTAAGAACCACACTAACATGACCAGTCAAGTCAACCCGCTTAGGCATTTTCTTCTTTTGTTGCCCTTTTTGAGTGCATAATTCTTTCAAAAATTTTGCATAAGTGGGTACTTGTTTTATTGCATCAAGTAAAGGAAGATTCACTTTTACTTGTTTAAAAACATCCAATATTTCCTCTTTTTGAGGACCCCTAGTTGAAATAAAATTTTTCTTACCCAGGTCAAGTAAAGCCGAAGGAAATGGAACTTGACTAGGTCCCCTTCCTCATTTTTATCTTGTAGAATTTCACCCAACCCCGGGTTTCCGCTTACTTTTTCAACATTAGGATCCTTCGACACAATTGAGGGTGACCCCTCATCCTCATCACTTTCATGACCCGTAATATCCTCAACCACCCCATCAACCAAACCCGGTGACAAATTTGCTTTAAATTCTTTACCACTTCTCAAGACACTAACATGGTTAATAGGAATATTACGTGAATTATTATGAGAAGGATTTACCTTGGTGTCACTAGGAAGTTGCCCTTTACCTTTTTTCAATTTCGCTACCTCGGACGCGAGTTGACCCATTTGAGTGGTCAACGCTTGGATGCTTTTATCACGAACCTCGTCTTTTTGCATCCGGACCTCATCAAGTTGGTTCCTTTTTTACATGTCTTGTTGCATCGCCTTAAGCATGTCCATAACTTCGTTTCCACTCGACAAAGATTGACCGGAAGAACCACTTTGACCACCACCCGGTTGTTGATATTGACCTTGGTACCCTTGATTGTTTCCGCTTCTAAAATTACCTTGATTGTATTGTTGACGCGGAACAAAATTTCCTTGAGTCCCTTGGAAATTTGGGTTAAATTGATTCGTCGGGTTCCCGTAATGAAGGTTTGGATGGTTCCTCAACCCGGGGTGATATGTGTTCGAATTCATACCAAAATTTCTACCACCCCCTTGAATAGCATTCACCTCCTCCGCTTGACCTTCAACATATGCCGCCACACAAACATCCGACGCATGCCCTATTTCATTGCAATTAGTGAACACATTATAAACTTGGTTAGTTGTATGTACCTCTACATCCTCCACGGCGTTTACTTGTGGTCTCGTAACCACATACTTCTTATTTCTTGATGCTTGTGCCTGTCGTTTAGAATTGAACGACATTAGTTCCAAGAAGGCCCAATCGTCTTGGTCGTAATTTGTGCCAAATGTACAATTAGAAACCGACACTAAATCGTGAGCATCACCATCACTCAACCCCTCACGAAAAGCATGTAAAAGCTCCCAAAGAGCAATCCCATGATGTGGACAACTTTTAAGAATCATGTTGAACCTATCAAAGGCTTCATGAAACATCTCACCCACTTGTTGCCGAAATTCCCGAATACTTTTCGAGCATCATTCGTCTTTTGAGCGGTGAAAAATTCTTCTAAGAACCTTTGTAGCATTTCTGCCCAAGTGTAGATCGATGCGGATGGTAACGTATATAACCACCTCTTTGCCTTGTCTTCCAACGAAAATTGGAAAAGTACTAAATTAAATTCATCGGATGAAAATCCTTGACCTCCAATGGTGTTGCAAATGGAATCATAGGCTTCTAAATGGAAATAAGGTTCTTCCGATGCTAACCCTTTATATTTAGGCAAACTTTGGAGCGCATTGGTTCTTACTCAAAGATTCTTCCATCCGGATGATGAGGAATTACCACCGGCGAAGGATTGTTTGTGATAACCGGCCGGAAATGAGCTTCAATTCCCCTTACCACTTCTTTATGGTATCTTCATGGAGCGCCTAACGGTACTCTTGGACGACCCATTTGGGGCACAAATTGTTGATATTGAGGTTGTTGCACCGCCGGTTGTTGCACCAGTCTTTGAACTTGTGGTGGTTGTTGAAACTGTGGTTATTGATATTGAGGACGCACTTGTTGCAAAGGCATAGGCCGTTGAAACTGTGGCCCATGCGGACGAATTTGTTGTACCCCCGTTGGTTGCCTAACCACTTCATGAATTTGTTCAACTTGTTGCCCTTGTTGGTATATCACACCTCCTTGAGGTCCCAAATTACCTCCTTATCCCACATAATAATATCCCTCTTCTTCGTATCCTCTAAACTCATCATCATACCCATCATAAAAGCCTTCTCCTCCAACACCCGAAGATTGCACGCATTGAGATGATGGTTGATAAAAACCCCTTTGATGTGAAGGTTGGAAAGTTGATGTAGTATGAATGATGGTTGAAGTGGGTTGGAATTAGTTTGGTGGTATTTTTTGGGTGGAAGATGATTGACCGGCTGATGGGAAAAAGGATGAAAATGGTGGAACCATGGTTGAAGGGTTAAAGGTGAGAGCGGGTGCGGGTTGAGTGATTACGGGTGATGTGGTGTTAGTGGATTATACTTCCAATGTAGAAATAGGATTTGTAATAGGATTTGGTGAAGGTGTGGATGGTGATGTTTGACCCGTAGTGGGAGTTGGTAAATCCATGATGACTTTGTTTTCTCGAAGTAAAACTCAGTTTTGTCGTAAGGTTCGCTCAATTTCAGGATCAAATGTTAGCGGTGATGACTTGTGAGAGCCCCTAGTATGCATACACCTGTAAGAAGTACCTGCACACTAAACACAACCAGTGTAAACCTGAAAATAACAAACAAAAGCTACTAAATTAACACACGTTGCGCACTACTCCCCGGCAACGGCGTCAAAATTTAACGTGATGTCGTAGTCTCACGCAAATTTAATCCAATTACAACTTAAATAGCTAGCGACAAGTGGGTATCGAACTCAAGGAGTTTGTGGAAAATGTGTTTACTATGTAGCCTTCTAGTTAACTAACTAATTTAACTAAGTTGCAGAAAAGTAGTTTCAGAGATTTTGATTGTTTGGTTTTAAAAATTAAAATTAACTAAGTAATTTTGCAAAAGAAAGATTTGATTTGTAACAATTTAGAGAAAAATGACCATCATAGATATCCGGTTTCAATTGACATTCATGCTCAAATCCCACTAGAAAGAATCACATAGACATGACTCATGTGTTGTTACTTGTTGTGATGAAAGGGAACTAAGTACTCGAATTACACTAATGCGAGGTTGTTACCCAATGATCAATTAATCAATATCCAACCCTAACCCCTCCCGTGATATCTCGATTGTCTCCGGCTACTCAAGCAGACACGGTTAAACTGTGGGACGAATGCGTAAAAATGTTAGAAAATGTGAAAATAGAGATGAAATCAGACACGTGGTTATGGAAACAAGAGGAAAAATGAGAAATATTCAAGGTGAGCGATTTACGGTCAGAGCTGGATGGCACAAATATGATCCCGGAAACACAAGTTCTCAAATGGCTTAGCTGGATACCGAAGAAAATAAATTGCTTCCTATGGAGAGCGGTACTAGACCGAATACCAACTAGAGATGCTTTGGCATTAAGAAACATACATATCCCATCGGTTTTATGTGAGTTATGTAGTTCAGCCACTGAATCGGTTGATCATTTATTGATTTCATGTCAACATGCTCAACTGGTTTGGACGGCAATCTCGTTATGGGTCAAAATACCCCTTCCGAGATATCTTTTCTTTTGAACGGCCAACCGAAAATTTTATTAAAAAACATAGCGAGAAGCTATACACCACAATTACACAAAGATCACCAAGAGAATACAGTTACATTAATCGAACATAGGAAAACGGCTCCACTGTTCCCAAGTTAAAGATACCTCCTTTGATCGATTTTTCACCCACAAATACGCCATCGATTTGACTTCGTCCAAGACTCTTACCAGGTCCGGCCTAGCCTGTTTAAACATGATCTCGTTCCGCATTCTCCATATGCTCCATATTGTAACAAAAGTGACCGCATGAATAGCTTTTTTCTTTTTCCTTGAGCCCGGGCTGAAGCCATGTAAACCCAGTAGATCGTGTATATCGAAAGCATAAATCGGTCAGAGCCTGCACCACAGCGCAACATTTTGCCATACAATTTGTGCAAACTGGCACGAGACAAACACATGATCACTCGACTCATCGTGATCTCCACACAAAACACATGACCTGTCCGGAACATTGATGTTTCGTCTCGCTAATGCACATCTAGTCGTAGCCTTTCCTTCTCGGCTCTCCAAGCCACGAAAGCCACCTTTTTCGGTACCCAATTATTCCAAACAAACACTCTATATGGCTGCACTCGATTGAAAGAACTGAGGATTTTTTTTAGGCTGGAGACAAGAAAAACCCCGGACTCATCATAATCCCACCACCTCTGATCTCGGCCCGTACCCAAGTTAATCAGCCCAACAAGGGCAATCAGCTGTTTTATTTGGCCCTGTTCGTTGGTGCTGAGGGCTGGCCTGGCCCACATCCATTTGAAAAGCGGCCCGTTGCTGCTAATTTCCACCCGAGACTGTACCGAGCAATTTTCTCCACTTCGAACCAGAACAAGTCCGGAAAAATACGGTACAATGGTTCCGAACCAGTCCAGTAATCCAACCAGAAAGACGTGTTACACCCATCCACCACGACAGTTCTGACCGCCTTTTCTAGGTTCACATCAACCTTAAGAAACGGAACCCGAATGCTTACAATGTTCTTCCACGGACCTGTAACAGAAACCTTCACTGGAATCGTTGACCATGTTCTAGAATTATGGTGAATGGCCCAAACTACCCTCCTCCATAACCATTTTCGTCTGAAGCTAACCGCCACCACCATTTCGCTAACATAGACAAATTCGCATCTCTAAAGGAACCGAACCCAAGGCCCCCATATTTGACAGGAGCGATGGTTATATCCCAAGCCACCCAATTCATCCTCGCTTTTTCTTCCGACCCACCCCAAAAAAAATACTCTTCTGATTCTATCAAGAGCCTCCAATACTTGTACTTGTGCTTTGAAGAGTGAGAAATAGTACGTCGGGAGGGAATTCAAAACCGACTTCAAGAGGGTTATCCTTCCGCCATATGACAGTGATTTTGCTTTCCAAATAGATAGCCGATTTCTAAATATTTCAACCACCGGCTTCCAGTTTCGAACTAGATTCATGTTAGCACCAACTTGTAACCCAAGGTGCTTAAATGGGAACACACCTTTTTTTCAATTAAGTATATCCGCCATATTTTGAACCTCTAAGTCGCTTACACCAACACCGTACACACTACACTTCTTAAGGTTTATCTTCAACCCGGATGTTAGGTAGAAACACCTTAGTATCCTTCAAAGATTGATCACATTTTCAATAGACCACTCACCAACAAACATGACGTCATCAGCATAAGCAAAATGTGATAAAGATGGGCCCTCATTAGTACATCGAATACCTTTAAACAAGCCGATTGAGGCAGCCTCCTTCATAATACCGGTGAGAGCTTCCATAGCCAACAAGAAAAGGAACGGTGATAGAGGGTCGCCTTGTCGAAGACCTCGCGAGCAATCGAATTCCATTGTGGGCGACCCATTTACAAGTACCGAGGCTCTCGCTGAATAAAGGGTTGCCATAACCCATGCCCTCCAACGTACCGGAAAGTTCATTTGGGCCATAATGGATTCAAGAAAAGCCCAATTAACCGAATCATAAGCCTTGTTAATATCACTTTTAAAGAACATTCCTTTCTTTCTCGATTTTTTTAACCAGCCCAATAATTCATTAAGCATAAGCAGCCTGTCCATGATACTTCTACCCGCCAAAAATACTGATTATTCCTCCAAGATAAGCTTCCCAGTCACACCTTTTAATCTATTCACTAGGACTTTCGAGATTACCTTATTAATCATCCGATCAAGCTAATTGGTTGAAAGTCTGAGGGGCCCACTGGATCCTTGACTTTCAGAATCAGTGCGATGAAGGATGATGTGCAGCTCTTATTTAGAGTTCCATGCACGTAGAACCTGTTAAAGAGCTTAAAAAAGTCGTCTTGAAGGCCCGGCCAACACTTTTTGATGAAATTAAAATTGAAGCCATCAGGAGGCCCCGGTGCTCGGTCTCCTTCGCAATCCCATACAGCACCCTTAATCTCAGAAATAGTGAACGGAGAAACGAGCAGATCGGCTTCCGAGTCCGAAATAGTGGCAAGGTTAGGACACACTATATTCGGCCTATCCACCATTTTTTTCGTGAACTGATTATAGAAGAAGGCATAAAAGGACTCCTTAATCACCACCGGATTCACCACCCACTCCCCATCTATCACTACGCCATTCACTCGATTGGTGCTAATGTTCGAGTTAACAACTTGGTGAAAAAAAGCGGAATTCTCATCCCCATCTAAGGCCCATCTAGCCCTAGATTTCTGGCATGTATCCAGAAGTTTTACCCTGTCGAATTCGGCCACATGGTTAATGCATTCAAGACGTTCAGCCAGTTCGTCCGCCAAGAGTAACCTATCTTCGTCCAAGTTCTCTAGGGTAGCCAAACGACTTTTTCGTTCACCATAAGCCCATTCCTGTCTCTCCTTTTCACATTTAATCCATGTTTTAATGTTATTTTTTAACCAACTGAGTTTGATAGCAAATGCTAGGTCCTCCGGCCCCGAGAAACTAAAGGAACCACACAGTTGCATAATGTAATCCATAAGGCCCGGAACTCGAACCATGAGTTGAAGAACCGGAACGGGATATGTCCATAGTCCGATTGGACCATAGACATAACAATTGGTCGGTGGTCAGACACAAACCTGTCTAGAGCTAATACTGTAGCTCCAGGCCACTTCTCCATAAATCCAAGGCAAACCAAAAACCGATCCAGCTTGCTAAGTTTGTCCCCTCTATCCGAAATGTAAGTAAATTTGCCCCCTCCCATGTTATATTCTACCAATCCAGCCGAAAGGATAAACTGATTGAACGCCTCAGCATTAGCCTCGACAAATTCTGAGTTCATCCTTTCATCAACATTCCGAACATCATTGAAATCCCCCATCATGGCCCATAACCCCTGCACTGAGTTCCGCATTTCCAGGATATCCCGCCATACTGTACGCCTAACAACCGCATCGTTCGGGGCATATACGTTCACAATATTCAACCAACATCCAGATTGAACAAGGGAACCCGAAACAATCAGGAAATAACGATTTTTAATGACATTATCGCACCTGAAAACTGAAGGACACAAGAGTCACGCTAGGCCCCCAGATCTGCCACATGAGTCAACCACCGCCAATTCAAAAGCTACTCTTCCCAAAGACTGTTAAAAAGGAAGCTAGACGAATTTTGTAGTTTTGTTTCCTGAATAGCTATGAAGTGGACCCCATAGCTGGTTTTTATACTGCCAACCCCTTCCACCTTTCGATCATTCCGCACCCCCGTAAATTTATCGATAGGCAATTCATTGACAACCGTTGTGAACACCCTCTTCTGCTACTAATCTCTCAGTCACCTCTGCAAACTGATTCAAGTTAATTCCAACCTTAGACCCCACTAGGATGGTAGCATTGACTTCTTCTCCTAGATTAAGATCAGGGGGCTCGGTAATTGTGTTTCAGAGACAACCGATCCTTGTATATCCGCCTCCACATCCAAATCGGCCGCCGGCATTTGTGCTGGCGGAGTAACTCCATCAGGGGTGCAGCCAGAAGAACTGTTAACATCAATCGGGTTATTTAGATCCTATATGTTTTACCAGATCCTTGGTTTAGATTAAAAAGTTTATAGGCTGGGCCTTGAGTGGAACCAGAGGAAGGTGGGCTACGCGCTGCTCTGGGCCGTTTGCCAAGCATATTAGCAGGTGTTGGGCCTTCTCTATCACCTTGTACATTAGGCCCACTTGCCGTATCCAACTGGCGGTTGGGATCTGGCTCATTTTCTTCTATATTTCTAGAATTATCACTAGGGCCCACCTCCACATTAAATTTCATTGGAACATGTGCCAGCTCTCCCACTTTCCAATGCACATCTTGCATGCTTACATTGTTTTCCAAAACCGGAGGCTGTTGAACTTCCAGCGACTGTTCATTATCCGGGGATTGTTTAGTATCCGGCGATCGATCTTCGCCATCTGGCCGGAATTCACCTTCCTTCGAGTCATCGTCCATCTCGTCGTTTTCTTCATTGGATTCCCAACCAGACACTTCCACTGATTTTACACGCTCAAAATCAGGAGTCCAGCCAACAAAAGTTTCAGACACCAGACCACGAACTTTCGTTCTTTCCAGTTCAGGACGATAGTCTCCTCAATCCGAGCCCCTTGAGGGACTAGAACCATAACCGAGCCATCCGAGTTGTCGTGGCCTTGCCAAGAGAATGCTGATGGTTGGACCACCTTGCCAAACAAGTTGCCTATCCGATCATATGTTGCGTTGTCCCTGAATTGGAATGGCACCCCCGAGATGCGAAGAATGGCAATGCGATCATATGGTGGATCCTGACCATTCCAAGCACAAAAATTAGAAAAGGCCCTGTTTAAAACCTCGGTGTAGTTTGCCAGTGTATCATGTACTGCTTGCTTGTTGTTTAGTGTAATAAGCACACTGAGACCTCCAATATACGATAAACCATACATGGTGAGCCCCCACTATCCAGGGCCTGTACAAGGTTGTTGAGCGCTCGTGCATCCCTAGCAGTACCCAGAATAGACCTCCCCTTACAATGAATGGCATAAATCGAGCCCTCCCCGTCCAACTTCAGTGTTTTAGATCCTTGATTATCCTTGAACAGGTCACTATATGCCACCCCCACTCTAACATTCCCCGCGTTCGACGGACCCGCTACATTGTTTTGATTGTTCGCCGGAACTTTAGGATTCTGACCCTGTGGGTTTTGCTTCGGTTTCCATGTTCTACCCCCCTTCATTTCCGATGTATAGATAAGCTTACGGTGGTTTTTATCGTATTTGGCCAAAGACACCAAGAGTTTTGCTTCAAAGATTTTGACGGTATTCATATTCTTCAGGACCTCCTCCAGATTTACCACTCCAATATACCGGACAAAGCCGAAACAGTTTCCCCTAGCATCTCGTTTCCGGGCAACATAAGCATCAGTTACAAACCCATGCAGTTGGAATGCCATCCATAGCAAGGATCTTGTGGTTCTATCCGGCAGATTATGTACCATGAATGTCATCTCCACCCCGTCTGGTCTTGTTCTTCTGTTCTTGCGATACTGTACCTCCGACCATGGAATCCCGCCGCCGTCATCTCTCTCCCAAAACCTTGGCTTTTTCTTCATTTTTTGTTGATTAATAAAAAAGAAAAAAGAAAAACCCCTTCAGAGATATCTACTTAGCTTGGTGGGATTAATGGAATATATCGAGTCACACAGTTCGTCACAAGATAAAAAGAAGGCGGTTTATCTTATCATTGCAGCGACATGTCGGATATTATGGAGGATTAGAAACAACTTAATATTCAACGGGAAGACAACACACGTTTCAAGGGCAGTTGGTGACATTAAGGCACTTTCGTTCTTATGGGTGAAAGCAAGGGCTGGAAAAACGGATTTAGAATGGAAGGAATAGGGCGAATTCAGTTGCTTCAAATAATGTTTCTTTTGTAATTCATCATTGTGTTTTCCTTTGTTACTGTATCTGTACTAAGGCTGTACTACTGCCTTAGCACCTTGCTAAGGTTTTGATTTTTCACTTGAATAATATCGCCTTTTATCAAAAAAAAAAAGTGTATAAACATATGTCGATGTTTTCAAAGCTTTTATTATAAAGGTAACTGTAATAGAATGTATTGAATCTCACATTTATTGTAAAGTTACATCGCATTAAATGTACTGAATAATTATTTAGACATTTTTTTTTGAACGGTAAGGTACTTCACTCATCACCCAAAAAAATATATATAAATCAGGGCTAATTAGCAAGCCCATCATCACCCATTTTACACTTTTTATTACAATTGCAATTTAAGAAGAAGCAAGCTTAAACATTAAAACTGCGCCATTTCTTCCAATCTAGTTAGTTTATTGTTTAAACATCTTTTTTTTAACAACAAAGTTCTACGATTATAGAACACGGGTCAGCAAGTGTAAAACCCAAATTACAAGAAACAAAGAAACAAAATCATAAAGACATAACTATTTATTTTATGACATCTCTCACATTAAAATCTTTCCAACTCTCCCAAACAAAATCTTTCCCCTTTGACCTTTCTTTAATCCATAAGAACGAACTTTCCTTTATCTGTTCCAACGTGTTTGTTACAGATATTTTGCAATTTTCAAATTCCGCCGAGTTCCTTGACTTCCAGATGTGCCAAATCGTTATCATTGTGATGGCCTTTATTAATGTCTTCCAATCCTTTGACCCAATAAGCCCTTCCACGTGCTGCAGACATTTGTCTATTTCGCCCATATCTGGAATCTTTAGCCAAATCCACATTCCACCATGTCGCTCTAGCCATTAAACAATTAAAAAGCATGTGCTCAACTGTTTCCACTTCAACCTCACACCTCGAGCAGAATTGGTTATCTAGCACAATACCTCTGCGAACCAGCTCGGTTTTAGCAGGAATCCTGTTTTGTGCAGCCCTCCATACAAAAAGGTTGACCTTTGGCGGGATCCATTTATTCCAGAATCCACACTCCACTTCATCGGACTCTGCTTCTTTCTTATTTATTTCTCCTCTTAACATTGCCACAGTGAATTCCTCATTTTCTTTTGACTTCCATCTCCATACATCCTCATTTCGATTAATGTTGTATCCGCTTAGAACGCCCAATAGCTCGATGTACTGAGCCCACTCTTCTGCATTTTTTGGACCACGAATCCATTCCCAAGCCCAGACGTACCTTTCACCATTTTTCTTGGCGCAACCGTGAACCTGTACATTTTTTTCTTTTGCCAACTTGAATATACAGGGAATCTATCCTTCAGGTTTGATCCCCCAGCCCATGTATCAGCCCAGAATTTTGTTTTCTTCCCATCCCCCAATTTTACAACCAGGTTTTTGCATAAAGATATATTTAACTTTGTAAATTCTTTTTCCACCCAATAATATCTTTCCATGTTCCGCTCAATTTATTTTTTGCAGTAATAAAAGAGGCTGACCTTTTCTTTGAATGAATTGCTTCCACCACTTTAACCCAAAGAGCCTCCGGGTTATCTTTATACTTCCTTCCACCACCATTTCGCAAGGAAAGCGAGATTTGCACTTCTTATATCCCCAACCCCTAAACCCCCACACCCCTTTGATTTTACAATTTTATCCCATGCAACCCATCTCATTTTGCATTTCCCATTTATTTTACCCCAAACAAAGTCCCGCCTAATAGCTTCTAACTCTTTATCACTTTTTTAGGAGCAAGAAACAAAGATAAGTAATAATTTGGTAATGCTCCAAGAACCGCTTTGGCTAACACAATTCTACCCGTCATCGATAAGTATTTTGTTTTCCAAGATGACAATTTGGAACTAAATCTATCAATTATAGGTTTCCAATGTTTTACTCTTTTCATGTTTGCCCCAACCGGAATCCCAAAAAAAACGAATGGTATTTTTTCTGACTTACAATTTAATTCTTTAGCCATATCCTCCACTGTTTCTTTACGAACCCCCACCCCCAAAAGATTACTTTTACTCAAATTTTAACTTTAAGCCCGAAACTAAATAAAAACATCTTATTTAAGTTTTTAATGTTTCTATCCGAACATTCCCCTACAAATATTACATAATTTTGGTTTTAAAGTTTTACTTTTTTTCAAAAGAGAACTTTTATTCAACCAAACAAAGACAAACACAAAGCCACCCCAAAACAAAAAACAGAGGCAGTACCAAAAACCTTTTTTTTGTACCATGAGAATCCGAGAGCTTCCACATCGTCAATAATGTCCTCAATTTTTATTTCCTTACCCAAAAAGTGAAGACATAACAATTTTATAAACGGATATTTGATTTAAATAACCTCAACTTTCACCAATTGGCCAATAATACTCTCAACTTTCGATTTGTACACCAGCACTCCCAGCATTCAACTTATTGGCTGATAACACTCTCTAACTAACTGAACTCTAACCCAGTTAGCTTATGTCAGTTGCCACGTCATCAAAAAATTCAATGTCAGCTGCCATATCAATCGCCACGTCATCAAAAAATGCCACACCAACTGCCCACGTCATCAAAAGGATGCCATATCAGCTGTCACGTCAGCAAAAAAAGGGGCCACATCAGCAAAAACTAACTGGGTTAGGGTTTACTTAGTTAGGGAGTGTTATCGGCTAATAAGTTGAAAGTTGGGAGTGTTGTACAAATCGAAAGTTCGGAATGTTATTGGCCAATTGGTAAAAATTAGATTATTTAAATCAAATATCCCTTTTATAAATTATAATACTATATAAAACATCCTGCTAAGGATCCGCTTGCAAATAATATGACAACCATAGAATATACGAAATAACATTATTTGAAGAGCTAAAGAGTAGTAGTATCTCGTTGATATAGAGAATGAAAGAAACCACATGTTTAGGGATGGCAATTGAATCTGAACTCGATGGGTAAACCCGAAACTCGACACATTTGAGACGGTTTTGAGGTCGGATAATTGGGTTTGGGACGGGTTTGGGAGTAGTTTGGATTTTTTTCGCGGGTTTGGGACGGGTTTGGATATGTTGATATACCCATTTACCCGGCTCGATTACCCGATAAAATGTACCCCTTTACCCGATTGTATACCCGACATAATTTCTTGAATATTTTAAATATCTATATATATGATACATTAATTTTTTTATACATATAGATACTTTATTTCACATACATTGTAGCTATTTAATATATTTATATAGTGATATTATTAGATGTAACTGATTAATAGTTACCCGATAGATACACAATAGGATTTTGATCGGATATACCCAACATGTAATTATTTTTTAAATTAACGGGTTTACCCGAAACCCACGGGTATTCCCGATACCCGATGGGTATTTACCCGCTAGAAACTCGATGGTTTGAAACAAGCTTATCTAACCGGGTATGGGTTTAAAATTACCTAACCCCGTCTCAAACCCGACTCATTACCATCCCTACACATGTTTCCTTCAAAAGTATCCACCCAAAGCAGTCGTTACCAAAAAGGTGTTAGCCACCACCAATGAGTCACAAGAACTTTGTCATATTTCTCTGTGTTTATGTAATGGGTAGGCCTTACAACAGGTGACTGATTATTTCTTTTACTTTTGTAATATTTTCTGTTTGTAAAAAATATAATATCACTAAACTTGATGATAAGGAAATCAATAATTTCCCTATTGTATGTTTTTTATTTTATTTGTTTATTTTTTTAACTAAACATCTTTTTTTAAGAAAACATATTTAAAAAAAAAAACCTTCCTTCATTTCTCGTGTTAACACTCATTTATATTTATCTAATATATAATAGATGTGAGTTAGTAATTTGATTCAAGCACCGGTGCCAAGTACATAATTATGGATATAATATATAATAGTGTAAGTTAGTAATTTGATTCAAACACCGGTGCCAAGTATATAATTCTGGTACTTCTAGAGGTAATAATTTTATTACAACACACATCGAGCTTGATATAACTTAATATATATAACTTCTTGTTTAATTCCATTTGATTAAAAAAAGTTTATTAAATCATTATCTACTACATTATATTTTATATATAACATACTTACATACACCTACATGCGTAAGTTTAATCATGTCTTCTACGATGATTTATGAGACACGTGATGTATTTTTAGTGTACCAGTGTTAAAATGTGTCTATTATTATGTGATTCATACTTTAAATATAACATATGGTTTATTGGACGGGTTATAATGGTATAAAGTTGTTGGGTTGTTGTTTATTGGACTGGTATAAAGTTGTTGGGCCTGGTTGTTATGACTGATGTTGTAGTTCAAGTGTTAAAGTATGCAGGTTGTAATCCTGAGGGGCTTACTGGTACGCTGAGGTATTTACGAGGTGTTAACGGGGAGATTTCAGGGGTTTAAGTGTAACATCTTATGAGCCTGAGTATAAAAGGAAGAGAGAAAAAAGAGAGATGCTCATTAGTTGAGATGTTTTCTACGGTTTCTTCATATGTTCTCTCTGTAATTGTTCATCTGGTAGTTGATCTTAGTGTTGAGATCTCAGTTGGTTTAGAGATCTTGTGATCTTGGTGTTTGTATTTCTGTATTGTTGTTTGTTGATTCAACAGATTGTGTTAATCTGTTGAATCTGATCTCTATATCTTTTTAGATCTGATTGTTGTGCCTGTTGATCTTGGGAAGTGTGACGGTGTAGTTCTGGTGTGATCAAAACCCTAGCTAGGGTTTGGTGTGTTGGAGAAGAGACCCTTACTACAAGAGTGTTTAACATGTGCGGTCTCTGAACCCTAGAAAGTTCAAGGCAAACTTACTAGGTGCTAGTTTTCTCTTTCTAATCTACTTAGTAACCCTAGAAGGTTACAAGTTAGATCTTCTTGGAGGGAGTTAAACGCTGTTGTAAGTTTTTATGTAGTTTTCTGCCATTATATCTTTGATTCACTGCATTTGTTGAGTCTAGGCATTACTGTTAACGGACTAGTCGGGCCGGCACTTGATTGAGTCTGTCTGTTTAGTTCGTGCATATTATTGTAGTCTTGGATATTATCTTTGGTCTGCAACTGTATTATGCTTGTCCAGGCACCTATAGAGTGATGAACCTGGAATTTGGCCTCTGATACAGTCTTGCAATTAGTTTGTGTTAGTATTCTATATTGTTTACTATTTTTTTGTTGATATCCTGATTGTGTTGGTTGTTTCTTGATTATGATTATGGGTGATACTGTAGTACTTCTCGGACTTTAATAAGTAAATTAAATATTGGTGACCCATTATACCTGCATCCCAGTGATTCTAGTTCCTTAACTATTGTAGTGTTAAGTTGAAAGGAACTGAAAACTATTCAGTCTGGTCTAGTTCTATGAAATTAGCTTTGGAAGCCAAAAATAAGTTTGGCTTCATTGATGGTAATTGTAAAAGGTCAACTGATGATGATGTTCTGTCCAGTCAGTGGGATAGATGCAATTCTGTAGTGTTAACCTGGCTTTTAAATTTTGTGTGTCTGAGGAACTGTTTTTGGGGCAAGTCGTTTCTAAATATGCCTTAGAGGTTTGGGATGATTTAAAGGAAACCTATGATAAGATAGATGGTTCTGTGGTATATGACTTGTATAAAAAGATAAATTGTATTTCACAAAATGGTAGTAGTGTAGCTGATTATTATAATAGATTAACAACTATGTGGAAGCAGTTTGATGCTATGCTCAAACTGCCCACTTGTTCTTGTAAATCAGCAAAAGATTACAATGATTTTTTAGCATTAATCAAACTAATGCAATTTTTAATGGGGTTAGATGATATTTACCAACCAGTAAGGATAAACATATTAACCAGAGAATCATTTTCCATCTATCAATGTTACTTTTTCTATGGTTTCTAGGGAGGAATCACACATGTCGTCTAGTAGTGGGTCTAAAAGTCAGGGTGTGTCATTTGTGTCTAAACCAAATAAAAGTTTTGAGTCTAAAAGGAAGATGACTAGGGGTCCTAATCCAAATTTAAAATGTACCCATTGTAATATGCTAGGTCATACTATTGATAGGTGTCTTGAAATTGTTAGGTATCCATCTGGTTTTAAAAGAAGAAGTAATAATCCATCAGGAAAGGGTAATGTTAATAACAAATCTAATGTTACTGTTGGGTCATCTGCTAGTACTAGTATGTCTTGTTCTGGTCTGCCTTTTACATCTGAGCAGATTGCTAAATTGTTGAATCTTGTTGGTGAAAAGAATGGGGTGGATTCTCAAAACACAAATATGGGAGGTGAGTGTGTTAATTTAAGTAATTTTGAGAGTTGTTCTAGTTCCATGTTCTTTAGTAATAGTTGTAATTAGATTGTAGATTCTTGAGCTAGTCAACATATGATTAGTAATGATAAAGAATTGTTTGATTCTGTTAATGTGTCTGAATTTGATCTTAGAGTTGGTCACCCTAATGGAAGAAATGCTAAAGTTATGAAAATTGGTAATGTAAAACTGATGAATAACATAGTCTTAAAAGATGTCTTTTATGTTCCAGGATACAATGTGAACTTGTTGTCCCTTCATAAGTTACAGTGTATTACAGGATTCTAAATCAAAGAGAGTCCTGGTGATTGGTGGTCTGAAAAATAGATTGTATTTTGTGAGTAGTAATGGTAATTCTGTGAAAGTTTGTTTTAATAGTTTTGTTAAGTCTAGCTTGTGGCACAGTAGATTAGGACATCCATCTAATCAAGTTTTAGCTATGTTGGAAGAGAATGTTTGTGTGAAAAGTATTGAACATGAAGGTCCGAGATCAGGCGGTTCTAGACGGAAGTTAGTGGATAAACGTAAACCGATTCGGTAGAATGTTATTACAGAAAGGAGTAGAAACAGAATGCAGCAGAAGTCTTCATTCATACCGAAAGAGTATACATCTTTATAAGTCCAGCTGCCGGAGATCCTAGAGAGAATCCGGCAGCACCTCCCCGTAGGGATGCCAAAAAATTAAATGACAAATGAACCACACACCTATATATAGTATGTCAAGTTCGCTGGTGGGGAAGCAAGTTCGGGCGAACTTGCTTAGTCAAGTTCGGCCGAACTTGACTTCCACAATACAATCTCAAGCGAACTTGACTATAAACATCATAAAACTTCGTATTTTGGTCGTGTGTTCGATTCTAACCTATACAATATTCAACACACGCTCAATCTAGCCTATTCGACAAGTGACAAACACAAAGTGCACCAACAGAACATGGGCCTTGTGATGTGTGTCATAGGGCTAAACAGGTTAGGGTTCCTTTCCCACTAAGTGAACATAAAACAAAGTCTATTGGAGACATAATTCATCTAGACTTATGGGGTCCATATAAAGTAACTAGTTACGAAGGACATAATTATTTTCTCACTATTGTAGATGATTATTCTAGAACTGTGTGGTATTATTTGTTGGCAAATAAAACTGAGGTTTTTGAAAACTTTTGTCGTTTTTATGAACTTATTCTCACTCAGTTTAAAACAAAAATAAAAATGTTTAGAAGTGATAATGGCACAGAGTTTTTCAATAATCAAATGTCATTGTTTTGTAAGACAAAAGGTATTTTACATCAAACATCCTGCTCCTATACACCACAACAGAATGGTGTGGTGGAAAGGAAGCATAGGCATCTTTTAAACACAGCTAGGGCCTTGATGTTTCAAGGTGGTATGCCACTTAGGTTTTGGTCTGAATGCATCCTAATTGTTGTATACTTACTCAACAATTTACCCTCTTCTGTATTAGGTGGTAAGAGTCCTTATGAAATTGTGTTTGGATTTAAACCCTCTTTGTCTCATTTAAGGAATTTTGGATCTCTTTGTTTTAGTATTGTCTTAACTGAGTCAGATGAGTTTGTTTATCATGCTGATAAGTGTGTGTTTATTGGATATTCAAATGTTAAAAAAGGTTATAAACTTTTGAGTTTAGATAATAAAAAGGTGTTTTATTCAAGAGATGTTAAGTTCTATGAGAATGTTTTTCCTTTTAAAACTAAACAATTTGATAATCAAGAGTTGGTTGATAATCAAACTTTAAATCATATTATCTTTTTTTATTTGTATGAAACTTTGACATCTGAAGTTCCTATAGAACCTAATGATGAAGAGGGTACAAATGGTGCTCATGATCACTCCAGTGATGATCAGCAGCCATTGATACCTTCAACATCTACCACTGAACTGCTGAAACTATTCAGCATTCAAATAATGAGCAGCAGAGTAGTAGTAGTCAGAGTAACAATGGCGAGGTAGAGGACACTGTAGGATCAAATGATGAGACCAACCTATCTGAGGGTCAATCTATTAGGAGGTCTTCTAGAAAAGTGTCTTTTTCCAAATAGGTTTGATGAGTTTGTTGTTGAAGGAAAGGTTAGATATGGTATTGAGAAAGTTGTTAGTTATGCTAATCTGTCTGTTGATAACTTGTGTTTGATTGCTTCTTTGAATAAATCTATTGAACCTAATTCTTATAATGAGGCAATAAAAACCCCTAGGTGGGTAAAGGCTATGAATAATGAGATGGAAGCCCTTTATAGGATTAATACTTGCGTTGTTGTTGACTTGCCAAAGGGAAGAAAACCTATAGGTTGCAAGTGGGTTTATAAGATAAAATATAAAGCTATTGGTGAAGTTGAGAGGTATAAAGCCAGATTATTGGCTAAAGGTTTAATCAGAGATAAGGAGTAGATTTTGGAGAAACATTTTCTCCAGTGGTCAAGATGGTCACTGTTAGGATAGTTTCAAAACTGGCTGTTAATAACAATTGACCATTGTATCAACTTGATATCAATAATGCTTTTCTTTATGGGTCACTAACTGAAGATGTTTATATGACTCTACCTCAAGGGTATTTTGATAATGATAAACCCAGTTGTGTAAACTTGTCAAATCACTTTATGGGCTTAAAGAAGCCCCTAGACGGTGGAATTAGAAATTGACATATGTGTTAGTTAATATGGGATTTGTACAAAGTCTATGTGATCATTCTATGCATATTATGTGTAAAGTAAATGTATTCTTAGTGTTGTTGGTATATGTAGATGATATTGTCTTAACAGAGAAAAATAAATCTGAGATTGAAAAGGTTAAAAAATGTTTGAGTAATAGTTTCCAAATAAAAGATTTGGGAATACTAATACTTTCTTGGTATAGAAGTTTTGTATTCTGATGATTCTATTTGTTTGTGTCAGAGAAAATATTTTTTAGATATGTTAATTTGGGTATTTAGGTTGTAAACCTGTTGGAACTCCTATTGAGCAGAGTCATCTTGTTATAAGCAAAACTAGTAAAGACCAAAAAATGTTAGAAAATGTTAATGGTTTTCAAAAGTTGATTTCTGTCATTAACTAGACCAAATATAAGTTATGCGGTTCAATTCGTAAGTCAGTTTATGCATAAACCATGTCAGTCACATCTAGACATTGCTTTGAGACTGTTAAGGTACTTGAAACAATGTCCAGGTAGAGGTGTTATGTTTAGGAAAACAAATGGGTTTGAGTTGGCAGGATTTGTTAATTCTAATTGGGCTAAGTGCACTGCAACTAGAAAGTTGATTACAGGTTTTGGTATATTTCTAGGAGATACACTTATCTCCTAGAACAGTAAGAAACAAAATGTGGTATAAACATCCCAACTGAGGCTGAGTACAGAGCTATGTGCTCAGCCACTTGTGAAGTAATGTGGATTTTGAATGTTTTACAAGAATTAAATGTTGAATGTAGCTTACCTGTAAAACTCTTTTGTGATAGCAAATCTGCTATTTCTATTTCTTTAAACCCAGTTTTCCATGAAAGAACGAAACACTTTGAATTAGACTTGCATTTTTTGAGAGAAAAATTAGCAAGTGGAGTAATTGAACCACAGAAAATTGCTACTGTATTCAAGTAGTAGACAACAAAGGGTCTAAATAATACTCAGCATAATGCTTTGCGTAAAAAACTTGGTATGTTTGATATGTTTGCAGTATGAATCATGGGGGATGTTAAAATGTGTTTATTATTATGTGATTCATACTTAAATATAACATATGGTTTATTGGACTGGTTATAATGGTATAAAGTTTAGGCTGTTGTTTATTGGACTGGGATAAAGTTGTTGGGCAGTTGGGCCTGGTTGTTATGACTGGTTTTGTAGTTCAAGTGTTAAAGTGTGCAGGTTGTAATCCTGAGGGGCTTACTGGTAGGCTGAGGTATTTACGAGGTGTTAACAGGAAGATTTCAGGGGTTTAAGTGTAACATCTTATGAGCCGAAGTATAAAAGGAAGAGAGAGGAGAGAGATGCTCATTAATTGAGATACTTTCTAGGGTTTGTTCATCTGTTCTCTCTGTAACGTTGTTGATCTCGATGTTGAGATTTTGTGATCTTGGTGTTTGTATTTATGTATTTGTAACACCTCGTATTTTCACGTCCAATAATTTTCCGATACGTGTCCCGTAATCTTCGTATAACGAATGCTTGAACGGGAGGGACGAAAGTCGCCATTTCATTAAATTATAATCACTATATTTAGTGATTAAAAAGTTGAGGGGCCAATATGAGAAATGCCAAATTTTTCATCTCCGGAAGGCGGTTACGGACCGCAACCATTATTGGTTACGGTCCGTAAGCCATTTGAAATCAGTGGGCGCCTAAGGTCCTTACGGACCGCAAGGCTTACCCCTTACGGTCCGTAAGGAACTGCCAGCGACCAGAATTATGGCAGCTTCACATGCTGCCACCTTTTTCCCCACTTGCCACCACTTGGGACACTTGTTTACGTCCAAGGACACCTGCAAACACTTGGCATGCCCTCATGACCCTCCCTCAACTATAAAAGGGCACTTGATGTGCCTCACAACTTGCTCATTCATCTCATACTCCTCTCTAGCTCACTTGGGAAGTTCCTGAAGCATTTGGAGCATCCCCCTGAGCATTCTAGTCTTATTTGGATCACAAGTAAGTGTTCCAACTCATTCTTTTCAGTTTTGTAGGCTTTTAAGCCAAAGTCAAAGCGTTTACGTAAAAACGCTTTGACCTTAGGCTTAGACCATTACGGTCTAGCCATGGTTCGTTACGAACATGGCTACGTGATCGTAATTAGGTAGGTGTTAATCCCTTAAAAGGGCACCTCCTAATTGCCACAAATTCTTGACCAATTGACGGGTCAAAGTTTAAGTCAATAAAAATCAACGGGTCAATTTTTTAAATAAATGCATTACTAGTTATAAAATACGTTTTATCACTTAATTAACTTAAATGATAATTAGAACATGTGTAAACATGTTCGGCCCGTCAAGTCCCAGTCTAGGGTCGGTTCGCAACCGAAAGTCGTAAAGTTTGACTTCTGCTTTGACTTTCAGTTCTGACCCGCTTTAGCAATTTAGGCTACTAACCTTAAGTCATTCTAGGACCATGTTTTAGTGTAGTATAATCTCCTAAGGTTATACTACATGGTTCCGTAGTAATCTGAGTTTTATGTACAAGTTCCGTATTTTACTTAAACTTTGCAAAAAGGTCCTTTTTATGTAAAATAAGGTTTAAACCATTAACAAACATATAAATAAGTTATGAAATTATTTGTAAACATGATTTAATTATTTTGATGTCATGAATCTGATCATAAACCAAAGTTTTCATAAATGTCATGTTTATGGCTTAAAACGACTAAAATGCCCTTTTTGGCATTTTAAGAGAAATGAACATGGTTTCTTCATTCAAACTTCATACCTAATAATGTAATATCATAAGTAGGACATAATGGGATATTAATTCAGAATATAACCTGAGTGGATGCTAAAGTTTCACATAATGCCGATTAATGACTAAAGTATCCTTGTTCGCATAAAAATTGTTTTAATAAACTTTTCATAACCAAAACTTTTACCTATTGTTATAACATGATAAATAACATATATTGATCATATAAAACAGGTCATGACTTCAGTTTACCTTAAACATCGAAATAAACGGCATTTAGCGACTTTTAACGCCTTTTTGCGTATAGTATGGTTTAAAACCATATCTATGACCCAAGACTTATTACCTACTGATTTGTAAACTTATTTTAAATATTTTTACAGTAAGTACAAGTTCCAAACTCAGAATCCCAAATATGACTTCAAGGCTATGTGTGAAATGACTAAAATGCCCCTACGGGACATAGTTTGGTTTAAAACTATCAAGCACACATATACTTGATATCCTACTGATATAACATCATAAAATTTATATTTTTTATAGAATGATTATGACCTTGACATCAGTTTTTGTATAAATCTCTTTTATAAATTATAAAATGACCAAAATGCCCTTATAAGGCATAATTCGGTTTTAAAAGCATTACGGGCATATATATTGATATCCTACTGATATCATATCATATTTTAAACATATTAGCTTATGGGATTTGTATATGACTCCTTCGTTTACCCGGTTTCGCTTATACGCTTACGGTTAAGCAACGTGACTAGTTTACGTAATCTAACCGAAACGGGTTTAACTCTGTCGTTTCTTTATCAAAATCCAGATTGTTATTGGTATACCCATATTATACAAGTCTTGATACTTCTTGGGTCCAAATAACCTTCTATTCCGGTCACCGCTTAATCTAGAGTATTGTATCGTACTTGTTTAACGTAAGACTAGCTGGTTCAAGTCTAAGACTTAACTAAGGACCTGTTTGCATTCTAATTGGTTAATAATACCATCATTCCAGACTAGACGCCTTCCGGTAGATTGTTTTTGTGCTTATTTTCTTGATTTGCGGCTGAGTTGCGACTTTACTAAAGACTTAGCTCATGTAAATACTCTTAACCTATTTTCACTATACGGGCTTGGGATACGGTAAAATATTACCACTTGATCGGGTATGGGATCATGTTTTGTCCAGTCGTGATAATTAACTAAATCACATAACCCGTTTTAATCTGTTGTTTCTGATAACTTAAACATTGAGGGTTGGCTTGACCGTGTCTGGGATATCCTTGGCTCACTAAAGTGCTAGTGGCCATGACTTAAGCATGGGGTGTAGGCATACATCGGTCAATTGCTATTATTATTATTATCTGTTTTTTGTGTGAAAGTTCAGAAGTGGTGTGTCAGAAGATCATGTCTCGGTTTCTGTACTGGGCCCCATATGTAGAAGACATGCATGTAAAACTGTATACAAGGTCTTTTGTACTATCCCAAGTAATTTATGAAATTGTGCCTAGTGCACCTAAAATCATTTTCGAAATGATTTTCAGAATGAGTCGGTTGATTGTATTTACCAGTGTAAACTGACGTATTTTCAAAAGATTAAGTTACAGGTACAACACGTAATAGGCCGGAAGCTGTGTGGCATTGATACTAAGGATTTGCGACCCTGTAGTTGTGCCATTAAGAGTCTGTTATCATTTTATGTACTTTATATTTCCGATCCGCCTGTGGATCTTATTACAAACCGTGTATATTTGTATTTGAACTTTGGACACTATGGTTTGTAATAGTTTATTTAAACTCCAAAGACTTCCGCTATGTTGGTAATGATGATATCAACTATACGTCACGGTACTCCCCACCGGGCCCACCGGGTTACACGTGGAAATTGGGGTGTGACAGGGTGGTATCAGAGCCAACGTTTGAGGGAATTCAACACTAGTCTATAGTGTTTGATCTCAAACGACACAGTAACACAATCTTTAGACTCTCGAGTCTAGGCTATGACCTAGGATTGTTCATTTCCTATTTGTTATTATTTTATGCCTTGTTACGTTTTTAACTTGTTTTGGAACAAGATCATGCCACCTAAGTTTTCTCGTGTAGCCAAAGGAAAAGGTTTGATGCGGGGCGAATCATCAAGGCAGGGACCATCAAACATACACAATTATAATCCATATGAAGGATCAGATGATTCTTCATCCCCATGGGAACCTTACTGCCACTCCATATCTCACGAATATTCACCGCCACCAGATTCACATCATTCCCAACACTCCCACCATACACATCAGTCTCACCACTCTCACAATAGCCACCAATCCCATCACTCCCACTCCTATTCCTTCCATGGAAACTACAATCCCAACATCTTCTTGTGTTCGCCTCTGTTACCCCTCCAGAAGATTCCCCAGAACCCATGGAAGAAGATTCCGACCCTGAGATGCCTCAAACAGGGTCAATGGGGCATCCTATCGAACTGTCCAGCGGTTCAAATTCATACGCTGGAACCCCACACCATTACCCCGATGACTTTCAGCAGAGGTGGGAACAATATGTATTCAACAACACCCCTTCTTACCACAACACTCCCTCCTACCATACTCCTCAGCAGGAAATACCTCCGCCTGAGGAAGTGCAAATGCAACCAGTGGAGCAACCGCAACCACCACCTGAACCACAACAGCCGCGAAGACGCGGTGCGCGCATGTTAGTGCGCATGGGACCGGGGATAGGATCACTATCACCCTTACCTCCAACATACCTAATTATCCCAGAGGATCCACAAATTGGTGGACCCTCTCACACTTCACCATTTGTGGAACACCCACCACAACCAGCCGTTGAGCCTTCGCCTCAACCACCACAATCTATTGTTGGACCTTCGACCCAACTACCACATGGTTTTGAAAACCCAATTCCTTCATAATCCAGATACGTCTGGATACAACCATTTCTCTTCTTCTTCTTCTGGTTTGCCTAATTATATTCACCAGGCACCTTTGCAGGACCCCTATATTGAGGCAGTTGAACACAATGATCTTTCCCTTCTCCATTTCCTCCATACTCCACTATACCATACTCAGCTGGGGGATATCCCTTTTATGAGTACCACCCTTCGAGTGCACCTCCACCCTATGTATACCAACATCTGGGTGCGCTACAACCGCAACCTCAATCACCACCGCAACCGCAACCTCAATCACCACCGCAACCGCAACCTCAATCACCACCGCAACCGCAACCTCAACCTCAACCACCAGTACTTGACGCTATGTAAGAAACACAGGAGCAGATAAAGGAATTTCAGCGGAGAGCTAAAAAATCTGAGAAGAAAAACAACAAATATTTAAAGAGATTTGTGAGGCTGATTAGACGGAAAAAGGGTGACTAAACCTTTGTATTTGTTTATGTAATTTTATTTCCAAAAGTCCCTGCGTGGACATTGTCTTTATTAAGTCCCTGCGAGGACATGTTTATTTTAAGTAATAGTCCTTGCGAGGACAAGTTTTGTTATTAAAAGTCCTAATTTTAGGCACTATTGTAATGGTCATGTTTAATTTAATGAAGAATTTTGGAACTTATTATTATTTTACTCTTTTTCATCCGTTGTTCAAGCGATCATCTCGATTTTAATTCGAAATTTATGATCTGCGGAATATTTCAAAAAAGATCTTCTTGATGGTTTATACCCGCCAAGTGATGAGGTCACATATATTGGCAAAACGGTAGATTAAATTATATGGTCCTCTACCATGATAGTTAAGGTTGAGATTTTCTCTTCTATCCAGAGATGGTGAACTATGTTCTAAGATTCCTAGTCTGCCCGATCGGGACTAGCTAATATAAACCATTTTAAGATTTTTTTCTAAAGGTTAACATCTTCAAAGTGTTAACACTCCTAGGCAGTGTGACTTGAGGAACCACACGAACCGTCAAGGTTATGGACTATGTCCAAAATCTAATAAGCCTACGTGATCATTTTGATTTTGGCTAAGTTTCATATATGCGATGATCATATTAATTAAACACCCATTAGTGGTGTAATACATGTAGGCCATAATATAAACATCCGTTAGTGATGTGTTACTTATGATATCCATCAGTGATGTACTACCTACGGTTATATTTATGTCCATTAGTGACAATGACAGTTATAGTCTATGACTTCCTGTCCCGAGGTAATTGATTTCGTTCAGACCTCGAAGTTTTATGATCTTTTGTGATCTCGACTCATATAATTTGAGTCCTTATGACAAGCCTTGGGGCTATTCTTATTTTGTCCTTGTGACAGGCCTTTTGTGCATATTTATTCACCCCCAAAAGCTTTACAAGTTTATATGGTTTTATTATACCATGCAATACGTTATAAGTCATCAAGCGTGTATGACTAATTCTTTATATATTATTATTTTAGCTCTAAGAAGGCAAGATGGCAAATTCTGATGAAGCTAGTAGTCAACGCAAGGATGGTGATGCAAATGAAAATATTGTTATGACCAAAGGCGATCTGCAAGCACTAATTGCCACAGAAGTTAATAAGGCAATAAAGAACCATGCCAAGAAGCAATTAGAGTCGAGTGCTTCGCACTCTAAGCAATCATCCAAGCACACCTCGAAACAGATCACCAAACAACTCTCTAAGCCTCTTTCAGATAAGAAGGAACATTCTGAACACTCCTCAAATGTGAGGAGGGAAAGGCAAGAGTATCAGAGAAAGACTCATTTTTCAAAGGAAGGTTGTTCATACAAGTACTTTGTATCATGCAAGCCCCGTGATTTTACCGGTGAAAAGGGGCAGTTGAAACATTGAGGTGGTTAGACGAGATTGAGACTGTAGTAGAGATTAGTGGATGTTCTGAGAAGGATGTAGTTAAGTACGTAGCTCAATCATTCAAGGGTGATGCCCTAATATGGTGGAAATCCATGATACAATCTGATGGGAAGGTTCATTTGTATAATTTAAGCTGGGAAAAGTTTGTTGAGATGATAAAGGATGCTTGCTGCCCATCTCACAAGGTGGAGAAAATCGAGTCTGACATTTTGGGACTACAAATGAAGAATTTGGATTGTAGGAAGTTCGTTTATGAATATAACTCTTTGTCCAGATTAGTGCCATACTTGATTACTCCAGAATCTAAACGCATCGCACGTTTTATTGGAGGTTTGGAACCCGAGATAAAGGGGAATGTTAGGGCTTCGAGACCAGAGACGTACAGGTCTGCTGTGGACCTAGCTATGGCATTAATTCAGGATTTGAAAAGGCAGAGGTCTATTAGATCCGAAGGTGAATGGAAGAGGAAGAGAGAGGATGCCATATCCCACCGGTGGAACAAGAATAGGAAGTTTGGGTCAAATCGGAACCACAAATAAGTCGGATAACAGGCCGTGGTGCAAGAATTGTAATAGACGACACAATGGTCTGTGTCGGAATGAATCCTAATCCAAACCTTGTGGCATCTGCAAGAAGATGGGGCACAAGGCCCTGGATTGTAAAGATTTGAAGGATGCCAGTTGCTACAACTGTGGCGAGAAGGGGCATATCAAACCCAACTGCCCTAAGTATAAGAGAGATAATGCTGCCAAGGCAGGGGATCAAAGAAAGAAAATGCTCGTGCATTTCAAATGAATGCAAAGGAAGCTGTCAAGGATGACAACGTGATAATGGGTACATTTCTTATTAATGATACTTATGCTAGAGTTCTGTTTGATTCAGGGGCAGATAAGTCATTTGTAGATCATAAGTTTAGTGCCTTGCTAAATTTGCCTATAAGAGCTGTAGACATAACCTATGATGTAGAACTCGCTGATGGTACAATAGAAACTGCTTCAACAATTCTAGATGGATGTTCCATATCCATTAAGAATCATTTTGTTCCTATATCTCTTCTGCCAATGAAACTGGTAGGATTCGATGTAGTTTTGGGTACGTATTGGTTGTCTCACAACCATGCCCACATCTCTTGTGATAAAAAGCTAATTGAAATCAAAACCCTAACCGGAGATGTGCTTACTATTCAAGGAGACTTACATTACGGATTACCAGAGAAAGCTTCATTACTTAAAGCATCGAAATGTTTGAAGAGAGGATGTGTCATCTATATGGCACAAGTTACTATCGATCAGCTGAAACCAAAGATTGAAGACTTACCCATTATCTCTGAGTTCACAGACGTAATTCCTGAAGACTTGCCTGGTCTGCCTCCGGACAGGCAAGTGATGTTTAGGATTGACATCCTACCAGGTGCTGCTCCTATTGCGAGAGTACCCTACCGTTTGGCACCTACTTAGATGAAAGAATTAAGGACGCAGCTCGATGAACTTCTAGAGAAAGGATTTATACAACCTAGCTCTTCGCCCTGGGAGCTCCAATTTTGTTCGTGAAAAAGAAAGACGGTTCTATGCGGATGTGTATAGATTATCGTGAGCTGAATAAGTTAACCATTAAGAACTGTTACCCATTACCCAGGATCGATGATTTATTCGACCAGCTTCAAGGAGCAAGCTACTCTTCCAAGATTGATTTGAGGTCAGGGTATCATCAGCTTAAGGTTAGAACAGAGGATGTTCCAAAGACAACATTCATAACAAGATACGGTCATTATGAGTTTTTAGTGATGCCTTTTAGGCTTAAGAATGCACCTGCAGCCTTTATGGATTTGATGAACAGGGTCTGCATACCATACTTGGATAAGTTTGTTATTGTCTTCATAGACGACATACTTATCTATTCTCGTAATCAAGCTGATCATGAGAAACATTTAAGGTGCATATTAGAATTGCTGAGATAAGAGAAACTTTATGCCAAGTTTTCAAAGTGTGAGTTTTGGCTCCATGAAGTCCAATTCCGAGGACATGTAGTCAGTGAACGCGGAATCCATGTAGATCCCGCCAAAATCAAAGCCATAATGAACTGGCAAGCTCCTAAGACTCTGTCAGAAATCCGCAGCTTCTTGGGTTTAGCAGGCTACTATAAGAGGTTTATAGAAAAAATTTCAAGAATAACTACCCCTCTAACTTCATTAACTCGGAAAGATGTTAAGTTTAATTGGGGTCCCAAGCAGCAGGAAGCTTTTGAGACTTTGAAGCAGAAATTAAGTAATGCTCCAGTGCTGACATTGTTGGAGGGTATTGAAGATTTCGTGGTCTATTGTGATGCATCACACACGAGCATGGGAGTGTGCTTATGCAAAGAAGCAAGGTAATTGCCTATGCATCACGGCAATTGAAGGTACATGAAAGAAATTACACCACACATGATCTGGAGTTGGGTGCTGTAGTGTTTGCACTCAAGTTGTGGAGACATTATCTTTACATGACGAAGTGTATTATATACACAGATCATCAAAGTCTCCCGCACTTGTTCAATCAGAATGATTTGATATGCGACAACGACGATGGATGGAAACGCTTAATGATTATGACTGTAAAATTCGCTACCATCCAGGCAAGGCGAATGTGGTCGCCGATGCTCTAAGTCGCAAGGAAAGGGTTAAACCCATTCGGGTTAACGCCAAGAGTATGGAAGTAAGGAATAGTTTGAATGAGAGGATCTTAGAAGCCCAAAACCACGCCTTGTTAGAGGCGAATCTTCCAAGTGAAGAATTGGGCAAAACTATTGAACAGCTAATGTCGGGAAGCAACGAGATCCTTAGACTCAATGGACGAATTTGGATTCCAGGTTTTGGAGGACTTAGGGATTTGATCCTCTAAGAAGCGCATAATTCGAGATATTTCGTTCACCCGGGAGGTGACAAGATGTATAAAGACCTGAAAGACAATTATTGGTGGATGGGTTTGAAGAAATCCATAGCCACACACATAGCTAAGTGTCTGACGTGTTCACAAGTTAAGGCCGAACATCAAAAGTCGTCAGGACTACTACAACAACTAGAAATTCCTACTTGGAAGTGGGAATGTGTAACTATGGACTTTATTACCAAGTTACCAAGAACAAATCACGGCAATGACATGATCTGGGTTATCGTGGATAAGCTGACTAAGTCAGCTCACTTCTTACCTATCAAGGAGACTTCCAGTTCGGACAAGCTAGCGAAGCTTTATGTGGATAATATTGTATCTTTACATGGCGTACTAGTGTCCATTGTATCCGATAGAGATACCAGGTATACCTCACACTTCTGGAAAAGCTTTCAGCAAGCTTTGGGCACACGGTTGAACTTTAGTACGGCTTACCACCCACAGACGGACGGACAAAGCGAACGTACTATACAAACATTGGAAGACATGCTACGTGCATGTGTAATCGATTTCGGTGGAAGCTGGGATAGTCACTTACCACTGATCGAATTCTCTTACATTAACAGCTACCATACGAGTATTAAGGCTACTCCTTTTGAAGCCTTATACGGGAGAAAATGTAGGACACCCATTTGCTGGGCTGAAGTTGGGGAAGCCCAACTGACAGGACCTGAGATAGTCCTAGAAACGACAAACAAGATTTTGTTGATTCGGGATCCTCTCAAAGCCGTGCGTGATCGGCAGAAAAGCTACGCAAATAAAAGGCGCAAACCTCTTCAGTTCCAGGTAGGGGACAAGGTTTTATTAAAAGTGTCGCCTTGGAAAGGCGTTATGAGGTTTGGCAAAAAAGGGTAAGTTGGTCCCGAGGTACATTGGACCGTTTGAGATCATTGAACGTGTCGGATCTGTAGCTTATAAACTCAAGCTGCCTGAGAAGTTTAATGGAATTCACGACGTATTCCATATTTCTAACTTGAAGAAATGTTTGGCAGATGAATCATTGGCTATGCCACATGATGATGTACAGATTGATGAGAACCTGCGGTTTGTTGAGAAACCAGTATCTATTGAAGATCGACAGGTCAAAAAGCTTCATAGAAAGCACGTGCCAATTGTGAAAGTTAAATGGGACGCTCGTAGAGGTCCTGAGTATACGTGGGAGGTCGAATCCGTTATGCGACAGAAATACCCACATTTATTTAATTAAAATCTCAGGGTCGAGTGACCCTCCTACTGTTTTCAATGACTATGTTGAGTTGAAAATAAAATATGAAATCGTCAACAGTCATAATCAGAATTTAGTTGTTGAATTATCAAAATGCAAAGAGGCGAATTTGGCGCACCTCGTATTTTTACGTCCAATAATTTTCCGACACGTGTCCGGTAATCTTCGTATGACGAATGCATGAACGGGAAGGACCAAAGTCGCCATTTCATTAAATTATAATCACTATATGTAGTGATTAAAAAGTTGAGGGGCCAATATGAGAAATGCCAAATTTTTCATCTCTGGAAGGCGGTTACGGACCGCAACCATTATTAGTTACGGTCCGTAAGCCATTTGAAATCAGTGGGCGCCTAAGGTCCTTACGGACCGCAAGGTTTACCCCTTACGGTCCGTAAGGAACTGCCAGCGACCAGAATTGTGGCAGCTTCACATGCTGCCACCTTTGTCGCCATTGCCACACTTTGTCACCACTTGCCACCACTTGGGACACTTGTTTACGTCCAAGGACACCTGCAAACACCTGGCATGCCCTCATGACCCTCCCTCAACTATAAAAGGGCACTTGATGTGCCTCACAACTTGCTCATTCATCTCATACTCCTCTCTAGCTCACTTGGGAAGTTCCCGAAGCATTTGGAGCATCCCCCTGAGCATTCTAGTCTTATTTGGATCACAAGTAAGTGTTCCAACTCATTCTTTTCAGTTTTGTAGGCTTTTAAGCCAAAGTCAAAGCGTTTACGTAAAAACTTTTTGCCCTTAGGCTTAGACCATTACGGTCCAGCCATGGTTCGTTACGAACGTGACTACGTGATCGTAATTAGGTAGGTGTTAATCCCTTAAAAAGGCACCCCTAATTACCACAAATTCTTGACCAACTGACGGGTCAAAGTTTAAATCAAAAAAAGTCAACGGGTCAGTTTTATAAATAAATGCATAACTAGTTATAAAATACGTTTTGTCACTTAATTAACTTAGTAATAATAATTAGAACATATGTAAACATGTTCGGC
The DNA here is from genome assembly GCA_947069175.1 of Scalesia atractyloides. NCBI lineage: Eukaryota > Viridiplantae > Streptophyta > Magnoliopsida > Asterales > Asteraceae > Scalesia > Scalesia atractyloides. Next base: position 26,961,675 of record CAMTDV010000005.1, read on the forward strand.
CCGTCAAGTCCCGGTCTAGGGTCAGTTCGCAACCGAAAGTCGTAAAGTTTGACTTCTGCTTTGACTTTCAGTTCTGACCTTAAGTCATTCTAGGACCATGTTTTAGTATAGTATAATCTCCTAAGGTTATACTACATGGTTCCATAGTAATCTGAGTTTTATGTACAAGTTTCGTAATTTTACTTAAACTTTGCAAAAAGGCCCTTTTATGTAAAATAAGGTTTAAACCATTAACAAACATACAAATAAGTTATGAATTGATTTGTAAACATAATTTATTTATTTGGATATCATGAATCTGATTATAAACCAAAGTTTCATAAATGTCATGTTTATGGCTTAAAACGACTAAAATGCCCTTTTTGGCATTTTAAGAGAAATGAACATGGTGTCTTCATTCAAACTTAATACCTACTGATGTAATATCATAAGTAGGACATAATGGGATATTAATTAAGAATATAACCTAAGTAGATGCTAAAGTTTCTCATAATGCCGATAAATGACTAAATTACCCTTGTTCGCATAAAAATGGTTTTAATATACTTTTCATAACCAAAACTTTTACCTACTGTTATAACATGATAAATAACATATATTGATCATATAAAACAGGTCATGACTTCATTTTACCTTAAACATCGAAATAAACGGCATTTAGCGACTGTTAACGCCTTTTTGCGCATAGTATGGTTTAAAACCATATCTATGACCCAAGACTTGTTACCTACTAATTTGTAAACTTATTTTAAAAATTTTTACAGTAATTACAAGTTTCAAACTCAGAATCCCAAATATGACTTCAAGGCTATGTGTGAAATGACTAAAATGCCCCTACGGGACATAGTTTGGTTTAAAACTAGCAAGCACACATATACTTGATATCCTACTGATATCACATCATAAAACTTATATTTTTTACAGAATTATTATGACCTTGACATCAGTTTTTGTATAAATCTCTTTTATAAATTATAAAATGACCAAAATGCCCTTATAAGGCATAATTCGGTTTTAAAAGCATTACGGGCATATATATTGATATCCTACTGATATCATGTCATATTTTAAACATATTAGCTTATGGGATTTGTATACGACTCCTTCGTTTACCCGGTTTCGCTTATACGCTTACGGTTAAGCATACGTGACTAGTTTACGTAATCTAACCGAAACGGGTTTAACTTTATCGTTTCTTTATCAAAATCCAGAATGTTATTGGTATACTCATATTATACAAGTCTTGATACTTGTTGGGTCCAAATAACCTTCTATTCCGGTCACCACATAATCTAGCGTATTGTACCGTACTTGTTTAACGTAAGACTAGCCGGTTCAAGTCTAAGACTTAACTAAGGACCTGTTAGCATTCTAATTGGTTAATAATACCATCATTCCAGACTAGACACCTTCCGGTAGATTATGCTTGTGCTTATTTTCTTGATTTGCGGCTTAGTTGTGACTTTACTGAAGACTTAGCTCAGGTAAATACTCTTAACCTATTTCCCCTATACGTGCTTGGGATACGGTAAAATATTACCGCTTGATCGGGTATGGGATCATGTTTTGTCTAGTCATGATAATTAACTAAATCACATAACCCGTTTTAATCTGTTTTTCTGATAACTTAAACATTGAGGGTTGGCTTGACCGTGTCTGGGATATCCTTGGCTCACTAAAGTGCTAGTGGCCATGACTTAAGCATGGGGTGTAGGCATACAACGGTCAATTGCTATTATTATCTGCTTTCTGTGTGAAAGTTCAGAAGTGGTGTCAGTCGATCATGTCTCAGTTTCTGTACTGGGCCCCATACGTAGGAGACAGGCATGTAAAACTGTATACAAGGTCTTTTGTACTGTCCAAAGTTGTTTATGAAATTGTGCCTAGTGCACCTAAAATCATTTTCGAAAAGATTTTCAAAATGAGTCGGTTGATTGTATTTACCAGTGTAAACTGACGTATTTTCAAAAGATTAAGTTACAGGTACAGCACGTAATATGCCGGAAGCAGCGTGGCATTGATACTAAGGATTTGCGACCTTGTAGTTGTGCCTTTAAGAGTCTGTTATCATTTTGTGTACTTTATATTTCCGATCCGCCTGTGGATCTTATTACAAACCGTGTATATTTGTATTTGAACTTTGGACACTATGGTTTGTAATAGTTTATTTTAAACTCCAAAGACTTCCGCTGTGTTGCTCTGTGTATTATTGGTAATGATGATATCAACTATACGTCACGGTACTCCCCACCGGGCCCACCGGGTTACACGTGGAAATCGGGGTGTGACAGTATTGTTGATTCAACAGATTGTGCTAATCTGTTGAATCTGATCTTTGTATCTTCATAGATCTCATATTTGTGAGATCTAGGGTTTGGTTGGGTTTTTTCTGGGTTGGTTAAACTAATAAGATTTACGTCACTTGTTTTGTCGCTATTTCTGGTGTTCATATTGTTCTGTGTAGATCTATACTATTTTACAACCAGATCAATTTTAGTTAAAAGAGATTAGTTAAGGCGAAAGAGAAATCTGAATAAATATCGTTATGAGTTAGAAGGTACAAAATGAACACTTGTTTGAGACTGCTCAAACTTCTAACACTAACTAACTTTGAGGGTTCAAGGCGGCAATGCCATTGACTAAAAATCATTTTGTGTAGTTGAACACCTCCAGGAACTTGCTTCAGATATGCCTAGTTTGTACGCAATACGCATAAGTAGGCCATGGTCCATTAGTAGAAAATGTGTGATCAACAACAACTAAGCGATTAATAGGTATTTGTTTAAGTATTGAGGACCAACCCCTGGAAGTAACTAAGTTACCACTAACATAACCACCCATCATCAATAACTTAGTTAATAATGCAATGACCAACCATCGACATTAATTTACTAATGCCAAGAACAACCATCATTAACTAAGTTACCAATGACAAAAGAAATAGTAACTAAGTTATTTCTGATAATAATTTGTTACCGTTATTAACCACAGACACAATCTTTCATGAAGTGTTGTGCCATTTCACCAAAAAGCTTGTGATGGTTCACAAACTTTGTTCTATTTTAGGTACACAATTTCTGTAACATAAAATACATACTTGTTCTTGATTATTTTTAAAAACTTACTCAAATAAGATTCTGAAAGTACCACTGAAATATTTTCATCTAAGAGTAAAATACATGATTCAAAAGGAATATCCTGGATCTTAACTACTACGCAACCTACACCTGAATCATTGGTTGTTTATTTACTTTTGTTCATGTACCATGCTTTAATACCATCCCTTCAAGCTAAAATTTACGTCGTACATGAAGGATCAGCTAGATACCAACTTTTCACTCGTATATCAACAAACATAGCTTCATATGACAAAATTTAATACATACATGACATGGACTCGCTTATTATCCATATTCTTTGTGTAATTGAGCGATAATGACAACGTAATACTATAATTTGTTATGTACGACATGAAATTCAGACAATGAATCTCTTGAGTTCAAACAATTGTTCAAATGTATAAATAGAGAAATCCTTATGCATAATTGGTTTGTATTTTATTAATGATGAAGGTGATCGAACATATAGAAGGTCTTTAGAATGACAAGAATAATTATTGTTTGTAGTTGGTTCAAAATTAGGGATAACGTAAAAACTATAATCTAATGGGAAAACCTGAATCTGATACATCAGGTGTTGTTATAACTAGCTTAAAAAGGTTGTGACCCTAGATAAGACTTACAACATTACTAAGGTTCTATTTGTTAAAAACGTCTGCAGTCTACGGACCACATCTGCAGACACCTGTAGGAAAGAGTTGGACCAAACCTCTACAGTCTGCAAGAAGAAGACAGTTTGTTTTTTAACTTCTACAGACTGCTATAATCAGAATTAACATATTATAATCATAAGCAAAATCAGAACTAACATAATTAACATATTATAATCAGAATTCTTCAACAATTAACATATTATAATCATAAGCAGAGTTCTTTAACAATATGTATATTATAAGTAGAATTCTTTAACAATTCATAACATTAAATAAAAAATCTTGAAATAAATAAACCATAACCTGTTCAGCGAAGTAGCAGGGGAGGAAGGGCAGGACCTGTTTCGGCGAGCAGGGGAGGAAGGGCAGCGGCAACGTGGAGAAGAGGAGGGGGACCTACGGCGGCTGGCCGAAGGAATGGTGGGATCAACGGCTGGCTGAAGGAATGGCGCAACGCGGAGGGATAGGGGGACCTATAGCGATGGCGGCATGGAGAAGAGGCGGAGGAGCTACAGTGGCGGTTGTGTAGAGGGGAGAAGGGAGGATATGGAGAAGGAACTAGGGTTTTTTTGGGGGTGTTTTGTTTGTGGTATCTGGGCAAAATGAAAGAGTGGAGAAGAGGTTAGAAGACACAGACCCACATCTGCACCAAGAAAAGGTCTCGCGGACCTTTTTTAATTAAAGGTCTTCGAGAAAACAAACATACTTCAAACTCAAACGTCTGCATGTGGTCTGCGTGGGGTAGACATAAGAGGTCCTGAAGAGCTTTTCACAAAAAACAAACACCACCTAAGTTATGATAAAAAGAAGATATTTGGTAAAGCTCAGTAGTTCTCATATCTCATAGCAATTACAATATATTATATGTAGGGCAACAAACGAACCGAACATTCGACGAACAGTTCGAGCACCGTTCGGCGGGAAGTTCGTTTGTGTTCGTTTGTGTATTAAACAAACGAACACAAACAAGAAATTTGTTCGTTTAGTTAAATGAACAAACATGAACAGAGGACGGGTTCATTCATTTATGTTCGTGAACGTTTGGTAACGTGTTCCTTTGTGTTCGATAGTTCATTAGTGTTTTTAGCTTTTATATTTTGTTTAAATACTTCAAAATTCCGAAAATAAAATACTTAATAAATGTCAATGTATTATGTATTTTGTTCATGAATGTTTGTTTGTGTTCTTTTGTTACCATTTGTGTTCACGAACATTAGTTTGTGCTCAATTGTGTTCATCATCGTTCGTTTTCATTCGTTGGCTAAAGTTAACAAACAAACACAAACGAACACGAACAAGTTCATTTTTCTTAACAAATAAACATGGACATAAAATCTTGTTCGGTAAGCGTTCATAAACAGTTCGTGAACACATATATTTCTTAACAAACAAATACGAATAAGGACTTTTTCATGTTACTTTGGTTCATTTGCAGCCCTAATTATATGAAGTCAACAAAAATCACCATTAATCCTATATTCATGTAACTCTAGTTGTTGTAATCATTGTATTAAATATGTAACTCTAGTTGTTGTAATCATTGTATTAAATAAACGTATGACTATTTTATGTACACATTATTTATACATTAAGTATTACCATTGAGGCTTTAGCCTAGTGATAAAGGCAATGTTTTTTAAGTGTTTAAATAAGAGGATGCCATAAATTAAATACTCGAAAAGTGTAACATTTAGTCGTTTAAATAAATTAAGTATCAAAATTCAAACATACGGTATTTCATACATAAAAAATCAGTGTGACACCCATCAAAATTTACAGGTCATTTCCGTACATTAATCTAAACATGCTTATTCAATAACGTGCATTAGACCTTATCTTATATAATTTGGTCACTCAAAGTCTAGCATAGCCTATTCCAATGCATAGGTTTGCATTGGTGATCTTTAGTGATTACCCTTATACGCGCGAGTAAACTTACCCGTCACAAACGTTGGTGATAAATCCCACAATACTAAAAAAAGTAGTACACTAGCCGTTAAACATAAATTAAATATTTATGCATGTTCATATGAATATATTTATATATGTGTCACCATATTTATTTTAGACGAGCACGTACTCGTACGGGACTATGTATATATCTATTTGAGTTGAACTTATAGTCGTACACCCAGATGTGATACATTTGTATATACATAATATCATACTGAACTCTATTATATCATGCATTTAAAATATACATTAAAATTATGAAGAAAGAAAAAGAACGTAGAAATGAGATGCATAAATTCATGCACGTAATAAACATATTATTTCTATATATGTGTTTAATATATATTGGAAATTTTATATCAAAGTGTTACAAAAATACATGTCCATTGGATCATAGATTTGTAATTTATCTATGTGTTAACATATATATTAAATCATCACAAATTACTAAATTATATCATGGGTGAACGCACTTCTTTCCTTTAGTCAAAATGACATTTTGAAACTTAACACTACTGAGAAAAAACCCATGTATGAATGAATGTAAGATGATAGTGACTTGGAGAAAATGCATGCGTGGACAGAAGTGTATATGGATGATCAGATTATAGATTTCCCCCTTTTTGCATGTATACATGCACATAGGTTGAGATATGTTAAAAAAGCATGACCCATACAATACATCAAAATGGATATACTTAGACTAATACCTGATGCATTTGACCTTCTTCTTTTAACATATCTTTGTTCCCTCTCAAAACCATCCCTCTCAAGGCTCTATGTCTCTCTCTCGGTCATACATGTGCACCCACTTTCCAAATTCTTTATAACTCACAAACTCCCTCCCTATTTCTCATATCTACGGCACAACACACTTACACAGCACTCTCATTTTCAAGTTTAAATCCTCCACTCCAAGCACTACCATTGCAATACTGAGGTGTGTTCAAGCAAAAAGGAGCTCAAGATTTCTTTTATTTTTCTTTCTAATCCTTCTCCTTGCTTGCTAAGGTGAAAATTCCATCCTAAAAACTCCATTTTATTAGGTTCTTAAAAGTTGGTTTTGAAACAATAACACCCACTCGTGCCACACATTGTTTTAAACAAGTTTTAACAAGTAAACTAACATAATGAACAAATTATAATTCCAAAAATTTTAAAAAAAGGTTGTTTTATTTTTGAAAGCTTACAAGGAACCAAGTGTTGGTGATTATGTTTACTCGTTTGTTTTTTTATTTAAGAACTTTTGTATGTTAGATCACTCAAATACAACTAAGTGTGAGTTTGGACTATTATACGAACTTATGGACAATGTTATGTTTAATTTGTGTTAAAATTCATGGATCTACAAGATAAAGTTTTATTTTTATGGATCTAGTAATTATTTATACGAAGAAATTCTTATGTGCTTTAAATCTAGTGTCATAGTATTTTTAGATCTAGCGTTTAAATATATATTATGGCTCAAAGATAGTTATCTTATGAAAAGACGTCAAAACCTCTATTTAATGGGAGTTTTCTACGTATTTATACTGTGTATACATATATTTATCTTACCTGGATACTTTGGTATTTTCAAAGTATATTCTCCTAAAATAAATATAATTATATATTTATATCTATTTTCGATCAAAATGAGCTACAACTCAGGTTAGATTATGTATATAATTATTATACCCGAATATTAAGCCAAAACGAGATACAATGGTAGTCATATCGTTTATATTTATATTTGTTATACAAATACATATATTTTCATCTAATCCAAAGACATATCACCAACGGGTCATCGAGTCACACGTTCGGGTCATAACCGTTTTTCCAAACAACTCTACCTAGTGGGTGATTGTTGAATGTTAACAACTTGTATGCTAGTGTATTTCATAGATCTTAAGGTGTCCTTTGTTTGCAGTAGGACACGGTTAGATCGAGTCATTCGCACTGCCGGGCGTATTTTGCTAGCACACTTTATGTTCATTCCAGTTGAGTTCACGGCCCCTATTTTACTATTTTAAATCTTTTGGGGGGGAAATATGCATTTATTTAAAGTACGATGGCATGAAGTATTTCTAGTTGATCATTTATGTGTTTCATGAGTTTTCATCGATCTCAAGAGTACTCGGGAAAAGTCCTCGTGTTCTCATTCTCCACTGTAACCATTAGCTATGGATTTAGCCATGGAATCTCACGAATAGATCTATTGGGTTGACGCCCCCACTCTTGGTTAGTAGCGCTAACCCGGTAAAGACAAAGAGTGCTTGAACTTCCGAAAAACTATATTTCATTGTCTTGAGTGTACAATGACCGAGGCAAGGTCTCAGTCAAGGTTTGGTTATAGGCTCATGATAGTCGCATATGTCATTGTCTTAGCTAGTCATTGATTTGATCATTCACGAAATTAACTAACTATGCGTATGGTTTCTCAAATGATTTCTTAAACAATTTACTTCAAGTTTCATAAACCTGTGAGCTCGCCAACTTTGTGTTGACAATTTTTAGCATGTTTTTCAGGTATTTGATCACTAGTCATGGAAAAAGGATTTAAGCATGCATCTTTGAAGAATACCACTTTTGAGAAGATTTTTCTGTTTATTTATTATCCACTTTGAGATATAGATGTAAAATCTCATTTTTGAAAACAAATTTATTTGGTGATGTAAACACTTAACTATTTGGTATCCAAACTTATGTTATTTCATTTATATGTTTGCTTAATCATGTGCTTGAAAACCTTTCGTGTCACACTTCAATATTCCGTCTTGGTGGAGTGTGACAATCAGTTATATTAAATCCATGCATATTAAATAACATGCGTGAGATTCATTGGAGAACACTAAAAAAGTGGGGAACAGTGGGGAACCGACTCAAACGAACTCCGATTGGACTCATTCCAGCGGCGTTGGGACCCGCTCGTCGAACCCTAACTAGGATCTCTTAACCCTAAATCCTAACCCCTAAACCCTAAATATATTAGGGTTTGGGTTTAGGGTCTTATATTAGGGTTTAGCCTTAGGGTTTAGCTTTAGGGTTTAGTTTTAGGGTTAATCATTAGTATTTAGGGTTTAGCTTTAGGGTTTAGGGTTGTAGGGTTTAGCTTTAAGGTTTAGCCTCTAGGGTTTAGCTTTTAGGGTTTATAGCTTAGATTTTACGATTTAGCTTAGGTTTTAGCCTTATTTTTAGCTTTAGGGTTTAGGGGTTAGGATTTAGGGTTTAGGGTTTAGGGTTAAGAGATCCTAGTTAGGGTTCGACGAGCCGGTTCGAACGCCGCTGAAATGAGTCCAATCAGAGTTCGTTTGAGTCGGTTCCCCACTTTTTTAGTGTTCCCCAATGAACCTTCCCCTAAATAACATTTCTTATATTGTCTTAAGTTATGGAATTTTGACAGTCTTACATTGTCTTAAGTTAGCATACAAAAAGTAATGGAGTTTGGACAAACATTTAGAACAAAAAGTGCATCAACTCTTAAGACTATGGGTATGATCTTGGGGACATCAGCGGTAAGCTGATGTGGTTGTGGTTGGTGGAAGGTTTGGATGAGGATGGATGTGAAGACCATTTCTTTTTGATGGGGAAAGAGGAAGGAGAAGAAAAGATGGTGAGATGATGTGAAAGTGGAGGAAAAGGGGCCATACCCATGAGCCTAACAAATACGAACATTGAAGAAGACATGCTTTTTAGTATAAAATACGCGAATGATGGTGATAAGCGACGATAGATTCATGTAAGTATAATAATAAATGAATTAAATATAACAATAAAAGATTTGATTATATTAGTGACGAAAGTTTTTATTTAATCAGAAATTGACCCCTACCCAAGTCGTATAACACAGCCAAGACTCTTTTTCTCGATAGTCTATTTTGCAAAATACGTAGGGTCTTGTTTAAGACCGCAATATAAGACTCACAAGAAAACGAGTATACTCACTGACAATTGTAATAATGAAAAATAACTCTTAACATACTCTCCTCATGTGCCATTTAATTATTTACATAAATGCCCCGCCCTAAAAAGAATTATCATAAATTCATGATTCATATCATCTGTATTCTCAACTACATTCTCTCTCTCTCTCTCTCTCACACACACACACACACACCAACTGTGTGTGTTCTTCAACTGCATTTTCACTATTCAATTTGCAATCCAGCTCAACTGTGTGGACTATTTGATGTTCGTGTGTGCATAAATTAATGCTACTGCATTTCCATTTCACGCTTTTTCGCTTTAAATGCTCTTATTCAGCTCAATTTCATTCTCAATTTGAGATCTGTTGCTGTTTGCGGTTTTGAAGAAGTTTCCAGAAGAAAATGCCGGTGAATGTTCGCCGGAGATGTTTTTTCCGGTGAATTTTGGTTGTTTTAGGTAGTTTGAAGCTTTAATGCCAGCGACGACGGAGCTCAGGTTTTTTATGCTAACTGCTTCAGAAGTGAAGTTTCTCGTGATTTTGAGGTGCATTGTGGTTAATGTTTGTGTATTTTGTGAAATTTACTTGTAATTTACGTATGTGAGGTTATTAGGTTAAGTGTGTGTGTGTGTGTGTAGGATACTATTTGGATAGATGTTCATGTATATGTTTGCTGTTTGTAAATTAGTTAAGTTAGGTTAAATCTGTTTGTGCATTTTGGAATATACATATTCTAGGTTAAAATTGCTCGAAGTGATTTTACATTTTGAATGTTTGAGGACAAAATAGTTGTTGTGATTTTGATTATGGTTGCCTGTTTGATTTTGAGTAAATTGAGATGAAATTTGGTAGGTGAAACTTTGGATGTTTTATGCTTTGAGTTTAGAAGATTAAAGTAGGATGAGAGTAGTGTTAGTTACAGCTGGTATGGTCAGTTGAAATGTTATTGAAAGTTTCTTTTAAGTTATTAGGTAAATTGTTGTTGTAGTGAAATTGAGTAAGTTGTTACAGGGCAACCGACGAAGCTTAATTGATATGGAGATAATTTTGGCGAATTACCAGATTCAGTTAAAAGTTAAATCGAATTTATATAAGCTTACAAAATAAGTCAGATATGATATATTCCTTTTCACCCGGAGCATGACAGACATAGAAACTCTTAAGGCGAGTATAATTGTTTAGTCTAATTCTAATATCTGTAAGACCGTCTTCAACGAGATGCCTGTGATCTAATGTATGCAAATGGAATTACAGTTTTTTTTGCCAGGTTTTTGACACAATTAGAGTTGTAGCAACCCAAGATGTTCGGTGGTGTGTCTCTGTTTGCAGATTTCTTGGCTTAACTTCTTGATTATTTCAGTTTACCAGTGTTTTGAAATAATGCTATCTGGTTAACATCATTGAATCCTGAACCCACTTCTGCTTAAACATGTCTGCCTTTTTTTTAAGAAAGAATTTTCTCGAAAAGTGTATGAAATGTGAAGTGTTATGCAACTCCTTTTATCTTTCTAGTTTCCCCTTTATACCTTTTATGCTTCTTGCTTTCTAATTTCTATACTGGCCACCTTTTCCCAACTTTAATTCTTTATTGAGCAATAGGTGCTTTGGGAAGTCAACTGCAATAAGATAATTGCATTTTCTTGTATTTGTCAACTGTCTACCAATTTATCCTTATTTTTATGAGTTCTTTATTTGTAAGACACCACAAGTTCTGGCACTGTTGTGTATACTGTGTGAAACCAGGGACATAACATGCAAATATGCCCATAGTCACCATATATTGATTAAATTGCTTCATAATGTCATTTTATTGTGCATGGTGTTTTGTATACTTATATGCTCTGTTTTCTAACGTTTCTGTTCATAAACTCCCAACCAGGAAAATTAAATCAAGTTTGTACATGTGAGCTTTTTGTCATGGAACGCTATTCTGATCAACTGGTCAAATTAATCTTCTTCATATTTTTCCTTCTTCCTCTTGCATATACTGACTTGGACTCTGATAAACAATCTCTCCTTGCATTTCTCAATGCTGTACCACACGGTCCAAAGCTAAACTGGAGCAACGATACTGCCATCTGCACTTTTTGGGTCGGCATCAATTGCACTTCAGATGAGACCCGCGTATTTTCTCTTCGACTTCCTGCAGTCGGGCTTAAAGGCCCTATACCATCCAACACTCTTGGAAATCTCGATGCATTACAAGTTTTGAGCCTTAGATCAAATCTCCTTGATGGGAATTTACCGTCTGATCTTCTTTCTCTCCCGTCCCTCCGTTATCTGTTCCTTCAAAGAAATAACTTCACTAGTCGCATTCCAGCTTCGTTTCCTCCCCGATTAATCGTTTTGGATCTTTCGTTCAATTCTTTTACCGGTAATATTCCAGTTTCAATTCAGAACTTAACTCAGCTAACCGGATTAAACCTCCAAAATAACTCCCTATCCGGGCCTGTACCAAACGTTACACTCACGAACCTAAAACGTTTTAACATAAGCTACAATCATCTCAACGGCTCGATTCCGTCTTCCTTCCAAATGTTCCCGAGGTCGTCATTTCTCGGGAACTCGTTTTCATGTGGGCTGCCGTTGAATACGTGTTCACTACCGCCCTTTCCTTCGCCACCTGTCGGCCCGAGAGAACACATTTCGAAAAAGAAATTCCCGTTGTGGGCCATTATCGCGATTGCGGTTGGCGGTGGTATGTTACTGCTAGTTTTACTTATTATTATAATTTTCTGCTGCGTGAAGAAAAAGAGTAGCGACCCGCGTCGTGAGACAAAAGCAAAAACTTCCACTAGTGGAAGGGGTGAAAAGCCGAGAGAAGAATTCGGTAGTGGGGTTCAAGAACCCGAAAAAAACAAGCTGGTTTTCTTTGAAGGGTGTTCATATAACTTTGATCTTGAGGACTTGTTACGGGCTTCTGCTGAGGTGCTCGGAAAAGGTAGTTTTGGAACTGCGTATAAAGCTGTTCTTGAAGAATCGACGACTGTGGTTGTTAAACGGTTGAAAGAAGTAGTAGTTGGTAAGAAAGAGTTTGAGCAACAAATGGAAATTATTGGGCGTGTTGGGCAGCATCAAAACGTTGTCCCGCTTCGTGCTTATTATTATTCAAAGGATGAAAAGCTTCTTGTTTATGATTATATTTCAGCTGGTAGCTTGTTGACACTCCTTCACGGTATGCTCTTGCAACATATTCTTTGAACTGTCTTTTTTTATTCGTTTACTTTTAAACGGGTTGATTTGGTTTGTGTTTATATCTCAAACGAGTCAAGTAAAAGAGGTATAAGGGGATGAGTCAAATGAGTTGAAGGGGTTTGAAACTCACGCAAAGTCTGATTTAAACTTTTAATACATAACCTCCTAAACCATTTTGTCAAGTATTTATATTATTATTAAAGTACACGGATGGTCGTTGCGGTTAACCAAAATTTTGGATTTGGTCCTTAGCTTTTCAAAAGTACACGGATGGTCCCTATGGTTTGTAGTTTGTAATGCAATTAGTCCCCAGCTAACAAATCTAAAGGTTTTAGCAGATGCAAGTTAGGAACTAAATGCCGTAACAAGGACCATCAATGTATTTTTGGCAGAAGTTGGCGACTAAATGAGTTACAAAGTGCAAACCACAGGGATTATCCGTGTACTTTTGGAAAGCTAGGGACCAAATCCAAAATATATCGGTCAACCACTGGGACCATCCATGTACTTTACTCATTATCATAGTAGTGTTTTGTGGGTCCAACACAAATGGACTCTGCTTGTACTAAAATGTACCCGTTCAGCTCATAACCCAACCCACCTGACCCGTCCAATTTTATTTTTTTGAGTTATATGTAAGCTCCAATGAAATTGTTGCAGGAAGCAGGGGCTCGGAAAGAACCGCTGTTGACTGGGAAACGAGGGTCAAAATTGCCTTAGGAGCAGCAAGAGGCATAGCGCATATCCATTCAATTGGAGGCCCGAAATTCACTCATGGAAACATTAAATCCTCAAATGTCCTAATCACCCAAGACACAACCGGATGTATCTCAGACATCGGGTTGGCCCCACTCATGAACTTTCCGGTTCCTTCATCCCGCCATGCTGTCGGATACCGGGCCCCGGAAGTCCTGGAAACCCGAAAATACACTCATAAATCGGATGTCTATAGCTTCGGTGTACTCCTCCTTGAAATGCTAACCGGAAAACAACCGATTCAGTCTCCTGGAAGAGAAGACATGGTGGACCTCCCAAGGTGGGTCCAGTCGGTGGTGCGGGAAGAATGGACCGCTGAAGTTTTTGATGTGGAGCTGATGAAGATTCAGAACATCGAAGAGGAGATGGTGCAGATGTTGCAGATCGGGATGGCTTGTGTGGCGCGTCTCCCGGATATGCGACCCATGATGGATGAAGTTGTTAGAATGATCGAAGAGGTACGCGTATCTGACTCGGAGAATCGGCCTTCTTCTGATGATAACAAGTCAAATGTGCAGACCCCTTGATTGAAAGTGTAAGTTTGTGAAGAAAGAATAAAGCTATTTGATTGTCTTGATTACCTTTTACCCACCCCCATTTGATGTGTACATCCATCAACTTGTGAGAAAGTTTGAATTTGTTTGGTTTGGTTTGGTTATATTTTTAGGATTTTTTTTTGTAGGCTTTTTTTTTTTTCAGAAAACCTAACAATGAGATCTACATCCACGTTGTTAACTTGAGGTTTGAACCAATGATGTCTAAACATGGATCTTTTTGGCCCGGATTCTAGACTTGCTGGATTTTGTTTGATAAATATAAACGATGGTTTATCATCTTTAATCTTGTTTGCGCAAATGCGCATTGATTAGGATTTGTGGTCTGTTGCTACAAGGATCCACTGATATGGATATCTTGATCGTTGCAGCGGTTGAGGAGATGGACCCGGCACACTTCGTGTTCTCTGATCTTCTATGGATCTGTACACATCGATGAAAACCCCCGGGGGTCAATGCCGACGCCTCGGGATACCCTAAATTTCATCATCGTGACATGAATATCTTGATATGATAATGTATAAGAGGATGTTATTAAAATGAGAGGGTATGTATATGTGGAGTAATTCTCTTAGAAATAAATAATCATTAGACTTTGGAGACTAAACCCTCACTGTTAAAGAAGGGATAGATGAGCTAGGATGTTTATCGATCACTATGTATTAATGAGACCCGGATCTGTTGGGCCAAGCCCAGTTAGGGCTATCCTTTACATGGTCAGTAACATGCAACTAACGTGGACAAAAGGAAATACAAGATTCTTAAATAAAAGGATCAATTTTAGTTTCATTCTTAAATAAAAGGATCAATTTTAGTTTCAATTAACTAAATAATAACACTTCTCAATGGTTGTAGCCTGCGGTACTAACAAGTGTAGTAAAGGTGTTCTTTCTCAAGGTGTTAAAACCAATACTATTGTGAATATTGATTTAGATTTAGTAGGTATTAGTTATTTAAAATAATTAAAATCCATGTTATGTATTAGAAGTCTTGTAGGTGTATCAGTTGTTTAAAATAATTACTATCCATGTTATGTTTTAGTTGTTTAAAACAATTGAGGATGATTAACCACGGGGTGTCAGCCCAGTGGCCAGCCTCACCAATTCCAAACGGGAGGACGCGGGTTCGAGTCCAGCTCGACCCGAATAATCCTGCTGGGTAGTAACCGCCAGGCAGCTATGGGGCTAAGCTAGCTTTGGGAGGGAGAACCCTCCCGCGGTCACGGGTACCGTGCATTTACCCCTTTTTTTAACAATTGAGGATGAATTTATTGAGTTATATAAATCTCTATGTTATACTAGTGTTCCATTGGAAGAGTTATACTAGTTCCACTGAAAGGACATATAATGCATCCCCCATTTTTTATTATCTGGTATGTATTGACTTATTGATTTTTTTAAGGACAAATTTGGATCACTGACAGACTATTGGAGTATCACCATGCCACTAGCAGAACCACCTGACCATATCCATCTCCACTAGGCATAATGCCTATACACCAATTCAGGAGGAAACCCAATAAATATGGGAAAAACCCCCTTGTGAGAATCGAACTCAAGACCTATTGGTCCCAAAGCCATATCCCACCACCAAAATGCCACTAGACCATAAAGCCATAGACGGCTTATTGATTTTACCTAGGAAGTATGCGGAAACCAGTTAGCCCTTTCATAGGGATTGGTGAGGTTCTTCTCTGGAGATGTCTCTAGTGTCTATCATGGTTTAGAAGTTGTTAGGCGCTTGCAGGTTGGTCGACTAAATAGTTGCTAGTAATCGGGTTAGGTAGAAAGTACCTGATATGTTAGATTATAAAGAAAATAGTTTTTCAAAAAATTTTATATTTCAAATATCATTAGTCTACTAATATGTATAACAAAAATACGTGAATATGTATATAATAAAAAAAATACATATTCAAATAGTAAAGTATTTCAAAAAATGATATTTATTATTTAACACGATAGATATAGGAATTATGTTTTATTTATTTTTAAGTCAGACTCAGATAGAGTTGACCAATTAGATCCGATTCTGGCTGACGTGTTTGATCAATTTTGAGTAATAAGACGAAGTTAAAAAAATTGTCTCAACAACCTACCGTATAGCGATTACTCGCCAAGTAATCGACCTTGTTTAAAACATTGGTGTCTAGGATAGTGAGAAGGTCATGCAATGTAGTTAGAGAGTACATATTTGTTCAACAAAAGAAGTTGAATGATGAAAATTCTATGATTATAACAAATAATATACCTTTACAATTCAAAAGTGTTTATATTAAAAAAATCTATAGTACTCTGTAAAAACTTTGAGGAAGACAATATTGTAATTTACCTAAATTTTAAGACGTCTTTGACAAATTTTGATGGTTAGAGTACAACTTACTAATGCATAAAGTGGGTGTCATTTCGATTTAACCCATCACTTGCTCTTTAATTCACTCCCTATTTAAAGTTATTTATGATTGTTATAAACTAGTAAATTCCCCCCCCCCCCCCCACGTTGCGACGGGAATCTGGTCGATATCAATTCAGTTCGTTATGGTATCAGTTCAGTTCATTACGGTACCAATACAGTACTGATTCTCATTGAAGAAACACCAACTTAATCTGTAGGTTAACTTGTGGGTTTTGTCTCGTCCAAATGAAGGTTAATCTTTTTTCTTCCTCGTTTGATTACTGTAAGGTCCTTGAAAACAATCACAACACTGTGAAGCTCGTTACAAGGAGAATGATTGGGGAGTTCTCCTTTTAACCACCATCCAACGTGAGAATAAGAACTTGTTTTGAGGATAAAAAGTGTGTATTAAGTGAGAGAGAACGAGAGCGCTCCTTAAACATGAAGGTGAGTCCTCTATTTATAACCGAAGAGAGTAACAAGGGAGATGGGCTGATGGGCCTTGGATCTAACGTCAATAACAAGGAATATCCCATTTGTCTCCTCAGACACAGCCGTTACGACTGGTTGACTTTGGTAAACGAGGAAATACAAATCTTGTTAATATATATTGGAAATAAAATGAAGAAATGAATTACTTAAGAATTCATGACTTGTTGTGTATCTTATCTATATTTAATGACTTGAAAGGTAATTTTATGAATGTTGTATATATTGGAAATACAAATTAGGAAATTTTGAACTTGATATCATTCTTCCAACTCCAAATTGCAAGGCAAGACTATACTAGTTCTTGCACAAGAAAGTAGTATATATAGGATTAAGATCAAGGTAAAATTTTCTTAAGTTGTGAGAGCTGTAAAAAGATGTTACAAACACAACTGTAAAAAAATTTGATGCAAAATTTTAAGCCCTTTTAAATTGCTGTAAAAGGCTGCTGACATCAGGGTTGACACCGACTGTAAGGGTTTTATACTAGCGGTGTACATCAGTAAAAATCATTTTTTTGGAAAAGTTGATTTTTTTAGAGATTTTTGGTATATATATATTTTGAAAAAATCTTTTTGTGAAGTCAAGTTCTCTAAGTTCTCATAACTTGTAGAAGTTTTCAATTTACCGTAACCCTATATATATATATATATATATATATATATATATATATATATTACAAAGCTAGCATTTGAGTTGAATAGAGGTAAAAAAAATATATCGAACACTCCTTGGTTAGTGTTTATCCAATGAGTTGTACTAATTATAGCTTAGAAACCTTACATCTGATTCAGATCTTGTTGAATATATTTCATTTAGAAATCTCATAGGGTTATCATATAAAGTTCTTTTGAAACTGGTAAGAATAACCGAAAAAAAATTGAAATATTTAGATATTACACAAGATAGACTACTGTTGCTTTTGATGCTGAAATTCAACTTAAGGTTCGGGTATCTATGAATCTGGAAAGGTGTTTATCTGGTATCATCAAAATGTGTATTCAATAAATGTATTTATCTACTATACTAAAAGAATACATCTTTGCCATATCATTTGGTGATGTGGCATTTCTCTTAATTAAGATAATTCACAAAAAAAGGAGGGATTTCAATTCTCTTGATCCTCCTTCTCATTGAAACCACGGTTTATATTTTAGGAAATCACAAATTCTTTCTCCATCAGTTTCAATCTTTCTATAGTTATGAAATCCTTCCTTTGCAAGCTGTATATTCAAACCCTCAATCTTTCCCATGTTTTTTTTCTCCAAGCTTCTTTATCTGTTTCATCTTTCTGAATTGATTGAGCCCTAAACATGAGAGAACCACAGCATCTTCCGATGGAAAAAAACCCTAAATCTTCATATGGGCTTAATCAACGCCGCCACCAACGCCTATTCGCCTGATTCTTTCAAGGTAATTTAAGTGTTCTTATTTCGTTTATGAAGTTCTTTTTGTTAGATCTATATTCATATTTCTTTGTTCTTCCATTAGGGTTTGCATCTCTTTCTGTTGGAACCCTTAATTAGTCGCCGGTTTCTTCTGAATCGCAACGGGTATGTTTCAGATTTTTTTAGTTTTTTCTTTTGATTCAAACTGTTACTCGCCTCATTCAAGTTCGCATTGTTTTTTTTTTTGTATTATTTCTCCCTACCATGTTTGAGTGATGTTAATTTTAGATTAGTTAGCATAGATGATACATCTATGTGGTTTCGTTAAAGATTTAAACAAGCATGATTGATAAAAACTGATTGAATTGATAATATAACAAGAATTACAATCAATAATCTATTTTGGAGTTAAATTAGAGAGTCTTTATTGACACCATTGGTAGAAGATTTAGAATTAAAAAAAGAAGAAAAAATCAAACAATTTAAAGATATAAAGAGTCAAATTGAAAAAAAAATAATGGTGAAATTTCTGAATTTAGTTAATTTGCATATGCATGTAATCTGAATGAACAAGACTTATCACTCATAAAATTTAGGAATACCGGTCTTATATTCGGACTCTGCAAAAAGGAAAGGTATAATTTTGTTTAGAAAATTTACCTTTAGTTGTATATGGAAGCAATTGTTTAGATAAATATGCTCAAATGTAAATTACTCTTAACCTAATACTTTAATGCAAATTACTTATAGTGCACATTGATGTGTTTTTATACTATCTTTTATGTTCGTAAAACTACTGTAGAAATATGAGCATCTATAGTTATTTGATGATGCTCTTCTTTGACATATGGATCAAAAATATATCCTTACAATAATTCTATTATAGTGATTACGTTTTATATTATTTTATTTTTTCAAATTTTCAAAGATGTTTATGTTAGTGTTATTAGGTTAGTTAAAAAATATATCTCTACAGAAATGGGAAAAGATCTATATCTTTATTCACCAACCCCCTTTGTTTATCAATCGTCGTCTGTATGCCATCTCCGGGGTTTTTCGATCAATTTCTTGAATATATCAAGTGCAGAATGATTCTGTTTTCAAATGAAAATACGATTATATAGTGTTTTAATCTTCCATCGTTCCAATTAATTGATTGGTTTTGTTAATTTGGGAGTAATGTTGAATGCGTTATTATTGAGGGTTTCTGATTTACAATGGAAAAAACTCTTAAGTAACTTTAACGTTGGTGGAAATATGATCAAGGACAAGTTTTATTTAAGATGTCATTGGCCCGTTTATGTTATTTTCTAGAATAAGTTTTTAGAATAGATTGTACATATCATAAAAGGGGCATCTTGAGGTTGTGAAGGAGCTGTTGAAGTACTTAAACAAAGAAATGATGACTTGAAAAAGTCGGTTGGAATTCGACACTTTGCATATAGCTGCCAGTCACGGACATGGTGGTAAAGATTTTCATGCTATGTTTTATTATCGGTAATTGATCATTAATGTTTTGTTCATAGCATTGCTGAAGTTATGCTAACACTTGCAGCCGTGGTGCAACTACTACTTGATCATGATCTGTCGCTATGCCAAAGATGATCCCAAAGAAACGCAACCCCTTTCATAACTGCGCTACAAACTGACACAAAGAGTTGCTATCAAAAGACATTAGTTTGTTACATAATTCAAAATCCAATGGAAAAACTCATTGCCCACTGCAAGTAAATCTGGGCGTGTTGAGATTGTGGAAGTTCTACTTGATAAAGAGTCAACTTTGGCTAGAAGAACAGATAATAAAGGACAAATTGCGGTACATATGGTTGTCAAAGGTATTAGTAATGAGGCTGTAGAATTGCTGCTCGAGGCTGACCCAGCTATCGTTATGCTGCCAGACATGTCCGATTTTACAACATTTCAAGTAGCTACCAGAAAAAAAAAAGGCGCAGTGGTAGACATTATTTAATAGTTAACATTTAGCACTACCTTAATATCGCATAATTTCTTTTAGATTTACTACGATCGAATTTGCACAGTTTGTGTATGTAACCTCTTTTTTTTAATTGTTTTTTGTAGATAGTAAATGAGTTGCTTAGCCTCCCTGATACCAGTGCTAATGTCAATGCATTAACCAGAGATAACAAAACGACTCTTGACGTAGCTGAATTGCTTCCGTTATCTACTCTTCAGCTATAAAAATGGAGGTATTTTGTTAACTAAAGTTTTTTATTATATTTTATCATTTGAATCGTAAAAAATTACCCATTCTCATTTAGAGTGTAAAATAGTATCACGTAGTCATTTTTCTATAAACATCACCAGTTGACCAAGGATCTTACCATTCCAATTCCACGAACCCAGTTAAGTATTGCTAACACTATCTTAATAAATTTAGTATGGCCTTAAATACAATCCTTATTTAAGTGTATTGATTTATATATACTGTTCAGCAACCTGATCCAGAGAAAGCTTTTCGAGATGCAAAAATAGAGAGAAAACTAGAGAAACTTAAAATTAGTATGATTGAGGAAGACGTGGATGAGTTGGCACGTATGACGCATGAACTAAAACTGAACCAAGAAACTCCTGACCCGCTAGAAGCTCTGAAAACTATTCTAAGCATCTTCCTGTAAGACACTCCTAAAAAACTTACTCAAATACCCATTGAGGTAACTTATCTTCTAATTTAATATCCGAAGAAAGTCATATTTCCGTATAAGAGAAACAAATTTTGGTTTGATCTCTTTTTTTATAACCAACTATTTTTCGCCGAGAAAATTAGAGCTTTCAACTAATTATAAAAACACATAAGCCATAGAAAATGATTTGAGGTTATTCACTTACTCATATAGGTTACCGTGCTAAAATATGATGCCATAATAGTAACTTTGACCCGTAGCTTTTTTTTTTTTTTGAAGTGGCACCTTGAAACTGGTTAACCATCATTAAGTGAATCGAAGTTTTTGGAACTTGTGTTTTTTTCCTAGAAAGAGTGGGGTACGTAAAAGTAGAATTATATCTAAGTTTGAAACCTTTTTATGCAACTTGGCCTTCCAAGAGCACTATGTGTCGACCTTATGATCTGTTCGCAAATGATGCTCTACTTTAGGTTTAGCTTCAACAATTTAAAGTGGTAATTTGTTTAGTTATAGTGAGATGTGTTTTGTGTTGGCATCACATAATAAACATGGCTTAGAAGGATACTTTTGAAGGGAAATCTCATGCATGTGGGACACCTTATGATAAGTATAACATTGTAGGGTTTATAAGCAAATTTTCAAAGGTTAATATACGCAGCGATATTGGTAATTTTCTACTGTTATTTTCAATTTATAAATATGTGGTATTTCTACTATTATTTTTAGTTTATAAATCTGTATACGAGCTTATTATATATAGTGTGCTTGGCGATAGTTAAAGACGAAAGAGAATAATATTAAAGGGAAAGTCAATCACGTGAAGAAAGGAAAGATATTAGCTTGGTGTAGATGAAGATGTGTACACCTTTAAAATTTGGTTTTTTAGCTAATGATGCATCTATCTACTATATTAAAAGAATACATCTTAACCACATAGTAAATTCTTAGCCAACCATTTTGATGATGTGGACATCCTCTCAAGCTAGAGAATTCCCCTTGGGCGGGATTTTATTTTCCTCTATTCTCCTTCTCTCCTTCGTTCTTTACCTCATACGCTTATCAATCACCATCCCTTTTCTCTTCAATCTAAATTCTATTTCCATAAATATGCAATCCTTTCCTTTCACACTTTCTTTTTCAAATCATAAACCCTAGATCTTACTTGATCTTTCACTTTCGCCAATATTGGTAGCATGAAAGGAAAACACGAGTCGCCAATATATTTCTTTTGTTAGTGTGAGGATAAAACATGTTTATGGATATCAAGTAGTTTCCTTTTTGAAGTAAACTCCGATGCATCATGCACGTAGGAATGCCAGGTGAATAGGGTTCACACTGCCACATTTTTTAAACCAAGGTCTCAATAGTATTAGTGAATATTTGGTTCTATTTTCTTTTACATAAAGAAGAAAAATAAAAATAAAAAATCTTCATAATCTCAAGGTTTATATCAAACTACTAATACTTGACAACAACAACAAACCTACAGATAAAAGGTTATGTCAACGGTGATAATGAAGATATTTTCTTTTACCAACCCATGAAATTCACGGGATCTTAAACTAATTCTATTATAAACTCGTAACGTCAAGACCCACCTTTTATAAAAGACTATTTTCTTCCATATAATACAAGATCTGAATTATGGAGAGATATAGAATGATTCTAAATCTCATTACTCTCCTTTCCAAAGTTTGTTTAAAAAATGACTTTCAAAGATAGTAGCTATATAGCATTTAAATAGTAGAAAAGCTGTAAAGTTAGCATTTAAATAGTAGAAAAGTTGTAAAGTTAACGAATAATAATAGATTAATATACAGCTAACATATAAAAATTAACATAAGTTTGAATAACTATTTTATAAACTCGGACTTAGGTATATTCAATTTGATTTACAACATCAGACTTTGACGCTTCTCTTATAAATTCTAAGATTGTGTTAAATTTAATTATCTAAACCTTTAGTTGATGTGTGTGAATCTATACCTAAATTCGGACAAGCTTTAAAATACCGAATTGCTAAAGCTGTACACAAACGACAAGTGTACCGGTCGTGCAATAGTATAGAAAGTAAGACCGAATATCGAACTTAGGGACCTTATTCAGCAACTTCTAAAACTTGACCTAAACCGAATTACTAGCCTATAATTGATTTACTTTTATTGGGTTTTTAATTAACTAATAAACAAATTTAAACTAATGAATCTAAGATGAAGACTAAGGCAAATAGCTAACAACTGAAATTGTAACCAGTGAGAATGAACAAACAACCCATGTATATATTATATATCATATCATCATACTGAGTAAATCTCATCAATAGCAAAGCTAAGGTAGGGTCTGAGAAGGGTAAGACATAGACAGCCTTACCTCTACCCTGTAGGAATAGAGATGGTGCTTCCAGTAAGACCCCCGGCTTAGACATAAGACACATAACACTCAACAATTGAGACAATTTCCGATTAGTGCATGTACCTCTTTGTCTTTCAGCTATCAACGCCACCACATGATGCATGATTAACCATCCCCTCTTTTTAACGTTATTTTCACAAAATTAGTAAAATAACGTTAAAATTAGTGCACTTTCACTTTTGCCCCCAAGAGCCCACACATATATACATTATATGTGCATACCGCAAGCGGGGTGACAACAAACAACCCATGTAAGAAGCCCTAATGACTTGCAATGACTTTTAATTTAACAATTTACCAAGTTCTTACTTTAGACTTAGACCCAACTACACTCTTGTAAAAGAAGATAAATCCTATAATAATTAGCATGGTTGTAAAAAAGCCTCGACCAATTAGTCGCCGATTAATCACTATTCGGTGGTTCACCGATTAATCACTAGGCTGTCAATGGCGGTCCTATTCTGGCCAAATTTCCACCAAGCCTTATAATTTTCCACCAATTACTTAAAAATGGGTCAATAAGGGATTAAAATATGTCTACTTTAATAAACTGTTGTTAAACCTACAAAAAAACAGATAAATTCAACAGCCAAAACATAACAAAGAGATCAAGAAATAAACAGTTGATGAAGCAATTCTCCTCCCAAAGATAGTGAATCTTGAACGCCTAAAATCAGAGCATCTTTTGAAGACAAGCAAACATCTGTTCAGAGCCTTGGAACCACTGTTCATGAAGAAACAAGGTCTGTTAAAGATCTAAGGTCTGTTGAAGCAAAGATCTGATGAAGAAGACCAAACATTTGTCTTGCCAAATAAATGTTTGGATTAAAGCAACAGAGGATAACCTAAATATGTTTCCCAATGTAACAGTACTTGTTTTGTATCAGTGTTTAGCATAGTTAGAGCAGATGTTAGATTTGCACAGATGCTTGCAACATCTGGGAATCTTTTCTATTAGGAATGTTAGATGTCACGATCAGGGTGATATCAGCCTATCACGAACAAAGCTTTAGTACTTAGTATAAATAGATCTCTCCTGTTAGAGATCTATTTCATAATTTCACACATTCTCTTTTGTATGAATTGTTTTGTGAGTGATCATGATGATGAGGAGATTGTAGAATTATTCTATAAAACTTTTGTAATCTTTTAATTATTAATGAAAAACAGTTATTGATGATATCTTCCTGCTTGTGAATTTTATGTTTTTACCTAAACTAATTTACAAGTATCAAACTCAGATCCTAACAACTATAATAAAAATGCATGTTTATATATATATATATATATATATATATATATATATAACTAAAAGTTGTATATAAAAATTCCAATCCGATTAATTTCGATTCGTCCCTATTACTCCCGATTAATCGCTAGTTGATCGACTAACGCCTAGCTATTCCTACAACACTGGTAATTAGAATGTGTATGAACTGCTAGATGGAAACAAGTCTAGTTAAAGATCCTGAATCCCAAAACTAGCTATTAGAATTGAAAGAATAACACTCTAACAACCTTCTAGATATGAAGCTAGTTCTAAGATGATAGACTGAATAACTAAGAATTACAAGACATGAATAAATAGAGGAACCCTATGCTAACGAGCGTTCAAGACTATCAAACAACGTATAGATTAACCTAGCAATCCCAAATCATCTAAAATCAATGGAATTGGATACACACATTAATCTACTGATTCTAACTAATTAGTTAACCTATATTATTTCTAATGATAACGTTAGATTGAAACTAGCCAAATAAACGAACTAACAAAAGATTTTAATGTGTCTAGATAGGGTGAATCTCTTCTTTCTAAACACATCAATAATGACAACTAATCAGCTAATCACATTAAAACATAAGCACACATGTTCATAATCAACAACAACTCAAAACTATTTTACTTAAAACACAAAAACTTGATAAAAGTCAAACTGAAAAGTCACACATGTTCAAAAGTTCATCAAACCTAGGCGACTTCAAGAATTTAGCCTCTAATCATGTTCACGATACCAAACTTTGAATAAAAAACCAAATACATCAATATCATTCAAGTTAAATCGAAGAAAAAAATAAGGACTAACGGATTACAAAACCTTTAAATCTTTGAAATTTATTTTCATTCCTCATTCCCAATCACCTTCTTAGCTGCAAAGTTGCCCTAAAATCGCTCAAGAGTCGAATGGAAGTGAAAAAGTGCAATCCAGGGTGAAAAATTGTGTTTAAACAGCAAAAGACTCCTACTGGTTTACTTATCAAAAGAAAACTACCCACAAAAATTTCACTACCACCAATAAAAACCCCACACCATAAACCAGATTCAGAAAAGCAAAATTTATCATCCAAGATGATGATGAAGAAACACCTGAAGCATCACCCATCAAAACCACCACTACTACAAAGCCATCCACAACCATCAAATCCCTTCCATCAACTATCACAACCATAATCACCTTCTCACACCCATTACAACTAGAAACTATGTCACAAGAGATACAATCTTTCTTTTCCGCAAAAGATTTAAGCCACCTCACATTCCCATCTTTGCACGATCTCCCAAAGCCTACAAATGTGAAAGAATATTTTGAGCTAAAGCTTAAACAGAGAGAAGTGATTTCAGCAGAAAAAAGTAAAGGGAAAGGAGACAAAGAGGCTCAGGAAATTCAATCTGAAGAGTTCAATAAAGTGAACAGATTAGAAGATTTTGCTAAAGATGTCAGCAGAAAGGCTTCACAAGGCGCTGTAAGTGACCCTAATCTCAAAAGAGTATTAAGGGAAGATTACATGGAGTACATAAAGAAGAAGCCTTATGTAACATCCGTAAAAAACCGGGTTAACCAAACCCGCTTCGTTTATTAACCGAACAATCAGTCAAACATTTCGTTGCGTATTTAATGCTCAAATTAATTTTAAACGATACATAATTAATAAGGATATTAGAATATAAAATTTATATTCGAAAATCTATTAAAAATAAGGAAATAAAAATATAATACTGATGCCGGGTTTCGAACCCGGGTCAGCCGAGGATCATCCACGACTTATCACACACACATATAACCACTCCGCCACTTGATGTTTTCTGTAAATTCTAGGAAACAATTAAATTTTATAGTCAATCGTAAATCACTCTGGTTCGCCAACTGTAACTGAAATCGGTCACCAAACGTCCAAAAAACGTTTGATTGTTCGCGGTTTATCGATTATAACCGATACACCGACACCTCCAATCAATTTCGCTTTGAATGGACTTGAATTCATGTGGGATCGGTTTTATTAACTGAAAAGTCTGCAATTCCTGAATTACTTCAATCATTGTCCCTTCTCGCGACTCAAACACATTCTGCAAACCTTCAATTGCATTTTCGCACAACTTTCAGTTCGCCGGAGAAGCTATTTGAACTCGCCGGACTTTCGCCGGAAAACCGTGTTTTCCATCAAATCAGTAAGACTCTCAATTCTTTCATTATCTATCAGTCGTTAAGCTATTGCTAACTCAAACCCTTCAATCGGAATCAATTTCAGACGTCGATATCGGATAATTCCCTCTCGCCGGAAAACTTCTGAAAATTCTTATCTTCCGCTGTTAAACGGTATAGACATTCAAACCTTCTGATAACTCTTGTTTAGTACTTCAATTCCACAATTAGCTAATCAAAACTGTTAATTTATTCGCTCAGTCGAAATCCGTAAAAACAGAGCCGACGACTTGTCGGAATTCTGAGATAAATCGTTCTCCGGTATGTTTACTTCTAAAAATCGTCTCTGCCATTTCATATTAGTCTGTTGAATGTTTGTCAATCGAATTAAACAAGAAACAATAGAGTAATTGTAGGCTGTAATTCTGTAACGAAGAAGACGAAGATAGGTTGATTATAAGTTTAATAAAATCTGGATATTATCTCAGGTTAGACACACAGTCCAGCGGTGGACTGTGTGCACATACATATCACACGCCGCGAGTTCGATCCTTGACACACGTATGCTCTGTAATAAAAATGTTTTATTTTTCTAACTAAACCGGATTAACTCACGGTAGATGTTAAGTATAATAAAAATCTGTATATTAACCAAGTTAGACACACAGTCCAGCGGTGGACTGTGTGTAACGATAAATCACAGGTCCCGGGTTCGAGACCTGTTGACGGCACAGGTTCGATGATTTAAAACATTTTTTCAAAATAAAAGAATTTTGAATAAACTGAGTTAGTATATAAATATAATTAAAAACAGAATTATTTCGGGTTAGACACGTAGCTCAGTTGGTAGAGCTGCGTGCACGCGAACGGGAGGTCTCGGGTTCGAGTCCTGCCCGGCGCATACTTACACACAATAAAACCGGTCAAACAGTCAACGGTCAACAAGTCAACAAGTCAACGGTCAAAAATCAACATTTTTTTTATTATTTTGTTTATTTATTTAAATTAAAAATCAATTAAAAATACTTAAAAATAACATTTTTAAAGTTAGAAAATAGCCTTAAACTCACAAAAATATATCCAAAAATCCTATTAAAGTTGTTAATAAAATCCATTTATTTACCTTACTTTTCGTTATTAATTAGGTTAGTTTTTCCTCGTCGATCAATCCTCTAAAATCGTGCGCATTCAACATCATCAACCGAATGCACCCACTGTGAGTGAATCTCTACAAATTCCCCGTTTTTAATCACGTTTTTGGGGTGTATCATGTGTCTTACCATTTATTATATTTAAATCATTGTGCATTCATCTTATCATGAACAAATGTGTATTCAGCTTGTATCAACTGTTTGTGTGGTTATTGTTTAGATTTAATTTATTATTTTCAGTACATGCAATATCATAGGCCGCCGCTCCCCATTACATTATGAGCGTTTAGCAGTTCCCTATTACATTATGAGCGTGAACCTGGCGTTGCCAACATACGATCGGCTCCGTTTGATTGAGCCTTGATCGCACAGACATTTATCATTTTCAGTACATGCAATACGATCGGCTCCGTTTGATTGAGCCTTGATCGCACAGACATTTATCATTTTCAGTACATGCAATACGATCGGCTCCGTTTGATTGAGCCTTGATCGCACAGTTTCATTCATGTTATATATTCATGCAAGTTGATATGTTATTGTATGCTATTGGTTTGTTAATGTATGTTATTGTTTGTTGTTGTTTGATATCGTATGCTATTGGTTGTTATTGTATGCTATTTGTTGTTATTGTATGTTTATATACGTTTGTTCATATACGAATATTGCACAATTTTTCCATATTAAATACAACAAGAAATAAATAATAAATGTTTTCTAATAAGGTTCACTCGCCAACTTTTTGTTGATCCAAAAACCATTTTTACATATGATACAGGTGAACAGGATGAAGCATGGAAAACATAGGAAAGTGCCTTAGAAGAAAAATAATGAAGCCTAGAAAAAATGTATAGGACATGCTGAACTTGTATGATATGATTGTGTGATCTTCTTTAAAATTGTGATAATAAATATGAAACGTTATAATAAATGTCATG
This sequence comes from Scalesia atractyloides, assembly GCA_947069175.1. Classification (NCBI taxonomy): domain Eukaryota; kingdom Viridiplantae; phylum Streptophyta; class Magnoliopsida; order Asterales; family Asteraceae; genus Scalesia; species Scalesia atractyloides. The sequence continues at coordinate 26,990,648 of CAMTDV010000005.1, forward strand.
AGCTTTGATGAAAACCCAATCATGCCCCGATCACCTTTTCCGCTGCGGGTTGGGGTGTGACAGATTGGTATCAGAGCTTTTGACTATAGGGATATAAGATAGGTTATTAGACCCTTAGAGCCTATACTATAGTTGACTAGATTTTAATTGTTTATGTGGTTACATGCAAACTTATGATATTTATTTGTTTCATATTTATTACATACACAAATGCATGCAAACATTTTCAATATTACATTTTGTGATACATAATATACTTACAGTCAAACATACATACTTACATACATATTCACCATACATGTTACAATATTCACATATTCAAATCATCTTCATACTTCCGTTATTCAAGATTTTGTCGCATTTTTCATTTTTCAAATCTCATCAGAGTGAGTTCTGCGACGGGCATGTAGTAACTGTAAGGGTACAAGTACCGGTAGTCGGAACGTCCTGTCTAGGTTGGCATTCGTATAAATCCAATATAACGGACCAGTTTGCCTACCTGGGGACTAACGATGAGAGTACGAAGGACCTATTAGGCCAAAGCATGCCACACCAAACGTCGTTCGAACTAACCCCACTTTGAGGTGTCACCGTGTCCACACCTGGATACATTCCGAATATCATACGTTACATACATATTTCTCGATTTTCTCCGGGTTTTAGTGTACGTAACCAGGCTAACACATGCGAACCATATGAAAAACCCGGTAATCATGGGGGCCCACATGATTACGAAGGTGAAGTATGGCGGCATGCAAGGCCCAATTACGAACAAAGCCCAAGACATTCTATGGATGTAGTAGATTTATTATGCTATGTTTATTTTATGAATGTTCATTCCTAAATACGACACATGATCCCAAAAACATCCAACTCATACTCTTCATATGTATTCCTTGTAGATGTCTTCTAATTCCGCTCGTAGGAAGATGAGAGCAGAAAAAGCTCGCGAGCGTATGGCTGCCCAAATCGCTCAACAAATGGCTGCCGTAATACCCAACATTGTAGTTCAAGTCCAACAAGCCTTTACCGCTAATCCCGTCAATCAAGAAGATCAAAACATAGTCAATCCTCCCCCAAATACCACTAAATGCACCTTCAAGCATTTCAAACCTGCGACCCTCCAAAATACGAAGGGACTGAAGGTGTCACCGCTCTCCTCCATTGGTTTGAAGAAATGGAGAACACTTTTCTAAATTGCGATTGCCCCGATGATCGCAAAGTGCGATATGCTACTGGCCGTTTACTTGGAATAGCACTTACTTGGTGGAACACAGAGAAGGCCAAACGAGGTGTTGAAGATGCTATGACTTTGACTTGGGATGAGTTGAAGGAAATCATGACAAGACGGTTTTGCCCAAGGAGCGAAATCAAGAAATTAGAGGATGAGTTCTATTCGTTGAAACAAAAGGAAGGCGACCACACCACGTACAACAAGAGATTCCTCGAGTTAAATCAAATGGTTCCCAACTTGTTCACTCCCCTCTACCGTTTGATCGAACACTACATTCGAGGTCTTCCTTCAAAAATTCAAGACTCTGTAATAAGTACCACACCTGCAACTTTGGAAGCAGCAATGGAGATAGCTACAGAGCTCACCGAGAACCGTATACGGAATAAAGACTTCAAGGAGGAGAAGAAGAAAGATAAAGCATCAACTGAAACCTCCAACTCCACCCAAACCGAATCTCCTTCTCAACCCATTTCTAAGAGAAAACGAGATGGGCAACTTTTCGCTGTCACCCAACACAACCAACCAATTTCACAAGCCATACCCCTCCAAGCTATCCCAATCACTCAAGTAGCACCCAACTCAACTTACCCAAATAAGAAACCATACCTTGGACCTCACCCTTAATGCAATACCTATTCTTATCACCATCCATTTACCTTACCTTGTCGACTATGTGCGAATTGTGGACGCTATGGTCATTCGAGCAAGGCTTGCCGCACCTCTCAAAGCCAAACCTTACCCCCTACTCAAAACATGATCCAAACATATCAACAACCCCAATACCCCATGTTACCTTATGTTCGAGCTTGTTTTAATTGTGGCGACCCTACCCATTATAGAAACACGTGCCCTCGATTAGTTAACATCATACACGCCCAAGCTCAAGCAAACCCAGTTAACCAAGCAAACCAAGAAAATCCAACCACTAGGCCACCAGCAAGAGGAAGAGTTTACAACATCAACACCAATCCTGATGAAGATAATGACGGCCCAAACGAATCACCCAACTAGTCCCCTTCACCAAAAATCAAGATTCAACTCCAACCGCTTAGTTTTATGTTTTTTCTTTATGTTATCACAATTTTCACGTGTCTCAATTTTAAATTGGAAATTTATCAAAGGATTTTAATGCAAATTACTATTTCAGTTTTGTTTTTTTTATACTCATTGATTTAACATTCATATCATCATACCTCACGACATATCACAGTGTCATCATTTAAAGAAGTTGAGCTGTGTCTCACTTCTACATGAACTAACCTCTCCATCATAACAAACGAGAGAGGTACTGTCATCATTCAAACATCTATGCTATCAGAATTAAGACTCAAGCTTTGGTTGATTGTGTTTGTTTATGTTTTAGAGTCACATAGAACTAGTCATAACTTACGGATAAAGCCAATGAAAATTTATCAAGAATATGGTGGATACGCCGCTGGTACTTCCTATATATAAGTATTCTTGCCAAAGGATCAGAGGCATTGTCAGGCGGTTATGAGAAGTTCCATGTAGGATTTAGTAATGTCTTGGTTGAAGTTTGTTTTATACTCACTGATTTAGCATTCATATCATCTCATCAATTAAAGAAACTGGATTGTGTCACCATTCAAACATGTATACTATCAGGATTAGGACTCAGATATTGGTTGTTGTGTTTATTTATGTTCTAGAGTCACATCATAGAACCAATCATAACTTACTGATAAAACCAATGAAAATTTGACGAGAATATGGTGGATACGCCGCTGGTACTTCCTATATATAAGTATTCTTGCCAAAGGATCAGAGGCATTGTCAGGCGGTTATGAGAAGTTCCATGTAGGTTTTAGTAGTAGAAGTTGTGTTTTAGGATATAACCTTATCTTTCCAAACATATCAAAACTCTTGCGCATGAAATCATATTTAGTCAATCAACTCTGTTTATCAATATTCATTATCTTAGGCATCAAAAAGCGATTCCTGTAGCAGGGTACTCAACCCTTACAAGGAACGTTACCGCCTCAAACAAAATTTGAACTCTTACTCCTTTCTAAGTATGTAACTGTCAAATTAAACACCATTTTCTTTTTAGACAAATATGCCACTACTTAAATTTCGGGACGAAATTTCTAAAAAGTAGGGGATACTGTAACATCCGTAAAAAAAACCGGGTTAACCAAACCCGCTTCGTTTATTAACCGAACAATCAGTCAAACATTTCGTTGCGTATTTAATGCTCAAATTAATTTTAAACGATACATAATTAATAAGGATATTAGAATATAAAATTTATATTCAAAAATCTATTAAAAATAAGGAAATAAAAATATAATACTGATGCCGGGTTTCGAACCTGGGTCAGCCGAGGATCATCCACGACTTATCACACACACATATAACCACTCCGCCACTTGATGTTTTCTGTAAATTCTAGGAAACAATTAAATTTTATAGTCAATCGTAAATCACTCTGGTTCGCCAACTGTAACTGAAATCGGTCACCAAACGTCCAAAAAACGTTTGATTGTTCGCGGTTTATCGATTATAACCGATACACCGACACCTCCAATCAATTTCGCTTTGAATGGACTTGAATTCATGTGGGATCGGTTTTATTAACTGAAAAGTCTGCAATTCCTGAATTACTTCAATCATTGTCCCTTCTCGCGACTCAAACACATTCTGCAAACCTTCAATTGCATTTTCGCACAACTTTCAGTTCGCCGGAGAAGCTATTTGAACTCGCCGGACTTTCGCCGGAAAACCGTGTTTTCCATCAAATCAGTAAGACTCTCAATTCTTTCATTATCTATCAGTCGTTAAGCTATTGCTAACTCAAACCCTTCAATCGGAATCAATTTCAGACGTCGATATCGGATAATTCCCTCTCGCCGGAAAACTTCTGAAAATTCTTATCTTCCGCTGTTAAACGGTATAGACATTCAAACCTTCTGATAACTCTTGTTTAGTACTTCAATTCCACAATTAGCTAATCAAAACTGTTAATTTATTCGCTCAGTCGAAATCCGTAAAAACAGAGCCGACGACTTGCCGGAATTCTGAGATAAATCGTTCTCCGGTATGTTTACTTCTAAAAATCGTCTCTGCCATTTCATATTAGTCTGTTGAATGTTTGTCAATCGAATTAAACAAGAAACAATAGAGTAATTGTAGGCTGTAATTCTGTAACGAAGAAGACGAAGATAGGTTGATTATAAGTTTAATAAAATCTGGATATTATCTCAGGTTAGACACACAGTCCAGCGGTGGACTGTGTGCACATACATATCACACGCCGCGAGTTCGATCCTTGACACACGTATGCTCTGTAATAAAAATGTTTTATTTTTCTAACTAAACCGGATTAACTCACGGTAGATGTTAAGTATAATAAAAATCTGTATATTAACCAAGTTAGACACACAGTCCAGCGGTGGACTGTGTGTAACGATAAATCACAGGTCCCGGGTTCGAGACCTGTTGACGGCACAGGTTCGATGATTTAAAACATTTTTTCAAAATAAAAGAATTTTGAATAAACTGAGTTAGTATATAAATATAATTAAAAACAGAATTATTTCGGGTTAGACACGTAGCTCAGTTGGTAGAGCTGCGTGCACGCGAACGGGAGGTCTCGGGTTCGAGTCCTGCCCGGCGCATACTTACACACAATAAAACCGGTCAAACAGTCAACGGTCAACAAGTCAACAAGTCAACGGTCAAAAATCAACATTTTTTTTATTATTTTGTTTATTTATTTAAATTAAAAATCAATTAAAAATACTTAAAAATAACATTTTTAAAGTTAGAAAATAGCCTTAAACTCACAAAAATATATCCAAAAATCCTATTAAAGTTGTTAATAAAATCCATTTATTTACCTTACTTTTCGTTATTAATTAGGTTAGTTTTTCCTCGTCGATCAATCCTCTAAAATCGTGCGCATTCAACATCATCAACCGAATGCACCCACTGTGAGTGAATCTCTACAAATTCCCCGTTTTTAATCACGTTTTTGGGGTGTATCATGTGTCTTACCATTTATTATATTTAAATCATTGTGCATTCATCTTATCATGAACAAATGTGTATTCAGCTTGTATCAACTGTTTGTGTGGTTATTGTTTAGATTTAATTTATTATTTTCAGTACATGCAATATCATAGGCCGCCGCTCCCCATTACATTATGAGCGTTTAGCAGTTCCCTATTACATTATGAGCGTGAACCTGGCGTTGCCAACATACGATCGGCTCCGTTTGATTGAGCCTTGATCGCACAGACATTTATCATTTTCAGTACATGCAATACGATCGGCTCCGTTTGATTGAGCCTTGATCGCACAGACATTTATCATTTTCAGTACATGCAATACGATCGGCTCCGTTTGATTGAGCCTTGATCGCACAGTTTCATTCATGTTATATATTCATGCAAGTTGATATGTTATTGTATGCTATTGGTTTGTTAATGTATGTTATTGTTTGTTGTTGTTTGATATCGTATGCTATTGGTTGTTATTGTATGCTATTTGTTGTTATTGTATGTTTATATACGTTTGTTCATATACGAATATTGCACAATTTTTCCATATTAAATACAACAAGAAATAAATAATAAATGTTTTCTAATAAGGTTCACTCGCCAACTTTTTGTTGATCCAAAAACCATTTTTACATATGATACAGGTGAACAGGATGAAGCATGGAAAACATAGGAAAGTGCCTTAGAAGAAAAATAATGAAGCCTAGAAAAAATGTATAGGACATGCTGAACTTGTATGATATGATTGTGTGATCTTCTTTAAAATTGTGATAATAAATATGAAACGTTATAATAAATGTCATGAGCTTTGATGAAAACCCAATCATGCCCCGATCACCTTTTCCGCTGCGGGTTGGGGTGTGACAGATTGGTATCAGAGCTTTTGACTATAGGGATATAAGATAGGTTATTAGACCCTTAGAGCCTATACTATAGTTGACTAGATTTTAATTGTTTATGTGGTTACATGCAAACTTATGATATTTATTTGTTTCATATTTATTACATACACAAATGCATGCAAACATTTTCAATATTACATTTTGTGATACATAATATACTTACAGTCAAACATACATACTTACATACATATTCACCATACATGTTACAATATTCACATATTCAAATCATCTTCATACTTCCGTTATTCAAGATTTTGTCGCATTTTTCATTTTTCAAATCTCATCAGAGTGAGTTCTGCGACGGGCATGTAGTAACTGTAAGGGTACAAGTACCGGTAGTCGGAACGTCCTGTCTAGGTTGGCATTCGTATAAATCCAATATAACGGACCAGTTTGCCTACCTGGGGACTAACGATGAGAGTACGAAGGACCTATTAGGCCAAAGCATGCCACACCAAACGTCGTTCGAACTAACCCCACTTTGAGGTGTCACCGTGTCCACACCTGGATACATTCCGAATATCATACGTTACATACATATTTCTCGATTTTCTCCGGGTTTTAGTGTACGTAACCAGGCTAACACATGCGAACCATATGAAAAACCCGGTAATCATGGGGGCCCACATGATTACGAAGGTGAAGTATGGCGGCATGCAAGGCCCAATTACGAACAAAGCCCAAGACATTCTATGGATGTAGTAGATTTATTATGCTATGTTTATTTTATGAATGTTCATTCCTAAATACGACACATGATCCCAAAAACATCCAACTCATACTCTTCATATGTATTCCTTGTAGATGTCTTCTAATTCCGCTCGTAGGAAGATGAGAGCAGAAAAAGCTCGCGAGCGTATGGCTGCCCAAATCGCTCAACAAATGGCTGCCGTAATACCCAACATTGTAGTTCAAGTCCAACAAGCCTTTACCGCTAATCCCGTCAATCAAGAAGATCAAAACATAGTCAATCCTCCCCCAAATACCACTAAATGCACCTTCAAGCATTTCAAACCTGCGACCCTCCAAAATACGAAGGGACTGAAGGTGTCACCGCTCTCCTCCATTGGTTTGAAGAAATGGAGAACACTTTTCTAAATTGCGATTGCCCCGATGATCGCAAAGTGCGATATGCTACTGGCCGTTTACTTGGAATAGCACTTACTTGGTGGAACACAGAGAAGGCCAAACGAGGTGTTGAAGATGCTATGACTTTGACTTGGGATGAGTTGAAGGAAATCATGACAAGACGGTTTTGCCCAAGGAGCGAAATCAAGAAATTAGAGGATGAGTTCTATTCGTTGAAACAAAAGGAAGGCGACCACACCACGTACAACAAGAGATTCCTCGAGTTAAATCAAATGGTTCCCAACTTGTTCACTCCCCTCTACCGTTTGATCGAACACTACATTCGAGGTCTTCCTTCAAAAATTCAAGACTCTGTAATAAGTACCACACCTGCAACTTTGGAAGCAGCAATGGAGATAGCTACAGAGCTCACCGAGAACCGTATACGGAATAAAGACTTCAAGGAGGAGAAGAAGAAAGATAAAGCATCAACTGAAACCTCCAACTCCACCCAAACCGAATCTCCTTCTCAACCCATTTCTAAGAGAAAACGAGATGGGCAACTTTTCGCTGTCACCCAACACAACCAACCAATTTCACAAGCCATACCCCTCCAAGCTATCCCAATCACTCAAGTAGCACCCAACTCAACTTACCCAAATAAGAAACCATACCTTGGACCTCACCCTTAATGCAATACCTATTCTTATCACCATCCATTTACCTTACCTTGTCGACTATGTGCGAATTGTGGACGCTATGGTCATTCGAGCAAGGCTTGCCGCACCTCTCAAAGCCAAACCTTACCCCCTACTCAAAACATGATCCAAACATATCAACAACCCCAATACCCCATGTTACCTTATGTTCGAGCTTGTTTTAATTGTGGCGACCCTACCCATTATAGAAACACGTGCCCTCGATTAGTTAACATCATACACGCCCAAGCTCAAGCAAACCCAGTTAACCAAGCAAACCAAGAAAATCCAACCACTAGGCCACCAGCAAGAGGAAGAGTTTACAACATCAACACCAATCCTGATGAAGATAATGACGGCCCAAACGAATCACCCAACTAGTCCCCTTCACCAAAAATCAAGATTCAACTCCAACCGCTTAGTTTTATGTTTTTTCTTTATGTTATCACAATTTTCACGTGTCTCAATTTTAAATTGGAAATTTATCAAAGGATTTTAATGCAAATTACTATTTCAGTTTTGTTTTTTTTATACTCATTGATTTAACATTCATATCATCATACCTCACGACATATCACAGTGTCATCATTTAAAGAAGTTGAGCTGTGTCTCACTTCTACATGAACTAACCTCTCCATCATAACAAACGAGAGAGGTACTGTCATCATTCAAACATCTATGCTATCAGAATTAAGACTCAAGCTTTGGTTGATTGTGTTTGTTTATGTTTTAGAGTCACATAGAACTAGTCATAACTTACGGATAAAGCCAATGAAAATTTATCAAGAATATGGTGGATACGCCGCTGGTACTTCCTATATATAAGTATTCTTGCCAAAGGATCAGAGGCATTGTCAGGCGGTTATGAGAAGTTCCATGTAGGATTTAGTAATGTCTTGGTTGAAGTTTGTTTTATACTCACTGATTTAGCATTCATATCATCTCATCAATTAAAGAAACTGGATTGTGTCACCATTCAAACATGTATACTATCAGGATTAGGACTCAGATATTGGTTGTTGTGTTTATTTATGTTCTAGAGTCACATCATAGAACCAATCATAACTTACTGATAAAACCAATGAAAATTTGACGAGAATATGGTGGATACGCCGCTGGTACTTCCTATATATAAGTATTCTTGCCAAAGGATCAGAGGCATTGTCAGGCGGTTATGAGAAGTTCCATGTAGGTTTTAGTAGTAGAAGTTGTGTTTTAGGATATAACCTTATCTTTCCAAACATATCAAAACTCTTGCGCATGAAATCATATTTAGTCAATCAACTCTGTTTATCAATATTCATTATCTTAGGCATCAAAAAGCGATTCCTGTAGCAGGGTACTCAACCCTTACAAGGAACGTTACCGCCTCAAACAAAATTTGAACTCTTACTCCTTTCTAAGTATGTAACTGTCAAATTAAACACCATTTTCTTTTTAGACAAATATGCCACTACTTAAATTTCGGGACGAAATTTCTAAAAAGTAGGGGATACTGTAACATCCGTAAAAAAAACCGGGTTAACCAAACCCGCTTCGTTTATTAACCGAACAATCAGTCAAACATTTCGTTGCGTATTTAATGCTCAAATTAATTTTAAACGATACATAATTAATAAGGATATTAGAATATAAAATTTATATTCAAAAATCTATTAAAAATAAGGAAATAAAAATATAATACTGATGCCGGGTTTCGAACCTGGGTCAGCCGAGGATCATCCACGACTTATCACACACACATATAACCACTCCGCCACTTGATGTTTTCTGTAAATTCTAGGAAACAATTAAATTTTATAGTCAATCGTAAATCACTCTGGTTCGCCAACTGTAACTGAAATCGGTCACCAAACGTCCAAAAAACGTTTGATTGTTCGCGGTTTATCGATTATAACCGATACACCGACACCTCCAATCAATTTCGCTTTGAATGGACTTGAATTCATGTGGGATCGGTTTTATTAACTGAAAAGTCTGCAATTCCTGAATTACTTCAATCATTGTCCCTTCTCGCGACTCAAACACATTCTGCAAACCTTCAATTGCATTTTCGCACAACTTTCAGTTCGCCGGAGAAGCTATTTGAACTCGCCGGACTTTCGCCGGAAAACCGTGTTTTCCATCAAATCAGTAAGACTCTCAATTCTTTCATTATCTATCAGTCGTTAAGCTATTGCTAACTCAAACCCTTCAATCGGAATCAATTTCAGACGTCGATATCGGATAATTCCCTCTCGCCGGAAAACTTCTGAAAATTCTTATCTTCCGCTGTTAAACGGTATAGACATTCAAACCTTCTGATAACTCTTGTTTAGTACTTCAATTCCACAATTAGCTAATCAAAACTGTTAATTTATTCGCTCAGTCGAAATCCGTAAAAACAGAGCCGACGACTTGCCGGAATTCTGAGATAAATCGTTCTCCGGTATGTTTACTTCTAAAAATCGTCTCTGCCATTTCATATTAGTCTGTTGAATGTTTGTCAATCGAATTAAACAAGAAACAATAGAGTAATTGTAGGCTGTAATTCTGTAACGAAGAAGACGAAGATAGGTTGATTATAAGTTTAATAAAATCTGGATATTATCTCAGGTTAGACACACAGTCCAGCGGTGGACTGTGTGCACATACATATCACACGCCGCGAGTTCGATCCTTGACACACGTATGCTCTGTAATAAAAATGTTTTATTTTTCTAACTAAACCGGATTAACTCACGGTAGATGTTAAGTATAAATAAAAATCTGTATATTAACCAAGTTAGACACACAGTCCAGCGGTGGACTGTGTGTAACGATAAATCACAGGTCCCGGGTTCGAGACCTGTTGACGGCACAGGTTCGATGATTTAAAACATTTTTTCAAAATAAAAGAATTTTGAATAAACTGAGTTAGTATATAAATATAATTAAAAACAGAATTATTTCGGGTTAGACACGTAGCTCAGTTGGTAGAGCTGCGTGCACGCGAACGGGAGGTCTCGGGTTCGAGTCCTGCCCGGCGCATACTTACACACAATAAAACCGGTCAAACAGTTAACGGTCAACAAGTCAACAAGTCAACGGTCAAAAATCAACATTTTTTTTATTATTTTGTTTATTTATTTAAATTAAAAATCAATTAAAAATACTTAAAAATAACATTTTTAAAGTTAGAAAATAGCCTTAAACTCACAAAAATATATCCAAAAATCCTATTAAAGTTGTTAATAAAATCCATTTATTTACCTTACTTTTCGTTATTAATTAGGTTAGTTTTTCCTCGTCGATCAATCCTCTAAAATCGTGCGCATTCAACATCATCAACCGAATGCACCCACTGTGAGTGAATCTCTACAAATTCCCCGTTTTTAATCACGTTTTTGGGGTGTATCATGTGTCTTACCATTTATTATATTTAAATCATTGTGCATTCATCTTATCATGAACAAATGTGTATTCAGCTTGTATCAACTGTTTGTGTGGTTATTGTTTAGATTTAATTTATTATTTTCAGTACATGCAATATCATAGGCCGCCGCTCCCCATTACATTATGAGCGTTTAGCAGTTCCCTATTACATTATGAGCGTGAACCTGGCGTTGCCAACATACGATCGGCTCCGTTTGATTGAGCCTTGATCGCACAGACATTTATCATTTTCAGTACATGCAATACGATCGGCTCCGTTTGATTGAGCCTTGATCGCACAGACATTTATCATTTTCAGTACATGCAATACGATCGGCTCCGTTTGATTGAGCCTTGATCGCACAGTTTCATTCATGTTATATATTCATGCAAGTTGATATGTTATTGTATGCTATTGGTTTGTTAATGTATGTTATTGTTTGTTGTTGTTTGATATCGTATGCTATTGGTTGTTATTGTATGCTATTTGTTGTTATTGTATGTTTATATACGTTTGTTCATATACGAATATTGCACAATTTTTCCATATTAAATACAACAAGAAATAAATAATAAATGTTTTCTAATAAGGTTCACTCGCCAACTTTTTGTTGATCCAAAAACCATTTTTACATATGATACAGGTGAACAGGATGAAGCATGGAAAACATAGGAAAGTGCCTTAGAAGAAAAATAATGAAGCCTAGAAAAAATGTATAGGACATGCTGAACTTGTATGATATGATTGTGTGATCTTCTTTAAAATTGTGATAATAAATATGAAACGTTATAATAAATGTCATGAGCTTTGATGAAAACCCAATCATGCCCCGATCACCTTTTCCGCTGCGGGTTGGGGTGTGACAGATTGGTATCAGAGCTTTTGACTATAGGGATATAAGATAGGTTATTAGACCCTTAGAGCCTATACTATAGTTGACTAGATTTTAATTGTTTATGTGGTTACATGCAAACTTATGATATTTATTTGTTTCATATTTATTACATACACAAATGCATGCAAACATTTTCAATATTACATTTTGTGATACATAATATACTTACAGTCAAACATACATACTTACATACATATTCACCATACATGTTACAATATTCACATATTCAAATCATCTTCATACTTCCGTTATTCAAGATTTTGTCGCATTTTTCATTTTTCAAATCTCATCAGAGTGAGTTCTGCGACGGGCATGTAGTAACTGTAAGGGTACAAGTACCGGTAGTCGGAACGTCCTGTCTAGGTTGGCATTCGTATAAATCCAATATAACGGACCAGTTTGCCTACCTGGGGACTAACGATGAGAGTACGAAGGACCTATTAGGCCAAAGCATGCCACACCAAACGTCGTTCGAACTAACCCCACTTTGAGGTGTCACCGTGTCCACACCTGGATACATTCCGAATATCATACGTTACATACATATTTCTCGATTTTCTCCGGGTTTTAGTGTACGTAACCAGGCTAACACATGCGAACCATATGAAAAACCCGGTAATCATGGGGGCCCACATGATTACGAAGGTGAAGTATGGCGGCATGCAAGGCCCAATTACGAGCAAAGCCCAAGACATTCTATGGATGTAGTAGATTTATTATGCTATGTTTATTTTATGAATGTTCATTCCTAAATACGACACATGATCCCAAAAACATCCAACTCATACTCTTCATATGTATTCCTTGTAGATGTCTTCTAATTCCGCTCGTAGGAAGATGAGAGCAGAAAAAGCTCGCGAGCGTATGGCTGCCCAAATCGCTCAACAAATGGCTGCCGTAATACCCAACATTGTAGTTCAAGTCCAACAAGCCTTTACCGCTAATCCCGTCAATCAAGAAGATCAAAACATAGTCAATCCTCCCCCAAATACCACTAAATGCACCTTCAAGCATTTCAAACCTGCGACCCTCCAAAATACGAAGGGACTGAAGGTGTCACCGCTCTCCTCCATTGGTTTGAAGAAATGGAGAACACTTTTCTAAATTGCGATTGCCCCGATGATCGCAAAGTGCGATATGCTACTGGCCGTTTACTTGGAATAGCACTTACTTGGTGGAACACAGAGAAGGCCAAACGAGGTGTTGAAGATGCTATGACTTTGACTTGGGATGAGTTGAAGGAAATCATGACAAGACGGTTTTGCCCAAGGAGCGAAATCAAGAAATTAGAGGATGAGTTCTATTCGTTGAAACAAAAGGAAGGCGACCACACCACGTACAACAAGAGATTCCTCGAGTTAAATCAAATGGTTCCCAACTTGTTCACTCCCCTCTACCGTTTGATCGAACACTACATTCGAGGTCTTCCTTCAAAAATTCAAGACTCTGTAATAAGTACCACACCTGCAACTTTGGAAGCAGCAATGGAGATAGCTACAGAGCTCACCGAGAACCGTATACGGAATAAAGACTTCAAGGAGGAGAAGAAGAAAGATAAAGCATCAACTGAAACCTCCAACTCCACCCAAACCGAATCTCCTTCTCAACCCATTTCTAAGAGAAAACGAGATGGGCAACTTTTCGCTGTCACCCAACACAACCAACCAATTTCACAAGCCATACCCCTCCAAGCTATCCCAATCACTCAAGTAGCACCCAACTAAACTTACCCAAATAAGAAACCATACCTTGGACCTCACCCTTAATGCAATACCTATTCTTATCACCATCCATTTACCTTACCTTGTCGACTATGTGCGAATTGTGGACGCTATGGTCATTCGAGCAAGGCTTGCCGCACCTCTCAAAGCCAAACCTTACCCCCTACTCAAAACATGATCCAAACATATCAACAACCCCAATACCCCATGTTACCTTATGTTCGAGCTTGTTTTAATTGTGGCGACCCTACCCATTATAGAAACACGTGCCCTCGATTAGTTAACATCATACACGCCCAAGCTCAAGCAAACCCAGTTAACCAAGCAAACCAAGAAAATCCAACCACTAGGCCACCAGCAAGAGGAAGAGTTTACAACATCAACACCAATCCTGATGAAGATAATGACGGCCCAAACGAATCACCCAACTAGTCCCCTTCACCAAAAATCAAGATTCAACTCCAACCGCTTAGTTTTATGTTTTTTCTTTATGTTATCACAATTTTCACGTGTCTCAATTTTAAATTGGAAATTTATCAAAGGATTTTAATGCAAATTACTATTTCAGTTTTGTTTTTTTTATACTCATTGATTTAACATTCATATCATCATACCTCACGACATATCACAGTGTCATCATTTAAAGAAGTTGAGCTGTGTCTCACTTCTACATGAACTAACCTCTCCATCATAACAAACGAGAGAGGTACTGTCATCATTCAAACATCTATGCTATCAGAATTAAGACTCAAGCTTTGGTTGATTGTGTTTGTTTATGTTTTAGAGTCACATAGAACTAGTCATAACTTACGGATAAAGCCAATGAAAATTTATCAAGAATATGGTGGATACGCCGCTGGTACTTCCTATATATAAGTATTCTTGCCAAAGGATCAGAGGCATTGTCAGGCGGTTATGAGAAGTTCCATGTAGGATTTAGTAATGTCTTGGTTGAAGTTTGTTTTATACTCACTGATTTAGCATTCATATCATCTCATCAATTAAAGAAACTGGATTGTGTCACCATTCAAACATGTATACTATCAGGATTAGGACTCAGATATTGGTTGTTGTGTTTATTTATGTTCTAGAGTCACATCATAGAACCAATCATAACTTACTGATAAAACCAATGAAAATTTGACGAGAATATGGTGGATACGCCGCTGGTACTTCCTATATATAAGTATTCTTGCCAAAGGATCAGAGGCATTGTCAGGCGGTTATGAGAAGTTCCATGTAGGTTTTAGTAGTAGAAGTTGTGTTTTAGGATATAACCTTATCTTTCCAAACATATCAAAACTCTTGCGCATGAAATCATATTTAGTCAATCAACTCTGTTTATCAATATTCATTATCTTAGGCATCAAAAAGCGATTCCTGTAGCAGGGTACTCAACCCTTACAAGGAACGTTACCGCCTCAAACAAAATTTGAACTCTTACTCCTTTCTAAGTATGTAACTGTCAAATTAAACACCATTTTCTTTTTAGACAAATATGCCACTACTTAAATTTCGGGACGAAATTTCTAAAAAGTAGGGGATACTGTAACATCCGTAAAAAAAACCGGGTTAACCAAACCCGCTTCGTTTATTAACCGAACAATCAGTCAAACATTTCGTTGCGTATTTAATGCTCAAATTAATTTTAAACGATACATAATTAATAAGGATATTAGAATATAAAATTTATATTCAAAAATCTATTAAAAATAAGGAAATAAAAATATAATACTGATGCCGGGTTTCGAACCTGGGTCAGCCGAGGATCATCCACGACTTATCACACACACATATAACCACTCCGCCACTTGATGTTTTCTGTAAATTCTAGGAAACAATTAAATTTTATAGTCAATCGTAAATCACTCTGGTTCGCCAACTGTAACTGAAATCGGTCACCAAACGTCCAAAAAACGTTTGATTGTTCGCGGTTTATCGATTATAACCGATACACCGACACCTCCAATCAATTTCGCTTTGAATGGACTTGAATTCATGTGGGATCGGTTTTATTAACTGAAAAGTCTGCAATTCCTGAATTACTTCAATCATTGTCCCTTCTCGCGACTCAAACACATTCTGCAAACCTTCAATTGCATTTTCGCACAACTTTCAGTTCGCCGGAGAAGCTATTTGAACTCGCCGGACTTTCGCCGGAAAACCGTGTTTTCCATCAAATCAGTAAGACTCTCAATTCTTTCATTATCTATCAGTCGTTAAGCTATTGCTAACTCAAACCCTTCAATCGGAATCAATTTCAGACGTCGATATCGGATAATTCCCTCTCGCCGGAAAACTTCTGAAAATTCTTATCTTCCGCTGTTAAACGGTATAGACATTCAAACCTTCTGATAACTCTTGTTTAGTACTTCAATTCCACAATTAGCTAATCAAAACTGTTAATTTATTCGCTCAGTCGAAATCCGTAAAAACAGAGCCGACGACTTGCCGGAATTCTGAGATAAATCGTTCTCCGGTATGTTTACTTCTAAAAATCGTCTCTGCCATTTCATATTAGTCTGTTGAATGTTTGTCAATCGAATTAAACAAGAAACAATAGAGTAATTGTAGGCTGTAATTCTGTAACGAAGAAGACGAAGATAGGTTGATTATAAGTTTAATAAAATCTGGATATTATCTCAGGTTAGACACACAGTCCAGCGGTGGACTGTGTGCACATACATATCACACGCCGCGAGTTCGATCCTTGACACACGTATGCTCTGTAATAAAAATGTTTTATTTTTCTAACTAAACCGGATTAACTCACGGTAGATGTTAAGTATAATAAAAATCTGTATATTAACCAAGTTAGACACACAGTCCAGCGGTGGACTGTGTGTAACGATAAATCACAGGTCCCGGGT
The DNA here is from genome assembly GCA_947069175.1 of Scalesia atractyloides. Taxonomy (NCBI): domain Eukaryota; kingdom Viridiplantae; phylum Streptophyta; class Magnoliopsida; order Asterales; family Asteraceae; genus Scalesia; species Scalesia atractyloides. Next base: position 27,007,452 of record CAMTDV010000005.1, read on the forward strand.
TCGAGACCTGTTGACGGCACAGGTTCGATGATTTAAAACATTTTTTCAAAATAAAAGAATTTTGAATAAACTGAGTTAGTATATAAATATAATTAAAAACAGAATTATTTCGGGTTAGACACGTAGCTCAGTTGGTAGAGCTGCGTGCACGCGAACGGGAGGTCTCGGGTTCGAGTCCTGCCCGGCGCATACTTACACACAATAAAACCGGTCAAACAGTCAACGGTCAACAAGTCAACAAGTCAACGGTCAAAAATCAACATTTTTTTTATTATTTTGTTTATTTATTTAAATTAAAAATCAATTAAAAATACTTAAAAATAACATTTTTAAAGTTAGAAAATAGCCTTAAACTCACAAAAATATATCCAAAAATCCTATTAAAGTTGTTAATAAAATCCATTTATTTACCTTACTTTTCGTTATTAATTAGGTTAGTTTTTCCTCGTCGATCAATCCTCTAAAATCGTGCGCATTCAACATCATCAACCGAATGCACCCACTGTGAGTGAATCTCTACAAATTCCCCGTTTTAATCACGTTTTTGGGGTGTATCATGTGTCTTACCATTTATTATATTTAAATCATTGTGCATTCATCTTATCATGAACAAATGTGTATTCAGCTTGTATCAACTGTTTGTGTGGTTATTGTTTAGATTTAATTTATTATTTTCAGTACATGCAATATCATAGGCCGCCGCTCCCCATTACATTATGAGCGTTTAGCAGTTCCCTATTACATTATGAGCGTGAACCTGGCGTTGCCAACATACGATCGGCTCCGTTTGATTGAGCCTTGATCGCACAGACATTTATCATTTTCAGTACATGCAATACGATCGGCTCCGTTTGATTGAGCCTTGATCGCACAGACATTTATCATTTTCAGTACATGCAATACGATCGGCTCCGTTTGATTGAGCCTTGATCGCACAGTTTCATTCATGTTATATATTCATGCAAGTTGATATGTTATTGTATGCTATTGGTTTGTTAATGTATGTTATTGTTTGTTGTTGTTTGATATCGTATGCTATTGGTTGTTATTGTATGCTATTTGTTGTTATTGTATGTTTATTTACGTTTGTTCATATACGAATATTGCACAATTTTTCCATATTAAATACAACAAGAAATAAATAATAAATGTTTTCTAATAAGGTTCACTCGCCAACTTTTTGTTGATCCAAAAACCATTTTTACATATGATACAGGTGAACAGGATGAAGCATGGAAAACATAGGAAAGTGCCTTAGAAGAAAAATAATGAAGCCTAGAAAAAATGTATAGGACATGCTGAACTTGTATGATATGATTGTGTGATCTTCTTTAAAATTGTGATAATAAATATGAAACGTTATAATAAATGTCATGAGCTTTGATGAAAACCCAATCATGCCCCGATCACCTTTTCCGCTGCGGGTCGGGGTGTGACAGATTGGTATCAGAGACTATCATATGTGTTTTTAATAACTGTTGTTTCATTTTGTCATTAGACTCGTGTAATATGTATATTCAACTTTCAGTTATGCACGTTTAATTTGAGTTATTTCATTGTATTTTTTTACCTATCATATGTGTTTTTAAGTTCATTTTATTTTTATTATATTATATTTATTTTCATTTAATTTTATTTTAAAAAATATTTAACGTCTTTTCCTTTGTTAAACCGCGTGTACACGCGGTTTCTAACCTAGTTTTTATTATATGTGTAACTTACTTCTCTAAAAGCTGAGTAGGTAAAAGTTTATATAAGATGCGACTCACCAACAAACTCTCCATGAAAACCTTAAAGGTAGAAAGATCTTGTACGTTGTATCAATATCTTCTGGAAATATTTATTTAATAAATCTATTCATAATTAAAATAAGATAATTGTCACACATCCCTTGGCTGACAAGCAAACGAAAAGTCTATAATTGAAGTCATTATCTATGGCTATGCAATACGCACAATAGCCATAACGCCATATTTAATAATTACAACCTTGTAGTGTGGGTCGGTCTTCTTCCATTTGCTTTTTCTTCACGCCAAACATCCTTCCTTTTTTAATTAAAAAAATCCAATAATCATCCTCAATTTTATCTACTAGAGGATAAAGGTATGTGTGGAGTGCTTGTATTAGGAATACAATATAAATGTTTAGCTTCTGTAATTCGTTATTTATATCAATATAATATCCCTTAACGACTTTTAGTATTAAAAACTCGTGGGTTGTAGCTTGTTCAATAAAAGCTTGTTCGAAGTTGGGTTGTTTGAAAATGAGTCGGGGTTAAGCCAAGATAAGTTTGTTTGTTAACTTGCTCGATTATATTAAGCTTAAATATTAATTTTTATAAATTGTAACCCAAATAATAGGTGATCTTAATCTTTCCAAACTAAGTTCTACATGAAATTGACTTTGTATGTTTGTTGGTTAAGGAACTAGGTTCACTTTTTATTAAAATTATATTGCGAAATATATAATAACGACTCTCGTTATTCATAGGAAATATGATAGTACAATCAGGTTACAAAACTATATGAAAATAAATGAAATACAAATGCATTGTACCAATCTTGATTTAAGTCGACGTCTTTAGAAAACTTCAACCGCACCTTTTTGTTCGAAACTCCGCTACAAAACAAAAAAAATTGTTGACGGTTTTGGTTGAGGCACGTGTTCAACACGCTTCCCTTAAAACAGATTTCGCGCCTCTACTAAAGACGACGCGACTGTTTCCCAGGGTACAACAGCCGAAGCAATATGTACTGCTAGAGATGGCCACGGGCCCGAGGTTACACCGGATAAAATTATAGCGTCAGAACTCGTGGAAAATTATGATACGAAGGCGACCGAAATCGTATAGAGAAACAAATCTCTCTAAGTACCCAACACATGGGTCTTCAACTGTTTCATTTTTCCTAAGCACTCTTCATGTAGTCATGATTTTTTCTTATATGATTTCTCTAGTTTTCTTTTCATATGAGACACCATGTTCTAAATATCCAAGAGTCTTTTATAGAGTTAAGAGTCTCAATATATGTACTTAAATTCTAATAAAACTTATCAAATGTCATCAAGAGTTTCACCATATGAAGAGTTAAGAGTCACCATAATCATATACTTAAACTCTATTAAAACTCATCAAATGTCATCATTAAAACCATACTTAAGAGTTTTACCATATGAAGAGTTTACCTAGTAATTATAATTTCACTTAATTATAAATCAACTAGATATCCATTCACTAATTTTCCAACAATCCCCCACATGAATGGAGATCGTTCTAAACACATAAAATTTACAATGGAACCTCGACAGTTGAGTTTTGCATACGATAGGTAGGTGATACCCTTTGAACCTTCGCTCATGAAATGCACTTAGCCCACTAGCTCTGAGTAGAACCCGATGTCTTTGAACTCGTCTGCTGTTTGTGTAGACGACAATACACTTCACACAAGACTCTCCTAGCCGGGTCATCTCCTCATAGTCGTGTCCAATAATGGTCGTGGAACACTTTCCTGGTTCTGCGAGAGCTCTAGGAATTGTGCCCTCAATTCCATTAGAAGCGACCCCACTTCTCTCTAACATAGGTGATTCTCCTTGAATCATTAAAAGCATTGTGGTTATCGTGATTTCTCCAAATCATTTACCACATATTATGCTTAGCCTCACTCTTTGTCACTGAATATCATAGGAATAGACTAGGACGTATTTAAACACCCTTTTATACTTTAGGGGTATGTATAACCATATAAACTAGCTTATGCATATCAGCTATACCCCCACAGTGACAACCTTTAGGCATATGAGTTAGTTGTCCTGTTGAACTTAGATCTTGGGATCTCCAGTCAACTAAGTTAGGTGTCCTTCACATACCTTTTTTTTCATGGGCTTTAGTCTCATTCCACAACTTGATCTCTAATAAACCTCAGGTTGTTGGATCCATAACAATAACAAATAACTTTGAGTATTTGAGATCAGTTGTCATGATCTGTTCTTAACTCGTAAGTTAATTTTGCCTATTGTCAACTTCTAAGACTATAACCTTAGTGGCCATCTGAATCTGGTTATATCATATGTCTTTGTAAGATATGCGTATCATTTAAGGCAAACACATCTCCATTATGCACTACGACCTTTGTGTCCTTCACTTAGTCGTCTGTTTGCAGTGTTAGACTGGATTACAAAATCTTTATTGCCAAACTTTTATGATACAAATGCAAGACACCCCCACATTTAAACGTTATAGGATATCATCTAGATGGGGTAATGAAAACCATTTCTACATACCCTTATAGGGTTGTTTCTAAATGGATCCTCCCCCACATTTCTTGCCATTTGATCAACATATTGTTGTAACTTCATTTATGATGACATATACAAATATGATTGAACAAGATCAACCTCATTGTATTAGTGAATTCAACTCATATTGCATTAGCTTGCATAAGTTTCCGAGCTGACCAAAGCAACACATGTCATTGTCAAAAGTTTGTCACAAACTTAGAATAATTCTCATGTCTTTTCCTTATAATGAATGAAAATTCTTCCTCAACTTTGTCTATACACAAATTCTTATTGTGTTCATACACATTTGAATGTTTAGAGTTAATTAGTCTCCGTCAAGACCCATAATTAACCAAGTACTAGTCTAGCATGCTTTAGACTACAATACTTTAGAATGTGAACAGAAGATGCATCATTCTGGTTCTTCACAGCCCAAAGGATATCATAATATCACTTTGCAACATTCATCCCTTGTTAAGACAAAATAATGAGACTTATTCATAATCCTAAAACATCAATATTTAGGAAAGTCTCACAAATTATTATATATAGCACATAGCTAAAATTTATCATTCAATTAAGGAACATAACTTGTTTACCTTTGATCTCCAACGTTTTACCATTGACTCATAAGGACTTAAACATAAGCCTTAATCCAAGTCACTTGGCGAACACACTCATCACCGACAAGATGAATGTTCCTCGTCTACAATCACTATTATGCGTGAGATAGAGTCAACTAGATCGACACTCAACAACATGGCATTCATATTTTTCCATAAGTGATTTGTACACATCTATTGTTATCCATTAGGAGAATGTATATTTAGGATGCTCTCCCAAACGAATATAAAATCTCCGTATAGTTCTAACAATAATCAAGTGGTAGACGTATCTATGCATATATCACTCGGAACAAATCTCGCAAGATTTATCAAAGGTATACAATAACATATAGTGCTTATTCTTTCATATTAGAATTCACACTTGTGAATTTTCCAATGACTTCTAACGAAGTACTTCAACATGAATCTCGTTTGTGTATTTCATCTCAATACACTCACTACTCTCTCGTGATGTGGTTACACATTTGATGTCTCGTCTTTGACTTTTAGTCAATGCAACAACTCTCAAGTTGTTCATGTCCAAATATTTTCATGTACTATCCGTTTTGACGTTATAATTATTTTCCACAAAATAATTTATAAGTCACAAAACATTAGTGATTTATTTCTTTGTAAAAAATTGCATGTGTTATCCAAAGATATTGAACACAAAACATTAATTACACTAGAAACTAAATCATAAGTGCCAAATACTTTTGAAATTTAAACGTAAACATAGATGATATAGAAACATCAAATATAAAGTGCTTATATCTTTAACACTTTATAATCCGATCGAAATCTTCTCAGCGGTATCGTCCCATGGCATGTCTTGAGGTACTCCCTCAATAAGACACCATGCAATAAGTACAAGTTCCTCATTTCATCTTGGAACTTTAAACTTAGACAATTCTTGCTCAAAACAACACCGAGTTTTTATAAAGACTACATTTAAGTAGTAAACTTGAACAATTAAATTTGTTCACAACAACATCAAGTTGTTTTCCACCAAATAATATCCACGAGAATGAATGTTTACATAAAACATTTTCCAAGGATAAGTTTATAAAATAAATCATTTCTCATCATTTTTATTGCACATATAGGCAATTAAATGTTTACATAAAACATTTCCATTCATTATGGCTTATACAATGTACAATCTCTAACATTGTATTTGTGATACACGTTTTCTAACATACGTGTTAGAAAATTTAAGTCATTTTATATATATAAAACATGACCATTCAGATTTAGAAATCACAAATTAAAGTTGGTGATAAATCCCACACAACTACATCATCACTTTATGGTGATTTAATTCTTGTATTCGTACTCTTGTAGTATTCCAATCTTATCAAGTTAGGCACATAGCCTACTTTTAATACAAGAGACATGGGGTGGAGAAAAGTCTCACTCAATTAGAGATTTTATTAGAGACACAAACTCTAATAAAAACTAATAAATTGACGTAAAACTCTACTTAAGAGTTTATCTTCCATACTCAATTAGAGATTTTGTTAGAGACATAAACTCTAATAAAAACTAATAAATTGACATAAAACGCTACTTAAGAGTTTATCTTCCATACTCAATTAGAGATTTTATTAGAGACATAAACTCTAATAAAAACTAGTATATTGACATAAAACTCTACTTAAGAGTTGAAAGTCTAGTAAATGATTTTAATGTCATTAAAGTCATAGAACAACACCATCACTTCATGGTGATTTAATTCTTGAAGGCAATCAACTTCAATATATGACATTTTATTTCTAAACCATACAAAGCATAACATGAGTGTTTATATTCATTGAAATCAATGCTACAACAAATTACTTATATAAAATGTTTACATAAAACATTTCAAAGCATTTGTGTTTTAACCAATTTTAACAATCATGTTAACATGAAAGAAATTCTAACGCGCACGTTAGAAATATTAACATTTCCACAAAATGTTAATTCGACTTGTTATAAACCCATATATGGTTCAAATAAATAAGTCATTTCCAATACACACGTTAGTAAATAAACAATTAAAAATTGCGTCCAAACTAACGTTTTTCATGAACATTTCTAACACACATGTTAGAAGACAAATGATTACAAAAATCATTTTACGTCTTACTTGTTCATATTAATCCATGGGTGGATGAAAAATCTACTTTTAATAGAGACTTAAATAGAGACATAAAACTCTAATCAAGTAACATAAAACTCTTATTTAAAGACATGAAAATTCTACTCAAGAGAATTTAACGTTTACAAAAACGTATGGTTTACACCCATAGTTCCGCTCTAACACACAAGTTAGAGAAATTTAACGTTTACAAAAATCGTATGGTTTACACAATAAACCCATTCTAATACACATGTTAGAAAAAAAATAATGATTGTCTAACACACAAGTTAGAGGAATTTAACATTTACAAAAAACGTATGGTTTACACAATAAACTCATTCTAACACAAAGGTTAGAAAAAAAATTAACGATTTCAAAATCGTTTCAAAACCAAACGATTGAACCAAAACTATTCGTTTTGTACCACGATATAGGATTTCAGATTGTACTACAATCTCAATAAATCCAAACACACTAAGTTGTACTACATACATATTTCCCAAAGAAAAATATTTATAAGATCATAATCTCTAAATTATTTTTTATAATAAATTCTTTTGTGAACCCAAAATCCTTATAAAGTTTTAAGATTGAAGCAACAATCTCACAAAATCTGTTTTAAGTTTGTAGGAACTAGGTTCACTTTTTATTAAAATTATATTGCGAAATATATAATAACGAGACTCTCGTTATTCATAGGAAATATGATAGTACAATCCGGTTACAAAACTATATGAAAATAAATGAAATACAAATGCATTGTACCAATCTTGATTTAAGTCGACGTCTTTGGAAAACTTCAACCGCACCTTTTTGTTCGAAACTCCGCTACAAAACAAACAAAAATTGTTGATGGTTTTGGTTGAGGCACGTGTTCAACACGCTTCCCTTAAAACAGATTTCGCGCCTCTACTAAAGACGACACGACTGTTTCCCAGGGTACAACAACCGAAGCAGTATGTACTGCTGGAGATGGCCACGGGCCCGAGGTTACACCGGATAAAATTATAGTGTTAGAACTCGTGGAAAATTATGAGACGAAGGCGACCGAAATCGTATAGAGAAACATATCTCTCTAAGTACCCAACACATGGGTCTTCAAGTGTTTCATTTTCCTAAGAACTCTTCATTTAGTCATGAATTTTTCTTGTATGATTTCTCTAGTTTTCTTTTCATATGAGACACCATGTTCTAAATATCCAAGAGTCTTTTATAGAGTTAAGAGTCTCAATAATTATGTACTTAAATTCTAATAAAACTCATCAAATGTCATCAAGAGTTTCACCATATGAAAAGTTAAGAGCCACCATAATCATAGACTTAAACTCTATTAAAACTCATCAAATGTCATCATTAAAACTCTACTTAAGAGTTTTATCATATGAAGAGTTTACCTAGTAAGTATAATTTCACTTAATTATAAATCAACTAAATATCCATTCACTAATTTTCCAACAGTTGGCTCACTCGTTTGACTCATAATGAATCCTTTATATAAATCAGTTTATATACAAAAGATATTATTTTTTACTAAAATTTGGAAAAGTAAACAAACTGGATTGACGAGCCACGAGCTAGCTTGAGCTTTTAATGAGTCAAGCTCCGACACAAATTTCAGCTTAGTAAGATAAACGTGTCGAGTCAGCTTAACTTCAAGCCTAAGCCCATGCTGAATTTGCCTCGCTCTAGCTCAAATTTCAACATATTAATGTAAACTTGTCAAGTCAACTGGACTTTAAGCCCAAACGCATGCTGAATTTGGCTTGACTCGGCTCGTTAAACTCTAAAAAGTAACTTCAGTATAGGCAACTCTTATGTATACGTGATAAAGACGATGCTTAGACTTCAATATTTGAAAGAAAATAAATATTATATGCAATCAGACAGGTAGCAAGGACGGTGTATTTTAGACTTTTAGTAGCCTCTTTGGAATTTTTAATATTAAAGTACCACTCAAACAATATTCAAACACTGAAAAGTGGACTATTTGACTTTGAATAGTGTCAAGTCCTTGTGTCCTGCTAGTGTGGCAGTCCACCACATCCTTACCTGGTCACTCACGAGCCACGTTGATAATTCTCCTTGATCAATATTTGTGTTTAATTCTTAAATAAATTAGAAGCATGAAAGTAAAAGTCGCTAGTCGGTATACTAGGAGTTGAGGGTATCCGGTTTAGACGCAGAATATTCAGAGAACACTTAGACATGTTAAATTATAAAGAAATTAGTTTTTAGAAAATTATATATGTGTTAATATCATAAGTTTACTAATATTTATAACAAAATACGTAAATATCAATATAAATAAAAAATTACATGTTTAAATTGTAAAGTTCAAATATTGATATTTACGTAAAATTAATAACGAGACATAGATAAAATAATCCTGTTGCAATAACATACTAGAGATTTTATAAAAAGTATTTTAAAAGTTACAAGAGAAAAACAAAATATATTTAAAAGGAATTATAACTATAAAATATATATAAAACCTTGTTTGTGTGCTAAGAGTGGTCGGGGCGCCGCGTTGTGGGGAAGCCACCACGCGTGGAACACCATCGCCGGTGTAGTCCACAACGCGTGGTGGCCTTAACGCGTGGCCCGGAGAACGCGTTTTGAAAACCAATATTTCGAACGTTGGGGCTTGTTGACCGTTGTATTGTTTTTTGACCGTTGTTATTATATATATAAAACAAATCACTTTATATATATATCAAAATACAATCTCTCAACCCAAAACAACATTCTTTGAACCTAAGTTTTATCAATGGCATCTTCTTCCGATTCGTTTTCGATGGATAGCGAAAGCGATACGTCTTCCGACAACGACACGCTTGAATTTTTTGAGAAGGTGTATAACGTGCTTGAAGGCTCGAGCCGTCCGAAGAAGAAAATGGTTGGTCGTGATCGAATACATGCCAACGAGCTGTTAATGAATGATTACTTTGTGGAGAATCTGGTCTACAATGCCGAAACGTTTAGGGAGCGGTTTCGTTTGCCAAAGGAATTATTTTTAAAGATTGTCGGAGACATTGAAGCGAGCAACAATGGTTTCAAGAACGTCACGACGGGAGGGGCAAACGTAGTTTCACTCTGATACAAAAATGCACGTCCGCCATTCGCCAACTTGCGACAGGTAACCCTCCCGATCAATTTGATCAATACTTACAAATGTCGGAAAGAACCTCGCGAGAATGTTTGCAATTTTTTGTAACGCCATCATTAAGTTGTATGCCAAAGAGTTTCTACGTAGACCGACGAGACACGAAATCTCACGTCTTTACGCCGCACATGACGCTAGATGGCATTTTCCTGGGATGCTCGATAGCATCGACTGTACACATATCGAGTGGAGAAATTGTCCAAGAGAGTTGCGAGGGGCGTATGTTAGGGGTGACATTAAAAGGCCGACCATCTTACTTGAAGCGGTGCCTCGAATGATTTATGGATTTGACATTTGTATTTTGGTGTTTCCGGTTCAAACAACGACATCAATGTTTTGTATACCGCACCTTTCTGTTATTGTATACATCAATATTACAGACGAGGCTTTCTACTTGTGGATGGTATCTACCCATCATGGTCTGTTTTTGTGAAAGCCCTTTCATTTCCTACCGAGCCTAAAGAAAAGACGTTCAAGAAGTTGCAAGAATCGGCAAGAAAAGATGTTGAGTGGGCTTTTGGAGTTTTAAAGAGTAGATGGGGATACTAGGACGGCCGGTTCGTGCGATGAATAAAAAAAAATCCATAGCATAGTATATGCATGCATCATATTGCACAATATGCTAATCAAAGAAAACGGACGTGCAATTTCTCCAGATTGGGTGCCGGATCCTCCAACACAAAATCCCGTTCCAGAAAACGTCCACCAAGACTTGCGCAGTGAAGAACTTCACTTTCGGTTGAGATATGATCTAATTGAACATGTAGGTTCTTTAGGTTTGGAATTTCCGGATTCGGACGAAGAGTAAACTTTGTTTATGTATCTTTTTAATTTTATATGTTTTATTTTTTAGTTGTATTTTTAGAAATATTATTTTTTATTTAAATGAAATTTATAATTTTATTGTTAATTTATAATTTATAAACTAAATTGTATTGTTAATTTATAATTTAAAAAGAAAAAAGAAAAAAGGAAAAAAAAACCATCACTAGTGATGGAGTGATGGACACCCCTAGTAAAATCCATCACTAGTGATGGAATTTGGCTTGATGACGTGGCGTATGGTGATTGAATGTTGTGAGTGATGGGTGGGTGGTTAGTGATGGGCACCCCTACCACCCTAAGTGTATTAGGTGCCAAAAATTGGTTTTCATTCTTTAGTATAATAATAGACATAGAAAATATGTTTTACAATCCGATTATGGCCGAGATTGACTACATTTGATCGATTCTGAGTAATTAGGCGGAGTTGAAGAAAATCACATCAACAACCTATCTTGTAGTGATTACTCGAGGAGTAATCGGTCTCCAAGACCTTGTTTTACTACATTGATTAGTAGTGGGATTTGTTCGCCCTCTATGTTAGCATTTGTTGGTGGGATTTGTTCGCCCTCTATGTTAGCATTCGTCAGTTTGTTTGTTTGGTTTCATTATCAGTATTGTATTGGTAATCAATGAAGTTTATGATAAAAAAATACTTTTAACACAATGCGGTTTGTTAGATACATGTACTCGGATGTTACAGATGCAAAAAGAAAATTATTTACAACACCCTTATCACACAAAAGTTATCTAATGTAACTCAAAAAATTAAAGTCGTGTGACCCAAAATTTAAATCTTGGTTTATATCGATTGAAAATTATAAAAAAAACGTATACCGATACTTGTTCCTATACAACCGACATTGATACCGATGTTGTTTGGTCAGTAATTATTTCGTTCGTTAGAGTATAGGCACGATATTGACATTCAATGTAGCCTATGATACAAAAGAAACACTCAATTTCGATTGCAACTTCGTTTCCAACAACATTTATGCTAGAAACTTTAAACACATTTGTGTATTCAAGAATGAAAAGAGTTAACAAACACAAGAAAAACAGAATTAGAAACGCATGATATATAAATACACGAGTGAAAATAAAAAATGATAGTTATTGTTCCTTTTGGTTTGTAAGTTTTAATCGTATATATACAATTTTCTATCTATGTATGCTACTACAATTTTCTATCTATGTATACTACTACAATTTTCTATCTATATAAACTACTATTACACTAGAATGCAAAAAAAAGAGAGCTTTAAACGTATTTATTCTTGAATTTTTTTTAACAAATATAAGTTACAAGAGAAAAAATAAATTTATAAAAAAAATAATTGAGTTAAAAATGTATATTATATAGTACAAAAGTAAAAATATAAATATAAATAAAATTTATTGTTCCTTTCAATTTGTAAGTTTGTAATCATATATAAACAATTTTCTATTTTTATATACTACTATAATGTTTAGATGGTTGGTGGAGAGTTCAAATGAGAAGAAATTTTTTGTAAGGATAAAAAAGAAAAAATTTTAACCAATAAAAATGCTTCATTTTGCTTCATTTAATTTTTGTATTTAATATTAGTGTATGGCATATTGGTAAATTTAGGTAGATTATTAATTGGTAGTGTTCCTTTTTAATAGCTAACTACATTAAATTTGTAACTTATTTTCAAAAATTATATTTTTTCAAAGAAGAAAAAATAATAATTTAAAGTGTAGGATAAATTATGAGATGTGTAGGAATACGAGCTGTGTCGGATAAATTTCGATATGTGTAGAATAATTTCAAAACGTGTAGGATAAATTTTGATGTATGTGGACAAAAATTTTAGTGTGGAGGATGATAGTCTTTATGACAACTTAATTAGGCAAATATAATAATAAATGAGATGAGAAAAAAACTATTTAATGTTTATAATTGTACCCTTTATTCTTTTTATTCTAAATTTAATTTTCTTTTCAAATGAACGTTCCCCTAGGTGGTTGTTATATATATATATATATATATATATATGAGATCAGGAGAAAACGATTAGAAGTGTGAAAACGGTGAGAACGGATCCTGGTCGAACACGTGGCAAGGAGGCGCTAAATGATATACAGGGTACGATTGTCATTGTGCAGTTTCCGCTTAATAAAAGACGTTTTAAATTCGTTTCAAACAAAATTCAAAAAAAATCGTATTAGCAGTTACCACGTCTCTAAGCTTTCGGGATTTATGGCGTGTAATGTGGATTCTGATCTACAAAGTAATTTATGATGTTTTCATATTCGTTTTCCAGCAAATTATGAAACAGATATGGTGTTTTCTTTATTAATGGTTGTTTCAATGGAGTTTTTTCTCAAAGTAACATTAGAAAATGGCGTTTTATTTTTTAATGTTGTTCTTCGTATATTCAATATTTGGCGTTTCATTATTAATCTTAATTGTCGTTTGGGATCTAATATATGCTTAATTGTTTACGATCAATGGCGTTTTACATTTGGTTACGTTCATCTGATTAATTGTAGATATTGGCGTTAATTTGTAAACATTACTTCTTACTATTTGTTGATTATTCAACTTAAGGTGTTTTCATTAACATGTTTTAGGAAGAGTGTATTATTAGTTCTTCATATTGGTTATTATTCAACTAATGGCGTTTTCGTTATGCCTTATTAATTATGCGTTTTCGTTATTATGTTTTATTAAGAAAGTAACATCAATTATTCCTATTGTTTATAATTCAATTAATGGCGTTTTTATCGATAATGTTTTTTCAGACGAGGGTGTTTCTTCGAGTGATAGTTTTTGCCCGAAAACTGGTTTTCCATTTATCATTCCTGACGTTAGTGAAGAGATTAAGCCAAAAATAGACATGATATTCCCACGCCTCGATGATTGTTATTCATTTTATGTTAGGTATGCGACGGCTTGTGGGTTTTCTGTTAGGAAATGGACTGAGAAGATAAACGCCAAAGGAGAAACACATATCAAGTATTGCATGTGTACGAGATCTGGGGTATATAAGGACAGGAAGGTTGATACGTTGGATCTAATCAAAAGGCAAGGATTGTTCGATCCAATTTTACAAAGAGGACTGGTTGTGGAGCAAATTATGTGTAATATTTGAGGCTGGATCATGGAAGGTCTATAAGTTTGTTGAGGAGCACAACTGTGGTTTTGTTGAACAGCCTGATAAGCATTTTCTCTCGTCTGAACGACACCTCACTCAGCTCTAGAAGCATGTTATACAAGCATGTCTAAATTGAAATTAGGACTGGTTAAGGCGTTTAATGTTATGAAGACTTGTTTTGGTGGTTTTGAAGACGTAGATGCAAGTAAAGTTGATTTTAAGAACTACAAAAGGCAAATTAACTCGTTTATAAGGGAATATGACGATGATATGGTTGTGAGACATTTGCATGAAAAAAATAGTCCCAGCCTAATTTCTCGTATGATTACTTCACATATGATGAAAATCGTTTGAAGGGACTTTTTTGGTGTGATGATCAATGCAAACGTAATTACCACGTGTTTGGTGATGTGATTTTGTTTGACGCCACGTATCGTTCCAACAAGTAATATTTATAATTCTATTTTTTCTGTGTGTTTTGGCGTTTTCAATGGCATTGGCGTTTTGTTCCAGTTTCATTTATCAATGGCATTTTCATATGCAGATACTCTATGGTCTTTGTACCGTTCACTGGTATAGACAATCACCATTGTAATGTTACATTTGGTGTTGCATTATTGGCGTCAGAAACTGCTGATACGTATATATAGTTGTTGAGAGTTTTTCTAAAAGTTGTTGGTTCTCAACCAAAAGTTGTTGTCACTGACCAGGATCCAACAATGAAGAAGGCTATTTCTGTTGTATTTGTTGAAAGTTGAACGTGATGCATAAACTTTCTCTAAAGGTTAATTTTCTTATTTCATGTGTTTGACGTTTTAAGTTATATGGCGTTTTGTCATTCACAAGTGTGTTTCATGTTAGCTTTTTGTTTACATAGTATTTATTCCATGGCGTTTTCGTGTTTTATATAGGTTGGTGTTAGGCTATACACTTCAACCAATTTCAAAGAACGTATTTATGGTGTTGTGTGGACGGATATTCTTACACTCTGAGAGTTTGAATCAGGATGGGAAGAGGTTATTGAAGAGTTCAATTTAGGGGATAATGACTGGCTTTCTGATATTTTTGCCCTTAGGGATTCTTGGATTCCTGCATACTATAGGATGGAGGAACTGTCGGGCCTTATGCGTACGACATCGAGGTCGAAGAGTGAGAACCATTTTTTGGCCAAGTATGCAATCCAAAATCTACTCTTGTTGAGTTCATGAATCATTAAGAAACTGCAATTGAAGGAAAACGTCACACGCACCGGAAAAATGATCATGAATCTCGATACAAATGACCCCAGTTTAAAAGTAATTATAAAGTGTTCGAGAGCCAATTTGCTGATTTATACACAAAAACTATCTTTTGTGACATTCAAGCTGAGCTACTTGCGATTGGGGATTGCATAAATCAAAGGTATGATGAGCAGGCCGATGGGTTTGTTAAGTTCTACATAAATGATTTCCAACAGCCTTGTACATTTCGAGGTAAATAATGGCGTTTTCTGAGTATGGCGTTTATTTATATTTTTTCTCCCTACATTTTCTTGTTTGTTGTTTGATGGTGTTTTTACACATACAATGTATGTATGGCGTTTTATACATTTATTGTCTTTGGCGTTTTTCAGGTAATGTTCCGTAAGTCTGATTGCACCAGCACTTGCTCATGCAGGCGTTTTGAGCAGTTTGGTTTGCTATGTAGACATATATTTTTATGTTTTAAGAAATCTGGATATTAGGGAATTCCAACAGTACATTTTGAATAGATGGCGTAAAGAGGCTTCGCCAAATTGCTCTTCAGATTACTCAATGAGTCATGATTTTATCCAAACGGAGCTTGATCCCGATGTGCAAAATATGATGCGAGAAATTATTTTTGCAATGGAGTATACTTTGAACCGTTTATCTGGTATTAAGGAGGAGCTATCCTTATTCAACGATAATGTTCAATCTTATATGAAGAAGGTTCAAGATATGCAGATTGTTGCTCCTCCTCCTAGTACTAGGGGATAGATTTGCAGAGATAGCAGGGCAATATCAAAACAACAAGAATCCAATAAGAGTCACACTGTTGGGTATAAGTCGAAAGGTTCTTGATCTCGCAAGCGTTTGAAATCCAAACAGGAGGAAGCGATTGAAAAAAATAAAAACAAAAACAAAAGTGAAGCCTGGGGTGAAATAAAGACAATGTAAGAATTGTAAAGCTTTCGGACACTACGCATCGACATGCAAAGAGCCCGTAATTAAAAGAAGAACGACACGGTTTTCGAGA
Organism: Scalesia atractyloides; assembly: GCA_947069175.1. Lineage (NCBI taxonomy): Eukaryota > Viridiplantae > Streptophyta > Magnoliopsida > Asterales > Asteraceae > Scalesia > Scalesia atractyloides. Next base: position 27,023,820 of record CAMTDV010000005.1, read on the forward strand.
GCAAGTGAAGAGTAATTTGGAATTTTTATATTTTATATTTTTTGTTTCTTATACAATCTTTGAGCAAGTTAGAATACATAACATACACTCATTTGGCGTTTTTATTTTTTTCATATGCAATCTATGAGCATGTTAGAACACTTAACTTACAGGTTTTGCCATCTGTGAATTTTGTATTTTTTGGCGTTTTAATTTGAATAAGGTGATGATTCTCTCAATAAGATTTTGCTGAATGAGAAGGACAACATTGTTAATGCTCACTTAAGAATGAACTAATAATGTTGTCCACCTTATTCAGTGAAACTTTATCGAGAACAAAACTGAATCTCCAAGAAACGAGGTTTGCCATATGGTATTTAGTAAAATATGGCATTTGCTTTTGGTGTAATCAATGGAAGGGTCTGAGGTTGTTTATATAGATGTTTTTGGCGCGTAGTTTGTGCGGGAATTTTCTATAATAAATTTTAAGATGGCACGTCCCATCAATAAGTTACTGTTTGTTCAGCTTTATCTGTTAAATCTGCAACGCTTCCGTCACATCACTAAGGCGTTTTGTATGAATGGTGCTTTAGAAAAAAAGGGAAAATACAACTAATTAACTTTCGTAAGTGAAAGTACTGTTATGGCGTTTTAAGACATATCAGACTCGCATCATTTAATTAATATCTCTTGCGTTTTGTTTTATACAATTGTGTAATTTTTGGATTTTTTAATAATATGTGATAAGAGGGAATTATTATAGTATGTGGGGATTTTAGCGTTTTATATCTAATTAGTGAAATAAACTATTTTATTAAAAACACTTAAAATGACACACCACAACAAAGAAAAGAAAAAAATTAAAACCCTTCGTCAGAAGGGATCTAGTCATCGCTCCCTTCGTCTTCTTTTGTCGACTCTTCATCAAAATTCTCATCCAGATCTTCACTGTCATCATTTGCTTCATCTTCAAGACTTTGACACCTCCATATTAACATGCCAGTCAACAACGCCAACTTTATGGTCATGTCTGGGTTCAAACATGTAAGACCCTTACTTTATCTAACAATGTCTATATAAGTTTTGCGTATAAATGCGTTTATACGATTAAACATACATTTGAAAATACGGTTTCTTAAAACAATTTAAAACTTTTCAACATAAAAGATATATTTATTCGTCGTTTAAAATGTGACGACGAAACGTAGCGCGGAAGCTTAAATCTTGATCGTGTTCGGTTCTTCGTTGAGCTTGATCGTTCTCCGGTACCATACATTATACCTACATTTCTTAAAACATGAAATGAGTTAGTCATAGTTAATTTATAACGCGTTTAATCAAGTCCGAATACCAAAATGAACAAGGAAACAATTTTTCTTTCAGCCCCGACCGTAAGCTAGGGCTACAGACCGTAGCTTACGGTCTGTAGATTCTGCTTTGGCAGAAATTGTCAACCGTAAGCTACGGTCTACAGACCGTAGCCTATGGTGGCTAGCTGCGGGATTTTAGAGTTTGCTGTTTTTAAAACGGATTTCTCCATAACTTTCGATCCGCTTATCCGTTTGACCTTCCGTTTCTTCCTACGGGATCGTAATTCGATTCTCCATCGCATGGAGTTAAAATTTAACATCCGAACTAACAAAATTCTAAATTTTAAGCACTCGGCTTTATATTCAATTTCAACATATTTGACCCGTTCATGTTTTAAACCACAAACTTCTTTCTAATAATTATAAAGCATACAACAACGTATTTAACTCAAAATCTTTAGCTCGGGTTCGTAGCTTTTATGAATTATGTGGCCAATACCCAAGCTATGCGCATAATTTGTTTTGACCCATTTAGAGGATTTAAACCTTTAAGTTTAAATCTCGCTCTTTCCTTTCACGCATCCTATTTCTACATTAAGATATCTACTTATCTTCCAACACGACTATATTTGTGATGGATTTAGTACAATGAAACATTTAGTCCGAATTATACTCTTCGTTAGTCCTTTTTATGGTAAGAACCTAATTTGAGGCGTTTGACCCAAAAGGGCTTATGCCTATAACTTTTATACTTTTCAAAAGCTTACATGATCATAATACATATTCCTAAACAACCCCTAAGGGTCGTTTTCCCGGTTATTCGATCGAGGGCTTTTTTGGTCATCTTTAGTCCCTCCTTTTACAACGAAAGACTTTTAATGAACTATTTGACCAAAATCGCGTGTTTAACTATAATCTTACTTATATACCTGGCTCGGGTCATAGCATTGACCCGTTTAAATACCTTTCACTATTAATTACTAGATAATAGCAACGCGAACCCTATGTTATTTCCCTGTGATCACAAAACTCAACAAGTGATCATCAATTATTATTGTCAAACAACACCATTCGACCTGTTTAGATGAAATAACCATTTATCTTTATGAGATGGTATTTAATTACCATCTCACCTCTTTAACCTATTTCGGTTTACTCCGCGAGTTCATATTACTTAAAGTCGTTTCTTAGTTTTTTTTGATCCGTTATGACTTACGCCATGTGGTGTCTTTTCAAATCTCTTTATCCATCCGTCAACTTATGTCCGGATTACTATTTTACCACTTTTACCCGTCACGGTTTATATCATAACGTAATGTTTCAAAATTCCTTATTTGTTCATCATACATGACTAATTTACCGTTTTACCCTTTTTACCATAAATTATGGTTTCTCACCATTTTAACTTGTTCCAACCTATATTATTTCATGTCGGAACATCATATTTCAATTACGAAATTTACTTTATTCATATCCAATATGCACAAGTAGGTATTCTATAAAAATGGTGTAAGCTTTACTTACTTGCATCCAAACTACGCTTTTCTTTCACACTTGATTCGTTTGACCCGCTTCATTCCCAAGCTTCCACCTAGCTTGTTAAGCATCAAACTATCATTCATCATTCACAAGGTGGTTAGATTAATCATAGTTTAATACGATTATTCCACCTTACGTATTTTATATCAAAATTACCATTCATCGTATTATAGGTCAGTTTGACTTTTTAAATGTAACTGCCCATTAGCATATGAAATGCACAATCAAGTTCAACAAATAGTTTAGGCATTCCATTAATTACCCGGTAGGCGACCACCATTTTAACTAAAATTCTAACCCAGTGCATTACATTTCCAACACTTTAACTAGTTCAAGCGATTATCAAAGCTAATTTATTCATTCACTTCGCAAGAACTAAGGGTTTTCATCTATAAGTGAAACATATAATGTATATATGTGTGGGCGCTTGGGGTGCAAAAGTGAAATGGTACTAACTTTAACATTATTTTACTAATTTCATGAAAATAATGTTAAAAGAGGCAGATGGTTAATCATGCATCATGTGGTGGCGTCGATAGCTGAAAGACACGGGAGTACATACACCGGTCGGTCTTTATTCCGATTATTTGAGTGTTATGTGCCTTAGGTCCAAGGCTTGATACAAAACTACAATCGAGCCGGGGGTCTCACTGGAAGCAGCCTCTCTATTCCTACGGGTTAGATGTAAGGCTGTCTACATCTACCCTCCTCAAACCCCAACCGAGCTTTGCTATTGGTGGGATTTACCGAGTATGATGATGATGATGATCTATAAGTGAAACCCGTTTCAACATATCACTAGACATTCATCCGAACACCTAATATTATCAAGTTCTACCTATCAACTAGTAGATATCATGATTTCAAACATCCATATACATGAATAAAACCACCAATTTCATCACAACATTCAAAAACCCATTTCGAATCATGCATGAACAAGTACTCAAACTTGTAAATTGTTTAAGTACCTTACCTTTACTATCCAATGTGATGATTCTAATCACAAGTTAGACACTAACTTCATCATATTATAAAAACCCATTTAGTTAGGTGTGGTAATTCATCCGAACACCTATATTATAGCAATTTTACTTTAAATCTTCACTTAGAGTTTGTTCCTAAGCAATCATACATCACTAAATCGGCAATAGCCTCTATGTTTCTTACATAAACCGCATCTTTTAAAGTTAATCAAATTTCAAAACTTCATCAATTTCAAAAATTCGACATACCTTACGATCCCCTAATCTGGGTGATCAATAATTTGCGTTCATGCATCGATTCTTGGTTCGATTGGCCCTCCAATTTGATGGATTGATGAACAAGGGTTTGCCTTATTTGTTTCCCCTGATGATCGACCTGCACACACTATGTGTGTGTTGTGTGTAAATTTTTATCTTTTATAATACAAGCTTCCTTTTTGACAACTTAGGTCCCTCAAGTTTAGCTTTTTTTATGTAAGACTACATCTCCATGTTTTTATTAGTTATTTACAGGTCACTAACTAGGTTAATTAGTTCCTAGTTATTTTGTTTACGGTTTAACTTTTGTCACTAACGGTACTTTACCCGCCTTTTAATTATTAATGTGGTTTGATTATCAAACCCGTTTTTAGGGTGTTACAAAACAGGTTGCGTTGCATAACTCCTGTAGGAAGACAAGTTTTTGTTCGGTCATGATGTTTTCAATCGTGTAAGCTTCCTGCTCTCCGTTGTCCCATACAACGCTCACTAAGTCTGTGTGTTCATCATAACACCAAGATTGGATAATTGGATTCACAATTGGATTTGTAGGGTATGGTCCGAATTTTCTGGTTAATCTTCTTATAACTGTCTGTGTTTTCTCACAGAGGTTATCAAGAGGAATGCAAAGTGCTAGGATCCCCCTTTGAACTTCTTCGTCCAAGTTCAGGATGGCGTTAGCGGTTTTCACAAACACTCTTCTTCAGTTGTCAAAGAGATTATAAATTTATTGATTCTAGTGTTGAATCCCCATGAAACGATTTGTTCTTTTTTCAGTTTTTTTTAAATTTGGCGTTTTGGTTAAAGATGGTGTTTTCTAACTATGATCAATGGAAGGGATGTTAACATCATTTATATAATAGATGTGTTTGGCGCGTAGTGTAGGCGTGATTTTTTTATAATAAATGTTAGTAACAAATTTTTAGTTACTGTTTGTTCAACTTTTTCTGTTAAAACTGTAACGCGTCCTATCATTAATTTTTGGCGTTTTTATGAATGACGTTTTATATAAAGATGACGTTTTATGCATGAGTTTGGCGTTTTTATTTAGAGAAGTTAAAAGATCTTTTTACCCTTAATGAAGCGCGTCCACGTAATAAAGTTGATTTAGTAATAAATTTTTAGTTACCGTTTATTCAACTTTTTCTGTTAAAATTGTAACGCGTCCTATCGTAAATTTTTGGCGTTTTTATGATTGAAGTTTTATATAAAGATGGCGTTTTATGCATGAGTTTGGCGTTTTGTTTTACAGAAGTTAAAAGACTCTTTTACCCTTAATGAAGCGCGTTCACGTAATAAAGTTGATGTTATTTACGAAAACGCCATCGCACCAATCTAATCCATAGATTGTTTTGATCCAACGGATGAAAGACGTTTTCACACTTTCAATCGTTTTCTCTAAATCCTATATATATATATATGGCTTAGGTTCAAGAGTGAACACTAGTGTATTTGTGAACTAAGCGAACTAATTCTAACCATACACTTGTGTAAGAGCATTCACAATGAAATCCTTAAATATATGTGTGGTAGTTTAATTATATTATAAGCAATGGTTGTTAGTGTCTTTGAGTGGTTGTGAGTGGAGGAGAGAGAAAATATATGGGAAAGTTACTGTTCATCTGTAAATATATGAGAAAAAATATGGAGAGAGAAAACTGTATAAATTTTTTAATATTTTTAAAAATGGTTGTGAGTGAAGGAGAGAGAAAAGGTAGTGATAAAGGTATAAAAAACATTATTTAATTAAAAAGAAGAAAGAAAAAGTAGTGGTTTTTAGTGAAAATATATGGATAAGTATATGGAATTCATTATGAATGCTCTAAATCAATGGCTAGGATTTGATGATGAAATCCTAGACATACACGTGTGTAAATCAATAGTCAGGATTTGTTCACTCAGTTCGCAAATACACTAGTGTTCACTCTAGAACCCCAGCATATATATATATATATATATGGTTAAGGTAAAATGAAAACTCATACGAGTTGTATGAAATTAGAGAACTCGGCCTTATGAAAGGTTTTTTAAAAAAAAATTACCAAAATTCCTAAAAAAATCAACTTTTTCGAAAAAAAAGCTTGTTTTTTTTTTCATTTACGGTTGCCGTAAATGCTGTAAAATGGGATGTCATGCTTATGTCATCACCTTTTTACAGCCGCTGTAAGGGGAAGAAAAACATCACTTCGAATTTTTTTTATATTTTTTTACGACAGTGTTTTCTACCATTTTAATATAGGAGTGCGAAAAAATGGGGTCGAAACTCCCGCGGGAAGGTCGAGTTCTCTAAGTTCTCACAACTCGAGATGGTTTTTCCTTGATCCTAATCCTATATATATATATATATATATATATATATATATATATATATATATATATATATATATAGGGTAAGAAAGAATCTAAACCATTAGATCTTTAATCTAATGGTTGAGATCTTGATGGCAATCTTGTAAATAGTGTAACACTAAAATGATTAATTTTCTAGATTAAGGGTATAAAAGTAAAATTAACATTTTTAAATTTAGAAAGTCACATGCAATCCACATGCAAGTTCTCCCTTCTTTTTTAAAAGTTAATAACTTTTTACACGTAACTCATTTTTTTAAAAAAATACACAATAATAACGAGTGTTTTTTATCTTTAATATGAGTACCATATTGTTATACTTATGTAGAGAACAAAAATACGTTTCGATCTGATGTTTTAGTCCATGGTGTTTTTCCAATGTTCATACAATAGTGTTTTAATTGTATTGTGATTCAAGGCGTGTGTTTTACAGTAAACACCATGACGTAAATAAGACACTACAGCTTTGCAAATAATAAATTATGATTCAACTCATGGTGTTTTAACATCTAGAGTATGTAACATTGTATTCTGATTATATTCATGGTGTTTTAACATCTGGAATAGCAATAGAATCATTCTAAATGTTTAAAACACCACGACTGTATTATGATTCAATTCATGGTGTTTTTGGAATATGTATGGTGTTTTATACCTGCAAAAATAACAAAAATCATTACAGATGTTAGAACACCATGGCTGTATTATGATTCAAGTTGTGGTGTTTTCTGGAATTCGTATGGTGTTTTATACGAACTGATGATGAATTCCTAAAATTACTAAATTCCAAAAAAAAAAAACTCCTTAAAAACGGGTACAAAGATTTTATCTTTAATTAGGATTTATTAATAAAATTACCATTATAGCCTTAAACTAATAAAATGGATAAGGACATGTGTCATCACCAGAGTCTTTCTTACCCTTCTCACACTTTTAGTCTTTTTTACAGGATCCTCTACCTATATATATATATATATAAGGAGAGAGAAAGGTAAGGTGTAATAACTCAGAATTTTCGTTGTTATTTTATGTCAGTTTATTCCGTTTATTTCCATTATTGTACTCCGAAGATTCGATTATGAGAAAGTTATGTTAATTAATTATGTTGATTTACAGTTATATCGCATCTAATCGCTTATTAAACGCATCAGAAATTCAATCGCAATCACAAGTAACTATGTTACTTATATAGCCGAGTGTGTTGTTGTATAATAACCACTTGTGCCATCGCATCGCTTATCTCACCGCATCTCTTATCTCATCGCATCGCAAATCGCAGTTAATTATGTTTTATGTGTGTTATATTTGTTTAGGTTATGGTTACAATCGCTATCGCAACGCTCTCACACGCACGAATCGCTAAATCTCACTATTAAATCAATTATAACGCTTAATATGACTATCTAATACGAACCGAATCGCCAAACGAACGCCTAACGCGAAATCAACGAACAAAACTTGGCCACTAGGTCAAGTTTGGCCAAACTTATACACCACAAGTTCGCCCGAACTTGTCTAGACCACAAAAACCCCTCAAAACTAACAAGTCTGTCCGGACTTGTCTCCAAAACACAAGAAACAAGCAAGTTCGCCCGAACTTGATGTTTCAGCCTACTTTCTCACCTCCACCTATAAATACTCAGCTCCATTCTTCATTTGCACTTGCTGCAAGTTCGCCCGGAGCTCCCCAAAACCGAAACCATTTGTTTTCTAAGTAATATTCAACCTGTTTTCAACTACAACAACGTTCAACAACGTTTTACAATGATTTTGCACAAGGCTTTGCCTTCGTTTTCATCAAATCTCTTCTCTTTACGAAAACATTCATCTTTTTCCATAAAACTTCTGTTTTTCACTTAGATCTATGCTTAGATCTAAGTAAAACCTTTAAATCATCGATTTTTACACAATATTCGGACTAAATGACGTATGTCTCGTTCACTTAGAAGTGGAACGAGGCGTTGTCAAGCAAAATCTCAGATTTGGAAGCACGAGGACTACATCGTCCCTTTACACAAGCTGGACTAACCCATACGAACCTACAAGTTCGCCCGGATTAGCCTGAGTTTCTGTAAAATGGCTAAACTCGCTCCAAAAGGCCTCTCCAGCCTAAGTTTTACTCAGTGGCTTAAGGTTGGAGGGATGGACACTTGATGTCCTCAGCAAACGACGCGAAAACGCTCGATTTGGATGCCAAAACAGTCAAGTTCGCTCGAACTTATCACCAGATTGGTGATAAGTTCGCCCAATTTCAAGAGCTTCTTGATAAAGGTTTCATACGCCCGAGCACTTCACCATGGGGCGCACCCGTTCTTTTTGTGAAAAAGAAAGATGAGACGTTCCGAATGTGCATCGATTATCATGACCTTAATAAGCTCACGATAAAGAACCGTTACCCTCTCTCTCGAATCGACAATTTATTTGATCAGCTTCAAGGTGCTACTTGTTTTTCTAAAATTGATTTACGTTCCGGCTATCATCAGTTACGCGTATTGGAAGAAGATATTCCAAAAACCGCTTTTCGTACTCGTTATGGCCATTTTGAATTCGTGGTCATGCCTTTTGGTCTTACAAATGCACCCGCGGTCTTCATGGATTTGATGAACCGTGTGTGTAAAGCCTTCTTAGATCATTTCGTCATTGTGTTTATCGATGATATCCTTATCTACTCGAAGTCGAGAGACGAACACGCGCGACATCTCCGTTTAGTCCTCGAACTTCTCCAAGGAAATCGCCTTTATGCTAAGTTCTCTAAATGTCAATTCTGGCTCGAAGAAGTCCAATTCTTGGCCACATCATTAATAGTCAAGGAATTCGCGTCGACCCTGCAAAGATTGAAGCTGTCAAGAGTTGGATTACGCCGAAGAATGCATCTGAAATCCGTTCTTTTCTTAGATTAGCGGGTTACTACCGTCGATTCATCGCCGACTTTTCTAAAATCGCTATTCCGCTTACCGCTTTAACCCATAAAGACAAGCCTTTTGTTTGGGATTCTAAACAAGAGGAAGCTTTTCAAACGCTCAAGCGTAGGCTATGCAACGCTCCTGTACTCGCTCTTCCCGACGGAAACGGCGATTTCGTTGTTTATTGCGATGCCTCTAATCTTGGTCTTGGTTGTGTTCTTATGCAACGAGACAAGGTTATCGCGTATGTGTCTCGACAACTCAAGATCCATGAGAAGAACTACACAACCCACAATCTCGAACTCGGTGCAGTTGTTTTTGCATTGAAGATATGGCGACACTATCTTTAAGGTACCAAGTGTACGGTCTTCACCGACCATAAGAGCTTAGAACATATCTTTAATAAAAAAGAACTAAACATGCGCCAACCCAGATGGGTGGAACTTCTCAATGATTACAATTGTGAGATACGCTACCATCCTAGGCAAACGTCGTAGCCGATGCTCTCTGCCGACGAAGCTATGTGTATAGTGTTCGTGACTCTCAAACTTTGAATAATCTTGAAATTCTTATTCGCTCCGCCCAATTCGCTTGTTTTAACGAAAATACCCTTCAAGAAGAAATGAAATGTGGTGCCGAAACTCAACTCGTTGCTAAACCTAATGGTATTTATTATTACTCGATCGTATTTGGATTCCTAGCCGTGATAATCTTCGTGAATTCCTAATGACCGAAGCTCATAAATCTCGATACTAAATTCATCCCGGAGCCGACAAAATGTACCAGGACCTACGTCCTAAGTATTGGTGGTCGGGCATGAAAAAGGATATCGCCGTTTACGTCTCAAGGTGCTTAACTTGTTCGAAAGTTAAAGCCGAGCATCAAATGCACTCCGGTTTCCTCGAACAACCTGAAATCCCGATGTGGAAGTGGGAGAGCACAGTCATGGACTTCGTTACGAAACTCCCTTGCACCTCCTCTACGATAGCATTTGGGTTATCGTTGATCGTCTTACTAAATCCGCGCACTTTATTGCCATACGAGAAGACTTTAAGGTAGAATGATTAGCACGAATCTATACCGACGAAGTCATATGTCGACACTGGACGCCTCGTGACATCATCTCTGACCTCGACGGTCGCTTTACCTCACGCCTCTGGGAGACTTTTCAATCCGCTCTCGGTACTACGCTAAATCTCAGTACCGCTTTTCACCCTCAAACCGACGGTCAGACTGAGCGCACGATCCGCACCCTCGAAGACATGCTTCGTGCGTGATCATAGAATTCGGTGGTAATTGGGATATGCATTTACCTTTAATTGAATTCTCATACAATAATAGTTATCACACCAGCATTCAAATGGCTCCTTTTGAGGCACTGTATGGAAGAAAATGTCGATCGCCTATTGCATGGAACGAGATCGGAGAAGCACAAATCACCGGTCCTGAGCTGATTCAAGAAACGACAGACAAAATCCTCCAGATCAGAGACAATCTCTTGAAAGCTCGGAGCCGTCAAAAGAGTTATGCCGATAAACGCCGCAAGCTCTTACAGTTCGAAGTGGGGGATCACGTTCTCTTAAAGGTTGCACCTTGGAAAGGAGTGATCCGCTTCAGAAAGAAAGGAAAGCTAGCACCACGATACGTGGGTCCCTTTAAGATTCTGGAAAGAATCGGCAAAGTGGCCTATCGACTCGAACTACCGGCAGAACTTAACAACGTTAATCCGATTTTCCACGTGTCAAACCTCAAGAAATGCCTAGCTGAAGAGTCTCCATGTTCCCCTCGAAGATCTCCAAATAAACGAGACTCTTCATTTTGTGGAAAAGCCGATAGAAATCATGGACCGAGAGACCAAGAAACTCTAAGTTTAAGTAATGTATTGTATGTACCCGCATTCGGAAAAACTTGTTATTCGGTATCGTATTAAATAATTGCGAGTACAAACAAGTGTTAGAATGTGACAAGTATATCTTGTCAAGACATGGTTCTTTTATCAGATTTGGTTATTTATGTAATGGTATGATTATGTTAAATCTAGAAGTGCCGTTTAGTGATAATTCTGTTTGTATGATTGATTTGTCATCTAGTGTAAATTCGTCAAAATCTGAATTATGGCATGCTAGATTAGGACATGTACATTATAAACGACTTATGAAAATGTCTAAGATGAGCTTAATTCCGGCAGTTAATTTAACAAATGAAAAGTGCCATATCTGCAAGTTGAATAAAATAACTAGAAAACCATTCTTGCAACATGTTACTAGAGAAAGTAAATTGTTAGATTTGATACATAGTGATCTATGTGATTTTCATGGTACACCATCATTAGGCAACAAGAAGTATGTTGTAACCTTTATAGATGATGCTACTAGGTTCTGTTACGTTTACTTGTTACATGAAAAAGATGAAGCTTTGGAAAAGTTTAAAATCTATTAACAAGAAGTAGAGCTTCATCAAAGTGAATTAATCAAAACCCTACATACGGATATAGGTGGTGAGTATTTTGATCCGGAATATTTCCAATCAACTAGAATAATACACCTTACCACAGCTCCTTACACACCGGAACAAAATGGTGTGGCGAAAGAAGAATAGGACACTAAAAGAGATGGTTAATAGCATGCTGTCCCATTCGGGTTTAAATAATGGGTTTTGGGGAGAGGCTATGTTGACAGCCTGTTATTTGTTAAACCGGGTTCCTAATAAAAGGAACAAAACAACCCCTTTTGAGCTTTGGTATAAAAATCCACCCGAGTTGCAAAAACTAAGAGTTTGGGGTTGTAGAGCCGTGGTTATGCTCAATGATCCTAAGATAAGAAACTTAGGGGAAAGAGGTATAGAATACATTTTCATTGGATATGCTGAGCACTCATTTGCTCACAGGTTCTATGTAATAGAAGCAAATGACCACGTTTCAGTACATACGGTTATTGGGGCAAGAAGTGGAAATGTAGAATATGATGAAGAAAGATTCACATCTATACCTAGGCCAAAGGATATGAATCCTTCTCTCCAGATTTCTAGTGGAAAAGAAATTATGCCTTCAACTAGCACTGAACCAAGAAGGAGTTCAAGAGAAAGAAAGGCCAAGTCTTATGGTGACGATTTTCAACTGTACTTAGTTGAAGGATTTAGGATTGATATTAATTTTCAATATCAATATTGTTTCAATGTTGATGAGGATCCAAAGACATATAGTGAAGCAATGGCTTCAAGGGATGTTTCATTTTGGAAAGAAGCCATCCAAGATGAAATGGACTCTATTTTACAAAATAACACTTGGAAATTGGTGGTTTTACCTCCTAGTTGTAAACCATTGGGAAGTAAATGGATCTTCAAGAGGAAGATGAAGGTGGATGGCACTATTGATAAGTTCAAAGCCAGATTAGTAATCCAAGGGTTTAGACAAAAGGAGGGTATTGACTTCTTTGAAACATATGCTCCTGTAGCAAGGATATCCACCATTAGATTATTATTAGCACTTGTTGCTATACATAATCTTGTAATTCACCAAATGGATGTGAAAACTGCATTTCTAAATGGTGAATTAGATGAGGAGATTTACATGGAACATCCAGAAGGGTTTGCTATGCCTGGAAGTGAAAACAAGGTGTGTAAACTAATTAAATCTCTTTATGGTTTGAAGCAAGCAACCAAACAGTGGCATCAAAAGTTTGATGAGATTGTATTGTCTAATGGTTTTGCTTTAAACCAAGCAGATAAATGTGTTTATAGCAAGTTTGATGCTTCTGGAAACGGAGTCTTGATCTGTTTGTATGTAGATGATATGTTGATTTTCGGCACTAACCAAGATCAAGTTAATAGAACAAAATAATTTTTATCATCTACGTTTGCTATGAAAGATATGGGGGAGGCTGAGGTGATTTTAGGTATTAAAATCAAACGTGAGAACATGGGCATTTCAATCTCTCAATCACACTATATTGAGAAGATCTTGAACAAGTTCAATTTCAAGGATTGTTCTCCCGCAAGTACTCTTGTTGATCCTAGTCTGAAGCTATTACCTAATAAAGGCATTGCAGTATCTCCACTTGAGTACTCAAGAGCGATTGGATCACTTATGTACGCTATGATCTGCACCAGACTAGATATAGCGTATGCTGTTGGAAAACTTAGTAGGTTTACTAGCAATCCTAGTACTCATCACTGGCAAGCACTAGGTCGAGTATTCAAATACTTGAAAGGAACCATGGATTATGGTCTAACTTACATTGGATTTCCTTCGGTGATTGAAGGATATTCAGATGCAAGTTGGATAAACAATAAGGAAGATCATTCTTCCACAAGTGGTTGGGTATTCCTACTTGGGGGAGGTGCCATTTCTTGGGCTTCAAAGAAACAGACTTGCATAACTGCTTCAACAATGGAGTCTGAGTTTGTAGGGTTAGCCGCATCTGGCAAAGAAGCTGAGTGGCTAAGAAACTTGATTTATGAGATTCCATTGTGGCCAAAACCAATGGCGCTCTCATTTCTATAAGTTGTGATAGTGAAGCTACACTGGCTAAGGCGTATAGTCAAGTGTATAATGGCAAGTCAAGACACTTAGGTGTGAGACATAGCATGGTTCGTGAGCTCATCATGCATGGTGCGATTTCGGTTGAGTATGTGATAACTCAACATAACTTAGCTGATCACTTAACCAAAGGGTTAACTAGAGATCTCGTGAAAGGATCAGCTGTGGGATTAGGGTTAAAGTCCATCTAAAAACTCTCATGTTAAGATACCCAATTCCCACCCGATATGACGTTAGGTGCAGAATTCAATGTGGAAAGCTTAACATCTAGAGTTTGGAACACAACATTAAAATTAACCCAAAGGTATGTGTTTAGATCTGCAAGTTAAGTAAGGTTGAGGTATATCTTCTTAATAGCTATTTTGAAAAATTGCATTTGCAGGTGCAAGAGTAAAAGAGCTACCTATATGAGCATGAAGTTTAGCTGTTTCAAGAAGCTTGGACTTGGCTTTGATATGCTTATGAAGGATAGGGACATAGGCTAGTAAAAGATAGTGTCAAGTTAGATCCATGTATGTAAACTAATGTGTATATTATCTTCATGTATTCAGTATGGATATTAAGGGTTCAATCCTTAGAGACACCCTTAAATTCGAATATTTGGAATGTGTAATATACTAATATGAAATTCAATCGTCACGACATTTCATTTATGCATTAGTTTGTTTGATTGCTGTGAACAAGTTAGGTAATCCTTGATTACACTAAAATGGGGGAGGTATGTTGGATATTTTAGTGTAATTTGAGATTGCATGCGACGTTCAAATAAGAGTGCACGCTTATTTGAATGTCATCGGGACTAACGGGGGATCCAAGGGGGCAGCGCCCCTGGGAGCATGGTCCAAGGGGCGGCAGCCCCTGGCGGGGTCCAAGGGGCAGAGCCCCTGCAGAAATTGAATTTCGGGCTAAATATACACTTTTGAAAACTTAAGGGACTAAAGGTGGTTTGTGCAAAATAAAAACTGCCTGCAGTTTGTGAAAACTGCATATACGCTCCTAATGAAAACTGCCAAAATAATCGAAATTTGATTATTGACTCTCAATCAAAAATTGTCATACAAAAATCTAGAATTTTTCTGATTTTATCCAATCAAAGATTGGTAGCCACTCCAATTGTTTGATGTGATAGTGATTACACGACTTCAGATTTATCCAAGCAATTTCGAATTATTCTCAAGTATTGCATTCATCAATGAAAACCCATTAGTTATGGATCATATCAATTGTTCTTACAACAACATGTGCAATTCAATGCTATTGAAATTTCGTTGGATTTTTAGATTTAAAGACATTATTACTACTTTTAAATATCTCTTGACGGTGCATATCTTTAACAATCATTACATAGGAAAAAATATAGAAATGTTTCATCCAAGTGGAAAGAAAGTGACATGCCATGAAGAATCCAAAGAGTATAGTGTAGCACAAATGGATGAGCTTATTGGTGATATCAAAGTCTTCGAGTTTATACCGAAGAAGGATCCAAGCATAGGAAAACGAATTAAGATGTGGAAGTGGATTAAGTTTGTGTCACCAGTGAGGGGTCGTGTCGCCTTCAAGGTGGACGGCTTAGCGTTGGTGGTCATCGGTTTCATAGGGGTGCTTCCACAATAAGGTATCATTAATAATAACTATTGTTACGGTCATGATTACAGAAGTCGCTAGTCGCTTCTGGGTCGGTTGACTGAAGAGTTATGAGTACTCGACCTAAGCAGAGAGTACTCGCGGAATACTCGGATATGTTAAATTATAAAGAAATTAGTTTTCAGAAAACTATATATATGTCAAATATATAATTTAACTTATATTTATAACAGTATCAATATAAATAAATAAATACAAGTTCGAATAATAAAGCATTTCAAAAATTAATTTTCATTCGTTGAAAAATGATATTCATTCTTTAATACATGTTCTATTTTTTTTATTTAAACTCGGTCGGGGTTGACCAGCTCGATCCGATGTTGGTTGACGTTAACCGCACTTGATTGATTACGAGTAATTAAGTGGAGTTGAATTAAAACGCCCAGACAACCTACTTTGTAACGATTACTCGAGGAGTGCCAAGACCTTGTTTTACAACCATTAATTACGATAACAATGTAAATAGAAAACCATAATTATCACATCGTCTATTTATTTATTTAGGATATTGGATTTAAATAACCAAAACTTTTACCAATTGGACGATAACACTCTCAACTTTCGATTTGCACACTAGCACTCTCAACTTTCAACTTATTGGCCGATAACACTCCATAACTGACTGAACCCTGACCAAGTTAGTTTTTGCTGATGTGGCATCTAATTGGGCTTCTTTTGCTAACATGACATACGATATGGCAGTTGATGTGCCATTTTTTATGACATGGCAGATGATGTGGTAGCTGACGTGATATTTTTCGATGATATGGCAACCGATGTGGCGGCTGACATGGTAGCTGGCATCAGCTAACTGTGTTAGGGTTCAGTCAGTTAGGGAACGTTATCGGCCAATAAGCTGAAAGTTGGGAGTACTAGTGTACAAATTGAAAGTTTGGAGTATTATCAGCTAATTGATGAAAGTTGAGATTATTTAAATATAATATCCTATTTTATTTGAGCAACAAAGCTTTTTTTCCCTTAATATTACTTCACCTAAAGGCTATTCATTTAACATAAGAACCAAAAGTTAATGCATTTAGACCCCTTAACTTTTAATATCAGGTCACAAAATTACGTATTATCAAACAAAACTACAAAGTCGTAACACTGTTATCGAATCATCAAGGTAATTACTACAAAAGCCAAACAACATGAATTTGTATCTAGATCAAAATAATTTATTCAAATACAATGTTTGAAACATGTTATTATAAAATCATCTATTAATAATATAGAATCAGAAAATATTGAATAATTAAAACATGTTGTTATAAAATCATCTATTAATAATAATATAGCATCTAGAAAATATTGAATAATTATACCGGAGAAATTGGAATGAAAGAATAGTCTAGGAAGGGTTGTACATTTGGCAATAAGATTTGTACGGTGAAAAAGCATGAGTCAAAGTTAGCTTTTGACTGAGCTAGGGGAAACAACATTGGATTTTCCACACCACCTGCCCCGTCGCTCTCTTTTTTCAACCCGCACACGACCACAAACGAAGAAAGAGGTGTAGTGCTTCACATTAATATTTTCAGTTTTGACCCATATAGTTTGTTCAAATGGCTTATATGACCACTAACTTTTATCTTTCACATCACTATCCAATTAAATTGCTACAAAAGTTAACTTAGGTGTTAAAACTTAACTATAAAGAATGACAATGAACTATGTTGTAATTTTAGCTCAAAAAAAAAATTCTGAATATTAGAATAAAGCATAAAAAAACATTATTTAAAAAGTATATAGTGATAATCACATGGAATGGTCCTATATAGGGTGTGAATGTATGATACGTTATCGATCTAATACGGAATTAACGATTTTAAGTTTAGCCTAAACAAGTTTAGGTCAGTTTTAAAAGAACCTGCAAAAATTTTTAAGCATATTTACTCTCAAAATAAAAGTTATATGAACATTCAGAATTATAAAGTATTAATACGCCAAAAAGGGAATATATTTATTCTAGGTTAAATGATTGTGTCACGTCAACCCATAATTCCGTAAATAAAGATGTCGTGCTCGGTTCATGTCCGTGCAACGATATACATGTCATGTTCGGGTTACAAAAACGACCGGTTTAATAACCTTAGTCATTTTAATCAAGGTTTTATATATAGTTTTCATCAAGCTTCTATAATTATAAATATTTAATCAAGTTACACCTAGAAACTTTAAGATAATAAACACATGACACCGGTCATAAACGTAATACATAACAGCACAAGTGGAGATAAATACTTATAAAAAAGACAACCACAAAATGCAACCAATAATAAGATGACATGTGTGACAACACAAATGAAAATTTTTCTAAAGAGAAACACACTTCAAAACAATTAAAAGAGAAAGATAACACATGACAATGATTTATAAGCTTTACTAAACCGCCATTAACAACCTGTAAGGACAAAAAGGCAGCAAGGCGATTTTTCACATAATTGTAGACCATAATCTCATGATGTTTACTTGAATATAGCTTATGTGGGACTGAACCAACAAAACATGATAAGTGTAGGGACCAAACTTAATTTATACACTGTGTGTGGCTGAATGTCACTAGAGTGTACAATTCGTTCACACCTCTCATTTCCTTTATATACAATTCTTACCCCCCAAATCACTCCACTCTTCATCCTCCCTTAACCCCCTCTCGGATCTCACTCCGATTTGGAGGGAAACATTCCCGCCAAAAAAAACAACTCATCATCCGAGATTTAACTAGACCTGCTTTCAATCACTTCAATCTTATTATTAAGATCTTCTTAACATGGAGGTCGATCGTACGGATGAGGTACCGTCCGTACGATCTGCTGTGAAATATTCAGAGCACGTGGTAACAAAGTCTGGACACCGTGATCCGAACGATCGGCTGACGAAGCTACGGATCATGGTGACAGATCCTTACGCTACGGATTCATCCGACGATGATGAGGATGAACGAGCGTTTAAGCGTGTGAAAAAACACGTTTCGGTGATTGATTTCACCGCTCCATCGCGAAACTTTTCTCACAGAGCCAGTGGATCAACGGTGAAGAAGTTCAGAGGCGTTCGCCGGCGTCCGTGGGGCCGGTGGGCGGCGGAGATCCGTGATCCTCACCGGAGAAAGCGAGTCTGGCTCGGAACGTTTGATACGCCGGAGGAAGCTGCGATGGTTTACGACGACGCCGCCGTGAAGTTAAAAGGTGCTGCAGCGGTTACTAATTTTCCACGTGTCGCCGTTACGAGAACTGTTACGGTCGACAGTCAAAGTCAAACGGCCACCAGCACTAGTAGTACTACCAGCGACAGTGAAGGGCCATTAAATAACGACGGTATGTCGCCGACGTCTGTGCTCCGTGGTAACGGTGAAATAACGGCGTTTGAAGGTTTAGGCTGTGCTGACGTGGATATTCTTGGGTTTGATATTGACTTGCCGTTCAGTTTACCGGATTTTTTAGTGTCGGAGAATTACTGTGGTGAGGAGTTTGCCGATTTTAATATTGATGATTTTCTCGTTGACTTTTGAGAAAATTATTACTTTAATTAAATTATAAATATAAATATTTGTATATTTTGTTAAGTTTGTTATAAGTGTTAATTTTATAGGAATATTGAGGTAGTATGGTAAATTTGAGTTGTCTGCAGAGATGTACGGATGGGAGTGTATTATAATGAGTTGATATTGTATATTGCAATTTTGTGTATGGTGTCGGTGAATTGGAGACATTTATCGGTATAGTAATGTATTTGCGTTTTATTAATGTTTTGGTATGCTATATTTGCGTTATTTAATGTTTTATTGAGTATATTTTATTATTAAGTTTTTGTTGAATGTTTATTTGAAAATAAATACACATACATGCGCCTGACATAAGTACATCCGCGTGCTAGATTTAAATATTTATTTAATAGCGAAACTATATATATGTTTTTTATTGATGTTTCTTTTAACAACTTTATTATGTTTATATGATGTATTTACATTCTTTAATGGCTTATAAATATATTTTATTTTGTGTTTTATTGTAGGATTTAATGTTTATATTGAAAATGAAAGCACACACATTGATAGTTTATACTTATTGGTGAACTTTGGTGTTCTTGATTTTTATACTTGCTACTTGGTGCTGTTGATGTTTATTTTGGTAGTTCATACTTATGGTGAACTTGGTGTTGTTAACCACGACCAAAGTGTGTAATGATTTACCTTATTCACCATTAACTAAAATAATGTTTAAATTAAATAAAAAGGGAAGTGTTTGGTGTTAGCTTAAATATATTAATGATAATTAGTTTTATAGCCATTATAACCATGTAACAAATCAAAATATTAAACTATATCTTATTGTATATTACTTTGTAATTGTTGATAGACCATATTACGCTTATCTATCTATATTAATAAAGTAAAACATCAGGGAGATACGTGTCACCCCCTCAATGAGTTTTAGTGTTTTTGTTGACCTTTTGACTTCTTTTAAGAAAATCGACGGGATCCGAACCCGAAATACATGACCCGCATCATAAACTTTGAATCCTTTATAAGCCTTTATATCCGAGAAATTTCTCATTTTATCGTTCATCACCTACGTGAAACAACCCTAACACACGCCGCATCCTCTCTAAAAATCCATTTCTATATCTACATCTTTCCCAAACAATATTGGTGATACTAGACGATTTTATTACAGAAGATCCATCTCATAATCGTTTTCTTCTTCTGAGAAAACCTAAAAATCAATATGTCACTTTCTGAAGATCCATCCTTCGATTAAGCGTCAACTAAATGGACACATCACTGTAATCTTTATTTTCCTCTTTGATTCGTGTTTGTTTGTTAAATGTCGATTTCATTAGTTTTTTGTTAAATTCATTATATTCGTCTATTTGATGGATCAAATTGAATGTACTATTTGTGTAATTTTCATGTATGTGGAAGAACCCTAAATGTTTTAGGGTTTATCATTTTTTCTCAATATGTTTGTTGTTAGGGTTTTCGGTTGTGTTCGATTGGTACACTGTTTTGATCTATCATAATGAATATTAGTAAAGGTTATTTGTATATAAATTTATGGTTCTGAATAGTTATGAAATTTAGGGTTGAGAGAGTTTTCATACATGATTGGAGTGGATTTTTTGAAATTTAGAGTTTTTCAGTTTCGTTTCTAGATGATCAGTTTGTTGTTTTTAGGAGACTTGGTCTTTTGATTTTTTAGAGAACAACATGTTAGATATTGCATTGATAAACATTATTTGATTTGTTGTTACAAATACTGTATGTTCATATTGATATGAAGATATATTCATCTGGATTTTGTATTATATAAGCATTGTATTCAGCTGATAATTATGTTTTGCTATCCAGGTGTTTGACTAAAATCTTATGTATCATACACTTACGCAGTGATGCTTCAAATGCTGCAAATTACCTTCTGAATTACTCAAGTGTGAATATTTATGGTAATGCTTAAAAGTTTATTTCTTTGGTTGTATACATAGATTATTATCTGAATGCTTATAACACAACTGATGCCAAGTATAGCATGCTTGCAAGAAATAAACCTTCCATCATTTCCCAAATTGAGTCCACTTCAATCAAAATAAGTTATTAATGCATTTGAACTTCTTTATTATTAATCTGTCGTTACATTTCTTTTAATGTGGTACAAGTTGCAAGGCTGGAGATTTCATACTGGTTTTCTTCAATGTCTTGCGCTTTCCTTAACTTGATCAATTGGTATATATATTGGGTTGCAATGTAAAGTAATTACCTTTAACAATTCAGGTTCTACCTAAATCTTATGTTCAAAAGAACATGAGCGGTCCGTTTTTGAAGAAGTAGTTGATAACTAGGTTTAATGGTAGGCGTTCATAGGTTCTTTCATACAAGAGGGTTGATGATGGAGTAGCACTTACAGATGGATGGAAATATGTTATGGATCAACTTGGATTGAAGACTGGTTGTTTGTTGGTCTTTACTCCGTTTCATCTGTACTCAGATTTCCTTTTAATGGCGTTTAATGTTGATTTCGATGTTGTGTGCAAAAAAAGAAGGCTTTCAAATGTTTGTCTTGTGGATGATACATGTTACAAAAATAGATCTTTCATCTACATCATTCTAGATCGTTCTACCTGCCATGTTTTACATATTATCAAATTTAATATTTCCTTTTAGTAATATAAATATTTAACATTAACTTTTTTTTTTCTTATTGTGCAGTCTTTACCATCTGAGATTATCAGGGATCACCTTGGACCAAGTTGTTGCAATGGTTATTACAACATTTTGGTAGATGAAGTATATACACATCATATCAAGATTGGAAGGTTTGGCAATCAGTTTTTCTTTAGTCAGGACTGGTTAACGGTTTTTCAACAAAAACTTCAAGGGGCTAAACTTCAATGAATTATGTATAAGTGTGCGTAATTATATATATAATATGTGTAATTACC
Source organism: Scalesia atractyloides (assembly GCA_947069175.1). NCBI lineage: Eukaryota > Viridiplantae > Streptophyta > Magnoliopsida > Asterales > Asteraceae > Scalesia > Scalesia atractyloides. Next base: position 27,045,763 of record CAMTDV010000005.1, read on the forward strand.
TACATACATTGGGTAGTATAGTGCTAATGGTTAGTGAGTGAAAAGGTGAGGACTCTGTAGGAGTCAGACTCTGACTAACTAACCCACTATAGTATGTAGTCTTTAAACTAATTAATTGTAATAAATAAAAGAGTGTGATGTATAATTATTGGGATATTGGATTTAAATAACCCTAACTTTCATCAATTAGTCGATAGCACTTCCAACTTTCGATTTGTACCACACCACTTCCAACATTCAACTTATTTTCTCTTGGCACTCCCAAACTAACTGAACTCTAACTCAATTAGCTGACGTCAGATGCCACATCACTAAACAAGTGCCACATCAGATGCCACATCAACAAAAAAGCCACGTCAAATGCCGCATCACTAAAGAAAGTGTCACATCAGCAAAAAAATTAATTGAGTTAGGATTCAGTTAGTTTGGGATTGCCAGAAGGAAAATAAATTGAAAGCTGGGAGTGGTGTGGTATAAATCGAAAGTTGGGAGTGTTATCAGCCAATTGGTGAATGTTTGGGTTATTTAAATCTAATATCTCATAATTATTAGGATTGCTAAAAAAATTTTTCATCCGTCATGCTTTAATGCTCATCACTAGATTGGTACCCAAGCTTTGGCTTCCGTGAGTAACACCCACATAATGATGTTTGCAGTGTTATCCGGTGATGTGACAAGTTGATAATGCGCCAAGTGTATATATGGTGTCTTAGGCTATTAGGTTTGGAGGAGTGTAGTCCTCAAAGGATGATCCGACACGTAGGTGTCCACGTAAGTGGTTGGGGGATGAACCTATGGTTTGCAGATGGGCCTCAATATGTATATATATGTGTAAGGGCATGGTCTAATAGGTTTATGTTTGTCTTGTATTTATTTGATATGAGTTTGGTCAATATGTATAGGGTGTTCGGTTTAGGCTTGGCTCGGTTTTGTATCTAGGTCGCCCCTAATATCTATAAATAGGGTGCACCTTAGTATTGTTAGGGTTGTTGATTGTTAGTGCTTTAGTAAAAAACTTTGTACCAAACAAGTCTTAGAACTTGTGTGCAAATCATCTAATAACAATCGATTTCATCATATTCTTGTTCTACACTTTCTTGGGATGTTTGGTCAAAACTTTTGAAATAAATCAAAATTATTTTCGAAGAACATTTTGAAGATTGAAAATTTGTTTTGTAATATTTCGTGATTTGATCTGTTTTGGGTAGGTGAACATTTTGTTTGCAGGTTATTCGATGCTTTGGTTGGGCAAAATCCATTAAATTTTGTTAACAATTTGTTTCCATAAATATCGGGATTCAGTTGCTGATCTATCACTAATATATATCTCTGTACGGATTAGCAAGTGTACGAGATTCAGTGTGCGGGTTGGTATATGTATTAACTGGGCTGGAATTAAGTGTGCGGCCCAATTAAAGAAATGTGCGGTCCAGTAGAAGAGTGTGCGATCCAACAAGGAAGTGTGCGGTTCAACCATTAGTGTGCGGTTGTGCAATACCTCAGTATCACTTAGTTAGGCCCAACTAAGTGTGCGGCCCAAACTTATGAGTGTGCGGCCCAATCTTTAAGTTGTGTGCAGTCCAATTCACTAGTGTATGACCTAAGAGATAGTCTGCGGACTATTAGACTGTTTGGACTGTGCGACCTGAGTTGAATTGTGTTGACTTTTGGATTGTGCGACCCGATTTGAACTGCTTGACAATTTGGACTGTAAGACCAATAATAATAAAATTGAAAAATATAAAACAGTTAAATCTAATTATTATTCAATTATTACTAATTGTTTGATTTTTCAGCAATGGAGTTCACTAACCAACTGTCATTAAGTGAGAAAGTTACCAAGAACCAAGACTTAGACAATGTCATTGGAACTACCAACAAGATTCCCAAGCTACATTTGGGGGATTCGTTCTCTGAATGGAAATTTCGTTTTATTCAATACATGAAGATAAAAGATCCTAAGGCTTGGAGATCAATCTGCAGAGGACCAACTGTTATCACTTATGTGGTGGATGAAGAAAAGGGAACAACTGCTGTCAAGCCTGTATCTGCTTATGATGATGAAGACTACGAAAAAACATAGATTGATGATAAGGCGTTGGCTATGTTGCATTCTGCGTTAATTCCATAAATCGATATTGGGGTTCGTGAATCAAAATCTGCCAAAGAACTGTGGGATGCCCTTTTGGCCATGTATGAAGGAAATGAGGAGATGAACGAGAGCAAGAGGGAAATGTTGACTCAGAAGTTTAACATGTTCAATCATTTTCCTGGAGAAACCCTTGGAAATCAAATTCAAAGGTTTATTGCTCTTATCAGCAAAATGAGAACAAATGATATTATGCTTTAGAACTCAGTGGTCAACAAGAAGCTGCTAAATGCCCTGCCAAGGCACTGGGATACAAATGTCACACCCATCAAGAGAATCAAGGACCTGACCCGCATTAGTCTTGCAGAAGTGATTTTCTTGCTCAAGTCTTATGAAATGGATGACAAGCAGAGACTTTACAATCATACATCAAGTTACAACAACGTTGCACCTTTTCATTCAGTGAACTCTGTTCACACTGCTCCAACTCCTGCTACATCTTGCCCTACCTCAAGCAACTCAATTCCCTTTGTAGTCTCGAAAGAAGTTGAGCAGAATATGGTTTTCATGGCGGGAGTTATGAACCGCTATAATGCTTTTGCTGCTGGGAAGCTTACTACAAATAACACAGGGTTGAACGAGCTTAATGAAGTCCATCCAGATGACATTGGAGAAATGGATATCACCTGGCAAATGGCTATGGCAGTATTTCGAGCGAAAATTTCATCAAAAGAACTGGTAGAAACAACTTGGAAGCAGCTAACAAGGATCTTGGATGGAATAAATCAAAGCTGAGATGCTTTAACTGCCATGAGCCAGGACATTTCGCTCGTGAATGTAAACAGCCAAAGAGGGAGAGATCAGATGCAACTGTTACTGTCACTTCCACTTCAGCCTCAAGACCCGCTACTGCTACTACTGCCAATGCAACTGGTGCAAACCCAAGAAATACCTCTAGATAATCCTCAGTTGCAAATCCCAGAAACGCCATGGTGGCTCAAGAAGGAGGGGGATTTGATTGGTCTGCAAAGATGTCTGATCTGCACACAACTGAAGAAAGTGTGTTCAAGCTTTCATAGCACAGACGGAGGATTTCACGCCTACTTCCACTAAGGTATGTGTAGATAATGTTTGTTGTACTAGTGCCTGTAGAGAGAAAGTAAGTGGGTATAAAGAACAGACTAACTCATTAATTATACAAATGCAATTATCCAAATCTGATTTATATCAGATCAAAAAGAAAATCAATGGATACAAGGATATGGTGGAGGCACAAAAATGTGATATCCGACAGTTGCATAAGGATTTGAGTCAAGAAAAACGTAGGCATCTCCACTTTCAAGAACTTTCTGAAAAATTGAATGTTGAACTTGATTCTCTAAAATCTACTTTTGAAAACGCAGAGTTTAATTTTAAAAAATTTGATGTTTCAAGCGAAAAGGTAGAGAAAATGATAAATAAACAGTTAAAATACAGTCAAAAGGAAATAGGGAATAAAGGTTTGGGATTTGTATCCATTCCTCCACCTTACAATCATTCCTATACCTATATTCAAATGGCTGAAGAGGAGATTGCCAACATGCCTGACATGGTCTATGGGCGGGCTAGTGATATCAAGGTTGAACCTGCAAAGTCAAAGAAAGTCAAAATTACAAGGCCCGATAAAACTGAAATCAAATAAGACAAACATGCCGTTAACAAAATTTTCGTAAAACAAGCTGATGTCTTAAAACAAACTGAGATTCTAAACTTTGAGAAAAATGCTGATGTTGATAAACATTTTCAAATCTTACACAATAACGAATCAACAATTTCTCAAAAATTATCTGAATTGCAAAATCAAAAGGAAGAATCTCAAGTTAAATCAACATATCATGAGTTTGCTGTAATGAACGATTTAGCTATGTTCATCAAGGAATTTGAATCTAGCAAACTATCTGAATCAACTACTTCATCTGACTCTTCATGTGATTCCTCAGAAAGAATTAATTGCGAAAACTCAGAATTAATTGAATCTGCTAAATCTAGTAATGAATCATCTGAAACAGTTGAATCAGAACAAAAGAATGCAGAATCAGAACCCAAGACAGAAACTTCTGTTGAATACGAATTAACAACAGAAGCCTCCGTTCAACCACAAAATATAATTGATTTTGAATCCGCAGAACAAATAGTGTTATTTGAAACTGAGAGCAGTTCTACAGATTCAACTGACACTGTTTGTGAGAAAATGAAAGTTACTAATCTGGCTACTTCATATGAGAAAAAGTGATTGTTGAAGATTGGGTAGAGGATGACGAGGATGATGATGTTGTATTGCATGCATTAAAAATAAAAATTCAGAAAAACAATCTTTCAGTTTCTTGAAAATTCAAACAATGTTTCAATTTCTGCTAATATGAATTGTGTGGGCTTTGTTTTTAAGAGCGATGAATGTTTAGATGCTTGCTTTGATTCCGTTTCTGGTTGCATAAATTCTGTTGTTTTGCCAAGTAAATCTGATGCATCTAAAATTTGTTGGTAAAACAAGTTGGACAGGGTGGTCAAACAAAGTATGTTTCACCTAAGTCAAAATTGAAAATTATGTATACAGAAAATTTTGACAATAAAATTTTGAAAACACAAGAAACGAATAAGAAGGTAAGGATCAAAGTAAGTCTGTTTCGTCGAGACCTCAGGAACCACACAGGTCTTCTAGTTCTAAAAAGGCTTATAGATCTCCAGCGAAGCTTCATGTGAAACGTCAAATGTGTTACACATGTGGAATCACCGGTCACATAGCAAGAAATTGTCAGCATCGTTTAGAAAAATTCACAGAAGGGAAGCATCAGAAGGATCAAAAGGGAATAATAAACAATCTAAACAGGTGAAGGTTAAACAACCTAAACCCGTGAAGAGTTTGGACTCCAAAATGAAGCCTTCTGATGGAGATTGAAACAAGGGGAAACTCTTAAACAACAAGAATCAAGTAAAATCTCCAAAGCAAACTATGCAAATTTTAAAAGGTTTAAACATAACTAAGCAAACGTGGAGACCTAAAAGCCCTGTTCAATCTACTTTTCCCAAATCCTCATGTTCTAGCAGTAGAACTGCCTGCTCAAACAATAACCTGATTTGGATGAAAGTTACATACGTTAGTGCAAAGGGTTTACCCACCACCACTATGGCATGGGTACCTAAAACTAACTGATCCCACAACATGTGTAGGAAAAACTATAGAGGACTATCATTAGACTATGGTACATTGATAGTGGTTGTTGCAGACACATGAAAGGTGACCTATCCCAGCTAAGTGACATTGAAGAATTTAATGGTGGATTTGTCGCCTTTGCGGGAGGTGAGGAGGGTCAGATAACCTGTCGAGACACTGTAAGGAATGACGATCTCTGTTTCAAAAAATTTAATTATGTTCCCGAGTTGAAGCACAACCTATTGAGCGTTTCTCAAATTTGTGACAACGACTACTCAACTCACTTTACTAACAAAAGTTATCTGATTTTAAAACCAGGAAATTATATTCTTGAGGATTGGATCTTAATGAAATCAGACAGGAAACGAAACACTTATGTGATCAACATGACTAAACTACCTTCAGAAAGCGTTACTTGTTTGTTCTCTAAAATCTCTGAACGTAATGCTATGTTGTGGCATCGTCGTCTTGGACATGCAAATGTCAAGAACTTGAACCGTCTTGCAAAACTGGGGTTGGCAAGGGATATACCGGTTAAGGGTTTTATAACTTTTGAAAAATGTGTTTCTTGTGCAAAAGGTAAACATCACAGAAAACCCCATCTTCCTAAAATGACAAACTCGATTGACAGAGTGCTACAGCTTCTTCACATGGATCTTTTCGGTCTAGTGAATTTGCTCAGCATCTCAGGGAAGTCCTATTGTTTAGTTATTACTGATATTTTCTCACGTTTTACATGGGTTTTCTTCTTAGCAAACAAAAGCGAGACTGCAGAGCTTGTCAAAAGATTCATCATCTTTATGGAAAATCAAACCAACAAGAAAGTATAGGGGATTCGTAGTGATAACTGCACCGAATTCAAGAATGTGGAGCTAAACTTATTCTATGCTCAAAAAGGAGTTGCTAGGCAATACAGTGCTGCAAGAACTCCACAGCAAATGGAGTTGCGGAAAGAAGGAATAGAACCCTGATTGATGCAGCTCGAACTATGTTGTATGATTCCAAGCTTCTTGTTTTCTTCTGGGATGAGGCGATAAACACGGTGTTATGTTCAAAACAAGGTGTTGATAAACAAGGCACGGATGAAAACGCCTCATGAAGTACTTTTTGGTGGACCCTCTGTTGGACACTTTCTAACTTTCGGATGTCCATGTACTCTATTGCATTTGGATGCAATACTGAAGTTTGAGGCAAGTGGTGATGAATGCTACTTTATTGAATATGCTGGTAAAGCTGGGCACAAGAATAAGACTGCATACCGAATATATAACAAAACGACAAGGCAGATTTTTGAGTCATTTGATGTACAAGGCTTGAGGAAAACAAGACAGATGCTGGAAACGGGCCATTTACTCTCTATAACTATGCATAATTGTTTAAATCATTTGAAATCCTTTATGACATATCTTATGTTGTTTCTGCATATCAAACAGGTTCCTCAAGTGTTGCTCCAGGATCCTCGATTATTATAAATGGCGCTGATGAAGAGTGGGATGTTGAAGTTGTGGGGGATGGCACAACTGTAGCCTCACCTTCAAAGATTGTACCAGAGGTGCAAGAAGCTCCACATCTTATTCAGTCTCACAACACAGAAGAGGAAGTGTCCCATTTGTCTGATGAAGAAGGCTTGTCAAACAATCACGACGATCTATTCTCACAGGATGCTATTCCGGATGAGTATGTTGTAGATGAATCTTTGGAGGAATCTGCGGCTGAACCCCTGGAACTCGCTACAACTGACAATTTGTCGAATTTGTCGTCAATAGGAGCAATTCCAGAATTCGTTGTTCCCACTAGTGCTTAAAGAAATCATCCAGTAGAGAATGTGATTGGACATGTAGGAGCTGGGGTGTTGACCAGAAGTCAGACATGAGTCATCAACACATGTTTATACTCGTGCTTCATCTTACAAATCGAGCCGATAACTACTCCAATGGCCCTTCGAGAACTAAGTTGGGTGGAAGCCATGCAGGATGAGCTAAACCAGTTTCAGAAATCAAAAGTATGGAGATTGGTCAACTTGCCTGCTGGAAAGAAAGCACTTGGGACTAGATGGGTTTATCGGAACAAGAGAGATGATAGTGGAGTGATCGTGAGAAACAAAGCAAGACTGGTGGTGCAGGGGTTTAGACAGATTGAAGGGCTTGACTATGATGAAGTGTATGCCCCTGTGGCTAGATTAGAAGCCACTCGATTTTTTCTTGCCTATGCATCGTTCAAAGGGTTCACAGTTTATCAGAAGTATATGAAGATAGCGTTTCTGTACGGCAAAGTGAAAGAGGAAATCTATGTTGATCAGCCACCCGGTTTTGTTAATCCACGATATCCAGGGCATGTATATAGGCTTGATAAGGCATTGTATGGGTTGCATCAGGCACTCCGTGCATGGTATGCTACTTTGACTGAGCACGCGAATGGATACACTCGTGGAATCATTGATCAGACCCTATTCATTCGCATAGTGGGAGAAGACAAGATTCCAGTGCAAATCTATGTGGATTATATTATCTTTGAGTCCACAAGCAATGCACTGTGCAGAGAATTTGAGGATGTCATGAAGAAGCAATTTGAGATGAGTGCTTTTGGAGAAATCAATTTCTTTTTGGGATTGCAAGTTCGTCAGGACTCCAATACGTGGACGATATTCATGCAAAATTCTTTCTTCAGGATGCCAAACCTGCAAACACTCCTATGGCAGAGAGACCAGTTCTCACTGAGGATCTGGAAGGAGAAATTGTCGAAGAAACATAATACCGGTCCAAGATTGGGTCCTTAATTTCACACCCCAACTGATGGCGGAATCATCGGGGCAGACGTAAATAGATTGCTCGAGACATCATAACACTATTTGTGACAATATTTAATTCAAAACCCATTTCATTTCATAGATAATAATTATAAAAAATACATTACAAGGAAATCAAAATACAACAATTTTAAATTCAAAATACAACATAGTTCATCAAACTAATCTAACAAAATCTAGCGTTTTTAGATGTGTTTCTAGGTCGTCCCTACTAGATTTCGTCATAATCAACATCATCAACCTGCAACATGTTTAAAAGTATAGTTCAACACAAAAGCATTGGCGAGTACACAAGTTTTGATATAGCATATGTATGTAAAAAGTTTAAACGAATCCACATGGCAAAAATAGATAACTAGATTAATGTATCAAGGCATCCAATTTCACAAGTCAATCCTCAAGTGTACCACAAGAATTTGAATATTTAACATGACCTCAAGAATACGGGCGGTGTGTTAATCCTATAGCGCTATACATGTTAAGGGAAGGCTCATATGAAGTTAATGAGATGCAAATTACATAAGAATGTTCCAAGAATACAAATCATGTTTCACGTATTTTAGCATGTATATAGGATTGTTTGTGTTTGCATAAAGTATAGTCGTGTTTGTGCATTTGATAAGTAAACATATTCCAACCAAAAGTGTAAAGCGTAAAAAGGGTGTTCGAGTGTACTCCTGGTTTTGCAAAGCTTCCTTTGTAAATTTTGTGAAGTGTTGGAGAGTTTGAAGAATGGAACACCGAGGTTACCCTACATGGGGTAAACGAAGGTGTGTGAGTAATTGGTTGGTAACGGGGGATTCGGAATTGGAATTTAAAGTATGCAAAAGTATGTATATAAGAAAGTAACCATCTAGTCTTAATACACCCGTTTTTGACATTATAACAACCCGTATGGGTGAATGTGATTTCATGGGTGTAAATTACGCATTAGGATTGTAACGGTATGTTTAAGGCTTAGATAATATAACCTAATGTAATGACAAGTAACCATATGATTATTATCAAGGGTTCGGTTATGTATAAGTTTATATATATAGTATAGTACATAATAAGTCCAACATATATATCATAGATTTCATAGATGTCATGCACGGAGGTAGGAGGATAATCGTCCTTTAACCTCTTTCGTAAGATTCACAAATACACAAATTGTCACAAGAACAATTTAGATGGTCATGAATGAGGTAATAAGAAAGAAAAGTACTATAATCACTATATCAAGTAGACAAGTGAACATGAACCCGGTGAGCCACTTCCGACATAGAAGAGGTTAACTAAGTGTCGGCGGCTAGACGGGGTTAGGTTACTTTCAAGCTAGCAAACCACTTGAGATAGGGATGGTAAAACATCAAGTGAGGTGGTGGAATGATGGTAGGATAGCCAAGGCTTCCAAGTGGAATGATGGTAGGATACCAAAGCACAAGTCTTGTCACAAGAACAAGCTTGGATGGTTTCAACACTTGTGGGTTAATAACCACAACAATACAGAAAGTTTGGAGGCAATTGACACCTCCGAATTTGTAGAAACAACCTTGGTTAAGCTCACTAATCATGGACTTGATTAATGGCATAAGAACACAAGTTTGTTTGAGGAAAACACAAGTTTGAAGAAAGTTTATAAATATTTCTTCCAAAACTGAAAGTTTAGACCTCAAAAACAATGATGTTCCACCTTGGTTTTCCATGGAAAACCTGTGGAAGCACTCCTAGAGGTGTTCCAAGCTTTGTAGAGGAAGAGGTAGTGAAGAAAATGGAAGAAAAGTGAGTATGAACTCACTTATGCAACTTGAATGATTCTGCCCAAAACTTGGAATTTCAGTAACTTGGGAGTATTTTGAGAGTGAGAATGAGTTTGGAAAGTGATAATGGTGGTGTGGGGGCTTGGTTTATAGTGGTTAAGTAGGGTTTTGGTGTTTAATGATGATTAGAAGTGATTGGGTTACAATGGAGGTGACAAAGTTGGCCAATTTGCTAAAGGGAAAAACATGTCTGCGGATTGAGGGGGTTCGCGTTACGCGAAGCCTAAAGAGGCTAGGCTTCACGTGATGCGGTGCTTCTAGTTTCTGGCTGAAGTTTGAAAGGTCACATTTTAGCCCCTGAACTTCTCATTTTTCATCACTTATGCATAAAACATAATAATTAACATATCTTCAAATATATAAAACATGTATAAGTATAAATCGAGTATCGAAAATGTATGTATGAATGTTTGCTCGTATAATAGGTATTAGTTTGCATATAAATGATTGAATTGTAAGTATAATAAGCATGTATAAAGTATGAATTTCTTTACGATTAAAGCCTCAGATTATAAAGTTGGAATTGGAATGCAAATGTGACACGAATACCAGTTTCTATAAATAGAAGTACAAATACACTTTCTAAATAAGGAAAGTACAAAATGCGAAATGTTACAGTTTCCCCTACTTTAGGAAATCTCGTCCCAAAATTTAAGAGGAAAACTCAATGAAAAGATGCGGGTACTTAGATACGAGCCAATGGGAACACCGTGATGAAAAATGATTTCATCCGTGTAGATACGAGCCAATTTCTCGACCTTGTAGTCTTCTGAATGGGAAGGAAATGAGCGGACTTGGTCGAACTGTCAGTGATAACCCAAATGCTATCGTGACCAGAAGAAGTGCGAGGAATCTTAGTAATGAAATCCATTGCAATACTCTCCCACTTCCAGACGGAAATTTCTGGTTGCTCGTGTAAGCGAGAGGGACGTTGATGCTCGGCTTTGACTTTCAAACAAGTGAGACATTTCGAGACGTATAGAGCGATATCTTTCTTCATGCCAAGCCACCAATAAGACATACGTAAGTCTTGGTACATCTTGTCGGCGCCAGGATGAATGGAATATCGGGATTCGTGGGCTTCCTTCATCAAGAAGTCACGAAGGTTGTTACGGTTTGGAACCCATGCACGATTGAGATGGTAGAGAATACCATCAGATTTGGATACGATTTGATCTTCAGCACCACACTTCATCTTGTTGTATAAGTTATTCTCGTTAGCGGGTGAGTATTGTGCATCACGAATGAGATCACGGAGATTATTCAAGATCTGGAAACAACGAACACTCTTCTCATGAGTTTTACAACTCAGGGCGTTGGCCACAACATTCGCCTTACCGGGATGGTAGCGAATCTCGCAATCGTAATCGTTTAACAATTCTACCCAACGACGTTGACGCATGTTGAGTTCCTTTTGGTTGAAGATGTGCTGAAGGCTCTTACGGTCGGTGAAGAGCACATACTTAGTACCATAAAGGTAGTGTCGCCATATCTTTAATGCAAAAACAACTGTACCAAGTTCAAGATCGTGTGTAGTGTAGTTTTTTTCATGAATCTTGAGTTGTCTCTACGCGTACGCGATAACCTTGTCTCGTTGCATAAGAACACAACCAAGACCTTGGTTTGAAGTATCGCAGTACACGACAAAATCGTCATTTCCGTCGGGAAGAGCGAGGATAGGAGCATTACAAAGCATGTCCTTGAGCGTTTGGAAAGACTCCTCTTGTTCAGAACCCCAAAGAAAAGGTTTATCCTTTTGAGTCAAAGACGTGAGAGGAACGACGAATTTTGAGAAGTTGGAAATGAAGCGACGATAGTAACCAGCTAAGCCAAGAAATGAACGAATTTCAGACGGGGACTTAGGAGTAATCCAATTCTTCACAGCTTCGATTTTTGCAGGGTCAACGTGAATACCAAGTTCGTTGACGACATGACCAAGGAATTGAACTTCTTTTAGCCAAAATTCACACTTGGAGAATTTGGCATAAAGACGTTCAGTACACTGGAGTTGGAGGATCAAACGCACGTGTTGCTCGTGTTCTTCTTGTGTCTTGGAGTAAATCAGGATATCGTCAATGAAGACGATCATGAAGCGGTCGAGATAAGGTTTGCACACACGGTTCATCAAGTCCATGAAAACCACAGGTGCGTTGGTCAGACCAAAAGGCATGACCATGAATTCGTAGTGATCATAACGTGTGCGAAAGGCGGGTTTGGGTATATCTTCTTTGAGAACTCAAAGTTGATGATAACCAGAACGGAGATCAATCTTGGAAAAACACGTTGCGCCTTGTAATTGATCGAAGAAATCATCAATACGAGGAAGAGGATATCGGTTTTTTACTGTAAGCTTATTGAGCTCACGATAGTCAATGCACATCCGAAAGAACCCATCTTTCTTTTTGATGAACAGAACGGGAGCGCCCCAAGGAGAAGTACAAGGGCGTATAAAGCCTTTATCAAGAAGCTCTTGAAGTTGGCTAGATAGCTCTTGTATTTCCGAGGGTGCTAAATGATAAGGGGATTTAGCGACAGGAGTAGTGCCAGGAATGAGGTCAATACGAAAGTCAACAGAACAAGGATGAGGAGGACCAGGTAGGTCTTCGAGAAAGACGTCAGGAAAATCGCAAAAACAGGAACATCACCCATTTTTTTTTCATTTATCCTTCTTTTCCACTATGTGGGAAAGAAAGGCGAAGTAATCCTTGCGCAGGTACTTGTTCGGGCTTGAATACACGACATAAGCTTGAGACCTTTAGAAGGTTTCTCTCCTTAAACGTGTAGAGAATCACCATTAGGAAGAGGAAGACCGATAAACTTTTCAAAACAAACGACTTCAGCACAAACTCGCCTAAGCCAATCCATGCCTACTATGATGTTAAACCTCCCCAATTGCATAGGTATAAGATTGATGGAAAACGTATGATCGTTAAGATTCAAAGAACATTTAGGAAGAACGGAATCGACAGTGACGGACTTTCCATTAGCGGCTTCGACCACGAATGAGTTGGGCAACTTAGAGCGTCCACACTAAAGTAAAGGTTCAAATTCAGCGGATAACAAAACTTTTATCCATGCATTATCAAATAAACATGAAGCATAGACATTGCTAACGGGAAACGTACAATTGATGACGTCATTTGCGTTCTGAGCCTGAGCTGCAGTGATGACGAAAGCTCCACCACGCGCTTGCTACTGCTGTTGGTTGTTGTTGTTGTTGTTGCGTTGAGGGCAGACGTTGGCGAGATGGTTAGGGTTGCCACACATGAACCAAGCTCGACCGGTGGCTGCTTGAGGTTGGGCTTGGTTTGACGCGGGGTTTTGGGTTATTGCAGCGGTTTGGTTCTGGTTGACTAGTGGTTTAAGACCACTACGACATTGGTTAGCGAAATGTCCAAACCTGTTGCAATTTGTGCATAGGCGGCAAGGTGCTTTAACAGGGTGGTGGTGTGGGTATGTATTACACTTGGCATGAGGCTAGGAATGACAATGGGTCGGGTATTGGTAATCCCATACCCGTACCCGTTTGTAATTATTCAGCCCATACCCGGCCCGTTACCCGTCGGGTATTTATCGGGTAATTTCCCGTCGGGTATCGGGCTTGCCCGCAGGTATCGGGTATACCCGTTTATTTGTTAAAAATCCTTATTAGGACTCCCATATGCATTTTTACTATAATGTTTATATAATTTACTATTTTAATAACTATAAGAAAGAAAAATATAACCAATAACATACATATATATCATATTCAAATGCATATTTGAAACACATTTCCATATAATAAACTAAATAAGGTACTTTTAATTTGGCATGCATGAACCAAATGGTTTCTCTTTTACATAATTACTTAATACAATATTTTCATGCCACATATACTTAATTTGTTGTGAAATAATTGTATCTAAACCATCTGATTACATTAACTTCTATATAATAAAGGTATTGCTAGCTTTCATATTCAATATACATATCCAAATATATATTAAAAGAAGTAAGGGGAGTAACACAATAATACTAGAGAAGTAGAGGTAATAAGTGTCTACTAAGTTTATATAAATATGAAACTAAAACTAAAATAAAATTTTGGGTATTAAATCGGGTAAGCGGGCCGGGTATCGGGCGGGTATCACTAAATCCCATACCCGTACCCGTACCTGAATTTTTTTCAACTTTTAATCCCATACCCGGCCCATACCAGTCGGGCTTCGGGTATACCCAGCCCATATTTTTCGGGTTTCGGGTATACCTGTCGGGCTCGGGCTTTTTTGCCATCCCTACTTGAGGCCCAGTGTATGCCCTTTTGATAGGCTTGGGATTGGTTGGTGCAAACTGTTGGATGGGTTGGGGGTTTAGCAGAGTGACTACCGTACAGTTTTGGCTCGAAGCCTTCCGCTTCTTGCCCTTGTTGTTGTTTTTGGGTGGTTTGGGTGCGGTAGGTTCAACGGTGGTATCAGTGGTGGCTAGGTGCACATTCTTTGATGAAACCTTGTTGGAGGCTTCATGCTGAACGCAGTTGCTTTTGAGTTTGGTTGCAAGGCAATAGGTATCCTCGATGGTTATGGGTGAGGCGGCGTCCACGAGGTTCATGAGCGAATGGGGGAAGCAACGAATGTACTTTGCGATAGCCTTGTCGACAGTGTCAACTTGGCAAGGGCAGACCACACTTAGTTTTTTGAAACGGGCTGTGAGGCCAGCGATATCATTTCCAACTTGTTTCAAGTTCCATAATTCATTCTCGAGTTTCTGACGCTCATGAGGAGGACAGAACTCGTCCTTCATGAGTTTCTTAAGGTCGGCCCAAGGAAGGGCGTGTGTGGCTTCATTCCCACAAGTGTTACGCTCGGAGGTCCACCAATCAAGAGCCCTTGATTGGCAGTCGCCCGTCGCGCTGATGGTTCGAAGCTGATCAGGGCAACCACTCTGGAGGAACGTAACTTCAATGGCATCAAACCATTGAAGCATCACAGTGGTGTCGCCCTCACCAGTGAAGGGTAGGGGATTACAAGAGTTGAAATGCTTGAAGATAAACGCTGACTTAGGTGTTTCCACCTTGGAGTCAACGGAGGCATTGGGTGATTCGTTGTTTGGTGGGGGTTGGATTTTGCTGACGATGTCGGGGATGACCTTAGCCATTTATTTCGCCATAAACTTCATAAGGTCTTTCTTGGACTCGTCCTTGTTCGAACCCTTTCTGGAGCTCGACCCCGATTTGGACTTCTTGTTGTGGGAGTTGGAGAAGCGTTGAGAAGACATCTAAGGAATCAAAAAAAGTCGAGGATGAGATTTGATCATAATATAAATGTCATGTTTTTGTATGCATGAATAAGCATGTAAGTATCACATAACACGTATGATTCACATAATTGACATGAGTATAAAAGTATTCAAAAGCATAAACACCCGTGTGAATGCGTAAAGGAGTATAAATTTAGTTTGTCTCACAAGGATTATTAATATGTTTTGATTGTGAGAGACGTGCGAATTGTGCATCGGTTTTGAAATTAAAGAAGTAACAAGTATTAAAACACATGGAAATTCAGATAACATAAAAGATAGGGTTGATAAAATATTGGAGTGTTTTGGGTTTAGAAACTTCGACTATTCCAAAGTGAATCGTAGGTTCTTTCAAATTAGGAAAACATGCTTCGGCCTAATAGGTAAAATACTCTCGTCGAGAAGCGATTGATGGTATTTTAACCTTCCAGTTACTACATGTCCCTAGTCGATCGAAAATTCAAGACTTTCACGAGATTGAAAATCGAGGAATGGGACTGGTTAACAAGATGCGGGTTTCACTCCTAACTTGATAACATTGGACCCTAAATGTGGTTGATGCTTACCAAATGAGGAGCGAATTCCGACTCGTTGGTAAGGGTCCACTAGAGTATGAATTGGAATTTTTCCATCAAGATATGGATATCACTCCTAACTTGATGGTGTAACTTCCTGTAAAAATGAATACACGGATTTAGAGTGATCACCAAATTGCGGGTTTCACCCCTATTTTAGTGAGATCGTCTCGTTTGTAGTATGAGTGTCTTCATGTCTTCAAGTGTGTATATTGCGTAATGTCTTAGGTAAGACATGTTGTATAATTAGCAAAGTAGGAAGAATAGCATGTTAAGCAAGTATCAAGAATGGTCAAAGTTGGGTACTTAGACTATAGTCTAGGTCGAACATGGCAATTATACCTAATTCCCTATAGTTATGGCTCTGATACCAATCTGTCACACCCCAACCGATGGCGGAATCATTAGGGCAGACGTAAATAGATTGTTTGAGACATCATAAAACTATTTGTGACAATATTTAATTCAAAACCCATTTCATTTCCTAGATAATAATTGTCAAAAATACATTACAAGGAAATCAAAATACAACAATTTCAAATTCAAAGTACAACATAGTTCATCAAACTGATCTTACAAATCTAGCGTTTTTAGATGCGTTTCTAGGTCGTCCCTACTAGATTTCGTCATATTCAACATCATCAACTTGCAACATGTTTAAAAGTATAGTTCAACACAAAAGCATTGGCGAGTACACAAGTTTTGATATAGCATATGTATGAAAAAGTTTAAACGAATCCACATGGCAAAAAAGATAACTAGATTAATGTATCAAGGCATGCAATTTTACAAGTCAATCCTCAAGTGTACCGCAAGAATTTGAATACTTAACATGACCTCAAGAATACGAGCGGTGAGTTAATCCTATAGCACTATACATGTTAATGGGAGGCTCGTACGAAGTTAATGACATGCGAATTACATAAGAATGTTCCAAGAATACAAATCATGTTTCACGTATTTTAGTATGTATATGTGATTGTTTGTGTTTGCATAAAGTATAGTCGTGTTTGTGCATTTGATAAGTAAACATATTGCACCAAAAAGTGTAAAGTGTAAAAAGGGTGTTTGAGTGTACTCCCGGTTTTGCAAAGTTTCCTTTGTAAATTCCATGAAGTGTTGGAGAGTTTGAAGGATGAAACATCGATGTTACCATACATGGGGTAAACGAATGTGTGTGAGTAATCGGTTGATAACGGAGGATTCGGAATTGGAATTTAAAGTATGCAAAAGTATGTACGAATGTTTGCATGTATAATAGGTATCAGTTTGCGTATAAATGATTGAATTGTAAGTATAATAAGCATGTATAAAGTATGAATTTCATTAAGATCAAAGTCTCGGATTACAAAGTTGGAATTGGAATATAAATGTGACACGAATACGGGATTTTATAAATAGAATTACAAATACACTTTCTAAATAAGGAAATTACAAAATGCGAAGCGTTACACTTAATGTATCTGACCGCCAGCAGGCCAGATATTATGTTAGTTGTGATTCAGTATGCACGTTATCAGGCTAATCCTAAACTCTCTCACTTAAATGCTGTCAAGAGAATCTTTAGATATCTTAAGGGCAAGCCTAGACTTGGCCTTTGTATCGTAGAGACTCTCCATTTGATGTATGTGCTTTTTCTAATAGTAGTTTTAGAGGTGTAGGCAGGGATATGAAGTCCACACAATTGGTTGCTAGTACTTGGGGGATAGACTTATCTCTTGGCAATGCAAGAAGTAGCATAACTGTGTCATTATCAACTGCAGAGGCTCGATATGTAGCTGCTTCGGCTTGCTGTTCTCAGGTGATATGGATCCAAACCAACTAGTGGATTACGGTTTGAATTTCTCTCAGACTCCTATTTATTGTGACAATGATGCAGCAATCCAAATAGTGAAAAATCTTGTGTATTTTTCGAAAACTAAGCACATTGCCATAAAAATTCACTTCATTTGTGACTCATACAACCAAGGACTGATTTCAATGGAACAAATTCACACTGGTGACAGTGTCGCGGATTTGTACACAAAACCGGTTGATCGAGCATGTTTTAATGCACTTCTTAAACTGCTCAAAATGGTTCAATTCAAGGACTGAACTTGGTCACACAAAATGTTTTTTCTACGTTTGTATATATTCTTAATTTTTTTCGTTTATTCTTTTTGTTTTCAATTATAAGCAAAAAAATTAAGGGGATGTAGTCTCTCAGAAAAATACAAAACATTGAAAAATGCAGAAAAATATGAAAACATTGAAAAATGCAGAAAAATACAAAAACATTGAAAAATTCAGAAAACTGCAAAAATAGTTTTCTGGTAAGCTTTTTGGTGTAACGCGGGAAATGAAATGAATTTTTACTATGTAGACTAAGGCTGACTCATGTAAGACCAGTATTGAAATGGTCTGACTCCAGGGCGATATGCTTTATCCTGATGGTTGAAAACTTTGGTTGGTTTTGTGCAGAACTTAAAATTATAATATGATATCAGGAAAGAATGTCACTTGGAACTAATATATCTCTATTTGGATGCTTGTGTGATGTCCCGATACACACAATTTTGGTCTAGTTCTGAAATCTTTTCTGATAAACTTGTGTATCACCTCTCTTTTGCTTGAGTAAAGACCTAGAGATACTAGGCAACGTCAGCTTCTGCTGCATCCAGATACATGCTGACCTAGTTGTACGTTGTCGCGCTATAGATCAAAATACACCCGAAAGAGGCCCTTTAGTGCACAATAGAAACCCTAAAACAATATCAAATGAAAAATCAATTGATCTGTATATTATATCCATATTTCTCTTCATATGATCTATTATGTTCTCCTCTCAACCAAGTCCTAGTCAAAGTTTCAGAATTCTAGAACAGACTTGTGAAATATGTGGTAGGGAAACTGCATGCATGATAGAGTGTACTGATCACAGTTCCAGGATTTGATTGTGATTTATTTGAGTGATCATATCCATTGTAACATAACATGATAAATCAGTTATAGACAATCACATGAAAAAGGCCTAAGGAAATAAGTTTAAGTGGACAAACATACTGGCAATCGCTCGGATCACCCAAAGTAAATCTGTGTTATAAGTGTAGTCTGGTCTGAAACACTGTGATTTGATCCCATAGGCAAAGGCTTGCAAATCATTCTATGTGAATATAGGTATTTTATTATATTATTTTATTAATATATTCGTTTAAAATGTGGCCTCGTTCAAGAATTGAAACAAATAGTTTTTTGTCATAAATTGTTTGCTAAAAAGGTGTCTTTGGTCTTAAGATTGGAGCTGGGCCCACCGCACACTTGGTGGGACCCATGAAATCTCAACATGGGTGATCATTGCTTGGCTCACCACACACTTGGTGGGGCCAGGGTTTTCTCTTTGATAAAAAGATTGACGGTTATCATAAATGTTTTACATCATTTAAAATTTGAATCAAGTCTTTTCATCTCTCTCAAAGAAACCCACTCGCACACTTCCTCTTCTCATCAAGATTGTCTGATAATCTTTATATTAATCAAAGATGTCAATTTCAAAGGCAAAGAATAAAGGTTGGTGTTGATATAACGACATGGGACTGATATCATTGCTTATTTAGGGTTTGTTCTATTTTGTTGAATGATATTGAAGATTAGAAGGGATGGATAATGGTTTAGTGGGACTGATATCATTGCTTATTTAGGGTTTGTTCTATTTTGTTGAATGATATTGAAGATTAGAAGGGATGGATAATGGTTAATGGAATCTAGTTGATGTTTTAATTGAGTTGCAGGTGTTGGAATTGTAATCGAAATAATGATTAGGTTTCGAATTTTGGCCGGAACAGTAAATCTGGTCGGAGAAGACGGTGGTTGAAGGCAGCGCATGGGCTGCACGCGTCGGAAGGGGGGTCGCACATTGGGTGAATTGACTAAAATACCCCTCGCACACTCTGTAATTGGACATCTTTGACCTCAGAGAATGTGCGGAGAAATTGGCCTAACCTGAATTGACATAAATGCCCCTCGCACACTAGAATATTGACCGTCTTACCCTTTGCACCCTGATTTATTACCTGTGTGCCACCAAAGGAGTGTGTGGGTTGACTTTGTTGACCAGAAGGGGTGTACGGTTAACTTGATTGACCAAACAAATTTGTGCGATCTACACTGAATTTACAAAAGTGCCCCTCGTAGACTAAGTTAAATGATTGTGATGCCCTCGTACATTGGTGGTCAGTCCGCACACTCATGTGTGGACCACACACCTCTTAATTTTGGGCATGTTTGATTTAGTTGAGTCTGGTTATTCATATGTGGGTTTGTATATCAAATTTTTGGTCCTGAACTATGTTAAAAGTGATTTTGAGATTGTTTTTAACCGATATAATTAATTAATTTTTTAGCTCAAAATTATTTTTAAAGATTGACGAAGGACACTTGGTTGACCAAGTTTACGATCAAACTCAGGACTTCCAGCTTTGGTGTTTATAATGCTCGTCTTGACTCGTTTGGTGCAGATACTGGAAAGATGGTAGTTGATAAGTCCATACACATTCCCAGCTTTGAGAAGAGCATGAATATTTCCTGTTTTCTCGGAGAACCACCGAAAGGTCATGAAGAGTTTAAGTCGATGATTGTTGGACTGAATACGTGCCGGCTGGCGCATGCTTTACGAGAAAATCCCATTATACGCGAAGATTGGATTAGGGATTTCTGGATTAACTCCTTAGCTCAGAAGACAGATTTTGTGATTCGGTCAAAGATTCAGAACAAATAAATTCTCATCACTGAACAAACAATCAGATAAGTTCTACTTTTCGGAGATGCTGCCGATGATCATGTGGAGCATGAAAAGGAGAAGATTGGGCCGGTTTGACAAAGATGAGTTATGAAGGTACCTATCCTCCTACGACAACAAAGTTGCTTCATCCGTATTGGAGGTTTTTGGCTCATGTGTACTTTGTCTGTATAAGTTGGAACAAGAGCGGGATTGATACTCTAACCATCAGGCAGACTCCGGAAGTGGTTGCTTTTGTTGAAGGATGGAAGTTCAATTAATCTAAATGTGTGTTTGATGATATGATGGCGAATGTGAAGACAATAAACAAGAAGTATTGGTTTAAGTTTCCTAGATTTATTCAAATGATCTTGGAAGTCAAATATCCGTCACTACAGCCAACCATTGGCATCCATGACACCAAGATGATGTTTCATATGGTTTTCAGTTTGTTAAAGCAAGTAAGAACAGATGTTCAGGTGCAGTATCAAAACAAGAAACATTAGAGAAATTTGGTGCATTTCCAGAGATTACAGAACCAACTGCTATACCAGTAAATGCAAGTGTGGTCGATGAAACATGATGTAGAGATTATAGATGCGCCACTGAGAGTTGAAGAGCCTGTTGAAAATATCGACTTAACTGAAGTAGAGAGTGAAGAAGAGAATGCAATGAATGTGTTTGAAGAGAATATTATGGCTGATACGGAGATCAAGGAGAATTTGGGTGAAGATAAAACAGAGATTGAGACAGAAAGCCTCACAGCAGAGAAAGTCATTGAAGATCAGGTATTGAGTGTGGTTCCTCCCCATACCGTAACCCCTGAACAAGTGTCCGCTGAACATGAAATAGTACATGAAGATCCTACGGTTGATCTTCAACCTAGCAAATGGAGTCGAAGAGATCCTAGGTTCAACCGTCAACGTGTCAAGTTCTAGCCCTGAAGTGAATGCACCTGTAGTTACGGTTTCACAACCTGTCAAACCTACTGGAACACCTGTGAGTCATATGTTTGTTGATTTTCTGACCAACCCGAAGGCTACTATGTATATGCCGCTGCAAAAGCTGGAGAAGGGTCGAGTAGTGGTCCTTCCGAAGCTGAAGTATTTAAGGCAGTGTCGTTATTACAACAACGGTGAGAGATCGTGCTACAACAGATAAGCCTGTTCAAGAGAAGGTTGTTAGCAGTCCAAATAATGAGGATCTATTTGGTGAGGTTGATGTGGGAATGCTGATGAAAAGGATTACGGCTCTTGAAGAAGATAAATTTTTGAAAAAGGGATGTTTCTAGTTACAAGAAAGAATGGGTAAGTAGAATATTATAACTCCTCAAGCTCTTTTGAATCCTGGAATGCAGTCAATCTTCGTGATTTGAGTCAGGCTCCATATCATGATCAGTACAGAAATCCTAATTGCAAGATAGGGTGGAACTTCTATAACAGGCTACAACAACATGCATTGGTAAACTTCAAAGACATGAATTTGCAACAATCGTTTGTGAAAGTGCACAAAGACCTGATCGATCCCTCCACCAATCAACCTTTGAAGACAGTGATGTGGCCTCAGACCAAACAAGCCAAGATTATCCCATTGCTCAAGGATCTTCCTGATGACAATCTGAATGGCTTTAAGTTTTGGATGTATGATCCTGTTAATGGTCAAGCTGTCATTGTTTGTGGACATGAAGAATACCTGATCAATGATATTTGTGATTTGATGAGGTTCGGAGAAAAGGATATTCAATTACTTGGAAGATCTCAGATTCAGAACGATCCTCAATATGAAGTGTGTGCCAAGTCTTATACAGGTGGGGTAGCTCAGGTTATAAAAATGAAGCTATGTTCAGGAGTTAGAGGCAGAGTTGAAACTCAGTTGTTTGGGTAGTATGTTGAAAAGAAGGTTTCTGAAGCTAGCCTGAAGAAGAAAGCAGAAACGCAAGTAGAGCTTGAATTGCCAAGACAACATAAACCTAATGGGATATTGTAAGGGCATGGTCTAATAGGTTTACGTTTGTCTTGTATTTGTTTGATATGGGATTGGTCGTTATGTATAGGGTGTACGGTTTGGGCTTGGTTCGGTTGTATCTAGGTCGCCCATATTATCTATAAATAGGTTGCATCTTAGTATTGTTAGGTTTTTGATTGATAGTGCTTTAATCAAGGTTAGTAGGACGTTTAGATTATGATTATGAGTAAGTATTGATATAATTAATTATTTATAGTATGCTTATGATGATATGTTGACCTCTCATGTGAATATAAAGGTAATTAGAAGGAACATTAGTATTGGAATGTTGTAGTTCGCTCAAGATGAACGAAAAAAATGAAATAATAACTACCTAGGGGTGGTGACAACCCCAAACAAATGTCGATGATACGTGTATATACATGGTTTAAATTACCATGTGCCAATGAAAGTACTCCGAAAGAAGACTAATAATAGAATACCGAAGTAAACTCACCGTAGAAGCTTATGTGGCTAACGCTAGAATAGAACATCATGTATGATACATGTGTGAGATGGAAATTATTTGAACCACTATGATTGGTAAAGGTATGAAATTCTTATGCTTAACAAAAAGGCAAGAACGATAGATATACAAATGGTTATACATGAATATTAACTCTTTAACAAGTCACAAGTGTTTTCATGTTATAGTAAGTATTTTGGAGTGAATTAATTTAAAGGTATGAATAGAATTAGTCAATTAGTAATGAGAAAGGTTTCGGGGACGAAAACCTACTTTAAGGGGGGTAGACTTGTAACACCCAAAAACTGAGATTGAATATAATGGAATGTTTTCTTGTTTTATAGCATTAAATAAAAAAATAACTAAGTTATTTGACTTAGTTAAATATTTCAAGTCTTGTAGTAGAGAAAAAGGTTTTATGGTAAATGGGATAATGCGGCAAACTAGAGGGACTAAAGGTGGGGATATGGATTGATGTTTGCAACTAGAAAAGAATGTTCAGGAGATTATGTGGGTGTTTTTGTGTGTGTCAACACACATAGAAGGAAAAGGGAGGGTTCTTCCCCAAAACCTCATAAATTGAAGAAATTGATGGTGAAAATGAAAGCTAATCTCTTGCAAGAATGAAAAATCGTCATCATCTCAACCTAACAAACAAGTGGTAAGTTGTAATTTGAGATTTGATGATCCTTGATGAAATGGGTTGTGTTACTCTGTGGGTTTGTGTGAAATTAGAATGATAATGAATTAGAATCATCTCATGAAACATGAATCATGCTTGAAATTCTGATTATTTTGATGGTTTAAGGAAAACCCACTTGTAGAAATAATGTTATGAAGATGATGATGTTGCATGTACTAAATCGAAGGTACTTTTGATATATATGAAGTTGAATCTTGTAGATTATTGTTAAATGAACTTGATTTAGAATGAAAGTTATGTGGAATTTGATGACCTTGACATGAACTAGTAAGGTTATGCATAAATACTTGTACAATGTGCTTTGTTTGTGGTATGCACACCAAGTGTTTGATGAAATGCTTAGGTTCGATTGTTAGAAGAGATTTGGTGAAACTGAATCTGTCCAGAAAGTTACAGCCGAATTTAATCGGCTGTAACCAGGTCAAATCCTGTCAAAAACTGATGTTTATTGAGTTTGTGATGAAATTCCAGGAAAAACCTTTCAAACCCAACTGGAATTGCATTTGTTCGACGAAAATTGAATGCTTTATGATTTTTTCCGTATCGAAGGTTCAGGTTGCATTTTCTGGCAGAATTTGCAGCCCATTACGAATGTCATAACTCAATTTAGGAATTGAGTTATGATCTCAAATTTTTACTGTAGGTAGCCTCAGGAAGTCAAAAAAATCTCTAACTGGAATTATGTCAATCGGATTATCGAGGATTTTTAAATGAATATTTCCATGGGGTGTAGTCAAAAAGTGACAAATTTGATTGCTGCTTAGTAAATGATTTTTATAAATTTTTGGTAGAGAGTTAAACACTAAAATTTAACGCAAGGATAACCCTCCGAGGGGCACATCACATAAAAATATCGTAATTTTTGCAAGCTTGTAAGTACAATAAACGGACGTCCCAAAACAACCTATTTTCAGTGAATTGAGCTATGCATGTTATTGAATAATTGACTAAGAAAGTAATGCAACTAAGAATTTGAAATGATTACCGATATGGATGAACATGCAAACTAACAAGTTAAAAAATAATGGCATGAAAGAATAGGAATTTACATTGGCAAGGACTCAATCACGGATGGCTAACGAGTCAAAGGAACGCAAGAAGACAAGCTCGAACATGGACGCATAAGGTAAGGGATTTCCGGAATCACTTCTTATCTTATAAATAAAGTTTGATATGTTGAACATAGGAAATCATGTGAGAAAATTTTGAGAAAGAGTAAGTACTAAGGTATGTATTAATGAGGTAAATCGTAAGAAGTTATATATGTTTGGAATTATATGATAGAAGTGAACGGCTCAAGAACAGAGAAAGTGACATGGCGTAATGTGGTAGTTAGCTTGGTCATTTGTTTAAGCATTTGAAAGATTTAAGAGTTTGTGTATGATTATTTTACATATGAAAGCATGAAAAACGGAGAAGAAATAAGTTCAGGTGTCTAACGGTCGTGTACGAATGTAAACAGAGAACAAAGATTACTGAAATGGGCTCTACCAGTAGCCACCGTAAGCTACGGTAGGTACTGATGGTCATTTCTCCACGGTAGCCATCGTAGCTTACGGTGGAGACCAGATTTAAGTGTGTGATTTCATGGATGTATGTATGTATTTAGGAGTATGTGTATAAATACATGTATGTATGTACGTATGTATGAAATGGGATTGAAAGAATGAGCGAGTACGTGAGAATATGAGGGTATGAAATAAATCTACACGTATGTATAAGTATGGGTATGAATTTACCCACGTGATAGCAAATGAAATCCATAGGCAAGCATTATTAGAAAAGAGTACGCCCGTAGGTTGATACGTATGAGATTTATTTGTATGGATGATTGCGACTAAGATATGTTAGTATAATTATATGAAAATGTAAGTGTAATGTAAGAACTTGTATGTATGTATGCACGTATGTATGTAAGGTATGTATGTGTGTATGAATATATGTAAGAAGATATATAAGCACGAAGTAGGAGTTATTGTTCACAAAAGAATGGTACTTGTATATATGTATACATGGATTCAATACGTTTGAGTATCTACGTTACTAATGGTATGCCTTGAGAATGAAATGAAAATGCAGGTATATTATGTCCTATGAAGATTTGATGATTTGAATGCGAGATAGTACTCGGGAAGATAATCGAAAGGATCAGCATGAATAGAAGAATGCGGAATAGTCATTTAATTGCGTACGTTTGGATTATGAATGATGTCACAAAATATTAATGATGTGATTGTATGTGGTGAGTGCAGGTTGTACAGAATTGTGGATTATCATCATGAAAGACAAGAGATTGAAGATCGAGTTAGAGAGACATGAGTTGTACGGAATGGGTGGTCTTGTTATTCGTATTAGCATGTTATATTCGATTTACAAAATGAAGAATAAATGATATAATTCTTCTAAAGAAGTGTTTTAAATGGTTTTCAAGTATGAAAGTATATTTATAAAGAAAGAAATTTTACGGTACGCATTTCCGCTGCGTCTTTTCGGGTCAAAACGTGTTAGGGTCTTACAAGTTTGTATCAGAGCCCTGGTTTGAGCGAAACAAAGTACAAGAAGGTAGGTACTTGATCTCAAACATGTGTGCTCTTGTGATTAGTGACTCGTACAATATGAGACTCGATCAAGACCCGAATGTATAACTGAATGAAAGCATGTATATTTACGTTCAATGAAGTAACTAACTGTATTTTCTTTGTAAGGTAAGCTGGAATGATTAAGAAGGATGATCCAAGGATGTGGTCTAAAGAAAACACCGAAGCATGTGATTGGATTCTTTGACCCCAGGTATATAATTTTAATAAATATGAGTACCAGTGTTGGGAAATCTCTCAATGGGATGGTAAATGTTAAAGTAAAGACAATGGTTTTATCTTGGTAAGGTTTTAAAGATGTTGCACGAACTGAAACCCAATTCTTCGAACATAAGGTGATGATTACATGAAGGCACAAAACTAGTATGTGGATTGCGCGCCTGGCCAGTACGCAAGAAGCATATGACATTCGTACGACCATGATAATCATCGCAGGTATGTACGGTAGAATTAGGTAGCAGGTGGACGTGTGGATGATAGGAGTTGTAAGACTCTCAAGAAATTGAGGGTATTCTATAACAAAGAAAAGCATGAATGAAAAGTTTGAATCCGTACTTGAAGTACTGATCAAACTTGAAAGAATGGAAAGTACGAATGAAAGGTTTGAATCCGTAAGTGAGAACGGATTAAACCCGTAAGAATGAAAGGCATGAATGAAAAGCATGAATGAAAAGTTTGAATCCGTAATTGATGTGCGGATCAAACTTGTAAGAATGAAAGGCATGAATGAAAGGTTTGAATCCGTAGGTAAGTACGATTCACCAAGTAAAAATGAAAGGTAAGAAAGAAAGCTTAGATTCGTATTTAAGCTATGATAAAACTTTAAGAACAAGTAATAATGTATGATAAGAATGAAAATGTTCGAATTTGTAAGTAAGTATGGATCAAACAAGTAAGAGTTTGTGTCAAGAATGAAAAAGTTTGAATTTGTAGGTAAGTATGGACCAAACAAGTAAATATCCCTTAAGGCGGATAATATTCAAGTTATGTTTTAAATTTTGAGTCGGTTCCCCACTGTTCCCCACTTTCTTAGTGTTCTCAAATGAACCTCACACTATATATATATATATATATATATATATATAGTGTGAGGTTCATTGGAGAACACTAAGAAAGTGGGGAACAGTGGGGAACCGACTCAAACGAACTCCCATTGGACTCATTCCAGCTGCGTTGGAACTGCTAGTCGAACCCTAACTAGGATCTCTTAACCCTAAACATTAAACCCTAACCCCTAAACCCTAAATATATTAGGGTTTGGATTTAGGGTCTTATATTAGGGTTTAGCCTTAGGGTTTAGCTTTAGGGTTTACTTTTTAGGGTTAATCATTAGTATTTAGGGTTTAGCTTTAGGGTTTTAGAGTTTAGCTTTTACGGTTTATAGCATGATTTTTACGATTTAGCTTAGGTTTTAGCCTTATTTTTTAGCTTTAGGGTTTAGGGGTTAGGATTTAGAGTTTAGGGTTAAGAGATCCTAGTTAGGGGTCGACGAGCCAGTTCCAACGCCGCTGGAATAAGTCCAATCGGAGTTCGTTTGAGTCGGTTCCCCACTGTTCCACACTTTTTTAGTGTTCCCTAATGAACTTTCCCCTATATATATATATATATATATATATATATATATATATATGCAAATATGTTTGTATACAAGAATGGTTATAAAAAAAGGAGACAAATGAGTCATGCGGGTCAAATGGTCATGCCATTTGAACCCGGTATTAAATGTTTTGTTATGTCAAGTTTTATACTTATAGGCAAGCGTAATGTATGGGCATGCATTGCCACAAATTGGAAAGAAATAACCATCGCAAGGTATGAATAACGAGTCAAAGGTTTTGATTTGCGTCAGGTATGTATAAAAGGTTATGCTTTCGGTAGGAACTTATGGCTCGACTAGAGAGGGATGTGCCAAATTTGGGTAAATGTTAAAAAAAAATTAGATAAGAATGTATTTACAGTTGGACTTTCGAAAAGTCAAACGAAGTAAAGTTATTAACAAATTAAGCAAGTAAAGGTAAATAAAGCATGAAGTATTTGATTCATTAAGTAAGTATAACCGATGAAAGCTATTGTAGTAGCACGAAACCTTAGTCGAAAGAAATAAGCTTTGTATAAGTTACGTGTGAGGTATGTTAGTAATCGACCCATAAGAGTCAAAATGATTGTTGGGCTAGGGTTCGGATGAATGACTTATGTAATTTACAAGGAAAGAAAAACTTTAACAAGAAAAGCTAAAGTAATGTCTTTTAAGTATGCTTGATTTGGAAGGAGTACAAACGTGTACTTCTATACATATACGGTAGGTAGAAGTGCTAGCTTGACATTGAAGAGTCAAACTGCAAACTGTTGGCGAAATAATTAACAAAATGAAAGGATTGTATGTAAGAAATGGTATGTGTGATATAGCATACATGTAAGAAATCTATGAAAGAATGGTAGGTGTCTAGACACCGAGTATGATAAATATTCGAGAGGAATGTATTAACGACAAGTACCGTTGGTTTATGCAAATTTCGATGCTGGGATTGCATTTGTCGACGAAAATTGAATGTTTTATGAACTTTTCCGTAGATGCTCAACAAATGAATGGATGCAATCAATCCAGGTGTTGCATGAACTCATGAGGAAACGGGCCGATTCAGGCCATTGAGCGTTGGGTTATGCAATGAAATCAAGTTTAGTAAGATGTTTAGCTTATGATTATGAGTAAGTATTGATATAATTAATTATTTATAGTATGCTTATGATGATATGTTGACCTCTCATGTGAATATAAAGGTAATTAGTAGGAACATTAGTATTGGAATGTTGTAGTTCGCTCAAGATGAACGAAAAAAACGAAATAATAACTACCTAGGGGTGGTGACAACCCCAAACGAATGTCAATGATACGTGTATATACATGGTTTAAATTACCATGTGCCAATGAAAGTACTCCGAAAGAATACTAATAATAGAATACCGAAGTAAACTCACCGTAGACGCTTATGTGGCTAACGCTAGAATAGAACATCATGTATGATACATGTGTGAGACGGAAATTATTTGATCCACTATGATTGGTTAAGGTATGAAAGTCTTATGCTTAACAAAAAGGCAAGAATGATAGGATATACAACTGGTTATGCATGAATATTAACTCTTTAACAAGTCACAAGTGTTTTCATGTTATAGTAAGTATTCTGGAGTGAATTGATTTAAAGGTACAAAACCTACTTTAAGGGGGGTAGACTTGTAACGCCCCAAAAACCGAGATTGAATATAATGGAATGTTTTCTTATTTTATAGCATTAAATAAAAAAATAACTAAGTTATTTGACTTAGTTAAATATTTCAAGTCTTGTAGTAGAGAAAAAGGTTTTATGGTAAATGGGATAATATGGCAAAATAGAGGGACTAAAGGTGGGGATATGGATTGAAGTTTGCAACTAGAAAAGAATGTGCAGGAGATTATGTGGGTGTTTTTGTGTGTGTCGACACACATAGAAGGAAAAGGGAGGGTTCTTCCCCAAAACCTCATAAATTGAAGAAATTGATGGTGAAAAGCTAATCTCTTGCAAGAACGAAAAATCGTCATCACTCAATCTAACAAACAAGTGGTAAGTTGTAATTTGAGATTTGATGATCTTTGATGAAATGGGTTGCGTTAATCGTGGGTTTGTGTGAAATTAGAATGATAATAAATTAGAATCATCTCATGAAACATGAATCATGCTTGAAATTATGATCATTTTGATGGTTTAAGGAAAACCCACTTGTAGAAATAATGTTATGAAGATGATGATGTTGCATGTAATAAATCGAAGGTACTTTTGATATATATGAAGTTGAATCTTGTAGATTATTATTAAATGAACTTGATTTAGAACGAAAGTTATGTGGAATTTGATGATCTTGACATGAACTAGTAAGGTTATGCATAAATACATGTACAATGTGCTTTGTTTGTGGTATGCACACCAAGTGTTTGATGAAATGCATAGGTGAGATTGTTAGAAGAGATTTGGTGAAACGGAATTTGTCCATAAAGTTACAGCCGAATTTAATCGGCTGTAACCGGGTCAAATCTTGTCAAAAACTGTTGTTTATTGAGTTTGTGATGAAATTCCAGGAAAAACCTTTCAAACCCAACTGGAATTGCATTTGTCGACGAAAATTGAATGTTTTATGAACTTTTCCGTATCGAAGGTTCAGTCTGTGTTTTCTGGCAGAATTTACAGCCCATTAAGAATGTCATAACTCAATTTAGGAATTGAGTTATGATCTCAAATTTTTACTGTAGGTAGCCTCAGAAAGTCAAAAAAAATCTCCAACTGGAATTATGTCAATCGGATTATCGAGGATTTTTAAATGAATTTTTCCGTGGGGTGCAGTCAAAAAGTGACGAATCTGATTGCTGCTTAGTAAATGATTTTATATAAATTTTTGGTAGAGAGTTAGACACTAAAATTTAACACAAGGATAACCCTCCGAGGGGCACATCACATAAAAATATCGTAATTTTTGCAAGCTTGTAAGTACAATAAACGGACGTCCCAAAACAGCCTATTTTCAGTGAATTGAGCTATGCATGTTAGTGAATGATTGACTAAGAAAGTAATGCAACTAAGAATTTGAAATGATTACCGATATGGATGAACATGCAAACTAATAAGTTATGAAAATGATGGCATGAAAGAATAGGAATTTACATTGGCAAGGACTTAATTACGGATGGTATAACGAGTCAAAGGAATGCAACTCACAAGCTCGAACATGGACGCATAAGGTAAGTGATTTCTGGAATCACTTCTTATCTTATAAATAAAGTTTGATATGTTTAACATAGGAAATCATGTGAGAAAAGTTTGAGAAAGAGTAAGTACTAAGGTATGTATTAATGAGGTAAATTGTAAGAAGTTATATATGTTTGGAATTATATGATAGAAGTGAACGGCTAAAGAATAGAGAAAGTGACATGGTGTAATGTGGTAGTTAGATTGGTCATGTGTTTAAGCGTTTGAAAGATTTAAGAGTTTGTATATGATTATTTTACATATGGAAGCATGAAAAACGGAGAAGAAATAAGTTCGGATATCTAACGGTCGTGTACGAATGTAAACAGAGAACAAAGATTACTGAACTGGGCTCTACCGGTAGCCACCGTAAGCTACGGTAGGTACTGATGGTCATTTCTCCACCGTAAGGCAGTAGATTGTCGCCGTAGCTGTTTTATATGCCACCGTAAGCTACGGTAGCCATCGTAGCTTACGGTGGAGACCAGATTTAAGTGTGTGATTTCATGGATGTATGTATGTATTTAGGAGTATGTGTATAAATACATGTATGTATGTACGTATGTATGAAATGGGATTGAAAGAATGAGCGAGTACGTGAGAATATGAGGGTATGAAATAAATCTAGACGTATGTATAAGTATGGGTATGAATTTACCCACGTGATAGCAAATGATGTCACACCCCGACCCGCAGCGGAATAAGAGTCGGGGCATAATTGGGTTATCCCCAAAGCTCATGATGTTTACTAAAATGTTTCATATTTATTAAATTCAAATTACAACTTAAATAGTCAAAATAAATCCATACAATTACAAAGAAAATGAAACTAAGTAAAACAATCCAAAGCATTAAACTGATTTATTCTTCTAGGCCTTCCTACGCGTTTCTTGTCTCAACTGGATCACCTGTATCATGTGTAAAATGGGGAAAGTTTTGGGTCAACATAAGTTGGCGAGTGAACCTTGTTTAAAAACATTGTTATTGATTCCTTGTGGTATTTTATATTGAAAAGTTGTGTAATATTCATATGTGAGCAAACATATAAACAAACAATCACAAACCACCTTGAATGAGTATATGTCATGAATGATAATGTATTGTGAGATCAAGGCTCAATCAAACGGAGCCGATCGTATGAAATGTATGATGATGTTTGTGAGATCAAGGCTCAA
This sequence comes from Scalesia atractyloides, assembly GCA_947069175.1. Lineage (NCBI taxonomy): Eukaryota > Viridiplantae > Streptophyta > Magnoliopsida > Asterales > Asteraceae > Scalesia > Scalesia atractyloides. Next base: position 27,077,975 of record CAMTDV010000005.1, read on the forward strand.
TTAAACGGAGTCGATCGAATGAGGCACCTGTACTCAACCCGTCTCCCACGGGGAGCTGTTGGGCCTAATGGAATGTATGTACTGAAAATGATAAAATTTAATCTAAACATAAACCACACAACAATTGATACATATTGGATACACATTTGTTCATGGATATGATGAATGCACAAGTGTTTAAATATAATAAATAATTAAGCGACACATGATACACCCCAAAAATGTGATTAAAAAGGGGAATTGGTAGAGATTCACTCACATTGGGTGCGTTCGTTTGATGATGTTGGATGCGCACGAGTTTTTGGAATTGGATTGACGAGGAAAACTAACCTAAAAATAATAACGAAATAGTTGGTAAATAAATGGATTCTTAGATTTATTTTTGTGAGTTTAAGGACTTTTTCTAACTTTAAAAATATTATTTTTAAGTATTTTTAATTGATTTTTAAATTAAATAAATAAATAAAAAGAAATAAAAAGTTTTGACTTTTTGACCGTTGACCGGTCCGTTGACCGTTGACCGGGCCGTTGACCGGTCGGACTATGAGTAATGTGTGCGCTGAGTGAGGTTCGAACCCGGGACCTCTCGTACGCGTGCACGCAGCTCTACCAACTGAGCTACGTGTCTAACCCGAAATATTCCATGTTTTAATTATATATATACTAATTAAATGTTAATTTATTTGGTTTATATTAAAAGGATTTAAAATGGTCGAACCGGTTGCAGGGACCTGGATCGAACTCGGGTCCTTAGGTTTGTAAGCGCACAGCCCAACTAGTTGGGCTGTGTGTCTTATCTGTTTAACTTACGGTTTATATTAATCTTATAGACTTACTGTGACTTGATCTGATTCTGTTTTAAAAAAAATTGGTTTTAATTCGGAAAGTCGGTACGTTATAAGGTTCGAACTCGTGACGTGCGCTGTGTGTTTCCACACAGTCCACCGCTGGACTGTGTGTCTAACCCGGTTTAATATCATGTTTTAATTAAACTTATACATAACGTTCAACTTCGTCTTCTTCATTCAAAGACACAGACAAACGATATCCGACTGTTCTGGTTTAAATCGGTCGTCGAACATATAAGTGGTTGAAATGTAATGGATAAAAAGAGTTACGGAATCGAATGTACCGAACAGACTGTTTTTCTCAGAATTCCGGCAATGGTCGTCGGCTCTGATTTGTGAATTTCGTCTGATCGGATCAATTAACAGTTTTGATCAATTAGTTGTGAAATTAAGTGACTAAACAAGTGATATCAGGGGGTTTAGATGATTGTACCGATTTACAGTGTGATTTCAGAATTTCCAGAGATTTTCCGGCGAGTTCAGAATTTCCGACAACGTCGTCTGGAACCGATTCTGGTTGAAGGATTGAAGTTAGTATATGTCAAACAATGGATTGAAAACGAAAGGGTCAAGAAATTTACCGATTTGGTGTAAGTCTCGGTTTTCCGGTGAAGGTCCGGCGATAGCAGATAGTGATTCCGACGAACAGAAGTTAGAGTGAAAATTGGGAGTTTTGCGAGTGTTTCCGAGATGTGAGTCGATGGTATTATTAGTGTAAATTGGAAGTAATTTCTTTTTGGTTTTTAATTCGACAATCATATGAATCGCCATTGAAGATCGAATTGATTAAAGAAGTGGGTTGTAACTGACATGGTATCATCGGTTACACTCAGAAACTCGCGACCACCAAAGGTCTCTGGTTATTTGAAAGCCGATGAGCGGTTTCAGTTCTTTGACGCAAACAGATGAATTCACAGGTGGAACTTAAGTTTTATTTGATTCATTGATTACACAAACGAGTCAAGTGGCGGAGTGGTGAAATGCTTGTTTGTTGAATGAACCGGCTGACCCGGGTTCGAAACCCGGCAGCGGCATTTATTTTTTTGTTCGACCGTTTTTATTGTTTATTAATTATAGTTTATAAATTCCAATATATTTAATAATTATGTATTGTTTAAAATTAAAAAGAGCATTAAATAAGCAACGGAAATTGTAACTGACTATTCGATTAATAAACGAAGCGGGTTTTGAAAACCCGTTTTTCGACAGATGTTACAAATGAAATCCATAGGCAAGCATTATTAGAAAAGAGTACGCCCGTAGGTTGATACGTATGAGATTTATTTATATGGATGATTGCGACTAAGATATGTTAGTATAGTTATATGAAAATGTAAGTGGAATGTAAGAACTTGTATGTATGTATGCACGTATGTATGTAAGGTATGTATGTGTGTATGAATATATGTAAGAAGATATGTAAGCACGAAGTAGGAGTTATTGTTCACAAAAGAATGGGACTTGTATATATGTATACATGGCTTCAATATGTTTGAGTATCTACGTTACTAATGGTATGCCTTGAGAATGAAATGAAAATGCAGGCATATTATTATGTCCTATGAAGATTTGATGATATGGATGCGAGATAGTACTCGGGAAGATAATCGAAAGGATCAGCATGAATAGAAGAATGCGGAATAGTCATTTAATTGTGTACGTTTGGATTATGAATGATATCACCAAATATTAATGATGTGATTGTATGCGGTGAGTGCAGGTTATACAGAATTGTGGATTTTCATCATGAAAGACAAGAGATTGAAGATCGAGTTAGAGAGACATGAGTTGTACGGAATGGGTGGTCTTGTAATTCGTATTAGCATGTTATATTTCATTTACAAAATGAAGAATAAATGATATAATTCTTCTAAAGAAGTGTTTTAAATGGTTTTCAAGTATGAAAGTATATTTATAAAGAAAGAAATTTTACAGTACGCATTTCCGCTGCGTCTTTTCGGGTCAAAACGTGTTAGGGTCTTACAAGTTTGTATCAGAGCCCTGGTTTGAGCAGAACAAAGTACAAGAAGGTAAGTAATTGAACTCAAACCTGTGTGCTCTTGTGATTAGTGGCTCGTACAATCTGAGACTCGATCAAGACCCGAATTTAGAACTGAATGAAAGCATGTATATTTACGTTTAATGAAGTAACTAACTGTGTTTTATGTGTAAGGTAAGCTGGAATGATTAAGAAGGATGATCCAAGGATGTGGTCTAAAGAAAACACCAAAGCATGTGATTGGATTCTTTGACCCAGGTACATAATTTTAATAATATGAGTACCAGTGTTAGGAAATCTCTCAATGGGATGGTAAATGTTAAAGTAAAGACAATGGTTTTATCTTGGTAAGGTTTTAAAGATGTTGCACGAACTGAAACCCAATTCTTCGAACATAAGGTGATGATTACATGAAGGCACGAAACTAGTATGTGGATTGCGTGCCTGGCCAGTACGCAAGAAGCATATGACATTCGTGCGACCATGATAATCATCGCAGGTATGTACGGTAGAATTTGGTTGCAGGTGGACGTGTGGGTGATAGGAGTTGTAAGACTCTCAAGAAATTGAGGGTATTCTATAACAAAGAAAAGCATGAATGAAAAGTTTGAATCCGTAGCTGAAGTACGGATCAAACCTGAAAGAATGGAAAGTACGAATGAAAGGTTTGAATCCTAGGTAAGAACGGATTAAACCCGTAAGAATGAAAGGCATGAATGAAAAGCATGAATGAAAAGTTTGAATCCGTGATTGATGTGCGGATCAAACTTGTAAGAATGAAAGGCATGAATGAAAGGTTTGAATCCGTAGGTAAGTACGATTCACCAAGTAAAAATGAAAGGTAAGAAAGAAAGCTTAGATTTGTATTTAAGCTATGATAAAACTTTAAGAACAAGTAATAATGTATGATAAGAATGAAAATGTTCGAGTTCGTAAGTAAGTATGGATCAAACAAGTAAGAGTTTGTGACAAGAATGAAAAAGTTTGAATTTGTAGGTAAGTATGGACCAAACAAGTAAATTTCCCTTAAAGTGGATAATATTCAAGTTATGTTTTAAATTTTGCGTATATATATATAATGTGAGGTTCATTGGGGAACACTAAAAAAGTGGGGAGTAGTGGGGAACCGACTCAAACGAACTCCCATTGGACTCATTCCAGCGGCGTTGGAACCGGCTAATCGAACCCTAACTAGGATCTCTTAACCCTAAACCCTAAATACTAACCCCTAAACCCTAAATATATTAGGGTTTGGATTTAGGGTCTTATATTAGGGTTTAGCCTTAGGGTTTAGCTTTAGGGTTTACTTTTTAGGGTTAATTATAGTATTTAGGGTTTAGCTTTAGGGTTTAGGGTTTTAGGGTTTAGCTTTAGGATTTAGCTTTTACGGTTTATAGCTTAGATTTTACGATTTAGCTTAGGTTTTAGTCTTATTTTTAGCTTTAGGGTTTAGGGGTTAGGATTTAGGGTTTAGGGTTAAGAGATCCTAGTTAGGGGTTGACGAGCCGGTTCCAACGCCGCTGGAATGACTCCAATCGGAGTTCGTTTGAGTCAGTTCCCCACCGTTCCACACTTTTTTAGTGTTCCCCAATGAACTTTTCCCTATATATATATATATATATATATATATATATGCAAATATGTTTGTATACAAGAATGGTTATAAAAAAGGAGACAGATGAGTCATGCGGGTCAAATGGTCATCGCCATTTGAACCCGGTATTTAATGTTTTGTTTTGTCAAGTTTTATACTTATAGGCAAGCGTAATGTATGGGCATGCATTGCCACAAATTGGAAAGAAATAACCATCGCAAGGTATGAATAACGAGTCAAAGGTTTTGATTTGCGTCAAGTATGTATAAAAGGTTATGCTTTCGGTAGGAACTTATGGCTCGACTAGAGAGGGATGTGCCAAATTTGGGTAAATGATAAAAAAAATTAGATAAGAATGTATTTACAGTTGGACTTTCGAAAAGTCAAACGAAGTAAAGTTATTAATAATTAAGCAAGTAAAGGTAAAAATAGCATGAAGTATTTGATTCATTAAGTAAGTATAACCGATGAAAGCTATTGTAGTAGCAGGAAACCTTAGTCGAAAGAAATAAGCTTTGAGTAAGTTACGTGTGAGGTATGTTAGTAATCGACCCATAAGAGTCAAAATGATTGTTGGGCTAGGGTTCGGATGAATGACTAATGTAATTTACAAGGAAAGAAAAACTTTAACAAGAAAAGCTAAAGTAATGTCTTGTAAGTATGCTTGATTTGGAAGGAGTACAAACGTGTACTTCTATACATATACGGTAGGTAAAAGTGCTAGCTTGACATTGAAAGAGTCAAACTGCAAAATGTTGGCGAAATAATTAACAAAATGAAAGGATTGTATGTAAGAAATGGTATGTGTGATATAGCATACATGTAAGAAATCTATGAAAGAATGGTAGATGTCTAGACACCAAGTATGATAAATATTCGAGAGAAATGTATGAATGACAAGTACCGTTAGTTTATGCAAATTTCGATGCTGGGATTGTTGGCCATGTTCATCTGAAGAAGACATTACTGAAAGGATACACTTAGGCGGATGCTCAACAAATGAATGGATGCAATCAATCCAGGTATTGCATGAACTCATGAGGAAACGGGCCGATTCAGGCCATTGAGCGTTGGGTTATGCAATGAAATCAAGTTTAGTAAGATGTTTAGCTTTTGATTATGAGTAAGTATTGATATAATTAATTATTTATAGTATGCTTATGATGATATGTTGACCTCTCATGTGAATATAAAGGTAATTAGTAGGAACATTAGTATTGGAATGTTGTAGTTCGCTCAAGATGAACGAAAAAAAACGATATAATAACTACCTAGGGGTGGTGACAACCCCAAACGAATGTCGATGATACGTGTATATACATGGTTTAAATTACCATGTGCCAATGAAAGTACTCCAAAAGAATACTAATAATATAATACCGAAGTAAACTCACCGTAGATGCTTATGTGGCTAACGCTAGAATAGAACATCATGTATGATACATGTGTGAGATGGAAATTATTTGATCCACTATGATTGGTAAAGGTATGAAAGTCTTATGCTTAACAAAAAGACAAGAACGATAGATATACAACTGGTTATGCATGAATATTAACTCTTTAACAAGTCACAACTGTTTTCATGTTATAGTAAGTATTCTGGAGTGAATTGATTTAAAGGTATGAATAGAATTAGTCAATTAGTAATGAGAAAGGTTTCGGGGACGAAACCTACTTTAAGGGGGGTAGACTTGTAACGCCCCAAAAACCGAGATTGAATATAATGGAATGTTTTCTTGTTTTATAGCATTAAATAAAAAAATAACTATGTTATTTGACTTAGTTAAATAATTCAAGTCTTGTAGTAGAGAAAAAGGTTTTATGGTAAATGGGATAATATGGGAAACTAGAGGGACTAAAGGTTGGGATATGGATTGAAGTTTGCAACTAGAAAAAAATGTGCAGGAGATTATGTGGGTGTTTTTGTGTGTGTCAACACACATAGAAGGAAAAGGAGGGTTCTTCCCCAAAACCTCATAAATTGAAGAAATTGATGGTGAAAATGGAAGCTAATCTCTTGCAAGAATGAAAAATCGTCATCATCTCAACCTAACAAACAAGTGGTAAGTTGTAATTTGAGATTTGATGATCATTGATGAAATGGGTTGCGTTAATCCGTGGGTTTGTGTGAAATTAGAATGATAATGAATTAGAATCATCTCATGAAACATGAATCATGCTTGAAATTCTGATTATTTTGATGGTTTAAGGAAAACCCACTTGTAGAAATAATGTTATGAAGATGATGATGTTGCATGTACTATATCGAAGGTACTTTTGATATATATGAAGTTGAATCTTGTAGATTATTTTTAAATGAACTTGATTTAGAATGAAAGTTATGTGGAATTTGATGACCTTGACATGAACTAGTAAGGTTATGCATAAATACTTGTACAATGTGCTTTGTTTGTGGTATGCACACCAAGTGTTTGATGAAATGCATAGGTGAGATTGTTAGAAGAGATTTGGTGAAACAGAATCTGTCCAGAAAGTTACAGCCGAATTTAATCGGCTGTAACCGGTTCAAATCTTGTCAAAAACTGATGTTTATTGAGTTTGTGATGAAATTCCAGGAAAAACCTTTCAAACCCAACTGAAATTGCATTTTTTCGACGAAAATTGAATGTTTTATGAATTTTTCCGTATCGAAGGTTAAGGCTGCGTTTTCTGGCAGAATTTGCAGCCCATTACGTTATGATCTCAAATTTTTACTGTAGATAGCCTCAGGAAGTCAAAAAATCTCTAACTGAAATTATGTCAATCGGATTATCGAGGATTTTTAAATGAATATTTCCGTGGGGTGCAGTCAAAAAGTGACTAATCTGATTGCTGCTTAGTAAATGATTTTATATAAATTTTTGGTAGAGAGTTAGACACTAAAATTTAACACAAGGATAACCCTCCGAGGGGCACATCACATAAAAATATCGTAATTTTTGCAAGCTTGTAAGTACAATAAACGGACGTCCCAAAACAGCCTATTTTCAGTGAATTGAGCTATGCATGTTATTGAATGATTGACTAAGAAAGTAATGCAACTAAGAATTTGAAATGATTACCGATATGGATGAACATGCAAACTAACAAGTTATGAAAATGATGGCATGAAAGAATAGAAATTTACATTGGCAAGGACTCAATTACGGATGGTCTAACGAGTCAAAGGAATGCAACTCACAAGCTCGAACATGGACACATAAGGTAAGTGATTTCTGGAATCACTTCTTATCTAATAAATAAAGTTTGATATGTTGAACATAGGAAATCATGTGAGAAAATTTTGAGAAAGAGTAAGTACTAAGGTATGTATTAATGAGGTAAATCGTAAGAAGTTATATATGTTTGGAATTATACGATAGAAGTGAACGGCTCAAGAATAGAGAAAGTGACATGGCGTAATGTGGTAGTTAGCTTGGTCATGTGTTTAAGCGTTTGAAAGATTTAAGAGTTTGTATATGATTATTTTACATATGGAAGCATGAAAAACGGAGAAGAAATAAGTTCGGGTGTGTAACGGTCGTGTACGAATGTAAACAGAGAACAAAGATTACTGAACTGGGCTCTACCGGTAGCCACCGTAAGCTACGGTAGGTACTGATGGTCATTTCTCCACCGTAAGGCAGTAGATTGTCGCCGTAGCTGTTTTATATGCCACCGTAAGCTACGGTAGCCGTCGTAGCTTACGGTGGAGACCAGATTTAAGTGTGTGATTTCACGGATGTATGTATGTATTTAGGAGTATGTGTATAAATACATGTATGTATGTACGTATGTATGAAATGGGATTGAAAGAATGAGCGAGTACGTGAGAATATGAGAGTATGAAATAAATCTAGACGTATGTATAAGTATGGGTATGAATTTACCCACGTGATAGCAAATGAAATCCATAGGCAAGCATTATTAGAAAAGAGTACGCCCGTAGGTTGATACGTATGAGATTTATTTATATGGATGATTGCGACTAAGATATGCTAGTATAATTATATGAAAATGTAAGTGGAATGTAAGAACTTGTATGTATGTATGCACGTATGTATGTAAGGTATGTATGTGTGTATGAATATATGTAAGAAGATATGTAAGCACGAAGTAGGAGTTATTGTTCACAAAAGAATGGGACTTGTATATATGTATACATGGCTTCAATATGTTTGAGTATCTACGTTACTAATGGTATGCCTTGAGAATGAAATGAAAATACAGGTATATTATTATGTCCTATGAAGATTTGATGATATGGATGCGAGATAGTACTCGGGAAGATAATCGAAAGGATCAGCATGAATAGAAGAATGCGGAATAGTCATTTAATTGCGTACGTTTGGATTATGAATGATGTCACCAAATATTAATGATGTGATTGTATGTGGTGAGTGCAGGTTGTACAAAATTGTGGATTATCATCATGAAAGACAAGAGATTGAAGATCGAGTTAGAGAGACATGAGTTGTACGGAATGGGTGGTCTTGTAATTCGTATTAGCATGTTATATTTTATTTACAAAATGAAGAATAAATGATATAATTCTTCTAAAGAAGTGTTTTAAATGGTTTTCAAGTATGAAAGTATATTTATAAAGAAAGAAATTTTACGGTACACATTTTCGCTGCATCTTTTCCGGTCAAAACGTGTTAGGGTCTTACACGAGAACGGCAGGAGGCCGACTTTGGTGACGTGCCGACCTAGAGGGGCCGCGTGGATGGAGCTCGCAGGCCCGGGGACGAGCACCACACCCTGCAATGTTAGAATATTAGTAACCGAAGGTAATTTTGAATATGTGGTTTCATTGTCATGTGACTAGGAAAATGTTAGAATATTAGTAACGAAGGTAATTTAAATGCATGCACCGTGTCCAATCGTCCATTGCCTTCTTTTGAATATGTGGTTTCATTGTCATGTGACTAGGAAAATGTTAGAATATTAGTAACGAAGGTAATTTAAATGCATGCACCGTGTCCAATCGTCCATTGCCTTCTTTTGAATATGTGGTTTCATTGTCATGTGACTAGGAAGCATTTTTAACTTCAATTGTTGACTTCTTACATGTTTCATTAAAAACTATTATATTAAAAGACACTAAAAAATTCAACCTAGGTACACTGGTTATTGCAAGTCCGTGATATGAAGTTTATTTTGAATATTAGTAGAATATTTGAAGTAAGTTGGAACGAATTAATCAGTGTTCCTACTTGGGCTATGTTACTTGAAAAACAAAAAAAAAACTTAATTTAATTAGGTTGTTATTTTTTTTAATTACATTTTGTTATAAAAAATCACAGATAACATTATTTATTAGGTCATGAGATATACCTTAGCCTTTCTTAACTCCATATAAGTGGCACCTATCACTCATTTTTTCATTTTTACTCCATCTTAAGCAAAAATGGTTAAACTTGTTAACTTTACCTAACCAACTATTTTTTTAATTATTTTAATATTAATATTCAAATTAAATACAAAATAAATAATAATAATAATAATAATAATAACAATAATAATAATAATAATAACATTCATTAACTTCTTAGCTAAAATAAACATTGATAACATATAACATTAGTTTTTATTCTTTTTTTACCTAAGTTAATATGATAACCAAGAAAGGTTTTAACACCCTTTAACATGAGGATAGAGTGGTTTAAAATACATGTTAACTTGTCATGTCATCTTTAATATGACAACAAGTGTTAAAATTGAATTAACAACAAAAACTGTAAATGTAATCTTTAAAAACTTAAGATCAATACCATAACCTCTAAATTACTAAATTAATTAAATTTTAGTTTTTCATGTAACATAGCCCAACTAGGAACACTGGTTAATTCGTTCCAACTTACTTCAAATATTCTACTAATATTCAAAATAAACTTCATATCACGGACTTCTAAATTAATAACTTTTAGTCTTTTAGTTTATGTTAATGATTCAACTATACATAAATCACGACTAACGATTAGCATTAATGTTACTTTCACAACTGTAACCTACATCGCCATTTTTTTAACGGCAAATTTGGATCATTGACGGACCACTGGAGTTTCATCGTGCCACAGCGGAACCACCCGATCATATCTATCTCCACTAGACATAATGCCTATACACCAATTCAGGAGAAAACCCAATAAATATGAGAAAAACCCCTTATAGGAATCAAACAAGATTCTATACAAACAAGTTGATTATATATAAGAGATAAATAAACAAGATTCTCTTATGTATTTTTTTTTCGATTAAAAAAATGATACAAAAAAAAAAACATGAAATTACAATGAAAGGCATTTTTTATTAATTAAAAAGCATTTCAAATAGAAAATTAGCAATCTCATTCTTTAAAAAGATCTAACTGGACCCAGTATTTCCTTTTTCAGGAGACAAATATATAGGACACAATAATTTTTTGTAAAAACTTTTTTAATTTGTTGTTAACCGCTAACATGATAATCAAATTACTAAACTTACACCAAAACATGTGTGGATTAGGGTTTTAAAGTAACGTCCAAGTGTGATTAAGTTTGAGGTCGCAAAGCTTAATTTAAGACTCGGGTCATTTTAAATTTTATGTTTGAAACTTGAGTTCGACTGTTAAATAATTTACAAGCTTGATTTATTTAATATTCATTTAGTTTTACCATATTATATACCATAAGCTTAATCTAGCATGGCGTTTGATATATATATATATATATATATATATATATATATATATATATATATATTAAATGATCTCCACGTTAGGCTCGTTGATGCTCGACTCCATTTAAGTTTATTAAAAACCAATCTCAAATTGCTCACAAACATTAGTTTACTCCTGCAGTTTATATTAGAGGCAAAGTTAGTTATTTATAAAGAGGCTTGTATGTATGTGTCTATGTAAAACAATATACAGGACTATATGTAGAGAAAATCTAGCGCTACTGAGCTTTACCCTAAATTACAATATTTAAAATACCCTGCAATTTAAACGATATACAGACAAACAATAAAACTTGTGAAAACTGATAAATAGTGATACCAATAAACCTTTAGGGCATGTGGTATGCTTCTCACCTCCTGCTCAGTTTGCTCAATCTACCTCTCTTCCCGATTTGGAGGGTGTGGTATCCAGGGCCGGCCCTGAGAATTAGTGTACCCTGTTCGAGCACGAAAAAACATGCGCTTAGGCCTTAACGAAATTGGGTATTTAGCTTACTAAAGGTCTAAACCTAATGGCAATGGGCTAATAACTAATCTAAACTATAAAAATACTTTTGTAAGTGGGCCTATGTTATGTTTGTATGGGTACATCCTATTAATTTATTTTTTTTATATATACATATCAGATTTTTTTTAAATAACGTGCCCTTCAAAATATTGAGCCCTAGCCGGTGATCCTCTCTGACACCCTCAGGGCCAGCCATGATGGTATCTGTTGAGAATTTACACTTGAAGAAGTGACAGGCAACCTTCTCTTCATCTGAAACGCAAAACGGACAAGTCGTAAAAAAAGCGGCAAACCACACTTCCTCTTATCGAACAACTACGTAAAGAGGAAGCATGTTTAATACAATTTAGTGATTAAAGATTAACATTAAATTTAATAAAAAATTTTAAAAAAACGACAACGTGAATGATGGCTGTGAGGTCAAAGCAGGGGCGTGAGTGGATTTCATGGGACCCAGAGTTGGTTACCAATAAGATGTGATCACGATGTCTCAAAACTAAAAGTCTTCATTGCCCTGCCGCCCATACACCACCGATTTGTTTAATCATACATAATTACTTTTAAATATTCTTAAAAGTTATTTTTCTTTGATCGACCAATGAATTCTTCAAATGGACTACTGGTGAAATTTACCACATCAGGATACACTCGTCTTCCGAACCGAGGAAAACCCTCACCTAGAGCCGAAGCCCGTGAACAATCGCCCGAAGGCACCACATTGCGGTGAGGTAAAACATGCTCAGTTCAATGATTGAACTAGTGATCACCGCCTACTCGCCTAGGCTCCCATCTTCACCACGTGTCGCTGAAACTAAATGTTGAGGGCAGGAATTGAACCTGTCACTTGAAACATCAGGTCTCTCTCTTATCACTCCACCACTAGCTCATTGCTCTAGAAATTGAACCTGTGTCACTTGAAACACCAGGTCTCTCTCTTATCACTCCACCACTAGCTCATTGACTATTAAAAATTATTAAACAGTGTGTTACTATTTACACCATATACTCGACTATATATCATACCTTATAAACCTATAGACATAACGTAAGTGCATTTTCTTTTATTTCATCAAAATAAGTTATATATTTTATATTAGAAAGATAAAAAAGAAGGCTAAGAAAGATAAAAAAGAAGGCTACAATTAATATGAGTGAGAATCAGTTTTATTGGACACGTAGTCAAAATTAATTAATGTTATATAGTAAGGTGTAACTAGTAAATAGAGTATGTCGTATTTAGTTCATGTGTAATAAGGCTAGATGTCGCACCCATACAGCCGATAGCGCTCCCATAGCGCCTGACACGTCATTACGGCCGACGTTATGGGTGAGATGTGGTTCTCCGTGATATATATTGTGGTGCTATGAGGTTTATTTTTGAACTTTTTGACCGTTGAACGGTATAATATTTTTCTTATAAAAATCTGTTAACCTCACCATTTTTCACCCACACAATTCTCAAACATCCTCTAACCTACTTATCTTACAAAAAAATTATTTTTCCTATAAAACCCATTAACCTCACCATTTTTAGTCAATCTCATTTCACTTTCTTCTTTTCTCCTTCCCTACATCTTCAAACACATCTATCTTCAACGTTTTCTTCATTTTCTGTCTCTATAATTACTACATGTCACACCCCAACCGATGGCGGAAACATCGGGATGAGACGAAAACGAGATTGCAAGAGACTTCATAACTCTAATTGTGACAAGTATTTAATAATTGCTTTTTTACGTTGCTTGAACTAGGAGCACCACAAGTTTAAAATAGATAATGTACCATAAGTATTCAAATAAATAAACTTCATTTCATTAAAATGATTTTTGTACAAGTATTGGAATCGAGATACAACAGGATTGAAAATAAATTACTATACAAGGAACATTAAAATTTAAATGCATTTTTAGGCAATCCTACTAGATTCATCTGTCACAATCCTGCAACATGTAATAAAAGCATGAATCAGTACAAAAGCACTGGCGAGCATACAAGTTTGAATATAAGTATATGTATAAAAGTTTGTCTCAAATCTACATGGCATTTTATATTCAAGTTGAAACGAGCATACATAAACAACTTACGCATAGCAAATAGTATATAACTAAAATCTTTAACTAGCATGCATAACAACCTAAGCATAACAATATTATGGGAATACAAGTTGAAACTAACAAGCATAAACAACTTAAGCATAACAATGAACGTGTTCAATGGTTTGAGTGTTTAATTATAATCGATTGCGTATAGTAGATTTTGTATACATGTTGCACCCAAAAATGCGTTAAAGGGTAAAAAGGGTCGAGTATGCTCACAGTTTTGCAAAATTTCCTTTGGTGATTCCGTGAAGAGTTGGAGGTTGGAGCTTTAAAACTTCTTTTAAAACACTTAGTGTTTTCTTTTAGAACTCTTAGAGTTCTCTTCCTTGCTTGAAAGATTTGAGAGAAGTAGAGAGGTTGAGAGAAGAATGGTTGGAACACTTAGTGTCCTTTTAGAATTATTAGAATTCTTGATTTAGATAGATCGAGAGAATTAGAGAGATGGAGAGAAGAATGGTGTGAAGAAAATGGTAGAAGGAGATTGGTATTTATAGGTAGAAAAGGTGGAAAAGGTGAAATATGATTGGTTAAAGAAGGTGAAAGAGGATTGAAAAGATGATTGGTGGAGAAATGAGGTGGAAAATTGTGAAATATGTTTGGTTAAAGAAGGTGGAAGAGGATTGATGAGATGGAAAAATGATTGATATATTTCTTGGTATTTCTTGAGTATATATTATGTAATTGAGTATATAAAAAGTATAAAAGTATAATTCAAGTATTGAGGGTGCGCGTATAAGTATTTATACGTATAATTGTGTCGGTTTTCATATAAATACGTATTTAAATGATCGGTTGTGTGAATAAAAAATATGTATAAAATATAAATTTTATTATAATTAACGCCTCGACTTATGAGATTGAACTTAAAATACCAGGTTTCTAAAATTATAATACGAATACTAACATTTTTAAAATAGAAATACGAAGATACGAGGTGTTACACTACCTTATAGTGCGATTTTCGTCATTAGTCAATGATTCAAACACTCAATCAACGCGTTCTTCAACTTTTTTTTGAGGAAACTCTGTTTAATTTCATACGTGTTCTTCAACTTTTTTTTAAGAAAGAAATGGAGTTGTGACATATGACAATAAAAACATTTCTTTGTGTTTTTAGTGCATTTTGTTTTAGAAAAGACATTTTTTTTGTCAATTGCGTTCTAGAAAAAAGTCATTTCTTTGTTATTTTTGGTCCATTGCGTTTTATGTATGTGGGTTTTTTTTATTTTTTTCCTAAAAGTATAGCAATAGCATACTCGTTTTAAAGATAAAAAGAACGTTCGTTTTATAGTGCAATTTTTATAAAATAAATAATGTCGTATTAAAGAGTTATTAATATTTAAAAAACGGGAGGGAATTAGAAAAGAGAGAAACTATTGCCTTGGATAAACTAGAATACCACTAAACAAACTCACGCACCTTTTTTAGTTCGATTCCACTCATTTATTTTAAATCTAACGAATAAGATTGTTTCCTAACCCTTCTATCAAAATAATCTTCCTATTATATTCTAACTCTAAAAAAATATAATTAGATACGTTTATGTCTGCTTTTTTTATCAACAAACTCGCACACCTGTATAACTACTCTTAATTTACATTATTTGTTCACAATGATCAGAATATATAATGCTTGGTTGACTGAATTACTAAATTACATGATACATAACAAACTTACCCCATCTCGTTGGTGGGGTCCTTGTATAAAATAATTTCTAAAACCCTTATGAATAGGCTCAAGTGTGTTATGACCCCTTCATAGGCCCTACGTAGTTCGCCTTCGTAGGGGGGGAGGTATATTCTGGATAGCCCGCTTACAGTAAGTGAAACGGTCTCTTAGGCCAACAAAAACAAGCGAAAGCTCCTTATTTTCAAGGCCGATTTTCAACGCACCTACGACTCCTTAAACTGGAAGTTCCTTTTCCAAGTTATGGAGTTTATGGGGTTCCTGAAGAAGTGGATTTTATGGGTCAATGGATGCTTAAAAATCCTGTCGAGGCTCGGTGTTGGTTAATGGGCCGCCAACAGGAGAGTTCCCGTTTAGGAGGGAGCTAAGACAATGAGACCCCCTATCCCTATTCCTATATATTCTTGCTATGGAAGTAGTCAACATGTTCATGATAAGGGCCGTGAAGCTAGGCTTATACCAAGGGATTAAACTCCCGAATAATGGTCCGGTCATCTCACACTTGTGTTATGCGGATGACGTACTTTTTATCAGGGAATGGTCCGGGCACAACGTGGCTAGTCTCAATCGGTTCCTTACATGTCTCAATCTTGTACCTGGATTACATGTCAACTGTCATAAGTGTCAATTGTACGGAGTTGGAGTGGGGGAAGCGGAGATAAACCGGATGCCAAGTGTTTTAAAATGCAAAGCCGGGTCTTTCCCTTTCACCTACTTGGGCATCCCTATTGGCGCAAACATGAAGAGGATTAAACATTGGCTGCCGGTTATCGAGAAGTTCAACAAAAAACTCTTGTCTTGGAAGGACAAAAATATGGCACACTAGGAATATCAAGACCTTTGAAAGCAGATTCCTACACCTACGTATGACAGTCGAATTCATTAAGGAGGACACTTATATGTGGGTGTGTCAAAGAACCCGGATGCCAGCTCCTTCATAGGAGAATTGGAAAGATTTCAATGTAGTTAAGTGTAGGTGTGTGAATTTCTGACACGACCCGAAAACCCGACACGAACCTAACACGAAATTCGCGGGTTTAGGTTTAGTGTAAACGAGTTCGGATCAGTTTCAGGTTGAACCCGTGTAGGTTAACGAGTCGGGTTCGGGTCAACCTGGTCGGGTTGCGGGTTGACATGTTTAACACATTTATACTATATTATATTTTTTACAATATATTTTATTTCATAAATTAAATGGGGTGTGTATTTTGTACCATTATTATAACTTAAAATGAGAAATTAACATAGATTTTAAAATTTAAGTATGATATTATTATATACATTTGTGTTTTTTTAAGTAAAATTTAATTTTAATATAATAATTTCAGAAAAAAAATAAAAAATTCGGGTTAAACGGGTCGTGTTCGGGTTCATATGTATGATACGATTTTCGGGTTCGGGTCGGTTTGAGGTTCGTGTAATTTTTTTGGGTTTGGTCGAGTTGAACCCGCGAACACGACCCGTTTAGCACCCCTTGTTAAGTGTGTTTGATTATCCTTGTGTTTGGGGTTTTTCTTTTTCTTGTATTTCAGTTGTTTGTTTGCTCTTTATATCCATATATAAAGCGATTCGTTGTTAAAGAAAATACATAATAAAAATGAAACGAAACTTCACAACTAATTATACATAATAAAAATGAAACGTCACAACTAATTATACTTAGTCATTGGATAGTGCTGTCATAATTGTATTTAAAAGCTGGTACATCCTCAAAAACATATTCATTTCTAATAGAGCAAATTAGTTTAAGTCTAAAAGATTAAAACATTAATTAAACTACAAATCGTTAAAAGAGCATTGGATTCACAAGAACTTTGACTTATGGCGATGGAAGGTAATTATCCCTAGCTTCTATTGTTAATGATTTTGTTTAATTAAAACATTTTTTTACAGTATTTAAACAACAGTTTAGTAGATTTTCTTAAATAGATACATTATAACTATGTCAAGTGGGTTAGCTCACTTGATAGAGGCTCTTGCCTTTTAGTGGAAGGTTCTAGGTTCAATCCTAGGCGAAGGTGATTTATTTATAAATATAAGAGTTTGGGAGAGTAACATTAGTCATTAAAAAAAACATTATAACTATATTACACGTGATTTAAACTTATAATTTTTTTGTGATGTACATTACTTACCTTCAAGATGTCCTTTAAGAACATTTACATTGACTAATTTAGCATACTTTTATCTTTTACACATTATTATCCAATTTAATCCCTAAACCAGATTTATAAGGTAGCGTTTTGTATGAAGGAATAGAATGTGGAATGGAATGGATCATTCTAATGGAATGAAAAGAAACATGTTTGGTTATCATGTGGTAATGAAATGAAGCATTCCAAAAGAATATAACTCCTTCCAAATATAACAATTTCCATTCCTTGTTAAGAGTGTCTTTTTTCTCATTCCTTCAAGGAATAGAAAGAAATATATTAATTATTATTATTATTATATTAATGCTAATAGTAATATAGAGTCAGGATATAATAGGAAGTTTCTATAACTAGAAAGAATATGAAGTAATTTTGTCCATCCATTTAGTAATCACGGGTTAAGATTAAATGAATTAAATTGAATCAAAAAGAGGAGGCGCGTGAGTTTTTGTAGAGGCATTCTAGCCAATCTAAGGTAATAGTTTCTCTCTCCTCCAATTTCCTCTCATTTTTAAACGTTAATAACTCTTTCATACGACATTATTTTTTTTATAAAAATTGCACCAAAAAACGAGCGTTTTTTATCTTTTAAAACGAGTATGCTATTGCTATATTTAGAAAAAAATAATTTTCGAAAACCCAGTTGCGTAAAACGCAATGAAAAAAGCCCAAAAAAGATAGTTAAAAAGCGCAGCGAACCAAACCAGTCTATAATCAAACCAGTGATCTGTAAAGTGCAAAAGCAAAAAAAAATACGCAGCGAACCAACATCTGTAAAACGCAACAGTCACTGACAGTAAAAAAACCAGCGATCTGTAAACAGTTAAAAACGCAGCGAACCAACATCTGTAAAACGCAACTGTTACTGACAGTAAAAAATGCAGCGAACCAACATCTGTAAAATGCAACTGTTACTGACAGTAAAAAAATGTAGTGCAAAAACCAGCAACCCGAGCACAGGTTTTCGGAACTGCGTTCGTGTCCGCAGGACGTGCGGGTGCATACGAGTTCGACTAAATTCCGGTTCCAAATTGCACCCCCCTATGGTAAAACATGTCATAAAGTTATGTTGATTAGGCAAAAGTTTCACCTTATAAATAACCTTATACTTTGTCTCCACACCAATTTGGGACAAGTGGTTTACCATTTTGGGACATTCATTCAAACACACTTAATTTCCAAAATTATTATTATCATATAGTTTCATTTCAAGTTCAACAAACCATCATAAAACACAATGGACTAAAAAACAAAAAATAAATTGTTTTTTTTCTCTAAAAGCAATGAATTAAAACACAAAACAAAGTTTATTTCTAAAACGCAATTGACTAAAATATAAAAGAAAGTGTACTTTCTAAAACGCAATGGACTAAAATCACAAATGAAAAGTGTCTTTTGTAAAACGCAATGGACAAAAAACTGTGTTTTTTCATTATTTTGTAAAACGCGATGGATAAAAACAGTTTTTTTCGTTATTTTGTAAAACGCAATGGACAAAAAACACCCAAAAAGTGTGATTTTTCATTCTTTTGTAAAACGTAATGGATAAAAACCTGTGTTTTTTCATTATTTTGTAAAACGCAATGGACTAAAAAAACACCCAAAAAGTGTGTTTTTTCATTTTTTTTGTATAACACAATTTTAAATGAAAGTCTAAACTGAAAGATATTTTGCAATTTTTCTTTGGGACATTTTGTCAAACACCTAGTGTGCAACTTTTTATTAATGATTTCTCAATGAAATTGAGACTAATGATGTTGCCCAAACGCATGAATACATCAAGAGAAAGAGTAGAATCAGAGATATCTTCACTTTGAATTCAAAAATGTTTGAGAAATTTAAGAAGAGAAGTACCTGTGTTAACAGAAATCTCATGTTCCATCGCATCATGTTAAATTGAAAAAAACGAGAAATTATAGAAACATAAACTGGGTTTTCTTCAAAGAAATCGAAGAACACGTTGATTGAGTGTTCAAACCATTCGTTGATGAAGAAAAATTACACCGTGATGTATAATTCTAGAGAGAGAAAAGGAATGAAATGTTGAAGATAGTGGATTTTGAACATCTGGGTTTTGAAGATACAGAGAAGGGAAGTAGAAAGAATATATAAAAGAAGATTGACTAAAATACACTTCTCACTTGTATTTCTACTTTTCCAGATGGACGGCTAAGATTACTTCTTATCCTTCCTACCCAAAAGATACTTCCTATTTGATCCTCTCCCTAGTAATTATATAAAAAAATTTTATTATTAATTTTTTTACCATTAATATTATTATTATTATTGAGGAAATTATATTGTCGTCGTTTTTAATACAATTGTGTTTCATTACTTCATCTTTTTTTTTGCGTATCAAATTGTACAAAGTATTAATTCACTCTATTCACGTATGAGTAACTAAACATTACAATGGAATGGAATGATCCATTTCATTCCGTTGTCCATTCCATTATCTCGTCCATTCAATTCCCTAATCCATTCCATTACCTCATACCAAACAGAAGTTGAATCACAATTAAATCGTCTTAAACTAATGTACTTACGACTGAACACAATAATCTAAGCTCATTGATCAAGATTAACAAAACAAAAGTAATCAAATGAAATAAAGCAACATGGCATAAACAAACTCCTCGTTATGATTATAAGACAATCTAGTCTAGCAAGATGTAGAAGATCATGATATAGATTTGAGGTTGAAAAATTACTCGTAGGCAAACTTGAGCATGAGAGATATATCTCTCGTGCTCAAAATACCCTAGGTGAAATGAGCTAAGCTAGATTCGACTCAACTCGTTTACACTTGGCTCAAAGAGTTACTGAACTTTATTACGTTGGACTCACCTAAGTGGCGGATTTAGAAGAAAAATTTTGGGGTATATATTTATAAAACGAAGCAACTTTTTTATCGTACATTCAGTGGGATCTAGGATTTGGATACAGGATTATATCTATGAAGTCACTGTTTGTAGATGCAGGGTTGGTTACGGTACAAACCATATTTATCTTACAAGCCGTATGAATAGATCCTAACACTTAAAAAAGTTAAATTAGCACATAATAAAACAATACATACATAAAAGTAGCACTTTTGAATTATATTAGCACATATGTGAATGATATCAACACTTTTCTTTATGAAGAATTATATTAGCACATTGAAAACAAAAGGAAGTTCTAACTAAAGAATTAATTGCTTGTTAGTATAATTATAGAGAACTCAATATAATTTATATTATTTAGGTTATTATTTTACCATTTCTCTATAATTAGTTGGATGCCACATGACACTTTTTAAATGGTTCTTATAGTTTGTATACGAAATGTGGTTTGTATTTGATCCTACTATTTTTAGATGCTTCAATTTCACATAGATCACACCCTAGGCCCCACAAAGATCGACCCATGACACCACATAACGTGTTAGGTTATGTGTTGTGTTTGGGTGAAAGGTGAAAAAAATGCTACCATGTTGGCACCACGTGCAAAAAAAAAAAAGAACAAGAAGAATTGCTACCACGTAGCGTGAAAAAGTGGTTTAATCTAGACTAGATTTTACCCGTTCCACGCGTTGCGGCGACAACATCATGTTTGTGACTTCCTTACATGTGAACGTATGATGCCCATGCATGTCGTGACGCGTTTATTTTACTTTATTATACACATTACGTTAGTGACATTAACATAGTCAAACAAAGATAAAAAGTATAATGTCTCGCACATTATGGTGTAAAGTTGTAAAAGTAATTTAAACAAAAAAATTGACGTGTTGAAGAATATGAGGTGTGAAATTATTAAGTAGAAATAAATCAGGGGTCAAAGTTGTTAAATAACAAAAGTTAGAGATCAATCATTCATTTACTAAAAGATTAGGATTGAATGTGTAAAGTTTGTAATTCAAGGGTTAAAAAGACAATTTCAAACCATGATCCACCGACCATAGTTTTTAAGATATATTAAATGTGTTATGGTAATGTAAAAAGCAAGTTAGTGTGTAACTATTAGTTAAGGCCCCCGTTATTTACACACCCCCTACATCTTATTTTCACATCCCCTATAGTATACGGGCCCGTATAACCGGGTTGTATAGAATGTTTTGGAAAAGAGAGATGCACAGGGAATCTTTTTTTGTTTTATAGTATACGGGGCATATACGGTTATACGGCCCGTATACATACGTATACGATCTACAAAACGTATACGGCCGAATGGATTTTTTTTTGTGAGTTTTCACCAAGTGACAAGTTGTAACACATGTATACGGGTTGTATATGTTTATCCGGGCCGTATATAAATGTTTTTTTAATTTTTATTTTAGGAGAGTTCATAAAGTATGAGTGTTGATGTTTTTTTTAAGCCTTTTTTGTATCCGGAGTTTGTTTGGTTGTTTGCGGCTAGGGTTCAGTATTAAACGGAAGCTATACTCTCTTAACTCTCCTTATAATAAAACTTCAACCATTATTGAACTCTAGCCACAAATAGGGGTGTTCAAGATCGGATTATCCGGTTTTCGGATATCCGAAAATTTCGGATAGTGAATATTAACATCCGAATCCGTATCCGAAATTTCGGATACGGATTCAGATATCCAAACGGATATCCGAAATTATAAAAAAATCAAAAATTCCGTACGTCCATAGATTAAAACTAAACCTCTATTTGATTTTCCAAATTTCCAACATTGAAAACAAAAAAACATTCATAAATTAACATCCGAATCCGATTATTTAGTATTTTTTTTTTTATATTTTAAACAAAATATAATGCTCGTATATATATATATATATGTATATATATATATATATATATATATATATTTAAAGATATATGATTTTTCGGATATCAGATAATCGGATTATCCGAAATTTTTGAAATTAACATCCGAATCCGAAAATTCGGATTATCCGGTTTTCGGATATCCAAAATTTCGGATATTTCGGATACGGATTTTCGGATATTTCGGATTCGGTTTCGGATCCGGATTTTTTTAAACACCTTTAGCCGCAAACAACTCAACAAACTCTGGAAGCAAAAAAACATCAGCAGTCATACTCTCTGAAGTCTCATATCCATTACAATTTAAACAAGGTAATCAAATCTTACAAACACCATCTTCTGGTAGTTATTCGGAATGTTTCGAATCATCATAGAAGACGTGTTGGGTTCTTCTGCTAGTTATTCGGAATGTTTCGAATAATCATAAAAGACGTGTCGGGTTCTTCTGCTAGTTATTCGGAATGTTTTGAATCATCATAGAAGACGTGTCGAGTTCTTCTGCTAGTTATTCGGAATGTTTCGAATCATCATAGAAGACGTGTCAGGTTCTTCTGCACGATATAGACGCGGAATTTTAAAATCCGTTTTTTATTTGTCACGTACATGCGTTTAATTTCACAAACAACCTAGATACGCTTTAGATCAATCATATCAATATATCATTACACATGTACATGACAAATAAAATTCCGATTATGGAAGTAGACGTGTAGTTCCTTATATAGCAAAGTTTATTCAAATCTATTAGAACGATCCTTGTTCAAATCTATTACATGACAAAGGATTGTTCTAATAGATTAAAGAGAAAAGGCACTAAGAGATGGTTTACAGTCATATGACACAAAAACGGTTCTTTAGACTATCTAGGATTATTTTCTAACTAAACCCTTGAATCCCAATGATTCTCTCAAAAATATTTGTTTCTTTCCTTTTCTTGAGGTAAACCCGGTTTTACCACATGAAAAGGAATCTCAAAAGTGAGCATTGTTTATCACCCTGTGTGAGCATCGGAAGCCCGACAAATAGTCTTGCATAGTTAGTATTAAATTGCTACAACCTTCCTTTTCCTTCAATTTCCAGAACATTCTCCCTAACAAGTTGTCTTTGATCAAGATTACTACTTTTTTATAAATCAATCACATCTTACTAAATTAAGTGTAACTCGGGTTCTTGGTGTTATCCCACAGGCGGCACCACAGTAGTCTACTATGAACTGATTTGTGGGTTTTTCTCTTTGTTGATTGGTGATTTGTGGGTTTTTTATTGTTGTTGTTGTTGTTGTTGTTGTTGTTAAACCCTCGTTTCTTCATCTTCAAGAACAATGATGAACTAACGTGGTCACATTCTGATCCCTAGCTGCAAACAACCCAACAAACTCCGGATATTGAAAAATATCACCAATCATACTCTCAGACTTTTCACTATTTTCTTTCCACCGACCACTTCCTTATACAGTCTCACGATCCTTGTCTGATGACAATTAGTTCTTGGAAGCCATTACATCAATCGGAATCCAACTATTAGAACAATGTGTATTACAGGTGGGTTGTGAGAGTTCGGAAAGTATGAAATAGACGAACAATCTCCTACTATGAATTGATTTGTGGGTTTTTCGCTTTGTTGATCGGTGATTTGTGGGTTATTTTTGTTGTTGTTGTTAAACCCTCGTTTCCGCATCTTCAAGAACAATGATGAACTAACGTGGTTGCATTCTGATCCCTAGCTGCAAAGAACCCAACAAACTCCGGATACTGAAAAACATCACCATTTTTTGTTCTTTTTCTATACCCATCCCCGCGTTCATAGCTTAAAAAAGTACCAAATCGAAACCCTAATTTTTAATATTAATTCAAAAAATATAATATGAGTTATACGGGCCGTATATAATTATACGGCCCATATAAAAGTATCGTATGACCAAGTAACTAAATTTCACATGGTGTATACGGGCCGTATAAAGTTTCACGGCCCGTATAGAGTATATTAAACTGACAAAAGCTGTGCCAGCAGACTTTGTCGGTTTATTTAATTCTATACGGGTCGTATAACCGTATACACCATGTGAAAATAAGTGTTTACCATGTATTATTATTAGGACCCTTAGTTAATCCTTTATAAATTTAAAATATTTATTTAATAGTCTACTTTGTAACTAGATACTAAAGGTAATTCAAAAAATGTGAAAAGAAAAATACAAATACTCATTTAATATTAATAAAACAATATATAAATATAAAATAATAAACCACAAACATTAATAAAACAATATGTTTTTCTATTTTATTGTATTCAATAGTTAAATCAACGAAGACAAAGATTTGAAGACCGAAAACCAAGACGACTTGGAGCAAGATGTAGATTTAAGCAAGTGGGAATTTTCTCAAGACAAGAGTTGTCTGTCGATTGCGTCCTATTTGATTCGTTCGGCTTTGCTTTTGGCTCTAGCATACCAAACACTTTTAGTGGCTTGATTAATTTATTATTGTTTGTGGTTGTTTGTAATATTTAGTTAAATATTTTAACAATTAAAAATGGTTAAAAGGAGTTTCAAACAACATTGATGTGCAAAATATAGTCTATAAAAGTAACCTAACTTAGACACACTAGTAATACTCTATACTCTTCCTCATGCTAGACCACAAGATAAGCATGTGTACATATCGAAAGGAGTAAAGCCTACTGAAGTCTCGATATTGAACTCGCGAGACACTAGCGACGCTATCTCGACTCTAATTCAACTAAATACTTATCTGGTTTTAATTGTTTTGAGGGTTTTCAATTTATTAATTCATCTAATATCCTAAGTGGCTAAGTTAAACTAAGGCGAACTATACAACTAAAGGACTGGGAACATGAGTTTGAATCAATCAGAAGAAGAACCACCTGAGGCAATGAATCCCTAAGAACACGTAATGACTTATGACTTGACAATCGACTAAAGATCCGATATCTAATCCGACCAACCTCATGTTAAGGATGATTTAGTCCTATAGTAACTATTCAACTCAGAGTGGGACCCCCACTCTTCAGTTCCTAGAAACTGAACTATGAAGAACAAGCAGAACACGTAATGAAGTGCTAAGATGGATCGACTCCCGAATCCCACTACTATCAAAATATGTAACATCATTGGTATTAATGACTCTCTAAATATGAAGCTAACCCCAACTTGATACATCAAATACCTAGGAACAACTAAACACGAATAAATAGACAAACCCTAAGTTAACAATTGTTCAAACTACTAGACAATGCCTAGAACATGCCTAACAATCCCAAATCATATCTCTAATAAATGGAATTGGATGCATGTTGTATCTAACTGGTTTTAATGATTAGTTAACTTGAATTGTTTCTAATATCAACATCCAGATCGAAACCTACCGATTAACGACCTAAGAATTCCAAAACCTACAAAATCATCAACCAAACATCAATCTCAGTTAGAAACTAATCAAAGCTATTTTAAATCAAAATGTGTCAAAGTCGAAAACATCATGATAAAAGTTAAAATAATAGTTTTTAAGTTCATCACGAAGTAGGTAGTCTATAAAACTAGTAGACAATCATGTTTGGATTAATAAGACACGAATAAACAATAGCAAGTATCATAATCAAACAAGTTTAAACAAAAAAAAAACGAAATATAAAGTCTAACGGTTTGCCGAATCTTCGTTCCTAAACTTCGTTCTTGTATCGATTCCTTCTCCCTCTTAAAAATCATCCACAAGATCCTTTGAATACGTTTGGATACGTCCCTCAGCAGCTTCTGGTATCATATGATCCTTCGTATCTGTATATATCTATTGAGGTTCATACGACACTTGAATTTGACTAAAATACGAAATCCTCGACTTTTATATGCATCGCATATCGGGACACATCCAACAACTCATCTCGCGACGTACTTGTGAATCAAAAAGGCATAATCCACGCGGTGGCCGAGAAGCGTAAATAGCTGTAATTTTAGGGGCAATTTGGTGATTTTCATATACTTTTTTACGGGTGCATTCCGATCCATACATGCTCCATACCTCCCGACTTGCCTAGCAAGGCTTTTACCAGATTTTTCCATTTTGGTCCTTGCACTTCCTTGTTCGTTCCTATTTGCTCGTTAAGCAATGTCTTTGCTCGTTTTCACTCCTTTTATCCATCAGAACCTGCCAAAATACAAAATAATAAAATATAAGCCTAAAATGACGAAAAACAAATAAAATCTTATCTAAATAATATATAAAATACATAGGAAAAATGGTGTTTTGGCAACACATTCTTAAACCCAACTACCAGAAAATCAGGCCCCCATTCATGTATTCATTTAATTCCAGTTAACATTCAATCTAAGGGCCTCACATTCAAGATCACAAATCTACCTAATCCCGCTTCAAGCTTTCAAGGTATATGTTTAAACCGTATAGATTTACCTACAACTGCAAACAAAAACCTATATGTTTTTTGAATTAAACTTTCTAGAGATTGCATGGATTTTTTTTCTTTTTCTCATATAGCTTCACCAAGTATAGCTTCACATGTGACACATAGGCTTAGCATATATATTTTCTAACAACTTTTATCTAGTGGTGTTTCAATTAAGTTGCCGCTCAGCGTGTGACACAGGCTACAATTCCTATTTTTTTTCTTTTAAGCACTTATAGTGGAATGATATCATGGATTTTTTTAGGCACCACCGGTTCTAGATTTATTTTCATAATAAAGGAAAAGATGTGCTATTTAATTAAAAATACATATCTTTTTTCAAACCTGCAGTGGTACCTGAAACTATCAACCATTTTGGCTTTACCCATTTATCCTAAGATGAAAACCCACAAGACATCACGACTTTTATTTAAGGTAAATTAACTACAATCCTAGGGTCAAAACCTTTCAAAACTAGCTGGGCCTACCAACACATCACAAGATAATGCATTTTCTATTTATTTATTATCTCATATATAATAATTAATAATGAAAACCAAAATCTCAGTTTCCTATCATTTTTCACTTATTTACAACAAAATCAGGAACATTTTTTATTTTTCAATATTTTTTTATTTTTAAAATTATTTATCTTGTATTTGTATTTTTTAAATGTTATATTCTACCTAGAAAGTCAAATTCCAAATTAAAATCCCAAAGTTAGTGCCACCCTTTTATTGGGACACTCAGACCGTTTAAAAATTAACTAAATTCTAAATAAAGCTAATTTATTTAAGTATTATTTTATTAAAGAATTTACAAAATCCAGTGTGTTGTGACATAACCTTACATACAGATGGGGTTAAAGGTATCCATGTGTAGACAAGACTCGTCTATACGACCCCATACCTAAGAATTAAGTTGTTGATATAATTGGTAAACCTTACCTACCTACATAATCAGTTCAGTGTAGAGTGCTGCCGCCATTCACTGAGTTTGATGAATCATGGATTTCATTCCTTAATATAAATAATGTTTTTCAAATTGGGGCAATATTTAATTGAGGTTTTTGAAACACTAAAAATACGAAAATAAAAAAATAGCTTGTAGATGTCTTCAAATAGCTATCCCCCACTTCTCCGATTCTCTAAATTTATCTTAGAGAAAGCAAAGCTCAATGGCACTAACTCCATGGATTGGTACCACAATTTAAGGATTGTCCTCAAGGGGGAAAAGAAAGTTTCATGTTCTTGAAGCACCAATTCCCGAGGAACCTGAGAAACCTACTGATACTGTTAGAAAAGCATGGGAAAAACAAGTGGATGAATCCTAAGAGGTAACATGCCTAATGCTCACTACGATGGTTCCGGAACTTCAGAAGAATCTCTAGAACGTCTCCCAGCTTTTGACATGATTGGGCAACAGAAGAAAGTGTTCCAATAGCAAGCTCGTAATGAACGTTTCGAGTTCATTAAATCGCTCATTAGATTCAATAAGGTTCAACAACTAGTGTTCACGTACTGAAAATGAAGAACTTCATTGATTAACCGGATTGGATTGGTTTTCTCTTAAGCAAGCTATAATCCTCAATTCGTTGCCCAAGTCATATGATATGTTCATCATGAAATTTTATATGAACGGTTAGGAAAAGACCATCCCAAAGTTGCATAAATGCTTAAGATTGCTGAGATGAATATACCAAGCAACTGTAGTCCAATCTTGATGATCAAAGAATCTAGATTCATGAAGACTCAAGCTAAGGGAAAGGGCAAGAGAGGCAAGAAATGGGAAGATGCTAAAGGCAAGGTTATTGCCGGTGGGAAAACGAAGAAGTCTAAGAAAGTGCCCCAAGTATCCAGCCAAGAAAATGAAGGCCAAGGTCTCAACGGATGGCTCTTTAGGTATATTCGTTACTGAAATCTTCTTATTCTCTAGTAAATCTTTGGTGTTTGACCCAAGATGTGGTTCTTAAATCTGTAACAACTTATATGGACTAAGGAGAGTTAAAGAGTTAAAACAAGGTGACTTGAAAGTCCATGTCGGAAATGGACAAAGAGTTGCAGTCAAAGCAATGGGAGGCTTTAAATTCTTCCTTGCTAGTGGCCTTTACCTTATTTTAAACATTGTTTATTATGTTCCTAGTTTGACTAGAAACATCGTTTCAGTTTCTTTGTTACGTGAACAAGGTTTTAATTATTCATAATGGCATTTATAAAAACGATGTTCATAACGATAACACTATATATAATCTATCAATCCAAACATATGAAATCTGATTTCTCTGATATGTATCTATGTCATTGTCGACTTGGGCACATAAAAGAGCCTTTTGATGAGTGTGGTTCCTGTTTATGTGGGTAGTTAAATAAGGATCCTTTTACCGTTGTTGGTTAAAGAGCAAAGAAGTTGTTACGACTCATAGATACCGATGTATATCGACCTTTCAGGGCCATGTCCAGAAACAGTGAAAGATACTTCGTGACATCTACAAATAATTTCAGATATGAATATGTTTATTTGATGAATCATAAACAACAAACTTTTGAAATGTTTAAGGTTTAGCAAAGCGAATGGAGAATCAGCTTAATACAACTATAAAAGCACTTCGATCGGATCGAGGTAGCGAATACTTGAGTTATGAATTTGACAAACATCTAAAAAATGTGGCATCATTTCTCAGCTTACTCCACCGGGAATGCCACAACTTAATGGCGTGCCTAAAAGGATAGACTAAATATTGTTAGACATGGTTTTGTTAATGACATGTCATACAAATTTGCTCCACTTCTTTCAGAGTTTTGCTCTTGAGACTAATGCCAAAATTGTCAATCTAGCTAGAACTAAGAAGGTGACAAAATGCCTTATGGGATATGGCATGGGAAGAAGCCCGATGTGTCCTACCTTAGGGTATGGGGATGTACACTTTTGTCACTGGTGAGTCTTCTGACAAACTTGACCATAAAGGCGAAAAGGTTGTTTTCGTTTGATATCCAAAGACATTTGGTTATTAATTCTACCATCCTACTAAAAACCAGGTTTTCATTAAACGGGGAGGTCATTTTTTGAAGAAACAACTCCTCTCGCGTGGGATAGGTGAGAATACGTGGATCTTAAAGAAATTCAAGAACCTCAAGTAACTTAATTAAAAGTTGGAATTGTCGAACAACAAAGAGTTGCTAACCTGAACCAAAGAGAAGTCAGGACTCGGTTATAACACTGAATGTCCACATAAGTAGTAGGAATCAACATGAACATGATAGATACATTTGTTTTCTTCAAGGTGCCAATGTCTTTGTAGTAGACGAGGATAAACCGACTAACTACAAGTCTGCAATCTCATATTCGGAATCTGAGAAATGGCTAGAATCCATGGGCGCTGAGATGCAATCCATGTATGGGCACTGAAATCCATTGGCCTATACGAAGTAAGTGTGGTTTTAAGAAGAAAACTAACATGGATAGAATTGTACATACCTTAAAGCGATGCTTGTCGTGAATTGCGAAGGGGTAGAAGACTATCTCGCCAGTAGCCATGTTTAAGTATAATAGAATTCTGATTGTTATTGTTGTGTATTATGACTATGAAATATGGAAAAAATGTCAAGCCACTTTCCTAAATAGATACCTCACTAAGGACGTCTATTAGCTTAGCTTGAGGGTTCTGTGGATCAAAAGAATCTTAAAAAGTGTGCAAGCTTAATAAATCCATATATGGATTAAAACAAGCATCTCGTAGCTGAAATCTTTGTTTTGACCAGAAAATTAAAGAGTTTGGTTTATCTAGATGAAGATATGTCGTATGTTCAAAAGAAGGCAAGTGGGAGCATAATAATATTCTTGATATTGTATGTAGATAACATACTCCTTATTGGAAACAATGTGCCTATGCTGCAAGAAGTAAAGTCTTGGTTGGGAATGTGTTTCACAATGAAGGACCTTGGCAAAGCTGGTTATGGGAATAAAGATCTACAGGGATATATCAAAAAGGCTTATAGGTTTGAGTTGTAGAGCATATATTGACAAGGTCATTCGACACCTCTTAATGCAAGATTCTAAGCGAGGATTCTTGCTGATGACACACGAACCATACAAAACAAGTCTTAAGGTCCTGACCCAAACGATGAGAAGAAGAAGATGGAAAGGGTTCCATATGCTTCATCAATTGGTTTAATCATGTATACCATGTTATGCACTAGTCGTGATGTGTCGTATGCTTTGAGCATGACAGATAGATATTAATAGAATCTGGGTGAGAGTCACTTGATTGTTTTCAAGAACATTCTCAAGTATCTGAGAAGGACCAATGATATTTTCAATATGGAGGAATGAAAGATGAGCTTACAATAAGATGTTTTACAAATACTAGCATCTAAACTGATCGAGATGATTCTCGCTCTTAGACGAGATTTGTATTCACATTAAACGATGGAGCAATTACTTGAATGAGTTCCAAATAGAGCGTGGTTGCTCAATCCACCACCGAGTCTGAATACATTGCAGCATCAGAGGCCGCATAGGAGGCTGCTTGGATGAAGAAGTTCATTGGTGATCTTGAAGTGTTGCTAAGCATTAAGAGATCGATCAACTTACTTTGTGACAATTAGATTGCGATTGCTTAGGCAAAAGAACCCAGATCACATCATAACGCCAACGTGTTTCATTATATATGTGATGTGCTAAAAGTAGTTTAATAAAAGTAACTAAACTTAACCTAATTCTAGACTCTAAGTAATACTCTAGACTCTCTAAACTCGACTAAACTACTAACGGCAAGTGAAACCGATCGACTCTAGTAAAGTTAAGTAAGACCGGATATCGAACCCACGAGTCCTGATTGAATTACGCTAACGACTCTATCTAGACTAAGACTAACATGGTCATGACTAATTGTTTATTTGTTTGGGGGGGGGGGGGTACTAACAATTCTAAATTGCAATTAAAATAAAAACTAATTAACTAGATTAACTAAGACATGAATTAAGACAAAGGTTGAACTCAGTGATTATAAACAACTACCTAGGCAGGAATCCTATTTAACTTAGAATGGATTTCTATCGGAACTAACGTGGTATGGAACCAGGATCTTTATGTGATAAACCCTAAGAAATAACGACTTGGACCTCCCGAAAAGAAACCTGTGAAACTCCATAGGGCTGTTAGGGAATACCGGTTTGAAAGACTTCCTCTCAGTTATCTAACTTCTCAAAAAGATGGAGCAATTACTTGAATGAGTTCCAAATAGAGCGTGGTTGCTCAATCCCCCACCGAGTCTGAATACATTGCAGCATCAGAGGCCGCATAGGAGGCTGCTTGGATGAAGAAGTTCATTGGTGATCTTGAAGTGTTGCTAAGCATTAAGAGATCGATCAACTTACTTTGTGACAATTCGATTGCGATTACTTAGGCAAAAGAACCCAGATCACATCATAACGCCAACGTGTTTCATTATATATGTGATGTGCTAAAAGTAGTTTAATAAAAGTAACTAAAATTAACCTAATTCTAGACTCTAAGTAATACTCTAGACTCTCTAAACTCGACTAAACTACTAACGGCAAGTGAACCGATCGACTCTAGTAAAGTTAAGTAAGACCGGATATCGAATCCACGAGTCCTGATTGAATTACGCTAACGACTCTATCTAGACTAAGACTAACATGGTCATGACTAATTGTTTATTTGTTTGGGGGGGGGGGGGGTACTAACAATTCTAAATTGCAATTAAAATAAAAACTAATTAACTAGATTAACTAAGAAATGAATTAAGACAAAGGTTGAACTCAGTGATTATAAACAACTACCTAGGCAGGAATCCTATTTAACTTAGAATGGATTTCTATCGGAACTAACGTGGTATGGAACCAGGATCTTTATGTGATAAACCCTAAGAAATAACGACTTGGACCTCCCGAAAAGAAACCTGTGAAACTCTATAGGGCTGTTAGGGAATACCGGTTTGAAAGACTTCCTCTCAGTTATCTAACTTCTCAAAAAGATGGAGCAATTACTTGAATGAGTTCCAAATAGAGCGTGGTTGCTCATTCCCCCACCGAGTCTGAATACATTGCAGCATCAGAGGCCGCATAGGAGGCTGCTTGGATGAAGAAGTTCATTGGTGATCTTGAAGTGCTGTTAAGCATTAAGAGATCGATCAACATACTTTGTGACAATTCGATTGCGATTGCTTAGGCAAAAGAACCCAGATCACATCACAACACCAACGTATTATCAGAAGTTTCATTATATATGTGATGTGCTAAAAGTAGTTTAATAAAAGTAACTAAAATTAACCTAATTCTAGACTCTAAGTAATATTCTAGACTCTTTAAACTCGACTAAACTACTAACGGCAAGTGAACCGATCGACTCTAGTAAAGTTAAGTAAGACCGGATATCGAACCTACGAGTCCTGATTGAATTACGCTAACGACTCTATCTAGACTAAGACTAACACGGTCATGACTAATTGTTTATTTGTTTGGGGGGGGGGGGGGGTACTAACAATTCTAAATTGCAATTAAAATAAAAACTAATTAACTAGATTAACTAAGACACGAATTAAGACAAAGGTTGAACTAAGTGATTATAAACAACTACCTAGACCTATTAATAACCTAGAGCCTCTCAGCGACTAGTTTAGCAGAATATCAAGTTCAAATTATCTTTTAATTACTCTTTCTAAGGTTATTGGCCAATTCACCCAAAGATTATCCGAACCCGCAAAGACTCGAACAATCAACACAAACCTATTCTATGAAATAAATTCACCAAGGTTCATGTGAAACAAGTAAATAATCAATAATTGAAACAACATACGCATATACACCAAATTAAAATTCCAAAGTTCTCTACTTTTCAAGAAAATCCATAACACATGATAAACCGAATAAAAATCCAAACTTTGTCAAATAATCATCTTAACCTAGGTAGTTAAAAGAAGTCTAGCCAAGAACCATAGTAAAAAAAAAGAAACAAGTCCGAACCAAGTAACAAAACATGAGTTCAAATAATATAAAGAAATAAAAATTAAACTAACTCGTTGCGAACCCTGAATTTCATTATAAAATTCGTCCCTGTGCCTTTTCTCCTGCTTATGCTTGTCTGCTACAGCCTCCAAAAATTCGAAGCCCTAGGATCTCCTCAATGATATGTGTGTATATATATATATATATATATATATATATATATATATATATATATAGGGTGAGATTTCTGTAAAAAAGACCATTTTCATGAGAAGTGTGAGAAGGCATAGGAATTAAGATGTAGGCATCATGTTTTGAACTTAGCCATGATGTTTTGGGTTGTTTTGGCAAGAATTCATTGCATTGTGTCTTAAATTGTTATGTTTGATGTTTTTTTTGCCAAAACAACATAAAACATCAAGCTTTAGTCCAAAACATGATGCCTACATGTCAATTCCTATGCCTTCTCACACTTCTCATGAAATTTTTTTTTACAGGATCCTAAACCTATATATATATATATATATATATATATATATATATATATATAGAAGCCCCTTTTTTATTATTTCTCATCGTAACAGTAGGATATCTCTAAAAGTATGCAGATCATAGTCCATATGTATTTACATGGGCCTTGGCCTATTTTGCATCTACGACCTAACAGAACAAAAAAGAAAATAATAAAAAGCCTCAACACGAATTGCTTTTAGTCAACAAAAGTTTGCTCGGTCAACAACTTCTAAACTTTGTCAACAATGGGACCAACATTTTTTTGAAAGGAAAATTTCATGCAAAACGTCCCTGAAACGGGGCCAAATCGGCTACAAGAACAACCTATACAAATTTAAATTTACACCGGTCGGTGCATGAGACGGACTTAAAATTGGACCTATGATGAAACCAAAAGAAGCTCAAACTCTTGATCTCATCCAGATTATCTCCATCTTAACCTCTTTGTTCTCGAATCTTTTCTCGTTCCAGCTTTCCACATACACCAAACCGCAACCATGATAATTCCCTGCAACGCCTTTTTAGCAATACTATCTAGCCCACTCGTGTCAAGAGCTTGCACTAAGTCTTTCGTAGAAAACACAAAAATGCTTGGGACTCCACACCACCTGCTGATCCTTTGCCAAATGAAGCTTGAGATGCCGCACGCCGTAAACATATGCTCGGCAGTTTCATCAACCAGATCGCAAAAAAACACATCTGCTTTCCCCAACCCACGCATTCCTCCCACTTAACGCCACAGTCGTCGGAATGCGCTCCATTTAAGCCCTCCACATCAAAATATTATATTTTTTCGGAACCCATTTACGCCACAGTCGTCGGAATGCGCTCCATTTCAGCACATGAATCTTTCACTTAGTTTATTTTGTAGTCACCGTGATGAATTAATTTAAGTTTCAAACAATTGCTGATTGTGGTCCCTCCACTTCTATAATGCTTCATAATTAATTTTCCATTTTAGCTTTTATGCATTTATGGTTCTTTGAGCTTATAAAATAGAGATAGTGGCCTCGGTTCACTCAAGAAAATAGCGGCAATTTTAATTCGGTCACTGACGGCCCTACTCTGCCCAGCTGGCTTGTTATTTCCTTATTACTCGTTTTCGCTCAATTTGCACCAGAATCTAGCAAAACACAAAATAATATAATATAATACTAAAAATTAAATTAAAACAAATAAAACCTATACAAAAATAATACACTTTACACAGGACAAATATGTGTATTTTACCACACATCAAATATCTCCACACTTACTCTTTTTTCGTCCCTGAAAACGACTTATGCAACCGGAATCATAATCAGATAATATTTAGGTTCAAAGATCTAGATTACTTATTAAAATTAAAACTCGTGTTAACCGCGGTTGCAAGTATATGTGTCCACTTAAACCCAAACCCGGTTCCAAGCCCTTATCATGCAATTTAAGTTCAAATTAAACGTAGGGATTCATACATTTGACCTATTCATGCGTTTAAACACACACAAACACATACACATACATATACAATATAAACACTATCTAGCATATTCTCACAGTAACAAACACAAATATGCATTAACATTAACCGAAAGCTGGTGATTTGGAGCTAGTGATGTGGTGGCATTGGCAAAGAGTGCTGAGATGAAGAAAACTTTTTCGAGTTTGTCTTTACATGGATATAAAATGATACAAAAGTCACCATTGTTGTCTACTATCGTTCTAAACCATTTTTAGAGAGAGAGTGAAAGAGAGAGAGAGAATGAGAAAGATATATATATATAAGGTAAGGTTCATGCGAAAACCACCTTTATTGTAAGAACCGCGAGAACCACTAAAGTAACCCACTACATCACCATCCAAAATCTTAAAAAACCTAACCCCCCCCCCCCAAAAAAAAAAAAACCTAACCCCCCACCCAAGCTAACTTGTAAGGCTCCTAAACCGAGCACCTCACAGTCGGGTTACATCACAGTGTAATCTCGTCCGCTGGCCAAGAGCAACACTGACTCGAATCACACACCTGCAAAACAATTTAACATACATGCAAAAGTCAGCTATGCTGAATGAGTTCTAATAGTTTCAGTTAAAGCTTTTAAAACACATCATAAACACTTTATTTGAAAACTAAAACACCACCTTTGTAAAAACACCCATTTTTATTAAATTACATTAACATCGTTCTTAAAGCTTAACAGGTCCAAACCGTAAACGAAAACTCCACCCATATCCTAGACCCAATCATCCTACAAGTAATCATTTCCGATTTGGATCAGATCACTTAAACATCAAAGGACGCCCTGGAATGCGTCTTAGTTCATAGGACGATTAATCAAACCAATCCATATCTAGGACATAACAACTAATGTCCTTAAACTTAATTGTAACCTAACCTCTTCCGTCGACTACACAGTTTAACATCACTCGACAACTGTATAATAGAACATCATTCGTCACCCGTATTATTTGACATCATTCGTCAACTACACAAATAATTATCACATACCCACCATATAACTAGCGCGAAAACACATAAGGGTGGGAACCTAACACATCATTGGTTACCCGTAGGCTATCATCATTTGCCCTCGTCTGGGCACCCTCGTCAGGGTTTCGTCTCCTCCAACTTGACCCCGAAGACTCCGTCACCCGCATATTAACCCCGAAGGGTCCGTCGTTGCCACTAGGGCTAATCATCTAAACACCTCAATGGTGTTTCTCGTGACCTGACGCCACCCCGAAGGTAACGCCGCCATCACAAGTAACCCACATCTCGTGACCTGATGCCACCCCGAAGGTAAAGCCGCCATCATGAGTAACCGGCATCAAGCACCTCAAGGATGCTGATTCACATAAAGCACACAGATACACATACAATGTTAAAAGCACGCCAACTACTTGACAACTACTACCTTCACGTTCTCACTACCACTAAGGTTCGAAACATATGTGTCTCACCCCTAATTTCACGTGTACCTGGTGGTCCCGGTGGGGAATATTGTGACGCAAGTTGATATCATCATTACCAATCAATACAAGATAACACAGCGGAAGTCTCGATAATTACTATTACAAATGTTTAAATGTTCGAAGTTCAAAAATAAATACAACGCTTGTAATTTAGATCCACAGGCGGATCGAAATGTGAGTACAAAAGAAAATTAACAGACTAAGGCCTTCTAAGCAAGGAGTTGCAAATTCCTCTTAAGCTTGCCGAGCACTTCCAGCCTATTTACGTACACTTGTCACTTGTGCGTAGTCTTTTGAAAATACGTCAGATAAATCTGGTAAATACAATTAACCGACTCATTTTGAAAACATTTAGTGTACATAATGATACCTTTGTTTAATAAATAACTTGGGATAAATTATATTCATATTATCAGTTTTACATGCTAATAATACATTCAGAGCCCAAAAACTATGTCGGGAACATGATTAATCAACACACCACTTTAATACCTTTAATAGCTACACCCCTAATGTGTTATAGTTTATTTTAGCATCTGTCGGGTGTATGCCTACACCCCGTGCTTAGATCGTGGCCATTTGAAATTAAATGAGCCATGGATATCCAAGAATGGTCGTTTTAACCCCCAAATATTTAATATTAAGCAATACGAATTAAAATGGATTATTTGAATTCCCGACTCATTGGTCTTTGATCCCATATTCAACCACGCATTATTATACCGTATCCCAAGCCCGTATAAGGGAAAATAAGTTAAAAGTATTTACCTGGCTAGCAAAATCTTTAATAATAAGAAAATAAGCAAAGGACAGCCGTAATCAATTAACTAGCTTGGTGACAATCTACCGGAAGTCTCTAGTCTTGAATGGATGGTATTATTAACCGATTAGATAGTTAGCGGGTCTTTATTTAGTCATTGACTTAGACCGGCTAACTTAAAATAAAGTTAACGGTACGATACACTAGATTAAGCGATGACCAGAAAAGAATGTATTTTGGACCCGACAAGTACTAGGACTTGTATAATATGAGAATAATTTGATATGGTTGAACCCGTTACGGTTAATTTACGTAAATATTCACGTAGGCTTAACCGTACGCTTATAAGCGAAATCGGGTAACCGGATGAGTCATATACAAGTTTCATATTCCATTATATTTAAAATATGTTAAGATATCAGTAAGATATCTATAATTCAGCCCGTTATGTTTTTAAACACGAATTATGCCTTAAAAAGGCAATTTCGTCATTTTACAATGTAATAAATGAGCTTATATGTAAACTGATGTTATGGTCATATACATTCTTTAAAAACACTTATTTTATGATGTTATATCAGTAGGATATCAATTATATGTGTGGTTTATAGTTTAAGACCAAACTATGTCCTGAAAGGGCATTTTGGTCATTTCATATATAATTTGATAACTTATTTGGGAATCTGAGTTTGGGACATGTACGTACTGGTAATCTTTGAAATATGTTTTGAAATAAGTAGGTATCAAGCCTTGATGCTCTACTAAGGTTTTTAACCATATTATGCGCCGAAACGGCGATTAAGTCGCTAAATGACGATTTAAATGGTATTTAAGTGAAACTGTTATGACCAGATTTGTATAGCCAAAATATGTTATATATATATATATATATATATATATATATATATATATATATATATATTATCAGTAAGTATATGGTTTAGTTCCATTACAATGCTTAAAACCCATTTAAAGTGCCGAAAGGGCAATATTGTCATTTAAGGACATAATATGCAAACTAAAGCTTAAACTCAGTTTGCAATATGAATAAATATCCCAAATAATCCTAATAATGATATTACATCAGTAGATAGTGGGTTTTGATGTCAAAATCATGTTTAACCTATTTTATACGCCAAAAGGGCGATTTGGTCACTTTAAATGCGTTTATGTGTTAAATAATCAAAACTTGGTTTATGACCAGATTATCAACTTCAAAATAAGTTCATTAATTTAACAAATTAGTTTACAACTCATTTATATGCTTATTAATGGTTAAAATCTCATTTTTATGCATTAAGGGTCTTTTTTGCAAAAAATTGGCATATTTAACGGATACTTGTATAAAAGCTCAGATTACTACATGACCATGTCCTATAACTCCAAAGGGTTATAGTATCATATAACATGATCACAAAGCAACTTAGAATCAGTAGCTAGGGTTGCTAAATCGGGTCAGAACTGAAAGTCAACGCAGAAGTCAAACTTTGCGACCTTCGGTTGCGAACCGACCCTAGACCTGGAATTGATGAGCCGAACATATTTACACATTTTCTTATAATTTTTAACAAGTTATCAGAGTGACAAAACATATTTTATAACACCTACATTACTAGATATGAATTTATTTCAAAACTGACCCGTTTGACTTTTATTAATGTAACTTTGACCCGTTAATTGACCAAGCAAACATGGTAATCAGGAGGTGACCATTTGAGGGATTAACACCTACCTAATTCTGATCATGTAGCCATGTTCGTGACAAACAATGGCTGGACCATAATGATCTTAGCTATAGGTCAAAGCGTTTTTTACGTAAACGCTTTGACTTTGGCTTAAAGCCTATCAAAACTGAAAGAGGAGGACTAAGAACACTTACACAAGGTCCTAGCATGAAATATAAATGATTTGGAAGCTCCTTTTAGTTGGGAATCTCCAGAAGAGTAAGAGAGAGTGAAAATGAAGATGAGCAAGTTCTAAGCTCACTCAAGGGTGCTATTTATAGCAAGGGATGGAGCATGAGGCCATGACAAGTGTCCAGGGATGTTATGAGAGGCCAACAAGTGTTTTTGGATGTGTCAAGGGCTGCTCAAAGGGTGGCATTCGCGAAATAGGTGGCAGGGCAGCAAGCTGCCAAACAATCTGCCTCTGGCAGTCCCTTACGGACCATAAGGGTAAAGCCTTGCGGTCCGTAAGGACCATAGGCGCCCACATGTTTGAATTGGTTACGGACCGTAACCATATATGGTTGTGGTCCGTAACCGCCTTACTGAAACAATGATTTTGTTTGCCTTACGGTCCGTGACCAATGATGGTTACAGTCCGCAAGGACCCTCCAGAGATGGAAATTTTGGAAATTTTCACAATTGGTCCTTTGACTTTTTCTGATGCTCGTTCAGAGGTTATCAAAATAACATAACGACATTTTTAGTCCCTCTCGGCTACACGTGGCAACCAAGAATTAATGGGACATGTGTCGGGATTTTACAAGACGAAATTTTCGAGGTGTCACATCTTCACCCCCTTAACAAAAATCTCGACCTCGAGATTTAGTCAAACAGATAAGGGTACTTCTGTCGCATATTGGACTCGACCTCACAAGTATATTCGGGACCTCTACATGGGTCCTATTTGACCTTAACGATAGGCACATGCATTCTTCGAAGCTTATTGACTTGTCGATCTTTGATCGCTATCGGTTTCTCGATGAAACGCAAGTTTTTATCGATTTTCACATCATGATGTGGCATGTCTAGTGATTCATCCACTAGGCAGTTCTTCAAATTGCTTGCATGGAAGACATCATGAATTCCACTAAGCTCCTCAGGTAGCTTAAGCTTGTAAGCTACTGATCCGACACATTTGATTATCTCTAATGGTCCAATATACCTTGGGCTTAACTTGCCTTTCTTCTCGAAACGCATTACACCTTTCCAAGGTGATACTTTTAACATGACCTTGTCCCTGATTTGAAACTGTAGAGGTTTACGCCTCCTGTCGGCATAACTCTTTTGTCTATCACGAGCTGCCTTAAGTCGATCACGGATTTACACAATCTTATCCGTGGTTTCAAGAACAATTTCCGGTCCAGATAGTTGGGCTTCTCCAACTTCAGCCCAACAAACATGCGTTCTGCAGTATAAGGCTTCAAAAGGAGCGCCTTAATACTTGTGTGGTAACTATTGTTATAAGAGAACTCGACTAGGGGTAAGTGATCATCCCAACTTCCCCCTAAGTCGATCACACATGCACGTAACATGTCTTCCAAGGTTTGAATGGTACGTTCACTTTGTCTGTCAGTCTTGTCACACCCCAACCGATGACGGAAATATCGGGATGAGATGAACAAATTGCTCAAAACATCATAATACTACTTTGCTACAATATATAATAATTCAAAATTTCATTAATACTAAAGTGGTAATATAATGGTTCGACAGGTGAAATATGACAAGTTTCGAAGACAA
Source organism: Scalesia atractyloides (assembly GCA_947069175.1). NCBI lineage: Eukaryota > Viridiplantae > Streptophyta > Magnoliopsida > Asterales > Asteraceae > Scalesia > Scalesia atractyloides. The sequence goes on from CAMTDV010000005.1 coordinate 27,119,410, forward strand.
TAAAACATGGACAAAATACATGAAATTAAAACTAGGTGTGTATCTAAATCTACCCTAATATGTTTCTTCATCGGCATCAACTTAGTTTCCTGCAACATGTATTAAAATAATATATATAAACAAAAAGTTGGCGAGCATACAAGTTTGATACATAGCATAATAAAGAATAAAATTTTGTCTCATATCCAACATGGCAACATTGTAAATAAGTAAAATTGAGCATGCTAAACATGTGAAATTATATGTCAATCCATAGTCTAATGCAATTTTGATTACCCATTCATCATCGAAACGATGAGGGTGTAACATAGTTTACTTAACAAAACCACTAGTTTACGGGCGGTGCGTTAATCCTATAGCGCTATATTTGTTAAGGTAGGCTAGCTAAGTTACTGAGCATATAACACAAGTCTAACCTAGCATGTGATAATGTAGCATATAAACAAGTTTCATGAATAATTGATAGAGTAAATACTGTAAACTAGTTTAGGGTAGTTTGTGCATTTTGTACATGTTGCACCCAAAGTGTGAAAATAGGAAAAATGGATCGAGTAAACAAGTTTCATGAACAATGGATAGAGTAAATACTGCAAGCTTATCCAACTTGAATTTTGAGAGTGGTTGGATTGATTATCTTGGAGCACATTGTCCTTCTACACGAAGAAGCAAAGGTGTGTGAGTATTGTGAATTAACGGAAGATTATATATTTGGAATTTAAAATAATGTGAAAATAGTATTATGAAAATAATCATCTTTATACTCATGACACTTGTTCTTGACACTATAGAAACCTCAAGGGTTTGGTGTGTTTTCATGGATTCGTAGATCCATTAGAGTCGTTAATAAGTGTATGGTCCTTAGATGATGTAGCTAGTTTCTTAACAAGTAACCAATAAGTTACTATTAAGTCGTTGTTACATGGTTATATATATATACTTAGATTATAGGGTACATATAATATATAAATCAAGCATGAGGTAGGAGAATAAAGTCTCCATTAGGTACCTCTAGTATCATGGATTTCATGTAGGAGGTAGGAAGAACATGCTTCCGTTTAGGCACCTCGAATGTTCACCACTACACTTGTGTTACAAACACAAGGAGGGTCATGAACTTACAAGAATTAAACAACTAATCTAAGGTAAAACATCAAGTAGTGTGTGGATGCAAAGATGGGTAGCCCAAGCTAGACCAAACATCACACATGCAACAAGTTAAACTTGGACACTACTTGTAGGTGTAAACCCATGTTGAAAACAGAAAGTTTGTGAGATTTTATCCTCTAGTTTGACATTTCTCAACCTTGTTTTTAAGCCAAACCAACCACTAGTAGTGTTGTAAGTATTAGGACATAGGTTTGAGATGAGTAAGACTCAAGTTAAACAAGTTTTATAAAAGTTTGATGAAGTAAAATGAAAACAGTCCACTTTGGAGCCTTTTTTGTGACATTCCAGGGTCTGATTTTCCATGGAAAACCATTCGAGATGTTCACAAGGTCAAACCAAGCAAGTGGGAAAAAGAATGGAGTGTTTTCGTTGAGAAATGAGTGAGTTACACTCACTTTAATGAAGAAGGATGAATCTGCTCGAACTTGCAAGTTTGCAGCTGATTAAGGATGATTTGAGAGTGATTGAGAGGATTAGAAAAGTGGGAGAAGTGTGGAGGAGGCTTGGGTTTTATAGGGGATGATTAGGGTAAGTGTAGTTGAGTATTAAATGCAAGAAACACAAAACAAACTCAACAAAACACACAAAACTGCCCAATCCCGTAGCTGAAACAAACATTCTGTGGATTGGGGGCCGTGGTGTAGTGCGTGGCCCCAAGGGGTTAGGCTTAGCGTACAGCGGCGCCCCTGTTTCCCATTTGAAGTTTGATTTCTTTCATTTTGGCCCCCAAACTTCCTATAATTCATCATTTTATGCATAATCTTTTATATTTAACATGTTTCGTGTAATGAACGTGTGTAAGTATAAATTGAATATCGCGAATGCATGTACAAATATTTGCACGTATAATAAGTATTAATTGCGTATAAAAGTTGATTAAATTGTAAGGTATAACAAGTGTGTATAAATACGAGTTTCATTACGATCAAGGTCTCAGATTATAAAAATTGAAAGATGATGCAAGTACAAGTTTTCCAAAAATAGAAGGTTTCCCAAAATGGAAAGTACAACAAGACTTGCTAAATATAGAAAGTGTGAAAATGTAGGGCGTTACAGTATCCCGTACTTTAGGAAATTTCGTCCTGAAATTTAGGAAGAAGCAACGAACAGATGCAGATACTTAGTCTTCATATCACTTTCTAGTTCCCAAGTAAACTCAGCGCCACGTTTACCTTCCCATCGAACCTTGACGATAGAAATTCGACTGCTCCTCAATTGCTTGGCTCCTCGGTCCATGATTTCGACCCGGTTTTTCCGCAAAATGCAATGCTTCATTGATTTGAAGATCTTCGAGTGGAACTTGAAGTCCTTCTTTAGCTAAGCACTTCATGAGGTTTGAAACATGGATGACAGGATGAACATTGTTGAGCTCTTGGGGTAAATCGAGTCGATAAGCCACCTTGCCAATCCTCTCGAGTATCTTGAAAGGACCAAGATAGCGAGGGGCAAGTTTTCCATTTTTACCAAATTGAACTATTCCTTTCCAAGGAGATACTTTGAGGAGTACATGGTCATCCACGCTAAATTCCAAAGGCTTTCGTATTTGGTCAGCATAGCTCTTTTCTCGACTTCGAGCCTTGAGTAAGTTGTCACGGATTTACAGAATCTTATCTGTTGTTTCTTGTATGATCTCAGGGCCGGTAAATTGTTTGTCACCAATCTCATGCCAGCTAATGGGATATTGGCATTTGCGACCGCACTAGGCTTCGAATGGAGCCATTTGAATACTAGAATGGTAGCTATTGTTATACGAGAATTCAATCATTGGTAAATGTATGTCCCAACTGCCACCGAAGTCAATGACACAAGAGCGGAGCATGTCCTCTAAGTTTTGTATAGTACGTTCAGTCTGTTCATCCGTTTGGGGATGAAAGGCTGTACTAAGATTCAAATGAGTATCCATAGCGGACTGAAAAGTTTGCCAAAGGCGCGAAGTGAAACGACCATCATGGTCAGAGATGATGTCGATGGGGATACCATGACGATAGATGATTTCCTTCGTGTAGATGTGGGCCAATTTCTCGACCTTGTAATCTTCACGAATGGCAATAAATTGGGCAGATTTGGTCAAAAGGTCGATGATTACCCAGATGCTATCATGACCAGAAGGTGTACGAGGAAGTTTGGTTATGAATTCCATAGCAATGCTATCCCATTTCCAAACGGGGATTTCAGGTTGTACGAGCAAGCCAGAAGGACGCTGGTGCTCAGCTTTGACTTTCGAACAAGTGAGGCATTTCAAAACGTAGATGGCAATGTCTTTCTTCATACAAGGCCACCCATAGGATGTACGAAGATCATGGTACATCTTATCAGCTCTAGGATGAATTGAGTACTTGGATTTATGTGCCTCGTTCAAAATGAACTCACGAAGATTGTGGCGATCTGGCACCCAGATGCGATTAAGATAGTATTGGAGTCCATCTGCTTTAGTCACAAGTGGATCGATAGAAAGCACCTTGGATTTCGGCCATTAAACTACCTTCGTTGGCTGATGAATATTGAGCTTCACGAATGCAGTATGAAGGTCACTAGAGATTTAAAAACAACGAACGCTACTAGCATGATTTTTACGACTGAGTGCATCAGCCACGGCATTCGCCTTACCAGGATGGTAGCGAATCTCGCAGTCATAGTCGTTAAGCAATTCCACCCAACGTCGCTGTTGCGTGTTTAGTTCTTTCTGTTAAAGATGTGTTTTAGGCTCTTATGGTCAGTGAAAACTACACACTTCGTACCATATAGGTAGTGTCGCCAAATCTTTAATTCAAAAACAACGGCGCCAAGCTCGAGATCGTGGGTAGTATAGTTTTTCTCATGTATTTTGAGCTGACGAGAGGCATAAGCGATGACCTTGTCTTGTTGCATGAGTACGCAACCAAGGCCACGATTCGAGGTATCACAATATACCATGAAATCATCATTCCCTTTAGGGAGGGAGAGAATAGGAGTGTTACAAAGCAAGTTCTTAAGAGTTTGAAAGGATTCCTCTTGCTCAGGGCCCCAAGCAAAAGGTTTCTCTTTTTGAGTCAACGAGGTGAGAGGGACGACGATTTTTGAAAGGTTCGAGATGAATCGGCGGTAATAGCCCGCCAATCCCAAGAAGGAACAGATTTCAGAAGGATTTTTAGGCGCGGTCCAATTCTTCACTGCCTCGATTTTGGAAGGATCAACATTGATTCCCTTTTCACTAACAACGTGTCCAAGGAATTGGACTTCTTTGATCCAGAACTCGTACTTGGAAAACTTTACGTAAAGACGTTGAACACGTAAGAGCTCAAGGATGAGACGTAAGTGTCGTTCATGATCGGCTTGAGATTTAGAATAAATAAGAATATCATCAATGAAGACGATGACGAAACGATCCAAATAGGGTTTGCAAACACGATTCATAAGATCCATGAATACAGCGGGTGCGTTGGTCAAGCCAAAAGGCATAACCACGAACTGGTAATGTCCATAGCGAGTGCGAAATGCGGTCTTGGGAATGTCCTCTTTGAAAACACAAGTTGGTGATAACCTGATCGCAAATTGCTTTTTGAGAAGCAAGTTGCGCCTTGAAGCTAGTCAAAGAGATCATCGATGCGTGGGAGAGGATAACAATTTTTGATGGTGAGTTTGTTAAGCTCACGATAATCGATACACATGCGAAACGAACCATCTTTCTTCTTTACGAACAGCACAGGAGCACCCCATGGTGAGGTACTTGGGCGTTCTTAGCCTTTGTCGAGGAGTTCTTGGAGTTGTGTAGATAATTCTTGCATCTCGGAAGGTGCAAGACAGTAAGGAGCTTTGGTAACAGGTGTCGAACCAAGTATAAGATCGATGCAAAAATCAACAGCTCGAGGTGGAGGAGGACCGGGAAGATCTTTAGGAAAGACGTCAGGGAAGTCGCGCACCACTGGAACGTCATTTACGCTTTTTCCCTTGTCTTTTTATTCCACTACGTGGGCTAAAAAGGCAAAGTACTACTTGCGTAAATATTTATTCACTTGTGTGCAGGACATCAGTTTCAGTCCTCTTGAAGGTCGGTCTCCATAGACGTGCAAAGTATCACCAGATGGAAGAGGTAAACGAACGTATTTCTCGTGACATGCAATTTCGGCATGGTTCTTACGAAGCTAATCCATGCCTACTATGACGTCGAAACTACCCAATTGCATGGGTATTAGATTGATAGGGAAAGTGTGCTCGTTGAAGGTGAGAAGACAATCGAGAAGGACGGAATCGACTATAATGGATTTGCCATTGGCAACTTCGACGGAAAACGACTCGGGTAGCTTAGAGCGTGTACAAATTAACAAAGATTTAAATTCAATGGACACAAAGCTTTTGTCCGCACCGGTATCAAATAGTATCGAAGCGTAAAGATTATTAACAAGAAACGTACCGTTAACGACTTCATTGTCATTGCGCGCTTGGTTTGCGTTGAGGTTAAAAGTGCGACCACGCGGTTGTTGCTGTTGTTCTCAGTTGAGTTGAGGACATTGAGGACGTAGGTGATTTGGGTCACCACATTTGTAGCAGGCTCTCGCATTATTGGCGAGATTCTGACGATTCTGGTTTTGAAGCTGCTGGTTTTGGTTAGCTTGAGGATTTGGTCCATTACGACATATTGCAGTCGTATGCCCAAATCGGTTACAGTTGGTACATTGGCGATAGGGAATGTTGGCTAGGTGATGGTGACGGTATGCGGTGCATTTGGGATGAGACACAACGTATGGTTTTCTTGTAGGTTCTTGTGGGGGATTTGGGTTCACAGCTGGTGTGATCGCGTTACAACTCTGGTTTTGAAACTTTTGTTTCTTGCCATTGCCGTTTTGGGACTGGGATTTTGATGGTGTGGATTCAATAGGTTCAGTGGTGGCTTGGTGGGCAGACTTGGTGGAGGTTTTGGTCTTATCACACACGCGATTATCATTGATTTCAGTGGCTAAACGGTAGCATAACTCGATGTTGTCAGGTCTCGAGGCTTGAATAGCGTCACGAATGGCAGGAGGAAGGCCGTTAAGGTATTTCCTGATGGCACGTGCGGGCGTGTTCACGAGGTAGGGTATGATGATGCTCAATTGTTTGAAGCGGGTGGTGTAACCAAGGTTATCGTCACCCACTTGCTTGAGGTTCCAAAACTCATCCTCAAGCTTTTCTTGTTCATGTGGAGGACAAAACTCCAGCATCATCATCTCCCTAACCTCGATCCAAGGGAGGGCATAGGCTTCTTCGTTCGAGCGGATGTTACGCTCGTTCGTCAACCACTCGAGTGCTCGAGATTGGAAGACGCCCGTTGTGCCTCGGGTTTTTAGGTGCTCGGGACAATGATTGTTAATGAATGTCACCTCAATGCTCTTGAATCATTCGAGCATAGCGGTAACACCCTCATTGCCAGTGAATGGCTTGGGGTTGCAAGCGATTAAATGCTTGTAGTTGAAAGAGGTAGGCTTAGGCTGGTCAGCTTTGGAGTTGACAGGCGAATTGGCGGCAGTAGCGGTAACCTTGCTCACAATGTCGGGAATGACTTGAGCCATTTGTTTAGCCATAAACGCAAGTAATTTCTTCTTGCTAGAGCTTGACTTGGAGTTCTTCTTGGAGTTGAAAAAACGATTGGAAGACATCTACAAGATTGGTAAGATAGGATGAGGCTTGATCATAATGTTTTGAAAAAACAATAATGTGTAAGATTTTAGCATGTAACATGTCTTGTAACACATAAGTTTCAAGTAGTTCACATAGCATAACAAGACTCAACATAGCATAATCATAAATATTGACTTGAAAGATTGTAAATTTAGTTTGTTCATGGAGGATTATTATTGTTTGAGATTGCGAGATAAGTTCAACTTGTGCAAATGAAAGGAAGCTAACAACGTTCAAGTATAAAACACATTAAAATTGAATTGACATAAAAGATATGCTCAATAAAACATTGGAATGTTTCGGGTAACCAAAGTGAATCGAAGATCCTTTCTAGTTAGAGAATATGTTTTGGCCTAATAGGTAATACTCTCATCGAGAAGCGACTAACGGTATTCACCCTTCCAGTTACTACATGTCTCTAGTCGATCGAAAATTCGAGACTTTGGCGAGATTGAAAACCAAGGAATGGGACTAGTTAACAAGGTGCGGGTTTCAACCCTAACTTGATAACATCGTACCCTAAATGTGGTTGGTACTTACCAAACGAGGAGCGAATTCCGACTCGTTGATAAGGGTCCACTAGAGTTTGAAATGGAAGTTCCCATCAAGATGTGGATATCACTCCTAACTTGATGGCGTAACTTCATGCAAAATAGATTACGCGGATTGAGAGATTTCAGCAAAAATTGCGGGCCATTGGGCCTATCTTGGTGCAAATCGTCTCGTTGATGTTACATGAGTGTCTTCAAATGTAATTTGTGTAAGCATCTTAGGAAAGACACATTGTATATTCAGGACAAAAGAAGAGATGGAAGCAAAGTAGGAAGAATTAACATTTTAAGCATTAATAAAGAGAGGTAAAAAATTTGGACACTTAGACTATAGACTAGGTCAAGAGCATGTCAATTTTCCTAATTCCCTATAGTTATGGCTCTGATACCAATCTGTCACATCCCAACCGACGGCGGAAACATCGGGATGAGACGAACAAATTGCTCAAAACATCATAATACTACTTTGCAACAATATTTAATAATTCAAAATTTCATTAATACTAAAGTGGTAATACAATGGTTCGAAAGGGGAAATACGACAAGTTTCGAAGACAATACAACATGGAACAAAATACATAAAATTAAAACTAGGTGTGTATCTAAATCCACCTTAATATGTTTCTCGGCATCAACTTAGTTTCCTGCAACATGTATTAAAATAATATATATAAACAAAAAGTTGGCGAGCATACAAGTTTGATACATAGCATAATAAAGAATAAAATTTTGTCTCATATCCAACATGGCAACATTGTAAATAACTAAAATTGAGCATGCTAAACATGTGAAATTATATGTCAATCCATAGTCTAACGCAATTTTGATTACCCATTCATCATCGAAACAATGAGGGTGTAACATAGTTTACTTAACAAAACCACTAGTTTACGGGCAGTGCATTAATCCTATAGCGCTATATTTGTTAAGGTAGGCTAGCTAAGTTAATGAGCATATAACATAAGTCTAACCTAGCATGCGATAATGTAGCATATAAACAAGTTTCATGAATAATGGATAGAGTAAATAGTGTAAACAAGTTTAGTGTAGTTTGTGAATTTTGTACATGTTGCACCCAAAGTGTGAAAATAGGAAAAAGGGATCGAGTATACTCACGGTTTTTCAAGCTTATCCGACTTGAATTCTGAGAGTGGTTGGATTGATTATCTTGGAGCTCCTTGTCCTTCTACACGAAGAAGCAAAGGTGTATGAGTATTGTGAATTAACGGAAGATTAAAAATTTGGAATTTAACGTGAAAATAGTATTATGAAAATAAGCATCTTTGTACTCATGACACTTGTTCTTGACACTATAGAAACCTCAAGGGTTTGGTGTGTTTTCATGGATTCGTAGATCCATTAGAGTCGTTAACAAGTGTATGGTCCTTAGATGATGTAGCTAGTTTCTTAACAAGTAACTAATAAGTTACTATTAAGTCGTTGTTACATGGTTATACATATACTTAGATTATAGGGCACATATAATATATAAATCAAGCATGAGGTAGGAGATTAAAGTCTCCATTTAGGTACCTCTAGTAACATGGATTTCATGTAGGAGGTAGGAAGAACATGCTTCCGTTTAGGCACCTCGAATGTTCACCACTACACTTGTGTTACAAACACAAGGAGGGTCATGAAATTACAAGAATTAAACAACTAATCTAGGGGAAAACATCAAGTAGTGTGTGGATGCAAAGATGGGTAGCCCAAGCTAGACCAAACATCACACATGCAACAAGTTAAACTTGGACACTAGTTGTGGGTGTAAACCCATGTTGAAAACAGAAAGTTTGTGAGGTTTTATCCTCTAGTTTGATATGTCTCAACCTTGTTTTTAAGCCTAACCAACCACTAGTAGTGTTGTAAGCATTAGTACATAGGTTTGAGATGAGTTAGACTCAAGTTAAACAAGTTTAATAAAAGTTTGATGAAGTAAAATGAAAACAGTCCACTTTGGAGCTTTTTTCGTGACATTCCAGGGCCTGATTTTCCATGGAAACCCATTGGAGATGTTAACAATGTCAAACCAAGCAAGTGGGAAAAAATGGAGTGTTTTCGTTGAGAAATGAGTGAGTTATACTCTATTTAGTGAAGAAGGATGAATCTGCTCGAACTTGCAAGTTTGCAACTGATTAAGGATGATTTGAGAGAGATTGAGAGGATTAGAAAAGTGGGAGAAGTGTGGAGGTGGCTTGGGTTTTATAGGGGATGATTAGGGTTAAGTGTAGTTGAGTATTAAATGCAACAAACAGAAAACAAACTCAACAAAACATACAAAACTGCCCAATCCCATAGCTGAAACAAACATTCTGCGGATTGGGGCCCGTGGCATAGCGCGTAGCTCCAAGGGATTTGGCTTAGCGTACGGCGGCGCCCCTGTTTTCTGTTTGAAGTTTGATTTCTTTCATTTTGGCCCCCAAACTTCCTATAATACATCATTTTATACATAATCTTTTATATTTAACATGTTTTCGAGTGTAATGAACGTGTGTAAGTATAAATTGAATATCGCGGATGCATGTACAAATATTTTGCACGTATAATAAGTATCAATTGCGTATAAAAGTTGATTAAATTGTATGTATAACAAGTGTGTATAAAATATGAGTTTCATTACAATCAAGGTCTCAGATTACAAAAATTGAAAGATGATGCAAGTACAAGGTTTCCGAAAATAGAAGGTTTCCCAAAATGGAAAGTACAACAAGACTTGCTAAATATAGAAAGTGTGAAAACGCAGGGCGTTACGAGTCTACGGGTGGTAAGTCGTACTAAAATTTAGTTTCATGCCTAGAGATTGTTTAAAGGTTTTCCAAAAGTGAGATGTGTATCTTGTATCTCTATCAGATACAATGGATATTGGCATGTCGTGCAAAGATACAATCTCATCAACATAAAGCTTAGCAAGCTTATTGGAGCTGTATGTTTTCTAAATTGGTAGAAATGAGCTGATTTTGTTAATCTATCCACAATAACCCAAATTGTGTCATTTCCATGCTTGGTCTTTGGTAACTTAGTGATGAAGTCCATACTTACCATTTCCCACTTCCACACTGGGATTTCAAGATGTTGTAGAAGTCCTGACGGTTTCTGGTGTTCTGCCTTGATTTGAGAACATGTCAAGCACTTTGCTACATGATTGGCTATAGCTTTCTTCACACCCATCCACCAATAATTGGGTTTTAGGTCTTGATACATCTTGTCGCTTCTCGAATGAACCGAATATTTAGAATTATGTGCTTCATGGAGGATTATATCCCTAAGTCCTCCATAGATCGGAACCCAGATCCAATCATTTAGCCTAACATTCCATCCTTTCCAGGTACTAACTACTCGATAGTTGCACCTAATTTTTCCTCAACAATATTTTCCTCCAACATGGCTTGTTTCTGAATATCTAATAACCTCTCATTCAAGCTATTTTTCAGTTCAATGCTCTTAGCATTGATCCTTAGAGGTTTAACTCTTTCCTTGCGACTAAGCGCATCAGTTACTACATGTGCCTTTCCAGGATGATATCGGATCTCACAATCATAGTCGTTCAGTGTTTCCATCCAACGACATTGTCTCATGTTCAAATCCTTCTGATTGAACAAACGTTGAAGACTTTTGTGATCGGTGTAGATGGTACACTTTGTTCAATATAAATAATGTCTCCACAATTTAAGTGCAAACACCACCGCACCTAATTCCAAATCATGGGTGGTGTAATTTCTCTCGTGCACTTTTAGTTGCTGTGATGCGTAGGCAATCACTTTGCCTCTTTGCATAAGCACACATCCCATACCAGTGTGCGATGCATCACAGTAAACCACAAACGTTTCTACGCCTTCTAGCAGAGTTAACACCAGGGCATTGCTTAATTTGTACTTTCAAGTTTCGAAAGATTCTTGCTGTTTTGGACCCTAGTCGAACTTAGCATTCTTACGAGTTAAGATTGTCAAAGGAGCAGCTATACGTGAGAAATTCTCAATGAACCTTCGGTAATAACCAGCCAGTCCTAAGAAACTACGTATCTCGGAAGGTGTCCTTGGTGTTTCCCAATTCATAACGCTTCTCTCTTTGCAGGATCCACTTGAATACCTTGTTCAGTCACTACATGACCGAGGAACTGAACCTCACGAAGCCAGAATTCACATTGAGAAAACTTTGCATAAAGCTTTTCTTGACGTAGTATATCAAGAATGCACCTTAAATGTTTCTCATGATCAGATTGATTACAAGAATAGATAAGTATGTTGTCTATGAAGACAATGACAAACTTATCTAAGTATGGTTTGCAAACTCTATTAATAAGATCCATGAATGCTGATGGTGATTTAGTGAGCCAAAAAGGCATCACTAAGAACTCGTAATGTCCAAATCTTGTTCTGAAAGCAGTTTTCGGAACATCTTCACTTCTAACCTTAAGTTAGTGATATTCTGATCTCAAATCAATTTTCGAGAAATAACTTGCCCCTTGTAATTGGTCAAACAAATCATCGATCCTGGGAAAGGGGTAACGATTCTTGATCGTTATCTTATTGAGTTCACAACAATCAATGCGCATTCGCATTGAACCGTCTTTCTTCTTAACAAACAGATTAGGGGCTCCCCAAGGCGAAGAACTTGGTTGAATAAAACCTTTCTTTAAGAGTTCGTCCAATTGGGTTCTTAATTCTTTCATCTCGGTAGGTGCTAAACGGTATGGAGCTCTAGTTATGGGTGCTGCTCCAGGTATGATGTCAAGTCTAAACTCTACCTGTCTATCGGGAGGAAGACCAGATAGTTCTTCAGGGAACACTTCTGGGTATTCTGAGATAACAGGAATATCTTCCATCTTCGGTTTGGGTTTATCAACGGTAACTTGTGCTATATAGATGACACAGCCCTTCGTCATACATCTAGATGCCTTAAGAAAAACTGCTTTATCAGGCAATCCAGAGTGTTTGTTGATGTGTGCTAAATAGACTCTAAAATTAACTGCATTAGACTCTCTAAGCTAGACACTAAAAAGCTTTAAATCTAGACTCGACCTAAACCACACAACCGGCAAGTGTGCTAATCAATGTAGTATAACCTAAGTAAGTCCGGATATCGAACCCACGAGACTCTACTAATTACGTTACTAAACTCTAATAGACTCTGACGGACATCACTCAAACGGTTTCATTGTTTTTTTTTTTTTTTGGGGGGGGGGGGTTACTGAAAATCTAAGGAAATCTATCAAACTAATTATCAACTAGAACTATGCGAATACGAACTAATATGAAGACTGTTCTCAGATGGTGATGAAGACTACCTAGACTTGAATCCTGGATTGACTTTAAGAATTTACCGGTTAAGTTAACCACATGTTTTATGGAACTGGGATCTTGTGATACAAAACCTATTAAGACACCAATTAAGCCCCTCAACCCTTCTCAAGGTGAAACTTATGGCACTACCTTGGTTGTAAATCCTACCGGTTATTAGACTTCCTTCCGGTTATGTAATTATTGTGTAAGTACCCTAATATTGACCTACTCTTTTCCAATTATAGATCTAAGGTAGTTTTAGTATCTTGACTTGACTTGATAGACTAATCAACCGATAGGGCAACTAAGGCACGACTTCTTCCAAAGGCTGTCTAAAGCAATTCGCCGGGTAAGACCTACCAATAGCCCCGCACCTTCCAGCTATAAGGACTAGCAGAATACTAAAATATAGCAAATTATTAGCTATCACTTCTAATGTTTATTGGCCAATTTACCCTAAAGGTCAAAGATCTAGCATGAACCTATTCCGTAGCAGATAACCACCTAGATTCACACGAAGCAATAGACAATAACTAACCAAATTAAAGTACGCATACGAACCAAATCAATCAACCAAACTTCTTACAAACACAATTAATCCATAAAATACATGTGATTAACTAAAAAGGTTCAAACTTTATTAAAATCCTTTCATCATAGTCTAGGCAGTTTAAATGTTTAGTTAAGCATGTTAATCAATGAAAGCAAAAAAAAAAGTTGTTCAAACAAGAATTCATAGTTACAAGTTCTGGAAAGAGAGAAATCAAACAAACAAGGAATTCAAAACTCGAGCTAGTCTTCAATCTTCAAACCAAACTTGATCGAATGATTCCCGTGATCCAAACACCTCAAACACATCACTTCAACCTCCAAAATAAGCCCCTGGACTTCACAAATTCGTAACCCTATCACCGGAGGCAGCTCGTTAAATTTATACGCGAAAACATCTCGTAAAACCCTAAACAAAAACAAGTTTTCTGCGTATTGGACCCCGTTGCGTAGCGCGACGTGTATGGGCTAGGGTGTCGCATACAACGGCGCCCCCTGTTCTGCTATTTTATTTTTTACTTCATTCGTTCAGCACCCCGACTCGCGTACGAATCCCGTTTTTCTTCTAAACTGCTCGTTTTAACTCCTTTATCACCACTTTAAGCAATGGGACCTGAAATCACATCTTAACGTTAGCAATATCGAAATTCTAACCTAAACTAGACTCAAACTACCTAAAAACTGACCAAAATATACACTATAAACATATGTACTTTGCAGTACATCAAACATCCCCACACTTAACATTTTTCGTCCTTGAAAAAGAATCTATGCAAAACGGAATCAGAAACAGAAAATTATCGGGTCAAAGTATAGATTACTTATTGAAGTCAAAACTTGTGTTAGCCACGATTGCAGGTATATTTGTCCTCTTAAACTCAAAACCCGGTTCCAAGCCCTTATCATGTAAATTTAGTTCACGTGCGGTCAATCTACCTAGGGTCTCACACTAAAAGCCACAGTCCATCTAATCCCGCCTTAAGCTTATAGAACAAAAGGAATGATCACTGGACCAATTCCTAACCGTTTTATACCAAAATTAAAAGAATTTAAAACCAACTTCTTTCTCTTCTTTTCTCATTTTTTTCTTCTTATTGAGCGTAGACGTTACTTTACCTAACCCAGAGGTTGTCTCAACCAGAGTTCCCATCCCCAAGAGCGACAACGTGAGCGTCAGTAAAATTTTCGCAATTTTGATTTCGACACATCCATTCTAAGTCAGAGTCACTATCCCCAACGAAGATTACGTAGGCCTGCGCAACTTTTCTTGGTTTCTAGCGCAATTTATTCTCTTTTTTTACCATGATTAAAAATTCTAACAATTTTGGCTTATAACGGCATTCCTTATACTATTATTGGCGGTTTCGATTTCCCATTTTTCCTAGATGAGTACCCACTAGCAGATTGACAATTAAGGTATATTAGTATCAAAGGAACCTAGAACCGATTCGAGCCTACCCGCATATCCCAAACTAGACACAAGCTCGACTATTCTATTCTCATATTATCATTATTCGAACCCGAATAAAAAACCATTTTCTATCATTTTCCGTATTTATTTTGCAAACTTCTCTATTCAAAAGACATTTTCTGATTTATTTTAACTAAAAAGTGAATAACTCAACTACACTACGACTCTAATGTCCCATCCCCACACTCGAGATTTGCATTGTCCCTAATGCAAGAGTAGAACAAGACTCAACAATTCAAAACTACAAACTACCTACGAATTCAAACTAAAGAAAACTAAAATTACAAAACTCTACAATGAAAAAGACTGAGCTTGAAAAATGTGAGACTGTCAACGTGCCAGTCAATTTCACATATGCCCTCCAATACCGAAGTGCTCAGCAAACAATACCAAACTCTCTCTCACACGAACGGAAAGCGGCTCCAATCATCAACCTAAAAAAAACATACCATACCAAGCAAACTACTACCAAATATCCGAAATACAACCATCTGAAGTTCAAAAGATAACCAAACATATTGTCTTACAAATACAACCCAATCGAACTGTTAAAGCAGCATAAAATAAAAATAACCATAAAAGGATATATGAAGCTTCAATCCATCTCCATCACTGATCATCTTCCTCCTCATCCATCTGCTGCACACCCGAACCTCCTGCCTACTGCCATCCATACTGACCACCATAAGCATAACCACTATGTCCACCCCACTGATCATAACCTGGATACTGTCCATAAACATACGGGTTCTGCTGCTCACCACCATAAACTGGCGGTGCAAGTAATCCGGAAAAAGGTGGAGGCACATTCAAATTCATACCAAACATCATGTACCTTAGCATGTCATCCTGGCGGTGGTGGCTCTGCATCGTCCACTGGTGATCAACTCTCATCCTATCCTCTAGCTGATCGAAACGCTGCTGGTTAAGGTCATAAACAACTTCATGAGTAAACGGATCGGGTCATGGCTAGCAAAGTGGATGCTGCTGAGCTGGGATCTCATGCCTCTGTCTAGGTCTCTGCTAACGTGTCGGAAAAGCACCCTGTAAGACATCAGCCGCCTCGGTACCTGCTAGCGGCTGAACCAGTGCACCCGGCCTGTCCATCCATTCCGGCGGGTTCGGGTATGTCAAAATACCCGCTGCCTGTAGATCCCCAACACTCCAGTAACTCGTTGGAACATTCTGTCTTATATGCTCCAACTTATATTTCGTGAAAGCACCCAAATTAGTTGCTAACCTAGCAATATACGGCCCCAGATCCAACGCTGCCTTGTTTTCTCCTCTGCAAGTCCTATTACAAGACCAAACGAAAAAACTCGCCAAATTCCAATTTCGCTTCTCAACCATACACATCAAAGCAAAGATGTCTAACCAATTAGCCTTGTTCTCACCCGACCTTCATGCCACAATCGTAGTTGCCAACACCTTAAGAATATACCTATAGACCGGATCACGAACCGAAGTGGTAAGGTTCATACCGGCGAACGGTACAGTGGCAATCGTCTCCCAGAATCTAGCCAACTCACTCGGACCCAAACAATTGTCTCGTGGATGATTGTATACACCTCTCAGCCCATTAACAAACTCATTTGTCTGCACTTCCTGCTCAGAATAGAAACCCAAAGCTACTCCAAATTCAGCAATACTCATCTCATACACATTTCTGCCCAACGAAAACGATACTGCATTTTTCTCAGCAAATGTACCCTCCTTATGATAAAAGGTACAATGAAACTCGATCGTCAACTCTGTATACTGTGGCCAACGGCAATCCAATGCCTCAATCAGTCTCGGCCCAAGCAAATTCTCTACCCGTTCACGAACTCCCATAGTTTGTAACCATACCCAATCGATCGTACGGTGTTCTAAAAGATTTGTTTTCACATACTACACGAGCTTTTCCCTCTCCTCACTGTCTTCCTCAAAATCCAAGATTGGATGGTCGACGATCCTTTAGGTCGAGCATAAACTGTACGATCTCGACCCTGATATCTGATCTTCCTTTTTCTTGAATCCAGAAGACTTTGCGGTAAGGCCAGATCGCCTCAGGGAAGAGGAGCTGGGCCTCTCCTTCTCTTTGGGTTACTGGACGAACCTGCACCTGACATGCTCCTACAAACACGAAAGAAAGATTTAAACGATACGAATAAAGCAAACACAAACTATTTTTTTGGTATTTTTGGGTTTTCTATTTTTTATTTTTTTATTATTTTTTTTTGAGAATTTGGAAACAGCCGTATAGCATTACATTCGCGACTGAAACCGAAAATAGAGTTGAAGGAAAACATGGGTTACCGTTTACAAAAGCGTAAGTTAAAAATAAACTTTCCCGAATGGAGATTGAGTACGGGCAAGATGTCGTGAACTTGTACATGCATATTAGTAAACCCAACACTTAATTCTAAGAACTAATTAGCTAAACTCAATACTCAAACGAATCAAGACTCATTGTACACTACCTCCTCCCGGCACTTTAATTGTCCTCAATTAAGCATAAGTGCCAAAAATATTCCGACATTGGGGCTAAACACGAGTGAAAGTGTGAAACTTTGAAGCAAAAAGATGACGCTTTGGCAAAAGGTTCACTTGGAAAACCACTTGACTTCGCAAAATCAGTTCAACAACTTACTTTTTTTACGAAAAACATGTTAATTTAGCCAAAATTAACCCGAAAACATCCCAACTAGTAACCCCAATGTCCAAACACAACATGCAAAGTGCAAACAATCTCAAACAAACCAACCCGAACCACTCGCAACCCACATTACATATAAATATCCCAAACTAACCCGGCTGCCACCTCAATCATTACCCAAACATCAAAGAACATAACTTTAACGAAACACCCAAACCCTAGACCTAATAAACGACTGACACGACACTAACGAATGAAAATAAAGTTACCTACTAGCAAGAAAATTACAGAAAACATACCTTGGAGTCGGATTTAGCACGAAAAACTAAGACTTGGACTTGTGGTGCTCGAACTCGTCAAAAACCGCGAAAAGATATCGCAAAATTTGGTGAAAATGATAGTGGGTATTGTAGGGAAAGTGATTGTGGTGATGTAGGAAGAAGAATGGCGTGATTTGACGGAGAAATGAGTGAGATATGGTGATTTTAGTGTGAAATGCGGCTAGGGTTTCGTATGGTAGGAGAAAAGGTTTGATGTGCAGCAATAAAGGCTGAAACAAGTTTTAAACTGGGTCAAGGGGGCCTCGCGTAGCGCGACGCTAACCCCTAACCACGTCGCGTAGCGCGGCGTTACCGAAAACCATTTATTTTTGAACCTACCCCGTCGCGTAGCGCGACGGGCCTTAGCGCAGCGTAGGGGCCTTTTTTTACAAAAAGTTTCTAAGAATTTGTTCTTTTATGCCTTAGAAAATTTTCAAGTTCTGAAAATTTCAACCCCAATTCCTTTGAAACTTTTTCAATCACTTTCCCACACATCCAAAACCCCCAAAAATTTTTCTAAGTGTCAAACAAACATACCTGAGACCTCTTTTCTCGTGCTTTTCCCGTTCCGCATTGGTGATGAAACCTGCGAAAATCTCCACGACACAAAACAAAGACCGACAATCTACCAAACTACGATTAGAAAGCAAGAAATACTCAAATGAACTCTTATACAAACGATACAAAATGTACACTTGG
The DNA here is from genome assembly GCA_947069175.1 of Scalesia atractyloides. NCBI lineage: Eukaryota > Viridiplantae > Streptophyta > Magnoliopsida > Asterales > Asteraceae > Scalesia > Scalesia atractyloides. Next base: position 27,137,718 of record CAMTDV010000005.1, read on the forward strand.
GTTTTCACCCAAAACACTAAGTGGTGGCTTTTGGTGGAATTTTGAGAGGAGTTTCCTCCCTCTCATTCTTATCTATCGCTCCCCCAATATAGTGTTTCAAACGGTGGCTATTTACCTTCTAAGCCCGGCCATCGGACCCATCCATAATCTCAACCGTTCCATACGGAAACACATAATGAACCATATACGGTCCCGACCACTTCGACTTCAATTTTCCCGCAAACAAACTTCAATCTCGAATTGTAGAGAAGCATTCTATCACCCTTACTAAATTCTTTGATCTTCCTCAACTTACGATCATGTAGGGCTTTTGTTTTCTCCTTAATGCCCCAAGATCGAGCATAAGCCGCATCCCTAAGCTCCTCAAGCTCATGAATTTGAAAGAAACGTTTTCTAGCGGCTTCGGTCATATCAAGGTTAATGGTGTTCAAAGCCCAAAGTGCCCGATGCTCTACTCTACGGAAGATGACAAGCTTTTCCATAGACGATCATGAAAGGTGTGGTTCCTAAAGGTGTTTTGTAAGCTGTTCGAAACGCCCACAATTCATCGTATAGCTTGTCGGACCAATCTTTTCTATTATTTCCAACGGTTTTCTCTAGAATACGTTTGATACCGCAATTTGTGTTCTCCACCTGTCCACTCATCTGTGGGTGGTAAGCGGTAGACAAACGATGAGTGACTCCGTAGCGTGCAAGCAACTTTTCCATCAATGCGTTGCAAAAGTGAGTACCACGGTCACTAATTAGAGCTTTTGGTGTACTGAAACGGGTGAAGAGTTTCTTAAGGAAATGCAACACTACTCGGGCCTCATTCGTAGGAAGAGCTTGAGCCTCAACCCACTTGGAAACATAATCGCTCGCCACAAGTATATATCGATTCCCTTTTGAGATGGGAAAGGGTCCCATGAAATCAATGCCCTAAACATCGAAAACTTCCAACATTTGGATAGGGTTTTGAGGCATCTCATCCGTGGCCGAAATGTTACCGGTTCGTTGACAAGCATCACATGTTTTCATGAACTCAATGACATCACGAAGTACGTTATGCCAATAAAACCCACAATCGAAAACCTTTTGTACTATAGCATACGCACCATGGTGGCCTCCCGTTAGACCTTCATGCACATGTTTAAGGATATTCAAACCCTCGTCTCTTGACACACATTGTCTAAGAATCCTATCTCCTCCTACCCTAAAGAGAAATGAATCATCCCACACATACTTCCTCGATTCACTAAAGAACTTCCTTCTCTGCTGTGTGGTCATTCCCTTAACAATATTACCACTCAAAAGATAATTCGCCAAATCACAAAACCATGGCAATCCCTCCTTTTCGGCCTCTACAAACACAATCTACTCGTGAGAAAACATATCCCCTATTCCTTCCTCACGAATCTCCTCTCTCCTAGGGTCCTCTAAACGTGAAAAGTGATCGGCTGCTACGTTTTCGGCTCCCTTCTTATCTCTAATTTCGATTTTGAACTTGGAAAGCAAGAGAACCCACCGAATAAGTCGGGGTTTGGCGTCTTTCTTTTGGAAAAGAAAACGCAACACGGAGTGGTCGGTGAAAACAACTGTCTTGGAAATCACGAGGTATGAACGAAACTTATCAAATGCGAAAACTATGGCTAGGAGCTCCTTCTCTGTGGTGGTGTAGTTCTCTTGAGCATCATTTAACGTTTTGCTCGCGTAGTAAATCAGGTGAAAATGCTTGTCCTTTCTTTGTCCTAATACTGCCCCAACGGCATAGTCACTCGCATCACACATGAGCTCAAACGGCAGGCTCTAATCGGGCGAGATAAGAATGGGTGCACTCACAAGCTGATCCTTTAGAAAGTTGAAGGCCTTAAGACACTCCTCGTCAAAGACGAATGGAACATCCTTTTCCAAGAGACGGGTCATGGGGCGAGTGATCTTAGAAAATCTCTAATGAAGCGTCTATAGAAGCCCGCATGACCAAGAAAACTTCGAATCGACTTAACGCTAGTGGGTGGAGGCAACCGACTAATGGTGTCTATTTTAGCTCGATCTACCTCAATACCATCTCTCGATATCTTGTGACCTAAAACTACCTCTTCGGTCACCATGAAGTGACACTTCCCCAATTTAGCATCAACTTCGTCTCCACACATTCTTCAACATCCTCTCAAAGATAACTCAAACACTGATCGAACGAGTTACCATAAACTGAGAAATCATCCATGAAAACCTCCATGGAACACTCAATCATGTCCTGGAATATGGCAACCATGCACCGCTGAAAGGTCGCTGGAGCGTTACATAGCCCAAATGGCATGCGTTGGTACGCGTATGTGCCATAGAGGCATGTGAAGATGGTTTTATCCTGATCCTCCGGTGCGATGGGGATCTGGAAGTAACCAGAAAAACCGTCTAGAAAACAATAGAATTGTTGACCCGCGAGACGCTCTAACATCTGATCGATAAAGGGCAATGGGAAGTGGTCCTTTCGGGTGGCATCATTCAATTTACGGTAATCTTTGCACACTCACCAATCCGTGACCGTACGAGAAGGGATAAGCTCGTTCTTGGAATTCATGACAGCGGTCATCCCTCCCTTCTTGGGGACAACCTGAGTGGGACTAACCCACGGTGAATCTGAGATGGGATATATCATCCCGGCATCTATGAGTTTTAGAACCTCTTTCTTCACTACCTCCTGCATGTTTGGGTTGAGGCGCCTTTGAGGTTGCACCACCGGTTTGATATCGTCCTCCATCCAATGAGTGCAATAAGAAGGGCTTATGCCCTTAATGTCGGACAACCTCCATGCAATGGCCTCTTTGTTGGCTTTCAACGCCTCCAACAACTTTTACTTTTCCCCATCCTCCAACTTCGATGAGATGATAACGGGTAGCTCGGAACCCTACCCTAAAAAGGCATATTCTAAATAAGATGGAAGGACCTTAAGCTCTAAGGGTGGGGGTTGGGTGTTGTCATCACTAACGGCTAACACATCGGGAATCAAAGGAAACCCTTCATCTTCTATCTCTGTTGGTATCGTCACCACAGGCATCCCAGGCTCGAGATTTCGAAGGAGACGAATGATAGCAAGCGATCACATAATCGTCGCATAACTTGCATCAATACATGATCGCAATAAACAACTTTGAAAGAAACTAAACAATGATTATACTAATCGAATACTTGTAATCAAACTTGAAACAAACTGGACTTGATAAACACGAACTTCCAGTACGTACAATTGTTGATTGGAACCCTATTTATACTTGATGAAGAGATGCGAGTGAAGGGATGTGTCGATCACCAAAGAGGTGTGTCGATCCCCACATAACCGTTTGTATGGTTTCACATACATGCACACATCTCTTCAATCATTAGGCCCAATCTTAACAATCCTAGTGGACTTCTAAACATTCAACCCAATAAACATTACATGGCCTTAGGCCCAAATTCTAAATAAGACATAACAGACTAAATTGTTTGACCCATTTAAACACTAAATAAAAACATAAGTAAACTACCGGTTCGAAACCGGTTCCGATCGAATGTTCTTGATTATTTTCGATCTTCATTCACCGCCCTAATCGAGAATCATCCGAACCTTCCACTTGATCACTTGGTGTCGTTGTTGGTGGTGACCTCGACCACGATCACCAAATCATCGTCACCTGAATCGTCGATCCAACTGTTGCTTTTTTCTTCGACCACCTTGCTTTCCACATCATCCTTTGCTCCGCTGGTACCGGCTTCACGAGTGTTGTCTTCATTCTTTTCGCGCTTTGTCTTCATGAGATCAAAGTACCATTCTATCAACTCGATGTAACGAACATACGCGACCTTTAATTCGTATGCATCGTCACAATCGAAACCGCATTGTAGAGCCACTTTATTCCATGCATCTTCTTGTATCACATTCTTGAATCCACCATATTCCTTGACGACTTTGTAGAGTTTAAGCAAATCAACGGGCTTGCCGTTCAAGAGTGTTGGTGGCATTTCGCCTTCCTTGCAAATTGCTAAGTAACATGGTATGAACCATGTTATGATTTCCTCCATGCTAGCCTTGAAGAATCTTTTATGTTCCGCCACTTCTTCGTGTAAAATAATCAAATCGAGCACGTCTAGGCAACTTTCAGGTATGGTATCCTTCTCTATTACATCTTCTTCATCGTGTGCTTTCGACACCACTTTCTTATGCATTTCCTCTCTTGATTCTAGCGGGTTCTTTTCCATGCCTTCCAAGTAAGTTACCAAACCCAACTTCGCCCGCTTAGAGTATTCAACTTCAACCTTTTTCGTTCCCGAAGTGCCTTCTCCGAATTTTTCTTTGTTTTCTTTCTTTCCTCTTCGAACTCCTTTTCAAAATAATCTTCAACGTATTCTTGCAATTTTTCTTTTTTGTTGAGATGACCGTTTTCTATGTCTAAGTTCTCGTAGAACTTATTCAAATACTTATCTTCGAGATCCGCTTCAGACTTGTTCTCAAATATGTCAATACCTTTTGCTTTATCACCGAACATCTTCTTTAATGTACACGTATCACCCGAAGTAACCACTTCAATCCCTTGATATAACAATTTTTCTAAACACACAAGGGATTGTTTTATCTTTTCCGCCGACCGGAACTTTAACTTCGCCGATGCCGTGTATGCACGAGAATTCCTTACGCTTCTCGTTGGTTATGATTCCAAAATGTCTTTTGAACACTTTGAACAAATTTCAATTTCCTGTCATGTGTGTTTTAAACGTAGGATCGAAAACCCATATCGCTTCCCATTCCCAGTATCCTTTACTAAATAATCACTATTTTCTGGTAAAGGGCTAAGATTGATATACTGACTTGGGCAAATGGATGCAACATGACCAAATTGCTTACACGTAAAAAACCATATCCCTGATTTTCTTGGTCTTCCCACTGGTCTAGTATTCTTCCAACTTGTTGTCTTGAAGAAATCTTTCGGAATCATCTTCTTGGGGAACTTGTTGATTGGCGACTTCCAAGAACGAGAGGATGGCTTCCCCTGCGCGTTTTTAACCGACCCAACGCTGCCCTGGCCGCACTTTCCTATCTTCTTGCCCTTGTCGCGAAAACCGGCACCAACCGATTTTGCATGGTTCACCCTCAGACAATCTCCGAACCCGTCATCCTTCTCCTTCTTGATCTCGGTAGAACCTTCGGCTCTGATACCAATGTTGGTATCGTCACCACAGGCATCCCAGGCCCGAGATTTCGAAGGAGATGAATGATAACAAGCGATCACATAATCGTCACATAACTCGCACCAATACATGATCGCAATAAACAACTTTGAAAGAAACTGAACAATGATTATACTAACCGAATACTTGTAATCAAACTTGAAACAAACTACACTTGATAAACACGAACTTCCAGTACGTACAATTGTTGATTGGAACCCTATTTATACTTGATGAAGAGATGCGAGTGAAGGGATGTGTCGATCACCAAAGAGGTGTGTCGATCCCCACATAACCGTTTGTACGGTTTCACATACATGCACACATCTCTTCAATCATTAGGCCCAATCTTAACAACCCTAGTGGACTTCTAAACATTCGACCCAATAAACATTACATGGCCTCAGGCCGAAATTCTAAATAAGACATAACAGACTAAATTGTTTGACCCATTCAAACACTAAATAAAAACATAAGTAAACTACCGGTTTGAAACCGGTTCTGATCGGATGTTCTTGATTATTTTCGATCTTCAATCTCATCCAACCTCGACGACTCCTCTTCAACTACCTCTCCTCCTAATAAGTCAGCTCCACTAATGAACCCTAGACAATGGTCAACGCACGAGAAGAATGAGTTCAAGAAATAGACGGAATGGCAAGGACCACTATAGTCATCGGAACCGCTCGGGTGGTTCATGGAACGATCGATCTCAAAAGTGACTCTCTCCTCACCAACTCTAAGTGTGATCATACCATCAAAGACATCTATGAGAGCTTTAGCGGTGCGTAAAAACGCACGACCAAGTATGATAGGAACTCTTTCATCAGCTTCCATATCAAGAATGACGAAATCAGCAGAAAAAACGAACTTGTCGACCTTAACAAGAAAATTCTCGACAATACCCCTCGGGTATTTCACGGACCGATCGGCTAAAGATAATGTCATACGGGTATGTGAAAGTTCACCTAAGTCTAGCTTCTCAGAAAAGGGCATCAAGTTGATGCTAGCACCTAGGTCGGCTAAAGCACGAGTATTGGTATTGCTACCGAATAGACATGGGATGGTGAAAATGTCGGGATCGGTGAGCTTCCCTGGAAGCTTATTCAAAACAACTGCGGAACACCCTCCGTTCAATGGAACATTCGACAATTCCACCAACTTCTCCTTGTTTCTAAGAAGGTCCTTTAAGAATTTGGCGTACTTGGGCATAGATTGGAGTGCCTCAATAAAAGGTAGATTAATCTTCAATTGCTTGAAGATATCTAAGAATTTCCCGTATTCCCTAGAGTACTTTTGGTTCCTACGACGTGTAGGAAATGGGACACGAGAATGATCTACGAGTGGAGATGGTCTAATGTCTACTGGTGGTTTCTCTACTCTCTTCTCTCGTTTGGGCTCACCGGTTTGTGCGGTACTTGCTGGGTCTAGCCTCGGTTGCACTTTGCTAGGAGCCTCCATCTCGATCTCTTCATCTACAATCTCCTCACCCTCACCTACTTCTCTCTCCTCAACTCTTGGGTTCCCTACGGTTTTGCCACTTAGAGTGGTAATGGCTTTGGCATGGGCGTTAGGGTTTTGTTGGGTGTTACGTGCAAACTGACCGGGTAATCTCTCTTCAAGTTTTCTAGACATGTCACCTACAACCCTTTGAAGGTCTTGGAAAGAGGATTGGTGGTTCTTAAGCATAAGGTCGTGTTTGGCGAGGACCTTTTGGGTGGTTTGGTCCTTGACGACTAACTGACTCATCATGGCCTCTATCCTCTCAAGACTACTCCCTACATCACTATTTGAACCCTGAACTGATGGAACCTGACTATTTGAACCCCCATCCCTGACCTGACCATTGAACCTCTTATTGAACTGCCAAATTGAACCCCACCAAAGAATGAACCCTGTCCCCTATTTGGATTTTGAGTTATTTGGAAACCATGCCAGAGGAACGAAAGTTATTATTATTATTAAAGTTATTATTAGGCCAACCCGAATTAAAAATACTACCAAACCCACTAGATTGACCTCTACCTTGACCCCTTCCTACGAAATCGACCTGCTCCTCCCCAACTAACAATGGACACGCACTCGTATCATGACCCCCTCGACTCACACTTATCGACTTTTACCTTAATCTCCTTGAGCTCTCTAGTGACGTTTTCAAACACGGCGGCTATACTAGGATTCATAGTGACATGATTCACCCCTCGAGTGGGTGCACTAGTAGTGGAATTTGAATTTCCACTGGGAGACCGTCAGTCGGATCGCGACTGAGATTGAGATTGGGCAAAACTCTCGAAACGCTCTAAGCACTCGGCAACAGTAAGAATGCCCATCATATGACCCCCCGCGTTAGTGTCGAAACGATCACGAGTCTCTTGCGTAAGACCGCTATAAATTTCTCAAAAGGGCCCAATCAGAAAGACCATGTTGGGAGCAACGAGCGACAAGGTTTTGAAAACGCTCCCAAGCAAGGTAATAGGGCTCATCGGGCTCCATGTGGAATGAGTGAATCTGATCGCGAAGACGTGAGGCTTTAGCGGGTGGGAAGTATTTGTTTAGAAAGGCATAACGAAGGCCCTCCCAAGTGGTAAAAGTACCGGACGGCTGAGTATCCAACCAAGTAGCCGCACGGCCGACAAGTGAAAATGGGAAGAGCTGTAACTAGGTAGCATCATTTGGGGCTCCATGAAGGCTAAACGTGGCGAGCATACAAGAGAAACGGTTTATGTGGGCGGGTGCATCCTCGTCCTCACGGTCGTGGAACTGGATGTTATTGGTGATGGCTTGCATGGCATACGATGGAATCTGCCATGAGTTATCGTTTACTATGGGTGGAACAGTGATGGGTGAAGTGAGACCGGTAAAGTTTTGGGTGGCTTGTTGAAGGACAGTCTGTCTTATGTTCGCCATTGGTTCTAAGTTTATTTGGACTGAGGTGCTAGAAGTGGGACTATCAGGTGGAGAAACTTTAGGTGACTGGTGCGGCGAGGATAATGGGGTGGGTAACGGGGTGGAATCGAAATTCGGGAAATTAGAAAGAGAAGAAGATGAAGTACTAACCTGTGGGCCTTGGCCCACTTGAGATGATGACGCCTTGACTGGTGGCTTCGGCAGCTGTCCGTGCGAGCGCAAATGCGGCATCCTCTACAAGCAAGAACCTACGACGAGAGAAAAGACACTAGTTACTAAGACTCAAACTAAGACTTAAAGACTCAAAACAAAACAAAACAAAACATGTAGCACGTATATGTCAATTAAGTCTATCAAAGCTAATAAACGCAATTGCCAAGAGTCCCCGGCAACGGCGCCAAAAACTTGATGTGTGCTAAACAGACTACTAAAATTAACTACATTAGACTCTCTAAGCTAGACACTAAAAAGCTTTAAATCTAGACTCGACCTAAACCACATAACCGGCAAGTGTACCGATCAATGTAGTATAACCTAAGAAAGTTCGGATATCGAACCCACGAGACTCTACTAATTACGTTACTAAACTCTAATAGACTCTGACGGACATGACTCAAACTGTTTCATTGTTTGGGGGGGGGGGAGTTACTGAAAATCTAAGGAAATCTATCAAACTAATTATCAACTAGAACTATGCGAATACGAACTAATATGAAGACTGTTCTCAGATGGTAATGAAGATTACCTAAACTAGAATTTTAGATTGATTTTAAGAATTAAGTTAACCACATGTTTTATGGAACCGGGATCTTGTGATACAAAACCTATTAAGACACCAACTAAGCCCCTCAACCCTTCTCGAGGTGAAACTTATGGCACTACCTAGGCTGTTAATCCTACCGGTTATTAGACTTCCTTCCGGTTATGTAATTATTGTGTTAGTACCCTAATATTGACCTACTTTTTTCCAATTATAGATCTAGGGTAGTTTTAGTATCTTGACTTGACTTGATAGACTAATCAACCGACGGGGCAACTAAGACACGACTTCTTCCAAAGACTGTCTAAAGTAATTCACTGGGTAAGACCTACCAATAGCCCCGCACCTTCCAGCTATAAGGACTAGCAGAATACTAAAATATAGCAAATTATTAGCTATCACTTCTAAGGTTTATTGGCCAATTTACCCTAAAGGTCAAAGACACAAGGTCAAAGATCTAGCATGAACCTATTCCGTAGCAGACAACCACCTAGATTCACACGAAACAATAGACAATAACTAACCAAATTAAAGTACGCATACGCACCAAATCAATCAACCAAACTTCTTACAAAACACAATTAATCCATAAAATACATGCGATTAACTAAAAAGGTTCAAACTTTATTCAAATCCATTCATCATAGTCTAGGCAGTTTAAACGTTTAGCTAAGCATGTTAATCAAGGAAAGCAAGACAAAGTTGTTCAAACAAGAATTCACAGTTACAAGTTCTGGAAAGAGTGAAATTAAACAAACAAGGAAGTCACAACCCGAGCTAGTCTTCAATCTTCAAACCAAACTGGATCGAATGATTCCGTGATCCAAACTCTTCAAACGCAACACTTCAACCTCCAAAATAAGCCCTTGGACTTCACAAATTCGTAACCCTATCACCGGAGGCAGCTTGTTCTATTTATACGTGAAAACATCTCGTAAAAACCTAAACAAAAATAAGTTTTCTGCATATTGGACCCCGTACGCATATAAGCAAAATCAAGTAACCGGATGATTCATATACAAGTTCCATATGCCATTATATTTAAAATATGTTAAGATATCAGTAAGATATCTATAATTCCACCCGTTATGTTTTTAAACGTGAATTATGCCTTAAAAGGGCAATTTCGTCATTTTACAATGTAATAAATGAGCTTATATGTAAACTGATGTTATGGTTATAAACATTCTGTAAAAACACTTATTTTATGATGTTATATCAGTAGGATATCAATTATATGTGTGGTTTATATTAAGACCAAACTATGTCCCGAAAGGGCATTTTGGTCATTTCACATATAATCTGATAACTTATTTGGGAATCTGAGTTTGGGACATGTAGCTACTGTTAGTATTTGAAAACATGTTTTGAAATCAGTAGGTATCAAGCCTTGATACTCTAAATGGTATTTAAGTGAAACTGTTGTGACCAGATTTGTATAGCCAAAATATGTTGATATATATATATATATATATATATATATATATAGGGAGAAGATCATGAGAAAACTAGATATAAATGAGAAAACTAGAAAACTAACTCAAAAAGCAAAAAAAAAAAAGCATAAAAAACATACAATTTTTTTTTACAATTTTTTATAAAAAATAGCTGGATTTTATGTATAAAAAAAAGTTTTTAAAAAAAAAAAACTTGTACTGCACATGTGCACTATATGTGTATTACACATGTGCATTATATGTTTATGTTGCACATTTATTTTTTTAAAGTTTTTTTATATAATATATATAGAGAATTTTAATAAAAAATAAAAAAAATTGATATGTTTTTTTGGCTTTTTTAGTTAGTTTTTTTGTTTTCTGATTTAAACTAGTTTTCTTATGATCCATCCCCTATATATATATATAATATATATATATATATATATATATATATATATATATATATATATATATATATATATATATATATATCAGTAAGTATGTGGTTTAGTTCCATTACAATGCTTAAAACCCATTTAAAGTGCCGAAAGGGCAATATCGTCATTTAAAGACATAATATGCAAACTAAAGCTTAAACTCAGTTTGCAATCTGAATAAATATCCCAAATAATCCTAATAATGATATTACGTCAGTAGATAGTGAGTTTTAATGTCAAAATCATGTTTAACCTATTTTATACGCCAAAAGGGCGATTTGGTCACTTTAAACGCGTTTACCTGTTAAATAATCAAAACTTGGTTTATGACCAGATTATTAACTTCAAAATAAGTTCATTAATTTAACAAATTCGTTTACAACTCATTTATATGTTTATTAATGGTTAGAACCTCATGTTTATGCATTAAGGGCCTTTTTGCAAAAATGGCATATTTAACGGATACTTGTATAAAAGCTCGGATTACTACATGACCATGTCCTATAACTTCAGAGGGTTATAATATCATATAACATGATCACAAAGCAACTTAGAATCAGTAGCTAGGATTGCTAAATCGGGTCAGAACTAAAAGTCAACGCAGAAGTCAAACTTTGCGACCTTCGGTTGCGAACCGACCCCAGACCTGGAATTGACGAGCCGAACATATTTCAACATGTTCTTATAATTATTACCAAGTTATTAGAGTGACAAAACAGATTTTATAACACCTACATTAGTAGATATGAGTTTATTTCAAAACTGACCCGTTTGACTTTTAATAATATAACTTTGACCCGTCAATTGACCAAGCAAACTTGGTAATCAGGAGGTGCCCTTTTGAGGGATTAACACCTACCTAATTACGATCATGTAGCCATATTCTTGACGAACAATAGCTGGACCATAATGGTCTTAGCTAAAGGTCAAAGCGTTTTTTACGTAAACGCTTTGACTTTGGCTTAAAGCTTATTAAAACTGAAAGAGGAGGACTAAGAACACTTACACAAGGTCCTTAGCACGAAATATAACTGATTTGGAAGCTCCCTTCAGTTGGCAATCTCCAGAAGAGTAAGAGAGAGTGAAAATGAGAATGAGCAAGTTCTAAGCTCACTCAAGGGTGCTATTTATAGCAAGGGATAGAGCATGAGGCCATGACAAGTGTCCAGAGATGTTATGATAGGCCAACAAGTGTTTTTGGACATGTCAAGGGCTGCTCAAAGGGTGGCATTTGCGAAATAGGTGGCAGGGCAGCAAGCTGCCAAATAATCTGCCTCTGGGAGTCCCTTACGGATCGTAAGGGTAAACCCTTGCGGTCCGTAAGGACCATAGGCGCCCACAGATTTGAATTGGTTACGGACCGTAACCATACATGGTTGCGGTTCGTAACCACTTTACTGAAACAACGATTTTGTTTGCTTTACGGTCCGTAACCAATGATGGTTACAGTCCGCAAGGACCCTCCAGTGATGGAAATTTTGGAAATTTTCACAATTGGTCCTTCGACTTTTTCCGATGCTCGTTCAGAGGTTATCAAAATAATATAACGGCACTTTTGTCCATCTCGGCTACACGTGGCAACCAAGAATTGACGGGACACGTGTCGGGATTTTACTAGACGAAAATTTTGAGGTGTCACAATATGATAGAATTATCAAATAAAATTAATCATGACACATGTCGTGCTTTTAATATCGACACCTACCATGCCCCATACCTATACGACATCGACATCAATAAATAAAATATCATACGTCTATGCAGGACTAAATAAAAAACGCCCGGTTAATCACTACGCAGTTAAAAAGTACTATTCGTGGAAAAACGATTATAAAACTTTTTAATCGCAAAACCCATTAATCTATAAAACTTGTAAAACATATGAAAACATGTTTGCTAGCCCCAAAAATATTTAAGAAAGAGGGGATTAGAACTCACCCGTTGCAAAGCTTTCAAATCCACAAACTAACCGTCTTGAACTGCGCCCTCAAGCGAAACTTCAATTAAGCGTGCCAACCACATAAAGCTAGGAAAAATGAGTGAAGGCACGAATCCTAGATACGATCCAACAACCCAAACGCTTACGAATTGCATCACATAACATAACCAATCCAAGGCTAAGTTCCACCTAAACCATCGGTAATGAAAACTTCAATATTCAACAACTGATAAACATGAGAGATAATTAAGCTATGTGCTAGTAAGCTTAATTAATTAAGGTGTTAGCTTACTAATAACCACGTCCAAACATTCATTCTACGTGTGTATATATATATATGTTACCGTTAAAATGAAAACTACCACGAGTTGCGAGAACCATGAAAGCTTTTTGATCTGTGGTGAGTTGGGCTAAATTTTTTTCATAAACGTAGATGAATATATTATAAACACATCTATAAAAAAAAGTTCAAAAAAAATTGTCGTGTATGTAGTTTTAACCACCACAATTTTTTTATATAAAAAAAAACTTGTGGTGGTCAAAACTACATACACGACAATATTTTTTTGAATTTTTTTTAAAATGTGTTTATAATATATTCATTTACGTTTATGAAAAAAAAATTTGGCCCAACTCGCCCCGTATGATATAGTTCTCACGGTTCTCGCAACTCGTTTGGTTTTCATTTTAGCGGCCCCCTGTATATATATATTATGCATGCCACCCTTTACATGCATCACCATGTGGCCTGAACGTCACCAAATCACACGCACGCATCATGTATTTATCATAATCTTGCCAATCATAAACCCTCTGGTCACTAACTTGTTTTCGAAATTGAAGCATGCACAGTTTAATATTAACATTCCCAATCTAACCATCATGATATTCCATTCCCCATGCATCTCGATTACCATCATAATTCTAGCATTATATCCTACAACCCACATATGAAACAAACAACCATACGATTCCATGTTCAAGCTGTAATCTCATGGCAACCATTACGTACCTCGCGGCTTCACCATCAACACCCAACCAGCAACCACTCTGACAATCATATCCTATACCGCCACCCTCACCCTTGACTACCCTATCGGCTCACGACTACGACTGCGACTGCAACCACAACCGAAACCAGACCTATGTAATCATCGAACTCCGCCTTCCTCGTTGTGCACGACCACCACAGCCAACACCACCGTCGCCAATTTCCACCACTCATTCAACCATCACCGACAATCCCCACCGTCAACGTCGCCACCATCATAATCACCTCTGCACATCATCGCTACCATCACCCAACATCGTCACCTCAGAATGCCACTACTCACCACCGCCCTTTCCTTCAAACGACATCATCACCCTCGTTCAATGCCTCCATCCCCACCAACCAAGAACCACACACACAAACCATATGCGAATACTATCGCCATCATCGTTATTAGGATCACACCCACCCCAACCCTAAACCCTTACGGCTTTCAGGTTCGACCCAACCAAATCCGATCGACGATACCGTGTGCATCTCCTTCATCAGTTCGTTCCCATACACGCATGTCACCTATACCATGTGTGCATACTACTCTAAACCACCCCTACTAGTTCAACACAAAGCTTAAACAAAACAAGAACTAACCTTTTCAATCTTGGTTCAACAATAAGGATTCGCTATCGGTGTCGTGCTGCACTTCAAGAACACGGCCTGGAACACGGCTCCTCTTCCACTCGACGGTTCGGTATGCACTCGTAAACCCTAAACAAAACAAGCTATATTAAGATCCTTAACTGCCAAAGGCCGAACAAAATAGGTTTTGGGTTACCAGATTAACCTGGGGTTCAACAGAATAAGCGATCGGGTTTCTTAACTTCTGTTCTTGATCGTGGCGGTAGGGTTATGTTAGTGGAGATGATTGTAATCTGTTGGTTTCCACGAGAAAAGGGTTACAATCTGCAGTATGCACTTTTAAGTCCCTTAAATTTCACCATCTAATACTTATTCCCAAAATTTAATCTATTATCACAAACGGACCACTGGGCTCTCTATTTCCTGTAAATCGAGACATAAGCGCCAAACTTGTTTATAGACTTTTTTTAAGTAAATTACAAGCTTTGTCCCCTAAATTGCAGGCGCTGTCATTTGGGCCAAAAGTTTACAGGTGGTATCCTTAACCCTCCAAAATCTTACACGTTTTGTCCTTTTAACCAAACCCAGTTAGATTTTTTGGTTAAATCTAATCATGTGTCTTGCACATGAGGGTATTCTTATCATTTCACCTTACCAAGGACTATTGAGTAAATGATTTATTTTAAGGGACTAATTATGTAAAAAATAAAAGATTAAATTATAAATAAAAAAACCCTGCACTCTCTCTTTCTCTCCAACTTTCCACCACAACCACCACCACCATTACCACCCACCGCACACCTGCCGCCACCCACCCCAACCACTACCATCACCTACACACCCCATAATCAACCCCTTATTCACCTGTGAACACTACCACAAACCCTGTCACTATTGTAACCACCATCTCCGTCACCGTCTTCACCATACACCACCTACCCCCATCTAATCTCCACCATCGAAAACCCACCATTAAACACCTTTGAAACTTACCACCGTGCAACAATCATCCGTCATGCACCCCCATCGCCAGTAACACAAATAGACCAAGCATTCAACAGTAATAGAAGATTCGTATTTGTACCAGATTTAAGTTTATCAGAGGATGGTTTCTGATTTGTGTTTCTACCAGATTTAACGGATGGATGGTTTCTGGTTTGTGTCAGCACCAGATTTAACGAGGGACGGTTTCTGATATGTGTACGATTTGGTTGAGGATGCGATGGAGAATAACAGGTAGTGGATTGTATTGGTGGCCAGAGTAGGTATGACGGTGATGCCGGAGGTTGTTGCAGTCACTTCTGTTTAGCTCTGACCATCGGTGCTTTTTTCAAACCCTTTAACGACCGCCGCAACACAAGTTCGATTCAATCCATTTTAACCATAACCAACCCGTTTGATCTGAGAATTAGAGAGAGAGAGAGTGTGTGTGCAGGTTTTTTTTTATTTGTACTTTATTCTTTTATTTATTACATAATTAGTCCCTTAATATAAGGGAGTTACTCAATAGTCCCTGGTGAGGTGAATAGACAAATATGCCCTCATTGCAAGGCACATGACCAGATTTAACCAAAAAATATAACTGGGTTTGGTCAAAAGGACAAAATGTGCAAGATTTTAGAAGGTTAAGGACACCGCCTGTAAACTTTTGGCCCAAAGGACAGCGACTGCAATTTGGGGTAAGCATAAAGGACAAAACTTGTAATTTACTCTTTTTTTTAAAAGGAAGTCTTTTGCGTCAAAATTCAATGACAGATCCATTCAATTAAAGTCTGGATAGTTATTTCGTTTAAATAAATATGTGACGAATTTTTGGGATGTTACATAAATGCTAAAAAAACTAAAATATAAAGCTAAACCCTTCAAAAACTTAAAAAAAACCCTAACCCCCACCCTCTAAAAAACCTAAAAAAACCTAACCCCCACTCAAGCTAAATGCTAATATAACTACACCCTCAAAAAACCTAAAAAATCAAAAAACCACTCAAAATTTTTATTTATTTATTTTTTAACATTTTTAACAAAAAAGCGCTACTTTTTGTCACCAAATTGTTTTTTTGTGACGAAAAGTAGCGATTTTTTTGTAAAAATTGTTTAAAAAAATAATTTTAGGTGGTTTTATATTTTTAGGTATTTTTGAGTGGTTCTCGTGGTTCTCGCAATAAACGGTGGTTCATAACGGATCCTTCTCCATATATATATATAGATGGTGGAAATCTTAACACCGAAGGTGGTGGCTTAGACATGCTCAGATGGAGTGGTTTACGATTTTCCAGTTGTTTTTTTTCTACGATTTTTCCGACTGTGAAGAAAATGAAGTGGGTTGGTATTGGGCTTGATGGGTCACATTTACTTTTAAACTAATTATAAATTTTAATTTTATTATATCTTAAATGTAAGGGTATTCTTGTGTTTAACATAACTCAACATAAAAAAGCTAACTCCGTTTGTGAACACGGACGTAATAGGTGACTGTTTTAAAATTCCTTGGACTAAACCCATTGTTTTTTTAAAAATATGGTCTATTGTCAAAAAAAGTAGGCAAACTATAAGACTATTCGTGTACTTAGTTCTTTTACTTAATTTGATTTTCCTCTAATAACTTGTGTTCACTAATTTTTAAAAAAAGTTTAATACACGTTGGTGTTTATTTTTTTCCTTGACATTTTATTATTATATGTATTCAACGTAATGTATTTTTTTAATATCATAAAATATACCGGTGTAGTAGCAGTACCATTACGAATCGAACCGACCGAACATCGGTACTAACATTATGGGAACCAGAATCGGTTTCTGTTTAATGATTTCCGATTGATGTAAGCTATTTGTCAATCTCCTTTTGGCCATATCACAACGTTTTTTTTTCATTTCCTCTTTTTGTCGCCCAAACAAGGTCGAGTTCTCGACGTGTAGCGTCGGGAAATTTTACTAGTTTTAATAATAATAAATGATAGTCGAAATTGCGTGACGACTAATAATAGCAAACATATGTATTTTAGTTAATATGTACCAACGAGGGATGGAAAGGGGTAATAACAATAGGGCTAGCCCTAAGGGTGGACTAGCCGCACTCTCGGTTAAGGCCTGTTTTTCCATGGCACTATTTTAATAAACAAAAAATTGTATATCTTATATATGCATTTTGACCTTGGGTTTAAACAAAAATAACAAGTTTGGCTTGGTTATTCTTGCGCTGCTTTTATGCAAGAGGGTCGGGTTCGATTCCCGTTTAAGGCCCATTCTATTTGATTTTTTAATGTGATTTTGTTAATTTAATTTGCTAAGCACAAGTAACAATGCAAAACCTCTCATTTATTTTTGCTCTTTTGTTAATTAATTAATTAACACATGTTGTTGGGAATGGATAGGCCACATAGTTGGAACCTTCATTTATTTACAAATCTATTTTTAAAGAAATTAAAATATGAAAAAATCTCATGTAATTTTTTTTAAATGAAACTCCAAACACCAACGCTTTAACAAGTTTTTGTTGAAGTTCTCATCGTTGACAACTTTTTTACATTTTGGTTAATTTTGTTTTTATTAATATAATGAGTTGACACTCCCGCGCGGTTGGGACGGAATGTTGATTATAAAAACTTTTTGTTATCACTATATGAGATGCGCGAAATCTTTTAAGCAATTTTTTTTTCAATTTGTTCTACTCTTGGCCTTCACCGCCGCACTGAATCATTTGTATACACCAATGTTTTTTTTGTTCAATTAATGCCATGAAAGAAGTCATTATTCATTAATAAGATTAAAAAACTGTTGTAAAAAGGTTAAATATTTTCTTAAGATAAAAAACTAAAGTTAAAAAGTTTGTACCGCTAACAAAAATTCTTATTCCCATTTAAAATTAGAAATAAAAAATGGTGATTTTATCTAAGTTTTCTACTTTAAAATAAGCGAGCTATACATGTCTCACAATCTACAATACGTAAATCATATGAATGATACATAAATTAATTTATGAATATCTATAATTTATGTAAGTCTTATGAATGAAACATAAAATAAAACCATGCAGAAGATAAGGATATTGTGATTCGAATACACACTTTGTATAAATTTAGAGAGACAGAGAATTGACTAATATATGCATTCGAATAATTCAAATGTCTAATACATACGGCTATTTGTAGTTATCGTATGGTTATAACCGTTTTTACAAATGCAATGGTTGAGATGGTGGTTGGTGGACATACAGAATTGCACCGTTTGACATATGACCCACGTATAAAACTATATACTAATGTTAAGTGACAGGATAATATATATAATAAATGTCACTAATAATATGTCTATTGTCACTAATAATATGTCTTATGCCATAAGATTATTCCCAATCACCGCATACCGTATAAACGTATAATGGCCGGAACTCCTGAAGGGTCAATTTCAAGTTTTCAACGTACTCTGCACCCGAATAGAATAGTATGCGTTAGATCTAACAAAGATTATGGTGAAACTTCGATGAGAAAGTAATTGCCTGCCATGATGCCTTAACCGGATTATGGGATTACAGTTCAGAAAATGTCTGGCGCAAATCGGTAGAATGAAGATAAGTATGCCACTTTGACAGTCGCATGGATGAATTGGCAGTCGCATGAATCAGTGGCGGATACAGAATATTTTTGTTCGGGGGCACAATTCATGTTGGCTAAAATGGTCGGCAAATAAAATGATGATAAAGTAACATTGTATATTAAATATTTAAATACAATATAAAAATGCATCGATTATAATTACCTTCCGGGTATTTTCATCTTTTAAGAACGCTTGATTAAATCTTAGTAACATCGAGAAGTTCATGTATTATACCACACAAATTATGCTTTGAGAATAATTATAAAACTTCATTTTTATCTAATGGTTTTTTTATGTTCAGAATTGTTTAATTAAATTTCTAAACTTGATTAATAATATATATCAAACGATATTCCTGTTAAAAGATGGTGATCTTATGCACTTAGTCGAAAAAAAATAGGTGATTAACATTAACAATCGGTCCGTTCAAAAAAATTAACAATCGGTCACTAAGCTAACCTCCACCAGACTTATCATGTGGACCTCACCAACACTCAACCACCACGTGGACATCACCTGTATCTTCTCCAAGATGTTGGTTTTCATTCATACTATCACCATGAAAATTATTAATAACAAAAATTGAGCCTTTACACATCCCAGAAAAATCATTCCCATGAGTATCACCTTTAATATATTACATAGATGTGGATGTGGGCTGGAGTACGGTGGGCCTATGCACACCCTAGACAAGGCATGCATCCGCCACTGGCATGAATTACATTCAATTTTCTATTCATATTCCAAATATGGGCAACTAAGGTTCTCCAACTTTTGTTCATCATGCATATCATAAAACAATACGAAAAAAAAAACGTTATAATTTATCATAAAATTCTTAATGTGACTTGAATCCAAGATCAGAGTTCTTGAATCTCAAATTAATTCAAGAACTTAATCAGGCAACAACTACTGATACACATTTGTTTACTATGTTAAATGTTAATCGCGATTCAAGAAGAAAAAAAAAAACAATCATGGAAGTCATGATTGAATCGATTGAAAGGTACGCAATATCAAGGAAAATACATAGGCTGAGAAGGAAAAATATGGAAATCATGTAAAAAAACATATGATAAATCAATAAACAGAATTTAAAGTATTACCATAAAATAGAGATCGTAACCTTTTGGTTGATAGGAATTGAAGGAGATGAAATGGATTTTGGAAGTTAAAGAACTTGGGATTCAGAGCGTGATGGTAACAGAACCCAAAATTTAGATTATTTAGTTTTTTGTGGGAACGTTTATTTTTTATATATATTGAATGAATATAGTTAATTTTCAAAAGGTGTATGTTTAATTTTATGGTTGTGTCTCAAGTTTTTTGTATTCAAAGGACGGACATGTTGTTTAATAAAGGGGTATGACTCAAGATGATACCCTAAGTTACTAATTGTATAAGAGTATAATTTTGGCCCAATATCTAAAAACTTAAAACTTAAAAAGTTATTAGCAATACTGATCTATAAATTCTAGCCTAAATGTATAATTCCTGATATTGATCCATCGACCTAATAAGTAATAACAACATTTTAAAAATATAATTTATATAAGTTAATTCGTTAGGGCCTAAGGATGTTTTCTCAGGCTTGAACAAAACACTTGAATCCTGAAGATCGGCTTTGAATAGCATGAGAAGAAATCACAATGATATTGGAAGCCGACCATAAAAACATGGAGACACAACGCATGTGACATTTGATATGTAATTCACGTTAGCTTCCTGCCACGTTCAGTTGCACCATATGCATTTCTTTCCCACGTTCCCTGTTTGCTCTGTATCTTTAGTGCATGTTTATTTAAGAGTAATATGTATGGTTTGTCCTTTAACTTTATAATAACTTGTATCGTGTGTCTTTTATATTTAGAAATTACACCGAGTGTCATTTATTTGAAACTTTTGCACACCTCAAGTCCTTTATACCAACCTCCATCCATTTTCATGGTTAAGACCAACCATGTGCCTCTTCATGAGGGGCAAAACTATCATTTTATGATTTTCTATATGAAATTTTATAATTACACATATGTAAACTAATTTTTTACATATATGTTATTACTTATAACGAATATATATAATTTGGTTATTACACATATGTAAATTACTCTTAACATGTATCTAATCATAAAAATATATATAATAAATGATTGTGATATTATATATATACATATAAATATATATATATACATATATATATATATATGTATATATAGGACAAGGATCCGTTAGGAATCACCCTTTATTGCGAGAACCGGGGTGAACACAAACAGTAATACCTAAAAAATCCAAAAAAATTACCAATTTTTTTTTGTTTTTTTAATATTTTTTTTGAAAAAGTCACTATATTTTACTCAACAATAAAAAAAATTTCAAAATTTTTTTTTTGAGTACCAACTATCCATGCACATGTGCATTTTCGTCATTTCTTTGACAAATTCCATAATACATTACAAACATTAGACAATTGTACTTTCATTTACACTACCATGCGTAGCACACTACTTTTTACGTTACCAATATTAGTAATGCACATGTGTATCTTATATATATCAACATGAAATAAGGTGTTTTGGTACACTAATTTGAATACATTTTCTCTTTCATCTATCATACCATCCATAATACACTGCACATGTGCATTTTCATTATTTCTTTGACAAATTCCGTAATACATTACAAACATTAGACAATTTTACTTTCATTTACACTACCATGTGTAATACACTACTTTTTATGTTACCAATATAAGAAATGCACATGTGCATCTATATGTATCAACATGAAATAAGGTGTTTTGGTACACTACTTTGAATACACTTTCTCTTTCATCTATCATACCATCCATAATACACTTCAATTACCTCCTACCATCTATAATACAATACCATTACCTCCTACCATTTATAATACAATACCAATACCAATATTTTTCACTTTATTACCATTCAATCAACATATTACATCATAAAGTGACAACTATAATGAACCCATCAACTACTAGATATAACTAACCAAAAAACATATATATAAGCCTACTTCATCATTCAAAATCACAAACTTTTTATACCAAAACACGGTATATAATTGTTGTACATAATAATGCACATGTGCATTTAATGTAAAATGGAGTGTATTATGGATGGTATTGTAAATTAAAGTGCAATTGTCTACTAGTGATAACGTATTACTGAATTTGTCGAAGTTATGATACATATGCACATGTGCATGGATAACTGTTACTCGAAAAAAAAATTTTTGGTAACGAAATATACTGATTTTTATTAAAAAAATATTAAAAAATAAAAAAAAATTTGAGTGCTTTTTTTGATTTTTTTAGATTTTATTTTGCAATAAAGGTGGTTCTCGCGGTTCTCACAATAAAGGTGGTTCTCGCATGAACCTTACCCTATATATATATATATATATATATATATATATATATATATATATATAGTTTGTTTATTAGAAGTTCTGAAAGTTCTGCATATTTAAAGTTCTGAAATAAACCTAGCCATATATATAGGGGATAGAACATGAGAAAATTAGTTTAAATGAGAAAACTAAAAAACTACAAAAAAATACAATTTTTTTACTAAATTTCGCTATTT
The DNA here is from genome assembly GCA_947069175.1 of Scalesia atractyloides. Taxonomy (NCBI): domain Eukaryota; kingdom Viridiplantae; phylum Streptophyta; class Magnoliopsida; order Asterales; family Asteraceae; genus Scalesia; species Scalesia atractyloides. The sequence goes on from CAMTDV010000005.1 coordinate 27,160,212, forward strand.
TTGATATATATAAAAATAATAAGTACTACACATGTGCATTATTACGAAAAAACCTAAATCCTAAGGCTAAATTGCATGTTCAACATATACATATAATGCACATGTGCAGTGCTAATTTTTTTATTTATATTTAAATTTTTTTATACATGAAAAATAGCAATTTTTAATAATGAAAAACAATTTTGGTGTGTTTTTTAGGGTTTTTTTGGTAGTATTTTAGTTTTCTTATTTATATCTAGTTTTCTCATTATCCTCTCCATATATATATAAACCTAAGATGTTTTTAAAGGACACTACATGTCATTAAAATAAAAATGATAAAATGATAGTTTTGCCCCTTATGTGAGGGCACATGATTGGTCTTAATCATGAAAATGGATGAAGGTTAGTATAAAGGACATGTGTGCAAAAGTTTCAAATAAATTAAGAACACTCGGTGTAGTTTCTAAAGATAAAGGACACCCGATGCAAGTTAATGTAAAGTTAAATGACAAATTGTGTAATTTACTCTTTATTTAATTAATAGTTAGCATGTAGCATTTCCCTTTTTTTCAAGGACTCATGTAACCCTATTAAAGGCATTAGAATTTACGTTAATGGCATCAATGAACTGAAAGTCTAGTTTTTTTTTTATCTCATTGCTTCTAGTCTTCCTAATCTCCTTCTAAATTATCTATCTAAGTGATTCCTCTCATTTGGTATCAGAGCAATCGTGATCCCTCGTGAACTATGGTCGCTCAAACTTATCCAAACACGAGTTGTTCGATCAAATTGAGTCAAGTATTGCTTGGATGATTGATATTCTCAAAAATTGACCCCGGTTCCCAGCTTCTGCCACCGGCCACTCCCGCCTCACCACCACCCACCGCTGTCACCAAACCACCTCCATCAACAGTTGTCGAACCACCGCCAAAACCTGCCACACCATTAGTCACACGGCCACCAAACCCCACCCCTACGTCTTCTCTTGTTGTTCAAAACCCAGCCCGTACTGGTGCTTAAACCCACACCATCTCCTGAACACTTTGCACCTTCTCAACACCTCATTTCGAACCTACAAATCAAACCGGCCAAACTTTCGGCTCGTGTCTTCATCCCTTCGCCATGCCAACAACACAACCGGAACTCGCAAAAAAAAAACCAAACATTGAGAGGAAGCGTAGCCGATGGATACGAGTGGCACCCACCTTGGCAACGCCGGACCTATAGTACATTTAACCTAGGCTTGGGCCAGAGCTTCCAAAAAAATAGGGCCTCCACTTAAAAGAAAATTAACATGCTAACTATTAATATTACTAGTAGTGGTGTTCAAGATCGGATTATTCGGTTTTCGAATATATCCGAAAATTTCGGATAGTGAATATTAATATCCGAATACGTATCCGAAATTTCGGATATCCCAAATTTTGGATACGTATTCGGATATCCGTTTGATATCCGAATTTATAAAAGAACCAAAAAATCCGTTTCGTGCATAGATTAAAACTAAACCTATATTCGATTTTCCAAATTCCCAACATTGAAAACTAAAAACATTCATAAATCCACATCTAAATCCGATTATTTACTATTTTTTACTGTATTTCAAACTAAATATAAGACTCGTATACTATATATATTTATAAAAACATATTAGTTTTCGGATATCGGATAATCGGATTATTCGAAAATTTTGGAATTCATATCCGAATCCGAATCCGAATCTGAAAATTCGGATTATCCGGTTTTCGGATATCCAAATTTTCGGATACGGATTTTCGGGTATTTTGGATTCGGTTTCGGATTTTTTTGAACACCCCAAAATATTAGTGCAAACTAATTGTTTAAGATTCGTTTGATTCCTTATACAAGCAAACCGTGAGTTATAGTTGTGTTAGATTTTTGTTTGATTCCAAACACGGACAAAGAAGTATCGTTTATAATAACCAAAGAAAAAAAAGGCCTCAAAATTTTATTTCGCCTTAAGCCTCCAAAAAGCTTGTAACAGCCCTGCACCTTGGCGCCCTGTTGTCACTGCTCCAAACTCGGTTGGATGATTCGAATGGCATCCACCATGGAATTAAATTCGCTCATGTTGTGCCCGGAATTATCAACCTTGTGACAAGGTTTCTTCAAGAGGAAGGGAATGATGTGTGCTCTACGCCTCTACTCACGTTCATATGGGAAGAAGCATGCACGCATCTTGACTATTTCTTATTAACATTCATTATCGTTCCTATTTTTATTATTTTATATTTTCCTTGTTTCTTGACTATTTCTTATTTAAATTTATTATCGTTTCTATTTTTATTATTTTATATTTTCCTTGTTTCTTGACTATTTCTTATTAACAATTTCAGACCTAATAAATTCAATAGGTGAACCTTTTGGTAAGATTATTCAGCCTTCGCAAATTCATTTGGATGATGGTAATCTCTTTTTTGATGTTATGGGCATCTTGGTTGGTGATGTGAGATAATTTTTTAAGGAGGGCATTCTATTCAAAACTGGAATAACAAATCGTACAGTGTTGGATCTCCAAAGAACTTGGAGACTGAGTGCCAGATTGTTTGAAGAAGATCGAGTTGGCATCACCAATTTTTCATCAGAGCAAAGATATTGACGACCAAAGATTGAATGGTGAAGTGAACGTTTTTGGCGATTTTGGGAAGGATTATACATCTATTAATGTAAACAATAAATGTGATAACAAGCTTGGGTTGCTTTTAAAGAAATAAAACTCAGGCACAATCGGATGAGAACCCCTTGAAAGCAACGGCGGGTCTAGAGATTTTGTTGACTGGGGGCATGCGACTCGAAATGGGTCGGGTAAAATCAATTCAAATTTTTCTACTTAATGATATTGTAAAACTATTCATACTCATTTACTTAATAACACGATAAATTTCGTACAAAATGTTTGAAAGACATATATTATACTATATTATAATGCATGAGAAAGTGACATTTTAACATACCCAAAAAATAAGAACTTCTTCCCTTTTTGTTTATAAATACAGCCTTAAAATGAGGGTAAGATACTCTTTTAAACACTAATTATATTTTAATCTCACATCTAATTATACTTAGATTCCTTAGTTTTAGCAAAATTATGGATAGTTAGTTACACTTTTCCCTTCCACAACAAACTTAACTATAATTCTTTTACGTATTCTTTTCATATCTTATAAAATATAACGTTTTAAAAAAATCCAAAGGTTCCATGGTGACCTATTTATTTTTGTCGATGTTTCGATAGTTGTTTTTGTCAGTATTGTTGTGCGGATTAAAATGTACAAGTAAATGATGCATTAGTGTACAAGACATTAAAGCAATGTGTCCTATTACATTTCAAATACTCAAGACTCTCTATGTTGTTTGTTATCATTATTATCAATTTAATAATATTCCAACCATTTTCAACGTTGTCACCATTATCCAGAACACGGTACCTTGTTTGGGTTTGTCCAATTTACAGTGTCACATTCCAACCCTTTTCAATATGTTTCCTACAAGCATAAAAAAAGCCTGCAGCTAGATCAACAACAAAGCATCCAGTTACAACTCTTCACTACCCTTTTCAACATGTTTCCTACAAGCATAACGACAAAAAAAAACCTGCAGCCAGATCGACAACAAACCCACGAGCAGAAGACTTGGTCCCCCCAACTGCCATGAAGATATTTCGACTTGATCTCCTAAGCCATTAAAAATGTTGTTGTTTATTTACAAAAACAAGACAGTCACTAATTATAAACAACCTAATGAAATCATCCTTTTATATAAAAAATAATAGCTTGTAATCAATGATAGTTTATAAGGTCCATAACTTAAAACTCAACAAAAATAACTGATTAACGAACCAAAACTGGATAGGTGACTAAAGCAAACAAGCAAACCAAAATAACTTACCTAAGCTAATAATTGCCAATTTGGTCTTTTTAACCAGTAGTTACGCTTCAATTTCGGTTATGTTTCGCTCTAAAACCAAACTGAACTGAATCGAACAATCGAACTTTTTCAAATGTTTATTGTTAAATATATACTTCAAATTCATTATATTATGTCAAGAGTTTTATGCCCGAGTTTATTAAAAAGATGTTTAACAAAGATTTTAGTACAAAAGTTTTAGCCCAATTATTTCGGAATATTTTACAGGCCCAAACATTTCAAACATAAATGAACAAATTCATCACTGAACTGAACTGAACCCACACGCTAAAACCGAAACCAGAAAACTAAAACTGAACAACAGTCTAAAACATAAAAAATGGATTTTTGGTTTGGTTTAAGCCCAAACCTGATACGGATCGACCCACGCAAATAAGCAAAACCCTGAAAGTATTAAGTTTCGTATTCAAGTTTACTCATTATTAATTAACTCATCAAGCCTTGAATACTCTCAACTTTTTGTAATTTATATCACATAGCAACATGAATGAATAAGAGACGGGAACTTGTCTTATGGGAGGCATGTCTCCTACAAGTGAAATAACTTTAAACTAAATTAAACACAACAAAAATAACTTTATATTTCGTTGTGGTTGGTGGCTGAAAATCTACGTTCAATGAAGCTTCTTCATTTTCCAGACCTTTTAATAAACATATCGTAGAAACTTCATACAGTTTTGACGAAGTCAAAGATGATCGCCACAAGTTCTATCCGGTCGAGTTCTTAATCTCACTAACTGTTAAGGGTTTGCCGCCTCATAGACTTCGTTTAAAAAATCTGTTGCCCTATAATATTGTTGTGGAATATTGACCCATCAAATGGTATGTGTAATGGCACAATATTATATGTAAAGGCTTCCAACGTAATGTTATAGATCTAGAGATAGCTGTCAGGAAACATGCCGGAAAGAGAGTATTTTTTGCCAAGAATCCCTTTGTGTCTTTCTGAATACGACATGTTCCCGTTAAAGCTGAAAAGAAAACAGTTTCCAATTCGACTTAGCTTTTCCATGGCAATCAACAAAGCTCAAGGTCAAACAATTCCGCATGTTCGTGTTTATCTTCCGGATTTAGTATATTCGCATGGACAACTTCATGTTGCTTATTAAGAGGGATATCACGCTCTAATACGAAGGAATTAGTACATCCTGCCAAAGACTTCAGATGAGACAAGGTATACACCTCAAATGTTGTCTATCGAGAGGTGTTAGGTGACGAATGAACTGTTTGTGAGTGATAATATGATTTTTTTATGCATTTGGTGGTTTACGCAATTACATTCTAAATATAGTTACACGATGTTATTATTTTACACACTTTGCTCTCTTTTACTTAATTATTTTTCTCAGATTATGAATTTGTTATGGATAAGACAAAGAGCAAAATCGAAGATGTGTCATGTATCTACCTATCTATCCTATATTATATATAATAATAACATGATAAAACATATGTAACTAATATACTTAACATTTTTTTTTAATTCCCCAAACTCCTCCAACAGCTTCGACAGACGTATCAGTTAAAGATAAAGAGGAGAACAGAGGAAAAACTCATCCTCTAAAGGATATAACAATCAAACAGAAGAGATACAAGAAATTCCGAAGGACGATGAACTCGATGATGACAAATGGTGGTGTGACAATATAGATCACATCCTTGAGATTTTTTAGACGTATGATTATTATATTAATCTCATTATGATGCAAAGTACTTGACTCTTGAGCTCTTAGTTTTCTACTTATCTTTCCTTATCATGTGCTACTTTATTTAACTTTTTATTTATGTTTAAGACTTATTTTTCTTAATCATGTTACTTTATTGCATCAATGGTTTCTTGAAGTACTTGATAATTTGAATTTTAAATTTAATAATTACTAGACATGTGTAACACTTATGACATATATCAACTACAATATTGCAATCATAAATATTATACGAATAAGAAAACGACTAGAAACGAGTGTTGCAATTCAAAGTGTCGCCCCCGCCGCATCGCGCGGGCACCCTACCTGTATATACACACACACACACACACATATAGGGTAGGGGTCTTAAGAGAAGGGTACCTTATTTGAGAAACTTGAGAAGCATTCTGAACCACACATTTCTCCAAGCAAAAAAAAAGTTTTTTTGTGCATATATTATACATATATGTATATTGCCAATTTTTTAATCATACCCATATGTATATAGGTAAATTTTAAACTATACATATGTGTATATATTATGAAAAATACATATTCTTAACCTAAGAAATGTAGGAAACCGAGTCAAATGAATGCTGGTTGAGCTTATTCCAGTGGCATTGGGACCGGATCATTGAACAATAACAAAAAAGCTCTAAACCCTAAATACTAAAGCTGAACCCTAAAGCTAAACCCTAAGGCTAAACCCTTAAAACTAACCCTAAAGCTGAATCATAATGCTAAACCCTAAATACTAATACTAAACACTAAAAATAACGTTATACACTAAAACTAAACCCTAAAACTAAACTCTAAATACTAATACTAAACACTAGATATGATTCAAAAAGTTCTATTATATGTAAGGGCTTTTGATTCAAAAAGTTCTGTTATTTTAAGAGATTGTATAGCACTCTCATCTAAACTAGGTATATATGTTTTAGAGTAAATTGTCATTTTTGTCTCTGAGGTTTGGGCACGTTTGTCATTTTCGTTCAAAATGACACTTTTGTACCATTTTGCCCCCCACGTTTGTAACTTTTTGCCATTTTCATCCAAATACCTAACTAAGTCACTATATACCGTCAGACGGGTTATTTTTGAAATTTGTTATTGATATGGGGCTAACTTGTAATTATTAATACCATTGCATTCTCTTCCACCTTCATCATCTGATATAAAACAATAATTACTTTTTTTTTCCATTTGTTTAATGTAATTTGAACCTCCATACATGAAATAAATACAAAGTCCATGTTTCTCTTCATCTCTCCAACCTTTATAGTTAATTAACTCAGTGTTAGCCTCTGCTCCCACCACCGCCGCCCTCTGCTGAAATTCCGGCTAAATATCAATCGCATTTAACCTTCTCTGCGTCTATCATTTCCCTTTAGCTACTTTTGCAATTATTCGTGAACATATTCATTGCATATACAATTATACATACAACACTTTCAAAACCAAACACTTCATTTGTATCTTCTAAAATAGGTATTGACCACCATGTCGTCTGAGAATGAAGAATCAATAGTCGCATCAAGTGATTTCAACGAGAATGAAAGACAAAAGGTGGAAATGGAGAATCTGAAGATCACTCTGTTTTCGGTATGAAAAGTATATTGTGGCATGGTCGAATCCGCTTGGGATACTTGGTTTAGTTGCTCGTCAAATCAAGTATAATTTAGTTTAATTTCTAATCTAGGTACATATTTTGATACACAATGAACATGTACTGATTAATTTTTTGATAACACTGGTGGCACAAGTGTTGTTAACACTTCCGTACTCGTTTCGCAATAGAAAAAGAGTGTTAATTTTAAAAACCATGTTATACGATACCGTAATAAATACTTGTGGTGGTCAAAACTACATACACGATAATTTTTTTTTGAATTTTTTTTTTACAAATGTGTTTATAATATATTCGTCTATGTTTATGAAAAACAAATTTGGCCCAACTCGCCCCGGATCAAAAAGTTCTCACGGTTCTCGCAACTCGTGGTGGTTTTCATTTTAGCAGTCCCCTATATATATATATACATACATATACATATATACATATATATATATATATATATATATATATATGTATATATATATATATGTATATATATACATACATATAGGATCAAGATCAATGGAAAACCATAACGAGTTGTGAGAACTTAGAGAACTCGGTCTTACTGTACGAGTTTTGCCCCTATTTTTTCACACCCATAGATGAAAATTTTTAGAAAGACTGCCGTAAAAAAATAAAAAAAAGAATTTCGAAGCGGGTGTTTATCAGCCCCTTAAAGCAGCTGTAAAAAGCTGACGACATAAGCAATCACTTTTTACAGTATTTACGGCTGCTGTAAATGAAAAAAAACTATTTTTTTTTGGGAAAAGTTGATTTGTTTTAGGATTTTCGGTAAATTTTTATTTTGAAAAAACCTTTTATAAGACCGAGTTCTCTAAGTTCTCACAACTCGTATAATTTTTTATTTTACCCTAACCTTATATATATATATATATATAGGGTAGAGTTCATGAATGAACAATGTTGTATTTGTGAACAAAATTAACTTATCTTGACCATTGATTTTGTAGATCTAGATTTTTTCTTTAGTGGCAAGATTGTAATTATTTTTTGTAACCTATATGTATTTTAATAACTACAAGGGTATAATTGTATTTTTTCTCTTCATTTAATTAATTGGTTTTTTTCTCTCTCTTGATTTCTCTTTCTACTTAAAAGAATATTTAATTATATTTTTTATACTTTTTTCTCTCACCAATTACCTAATTTTATAATTTTAAAAAATATAAACATTATCAAATATTATTACATCTAAAACACAATTAAAAATATTTAATTATATTCTCTATACATATATTTATTATACGCATTCGCATTTTAGAAACATATGTACATTCATAATATACCTCTAGCTAGGAGTTAATGATACTGTTGTTTAGCATTGTACATATGTGTATAACAAGGATCTGAGATGGTTACTCAGTATTGTACACATGTGTACAATCTTGTTAACTATCAGTTAATACAAGATACATAACTGCTAGTTTATACACATGTGTACACTGTCGCTAACTACCGGTTTATACAATATACACAACTATTAATTTATACACATGTGTACAGATTTTTATACATCTGTGTATTATATTCAGAACTGGTTACATATATGTATATTAACAACATATTTATAAAATACATTTCTAAACATTCTAATATAATTTCTTTTAAAAGCGTGATGCATTCACAATAAAGTATTTTTTCCTATTATAAACAATACCAAGTGTCGGTATCATACAATACTTTTTTTAACATGCAATGAAGTTATTTATTTTTGCTGTTACCAACATAATCAAATACTAAGTAAGAAAAGAAATTGATCATAAGTGCAAGGATTATAAGTATATAATATACATAATCGATACGTGAAATAATCAATTAAGAAAACTAGGTATCACTTTGATACATAAATGTATCTCGCTCTACACACATATGTATCTCGAGTATCACGCGAAGATACAAAATAAATAAATAATTTAAATATACTATGTGAATAATAACTGAATTATATAGGACTCTAAATTCATAAACAACAGGATAAATAATTCTTGCAAATATGAAAAATAAAAGTTTACCAAACAAAATGAGACTTTGTTTAAATAAATAAATGTGAAATTCAGTGTATTTTCAGAAGAAGCAGCAGAATGTTTAGGTCTTATCCAAAATTCAAAGTTTCAATCTCTTATACTTAAAATAATGGAGAAATAATTAAAAATGAGAGAGAGAGAGTTATGAGATGAGAAATTGAAGGATTTTAATTAAATATACTTGGCTAATGTCAATCTTACCCCTTTTATCTAAAAAATGATCAAGGGCCAAGATTAGTTCACTCAGTTCACTCTCAAGAAGTTGTTCATTCTTGATCCTAATCCTCTCTCTCTATATACATATATATATATATAGTTTCAAATAAACCAGGCTATTTTTTTCCTTCATGCTTCTATCAATTTATTTTATGTTTGTTTATTCAGAGAAAGAGACAACACGGTCTGCAGATTTTGCTCACACCCAACCCAAATGGGAGCTCTATATGGTACAAACCAGCAAACAAGCTTTGTTGTTGAACCTTCTAGAAACTATTATTAGGTATTTTTTATAATGTCTCATCAAATAAAAATATTATACATTTAGAAAGCCCTTACCATACAGGATGGGAGCTCTTATGAACAACCATCCGAACATTTTTACAATACTCAATATCAATAGCCACAACGACCTTGTCTGTTTGTTCCAACTCCTGCTGCACATGCTCTACCTGTAGTCTTTGGCACCAAAATTTACGATTCAAAAAATTCTATTATATGTCAAGGTGTAATATTAATTTCAAAAAATGAACATTACGTACTGGAAAATTTATATGCTAAAGTACTTTCCTTTTAGCTAGATATAATGTTTTAAGTCTTAGCCACTTTTTATTTCAAGACAAAGAAAATGATAGTTAGAGATCAAGATCGATTGGAGTAATCCTAGAAGTTTTAGAAGTCATTTTTTATTGTTATTCAAACATCAAAAAAGAAAAAAAAACGCCCTCTCATTCCGTGAATGACTTTGTGAATTCCAAAAGAATGTTAGATTCTTTTATTATTGTGTGGCCATTTACATTGTTGTAAAATAGCTATTTCATTTTAGTTATTAAAAATAAGGTTAGGATCAAACACAAAGGATAAAATAAATAAAAAGGCTAAGAAAGATTCTAGTCTTTTGATCTTAGATTTGGAGGGTTGATATTAGTTTTAGAGAAAAGAAGATAACGGAAGGACATAAAGGGAATCCTACATTTATGGATTTTCTCTCTCCACATGCAAGACACATGTCAATTACCCCATCAATTTTAAACGTCCATAACTTTTTCATACAACACTTTTTAAGAAAAAATTTCACCATAATAGTGAGTGTTTTTTATCTTTAATATGAGTATCATATTTTCATATAAAAATAAAATAAAAAAATCATTTTTACTGGGTTTTATTTTTGTATTGTGTATCTGGTCATTGTGTCTTTTAACTAGGTTTTGTCATTACGTTTTAGTAGGATTTCTATGCATTGTGTTATTATCAAAACCTATAAAACAATGTTAATTTGGGTTCTATCCATTGCGTTTTTATAAGAACTTATAACACAATCTATAACACAATGAAGATGATATTATATATAGGTTTTCTATACATTGTGTTATTTGTTCTGGTCATTGTATTTTAATATGTTGTCCATTGTGTTTTAATCTCTTGTTCATTGTGTTTTAGTTTATTGTGTATTGTGTTTTTAGTTTGTTGTCCATTGTGTCTTCATCTGCTCTCCATTATGTCTTTTATTTGTTGTTATCAATTGTGTCTTTTATCTGCTGTTATCAATTGTGTCTTTTATCTGTTGTCATCAACCGTGTTTTTATTTAGTTTGATACTTATTGTGTTATACGCTATGGCCATTGTGTTATATGTCATGGTCATGGTCATTGTGTTTTAGTCTGTTGTCCATTGTGTCTTTATTAGTTGTCATTGATTGTGTTTTTGATCTACTTTACATTGTGTTTTATGTTATGTCCATTGTCTAATACGTAACTAGGTTTTTGATTTTTTTTTTGAAAAATATAACAATATGGTACTCATATTAAAGATAAAAAAACCCTCGATTTTATGATATATTTAAAAAAAACAAATGATATACAAAAAAGTTGCGGATATTTAAAAATTAGGGGGGATAGCATTTGACTTGCATATGCATATTCTCTTTTCTCTAGTAGACAAAATTACCCTCCCTACTTGATTACTCCAATAACACTTGTTACTCCCTGGTGGCTTCTTACACTTCTTATTTTTAAATCCTTTGTATTATAACTCAAGTCATTAAAAATAAAGATGGATGTTTGGCAACGGGTTTTAAAACTTTTACCTTGTGTTTATCAGGTCAAATAAAGAGGTGGCAAAATGCGGACATTTCCCCTAATTAAGAAGATATTTTAGGAAGGTTTTGTAGTCGTGGGTAATATCAATTGTAAAATGGAGATAAGTATCGGTTTTATAATTTAGGATGCAAATTTTAAAAATAATTTTTTTTGAATAGCAAACGGGACTTTATACCACTCCAAAAAATCCAAAGCTACCAGCCAGAAATTGGGAGCCAAAAGATTACAGTTACATCGAAAAAAAACATTACATCGTAACTATTACATAATAAAATTGAAATCCCACCATTGTTGCCTTAAAATTGAGTTGAATTTTGATCTTTGTTTTACATATTGATAAGATTCTTCTTTTATATCTTCCGTCGTTTTTTGAATGACTCTTGGTTTGCCTCTAAATATCTTCTCATTCATGGTTTTCCATAAACTCCATATTGTTTGCAAAACGATAGCGTATATAACCTTTCTCTTTTTTCGGCTCCTTTGTAAATCGATCACTTCCTGTAACAGTTGTTTTAGGGATCCTTCTACGCTTATTGTTCGGCACTTGACCCAATCCAGAATTGACTTCCACACCTGCTTCGTGAAACTGCATTGTAATAAAACATGATTTTCCGATTCCTCCGTTGCACCGCACATACTGCAAGTATAATCTGGTAACGTCAAACCCCTTTCCCTTAATGCTATTGTCGTTGGTATCTTGTTATCTATCGCTCGCCACACGAACATGTTGCTTTTTCCGGATGCCCATTTATTCCAAACAAACTCTCCGCTCTGTGAATTCAAGTCAATTTGCTGTGCTAATGATTGTCTTACCATTTTTACTGTGAAGCTCGGTTGGACGCTGTCTTTCCAATACCAAATATCACTGTTAGAAGAGATCGGATGCTGCATTAGTAGTGCGTTCAACCCCTCCATCTGCTGTCTTTCTCCTCCTGTTTCTGGTGCTTTTGACCATGACCAATCCCATATACGGCCCCCACTATTTAACTTATAACAGTCCATCACTAACGCACTTTTATCCACTGCCATTTGAAACAACTCCTGATATCGAGTCTTCAACGGCTCATTTCCAAGCCAGGTATCTTCCCAAAACATAGTTTTATCCCCAACTCCGACTTTGCTTTTTAGACACGTGTTTACATTGATGTTATTTTTTGCGAACTCAACGTCAATTTCACCTATATTTTTCCACACCCCCGTTAGTGTTTTTTTCACCGGTATTGTCTTGATCTTTCTTTTATTACAATGAATAGCCTTTACAACTTTAACCCATATTTGGTTTGGTTCCATCTTTAGACGCCACCACCACTTTAATAATAATGCCAAGTTTAAATCTCTAATATTACCGATTCCAAGTCCCCCCAAAGCTCTTGATGCCACAACTCTTTCCCATCTTACCCATCTAATTTTGTTATTAACATTGCACCCTCCCCATAAAAACTTCCTTCTAATCCCTTCGAGAACTTTAATCACAGCTTTCGGGCATTTGTACAACGAAAAATAGTAGTTTGGTAAGCTACCCAGGACCGTCTTAACTAGAATTACCCTTCCCGCAAAAGATAGACCTTTTGCTTTCCAGTTTGTTAATCTTTTGTTAAAAGTATCTATCACTTCTTTCCAGTTTGCTATCCTATTCATATTTGCTCCAACTTTCAATCCAAGGTAGGTAAACGGGAACTTACCTGCTCTACATTTGAATATTGAGGCCATGTTATTTACTTCTGTTTCTGATCTGCACACGCCAAATAGTTGGCTTTTCCACGGATTAACTTTCAAGCCCGAAACGAGGTAAAAAATTCTTAGTATTTTCTTGAGGTTCTTGATGTTATCTTCATTCCACTCTCCAACAAAATCGAGTCATCTACAAATAGCATATGTGATATATGCGGACCGTCAGCTGGTAATTTGACCCCTGAAAACAGATTTGCATTCCTAGCCTTTTTCATCATATTATGTAATGCCTCCATTGCCACAATGAATAAAAAGGGTGACAGCGGATCCCCTTGTGTAAGCCTCTTTTGTATTGGAATTCCCCCGTTTGGGATCCGTTTACAAGTACCGAGCCTCGACCTGCAAAAAGTATCCCCATAACCCAACTTCTCCATTTCGGTGGAAAGCCCATGTGTGTTAGTACGGTTATAAGAAACTTCCAATTAAGTGTATCGTACGCCTTTTCGATGTCAGCTTTAAACACGAAAATGCTTCTTTTTGTCCTTTTCGCCCACCCAACTAATTCATTTATAACCAATGGTCCATCGACAATGTTTCTATCTGAGACAAATGCAGACTGTTCGTTCGATACGACCCTTTTTATGACACCTTTAATTCTGTTTGCTAGTACCTTAGAAATAATTTTATTTACCATTCCTATTAATGAAATGGGTCTGAAATCAGAGAGTGTCATAGGATCTATTACCTTTGGGATGAGGGCAATGAAGGAAGCACTACATGTATGATGGAGAGACCGTGGGTGTGGAACTGTGTCATGACATCCATAATCGCCCCTTTGAATTCTTCCCAGTATGTCTTGATAAGTTTAAAAGTGATACCATCTGGCCCTGGTGCTTTTGAAATGCCACAATCCCAGACTGCTAAACGTACTTCTTCGAGTGAGAATGGTACCACTAACCCTTCAGCTTGGCTTTGACTAAGTTTTGAAGAACCTTCCGCTCTAATTCGTGGTCTTGATGTTACCGGTTCATTAAACTTTTCTTTGAAAGCTTTCTGAAATTGATTTTTAATTTCCATAGGATCCGATATCCACTGCCCCTCAATCCATAATCCATTGACCTTATTTCTTGATATATGGTTATTTACCACTGAATGGTAATAACTAGTGTTTTCATCGCCTAATTCAATCCATCTCACTCTTGCTTTTTGTTGTAAATCAAGTAACTGTGGCTGATGCCATTCTCTTAAAGTTGCCTTACATACTTGCCAAAGACTAATCTCCTCCTCCGTAAGTCTCCTATTTTCGGCTAGGTCATCAAGGACTAGCAATTTATTTCGTGCCTCTGTAAGCTTTTTCTCCTCTTCCTCCATCTTACTTTTTCGCCATAGTTTTAGCTCCTCTCTAATTGCTTTCATTTTGATTGCCATTACTTCGTCTTTGAAGGATGATTCACTCGTTTTTTCGAACCCTTTTTTGACTGCCTCCTCGAATCCCAGCTTCCCAAACAAAATGTTGAAAATTCTGAACGGAGTCGGACCACAGTTATTATTTATCGTGATAAGGATGAGCGGGCTGTGGTCAGCTATGTCTCTGTTTATGTGTTTCCGATAAAAATAAATTACAAAACAAACTTAATGGAGAAAAAGTATGGGCTTTATGTCACACTGACTCCTATAAATACACCTAAAGAAACACGCTATACTCAATTCTAGGTTTCCTTTGCGTTTTCCAAATCTTCTGCGTTCATAAGTGGTTTTTAATACTCTTAATTCATAAGTAATCGTTTGGCGTTAATTTTGTTGTTGTTTATAGTTTGCTTTTAAGACTTTTATAGTTGATGATGTTGTGTATCAACAATTTGATTGCTAGTTTACGAACCCTAATTTTCTTCTAAATGTTTCTTTCGATATAGGTTTCTTTAATTCCTGTAAGAATCTGTTGAACAGTGAAGTTTCAAAGAGAGATTTGATAACAATGGTAGAAGATAATATTGCATGTATATAATTAGACACTTTGATTTTTATGTGTTTATTTTTATGTTTATAGACTATATTAAAAATATTGCTCATTATAAAACAATGAAAAACTTTCCTACAACCTGATTGAGGGTCATGGTATTTCAACACCCCCATCCCAAATGGTTGTTCGTCGAATTCTCAAATGGCCGTTTAATGGTGGGTGGGGTGCCGGGTGGGGGATCAAATGGCCGTTTGAAAAACATGGGACTAGAAAACAAAGGGTGTGGGTATAATGTGCCCCCTATTCTAGTAAAGACTTGTATGACTATTATTTGTACCATAATGCAGCTTGGGCCATTAGACCCAACAATTAAGAAGAAAGAAAAATTCTCCAGATGATACCATGGAACAGAAAGCTGAAAGCTTATGTGGTAAGTGGTGCCTTGTGACTGACTTTGTGTAATAGCATTTGTTGCATACATGCATCTGTTTTTGTATTTTTTTAAAGATTTATAAATAAAGCATGCTTGACATGCAGTTTCTGGCAGCCTTGAACCTACTTTTAATAGTTCGAAAAAGAAAAAGAAGAAACAGGTAAGATACTACTTACCAGACTCAGAATGTTCTAGAAAAAATGTTTCTGAGCAATGCCTAACATGATATTCTTATGATTGTAAATTGTCAT
The DNA here is from genome assembly GCA_947069175.1 of Scalesia atractyloides. Classification (NCBI taxonomy): domain Eukaryota; kingdom Viridiplantae; phylum Streptophyta; class Magnoliopsida; order Asterales; family Asteraceae; genus Scalesia; species Scalesia atractyloides. The sequence continues at coordinate 27,176,123 of CAMTDV010000005.1, forward strand.
AGATACATACAGATCTCTTGGATGACTTTAAAGAGAATGGTGATGAAGATTTAGATAGTAAGTAGTTCTGCTATTTTTATATTATTCTCAACATTTTTTTTAAATTTGTTTTCAATGCATGCTGGTATGATATTTTGGTGCTCTGTAGGTCGTATCCAAGAAGGCAGAGGTATTTTCTTGGAACAACAATGACTTCCAACGGAAGGGACTGATCGTTTCTACACATATGAAGATGTATACAATATCATAGAGGGCAAATAATTTAGATAATGTTCGAGGTGGTGGAATAGTGGTAAACTTTTGATTTCTCTATTTGAGGGCCAACTAAACCGCGCTTTACTTTGTCCCACTGGTTAGAAGAGTGTTGGTAGGCCCGTGAAGTTATTATTATTACTAAAAATAATATTGTTACTGCGATTGTTATTATTATTACTGCGATTGTTATTATTATTTGTGACATGGCATAGCAACCTAAATTTGATCTTTCAGTTTATCATAAATGTTGCTTGACGTCGTTGGTGGTTGCTCTTATGTACTGGCATTCAACTTCTAGGCCTAGTTTTCCATATTATTCATGAACACGACCCTGAACTTGCTGGAGATAGAAGGAGAACCGTCTTTAGGCTGCCATTGCCTCAAGTTCTTCGTGAAGGAACCAAGAAAACAGTTTTTGTGAATTTCATGGATCTGTGCAAATCGTAAATCTTAAGTTGTTTTTGGGTATACATTGTTCTTTGCTAAGTTTCACAATTCATTTTCTTGCTTCTGTCAAGATGCATTGGGAACCAGAGCATGTTATGACCTTCTTGCTAGCCGAATTCGGTAATAGTGGATCTCTTGATGGACAACAAAGATTGGTAGTGACGAGAAGATTGAAGCAATTTTACGAAGATACCTAGTAACTTGTTAGAACCTGCCAAGATTACTTTTTTCAATGGATAAATCCAACAAAAAAAATCATAACTTCATACATTCCCATGTTCGAGTTTGTATGTCTGACACGTTTTTTTGCATTCGTGTCAAATATTCCAGTTCGTGTCAGGTGGATCCACCAATCTACAAAGGCGTAAACACGACCCATTTAGCTTCCTAAATACCATTTTGTTAAAAGTATGCACAAGGATGAGAGTTTAAAGTAGAAAGAGGAATAAGGGTATAATAATGGTCAAATTATATATAAACTGTAATCTGCTATGAACATTTTTATGTTGTGTTTTTGGTAAATAAATATCATATTACGAAAATTTTCAGGGCTATATATGGAATTGTACTTAATTGTATCATTTTCAGTTTCAGTCTAATGACTCAAACTATATCATGAGTAACGTTTGTTCAATTTGCAGACGAGTATGTCATTTGCAATGGTTGCAAGAGCCCCGAAACATCTATTAAGAAGAAAAATCGTATTTGCTTCCTCATATGTGAGAAGGTATATTGCAACAAACACCCCTGCATTTCAGTGTTTGTAAGCCAGTTGAGATATGAACCTTTTTTTCCGTGTTGAAGTGCGGTTTGGATCGGCCTGCTGCTGAAATCAAGGCCGGGTTTATAGCTCTTGTTGGCCGTAGGAAGGCTAGAACATAATTTTGGCCAATGCATGTAAGATTGTTTTCTGCATCAGCTTATCTTGCATGAATATAATGCCTAAATGAATTTTTATCTTGGTGTGCATTTAAATCACACCTAAACTGAATCAAATTGGCCGATTTGTTCAGTTTGAGATTTTATTATAAGTTGTTATTACAATAAAAGTTTTTGATGTAGAATAGAAACGATAAGTAAGATCAATCACGTTGATTCTACGAATACCCGTGATGAACTTGTCCCAACCCCAAAATTCAACCCAAAGGGCACGGAATTTGAAGTGAAAAACTGTTTTTTCCAAAACTGAAATATGATCATTATCTCCTCATAACCAACATATTAATAGAGTTATAAATTCAAAACGGGCCCCAAAATACACTCGGGCCAAAAAACTAAAACAAAACAAAAGTTGGCAAAAAGCCCAAAAAACATAAAAATGAAAAATACTCATAGAAATAAGCCTTTTTTGGGCCCGAACGTCCACCCAAACCGCTGGAGGCATTTGCTGCAAAATGGGATTTTTCCTCACGATCATTTTGACTGGTCGCACGCCAAAACGGACCCCCGTAGCCCAAGTTAAAGCCATTTTAGTGAAGCCCAATTTGTCACGCGATCTTGGGCCTCCAAATATAACATGGCCCGCTCCTCCACACTTGGGCCCGCATCATTCCCCCTGGATAGACAAAATTCGACCTCGAATTACCAACATGTTCATCATCAGAAGAATCCCCATAATAAGGCAACAAGTGCCTCACATTGAACACATCAGAACAACGAATGTGACTAGGCAGCTTTAGACGATACGCATTCGGGTTGATCTTCTCCACAATTTCAATTGGTCCAATCTTCTTAGCTGATAACTTGTTGTATTCTCCAATGGAAAAATGATCTTTAGTCAAAACAACCCAAACAAAATCACCTTCCTTGAAGTCAACATGCTTACGTCTCTGATCAACAGCTTGTTTATACTTCGAATTAGCTTGGGTCAAATTATCATAAACAGCCTTATGAACCTCATGTAATCCATCCACAAAATCTTGAACCCTCTTTGGGACAGGCCCAGAAATAGAAAGTGACATAAAATCAAGTGGTCCCCGGGGCTGACATGAATAAACCACCTGAAACGGGCTAAATCCGGTGCTCCGATTGACAACATGATTATGGACAAACTCAGCTTGGCATAACTTTTGATCCCATGCCTTCACATGATCACCAACCAAACACCTCAGCAAATTACCAAGTGACCGATTAACAACTTCAGTTTGGCCGCCGAAGTTGAGTTTAGTGCCCACTATTTTCCACAAACTACGCCAGAAATGGCTCAGAAATCGAGTATCCCGATCAGACACGATAGAAGAGGGTAGCCCATGCAAGCGGTACACATCTCGAAAGAAGAGTTGGGCCACATTAACAGCATCAGTCGTCTTCTTGCAAGGAATAAAATGGACCATCTTAGAAAACCGATCCACCACCACAAAGATAGAATCATTACCCCTCTGAGTACGCGGTAACCCTAACACGAAATCCATACTAATATCAACCCATGGTTGTGAGGGGACAGGCAAGGGCATATAAAGACCTGCATTAGTAGCTGTGCCCTTTGAAACCTGACAAACACGGCACCTTTTCACATAACGGTCCACCTCTTTCCTCATAGTAGGCCAAAAATAAGAACCTGCAACCAGTTGTAAAGTACGATCACGACCAACATGCCCTTCACCATGTAACTCCCTAATAACCTGCAAGTGAAGACATAATTAGGGATACATAGTTGATTCCCATTGAACAGAAAACCTTCATGTAATAGAAAGTCTGACTTTTTCCCAGCACCCACATCCTGCAAAATGATTGAGAAAAATGGGTCAGTGGCCAACTGCTCACGAATGACCTCTAGACCCGGCACAGCAACCTTCATGGATACAAGCAGATTACTCCTCCTGCTTAGGGCATCAGCAACCCTATTTGAAACACCAGTCTTGTGCTTGACCACAAAAGTAAACTTCTCAAGAAAGGCCAACGATCGCCCATGCTTATGAGATACCTTGTCTTGAGTACGAATATGCCTTAGGGAATCATGATCAGTGAATAAAACAAACTCTTTATGAAACAAATAATGACACCAGTGCTTTATAGCTTGGACCACTGCATAAAACTCCAGATCATAAGTGCTGTACCTCAACTTTGGCCCAGATAACTTCTCACTAAAATAAGCAACATGCCTACCACCCTAACTGAGAACCCCGCCGATTCCAACATTTGAAGCATCAGTATGAAGTTCAAAAACATGAGAAAAATCAGGCAATACCAGAATCGGTGCTGAAGTGAGCTTATATTTCACAAGTTGAAAAGCCAACTCTGCCTCTTCTGTCCATACGAACGTCTTCCCCTTTATACAATCTGTCACTGGGGCCATAATTGAGCTGAAATGAGGAATGAACCGCCTATAGAATGAGGCAAGCCCATGGAAACTACGAACTTCAGTAATGGTAGTAGGAGTTGGCCAATTTCTAACAGCCTCTACCTTGGATTCATCAACATGTATCCCATCACCAGAAACAACATACCCCAAGAACAAAACCTTAGGGGTCATGAACACACACTTCTTGATGGCTGCATAGAAACCATCTCTACGAAGCAAAGTCAAAACCTGCCTCACATGCACAACGTGGTCACTGAAAGAAGCACTATAAATGAGAATGTCATCAAAATACACAACCACAAATTTCCCAATGAAGGGCCTAAGCAACAGATTCATCACACGTATAAAAGTACTAGGTGCGGTTGACAAACCAAATGGCATCACCAACCACTCATACAACTCTTCACGAGTCTTGAAGGCAGTCTTCCACTCGTCACCCGGCCTAAGACGAATCTGGTAATACCCACTCTTCAAATCTAACTTTGTAAAAATAGTAGCACCACTAATCTGATCAAGCAAATCATCAATTCAAGGAATAGGAAACCTGTACCTCACAGTAATCTTGTTGATTGCTCGGCTGTCAACACACATACGCCAGGTGCCATCTTTCTTTGGAGTCAACAAAGCAGGAACAGCACAAGGGCTCATACTTTCGCGAACATGACCCTTAGAAATCAATTCTTCAACCTGCCTCCGCAACTCCTCATGCTCATTAGGGCTCATTCTGTAATGTAGTCTGTTGGGCAACTGTGACCCAGGCTCCAAGTCAATGTGATGTTGGATGTCACGCAACGGTGGCAATCCATCAGGAAACTCATCAGGGAAAACATCAGAAAACTCCTTAAGCAAAGGAAACATAGCATAAGGAATTTCAAATTCCTCAGGTACCGGCTTCCCCATCAACACAAAAACACTATCCCCCTCCTCCAGTTCATCTTGAAACTGGATAATAGTCAACAGAGTGCCTGAATGTTTTGTGGTTAACTGTCTAGGCTTGGTAGGAACAAGAGTGATCTTCACACCGCCAAACAGAAAACTATACGTATTAGATCGCCCATTATGCTCTATGTTCCGCTCGTATTGCCAAGGCCTACCCAACAACAAGTGACACGCATCCATAGGGACCACATCACACACAACATCATCTTTGTATGTGGACCTAATAGAAATGGAAACAAGGGCTCGCTTAGACACCGAGACCTCTCCACCCTTCTTGAGCCACTGAAGCTTGTAAGGCTTTGGGTGACTCTCTGTCTTCAGAGACAACTTCTGTACCGCCTCTTCAGATACCAAATTATCACAACTTCCAGAATCAATAACGAACGTGCATACCTTCCCCAAAATGGTACATGTTGAATGGAAGATATTATGCTTGAGCCAATCATCCGCATCTGCCTTTGGTGTATAACAAGAATGTCTGACCACTAGGTTTACCCCAACATCACCGGACACAAACTCTTCCTCGTATTCAGTTTCTTCATCATACACCAGGATATTCTCGTATTCTTCATGTTGTTCATCCTCAGACTCGACAAACAGGTGTCGTTTACCAGCCTTTTTACACTCAACTTGTCGATGGCCCGTTTCACCACAACTGAAACATCTCGGACCACTACTACTAGCCCCTTTAGAGGCTGACCCGGTATTGTTACCCCCTGGTCTCTGTTGGCTAGGCCCCCCGCGAGGTGCCCCACCACCCGACTGTACATTTCCCCAACTAGGGGCGTTAGAATACGAACCACTCGACCGTCGGTTTTGATTCTCAAAGGCCAACACCCATTGGTGTGCCTCTGCAATGGTCAATGGATCAAAAAGATTCACTGACTCCATGATTTGCACCCTCAAACCCCCAATATACCGAGAAACAAGTTGCTCCTCTGCCTCTTGAATATCGTTCCTGGCGATCAACTGGTAAAACTCGGTTGTATAATCATCAACCAACTTAGCCCCCTGCTTTAAGTTCTGCAGACGCTGGTACATCAACCGTTGAAAGTTATGTGGCAGGAAGTTGGACCGCAAGCACTTTCTCATCTTGGTCCATGTCACGATTCTCGACTTCCCGAGCCTTTCTCGTGTAAGCTTCAATTGCTGCCACCAGGCAGAAGCCCTACCACGCAATCTGGTAGCAATCAAAGCCACCCGCTTATTCTCAGTAACCTCCTTGTACTCAAACACTTCCTCGACAGTGGACAACCATTGATGAACCCCTCCGGGTTCAAACTAGCCCCATCGAATTCCGGAATATCAACCCTTATCCCAGAATCCCAACGTCGATTGCCCTCTCCTCGGCCGATCCTCCTGATCACCACCGGAATCCGAACCATCACCAAACGGATTACTGAAATCCGAACCATACCCATAATTGGGTTGCTGCCTCCTACGATTCATCAAGCCTTCCATCCGGTTAGTCAACTGATCGACCACCTAGTCCAATCGTTGATCCATTCGGGCCATGAGCCGTTGCTCCAACTCCCGTTCATAAACTTCATCGAGTCTGTTTCTTCTCGGAGGCATTTTGAGCCAGGAATTCGGCTCTGATACCAACTGATGTAGAATAGAAATGATAAGTAAGATCAATCACGTTGATTCTACGAATATCCGCGATTAACTTGTCCCAACCCCAAAATTCAACCCAAAGGGTACGGAATTTGAAGTGAAAAACTGTTTTTTTCCAAAAATGAAATCTGATCATTATCCCCTCATAACCAACATATTAATAGAGTTATAAATTCAAAACGGGCCCCAAAATACACTCGGGCCAAAAACTAAAACAAAACAAAAGTTGGCAAAAAGCCCAAAAAAACATAAAAATGAAAAATACTCATAGAAATAAGCCTTTTTTGGGCCCGAACGTCCACCCAAACCGCCGGAGGCATTTGCAGCAAAATGGGATTTTTCCTCACAATCGTTTTGACTGGTCGCACGCCCAAAACAGACCCCCGTAGCCCAAGTTAAAGCCATTTTAGTGAAACCCCATTTGTCACGCGATCTTGGGCCTCCAAATATAACATGGCCCGCTCCTCCACACTTGGGCCCGCATCAGTTTTCTGTGTGAGAGATTAAATTCTTATATGTGAGATTAAATTCTTGGTGGTTAAATTTAAATTTAAGTTTGGTTTCTGATAGATTTAAACTCGATATTAGATGTTTGAAATTTTTTCTTAAGTTGATGCAACTCTTTTTAATTAAGACTTACTTTTATTTTGTTAACATCTCTCCACTCTACATTTAATTTATTTAACATATATATATATATATATATATATATATATATATATATATATAATTTAAAAGTCAGTATGAATAGTAGTTTGATTTTTATCATAATATATATATATATAGTTTCTTTTTCTTCTTCTTCTTCATATTTTTATCATTTTAATATTTTATTATCATATTTACTTTTAACCTTATACATATTTCTTTAATTTTAACTTTTAATAATATTTTTTTAATATTACTGATACTGTCTGAAGAAACACTAGACCAAGATTGATCGGAATCAATCTAGATCTGAGGACATGGTTTCTGCATAAAATGGTTAATCTCCTATTTGATCGTCAATTAGCTAAGCTTCGCCGGGAATCACTGCAAAACAAACAACGTCGTCAACCTCGCCACAGGGAGAATGGGGGTTCTCTCCTTGACCACCATCCGACGTGGAATAAGTACGGTGATCATAGAAGAAGAAGTATAAGTGTAAGTAAAGTAAAAGTGAGAGCGAATGCATAACTTTTACCTTAAGTCTTTTATTTATAGCCAATATTGTGGGCGCCACATATAACAGAGAGATGACAGAATCTTTTCTTGCTGTTAGCAGTTACATCCCCATCCATGCACACGGATCGTGACTTGATCGACGGTTGGGGAGATGCCACGTGGAAAGTGGTTCATTCTAGATCTCTATGAGGATGATGCTAACATCGTGCTTAGAGATCGACGTCCAAGATGCTGCTACGTCACATTCGGTTGTAACCGAATAGAGTCCTGCACGATGGGCATCTAATGCTTCTAGAAGATCTACAATTGTGGAGCCTTGATGTTGGGATTGAACCTTTGGAAAGGAACAAATGGTACAAAGTCAAAACACACCATCCGAGCTTTGGACCAACTATCAGAGGCTTCTATCCACTGATAGGCTTTTACTGCATTTTATAAACTCACTGATACCTATCCTCTGACAGAAGAAATTCCCAACCACTGATAGAGCATTACAAGGACAGAGGATAGCAAGCAGTGCTTAGACTAGTCTAGTTTAAATCAATGTAACAGTGCTATGCACTGATAGTTTAGTCTAGCAGTGTTTGTAGTTAGTTACGTTTGTTAACTGTCACTATCAACCATGACGTCATTGTAAGACAATCAGTGGTTAGCTAGTTAGTATAAATAGGCGCTCAATGTAACAGTTTTACTTGTCTTCTTAAAAAAGATCAATTTCGCATATCTTCTTCATTTCTTACTATCAGACGATCGTTATTGGGCTAAAGTGGAGTTTGTGAATCACATGCAATAGTTTAATTACTTGAAAGCATGATGGTGATGAAAACAAACGACCGATTGATTGTTGTAAAAGTTTTCCATTGATCAGCTGCACGGATTCTCTATTTTTCAATCATTTTCCATTACTTGAAACAAAAACAGCAATCAATTCAAACTTAGATCCTGACAATTGGTATCAGAGCATCACAACCGCTGCTCTGAAACCCACACCTAAAATCTCCGAAAAGAAACCATCCAGAGCATCCTGAAAACCCACCAAACCCAAAAAGGGTCCTCTGGAAGATGAGATCCCAGAGGTAAACCCAGTGACACCACCAAAACACCAACCACTCCTGCTACTTCTTCACAACAGATGGTAGAAATATCTCAAACCGTCTTTGAAACTCATTGCAACAGAGTGCAAAATTTTCATCAGTTAAATCCTCAGGCAAACTACTCCAGTCAACAAAACCTTGGGTAAAGAAGCTTTGTTGTGTAACCTCTGCTAGTGTAGTAGTGGTTTGAGTAGTTTGAGTGACATGTGGAGCTTGTTACACATGCACTTGAGGTGGTGCTTGAACATATTGAATCTGTAGAGCAGGGGTTTGGGCATAATGAATAGGGACAGTTGTTACAGGACTTGCAAAATGAGCAGTGTTTTGCATTTGATGTGCAGGGGTAGACTAGGAATATTGGACAGTGCTTTGAGGATTGGTGCCAGGATGAGTAACAATTGGTCCTGCAGTTTGAGTTCTGCATTCCCTGGAAAAATGTCCCATCCTATTGCACTTGTAACATTTTATCTTTGATTTATCTAAATTTACATTTGAAGATGTGTTTATCAAGACTAACCCTGCAGGTATTCCACAATCATCATTTGAAGAGCTAGGATATGATTGCATTCTTCCAAATTTCAAAATAAATCCTACAGGCAGAGGAGCAGATGTTAGTAGCAATGGTGAAAGCTCTGCCAGGTCAACAATGGTTAATACTCAAACCTCTGTCAGCTCTCAAATCCAAACATCTGCTGATGGAAGTCTACTACAAATGGGCGAAATCAACACACTTTCACTTCCATACCACCAATCCCTCAACTACCATTCCAATCGGAGGCTGGACCATCAAATCCACCAGCAGAGGATAGCTCAGATGATACACATTTGCAAGCTTCACCTCAAAATGCCATTGTCCCATATCAAGGTGATTTGATATTTCTCAAAAGCCATCCATTGGATCAAGTTATTGGCAACATCAATGAGGGTGTGCTCACAAGATGCCAAGCCCAAAACATTTGTCTTTTTGCTGGCTTTCTATCACTCACACAGCCTGTCAAGTACCAAGAGGCATTGAAAGACAACAACTGGGTAGAAGCCATGCAAGAAGAGCTCCTACAATTCAAGAGACAACAAGTATGGGAACTTGTACGACTGCCAAAAGATGTGAGTCCCATCGGCACAAAGTGGGTCTTTAAGAACAAAACTGACGAAAGGGGTATTGTTTTCAAAAACAAAGCAAGGCTTGTGGTTCAATGCTACAAACAGGAAGAAGGGATTGACTATGATGAAACTTTTGCTCCAGTAGCAAAGCTGGAAGCCATTCGCCTGTTCTTAGCTTTTGCTGCTAACCACAACATCAAGGTGTATCAAATGGACATCAAAAGTGCATTCCTGTATGGAAAGATCAAGGAAGAAGTACATGTTTGTCAACATCCTGGATTGAGGATCACTTCCATCCTGATCATGTTTACAGGTTAAACAAAGCACTGTATGGTCTAAAACAAGCACCAAGAGCCTGGTATGAAACTCTATCCACTTTTCTCTTATCCATTGGTTTTACCAGAGGTAGAATTGACAAAACCCTATTTTTAAAATGGAAAGGAAAAGATTTGATGCTTGTCCAGATTTATGTGGATGACATCATTTTTGGGTCCACATGCAATGCCATGTGTGAAGAGTTCAGAAAACTCATGGCAGCAGAGTTTGAGATGAGTGCAATGGGTGAGTTGCAATGTTTTCTTGGTTTACAAGTCAAACAAATGCTAAAAGGCACTTTCATTCATCAAAATAAGTATTTGAAAGAACTGCTTAAGAAATTTGATATGAATGATTGTAAACCTTGCAGCACACCCATGGCAACATCCAAGCTAGTCACTATAGATGGTAAATATGACCTTGTTGATCAAACATTGTATAGAAGTATGATTGGGTCTTTATTGTACCTAACTGCATCACGGCCAGGTATTATGTTTGCCAAATGTGTTTGTTCCAGATCACAGTCAATGCCAAGAAAATCAGATCTTATTGCTGTAGAAAGGATATTCAGATACATAAAAGGTGCTCCCACACTTGGTATCTGGTATCCAGCTAATGGTAACATTGAGCTTGCAGGATATTCTGATAGTGACTTTGCTGGATGCAAAACAACAAGGAAGTCCACTTCTGGAGGAGCCCAATTCCTAGGGGATTGCTTAGTGTCTTGGCAAAGTAAAAAGCAAGTTGCAGTATCCACATCCACTGCTGAAGCAGAGTATATAGCTGATGCAAGTTGCGCTTCTCAAATTTTGTGGCTTCAAAATCAACTCTTGGATTTCGGTGTGACTACCTTGAGGGCTCCTCTCAAAATTTATAGTCAAGCAGCAGAAAACATCATCAAAAATCCAGTTTCACATTCCACCACCAAGCACATTGACATCAGACATCATTTTGTGAGGGATTGCTATGAAAAAAGTCTGATTTTTTTACAACATGTCCATACCAAGGATCAACTAGCAGATGTGTTGACAAAAGCACTTGATGCTTCCACATTTGACATTTTGATATCTTGGCTTGGAATGCTAAACATGGATTAAAAACAATTTTTCTTGTGATCCATGTGTAAATAGTAATAAATATTTTTTAGAAAATCAGAAATTCATCCTTAAAAATAGTTAAAATTGAATTTTTCAATAAAATCCTTAAAGTCTGTTCAAAGCTCTGATAGCACAAAACACTGTTGTTTAAAAAAATCTATCTATTGATGCAAACCTCTGATAGTGTTTAAATTTGGTCACAACCACTGGTAGTTTTTACTCTAACAGTGGTTAGCCAAAACAACTATTCTCCATTGTCAAACAGAGGTTACACGTGGACAGATGTTATTCGACAGATGTTCATCAGACGCCACGTCAAGTGTACTTTTTTGAAAAACCCTATAAAACCCCGTTCTATCCCCAAACAGAGGTTTCACCTTTCTTGTGCGATTCAAAATTTTTCAAAGCCCTTCTTTTAAAAATCATTCAACAATCATGGCTCCTAAAAGCAAATCGAAGAAGAAATCGACACAAGAAAAACCCCTAATTGTCCTCATTATCAAACACCACACAATTACACTGCTATTCTCGAAGAAACCGACGCAAACATTCGTTATCATCCAATGATCCGGATTCTAAAAGAATCAAAATTCAAACACATGTTGGAAGTCAAAGCCCCAGTTTACATCAATTCTTTAAGAGAATGTTGGGCAAAGGCTAAAGTAAACTCATCTGCTGATGATGTGCCCAATTCTATCACTTCCAAAGTTGGTGGCACACAACTGCAAATAAGCCCACAATCTATCTCCCAAGTCTTCATGTTAAATGATATGCAACATCCGGTATCATTTCCTTTGAGGGAGATGCATCATGAATTCGTTGAAAGAGGTTACACCGGACAGTTGAAAGGTATGACAATCTTCAAACCTAATTTTCCAGCAGAGATGAAATTCTTTTTCCACACCGTACTTACATGTGTCTGTAAAAACAACTGCTTTCAACGAGATTCCATTGAACATGCAGTATCTGGGATTTGCAATTTTAACTGGTTCTGATTTTAACTTCTCCCAGGTGCTCTTCAATGATCTTGTAACTAATTTTAAAAATATTTCGAAACAAAAAGTTTTCTTGATACATCCAAGATTCATGAGTGTTCACTTGCAAGACCAGATCAAATCAAACGCAAGTAAACAAGGCGCAGTTACAAACGCTGGCAGCCTAAACCATGAAACATTCACACGAATTACAAATCAAGAAAAAGTTTCCAAAACAGAAGCAGAGGAGGTTGAGCCTATTTTACAAGATCAAAATGTTCAAGCTCAACCTCTGGCTGCTGAGCCTTCTGCTCTAGGTGATCAGGGCATCACAACCGCTGCTCTGAAACCCAAACCTAAAATCTCCAAAAAGAAACCATCCAGAGCATTCCGAAAAACCAACAAACCTAGAAAGGGTTCTCTGGAAGATGAGATCCCAGAGGTAAACCCAGTGAGACCACCAAAGTCACCAACCACTGTTGCTACTTCTTCAAAGCAGATGGTAGAAAGATCTCAAACCGGCTTTGAAACTCCTCCTGCATCCCCACAAAAGGATCAGGTTGTTGGCACAGGTACACCAAATTATGAAGCTCTAGGATCACTTGGTTCTATCTTCCACAGCCTCTCTCCCATGGCAATGTCGCTTTCTACACAACCACTCTCACCAATGCGATCATTACCACCCACCATGTTACCCTTGCTGAATGTAATAGAAATTGAGCAGACATTATCCAGCACTTCTCACCAACCCATCAATGAGAATATACTTCAAGCAGAAGCTGGGTCTGACTTATTTCTAAATGCTAGCCCATCAGCAAATGAAGAGGCTACATCCCTTGGGTTACATGTAACCCTTGGTGATAGTTCAACAAAGGCAGCCACTACAATTGCTGAACTCCCAAGTTCTCAATTGGATAGTGGTTATGTAGCTAAGACCTTGTTGAAGGCAACCATTGCTGAGGCTACTAAGGTAACCTCTGCTCCAGTGGGAAGTCCCCAGAACCAAGACAAAGGGGCATCTAAGATTGAAGCAAGTGGTAAATCACATGCTCATGATATTTTGGATACAACTACCACATCTGGTAGGAGTTCAGATGATCCTATTAAGTTAGGTGATGAGCTAAAATACCAGGAATTGACGGAAAGGGTTACTAATGTTGAATCCACTGTTGCTGAAATAAAATATCTTTTGAAACAGTTGATCACTATTCAGAGCCATCCCCCTGTTCCAACCACCGCTGACCTAAAATCTGTAAAAACTCCAATATTTCAACAAGAAAAACATTTCCTGGAGCAAAAACATAAGCATCAGATGATGGAACTCAAAAATATGGTTGATGCAAGATATAATGACACTGCTGCAGATACCAAGGCAATCAAAGCCCACTTGCTCACCACCATTGGTAAATCTCCTCCTACTGCATTTTTGTAAGTCCAGATGAAGCCAAAAAGGGGGAGAAACCTTTGGAAAACAAAAAGTTGAAGATGAATGATGATAAGGCAAGGCCTACAGTGAATATCCCTAATCCAGATGGTTTAAAGAAACCAGACTTAACTAAAGATATCTTGGCAATGGCAAAGAAGTCCCATAAGAAGACTGTGTTTGATGAAGGTAAGGTGCTGGTTGAGAAATAGATTGATCAGCAGTTAGAAAAAGGGAGAGACTGGTACCTCAACAAAGAGGTGATCTTCTAGAAAAGCAAGACAACCAGAATCCACACCTCTCAAAACTAAAGATGCTACCAATCCAACCTCAAAACCCTCTGCCAATACAAAATCAACCAGATCTTCTCACACAAAACCCTTATCCACCCCAACAGATGTTACAACAACTGTTGTGCCAACAACTGTTGACACAACAGAGGTTGTAGCAGATGTTGCCACAACCACTGCCATCTTCACTTTTCCCACTTCCACACAACAACTACCAACACCACTAAGAATTCCAAGCCATCCATCATCACCTTCAATCAGTTTTAAGAGGAGGAAAGTTACAAAGGTCATAAATAAAGAAAAGATCCTTGCTCCTTTGCTTCTTGCATCTGCACCGATGCTGACTCTAACATCTGCTTCTCCAACTACAACATCTGCTCCCTCAAAAGAAGTGATTCCTAACAGCTATAAAATTTCCTCTTGATTTGCCCGTAGTCAAGAAAGAAATCATGTCTTTCTATGCTGAAGAAGATTCAGACAAAAGACACTTCCCTTCCCTTCAAGGTTATCCAAAGCCTGCAAATATTGATCAGTATCTGGTACTCATAGAAAAACAGGCAGAGGATATTGCTAGTAAGTTGTCTAAAGGCAAAAGTGTTAGAGAAGTGCCGAATCAACTCCAGTTTCAATTGAGCGAAGTCTAATCACTTGAAAGATTTTCAAAGAATTTATCAAAAATAAAATTTCTGAAGCAGAAGATAAACTCTTGAAAGAAAATTACATCTCACACATCATGGAAACAAAGAAATATGCTGCTATCAGAGCATAGTTCAAGGATTGGTCTGTGAGTGAGCTTCAAGAAGAAAATGCAAGAATAGAAGCACAATAAAAAGATCCTCACAACAAACCTACATGTCCAGACTGGAACCAATACAGAAAGAATGTACCTGAAAGGACCCTGAAGCTCAGAAGAATGAAGGAAGAGCTAATTCAGAACCAATATGGGTTAAAGAATCAGGTGATGAAATGGGGGGGGGGGGGAGATAAGAGTGTTGGATACATACAAAATGCTTGAAGCTAGAAGGAAAAAGGATCCATCAATGCCTCCTAAACCTGATTATTCCAAAGAAGATGCTGCTCTCATAGCCCAACTTTCTAAAAAGCCTAGCTCAACATATGCCCAATCCACACTTGCCTTGCTCAAGCGAAAAAGGCAAGAGGAGATGTTAGAGAAGGTTGACAGAGAGTTTGAGGAAGTATTCATCAAAGAAGGTATCAAAAATATGATGGAATATCCAACAGATGATAGAAGTACCAAGTTGGCAGATGATTTGACAAGAATAGCTCGCTTCCTAACCTCAGCAATAAAAGCTCCTTCAAGAAAGCCTTCAGACCCAGAAATTCTAAAGTGGAATGTCAACAAAGATACCCACAAATTGACTCTGATCAAGTCTAATGGTAAGGTCACTAAACTATCCATGGAAGCTGCTTATGGGCTTACAGTAGAAGACTTCCACGAACTACTAAGTTTAGAGCTTGAGAAGGATGCTGATGATTTAGAATCTCTTAACTTTGAGCTACAATTCAAAGGTCAAATGAGAGAGTTCTTTCTGAGGAATAAAGATTAAGAATATGGTGTTTTTGGCATCATCTATTCCAGGGGAGATTGTTGGGATTGAACCTTTGGAAAAGAACAGATGATACAATGTCAAAACACACCATCCGAGCTTTGGACCAGCTATCAGAGGCTTCTATCCACTGATAGGCTTTTACTGCATTTTATAAACTCACTGATACCTATCCTCCGACAGAAGAAATTCCCAACCACTGATAAAGCATTACAAGGACAGAGGATAGCAAGCAGTGCTTAGTCTAGTCTAGTTAAAATCAATGTAAAAGTGCTATGCACTAATAGTTTAGTCTAGCAGTGTTTGTAGTTAGTTACGTTTGTTAGCTGTCACTATCAACCATGACGTCATTGTAAGATGATCAGTGTTTAGATAGTTAGTATAAATAGACGCTCAATGTAACAGTTTTACTTGTCTTCTTAAAAAGATCAATTTCGCATATCTTCTTCATTTCCTACTATCAAACGATCGTTATTGGGCTAAGGGGGAGTTTGTGAATCACATGCAATAGTTTAGTTACTTGAAAGCATGATGGTGATGAAAACAAACGATTGATTGATTGTTGTAAAAGTTTTCCATTGATCTGCTGCACGGATTCTCTGTTTTTCAATCATTTTCCATTACTTGAAACAAAAACAGCAATCAATTCAAACTTAGATCCTGACACTTGATCATTTGCCACGTGTATAGTTTGTTATAACAGAAAAGATTCCTTTTAGATCTTATTCTTATTATTGCGCGAAGATATCTACGAACCAGACTTGAGATCATTTGCCAAGCTTAACTGTTCCCTTGCGCGGTGTGGTGCAAGGATGTTAAATGAAGTTACGTTGTTTCTTGTTCTTTTTTTGACACACACGATTGATAAGAACTGCATTCTTATGATTAGCATACAGTTGCGCGACAAGCACAAGGTCTTGGTTCTTGATTTGAATTGCTTTGGTGGTATGGTCTCCGGCGCCTGCGCATGGTTTAGGGACCATACCCTTTCAAGTCCCCCACTCCAGTGTTGCTCCTATGCGCAAATGGCAAGTAGGTGGAGCACTGGACTATAAAACTTGATAATGCACTTATCTTTTTGTATATGGAAGGTATTTTAGCACAGGGCAACAGAAACTTCATGGTGAACACACCTCCTTCTTATGGATAAGGTTTCTTTTTGAATTTCGAATATCAAAAAAGCTGACAGATGCAGGTGAGTTTGTGAGAGAAGTTGGTGAGAGATACTGTGTAAAGATGACGTTTGACGACTGTTTGACAGGTTGTGAACAGTGTCAGATATCTTGCATTAATTTGCTTACGGAGGTCGTAATGTCACGCGCGCGTGAGGCCTCTTTTCTCTATGCCACTCCTCCACTTGCCATCTAGGGTTTTCTTTTTCCCTGAAAAAGGGGCTGCACGACTCCTCATCGCATTAAATGCGATGGGTATTAATACCCAATTGCTCTTCTGGATTTAGAGCATCGTCATAAAAATGAACTTTCCCTGAGTATCTCTTTGATATCGCCTGATATTCCGATTACTACTTTGTCGACAGGTGAAAAAGCTGAAAGTCCTGTAGATGTACCGTCTGCCCTACCACCGTTGAAATGGTCGGAGGAGACATTCAACAAACTTATAGTAAGTTTAAGATTCCCACCGAGTTGGGGTGCCTGCTACCCTCAAGAGGATCAGATGGCCAGGCGCCGGCCGACTATATTAACCTCTTTTGGGAATATTTTCCTGATGGTAACTTCCTTTTACCAGTTACCAAGTTTTTTGTAGATCTGCTAGACTATTATCAGTTTCATATTTCTCAGTTGAACGCTACGAGTATGGTTATGAACAAACATTTTGAATTTTTGTGTCGATCCATGGGTATTACACCAACAGTCAATCTGTTTCGAGTCTTCTATCAACTCCATTGTTCCTTGGGTTTTTATTCATTTCAACAACGACTGCCGGCCAAGAAGCTGCTACAACCCCCCCCCCCCAAATCTTATCACGATTGGAAACAAAAATTCTTTTTTTATCAAATCTGGGGTGATCCCTCTAAAGATGCATTTTCGGGGTGTTGATGATATTCCTTTGGAAACAATGTCCATTCCTGTCCACGAGGTGTGGTACCAAGATCTAAAGGAAATTCCAAGTGTTCAACTTCCCGAAAGGGCGCTTGTGGCTGCTGGAATGAGTTTGTACTTGAAAATGGACCGCCGCGACTAGCCGGTGTACATGGAGGGTGATAGGCGGTAAGTGTTACCTCTTTACATTTGTTTGCGCAACATGTTACATTTTTTGATTATGCGCATGTATTTGCAGGAGTGGTGTCGTATATAGTGTCTTACAAGAGGGAAAATAGGAAAATGTCCACAGTTCCGTTAGATCCTGCACAACCATCTTGGTAGCAACAAATTTTGGGGAATTTTGAACTTCCTAGAGACGAGGATCTTCAAGCGCAACCTGCGGCAGGTGCCGGTAAGTGTTTTAAACTGTACAGCGCCTTGGTAGCCTTGCGATATTAATCATTGTTACTTATGCGCCTTTTTGACTTGGTGATTTGGTCAAATTTGGCATAGGACCTGATTCGAAAAAGAAAAAGCGCGTAGGATTTATTGCTGGTGTTACCAAGAGAATAGAAGCGCCTTGTTAGGATCTATGTTTGAATTAGTTGTGATTTTCGTTTCAAAGATAGAAATGAACGTCGAAATCAAAGTTTAATGCAGCGGAAAGAGATGGAAAACTTTTATCACAACTAATGGTAGTTTACTTTGATCATCATGCTTTTAAGTTATAGTTTTTTCATACGAATTACAAACTCCCCCTTAGCCCAATAAGATCGTTTGAATCATACAAAAATGCAAAGAATATGATTGGTAAATGATCTTTTGATAGATGGATAAAACAGTACAATATGATCAACTATTTATACTAACACTTCTAACCACTAAGCATCTTTGATGACGTCAGGGTTGATAGTGACATATAACAAAATAAACTAACTACAAATACTGATGACCTAACCACTGATTAGTGCAAAAGCAATGTTACATTGAATAACGGCATAATAATAAAAACCTATGCTGGATACCCTCTGATGGTCTTCAACAGACCTTTGATCTTTTGTCGTCTAGTTCTAGTAGATGTAGAGATCAGAGCTTAGGCCAAGCAGTTGTTCTTGAACAGAGTTTGTAACATCTGTTTATCAGGATCAACTAAATGATGTGATTTTGGCTTTGTATCATCTGTTCCTTTTGAAAGGGTTTAATCCCAACAATCTCCCCCTGGAACAGATGATGCCAAAACACATATTTATTGTAGATCTTTATTTCTCAACATGAGTTCTCTTATTTGACCTTTGAATTGTAATTCAAAGTTAAGAAAATCAACATCATCTTCATCCTTTTCGAGTTCCAGATTCATAAGATCTTGAAGGTCTTCTGCATAGAGCCCATATGCATCCTCCTTTCTAATCTTGGAAACATCACCCATTTGATTTGAGCAAAGTCAATTCGCAGATGTCTTTGTCGACCTTCCACTTTAGAATTTTTGGATCAAATGGTTTTTTAGGATGGCTACTTATTGTTGAGATTGATGGTAGTATATGATGTGCAATTTTGGACAAGGTTTCTCTCAGTAGGTCACTTGCATCATCAGTATGAAATTGCACTTGATCTCTGATTCCTTGCTTAATGAGATCCCACTCATACCTTCTCCCATCTTCTTTTGACATCTCGCTCTGCCTTTTTCTTTGATTTAAGGCCAGGATGGAATGAGCAGATGTTGCAGAGGACTTTTGAGTAGGTTGGGTCTGATGAGCTGTAATCTCTGTTGTGTAATCGGGCTTCTTTGGCAATGAAGGATCTGTTTTTCTTCTTTCTTCAAGTCTTTTGTATGTATCAACCACTTTAACCTCTGACCATCTTGTGATCTGATTCTATGACCCATAGTTAGTAGCTATCAGTTCTTCTTTCATTCTTTTTAGTTTCAACGCTCTATCTGGCACATTCTTTTTGACTTTGTTCTAGTCTGGAGGAGTAGGCTTTTTGAGTGGGTCTTTTACATTTCTAGCATTCTTTCCTCATCTTGCTTTAAGTTACTCACAGACCAGTCCTTGAATTGTGCTCTTGTAGCCTTGTATTGTTTGTTTTCTTGATGTGAGTCTTTTGAGAAATCTTCAAGTTTCCTGACTTTGCTTAGCTGATACTGCATATAACTCTGTACGTATCTATCACTCTTTCCCTGTGTGTCTCTTTTAGTTATATCCTTTGCTTGAATAGCTTTGAGCTGAAGATATTCATCAATGTTCTTTGGCTTGGGATATTCTTGCAGGGATGGGAAATTCCTTTTATCTGGATCTTTTTCTAAGTAGAAGGATTTTATCTCTTCCTTTACAGCCAATAAATCTAGAGGAAACTGAGTAGATAGAGGAGTTGGTTGGGCAATGGTTTGAGGTGTTGCAAAGATGGGAATTGAACCAGATGTTGAGGTCAGTGGTTGTGATGATAGTGGAAGTGGTGAAGGGATGATATTTTCATCATCTATGACATTTGTCATTTTCCTTCTTTTAAAGATGAGTTTGGGTGATGGTGGTTGGGGAATTCTAGTGGGTGTGGAAATTTGGTTAGTGGTGATTGGAAATGTGACCATGGCAGTGATTTGGTTAACATTTGTTATAACCACTGATGCATCAACAGATGTTGACACAACAGGAGTTGTAACATCTGTTGTGGTGATTGTAGTTGTGGGTGGTGTTGTAGGTGGTGTTTTAGATTTGGTGGGAACAGAGGATGTGGTTGGATTTGCAACAATCTTGGTTTTAGAAGGTGTGGATGTTGGTTGTCTTGTTTTTATAACAACTTTCTTCTTTTGCTGAGAAGTACCAACCTCTTCTTTTTTCCTTTTGTTGAGCAATCGTTTGCTCAACCACAGCTCTGCTCTCATCTATCACCCTTTGCTTATTCTTCTCCTTTTCCCTGGCCAATATGTTTTCTGTTTCATCAATCTTCTTGGATCTATCTGGCCTTGGGATAACTCTTGATGGTCTTGATGATGAATCTGCTTTGAGCTTTAACACTTCTCTTTGATTGAATTTCTTCCCCTTTTTGGCATCATCTGTATTAACCAAAAACCTCTGAAATAGAAGTAGGAGTTACTTCCAACAATGTTTTTTCCACCGTGGTGATAATAGCATAAGCCACCTTTTCTATGTAATGAACCTTGGCATTTGCCCAGAACTCTCTTAAAGATTGTCGGTAGATAGGAGCAGTGATTTCCATAAGTTCTTCGTATTTTGACTCTTTTAAAGCTTTGATCATAGGATGATATCGCTTATTTGAGTCAGTTTCTTTGAAAATTGTAGTGTAATTTTGTGGGTTTTTGAAATTTAAAATCGTCATGATCGAAGATGATGAAGAACAGTTGTGAAAGTGAAGAAGACTTGAGAGAAAAACCGCTTTAAGAATTTTTGAATTCGATACGGCAGAGTAAAAACGACTGATTGGAATAAAACAGGGTTTAAAGTGAAAAAGTGATGATGACGTGGAAAAGATCTGACGGCTATCATCTGTCCACGTGTATCCTCTGATAGTGTATGGAAGACAGTTGTTTTGAGAAGCACTGTTGAGTGTCAACAATGGTTGGAGAGCAGTGTTTTGATTTTACACTATCAGTGGATAAGATCACTCATCAGAGAATACACTTTTCCAGTGGATAGATTTTCAAGCCTCTCAGTGTTTTGAACGAACAGTGGATAGAACAGACTTTTGAGATTATCGAAAAACTTCAATTTTGATTATTTTTAAGGATGGATTTTTGATTTTCTGAAAACATTTTTATTGATATTTACACATGGAACACAAAAATTTGCTTTCAATCCATGTTTAGGATTCCAATCCTAGAGATCAAACTTTCGAAGGTTGATGTATCTAATGCTTTTGTTAGAACATCTACCAGTTGATCTTTAGTATGGACATGTTGTAAAGAAATCAAACCTTTTTCGTAGTAATCTCTCACAAATTGATGCCTGATATCAATGTGCTTTGTTGTGGAATGAGATACATGATTTTTGATGATGTTTTCAACTGCTTGACTATGTATCTTGAGAGGAGTCTTTAAAGCAGTTACACCAAAATCCAACAGTTGGTTTTGAAGCCACAAGAGTTGAGCAGTGCAACTTGAAGCAGCAATGTATTCTACCTCAGCAATGGATGTGGAAACAACAACTTGCTTTTTGCTTTGCCAAGACACTAGGCATCACCTAGGAATTGAACTCCTCCTGATGTGGACTTCCTTATGGAGTGGCAACCAGCAAACTCAATATCTGAGTAACCTGAAAGCTCAATGTTTGCGTTAGAAGGATACCAGATACCAAGTGCGGGAGCACCTTTACATATCTGAATATCCTTTTCACAACAATTAAGTTTGATTTTCTAGGTGGTTAGTGGGATCTGGCACAAACACATGTTGCAAACATGATATCTGGCCTAGAAGCAGTTAGGTACAATAAAGACCCAATCATACTTCTATAGAGAGTTTGATCAACCAAGTCATCTTTGTCCTCAACAGTGACAAGCTTTGAGGTTGCCATGGGTGTGCTACGAGGTTTAAAGTCATTCATAGCAAATTTGTTAAGAAGTTCTTTGACATACTTATTTTGATGAATGGAAGTTCCATTGTGCATTTGTTTAACTTGAAGACCAAGAAAACATTGTAACTCACCCATTGTACTCATTTCAAACTCCGCTGCCATGAGTTTTCTAAACTCTTCACACATGGCAGTGCACGTGGATCCAAATATGATGTCATCCACATAAATCTGGACAAGCATCAAATCTTTTCCTTTCCATTTTAAAAACAAGGTTTTATCAATTTTACCTCTTGAAAAACCAATGGACAAGAGAAAAGTGGATAGAGTTTCATACCAGGCTTTGGGTGCTTGATTTAGACCATACTATGCTTTGTTGAGCTTGTACCCATGATCAGGGTGAAAACATCTTCAAATCCAGAGGTTGACACACATACACTTCTTCCTTGATCTTTCCATACAAGAATGCACTTTTGATGTCCATTTGAAACACTTTGATGTTGTGTTAGTAGCAAAGGCTAAGAACAGTCTGATGGCTTCTAATCTTGCTACATGAGTAAAGGTTTCATCATAGTCAATGCCCTCTTCATGTCTGCACCCTTGAACCACGAGCCTTGCCTTGTTTTGTACAACAATACCCCTTTCATCAGTTTTGTTCTTGAAGACCTACTTTGTGCCAATTGGACATACATCCTTAGGCAGTGATACAAGTTCCCAAACTTGTTGTCTTTTGAATTGTAGGAGCTCCTCTTGCATAGCTTCTACCCAACTATTGTCTTTTAAAGCATCTTGATACTTGACAGGTTGTGTGAGTGATAGAAAGCCAACAAAGAGGCAAATCTTTTAGGATTGGCTTCTTGTGAGCACTCCCTTATTGCCAAAAAACCTGATCAAATGGATGGCTTTTGAGGAAAATCAAATGACCTTGATATGGGACTAATGCATTTTGAGGTGAAGGCTGCAAATGTGTATCATCTGAGCTAACATCTGCTTGTGAATTTGAAGTTCCAGCCTCTGATTGGAATGGTGGTGGAGGTATAGGAAGTATGGATGTGAGATTGTGTTGATTTTTGTTCACATTGTGTGGACTTTTATCAATAGTGGTTTGATTTTGAGAGCTGGCAGAGGTTTGTGGATCAACAATTGTTGAGCCACCAGATCTTTCACCATTGTTACTAACATCTGCTCCTCTGCCGAAATGGCTAACTTTGAAGTTTGGAAGCACACAGTCATATCCTTGATCTTGATGTGTTGATTGTGATGTACCTGCATGATTAGTCTTTATAGACACATCTTCAAAAGTGAATTTTTATAAATCAAACAACTCAGCAAGATTTGCTGGGATTTTCAATAAAGAAAGTTCATTGAACTTTACATTCAAAGTTTCTTCAACACACTTTGTCCTAGAGTTAAAAACTCTATAGGCTTTGTCAGTGGTTGAGTATCCCGAAAATAAGCACAATCAACTTTGGCTGCAAACTTTGAGATTGAATCTTTTAAGTTTAAAATGAAACACGGACAACCAAAAACTTTAAAATTTGAGATCAGAGGTTTAATTTTGTAAAGAATCTCATAGGCAGTCTTTTGATGCATGGGGTTAACCAAAACTCTGTTTTGACATAGCAAGCAGTGTTTACTGCCTCTGCCCAAAAAGACAAGGGTAAACCTGAGTATGCAAGCATAGTTCTTGCTGATTAAATTTAAGTTCTATTTTTTCCTTTCAACCACCCCATTTTGTTCTATAGTCCTTGGGATGCTATATTGCCTAACAATCCCTTTTGACTCACAGAATGCATCCAACTCCTTGTTTCTAAACTATGACCCATTGTCACTTCTAAAAAATTTTACTGGAAGGTTAAATTGTTTTTCAACTTGTTTTACAAAATTTTGCAAAATGCCTGCAGTCTCATCTTTAGAGTGCAAGAAGAATGTCCATGTAAACCTTGAAAAATCATCAATAATGACCAAACAATGCCTTCTCTTTGTGACACTCATGATTTTTACAGGGCCAAACAAATCAATGTGCAACAATTGCAAACACTGAGTTGTTTTGGACTCTTCAATGGACTTGTAAGAGCTTTTATGTTGTTTACCTTTTAAACAGGAAACACAATGCTCTTCACAGGTAAATTGTTTTGAGGTAAACCTCTAACAAGACTTTGTTTTGAGAGAGTGGTGATAGTTTTTTGATTTATGTGCCCAAGTCTTCTATGCCATAACTCTGTCTCTTTGCTTGAAGCAACTGAAAACAGGCATGCATTAGACATTGGGTGATCTTTCAGCATATCAACCACATACACATTGCCACTCCTGTGAGCAACAAGTTGTGCTTTACTTTCAACAATGATTTGATCAAGCATTTTAACAACCTCTGGTCCTACAATTTGACATATTTCTTTGTAAAGAAGGATCCATATCCTTTGTCACTCATTTGTGAAACACTCAGAAGATTGAATTTTAGATTGTCAATGAGATTCACATTTTCAAATTTGATTTTCCCAGCTTGAACACACCCTGACCCCAAGACCTTCCCTTTTGAATTGTTACTAGAAGATATATTACCCCCTATAGGGGTGTTCATCGGGTTTTTTCTTCGGGTGGTTTTTGTCAAGGGAAAATTGACCCGATAACCGACCCATTTAAAGTTTGGGTTAGTCAGGTTTAGGTTACTTGGGTTCGGGTTAGTTCGGGTCGAGTTATTCGGTTTTCGGGTTTAGATGTAAAATAAAAAATAAATGTTTTTTTTTACAAATATCATCAAAATTCATATTGATACTTTAAAAATATCTTAAAAGTTCAAACATTATTTGACAATATACTATCATAAAGTTTAAAAGTCCCAAAACTTAATTTTCCATATATTAAAGACTCCAAACCAAAACACTTCTATAAGAAAAAAAACAATAAATCTTCAGGTTTTTATTCAGGTTTGGTGATTCGGGTTTTCCGGGTCGGGTTGTTCGGGTTTTTGGTAGGGAAAAAGTGACCCGATAACCAAACCATTTAAAGTTCAGGTTGGTCGGGTTTGGGTTTCACGAGTTCGGGTTTTTCGGATATTCGCTAATTTGGGTTCGGCTGGCTTCGATTCGGGTCCGGTTTCGGGTTTTGGATAAAATTGAACTGCCCTCCCCCTCCATGAGCCATGAAGTCTTTGAGAAGGGCTCTACATCCTGTCATGTGCCTGGAGCCTCCACTATCAACATACCATAAACTATCAAGGCAAGTAGAAGCTCCCTGCACATAAGTAGTAAATTAGTTCAGGTGAGTTTCCAAAGCCAAAATGGCTTTGGATGGGGTCACAGATTGTCCAATCTCAAATTTAGGATAATGGTTAGTGGTTTGGATTGGTCTTTGTAACCACTGTTGTGTACTATTTCGTATCAGATGTTGGTAGCCATGAGGATGCCTATTGACTTTTGGCTTTGAGGCCTTTTTTAACCCTCATAGCTAAAAGGAACAGGTTGGCCATATCCTTTTGGATATCTGTTTGCAGGTGGTGCATCTGTTACTTGTACCTCTTTGGGAACAGGGGTTTTGGTCAGTGCTATAGTAACAGATGTTTCAACAGGTTCATAGGTCTGCTTAGATTTATTTCTAGTAGTGCTTGAACTTTGACTCTCAAGAGCTTTCGTTTTGATCTCTTTTACCTTGGTGTCATAGGTTTGAAGATACACACACTCTTGGGTCATGTGGTTGTTTTTTCCACAAATGATGCATTTTGAAGAATTTAGGATCACACAAGTTTTGTTTATGTCATAAGCTTTTAACAGAAAACAGTTTTCAGTGACATGATTTCTTTTCTCACAAAAGTTACAAAACAAGTTTTTGATCTTTTCTTTCCTCTTCCCTTTTTCAGACTTCTTTTCAACAGATGTCGTAACATCTGCTGGAAGATCCTTAATAGGGATTATCCTTGCTTTTGGTGCCTTAACACCTTCAATGGTTGTGAAGTTCATTGGCTTGAAGTTTTCTAAAATGTCACACTCATCTGACCATGTGGGTTTGAAGTAATATTTCTCAACCTCTTTAAAAGTTGAGGAACCCTCATGTTTTTCTAAAATGATTTTGTTCTATTTTTATCTGTGACTTTTATTTCTTCACCAGCCAAGTTTTCGGGAACAACTTCAAACAACTCAGAGTCAATTTTATCAACATTTTCAGAAACTTGATCATTTTTGTTAAATCCAATGCCAAATTTTATGTTGCTCTTGATCTGATTTTCTAACAAGATTTCAAACCTTTGTAAGACTCTACCCATTTTTCACAGGTGATCTGGGTAGATTCTAACTCCTTTTTGCAGGCTTGGTATATATCTACCATAGTTTGGATTTGGTCTTTGGTTATGCTTGCCTCATGCTTTAGGCCGCTGATTTCAGAATCTTTGTTAACCAACTTTGTTTTCAAGTCTTTTGTGAGTTTTTCAAAATTTAGTTCATCTTCCAAAATTTTGTTTCTAAGGTTTCCATTTACCCTTTTTATGTTTCCAAAAGCTATGATGCATTTTTAAGAACATAGATCTTTGAGGATCTGGGGTGATACCTTAAAAGCAGCCATAAGAGCATAGTTACAATCATCTTCACACACCTTGGTATCCCATGGGTCAATTTAAGAGTTCTTTTCTTCATCAACAATATCTTTTGAAACCACTGCTTCATCACAACTTTGAATTTCATCAGAATTAAACACTTGTTCCACAGACTCATCACATTCAACAATTGTCTCTAAGGCCATTATACAAAAATTTTCATGTTCTAAATTAGTTTTGGCCATAAGAGCAAAGTTTTCATCATTTAAATCCTCAGGAAAACTACTCCAATCAACAAAGCCTTGAGTGAAAAATCTTTACCGGTTAACCTCTGCCGGATCAGTGGTTTGAGTAGTTTGAGTGACATGAGGTGCTTGTTGCACATGCACTTGAGGTGGTGGTTCTTGAACATACTGGATTTGTGGAACAGTGGTTTAAACATAATGCACTGGAACAGTGGTAGCAGGGTGTGCATAGTGAGCAGTGTTTTGCACTTGATGAGCCGAGGTATATTGGGAATACTGGGTAGTGTTTTGTTTATGCTGAGGTCATGGGCCAGGATGTGTAATAATAGGTCTAGAAGTTTGAGATCTGCATTCTCTGGTAAAGTGTCCTAACCTATAGCACTTATAACACTTGATTTTAGACGTGTCTAGCCCAACCTTCAACCACCCATGCAACCCTAGAAATTTTCTACCAGTTCTCTTTTAAAATTTACTAGCTCTAACACTTAATAGAGTCAGTTGATGCAAAATGTCCATTTCTTCCAAATCAGGGTTCAAAGTGTTGAACATCGTTCAACTCAAAAGAGAGATTGTTAGAGGTTTGGCTTTCCCCACTTGCAAAGCTATGTGAGTGTCATTTCTTTAAAACTAACAGATGTTCGTGTAACGTAATCTACAGCTCCCACTTCTCTGGTAACGATCTAAGGAAACGACGATTGACAGTCGAATTAGGAAATTCTACTTTCACCAGTTCGAGTTCATTTATGAGACAACTAAAATGTTCGAACTGTTGGGTTAGAGACTCTCCTTTGACGTGATAAAAGGTTTCGTACTGTTGATTCAGAACTTCTCTATTGTTTTCAATCACTTCCTCAGTACCACCGAATTGCTCTTTTAGTGCATCCCATACTCTTTTCTATTATTGCAGTGGAGCAGTCCAGCATAGATCTTATTGGGTAAAGCAGAAGCAACAATGCTAAATGCCTTAGCATCCAACTGTATTTTCTGGAAATCCTGCTCAGAGTATAGTTCAGGATTTTTTAGCACTTGAGTATTGGGATCCTCTGTACTTGGAACCATTCGAACATGTGGTCCAAATACAACAGATTGCCAACAACCGATGTTTTGCTGAGCTAAAATGTGACCCATTCGACCCATTGGCTTTTGTATCATCTGTTCCTTTGAAAGGGTTCAATCCCAACACACCTAAAGAAGATCCGAAGAAAGGTATGCGCTCTGTGTCTGATACTTGGTGTGATTATGTCGTGGTATC
Organism: Scalesia atractyloides; assembly: GCA_947069175.1. Classification (NCBI taxonomy): domain Eukaryota; kingdom Viridiplantae; phylum Streptophyta; class Magnoliopsida; order Asterales; family Asteraceae; genus Scalesia; species Scalesia atractyloides. The sequence goes on from CAMTDV010000005.1 coordinate 27,204,292, forward strand.
TAACTCCCTTGAGGGACTTACGCCCGTAGGTTTGAGAAAACCTAAGGCGGAGCCTCAATAGATGGCGAGTATAGCAGTGTCAAGCCCTGAGCCGTTGACCAGGATAAAACCTGACAATAGGAAACTTCCCGAAGGTGATGCTGCCGCGCAACCTGCCAAGAAGGTGCCACAGAAGAAGAAAATTGGTATAAAAGGAAATCCGGATGCGTTTGCATCAAAGTTCTCTCATGGTATGTTTTGCGGTAACTCTGTAATTTTGAACGAGGATAGCGTTGAATTTTTCTTTCTATTGTTTCATAGAAAATATGAGTGTCGATTCTTACCCCAGCAACCACCTCTGTTATCGATGCTGCGCATGGCTCTTCCCTTCCTCCAAAAACTGGGAAAATATCTCCTGTTAGAGATGGAGGGTTACTTCTTTTGAAGCCGAAACAACCGGCGTCGATGTTACCAAACCCACTTATCCTCAAGAGGAAGAGGACATTCTTACACCAAGCTTTCCTCAAGAAGGAGAAAAGGTTAAAGCTGACGAACCAGTTGAAGATACTACAAAAACCACACCTGCACATGTAACTGAAGAACCATTTATGGAGAATGTGTCAGAGTCTGCCAAGGATAAGGTGGATACCTCTAATGTTGAAAAAGTTCGAGATAGTGAAGAAGAATCTCCGATCTACCCCAATAAGACACCGAGTGATTATTTCTACCGCTCATACTCGGAGAAACGTGCTACTGAAGTGCATTCTCCGGTATGGAAATTAAGGCAAGGTGACAATTTGAGCCACTGGCAATCGTGTCATGAGTGGTTTAAAGGTGCTTTTCCGCTGGCGGAGGTAAGGGCGCGAGTTGATCAGAACTATGAACAAACATATCGTGACTACTTGTAGCTTTCGCTAGCTCTTTCTCGAATTTTACCAAATTATTCACGAGTGGTGAAGTATGCACCGAGAACGTGATGATTTTGTTGCCATAATGAAAAAGATGATAGCTGAGCAAGCACATATGGCTTTACAGAAAGAAGAATTTGAAGCCGAAAAGGCTAAATTTGGAGACCTGCAGAAGACTAAGGAATTGTCGGTCTTGGGTTGGAAAATAAAGTTTGAGGCTGCCGATGCAACTCTCACCGAAGAACGCAGAAGATGGAAGGAGGCTTGCAAGAGAGACAACAACAAAAAAATATCCCTTCGTAATGAGGCAGTCAACCTCAAGGCAGAAATTGAGAAACTCAAGAAGGAGAAGCGACGGGATTGCCTTAGCCGATGAGGCTCAGTCTCACCGGGAACGAAGTGAGCAGAAAGAGGTAAGACAAGCGCAACTCTTGTTTTAAGAAATAAAGAGATTGCTGAACTTACCTCTACACTATTTGAGCAGGCACAAACAAGAGCGGAGCTTGATGTTGTGAAGAAGGACTTGCAACTTGTGCAAGTAGAACATGCTGAATTATCACGCTGCCTATCCGATAGCGAAGAGAAAAACCAGTTATATGAGGTAGAGATAGGCGCGGATAAAAAGTGCGCAGAAGAAGCGGAGAAAAAACTTGAAATCACGGAAACTGCCCGAGCAATTGTAGAAAGTTTGGTAGAACAGTTGATGTACAACATGTTGTGGATGCAACATCATGGTGCTGTTAACGTAAGTCCTTAAAAAAATCTTTCTTATCTTGACAGTTCTATGATAGATGTAACATTGATGTCATTTAACTTCTTGCGCAGATTGCTAACTCGATCTTGAACTCCACTGAGTTAGATGAATCAGTGGCGAAATTGATTGTTACGGCGCACCATGATGGCTACGCCCAGGATTATAGAGAGTGTGCTTTGCTATGTCGAACACTTTGAAAGTGAGTTGGGACACCAACCGATCCGCTACTTACGGAGTCGACACAAATTTTGCGTTTGCAGAAGCAAAGAAAGAATACGATAACCTACAATTGCCCGTGAGGGACGAAGTGCTGCAACATGATAACTTTGCGGAGCACCTTAAGGAGATTTTTCAAGATTCCGAAGTCTCCGAGAGCAAAGGCGTAGTGAATGAATAAATTGGTCATTTCTCTGTTGCATGTTTTAATCGTACTTTTGTAATCTTTTGTATGGATAGTTAAATCCGGTGTTGTAATGATCACTGCGTGATAACCCCTGTAATTTATACTTTTTTTCTGATAAGGAAATACAACATGTTTATGTTTTGGTTACATTGTTCGCATGAGTACAATTAATTTGTTTAGGTAAAACAAATAAAGATGGTATATAGCTCATGTGTGAACGTATGACTAGACCATGTGCAGTCATTTATGGTCACTAATAGTGTTCATGAGACTTGGTTTTAAGTTACATAATGTTTGTGTCTACCCAAAGTGATTGCATGCATTTGAAACATAACATAAATAAAGTAAGTAATGATCTTTATATTAAAATTGATAGGGCGTAGAGGCCAATAGGTACAAATATGTTAAGGTTACATATTTGTAAAGAAAAAACTAAGAATGTAAGTAACGATCCTTGGAAACTTGATAAGGCGTAGAGGCCAGTGAGTACAGAGGATGTTAAGATTACATACAACACCTACGCAACTATTGCGCATTCCATGTCCTGGGGACGTTTGTTCCATCTATCCTTCGGAGCATATAAGCTCCTTTTCCAAGGACTTCAGTGACCACATATGGCCCTTCCCGCTTAGGTGCGAGTTTGCCTAGCTTTTCTGCATTAGAGGCTTCGTTCTCGCGAAGCACAAAATCTCCTGGAAGGAAAGTACAAACATGAACTCGCGCATTGTAATATCTTTCTAATTTTGATTTGTACTTGGCCTTTTTAATGTCAGCGTTCCCGCACCTTTCTTCTAAAAGGTTCAAATCCAGCCTGCGTGCCTCCTCAATATTTTGTTTTTCCATAGCGAGCATGCGCGATGAAGGAATACCAACTTCAACAGGGATTACCACTTCAGCCCCATATACCAGGCTAAAAGGGGTTTCGCCTGTGTTGGTTTTTGGCATGGTGCGATGAGCCCACAAGATACTAGGCAATTCATCAACCTAGCCCCTTCACGCTGTTCCTAACCTTGCGTTGGTTCCCTCGACAATTTGTTTGTTGATGATTTCAACCTGCCCATTGCCTTGAGGGTGGGTGCGCGACTGATGCAAACGTGTGTTTAATTTTCATTTCTTGCATCCATTTCTGTGGGTCATCAGATGCGAAATTTGGACCATTATCGCTAATAATGTGCAACGGCAAACCAATCTACAGATAATATGCTCCCAGATGAATTTCCTGATGACCATTGCAGTAGTCGACGTCAGGGGTTTGGCTTCCACCCACTTTGTGAAATAATCAATTGCTACGATAATAAATTTAACTGCACCAGGCGCATCTGGGAAAGGCCCCACTCAGTCAAGTGCCCAATATTGAAAAGGCTAGGTAGAAGTTACTGGAATCAAAGGGTTTTTCGGGCGCAACGTCTTTGGTGCATGGCGCTGGCATGACGCACATTTCTGTAATATTTCAACAGCATCTAAATGCTTACCGAGCTATAATACCCTACACTCATGACTTTTTCTACAACCATCCGTGGACCCGCATGAATACCACATATATCTTCATAAATTTCTCGAATTAGATATTGCGCGTCTTGTTTATCAACGCAGCGCAAGAGAGGACCCATATATGACTTTTTGTACAGCATGCCATCTGATATTACATAATTTAACGCTTTGTGTTGAATTTTCCGTGCTTCCGCTTTTCCCTCTGGGAGAGAACCAGATTGCAGGTACATGATAATTGGGGACATCCAAGAAGGATTCCCAATTTCTACTAAATTTACATGACGTAAAGGTATGAACGGATTCTTGAGTACCTCAATGCGCACTTCTTTAGCGAGATGTTTGAAACTTGTAGCTGCCAGTTTGCTGAGCGCATCAGCGTGCTTATTTTCACTGCGGTTGATATGAACTACTCTAAAAGTCTGAAACTTGGTAATTAAAGACTTCATTCTTCTTCATTGTTGGTACTTTTGAAATCCAGCCGGATGGCATATGCAAATTCGTGATTTTCGGTCTGACTAGGCGAAGGCCAGCCCCTGCGCCGTCATCATTAGACGTGCCATCAGTATGTAGAATCCATACACTATCATCTGTCATTGGAACTGGATTTTGAATGGCTTCGCATTTTTGAATCTTATCACTTGGTACTTCAGTAACAAAATCGGCTAAGATTTGGCCCTTGATGGCCGGTCGCGGCTTATAAATAATGTTGTGCCCACCTAATTCAATAGCTCATTTTGCCATTCGGCCAGCAACATCAGGTTTGGATAAAATTTTACCAAGATGATAATTTGTAAGGACTTTGATTATATGGCCAGAAAAATACCTGGGCAAGCGGCGGGAGGTATGCACCAATGGTAATACAAGTTTTCCATTATAGGATACCGTGTTTATGGGTTGGTTAGCATCTTGCTGACATAATAAATCGGTGTTTGAACACCATCACGTTCGATTAACAAAACTACGTCAACTGCTATTTCGGATGCCAATAGGTATAATATCAATGGTTCTTCTTTCCGCGGGGCTGTAAGGGTTGGCAACTGAATCAAACATTCTTTCATTCTTGAAAAGCTTTTTCTGCTTGTGGGGTCCACTAAAACTTACTCGTTTTGACTCAGTTGCACAACGTGCTAATGAAAGGGAAAGACTTAGCAACGTGATTTGCCAAAAACCTAAGCGCAGCCAATTGAACTTTGCATTTCCTTGATAGTCGATAGTGACTGCATGCGCTGAATGGCTTCCACCTTTTCTGGATTGACTTTAAAGCCATTCTTAGTGACAATGAAACCCAAGAATTTTCCTTCTTCCATTCCGAATGAGCATTTTCCTGGATTTAACTTTAGATTAACCTTTCGTAAAGACTCGAAGGTGCGTTGAATGTTCTTGAGCATTAATTCTTCATCAGGGCTCATAATGACTAGATCATCAATATAAACTTCCACTGTTACGCCAATATCATCTTTAAAAACTTTATCCATTAACCGTTGATACGTAGCTCTCGCGTTGCGGAGACCGAAAGGCATCTTTGTGTAACAAACAAATACCTTTCTCCGTGCGAAAAGCTGTTTTTTCCTCGTCTTCCTTTTTCATTTGGACTTGATGGTAACCTTTATAACAATCCAAAAAACACTTCCAGTGAAAAGAAGCTAAAGAATCTACCTTCTTGTCAATCTCTGGAAGAGAGTAACAATCTTTTGGGCATGCTTTGTTAAGATCCTTGAAATCGACACACATGCGCCATCCGCCATCCGCCATTATGATTTTGAACCATTACTGGGTTAGCAACCCATGTTTGATATCGGACCTCATGTAAAATACCAGCTTGAAGTAGTTCGGATACTTGCTCATTCATCGCGCGAGTCTTTTCTGGACCTTGGTTGCGCTTTGCCTGAACAACTGGCTCTACTGAAGGAAAAGTATTTAACCAATGCTCTGCTATATCTCATGGTAAACCAGTCATGTCCGCTGGCAGACATGCAAAAATATCCATGTTTTGAAATAAAAGTTGTTTAAGCCTTGCGAGGACTGTTGGTGAAATGGCGGGTCCTAACAAGACTGTTTGCTCTGGATACTTACTATTAAGTACCCATTCTCTGGTTCATTGGCTGTAGACGGTTTCACTACTTTTACTCGTGGTTCATCATCAATAGACATGACTTCCTTCGTGAATACATAATTGCCACCCTAGTTTCTGTTGGAAAACCACAAGCAGCATGTGGGGTAGATGTAATTATATTGAAATTACTTTCCGCTCGACGACCAAGTAACACATCATAACGTGATCTGGCTGGCATTACCATGTTCATCGGAACATTGCGCGTATGCCTCCCATCAAAAAGCATAACATGAAAAGAAATTTGGCCCATCGGAAAGACGGCTTCATTGCACAAACCAGTTAACGGAAAGTCTATTGGTTCTAAGTGTGCCTTGTCCTCTAGGTCTAATTTCTCAAAACACTGTTCGTAAATGATGTCCATAGAAATTCCTGGGTCAATAAACACACAATCAGTGCGACAATGTCCGAAAATGCCGGTTATCACAACCGGTCGTTCTTCTTGTGGTCCCCCAGGAATAATTGGAAATATTGCCCACGCCAAGTCTCATTATGACCTCGTTTTTTACTGCGCTAGTGTGATTGACCACCTTGTATCATAGAAACTTGTTTCATCTTTTTATTACTAGGACCTTCATCCCCACGAGTAATTTGATGAACTTCTTTGCGCACAATTTGAAGCAAATGGGGGAGTTTCCCACTCTTTAGTGCCTTTTCAATTTCTGTACGCAAGCTGATGCAATTGTCTGCGGTGTTTCCAGTATCCTTATGGTAATCACAAAAAAGATTTGGATCTTAACCTTTTTTGTTTTTCATTGGTTGTGGTTACTTAAACTGATGATTCCCAGTGCTAAGCACCTCCACCGGAGACTTTGTCAGCGGTGTCCATTGTCTTTCTCGGTTTTTCTTCTTAATTGCATTTTGAGTGGTAATCTTGTTGATTGTTGTGCGAGCAGCAATTGGCAAATAAGGGGAATAAGAATTCTGGTTTGATTGTTTCCAACTTTTCTTATTCTTTCGACCATTGTTCCTACTCATGTCCTGTGGACGATACTGAGGTAACGAAGGTCTATTCGAGCTTAAGTTGCGCTCAGTTTGAGCGTAAACCTTGGCTGCTGCCATAAGTTTTTCCCTGACAAAACCTTTATCATTTCATCACATCGGACATCAACTATGCGCGAATCAGATCTTCATGCACATCACCAATCTCAAGGACTTCTTTGTTGTAACGAATAATAAAATCTTCCAATCTTTTGTCATCTCTCTACCAGATGTTCATAACATCTGAGGAGTCTCTGACATTCACCGTTTCTGATTAAATCGAGTTAAGAATTTATCCTTAAGATCGTTCCCAGAAGTAAGTTTACATGTTGGTAAGTTATCAAACCATAAACGCGCAACACCTTTAAGAGTCTGGACAAATAGATGGCACCAAATAGCGAGTGTCCATCCTCCGATAAGACCTGTGCCGGTAAATAGGCGCATGTGATCATCTGGATCTAACATACCATTGAACTTTCCCACATCAGATGGTAACTTTGCACGCTCAAGCAGAGCTAATGTGACTTCCTTCACAAACTTGGATTGCTCAGCAGCCTCTGCTGGCCTGTATACCAAATTATAATCATGCTCCACCTCTGGATTATAAACTGCGCATGACTTGGTTTATAATCAGCATGATCTCGCTCGAGACGATTGAACACACTCACATTATCTCCTTCCTCATAAGTTTTGTCATATCTGTATGATTAGTATCTCACCTCTGAGATGGACGTGGTCCTAATCGTGAATGTACCGATGCCCGCTTCTTGGAAGTTTGTTCATCCTGATATTCGCGGCGTCTGGTGCCGAAATACGTAGATTCGAACTTTTTTCTAGTCGGATAATACATTTCCGTTTCTTCTGTAGAGATGTGCGATGGTGCACGTTCTCTGGCTGGGGAATCATAACTCAATACTCGAGGAGCAGGTTGAACATGCACCTGAGTTGTTGGAAATTGCTCATGTGGCACTGGTTTGCCGGTGTGCACACACAGCTGTACATAAATTGCATTCAAAGCACTTTGATACTTAACAAACCAGGACATCAAAGTTTTTCTGGGTGGTAACACTGAAGCGATTTGAACAGACGGAACTTCATTTGGAATCCCAATGTTACTGGAATGTTCACACGACCAGGGTCATGATGACCATCAGCTTCGCCGGAGAAATCCTCTTCCACTTGTCCGTCGATCCGAGAACCATGAAAAACGTTCCTGACTTCAGATCGAGGACCTTTTGGATAATTTGATGGACCGTCAGCCATGATGACCATAGAAACAAAAACAAGAGATGAAGAAAAAGAAAGAATCGGTGGGAGCCAATGATGAAACACAAGACCAAGATTGATCAGAATCAATCTAGATCTAAGGACATGGTTTCTGCATAAAATGGTTAATCTCCTGTTTGATCGTCGATTAGCTGAGCTTCGCCGGGAATCACTGTAAAACAAACAACGCTGTCAGCCTTGCCACAGGGAGAATTGGGGGTTCTCTCCGTGACCACCCTCCAGCGTGAGAATAAGTAAAGTGATCGGAGAAGAAGAAGTATAAGTGTACGTAAAGTAAAAGTGAGAGTGAACGCATAACTTGTACCTTAAGTCTTCTATTTATAGCCAATATTTTGGGTGCCAAAATATAACGGAGAGAAGACGAAATCTTTTCTTGCCGTTAGCTGTTACATCCCCATCCATGCACACGGATCATGACTTGATCGATGGTTAGGGAGATGCCACATGGAAAGTTGTTCATTCTAGATCTCTATGAGGATGATGCTGACATCGTGCTTAGAGATCGACGTCCCAGATGCTGCCACATCACATTCGGTTGTAACCGAATAGAGTCCTGCACGATGGGCATTTAATGCTTCTAGAAGATCTACAGTTGTGGAGCATTGATCACTTGCCACGGGTATAGTTTGTTATAACATAAAAGATTCCTTTCAGATCTTGTTCTTATTATTGCGCGAAGATATCTGTGAACCAGACTTGAGAATTCACATTCCTTAACTCAAGCTTAACTGTTCCCTTTCGTGGTGTAGCGCAAGGATGTTAAATGAAGTTACGTTGTTTCTTGTTCTTTTTTGACACGCGTGACTGATAAGAACTGAATTCTTATGATTACCATACTTTTACGCGACAAACGCAAGGTCTTGGTTCTTGATTTGTATTGCTCTGGTGGTATGGTCTCCTGCGCCTGCGCAAGGTTTTTGGGACCATACCCCTTCACTGTCTGAACATCGGTATCGGTACCGTATAACATCGGTATCGGTACCGTATAACATCTGCATTGTTTTTTATTATTAATGTCACCATGTGCCTATTATTATGTACGATTTGATAAAAGTTCTACTCGAACAGGTATATATAGTTAATTTTTTATCATCACAAACCGAACATATACCGACCAAACAACATTGGTATTGGAATGGGCCATATATCTTTGATTTTATTTATCATCTACAAACCGAACATATACTAACCAAACAACATCAGTATTCGAACGAGTCATATATAGTTGATGTTTTTTATTATCACAAACCGAACATATACCGACCAAACAATATCGGTAACGGTGTCGTGTTCATTTTTATAGAATTCTCGACATGATGGTATAAATTCGTTGAACACAAAGTAATATTCGCAATAATTTTTTTTTGTATCGTAAGCCATATCAAGTGTCTGTACGATACCGGTATCGTTACGGACTGATATCGACCAAACAAAACTGGTACCGGTATGGGTATTATTTTTTATGGGTTTTCAATCGATGTAAAAACGTGTCAGATAGCAATGCTAGGTCGATTATCAGTATCGTACTGGTACTTGTTAGAAAACTTTGTATTACAATCAATGGAAGATTGTTTTCATCATCAGGTTTTCAAACTTGTAGTTTTGCATGTGATCCACAAACTCCCCCTCAGCCTTTTATAACAAGTTTTATAGTACAGAAATGCAGAGAAGATGATTGGTGTATGATCTTTTAATAGATAAGAAAAACAGTACAACGCAGGCAAGTATTTATACTACAATGCTAACCTCTGAGCATCTTTGTTGATGTCAGAGGTGAAAGCGACAGCTAACAAAATGACTAACCCTAACCACTGATTATCCTATCATCTGCTAAATACAAAGTATTGTCACATTGATAAACATTGATATCCTAGACTTTGCAGGTCTTCATCAGACCTTTAACTTTAATCTTCATCAAGCTTTGCTTCATCAGACCTTAGCTTCAACATTTCTTGTATAGCAGACCTTGGCTTCATCAGAGGCTTGGTCAGAGTTTAGAAACTCTGGTATTCAGGATCAATCATCTGATGATATTTTGGCTTTATATCATTTGTTCTTTTGATAGGGTTCAATCCCAACAATCTCCCCCTGGAACAGATGATGCCAAAACCCATGGTTTAATGTTGATCTTTATTTCTCAACATGAACTCTCTTATTTGCCCTTTGAATTGTAATTTAAAGTTAAGAGATTCAATATCTTCCTTATCCTTTTCGAGCTCCAGACTCATGAGATCTTGGAGGTCTTCTACACATAGCCCATATGTATCCTACTTGCTTATCTTGGTAGCATCGCCATTCGATTTGAGCAGTGTCAATTCGTGGGTGTTTTCCTTCCACTTTAGAATTTTTGGATCAGATGGCTTTGCAGGATGGCTGTTTATTATTGAGAAGGATGGTTGAATTTGATGAGAAATTTTTGATAAAGTTTCTCTCAGCACATCAACTGCTTCATCAGTGTGGAATTGGGCTTGATAAATGATGCCTTCTTTGATAAAGGTCTGCTCAAACCTTTTCTTATCTTCCTCTGACATCTCCCTTTGCCTTTTTCTTTAATTTAAGTCAAGGATGGATGGGGTAGATGTTGAAGTTGATTTTTGAATAGGTTGGGCTTGATGAATTGTAACCTCTGATCCTGAGTAATTTGGCTTTTGTGGCACTGTTGGATCTTTCTTTCTCAACTGTTCCAACCCCTTGTATGCTTCCACAACCTTAATCTCTGACCATCTTGTGATTTAATATTTAGTTCCATAATTGGCAGCTATTAGCTCTTCTTTCATCCTTCTGAGTTTTAGAGTTTTATCAGGCACATTTTTCTTGAATTTAGATTAGTCTGGAGGAGTAGGCTTTTTGTTAGGATCTTTTAGCATTTCTTTCATCCTTTCAACTTCTTGTTTCAAGTCACTCACAGATCAATATTTAAACTGAGCTCTTGTTTCCTTGTATTGCTTGTTTTCAATGATATGATCAATGTAGTCTTTCCTCAGGCTTTCACCATCTTTCTCAGACAGTTTCTTGCACAGGTCTTTTGAAAAATCTTCAAGTCTTCTGACCTTACTTAGTTGGTATTGCATGTAGTTTTGAACTTCCCTGTCACTTCTTCCCTTTGTATCCCTTTTGGTGATATCCTCTGCTTGTTTGGCTTTTATCTGCAGATATTCATCAATATTCTTTGGATTAGGATATCCTTGCAGATAAAGGAAGTTCCTCTTTTCTCGATCTTCTTCAGAATAAAATGACCTGATTTATTCTTTCACAACAGGTAGATCCAGTGGGAATTGAGTGGTAAGAGGAAGTATTTGTCTTGTAGTGGTTTGAGATGGTGTGGATGTTTGAAGAGTAGCAGATGTTGTGGTCAGTGGTTGTGAGGATAAAGGAAGTGGTGAAGGAATGATATTATCATCAATTACAACATTTGTTGTTTTCCTTCTTTTGAAAGTGAGTTTGGGTGAAGGTGGTTGGTTTGGAATTCTTGTGGGAGTTGATATTGGTTGAGTAGTGGTTGGAAATGTGATTAAAGCAGTGGATGGTGTATCATATGTTATAACCACTGTTGTATCAACAATTGTTGACACACTAGGAGTTATAACATCTGAAGGTTTTGGTGGTGATGGTGGTTTTGATGTGCTGTCCGATTGAACAATGATTTTGGAAGGGGGTGGATGCTGGTTGGTTAACCTTTCTGGTTGACTTTCTTCTTTGCTTTGAAGTAACAAGCTCTTCCTTTTTCATTTGTTAAGTCTTTTCTTTATCAAATCTGTCTGCACCTTTATGTTCTAACCTCTCTTTTCTCAATTGCTTTTGTTCAGCAAAGAGCTGAGGGTCTTATCAACTTTCTTTGACTCATCTGGCTTTGGTATCTCAACCACTGGTTTGGCTTTAGGATCAGGCTTTAACTTTAACCCTTCATTCTCTTTCTCCCCCTTTTTGGCATCATCAGTGTTTACAAGTATTATAGTAGGAGGAGAAGTGCCAGTGGTTTGAAGCAAGTGAGCTTTTATGGCTTTAATGTCAGCAACAGTGTCTTGATATCTTGCATCAACCATATTTCGAAATTGTCTCATGTGCTGCTCATGTTGAAGATCAGCATGTTGTCTTTATTGTTGAAGTAGAGGATATAAGAGATGCCATAGTTCAGCAGTGGTTGTTGATGATGTAGCAGAGGATTGAGTTTTGGAACTTTGTCACATGTGTTGCATCATATTTTTGATATCAGCAACAGATGATTCAATGCTTGAGACTCTCTCCATCAATTCCTTGTATTTTAGCTCATCACCTAACTTAATAGGATCATCTAAACTCCTACCTGTGGTAGTTTTATCTGTGTTATCATGAGCAGAATTTTCCTTCATAACTTCAAACACAGATGCCCCCTTGTCTTGGAACTGGGGACTTCCCACTGGAACAGAGGTTACCTTGGTAGCCTCAACAATGGTTGCCTTCAAGAGAGTCTTATACATGTAAGCACTGTCCAACTGAGAACTTGGGAGTTCTGCAATTGTAGTGATTGCTTTACTTGAATTATCACCAAGGGTTACATGTAACCTAAGGGATGTAGCCTCCTCAACTATTGATGGGATAGCAAAGATAGAGGCATCAGACTCAGTCACTCGTTGAGGTATATTCTTAGTGATAGGTTGGTGAGAAGAACTTATTTGTGTCTGATCCATATCTATTGCATTCAACATAGGTATGATAGTATGTGGAAGATTTGTAGGTGAGGGTCGTGGTGTAGAAAGAGACATTGCCCTGGGAGAGGGGCTGCGGAAGATAGAGCCAAGTGGATCTAGAGCTTCATAAATTGGTGTCCCTGTGCTTACAACTTATTCCTTTTGTGAGGACCAAGAGGAGTTTGGTGTATAGGTTGAGATCTTTCTAACATCAGCTGTGAGGAAGTAGCAGCAGTGTTTTCTGGTGACTTTAGTGTTGTCAATGAGTTAACCTCTGGGATCTCATCTTCCAGAAGATCCTTTTTGGTTTTTGGTCTGGTGGGTTTTTTGTATTTGGATTTTTGTTTCTTTTTGGAGATTTCTGGTGTGGGTTTCAAAGCATTGGTTGTAGTACTTTGATCACCAGGAGCAGTGTTCTCAGTAGCAGTGGGTTGAGCTTGTAATGTTTGGTCTAAAATTTGCTCACCCCCCTCTACTTGTGTTTTAGAAACCTTTGATTGATTGGTGATGCGAGTAAAAGTTTCATGAGTTAAGCTACCATGTGGTGTCACAGCACCTTGTTTAACAACATCACCAATCTTCTTTTGAAGATAAACACTTAAAAATCTAGGGGGCATAAGAAAAGGTAAGCGACCCTTTTTGATGTTTTCAATGTTTGCCACCAAGTCATTGAACAATACTTGTGAAAAAATTAAAATCAGATTTTGTTAAAATTTGCATATCCCAAGTACTGTATGTTTAAAGGTATCTCATTAAAAAATCAGTAGGCTTGGCCGACAAACATGTCAACAATGTGTGAAAGAAAAACTTCATTTCAGCAGGAAACTTAGGTTTATAGATGGTTTTACCTGCAAGTTGACCTTCATAACTTCTTTCAATGAACTCGTTGTGCAGATCAGGGATCGGAAAAGATGTGGAATGAGTTAGGTCATTTAAACCGAAGACCTCTGAAATGGAAGTAGGGGTTACTTCAAGAGTTAGGTCATTTCCCACCGTTGTAACAATGCCATATGGTGTTTTCTTTGTATAGTGAAATTTGGCAGTTGCCAAGAACTCTCGTAATGTTTTTTGGTAGATAGGGGCAGTGATTTCCAGGAGTTCCTTGTATTTTGACTCTTTTAGAGCTTTGATCATAGTATGATATTGCTCATTTGAGTTGGTTTCTTCAAGAATTGCAGTATAATTATGTGGGGTTTTGATGATAAGAGTCGACATGATGAATGAGAAGAAGAATAGTTGTGAAGAAGAAGAAGATTTGAGAGAAAACCGCTTTTAGAATTTGTAATTTGATATGGCAGAGTAAAAACCTCTAATTGGGATAAACCAGGGTTTTATAAAGTGAAAAAGTGATGATGACGTGGCAAAGATCTGACGGCTATCATCTGTCGACATGTATCCTTGGATAGTGAATGGAAGACAGGTGTTTTGAAAAACACTGTTGAGTGTCAAGCAGAGGATGGGAACAGTGTTTTGATTTTACACTATCAAGGAATAGCTTATCAGTGGATAAGGTCAACACAGTGGTTTGACCAATCAGAGTTTAAGAAACAGTGGATAGAACAGAATTTTGAGATTTTTGAATACTTCAATTTTGAACTATTTTTAAGGATGGATTTTTGATTTTCTGAAAACATTTTATTGCTATTTACACATTGAACACAAAAATTTGCTTTCAATCCATGTTTAGCATTCCAATCCTAAAGATCAGACTTTCAAAGGTTGATGTATCTAATGCTTTGGTTAGAACATCTGCAAGTTGATCTTTAGTATGAACATGTTGTAAAGAAATCAAACCTTTTTCATAGCAATCTCTCACAAAGTGATGTCTGATGTCAATGTGCTTTATTGTGGAGTGAGAGACATGATTTTTAATAATGTTTTCAGGTGCTTGACTATCTATCTTGAGAGGAGTCTTTAATGCAGTTACACCAAAATCCAGCAATTGGTTTTGAAGCCACAAGAGTTGAGCAGTGCTACTTGCAGCAGGAATGTATTCTGCCTCAGCAGTGGATGTGGAAACTGCAACTTGCTTTTTTGCTTTGCCAAGACACTAGGCTGTCACCTAGGAAATGAACTCCTCCTGATGTCGACTTGCTTGTTGTTTGGCAACTAGCAAAATCATTGCCTGAATAACCTGAAAGCTCAATGTTTCCATTAGCAGGATACCAGATACCAAGTGTGGGAGCACCTGTTATGTATCTGAATATCCTTTTCACAGCAATTAAGTTTAACTTTCTAGGTGCTGACGGGGATCTGGCACAAACACATGTTGCAAACATGATATCTGGCCTAGAAGCAGTTAGGTACAATAAGGACCCAATCATACATCTGTAGAAAGTTTGATCAACCAAGTCATCTTTGTCATCAACAGTGACAAGCTTTGAGGTTGCCACGAGTATGATACAAGGTTTACAATCATTCATATCAAATTTGTTAAGATGTTCTTTGACATACTTATTTTGATGAATGAAAGTGCCATTGTGCATTTGTTTAACTTGAAGACCAAGAAAACATTGTAACTCAACCATTGCACTCATTTCAAATTTTGCTACCATGAGTTTTCTAAACTCCTCACACATGGCAGTGCTTGTAGATCCAAATATGATGTCATCCACATAAAGCTGGACAATCATCAAATCTTTTCCTTTCCATTTTAAACACAAGGTTTTATCAATGTTACCTCTTGAAAAATCAATGGATAAAAGAAAAGTGGATAGAGTTTCATACGAGGCTCTGGGTGGTTGTTTTAGACCATACAGTGCTTCGTTGAGCTTGTACACATGATCAGGGTGAAATGCATCTTCAAATCTAGGAGGTTGACACACATACACTTCTTTTTTGATCTTTCCATACAAGAATGCACTTTTGATGTCCATTTGAAACACTTTGATGTTGTGGTTGGCAGCAATAGCTAGGAACAGTCTGATAGATTCTAACCTTGCTCCTGGAGCAAAGGTTTCATCATAGTCAATGCCCTCTTCTTATCTGTAGCCTTCAACCACGAGCCTTGCCTTGTTCTTGACAACAATACCCCTTTCATTAGTCTTGTTTTTGAAGACCCCCTTTGTGCCAATTG
Organism: Scalesia atractyloides; assembly: GCA_947069175.1. NCBI lineage: Eukaryota > Viridiplantae > Streptophyta > Magnoliopsida > Asterales > Asteraceae > Scalesia > Scalesia atractyloides. The sequence goes on from CAMTDV010000005.1 coordinate 27,219,948, forward strand.
GACATACATCCTTAGGCAGTGGTGCAAGTTCCCAAACTTGTTATCTTTTGAATTGTAGGAGCTCCTCTTGCATAGCTTCTACCCAACTATTGTCATTTAGTGCCTCTTGGTACTTGACAGGTTGTGTGGGTGATAGAAAGTCAGCAAAAAGACAAATGTTCTAGGATTGACTTTTTGTGAGCACTCCCTCATTTATGTTGCTAATAACTTGATCTAATGGATGGCTTTTGAGGAAAATCAAATCACCTTGGTATGGGATAATAGCATTTTGAGGTGAAGGCTGCAGATGTGTATCATCTGAGCTAACTTCTGTTGGCAAATTTGAAGTTCCAGCCTCTGTTTGGAATGGAGGTGGAGGTATTGGAGGTATGGATATGAGATTGTGTTGATTTTTGTTCACAGTGTGTGGACTTTTATCAACAGTGGTTTGATTTTGTGAGCTAGCAGATGTTTGAGGATAAACAATTGTTGAACCAGAAGAGGTTTGGAAGTACACACTCATATCCTTGATCTTGAAGAGATGTACCTGCATGATTAGTCTTGATAGACACATCTTCAAATGTAAATTTTTATAGGTTAAACAGTTCAGCAGGATTTGCTGGGATTTTCAATGAAGAAAGTTCATTTGAACTTCACATTCAGAGTTTCTTCAACACACTTTGTCCTAGAGTTAAAAATTTTGTAGGTTTTAGCAGTGGCTGAGTATACCAGAAAATAACCACAATCAACTTTAGCTGCAAACTTTGAAATTGAATTTTTTAAGCTTAAAATGAAGCATGGGCAGCCAAAGACTTTGAAATATGAGATCTGAGGTTTGATTTTGTAAAGAATTCGTAGGCAGTCTTTTGATGTCTGGGGTTAATCAAAACTTTGTTCTGAACATTGCAAGCAATATTTACAGCCTCTGCCCAAAAAGACAAGGGTAAATCTGAGTCTGCAGGCATAGTTCTTGCTGATTCAATTAAAGTTCTATTTTTCCTTTCAACCACCCCATTTTGTTATGGAGTTCTTGGAATACTATATTGTCAAACAGTTCCTTTTGACTCACAGAATGCATCCAAGTCCAAATTCCTAAACTCTGTTCCATTGTCACTTCTAAAATTTTTTACTGGAAGGTTAAATTGCTTTTCAACTTGTTTTACAAAATTTGGCAAAATGCCAGCAGATTCATCTTTAGACTATATGAAGAATGTCCATGTAAACCTTGAAAAATCATCAAGAATGACCAGACGATATCTTCTTTTTGTAAGACTCATGATTTTACAGGGCCAAACAAATCCATGTGCAGCAATTGCAAGCACTAGGTTGTTTTGGACTATTCAATGGACTTGTAAGAACTTTTATGTTGTTTGACTTTTAAACAGGAAACACAATGTTCTTCACAAGTGAATTGTTTTGGAAGTAAACCTCTGACAAGACTTTGTTTTGAGAGAGTGGTGATAGTTTTTAGATTTGTGTGCCCAAGTCTTCTATGCCATAACTCTGTCTCTTTGCTTGAAGGAACTGACAACATGCATGCATTAGACATTGGGTTATCTTTCAACATATCAACCACATACACATTGCCACTCCTTAGAACAACAAGTTGTGCTTTGCTCTTAGCAATGATTTGATCAATCTTTTTAACAACTTCTGGGCCTAAAATTTGTCATGCTTTCTTTGTAAAGAAGGATCCATATCCTTTGTCACTCATTTGTGAAACACTCAGAAGAGTGAATTGTAGATTGTCAATGAGCTTAACATTTTCAAATTTGAGCTTCCCAGCTTAAACAGACCCTGACCCCAACACCTTTTTTTTTTTTGAATTATTACCGAAGGATATATCACCCCCTCCATGGGCCATGAAATCTTTGAGAAGGGCTCTACATCCTGTAATGTGCCTGGAGCCTCCACTGTCTACATACCATAAAATATTAAGGCAAGTAGAAGCTCCCTGCACATAAGTAAACAATTAGTTTAGGTGGGTTTCCAAATCTAAAATGGCTTTAGATGGGGTCATAGATTGTCCAATCTCAAATTCAGGAGTATGGTCAGTGGTTTGATTTGTCTTTGTAACCACTGTTGTGAACCATTTTCTATCAGATGTTGGTAACCATGAGGATGCCTATTGACTCTTGGCTTTGAGGGGTTTTTGTAACCCTCATAACTAAGAGGAACCTTTTGATAATTAGGTTGGCCATATCCTCTTGGATACCTATTTGCAGGTGGTGCATCTGTCACCATGAGGATGCCTAATAGGGATTAACCACTTTTGTGAACCATTTCCTATCAGATGTTGGTAACCATGAGGATTGTCACACCCCAACCGATGGCGAAAACATCGAGGGGGACGAAATAGATTGCTCATTGCTCATAAATACTACTTGGCGACAATATTTAAATAAAACCCATATTTCATTCACAACAACATTGTCAAGTACAACATTTGAAGTCAATACAATAGTTCAAAATATAACGAGTACAACATGATTAATACAAAACTAGTCTAGTAAGATTTAAAATGTGTATCTAAAGTATTTCCTACTAGCTTTCATCATACATTTCCTCTTCAACCTGTAACATTTTTAAAATACGAGTTCAATGCAAAAGCAAAGGCGAGTACACAAGTTTGGTGATACATAGCATAAGTATAAAAGTGTAACTCTAATCCACATGGTAATTGTAAGCATAGTTCATACTAATCATGCAACACTAGATCAAACCCCGAGTTTCCACAAAAGTTTTAACGAGATCGAGCTTCCCTTGCCACAAAAGCGACAAGACTAAAAATGAGAATGAATATCTTAACATAACCCCAACGGGCGGCGTGCTACTCCTATAGCGCTATATATGATAAGTTGGGCTAGCTAAGTTAATGATCAAGGATGTATAATCAAGCATGTATCTTGGCATAACAAGTGTTCATGTATAAGGATTGAGTATGTAAAAGCATGAATTTGTGATATGTGTATTTTGATAGGTAAACATGTTACAACCCAAAAGTGATTAAAATGGTAAATGGGTCGAGTGTACTCACGGTTTTGCTAAGTGTTCCACTTAAGTAATCCCAGGAGCTTGTTGTGTTGTTTAGAGTATGGCACCTTGTCCTTCTACAAGAAGAACTTAGGTATTAGTTATGAGTGTAACGGTAGATTTGGATTATTCGAGCGAGATTACGGAAATAGGAATAAAGTATTATGTATGAAAATATTCACTAAGACATAGCACTTGTTCTTGACACTATGATAACCCGAAAAGGGGTTTACATGGTTTCATAGGTTCGAGACCTATTAGAATCATGACAAGGAACTACGTACTTTAGTGATAAACTTAATAACTCGATAGGTGATTATTTAGTCATTATCAAGGTTTCGGTTTTAGAATTATATTATAGTCTATAGTATATACATAGTAGTAAGATCATGTAGGAGGTGGGAGGATGAACCATCCACTTTGGTACCTCTAAGTATTCAAGTAAGTCAAGCATGGAGGTAGGATGATGAACATCCGTTTAACCTCTTTATATGATTCACCACTACACAAGTTGTCATAGACAACAAGGAGGGTCATGAATGAGAACAATACAAGAATGAAATGACAAGAGTTGTAAGTATGTCACCATAATACCAAGTAGCTAAGTGAATACAACTCGGAGAGCACACGAGACACATGTAAATGGCTTGGGGGGTTGTGACCTTTAAGACTAGCAACTACTTGAGATGATGATGAAAATCATCAAGTGATGTGTGGTCTCAAAGTTTAGGATAGCCCAAGCTAACCTTGGTGGACACACATGAACAAGTCTATGAATTTGCATCACTTGTGAGCTTAAAGCTCTTTAAAAACAGAAAGTTTGGAGTGTTTGAACACTCCTTAAGGTAAGTTTAATCAGCCTAGGTTAGTCTCCATAATCATATATGTGATTAGAAGCTCAAGAACACTAGGAGAAGTGAAGAAAAATTAAGATTTACACAAGTTTTGAGAAGTTAAAACACAACAGAAAGTTTGGACCCTTTAGATGCATTTCCAGGTCTGGATTCTCCATGGAGAACCCTTGGATTCAAACCTAAAGATTATCCAAGTAAAAAAGAAAGAAGAATCAAGTAAAAAGACCAAGTTTTGAGCAAGTTATGCTCACTTTGGTGAAGGTGATACAATCTGCCTGAATTTCTGATTTGCAAGAGTTCTTGAGGTGATTTGAGAGAAATTAAGGAGTTGTGAAAGTTAAAAATGTGTGGAGGACACTTGGGTTTTATAGAGGGATGATTAGGGTTAGTGTGGAGGTGATTGGAGGGGGTTAGATTGGTGGGATTCATGCATAATTCGCGAGCCAAAACAACCTGTCCCGCCAAGGTACCCTTACGGACCGGGCCGGGACACACCTTTTGTATTTTGTTGTTTTGTTCAATTTTGACGGGTTTGGACCATTTTTAAGGACATTTTATGACATTTTAAGGTGTAACAAGGTATCATAAGCATAGGTAATGTGTTATAATGTATGTGTATGCATCAAGTGATCGAGATCGAGTATAGGTATCATGTATAAAGTATGTATCATGTATGAATGTCGCGTATTATCAAATATATCACGTATTCGAGTATGTGTATCATGTATAAGTATTGTATGAACAAGTATAACAAGTATAGAGGTAAAATGTATATTCCCATTATGATTCAAGTCTTGATTACAACGTTTACAACGAAATGAAGATTACGAATGCAATGATTTCCAAAAATGGAATTACAACACGAGCTTGCTATAAATAGAAAGTATGGAAAATGCAAGGCGTTACAGTCTCCCCTCCTTTAGGAAATTTCGTCCCAAAATTTAGGAAGATGCAACGAAAAGATGCGGATACTTAGTCTTCATATCACTCTCGAGTTCCCAAGTAAACTCAGCGCCACGTTTCCCTTCCCAACGGACTTTTACGATAGGGATCCGACTGCGTCGTAGCTGCTTGACTCCTCGGTCCATGATTTCGACCGGTTTTTCTACAAAATGCAATGTATCATTGATTTGAAGATCTTCGAGCGGAACTTGAAGTCCTTCTTCGGCTAGACATTTCTTGAGATTTGAAACATGAAACACAGATGAACATTGTTGAGCGTTTGAGGTAGGTCCACTCGATATGCTACCTTGCCAATCCTTTCCAAGATTTTGAAAGGACCCACGTAGCGAGGAGCGAGTTTGCCTTTCTTACCAAAACGGACAACGCCTTTCCAAGGGGATACCTTGAGGAGTACATGGTCCCCTATGTTAAATTCCAAGGGCTTGCGTCTTTTGTCAACGTAGTTCTTTTGTTGGCTTTGTGCTTTGAGGAGATTATCACGTATTTGTAAGATCTTGTCTGTTGTCTCTTGTATTAGCTCGGGACCGGTGATTTGTACGTACCCAATCTCGTGCCAACAAAATGGCGAACGACACTTACGACCATACAATGCTTCAAATGGAGCCATTTGAATACAAGCGTGATAACTATTGTTGTACGAGAATTCAACCAAGGGTAAGTGCGAATCCCAATTGCCGCCAAAATCGATTACGCATGACCGAAGCATATCCTCTAAGGCTTGGATAGTACGCTCGGTTTGACCATCAGACTGAGGATGAAAAGCAGTGCTAAGATTAAGCTGAGTACCAAGAGCAGATTGAAAGGTTTGCCAAAGGCGAGAGGTTAAACGAGCGTCGCGATCAGAAATAATATCAAGAGGAGTACCATGACGACTAATGATTTCATTCGTGTAAATACGAGCCAATTTCTCGACTTTGTAATCTTCATGAATAGCGAGAAAATGCGTGGATATGGTCAATCGGTCAATGATGACCCAAAATGTTGTCATGACCAGATGATGTACGAGGCAATTTCGTGATAAAATCCATGGATATGCTCTCCCATTTCCAAAAAGGGATTTCTGGTTGTTCGAGCAAACCAGAGGGACGTTGATGTTCTGCCTTGACTTTGGAACACGTAAGGCATTTGGACACGTAAAGAGCAATATAATGTTTCATTCCAGGCCACCAATAGGATGCACGCAAATCATGGTACATCTTATCAGCTCCAGGATGAACAGAGTATCGGGATTTGTGGGCTTCATTCATCAAAGTTAACCGAAGATTGAGATGATCGGGAATCCAAATGCGACTATGGTAGTAAAGAATACCATCAGGTTTAGCTTCGAGTGGGTTTACGACTCCACAATTCAATTCACTATCAAGGTTACCCTCGTTAATGACGGTAAACTGTGCTTGTCTAATTAACTCGTTGAGTTTTCCCACGACTTGGTAGCAATAAACACTCTTAACATGAGTTTTACGACTAAGTGTATCGGCCACGATATTCGCTTTGCCAGGGTGGTAGCGAATATCACAGTCGTAGTCGTTTAACAATTCTACCCAACGACATTGACGCATGTTGAGTTCCTTTTGATCAAAGATATGTTAGAGGCTCTTATGATCGGTGAAGACCGTACACTTTGTACCATAAAGGTAGTGTCGCCAAATCTTTAATGCAAAAACAACTGCACTAAGTTCAAGGTCGTGAGTAGTATAGTTTTTCTTATGTATTTCGAGTTGTCTCGACGCGTAAGCGATTACTTTATCTCATTGCATGAGTACGCAACCAAGACCCTGGTTAGAGGCATCGTAATACATGATGAATCGTCGTTCCCATCAGGGAGATTGAGGATAGGAGCATTACAAAGCATGCCCTTGAGCGTTTGGAAAGATTCCTCTTGTTCGGGACCCCAAACAAAAGGTTTATCTTTTTGAGTCAACGAAGTCAAAGGAACGGCAATCTTCGAGAAGTTCGAGATGAAACAACGATAATACCCAGCTAGGCCAAGAAATGAATGAATTTCAAAGGGCGACTTAGGTGCAATCCAATTATTCACAGCTTCTATCTTTGCAGTGTCAACATGAATACCGAGTTCATTGACGGTGTAACCTAAGAATTGAACCTCTTTTAGCCAAAATTCACACTTGGAGAATTTGGCATAAAGACGTTCGGTTTGCAATAGCTGAAGAATGAGACGCGAATGTCGTCCATGCTATTCTTTCGTCTTGGAGTAGATTAGGATATCGTCGATGAATACAATGATGAAATGATCGAGATAAGTCTTACACACGCGGTTCATGAGATCCATAAACACTGCTGGGGCGTTGGTCAAACCAAAAGGCATGACCACGAACTTGTAGTGTCCATAACATGTGCGGAAAGCGGTTTTGGGTACATCTTCCTCGGAAACCCGTAGTTGATGATAGACAAAACGAAGATCAACCTTGGAAAAGCACTTCATGCCTTGCAATTGATTGAAGAGATCGCCAATACGAGGAAGTGGATAACGGTTTTTGATTGTAAGCTTGTTGAGCTAACGATAGTCAATACACATGCGGAATGATCCATCTTTCTTTTTGACGAAGAGAACGGGAGCGCCCCAAGGAGAAGTACTAGGGCGTATAAAGTCTTTATTAAGAAGCTCTAGAAGTTGGCTAGATAGATCTTGCATTTCCGAGGTAGCTAGACGATAGGAAGCTTTCGCAACAGGAGTTGCGCCAGGAATAAGATCAATACGAAAATCGACATCTCGAGGAGGTGGAGGACCAGGAAGATCCTCGGGAAAAAACAGAGGGAAACTCGCATACGACCAGAACATCACTTACGCTAGGACCCTTGTCTCTCTTTTCCACAACATGGGCGAGAAAGGCAAAGTACTCCTTATGCAAGTACTTGCTCGCTTTGATGCACGACATAAGCTTAAGACCTTTAGAAGGTTTCTCGCCATAGATGTGTAGAGAATCACCTTGAGGAAGAGGGAGGCAAATAAACTTTTCGGAACAAACAACTTCGGCACGAACTCGCATAAGACAATCCATGCCTACTATGATGTCGAAACTACCCATTTGCATAGGAATGAGGTCAATGGAGAACGAATGATCGTTAAGAATCAAAGAGCAACTAGAAAGAACGGAATCAACGTAGATGGTTTTACCATTAGCGACTTCGACAGCGAAAAGATTAGGCATTTTAGATCGTTCGCACTTAAGCAAGGGTTCAAATTCTAGCGACACAAAACTCCTATCGGCGCCGATATCAAATAGACATGTAGCATAATATGGTTCACAAGGAACGTACCAGTAATGACGTCATTAGAGCTTTGGGCTTGAGCGATGGTAAGCATGAAAGCTTGCCCCTTTGCAGGCTTCGAGTGTTGCTGCTGCTGGTGCTGATGCTGCTGTTGAGGAGAGGACAGGCATTGGCGAGATGATTGAGATTGCCACATTTGTAACATGCTCGCACAGGAGCATTCTGACGTTGAGGTTGGGTTTGGTTCGGGTTAGGGTAAGGAACAATGGCTTGGTTGCTTTGGGGTTGGCGATAATGGCTTGAAAGATGCCCTATCCTGTTAAAGTTGGTGCACTTTCGACATGGGGTGGAAGGGAGATGGTGGTAGGTGCAATGATCATACCTAGGCCAAAAGCCGGTGTAGCTTCGTTTGGGTGGATCGTTGTTTTGGGTGGAGGAGATGGCATTTAAAGGTGTAGAGGTAGGCGGAGTGACAATCGCGTTGTTTTGAACTGAAGCCTTCCGCTTCTTGTTCTTGAGGTTGTTCTTTTTGGATTGAGGGGGAGGTGACTCGGTAGTGGTGGTGGTATTGGCGATGGCTTGATGTGCATGCTTCGTAGGAACCTTGTCATAGGCCCCCCTGAAGGATACAGTTGTGGTTAAGCTGGATGGTTATGCTAAAGGCTTCTTCGAGGGTTCTAGGGTTTGCGGCGGCTACGTGATTCATGATCACAGGCGAAAGCGAACGAATAAGCTTAGCTATCACTTTGGGAACCGTATCAACCTGTCCACGACAGACAATACTCAATTGTTTGAAGCGAGCGATCAGTCCCTCAGCATCGCTCCCCTGCTGGGTGAGATTCCAGAATTCGTTTTCGAGCTTCTAGGTCTCGTGGGGAGGACAGAACTGATCCCTCATGAGCTGTTTGAGTTCTTCCCAAGTGAGAGAGTGGGCTGCTTCATTGCCACGCTTGTTGCATTCCGTAGTCCACCACTCGAGGGCTCTCTGGCGAAAGACTCCGGTAGCGTTGAGGGTTCAAAGGTCATCAGGGCACCCGCCCTGGAGAAAGGTAAGCTCCATCGCGTCAAACCAATTGATCATGGCGGTGACACCGTCCATGCCAGTGAATTCTACTGGTTTACAAGCCATGAAATGCTGGAATTGGAAGGACATTTTGGGGTTTTCGGTTTTCGAATCGGCAGAGGATTTGGGTGTCTCAGTATTGATGGTTTGAAGCTGGCTAACGATATCGGGGATAACACGGGCCATTTGATCAGCCAATTGCTCAACGACAAGACCAATGAGTTCTTGCTTGGTGATGGAGTCCTCATTGTTGTTGTTGGACCCCTTGTTAGACCTCTTGGACTTCTTATTCGAGATTGGGGAGTTCATTTAGAGGTTCAACATAGAAGAAAAAGGGATGAGACTTATCATAGTATGGGAAAAACAAGTTGTGCATGAATAAGCATGTATAAGGTTCAAGCATGGTTCACATAAGATTGCATGGGTTCATCACGTATAGTTCACAAAGTTTGCATGAATTCATTAAGTATAACATGTATAATCACGTATGGATGCGAATAAGGAGTATAAATTTAGTTTGTTCACAAGGATTAGCATTGTTTTTATTGCGATAAACATGCAAAATGTGTAAAGGTTCGAAAAGGATAAGGTAACAAGTATAAAATCACATAAAAATGGAGATAACATAAAAGATTGGCTCAATAAAACATGGGATTGTTCGGGTAGAGAAACGTCGACAATTCCAAAGTGAATCGAAGATCCTTTCTAATTAGAGAAACGTGCTTTGGCCTATATGTAAAATACTCTCATCGAGAAGCGACTAACGGTATTTTACCCATCCAGTTACTACACGTCTCTAATCGATTAGAAAATCGAAACATTGGCGAGAGCGAAAATCAAGGAATGGGACTTAATCGACAAGGTGCGGGTTTCACCCCTAACTTGACGATTTCGTACCCTAGGTGTGGTTGTTTCTTACTAAATGATGAGCATATTCTGACCGTTTGTAAGATCCACTAGAGTATGAAATGGAAGTTTCCATCAAGATGTGGATATCACTCCTAACTTGATGGTATAACTTCATGAAAAATCGAATACGCGGAATGAGGGATTTCACCAAAAATTGTAAGTCATTGGACCTATCTTGGTGCAAATCACCTTGTTTGCATCATGAGTATCTTCAAGTCTTCAAGTGTATTATGTAAAATGTCTTAGGAAAGACATTATGTAAATTTTAAGACCAAAAGATAGAGAAGAAGCAATGAGGAAGAATAAAGTTTTAAGCATGATATAAGAATGGTCAAAATGGACGCTTAAACTATAGACTAGGGCGAACATGGCAATTCTACCTAATTTCCTATAGTTATGGCTCTGATACCAATCTGTCACACCCCAACCGATGGCAGAAACATCGAGGCGGGACGAAATAGATTGCTCATTGCTCATAAATACTAGTTGGCGACAATATTTAAATAAAACCCATATTTCATTCATAACGACATTGTCAAGTACAACATTTGAAGTCAATACAATAGTTCAAAATACAACGAGTACAACATGATTAATACAAAACTAGTCTAGTAAGATTTAAAATGTGTATTTAAAGCATTTCCTACTAGCTTTCATCATGCGTTTCCTCTTCAACCTGTAACATGTTTAAAATACGAGTTCAATGCAAAAGCAAAGGCGAGTACACAAGTTTGGTGATACATAGCATAAGCATAAAAGTGTAACTCAAATCCACATGGTAATTGTAAGCAAAGTTCATACTAATCATGCAATACTAGATCAAACCCCGACTTTCCATAAAAGTTTTAACGAGATCGAGCTTCCCTTGCCACAAAATCGACAAGACTAAAAATGAGAATGAATATCTTAACATAACCTCGACGGGCGGCGTGCTACTCCTATAGCGCTATATATGATAAGTTGGGCTAGCTAAATTAATGATCAAGCATGTATAATCAAGCATGTATATAGGCATAACAAGTGTTCATGTATAAGGTGATTGGAGGGGGTTAGATTGGTGGGATTCGTGCATACTTCGCGAGCCAAAACAACCTGTCCCGCCCAGGTACCCTTACGGACTGGGCCGGGATACACCTTTTATATTTTGTTGTTTTGTTCAATTTTGACGGGTTTGGACCATTTTTAAGGACATTTTATGACATTTTAAGGTGTAATATGGTATCATAAGCATACGTAATGTGTTATAATGTATGTGTATGCATCAAGTGATCGAGATCGAGTATAGGTATCATTTATAAAGTATGTATCATGTATGAATGTCGGGTATTATCAAATATATCATGTATTCGAGTATGTGTATCATGTATAAGTATTGTATGAACAAGTATAACAAGTGTTGGGATTAAACCTATGGAAAGGAACAGATGATACAAAGTCAAAACACACCATCCGAACTTTGATCCAATCATCAGAGGTTCTGAACCTCTGATGAGTATTTACTGCTTTCAATAAACACATTGATTCCTATCCTCTGACTGAAGATGTTCTCAACCGCTGATAGAAGATCATAAGAGCAGAGGATAGCCAACAGTGCTTAGTCTAGTATTAGTTTATTCAATGTAACAGTGCTATGCAATGATAGTTTATTTTAAGCAGTGTTTGTAGTTAGTTACGTTTGTTAACTGTCACTATCAACCCTGACGTCATTGTAAGACGATCAATGGTTAGACATTTAGTATAAATAGGCGCTCAATGTAACAGTTAACACTTGTCTTCTTAAAAAGATCAATTTCGCATATCTTCTTTATTTCTGACTATCAAACGATCGTTATTGGGCTAAGAGGGAGTTTGTGAATCACATGAATAGTTTAATTACTTGAAAGCATGATGGTGATGAAAACAAACGACTGATTGATTGTTGACGTCAAATTGGTTTGAACAGATCATCTCTTTGTTGCTAATTTCGTTTGATGAGTTTTGCTTGAATACAAAGTTATATTACTACAAAAGTTTTTAAAACACAAATCTATTGTAAACAAGAGAAATGGCACAAAAAACACCGGATTCCAATATTGGATCCATGTTCAAACCACCTATGTTGAAACGAAATGAGTATTTTATTTGGCAACGTAGGATGGGTCATATTCTCGCCCAACAGAACACCAGATGCTGGAGATCCGTTGTGTTTGGACACCATGTTTCCATGATTCCAAGTACAGAGGATCCCCACACTCAAGTCCCTAAAAAACTCGAAAATTACTCTGAACAAGATTTCCTCAAAATCGAATTGGCTGCTTAGGCTTTTAGCATCGTTGCTTCAGCTTTGCCCAATGAGATTTATGCAGGATTACTTCATTGTAATAGTGCTAAATAGTTGTGGGATGCTCTTAAAGAGCAATTCGGTGGTACTGAAGAGGTGATCGAGAATAATAGAGAAGTTTTAAATCAAAAGTATGAAACATTTTGCCACGTTAAGGGTGAGTCATTAATCTAACAATTCAAACGATATAGCTGTCTCATAAGCGAATTGAAACCGGTAGATGTGAAATTTCCTAATTCAACTATCAATAGTCGTTTCTTAATATCACTACTAGAAAAATGGGAGACAATAGCTTATGTTACTCGAACATCTATTGGTTATAAAGAAATGACCCTCACACAGCTTCATGGTCGACTTCTCACTTATGAGAGAGAGTTGAACCAGAAAAAGAAGCTTCAAGATTCTGGGAAAGTAACTGATGACTATACACTGGGAAACACTGCTCTCTATAGACATGAAGAGGGTCTGGCAGTGGAAAGGATCAGAGTTTTGATCATTACATTGACATAACTTCTGGAAAAAATTTCAACTCTGATCCCTATACACCCAATTTTGCTTTTGCTGCAAATTGTGAAAGCCAAACCTCTGACAATCTGAGTTTTGAGATGAATGACTTACAACACTTTGAACCCAAGGATTTGGAAGAAATGGACATCCTACACCAGTTGGCACTTTTGAGTGTCAGGGCTAGTAAGTTTTACAAAAGAACTGGTAGGAGGTTTCTAGGTTTGCATGGGGGGTTAAAAGTTGGGTTAGATAAATCAAAGATAAAATGTTTTAAGTGCAATAGGATGGGACATTTTGCTAGGGAATGCAGAACTCAAACTGCAGGACCAATTGTTACCCATCCTGGCCCTAGTTCTCAAAGCACTGTCCAATATTCCCAGTTTGCCCCTGCACAACAAATGCAAAACACTGCTCATTTTGCAAATCCTGTAACAACTGTTCCTATTCATTATGTCCAAACCTCTGCTCCACAGATTCAGTATGTTCAAGCACCACCTCAAGTGCATGTGCAACAAACTCCACATGTCACTCAAACTACTCAAACCACTGCTACACCAGCAGAGGTTACACAACAAAGCTTCTTTACCCAAGGTTTTGTTGACTGGAGTAGTTTGCCTGAGGATTTAACTGATGAAAACTTTGCTCTCATAGCCAATAATGATTTTGAAAATGAAAACTTGTGTTTTATGGCTCTTGAGACCATAGTTAAAGGTGATGAGTCTGTGGAACATGAGTCAAAATCTGATGTGGTTGAATGTTGTGAAGCAGTGGTTACACCAGAAGTTACATCTGTGGTTGAAACAAATGTTGTTGATGTTGAAAAAGACAATCTATCTGACCCATGGAACACAGAGGTGTGTGAGGAAGAATGTGAGTGTGCTCTTATGGCTGCTTCGAAGGTATCACCTCAGATCCTCAAAGATCTATGTTCTGAAAAATGCATTATTGCTTTTGCAAACATAAAACAGGTGAATAAAACCTGAGAAACAAAATTTTAGAAGATGAACTTAAGTTTGAAAAACTTGTTAAAGAATTGAAAACAAAGTTAAGTGAAAAAGATTCTGAAATGAGTAGCCTAAGGCATGAATCAAGCATAACCAAAGATCAGCTCCAAACTATGGTAGAAAAATACCAAGTTTGCAAACAAGATCTAGAATCTACCAAGATCACTTGTGAAAAATGGGTAGAGTCTTGAAAAGGTTATGAGCTTATGCTTGATGCTCAAGTCAAGAGCAACATAAAGTTTGGTATAGGCTTTAGGGAATATGACCACACTTGTGAAAATGCTACAAAAATTGACTCTGAGCTGATTGAAATAGTCCCTACAAACTTGGCTGGTGAAGAAATTAAAATCACTGATAAAGATGGAAACAAAATTGTTCTTGAAAAACCTGAGGTTTCACCAAAAGAAAAAGAAATAGAAAAATATCAGTTTAAACCAACCTGGTCAGATGAATGTGATATTTTGGAAAACTTCAAGCCAATGGACTTTTCAACTCTTGATGGTATAAAAGAACCAAAAGCATTGGTGATTCCTATCAAAGATGTGCCAGCAGAGGTTACAACCACTGCTGTCAAAATATCTGGTAGAAAAAGGAGAGAAAAGGTCAATCACTTGTTTTGTGAGTTTTGTGAAAAAAGAAATCATGAGGCTGCAAATTGCTTTTTGTTAAAAGCCCATGACATAAACAAAACATGTGCTATACCTAAAACTCCTAGATGCACCATTTGCAACAAAACAAATCATTTAACTCAGGAGTGTTCCTATCTCAGAACCTATGATCAAAAGGTCAAAGAGATTAGAGCAAAAGCACTTGAAAGAGAATATTCAAGCTCTGCTGGAAATAAATCCAAGCAGAGGTTTGAATCAATTGAAACATCTGTCACCAAAGCTTTAAATCAAACCTATGTTCACAGAGAAATTCAAGTAACAGATGCACCTCCATCAAACCAGTTTCCAAGAGGAAAAAGCCAGCCTAATTACCATAAGGTGCCTATGACTTATGAGACTTACAAAAAGTCTTCTAAGCCAAGGGTAAATAGGCATCCTCATAGTTGCCAACAGTTGATAGGAGGTAGTTCACAGCAGTTGTTACAAAAGTCTGATCTGACCACTGCTCATCAGTCTGAACTTGAGTCTGGATCATTTGATACCCCATCGAAAGCCATTTTGGCTTTGGAAACCCACTTGAACTAATTATTTAAAAAAACATGTGCAAGGAGCTTCTACTTTCCTAGACAGTCTTTGGTATGTAGACAGTGGAGGCTCCAGGCACATGACAGGATGTAAAGCACTGCTCATAGATTTTAAAGCTCATGGAGGGGGTGATATATCATTTGGAAATAATTCAAAAGGGAAGGTGTTAGGGTCAGGATGTGTCTCAGCAGGAAAACTCAAGTTTGAAAATGTGAATCTCATTGACAATCTAAAGTTTAACCTCTTAAGTGTCTCACAGATGAGTGATAAGGGTTATGGTTCCTTTTTCACAAAGAAAACTTGCCAAATAGTAGGGCCATATGTTGTCAAAAAGATTGATCAAATCATTGCAGAGAGCAAAGCACAGTTGACTGCTCATAGAGTAGGAAATGTGTATGTGGTTGACATGGTAAAAGATAATCCTATGTCAAATGCATGCTTGTTCTCAGTTGCCTCAAGCAAAGAGACAGAGCTGTGGCATAAAAGATTAGGACACACAAATCTAAAAACCATCTCCTCTCTCTCAAAACAAAGTCTGGTTAGAGGTTTGCCCAAAAATAATTTACTTGTGAAGAGCATTGTGTTTCCTGTCTAAAAGGTAAACAACATAAAAGCTCCTACAAGTCAATTGAGGAGTCCAAAACAAGTCAGTGTCTACAGTTGCTTCATATGGACTTGTTTGGACCTGTAAAAATCATGAGCTTAAAACACAAAAGATATTGTCTGGTGGTAGTTGATGATTTTTCCAGGTTCACATGAACTTTCTTTTTACACTCTAAGGATGAAATACCAAACATTTTGCAAAACTTTGTCAAACAAGTTGAAAAGCGATTAGATCTTCCTGTAAAAATCTTTAGGAGTGATAATGGGACAAAGTTTAGAAACAAGGAGTTGGATGCCTTCTGTGAGTCAAAAGGGATTGTTAGACAATACTACATTCCTAGCACTCCAGAATAAAATGGGGTTGTTGAAAGGAAAAACAGAACTTTAATTGAATCAACAAGGACTATGCTTGCAGACTCAGGTTTACCCTTGTCTTTTTGGGCAGAGGCTGTAAACACTGGGGATGTTGAAAGGAAAAACATAACTTTAATTGAATCAACAAGGACTATGCTTGCAGACTCAGGTTTACCCTTGTCTTTTTGGGCAGAGGCTGTAAACATTGCTTCCTATGTCCAGAACAGAGTTTTGATAAACCCTAAGCATCAAAAGACTTCCTATGAAATGCTTTACAAAATCAAACCTCTGATCTCTTATTTCAAAGTCTTTGGCTGCCCATGCTTCATTTTAAACATCAAGGAATCAATATCCAAGTTTGCAGCCAAAGTTGATTGTGGCTATTTTCTGGGATACTCAACCACTACCAAAGCCTACAGAGTTTTTAACTCTAGGACCAAGTGAGTTGAGGAAACTCTAAATGTGAAGTTCAATGAACTCTCATCTTTGAAAATCCCAGCAAATGGACCTGCTGAATTGTTTGATTTATCTAAATTTACATTTGAAGATGTGTCTATTAAGACTAACCCTGCAGGTATCCCACAATCATCATTTGAAGAGCAAGGATATGATTGCATTCTTCCAAGTTTCAAAATCAATCCTACATGCAGAGGAGCAAATGTTAGTAGCAATGGTGAAAGCTCTGCCAGGTCAATAGTGGTTAATACTCAAACCTCTGCCAGCTCTCGTGACCAAACATCTGTTGATAAAAGTCCACAACAAATGGACAAAAATCAACCCACTTTCACATCCATACCACCAATTCCTCCACCACCATTCCAATCAGAGGCTGGACCATCAAATTCACCAGCAGAGGTTAGCCCAGATGATACACATTTGCAAGCTTCACCTCAAAATGCCATTGTTCCATATCAAGGTGATTTAATCTTCCTCAAAAGCCATCGATTGGATCAAGTTATTGGCAACATCAATGAGGGTGTGCTCACAAGAAGCCAAGCCCAAAACATTTGTCTTTTTGCTGGTTTTCTATCACTCATACAGCCTGTCAAGTACCAAGAGACACTGAAAAACAACAACTGGGTAGAGGCCATGCAAGAAGAGCTCCTACAGTTCAAAAGACAACAAGTATGGGAACTTGTACCACTGCCAAAAGATGTGAGTCCCATCGCCACAAAGTGGGTCTTCAAGAACAAAACTGATGAAAGGGGAATTGTTGTCAAGAACAAAGCAAGGCCCGTGCTTCAAGGCTACAGACAGGAATAAGGGATTGACTACGATGAAACTTTTTCTCCAGTAGCAAGGTTAGAAGCCATTCGCATGTTCTTAGCTTTTGCTGCTACCCACAACATCAAGGTGTATCAAATGGACATCAAAAGTGCATTCCTGTATGGAAAGATCAAGGAAGAAGTATATGTTTGTCAACCTCCTGGATTTGAGGATCACTTCCATCCTAATCATGTTTACAGGTTAAACAAAGCACTGTATGGTCTAAAACAAGCACCAAGAGCTTGGTATGAAACTATATCCACTTTTCTCTTACATTGGTTTCACCAGAGGTAGGATTGACAAAATCTTATTTTTAAAATGGAAAGGAAAAGATTGATGCTTGTCCAGATTTATGTGGATGACATCATTTTTGGATCCACATGCATTGCCATGTGTGAAGAGTTCAGAAAACTCATGGCAATAGAGTTTGAGATGAGTGCAATGGGTGAGTTGCAATGTTTTCTTGGTTTACAAGTCAAACAAATGCAAAAAGGCACTTTCATTCATCAAAATAAGTATGTAAAGAACTACTTAAGAAATTTTATATGGATGATTGTAAACCTTGCAGCCCACCCATGGCAACGTCCAAGCTAGTCACTGTAGATGGCAGAGATGACCTTGTTGATCAAACATTGTATAGAAGCATGATTGGGTCTTTATTGTACCTAACTGCATCAAGGCCAGACATTATGTTTGCCGCATGTGTCTGTGCCAGATCACAGTCAATGCCAAGAAAATCAGACCTTATTGCTGTAAAAAGGATATTCAGATACATAAAAGGTTCTCCCACACTTGGTATCTGGTATCCAGCTAATGGTAACATTGAGCTTGCAGGATATTCTTATAGTGACTTTGCTGGATGTAAAACAACAAGGAAGTCCACATCTGGGGGAGCCCAATTCCTAGGAGATTGCCTAGTGTCTTGGCAAAGCAAAAAAGCAAGTTGCAGTATCCACATCCACTGCTGAAGCAGAATATATAGCTGCTGCAAGTTGCACTGCTCAGATTTTGTGGCTTCAAAATCAACTTCTGGATTTTGGTGTGACTGCCTTGAGGACTCCTCTTAAAAAATTGATAGTCAAGCAGCAGAAAACATCATCAAAAATCCAGTTTCACATTCAACCACCAAGCACATTGACATCAGACATTACTTTGTGAGGGATTGCTATGAAAAAGGTCTGATTTCTTTACAACATGTCCATACCAAGGATCAACTAGCAGATGTGTTGACAAAAGCACTTGATGCTTTCATATTTGACAATTTGATTTCTAGGCTTGGAATGCTAAACATGGAATAAAAACAAATTCTCTTGTGATCCATGTGTAAATAGCAATAAAATGTTTTTAGAAAATCAGAAATTCATACTTAAAAATATTTAAAATTTATTTTTTTCAATAAAATCCTTAAAGTCTGTTCAAAGCTCTGATAGCACAAAAACACTGTTGTTTAGAAAAATCTATCCACTGGTGCAAACCTCTGTTAGTGTTTAAATTGGTCACAACCACTGGTAGTTTTGCTCTAATAGTGGTTAGCCAAACACCTGTTTTCCATTGTCAAACAGAGTTACACGTGGACATATGCTATTCGACAGATGTTGCATTAGACGCCACGTCAAGTGCACTTTTTGAAAAATCCTATAAAACCCTGTTCTATCCCCAAATAGAGGTTTCACTTTCTTGTGCGATTTCAAAATTTTCAAAGCCCTTCTCTCAAAAATCTTCCAAAATCATGGCTCCTAAAACCAAATCGAAGAAGAAGTCGATACAAGGACAACCCCCATTTATCCTAATCATCAAAACACCACACAATTACACCGCAATTCTTGAAGAAACCGACATAAACACTCGCTATCATCCAATGATCCGGATTCTGAAAGAATCAAAATTTAAGCACATGTTGAAAGTAAAAGCCCCAGTTTATGTCGACTCCTTAAGAGAATTTTGGGCAAAGGCTAAAGTACACTCATCCGCTGAAGGTGTGCACTATTCCATCACTTCCAAAGTTAGTGGCACACGCTTGCAAATAAGTCCACAATCTATCTCCCAAGTTTTCTTGTTAAATGATATGCAACATCCGGGATCATTTCCTTTGAGGGAGATGCAGCATGAGTTTGTTGAAAGAGGTTACACCGGGCAGTTGAAAGGTATGACAATCTTCAAACCCAATTTTCCAGCAGAGATGAAATTCTTTTTCCACACTTTACTTACATGTCTCTGCAAAAACAACTGTTTTCAACGAGATTCCATTGAACATGCGGTATCTGGGTTTTGCAATACTAACTGATTCTGATTTTAACCTATCCCAGGTGCTGTTCAATGATCTTGTAAACAATTTTAATAATATTCCAAAAGAAAAGCTTTCTTGATGCATCCAAGATTCTTAAGTGTTTACTTGTAAGATCAGATAAAATCAGATGCATGTAAACAAGGCGCCGTAACCAACCCTGGCCGCCTCAATCATGAAACATTTACACGAATAACAAATCAAGACAAGTTTCCAAAACAGAAGCAGTGGAGGATGAGCCTATTTTACAAGAACAAAATGTTCAAGCTCAACCTCCGGTTGCTAAGCCTACTGCTCTAGGTGATCAGGGCATCCCAACCACTGCTCTGAAACCCACACCTAAAATCTCCAAAAAGAAACCATCCGGAGCATCCTGAAAACCCACCAAACCCAAAAAGGGTCCTCTGGAAGATGAGATTTCAGAGGTTAACCCAGTGACACCACCAAAGTTACCAACCACTACCTCTACTTCTTCACAGCAGATGGTAGAAAGATCTCAAACCGGCTTTCAAACTCCTCCTGCATCCTCACAAAAGGATCAGGTTGTAGGCACAGGGACACCAAATTATGAAGCTCTAGGATCACTTGGTTCTATCTTCCACAGCCCCTCTCCCAAGGCAATGTCACTTTCTACATAACCAATCTCACCAATGCCATCACTACCACCTACCATGCTACCCTTGCTGAATGGAATAGATATTGAGCAGACATTATCCAGCACTTCTCAACAACTCATCCATGAGAATATACTTCAACCTAAGGCTGGGTCTGACTTATTTCTAATTGCTAGCCCATCAGCAAATGAAGAGGCTACATCCCTTGGGTTACATGTAACCCTTGGTGATAGTTCAACAATGGCAGCCACTACAATTGCTGAACTCCCAAGTTCTCAATTGGATAGTGGTTACATAGCTAAGACCTTGTTGAAGGCAACTACTGCTGAGAATACTACGGTAACCTCTGCTCCAGTGGGAAGTCCCCAGAACCAAGACAAAGGGGCATCTAAGATTGAAGCAAGTAGTAAATCACTTGCTCATGATACCTTAGATAAAACTAACACATCTAGTAGGAGTTCAGATGATCCTATTAAGTTAGGTGATGAGATAAAATACCCAGAATTGAAAGAGAGGGTTACCAATTTGAAACCACTGTTGATGAAATTAAAGATCTTTTGAAAAAGTTGATTACTATTCAGAGTCAACCCCCTGTTCCAACCACTGCTGAGCTCAAATCTGCAATAAATCCAATCTTTCAACAGGAAAAACATTTCCTGGAGCAAAAACATAAGCATCAGATGATGGAACTCAGAAATATGGTTGATGCAAGATACAATGATAATGCTACAGATATCAAGGCAATCAAAGCCCACTTGCTCACCACCACTGGTAAATCTCCTCCTACTGTCATTTTTGTGAGTCCAGATGAAGCCAAAAAGGGGGAGAAACCTTTGGGAAACAAAAAATTGAAGATGGATGATGCTAAGGCATGGCCTACAGTGAATATCCCTAAGCTAGATGGCTCATAGAAACCAGATTTAACTGAAGATATTGTAGGACCGATCCTCGATGTTTAGGAACCTAAATTTGATATCTAACGTCCATAATAGCGGAAATATTACGTCGTGTTACCAATAGACAAGAATGAATCAGTTAAATGTCAGTTTTATTGATTAAACGTTCTGTATACAAACTGACAGAGCTTCGCCTCTACAATGCCAAGGTTACAAATGAGACACTCAAGCTAGGTATTTATAGTTCAACAAGTTCGGCCCAGGAGAACACAAGTTCGCCCGAACTTGCCTATTCAAGTTCGGCCGAACATGCCTATGCAAGTTCGGCCGAACATGCCTGAACATGTTAACACATGGGCGAACTTGGCTAAGACACTTCATAAATACTTCATAACCTAGCCTATTCAGATCTATATAATAAAGACTCGATAATAGACTAAGACATAGACATTATGCACCAACAGACTCCCCCTTGGATATAGTCTTCGTCTTTTATCAGTCTTCAAAAACTTTGTCTTCATATAAACATTAACGTACCCGACCAAAGAAGTTCTTGTACGGCTTCTTTCGTCTCTCTTGTTTCGGATCCTGCGTCTGATCAATTGGCGGTGGTCTTTTAAAGTTAGCCATTCTGAGCGAACTTTTCCTTACCGCTTTTTTCATTCTTTCTTTGATCGCCTCACTTCTGGTTTCTTCCTTAAGAAATTCGACTCTCTCCAGATCCCTCCACTTTGTCTGCCACATTTTACCAGAATTTACATCACGTGCATAGCAAACGTTAACAACTTTCTGATACTGCATCGCTTGTACCTTTTCTCTTTCTTAAAAAACAATCTTGCTGTAGAAAAGGCATTTTATATCTTCTCTCGAGCAGTTAACCAACCAAATAGGATCTAGAATCCTTATCGTCCCCACAAACCTCTCATACCCTGATGGCCCATCACTTCAACTCGTTCTTTAGCAATATCCAAGTGATCTTCAAACTTTAACACAATCATGCTTCACAAGTAGCTGGATCAATCTGCCACCACTTGAATAAAGGATAAAAGTTCTGTTCGTTCGGCATAA
Source organism: Scalesia atractyloides (assembly GCA_947069175.1). Classification (NCBI taxonomy): domain Eukaryota; kingdom Viridiplantae; phylum Streptophyta; class Magnoliopsida; order Asterales; family Asteraceae; genus Scalesia; species Scalesia atractyloides. The sequence goes on from CAMTDV010000005.1 coordinate 27,242,089, forward strand.
GTGGCATATTCCTCATGGCTCTAGGACGTTTCATAATCAATGTTATGTCCTTTTCCCATGTAACCTTGTTGATCTTAACCCTTCGTCTTGGAATAAACGGCTTCCAGTGATTCCAACCTTTACCAGCTTCATACTTAATCATCTTCCACAACAACTGATCAACTGTCTTCATATGATAAGTAACATTCACTGTTTGCACTAGCTCTCCATATCCCAATACCGCAATGTCTTTAAATCAACAAGATATTTGAAGTATTGCACTCCAAATTCTCTTTTGATTGCATATACGTTTAGCTCTTTAAACCAACCCCAACTAAGTATATCTCCCAAAGAAACATCTTTATTTCTGGTGAAGAATGCTAGTGGACGTCGAAACTTTCGTTCACGAGGCATCTCCTTGAACCAGGACTTTCTCGCTTCCGCTATCTCTTCTTTGGTCATCGGTTTAGGAATTTTTCCTTCTCATAGCTCTTCAGCAATTCTATCTTTCAACATATCTTCATTCAACTGTTTATACATCTCTTCAAATGTAGGAAAACTTTCTGGATTCTGACCAACATACTTAGCTTTCTGTTCTGATTCATCATCTGAGGACCAATCTTCCACAATCACTCGATTATACTCATCGGCTTCAAACCTTCTCTCATACTGATACTCATTCGGTTCAAAGATGTTAACATTCATAATTTCCTCAAAATCAAACTCCAAGTTCTCAACTTCAACCTCAACTAGTTTCACCAGATCTTCCTTTGAGTAATTATGTACAAACTCACCTTCTTCAATATTGTGTTCCAACATTAGTATCAAAGGCTTCGTAGGTACTGCAATCACAAGCTTCACAAATCGATCAACATCTAATAAATCAATATCATCTGATGGACCATTCTCCCCCGACTCCCCCTAGCTTTTATCTTCCATTCGATTTGATTCATCGTCCATGAGATCAGAAAATCAAACTCATCAGATACTTTAGCTTCATTGATCTTTAGACCTGTACCACCCTGATCAAAATCATCATCTCCTTGATCAAAATCATCTTCGTCATCCCCAACATTCCAATCCTCATAACCTTCTTCCTCTTCATCTTCATTCTTATCCTCTTTCTCGGCTTCATCATTGTCTTTTTCTTCAGTAACAATGATAGGATCAGAAGGCTTGACAGATTCATCAACCTTTTGGATATCAGACTCAAAAGCTTTTGAAACATCTTCAGTAGGTTTCTCGGGGACATCGGAAGATTTCTCAGCAGTAGATTTTGGGGCTTCACCTTCAACCTACTTTCCTTTACCACTTCCAGCCAATTCTTTCTCAGCATGTTCCTTGGCTTCTTGACGATCCAGACGATCGTATTCAGCAATAAAATCAATATTCGGATTATTAGATAACACCTTTTGTAATCTGATGAATCTTCGATCGTTCAAAGCTTGAATATTCTTCAATTCTGCAATCTCTGTCTGTAGTTTTTCATTGGCGTCCTGCAGACTTTCTATCAATGCCTTGTAATATTCACGTTCATTCTCAAGCACCTTCACTTTATCGTCAAGTATTTCTTTTTTGACTTCGCTTTGATTCATCTTCTTTACAAGCTCAGCCTTTTTCTATCGCAATCTGTGCACCTTTATCTTGTAATACCTTCACACGTTTTTCTAACATCTCAGCATTAGTCTCTGGGAAAAATCCGTCCAAGTCTTCAAGACTGATTGGACTGTGTGGCATATCACCAAACATACTTCCTCTTGGTGTCTTTGGTGTTGAATCTTTTGGTGTTGCAGTTTTCGGTGTTGACTTCTTTGGTGAACTTTCAGGAACAGAAGTCTTTGGAGCACTAGGCGATTCAGCAATAGGAACTTCAACAAATTCAGACACAGGAGGTTCTTGTGTAACTCCTGGCCTTTCAGCTTCGACATGAATAATGACAAGAGGTTCTTGTGGAGGAGGTTCTTGTGTGGCTCCTTTCTCCTGAGCACCAGAAGGTTCTTGTGTGGCTTCTGTGCTTTGCACCTTACTTTTATATCTTTTGCTCACAGCTTTCTGAGCTTTCTTAGCTTTTCGTTTCCCTTTAGTATGAGGTAACCCTATAGTCTTTCTTGATATCTCAATTGCTGGAGACTTTGTACGCTTCGACTTTTTCTTTGGTCTCTCCTCATTAGATTCTTTTTCAGCATTTGGATCAAAGTCTGTATCCAATTTCCTTTCTTTTCCTGCTCTAATTTTTGCTTCTGTCTTTTCAGGCTCTTTATCAGATTCTTCATTTTCGGAAGTAGCAGAAATCACATCTTCTTGAGTCGTTTTCACCGTTTCTTAACTCTCAATAACTACTGCAGCGCTCGATCCAGCAACTGCTTCAACATTTTCAGTTTCCTCCTCATCAACAAGTAAAGTTTCAACTTTCTTTGACGCTCGCTTCTTTTTCGGCTTATCAGCTTCATCCTTCAAAAACCATTCACTCCTTGCCTTCGGTTTGAATTCGTTAAACCATTCTCGTTCAGCTTTAAGCTCATTCTCATCGTTGCTACCATCTTTTCTCCATTTGTTGTCTGGCGGCGATACATAATCCGAGTATTTAATCACTCTGAATACTGGCTTGGCAATAGGAGCTGAAGCTTGTTTCTGGAACTTAAAAATCTTCTTTACTGTAGTCTCGTCGAGATGAACTAGATAAAGAACGTCATTCGGATTCGAGCAATGTTGGTATACTTCTCATCAATCAACATCTGAATAAACCTTGGATAAAGAGACAATCTTGAGTCTTCCATGTTCTTCGACATGTGAGTAAAAACCAACTTCGAAACATTGAACGACTTTTTCAAAATAAGTGTCGTTGCCATTCTAGCCAAATAATCATGTACATCATCTAAACCGGCTTTGCGATGGCTAAATGTATGAATCAACGCATGAATCAGAAGCTTGTAGGGGTTAGGCACTTCCCCTTTCTTTAGCGTTGGCTTGTTTACGTTTCCTTTGTAGCCCATACGGAAAAAGCATCCGCGAACCATCTTCTCATCTAAACGAATCGGATAGTCTTCTTTGTCTGTGAGCTCCAAATTCCTTCGAATATCACTTTTGGTTACTGTGATTGGCTTTAGCTCATCACCAACTTGTACTGTAGAAGAAATTGTCTTCTCGTCAGTGCTCAGGCTTGCGTTCATCCAGAAATGAACAATATGAGAACGATATGATACGGTGCGCTCAGTAATTGCTCGTCGAACGTGACTATCTTCGAGAAACTTCAAGATACTATCATATTCTTTCAGTGATGGACAGATCGTCTTATCAAGCGTGATGCACGTATTGTGAGTTTTGGAAAACTCAACAGAGATTACTCGTGCTGGAACCTGTGCCTGAAAAACGAAGCAAAACAATTAGCACGCTTATCAAGAAAAAATCACCAAAAAAAATTTCTAACATTTTTAATAACAAGTTCGCCCGAACATGTGACAAACATGTTCAATATTTTCAAATTGTAAGTTCGGGCGAACTTACACCAATTTTTATCATTCAATTAAATCTAAGTTCGGCTGAGCATATATGAAACATATGTTCCTCATTAAAGAACAAGTTCGGGCGAACTTACTATTTACCCAAATCACTTTTCAGTAACATAAGTTCGGTCGAACATGATTGAATCAAAACACTTCAATAATCAAGTTCGGTCGAACATGCTTCTAAATCTTTTAATCATGTTTTGGACAAGTTCGGTCTAACTTGACAACAAGTTTGGCCGAACTTGTCGTCTTCTCCAAAAGACCAAACAAGTTCAACACATTTAATCAGTCGTTTTTCTTCAATCAAAACAAGTTATACGGTCAATTTCTTGTGTAGATTCAGAATCTATGATCAATTTTGTCCAACAACACCTGAATCTATCAGTTTTTAAGTTTTAGATCTGGTTTTGTTTGTTAACGGTTCAATTCATGGTTTAATCTCAATTCTATACCTCTGCCATTGTGATTGGTGTGTAAATCACCAAAAACAATCTCGATTTGGACAGTGTAACGGTATACAAATGTCAATTTCACACAAATGCTCTCAGTGCTCAAGTTCGCTCAATTTTCTGATAACAGGTAAATGAGTTCGACCGAACTTGAATGGTATTTATACCATGTCAAGTTCGGGCGAACTTGTTAAGCCCATCATGAAGCCCAGTGTAAGTTCGAGCGAACTTATTATAAAACCAACAATCAACCATCTGCAAGTTCGGTCGAACTTGCTGATTGTTAAACATTGAATTGTTTACCGAACTTGCTGATTGTTAAACATTGAATTGTTTAGCAAGTTCGGCCGAATTTGCAAACCTCGAAATTTCAAATTTTCAAAATTTCAAAATTTTCATTTTTAACCCTGAACTTTCCAACTTTTTACCAGTTATGAAAATCCACTCAGTTGACCAAGTCCAAGCTAATGACCTTGGTTAACTGATTTGTCTTCCAAGTCCAAGTTAATGACCCCGGTTTGACTTGTTACGAACACACTATTGATATTTTCAAAAACAAAGTTTCAAATTAATGAACTTTTTATCGTTTTGATTTTTCAGATTAACAGATTAGCTCCCTGCCCGCTGAAAACAAATGTAGAAATAAAATCTTTTTGAATTTTTTAAAGTTTATGCTAAAACATATTGAAAATCCTTTTTTATTTTAATCTGAAAACTGAAATACTATGAAATAAGCAATGTAAACTATGTACAAACATATTTACAGACATATTTTTGTGAATTCGTGTCTAAGGATCATATCAGTTGATTGAGACATATCACCAGTACCATTGACCTTTAGATAACTTTAATTTTTAAACTCGTTTACCTAGATTGTCGATATGTTTGTCCACTTAAGCTTTACCATAATTTTCAACTGTTTCAAGATATGTTAAGGTATGATTTATGAAACTTGACTTAACTGCGGTTCCCACTTCTTGAATATACTCCCGTATCCAGATTCCCTAGATTTCATCTTACAGGTGAATATAGCGTAATTGATATCTGTATCTGGGTTGTGCGAGACCTTGAGAGCTCAGGTTAGTACTACCGTACACACACAGAGATGAAGGCTCGACTTTAAGGTGTGTCCCACTTAAGGAATCTTTTCAGCATTGCATATGATTATATATTTCGATACTTTTCAATATTGCATGCAATATGGGGGTTTAAAGCGAAAATATTATAGAAGTTCTAGGCCATTGCTTCCGCAAAATCAAAAGAACTTGTATAATACCCCAGATATCAACTATCTATAAAGACCTCGTATCTCAGAATCAGGCAATCTTTCAAACGAAATTTCGTAGTACTAAGTCCATATATCCAAGATGTGTTAATCCACAAGGTTAAGCAGGTGTAAAATTTAGTTTATATCTCGAAAACAGTTTACTGAACGTCTTAAGCCTATCGACACATCCACAACTCGTTTATCACTTTTAAACTTTATATTTCTTTAGCATACTGTGATAGTCCACTGATGTACTATCATTTCCTTTTATGACACTGAATTCTTTTTTTCTTTTTCAATGTTTTTGTATATTTTGAATTTTTATATGTTTTTGGATTTTAAAATTTTTGAATGTTTTTGTATTTTCTCTAACATTTCTCCCCCTAAAATCAAAAGCATCTTTTTGGATTTTAGTTTTTAATAAAATTCTAAACTAGAAAGATATTTACAAACCAATGTGGATCACGCGAACTCGTCGTCCGATCCGTATTCAACCTCAACGTCCGCACCTGCCAGCAAATTTTTCATACCGTTAATTCTCAGCAAGTATTTAAACCGTGATAATGAAAATGGTTTGGTATAAAAATCAGCCTTTTGTTCGTCGGTGTGGATTTTTTCTATTTGCACCAATTTCTTTCGTAGCAATCACGAATGAAATGATAACGAATTTCAATGTGTTTTGTGCGTGAGTGATGAACCGGATTTTTAGTTATATCGATGGCTAACTTGTTATCAACATACAGCGGAGTGTCTAGAAATTGCAGACCATAGTCTCTCATCTGCTGTTGAATCCACAGAATCTATGAACAACAGCTGGAGGCCGAGATATACTCAGCTTCACAGGTAGAGAGAGCGACCGTAGTCTGTTTCTTACACTGCCAGGTTACCAATCTTGTTCCGAAGAACTGGCATCCCGCTGTAGTTGATTTTGAATTCAACTTATCTACACCAAATTTGGAATCAGCATAGCCTGTGAGATCAAAATTGTCGTTCTTCGGGTACCACAAGCCGGTGCTTGGGCATCCTTTCAGATATCTAAAGATACGCTTTACGATCGGCATGTAAGATCCTCGGGCTTGACTAATATCTGGCGCATAGACAAGTTGGATACATAATATCTGGGCGCGATGCCGTCAGATACATCATCGATCCAATCATCGATCTGTATAACGTCTCGTCAACTTTGGCTCCAGTCTCGTCAACATAAATGCCATGATTTAGAGCAAGAGACGTAGATAGAGGCTTCAAGCTTTCCATTCCAAACTTCTTCAAGATGTCGTGAACATACTTAGTCTAGTGAATGAAAATACCATCCGGAAGCTGATCTACTTGCAAACCAAGAAAGAACTTCATTTCGCCCATCGAGGACATTTCGAATTTCTTTTTCATGATTCCCTCAAACTCTTTGTAGAGACTATCATTTGTAGATCCAAAGATGATGTCGTCAACGTAGATTTGAACTATAATCAGATGGCCATCAACTTCTCTAGTGAAAAGAGTACTATCCATAGTTCCTCTGATAAAGCCGTTTCCGACGAGATGTTGTGAGTACGTCTCGTACCAAGCTCTCGGGGCTTGGTGCAGTCCGTAGAGTGCTTTATCCAGTAGGTACGCTTTCTTCTTGTTAAGTGGATCGACAAACCCTGGTGGTTGTCCAACGTACACCTTCTCGCGTAATTTGCCATACAGAAAAGCCGATTTGACATCCAATTGATAGACCTTAAATCCTTTCCATGATGCAAAAGCTAGAAAAATTCGAATAGATTCCAATCGAGCTACTGGTGCATAGACTTCCGTGTACTCTATCCCTTCCTGCTGGTGAAATCCCTTAACAACAAGCCTAGCTTTGTTACGAATAATAACCCCTCTATCATCACGTTTACACTTAAAGACCCATTTTGTATCAATTGCTTTCTGATTTTCTGGTAAGTCTTCAAGCTTCCACACACCCAACTTCTCAAACTGTAATAATTCTTCTTGCATTGCTTGTACCCTGTTTTCATCTGCTAAAGCTTCATTAACTGTCTAGGCTCAATCTGAGAGATAAAACACGAATAGAAAAAGAAGTTCTGGTTTGTAGCAACGTGTGTGTAGAAACAACTAAGTGCTTTATTAATTTGCCCTCGAGTTCTAACACCAGTTTGAAGTTCTCCGATAATATTTGTTGACGGATGATAGGAATATGATCGCGGCAATTCTTCACTTGGAACATCTACTGAGTTTTGCTGATTCGTGATGTTGAGATCAACAACCAATTCAATGTTTAGAGAGCTTGATGAAGCTTCATTTCTGTTGTTCGGGACTGCAGATTGATTAAGAAGACTTGTTATCTTCTCCACTTCTTCATCTGAAGAAGATGATTCCCCATCAGCATCGAATGTTGGTGCTTCATCCGAATCAGAATCTTGATTCTGAGGCATACTGGGCTCCGTTGTTGTATTCATTGGTTCAGTAGAGGCATTCGTTGGAAGAGTAGTAGGTGTTGATAATGTTTCAGAAACATTTTCAGCCGGAACAACACTATTGTTTGATCTTACGCCAGAAGAAGATGGATCCAACGTGGGTTGATTAACCACAATTGGTTGAACAATTTGTTCTTGATTTGCTGACTGGTGAAGATAATATAACGCTGCAACTTCTTCGTCAGTTGGTTCTTTGGGCAAGTCAAATGACTTCCAAAGGTCTTGATAGTTAAACAGCCACGTGTCACCTTTCCTTTGAATAGGATCCGTGTAATTGAAACAATCCACGTGCTGTGCTTCAATAACCTTTCTTAATGAAGGAACATATACTCTTCTCAATGGACTCGCATATCCGACAAAGAAACCTTCAAGAGATTTAGCTCCAAATTTGCCATCTTGGTCTATTACGGTACATGGAGCACCGAATGGTTCTAAGAACTTCAAATTTGGCTTTCGTCGGTTTATCATCTCAAAACATGTTTTCTTTGTTGGTTTGATAGTGAGCACCCTGTTTAGCGTGTAGCATACCGCAGCAACCGCTTCACTCCAGAAGCTGATTGGAAGTTTATAATCTGCCAGCATGGTTCTCGCAGTTTCAATCAAAGTTTGGTTCTTCCGTTCAGCAACTCCGTTTTGCTGTGGAGCATAGGGAGCACTAAACTCGTGCAGAATCCCTTTTGCGTTGCAGAATTCCTTCATTTTGTTATTCTTAAACGCTATGCCGTTGTCACTTCTAATGCGTCTGACCGGCAGATGATAAATGTTCTCGAGTTTCTTGAATAGAATAACCAAGTTCTCAAATGTTTCGTCTTTTGATTCTTGAAAGAATACCCACGAATATCTCAAATAGTCATCTGTCACGACCAAGCAAGATAAGTCTCCTGAGATGCTTCGAACATTTACAGGACCAAATAAGTCCATGTGGAGACGTTCTAAAGGCAACTTGACTGAGTTTAGAATTTTCTTCGGATGAGATTTCTTTATCTGCTTTCCCTTCTTGCATTCCAAGCAATGATCAGACATCTGAAAACTTTGAAGATTTACGCCTTCTACAAGATCATTATGAACCAAGAAATTCTTTTTTCGCAAATGAATATGCCCCATCTTACGATGCCAAAGAATCAAATCTTTTTCAGTAGCCTTTGATACAAAACATTGTGCTGATTGTGATGAAGTGGTAGCAACACCCATATCAAGAACATATAAATCATTCTCTCGCGGTGCTCGCATCAGAATCCACTCATCTGGTATTTTGAATCCCTGCTTCAAGATAATACACTCTTTATCATTGAAATGGACTGTAAATTTCTTGTCACAAATCTGCGATATACTTGGAAGATTGTTCTCAAGCTCTGCAATATAGTTCACGCGATCAAATGAAACTACGCCATTAAAGAGTTTTCCCTCGGTGACTATCCTTCCACCTTGATTTCCTGCAAATCCAACATATCCACCATTGATAGCTTTAATGTCGAATAGCAACACCTTCATTCCCGTCATATGCCTGGACGCTCCACTATCCAAAATCCACTTTAAAAGTACAGATCTTTGGAGCCCCTGCAAAATTCAGAAATTAGGTGAAAAGCTCTACCCAAGCCTTCTTGGTCTTGGGTTTTACTGGATAACCATCAACAAAAGCATATTCAAACTCATCAACATCATCAAAATCAAATTCGTCATCTGTTTCAACAATGTTGATGTTTGAAAATTTCACTTTTTTCTTATCTTTTACAGATTTAACATTATCATTCTTGATTTCTGTTTTAATTTCTTTCACATTCTCACTAGTCTTCACCTGCTCAAACTTAGTGATTTCAAACTTTGATTCTTTTGTGTTGTCAGTCTTTAATAGCTCAGACTTAGCAACACCAGATGTTGTTAACCTTTTCTTTGCAATCCAGGTTTGAGATTTGATATTAGCCTTTTTGATGTAAAACTTGTTTTCATTAGACCTAGAAATTTCACCTTTTTCGAAAATGGAATTTTCAAAAGTCATTTCAGTGTTTAACTTCTGGTTTTGATTCATTTAGTTTCAAAATCTTTACAGGTTTTACAAACACTGATTGCTTTGGTTTAACAACATTTGATTCTTCTTTTCTTCGAAGATAAGCCGGTTTTGATTTCGGACATTGTCGTGCCATATGACCAATTTCATTGCACTTGAAACATGTCCGATTATCAAGTGGATGTCCTTTAATGGGTGGTTTTACCCTACTTGAAGTTTTGACACCACTTGTAATCTTGGTTTTATCTCGAATTTCTTTCTCCTTCTTGAACTCATCATTTGACTGTTTACCAATCAAATTCTCCTCATGAACTATACTCGTCCCATATACAAAAATCATGTTTTTGTTTTTATATTCATGAAATGGTGACGGTTTCTTTACAGATTCATCAGTTTTTTCTTCTAAACTCAACCACGCTCTCCGGTTTTCGGATGATCACCACCGTTTCTTCGGTAATTGTTTCTTTTAGGTTTGGAATAGAATTTTCTTTCATTGATTACCAATTCCTTTGATGTGACTTCCACGAGTTTAAAGAATTTGTCTAGCAATCCTTCCTTCACATTCTGAATTGGGAAGCTATCATCAAAGTATAGTCTATCCGAATCCTTAATTTTGTACATTACAATATTAGGATCGTCACTTAGACCATCTTCTGACGACTTACCGTCATTTTCAGATTGTGAATCAGAATTCTTTGAACTCGAGTTGGCGCTTTTGAAGCTGCCGTCATCAGAATCACTTAAAACATTTTCAACCACTTTTTTAATCACAGCGTTGTTATCATCATCAAATTTAGCATAGACTATATCAATGTTCTCTGGCAACTCATTTTTCTTTTCAGAAAGTAATTCAACATTGAGTGCCTTGTCCATCCCGTCTGCAGATTTAACACAATATTTTTCACAAAGGGGTGGAGGAACATTGCTATATTCTTTGCCCGCTTTCTTTGTAGGTTTTTCTTCCGTTGAGATTGTCGGAAGGATGTGATCGATAACATACGCATTGATGGTATAACTTCTTAACAATTGTCGAACTCTTTCAGTTTCGATTGTTATGTCTTGAAGTTGTTGTTTGATTTCAGCAATGGTGTTAATATATGTGTTAATTGCTCTTTGTTTATCCATTACTGTACCACTCAACATTCTTTTATTATCATGTTGTTCGATGTTATTTCTGTCGAGTCTGCCATAATCATTTTTCATTTTGTCATACGCTTCTTTCAGTGTGTGATAATCATATTTTAACAAATCGTTATGCACATTGTTTTCAGCGATGATCTTTGATTTTTCGGCACATTCGACACAAGGTTTAGTACATTTTGTACAAGGTTTCTCAACCTCTTCAACTTGTACTTTCACAACTTCTTTCTCGACAACCTTTACCTCTGGACCTACCTTGGTTAGATTCGTCATTAAAGCTTTATCTGCCATGTCCTTGAGGTCTTCGACTTTCATTTCTTGAGTAACATCAATGACCACTTCATCAATCTTTTTCTCTTCAACCACTTGTTCTTTCGAGCTTCCATCAAAATGTCCTGCAAAACTGTCACAAGAATTAGAGGATAAAATTCCTTGTCTCTGCATATGGATATATTCTTCTTCTTCCTGCTGTTGATGCAAGTATTGTTCCAGAATAACTTGTTCGAAAGCTGCTGCTTCTGCTGCTGCTGCTGCTTCAGCTGCCGCCGCTGCTTCCTCTGCAGAATTATCTTCAACTATCTCCGCCATCAAAGCAACTCCGGTCTTTTTCCCAATGTAAGAATTCCAATCAAAACCATCATCTTCACTGGATGCCACCATAGCTTTCTCCGTGGTACTACTGTTTGGCTTTTCTTGGATCTCAACTTGAGTTTCTTCGGGAACGGTTTATATTGAAGTGCCCTCTTGTAATATTCATTCCCTCCTCTGAAAGGACTTTGATTTTCGGTTGCCTCTGTGTTCTTACACTCTTTTTTAAAATGTCCCTTCTGTCGGCATTTAAAGCATGTGACCTTGGATTTGTCAAAACCGAATTTGTTGCTGGAGTTTCCTATGTCACGGCCTGTGAGTGCAACGAACTTTGTCACTCTCCTGATGATCGAAGCTAATGACCATTTGATGTCCATTAGTTCGAGCTCTTCCTCGTCTACTTGATCATAATCTTCTGCGGTCATCTCGGGATTTCTGATTTTACCGGAAACAAGACATTCATAAGATTCTAAGACGGTAGCAAGTAGCGACATATGTTGTTTTGCAACTTCTTCTGAAACAACATTGTTCAAATTCACTGCGATGTTGCATTTGTAAACATTCGGATCAGAACTTTACTGTTGGTTTTGATTCGCTTGACTTTGAAATGTTGAACTTGAACCGGTGCTCGAGTAAGAACTTTGTGGACTTTGGTCATACTGAGGCTGTGAATGATTCTGATTCTATGGAGAGGCATTCATGTTTGCACTAAAAGCAGTTCCAATTTTTGGACTCGAAATGTTATCTTGCATTCCGGTTTTGTAGTACAAACCAATGTCTTGAACAACATTAGCGTTCTTTGACTTTTCTATCTTCAGAAGCTCCATTTCATGGCCTTCGAGTTTATCGATAAACGTTGACAACTTGAAGCAATCCCACTTATCACTATTCTTCAGAACCATCAAATATGTAGTCCATTCACCCTCTGGTAGTGCGTCAGCAAGTTTGTCGATGTATTCTTGTTCTGTCTTTTCGAGACCGTGTCTTCGCATTTGCACTTTGAGATGACAGAAATGCTCAATCATTTGCTTAATGGTCTCATTCTTTAGCATGCTGAAGATATCGAACTCTTTCAGAATGAGAGCCTTCTTGCTTTTGATCATTTCAGCACTGCCTTGGTATTTCTTCTGTAACAACAACCAAAGCTCTCTTGTAGTAGTATACTCTGGTAACAGAATCAAAATATCTTCTTTGACAGACTGTTGAATAAGACTTATCATCTTTTTCTCTGCAATGTATTCGTCTCTCTGAGCTGTCGAGTAGTTGTACTTCTCAAGAACTTGTTGATGTTCATCTACCAGAACAGTATAGCCTCTTTCGATTGACACCCAGCCAGCAAAGTGCATGGCTTGAACCCAGTAGGTAAATTTCTCTTTCCATGCTTCATACTCGTCCATGCTCATTAGTTTGGGCGGTTTGACGGTCATTTCCATTTCGTTATCAAGATTGACTTGATTAATCACGTTGGTGTTTGACGAACTAGCTCCGGACATATAAGCTCTTAGTTGATCTTCCATTGTGAATCACGAAACGTGTACGCTGAAAATTTTTCAAAAACTTTGAAAATGATTAGTCCTACCACAAGTTCGGTCAAACTTGTAGCAACTAATGAAGAATTCTTGGATTTTCTAACAAGTTCGGTCGAACTTATTAGATTGGTTTTGAAAAGATTTGAATATCTTCGGTCGAACTTATAACACCAATTAATCAAATCTTCGAGCGAACTTGTCAACACAATTTTGATGAAATACAAGCAAGTTCGAGCGAACTTACTTAAAATCTTCTTGATTTTACACAAGTTCGGTCGAACTTGATGTAAAATTAATGAAAATTCAGTATCTTCGATCGAACTTGACTTAAATTTCCTCAAAAATCACCAAAGTTCGGGCGAACTTACTAAAAAATCACTTGAAAAGTGATGTTTTAGGGTAAGTTCGGTCGAACATGGCCAACAAGTTCGATCCAGAAAATTTTCAAAAACATGCTTTTTTCAAAATTTCGACATGAATTCAGTTGAATTTGGTCTCCAATCTTTCAAGGGTTTATCTTTGTTGTGTTTTACATGATATAATCAAAATTCAAAAGATTTTGACCATGAATTCTTCATTTTGTGTTCAAAAGTTAAGAAAAAAGAAGAAGGGAGTAGAAATAGAAGTGTTCTTGTCTTGATACTATCAAATCAGGCTGTTCTAGCTCTCTAGCTCTAATACCACTTGTAGGACCGATCCTCAATGCTTAGGAACCTAAATTTGATATCTAACATCCATAATAGCGGAAATATTACGTCATGTTACCAATAGACAAGAATTAATCAGTTAAACGTCAGTTTTATTGACCAAACGTTATGTATACAAACTGACAGAGCTTCGCCTCTACAATGACAAAGTTACAAATAAGACACTCAAGCTAGGTATTTAAATTCAACAAGTTCGGCCCAGGAGAACACAAGTTCGCCCGAACTTGCCAATGCAAGTTCGGCCGAACATGCCTGAACATGTTAACACATGGGTGAACTTGGCTAAGACACTTCATAAATACTTCATAACCTAGCCTATTCAGCTCTATACAATACAGACTCGATAATAGACTAAGACATAGACATTATGCACCAACAGATATCTTGGCAAGGGCAAAGAAGTCCCATAAGAAGACTGTGTTTGATGAAGGCAAGGTGCTGGTTGAGAAAAAGATTGATCAGCAGTTAGAAAAGGGAGAGACTGGTACCTCATCAAAGAGGAGATCTTCTTCAAAAGCAAGACAACCAGAATCCACACCTCTCAAAACTAAAGTTGCTACCAATCCGACCACTAAAACCTCTGTCATCTCAAAATCAACCACATCTTCTCCCACAATTCCCATATCCACCCCAATAGATGTTGTAGCAACTGTTGTGCTAACAACTGTTGACACAGCAGAGGTTGTAGCAGATGTTATCACAACCACTACCATCCCCAATTTCCCACTTCCACACAACAACTACCAACACCACCCAGAATTCCAAGCCATCCATCATCACTATCAATCAGTTTTAAGAGAAGGAAGGTTACAAAGGTCATAAATGAAGAAAAGATCCCTGCTCCTATGCCTCTTGCATCTGCACCAATGTTAAACCTAACCTCTGCTTCCCCAACTACAACATCTGCTCCCTCAAAGAAGTGATTCCTGCAACTATAAAGTTTCCTCTTGATTTGCCTATAGTTAAGAAAGAAATCATATCTTTCTATGCTGAAGAAGATCCAGATAAAAGACATTTTCCATCTCTTCAAGGTTATCCAAAGCATCTGGAACTCAAAGAAAAACAGGCAGAGGAGATTGCTAAGAAGTTGTCTAAAGGAAAAAGTGATAGAGAAGTGCAGAACCAACTCCAGTTCCAGCTGAGCAACATCCAGTCACTGGAAAGATTTTCAAAGAATCTATCAAATAAGATTTCTAAAGCAGATGATAAGTTTCTGAAAGAAAAATACATCTCACACATCATGGAAACAAAGAGATATGTTGCAACTAGGGCACAGTTCAAAGATTGGTCTGTTAGTGAACTTCAAGAAGAAAATGCAAGAATAGAAGAACAACTAAAAGATCCTCACACTACATGCCCAGATTGGAACAAATACAAAAAGAATGTACCTGAAAAGACCCTGAAGCTAAGAAGAATAAAAGAAGAGCTAATTCAGAATCATTATGGGTCAAAGAACCAGGTAATGAGATGGGGGAGATAAGAGTGTTGGATACTTACAAAATGCTTGAAGCCAGAAGGAAAAAGGATCCATCAATGCCTCCTAAACCTGCTTATGCCAAAGAAGATGCAGCTTTCAAAGCCCCACTTTCTAAAATGCCCAGCTCAACATCTGCCCTATCCACACTTGTCGTGCTAAAGCGAAAAAGGCAAGAGGAGATGTCAGAGAAGGTTGACAGAGAGTTTGAGGAAGTATTCATCAAGGAAGGTATCAAAAATATGATGGAATATCCAACAGATGATAGAAGTACCAAGTTGGCAGAAGACCTAACAAGAATAGCTCCTTTTCTAACCTCAGCAATAAAGGCTCCTTAAAGAAAGCCTTCAGACCCAAAAATTCTAAAGTGGAAGGTCGACAAAGACACCCACGAATGGACTCTACTCAAGTCTGATGGTAAAGCCACTAAACTATCCATGGAAGCTGCTTATGGGCTTACAGTAGAAGACTTCCACGAACTACTAAGTTTAGAGCTTCAGAAGGATGCTGATGATTTAGAATCTTTTAACTTTGAACTACAATTCAAAGGTCAAATAAGAGAATTCTTTCTGAGGAATAAAAATCAAGAATAAGGTGTTTTTGGCATCAACTGTTCTAGGATGAGATTGTTGGGATTGAACCTATGGAAAGGAACAGATGATACAAAGTCAAAACACACCATCCGAGCTTTGATCCAACTATTAGAGGTTCTGAACCTCTGATGAGTATTTACTGCTTTCAATAAACACATTGATTCCTATCCTCTAACTGAAGACATTCTCAACCGCTGATAGAAGATCACAAGAGCAGAGGATAGCGAACAGTGCTTAGTCTAGTATTAGTTTAATCAATATAATAGTGCTATGCACTGATGGTTTAGTTTAAGCAGTGTTTGTAGTTAGTTACGTTTGTTAGCTGTCACTATCAACCCTGACGTCATTGTAAGACAATAAGTGGTTAGACATTTAGTATAAATAGGCGCTCAATGTAACAATTAACACTTGTCTTCTTAAAAAGATCAATTTCGCATATCTTCTTCATTTCTTACTATCAAACGATTGTTATTGGGCTAAGGGGGAGTTTGTGAGTCACATGCAATAGTTTAATTACTTGAAAGCATGATGGTGATGAAAACAAACGACCGATTGATTGTTGTAAAAGTTTTCCATTAATTCGCTGCACTTATTTTCTGTTTTCAATCATTTCCATTACTTGAAACAAAAACAGCAATCAATTCAAACTTAGATCCTGACAACAAGTATAGGGGTAAAATATATATTCCCATTATGATTCAAGTCTCGATTACAATGTTTACAACGAAATGAAGATTACGAATGCAATGATTTCCAAAAATGGAATTACAACACGAGCTTGCTATAAATAGAAAGTATGGAAAACGCGAGGCGTTACAAGGATGCCTATTGACTCTTGGCTTTGAGGGCTTTTTGTAACCCTCATAACTAAGAGGAAGCTTTTGATAAATAGGTTGGCCATATCCTCTTGGATACCTGTTTGAAGGTGGTTTTTGGTCACTGATTTTGTAACAGATTTTGCAACAGGTTCAAAGGTCTGCTTAGATTTTTTTCTAGCAGAGCTTGAACTTTGACTCTCAAGAGCTTTTGTTTTGATCTCTTTTACCTTTGTGTCATAGGTTTGAGGATAAACACACTCTTGGGTCATGTGGTTTGTTTTTCCACATATGATGCATTTTGAAGAATTTGGGATCACACAAGTTTTGTTCATGTCATAAGCTTTTAACAGAAAACAGTTCTCAGTGACATCATTTCTTTTTTCACAAAAGTTACAAAACAAGTTTTTGACCTTTTCTTTCTTCTTCCCTTTTTCAGACTCCCTTTCAGCAGACGTTGTAACATCTTCTAGAAGATCCTTAACAGGGATTATCCTTGCTTTTGGTGCCTTAACACCATCAATGGTTGAGAAGTCCATTGGCTTGAAACTTTCTAAAATGTCACACTCATCTGACCATGTGGGTTTAAATTGATATTTCTCAACCTCCTCAAAAGTTGAGGATCCCTCATGTTTTTTCAAATAATTTTGTTTTCATTGTTATCTGTGACTTTTATTTCTTCACCAGCCAAGTTTTTGGGGACAATTTCAACCAACTTAGAATCAATTTTAGCAACACTTTTAGAAACTTGATCTATTTTCTTAAAACCAATGCCAAATTTTATGTTACACTTGATTTGATTTTCTAACATGATTTCATAACCTTTGCAAGACTCTACCCATTTATCACAAGTGATTTGGGTAGATTCTAACTCATTTTGCAAACTTGATATTTCTCTACCATAGTTTGGAGTTGATCTTTGGTTATGCTTGCCTCATGCTTTAGGCTGCTGATTTTAGAATCTTTGTTAACCAACTTTGTTTTCAACTCTTTTGTGAGTTTTCCAAAATTCAGTTCATCTTCCAAAATTTTATTTCTAAGGTTTTCATTCACCCTTTTTACGTGGCTATAATGCATTTTCCAGAACATAGATCTTTGAGGATCTGAGGTGATACCTTAGAAGCAGCCATAAGAGCACAATCAGAATCATCTTCACACACCTTGGTATCATATGGATCAGATAGAGAGTTCTTTTCTTCATCAACAATTTCTTTTGAAACCACTGTTTCATCGTGAACTTTAAACTCATCTGATCTAGACACTTGTTCCACAGACTCATCACCTTCAACAATTGTTTCTAAAGCCATTAAGAAAAATTCATTTTCAAAATCGGTTTTGGCTATAAGAGCAAAGTTTTCATCAGTTAAATCCTCAGGCAAACTACTCCAGTCAACAAATCCTTGAGTGAAAAAGCTTTGCTGGTTAACCTCTGCCGGAGCAGTTGTTTGTGTAGTTTAAGTGACATGAGGTTCTTGTTGCACATGCACTTGAGGTGGTGGTGCTTGAACATATTGAATTTGTGGAACGGTGGTTTGAACATAATGCACTGGAATAGTGGCAGTAGGGTGTGCATAATGAGTAGTGTTTTGCACTTGATGATCAGGGGTATATTGGGAATATTGAGCAGTGTTTTGTGTGTGTTGAGGTCTGGTACTAGGGTGTGTAACAACGGGTCCAGAATTTTGAGATCTACACTCCCTAGCAAAGTGTCCTAACCTGTTACACTTATAACACTTAATTTTTGATTTATCCAGCCTAACCTTGAACCCCCTCCATGCAAAATGTCCATCTCCTCTAAATCAGTTGGTTCAAAGTGTTGAAGATCATTCAACTCAAAGGAAAGGTTGCCAGAGGTTTGGCTTCCTTACTTGCAGTAAATGCATAGTTGGCTGAGTAAGAATCAGAGTTAAAGTTTCCACCAGAAGTTATGTCAATAATATGTTCATAACCCTGATCCTTACCACTGCCAGCTCCCTCTTCTTGGCAAAAAGTGTTGTGTTACCAAAAGTATAACCATCAGCAACTATGCCTGATTCCTGCAACTACCTTTTCTGGTTTAACTCTCTCTCATACGCGAGGAGTCGACCATGAAGTTGGGTAAGATTCATTTCTTTAAACCCGACAGAAGTTCGTGTAACGAAAGCTATTGTGTCCCACTTATCTAACGATCTTAAGAAACGACTATTGACAGTCGAATTAGGAAATTCCACGTTAACCAGCTTAAGCTCACTTATGAGACAACTATATCGTTCGAATTGCTGGGTTAGAGACTCACATTTGACATGACAGAAAGTTTCATATTGTTGATTCAGAACTTTTCTATTGTTTTCAATCACTTCCTCTGTTCCACTGAATTGCTCTTTTAGTGCATCCCACAACTCCTTTGCACTATTACAGTGGTGCAGTCCAACATAGATCTCGTTAGGTAAGGCAGAAGCAACAATGCTAAACGCCTTAGCATAACTCTATTTTCTGGAAATCCTGCTCGGAGTAGTTTTCAGGATTTTTTGGCACTTAAGTATTAGGATCCTCTGTACTTTGAACCAATGGAACATGTGGTCCAAATACAACGGAACTCCAGCAAGCAGTGTTTTGCTGAGCTAAAATGTGACTCATCCAACCCTGACATATGTAATATTTATTACGAACCAGCATCGGTGGTTTAGACATAGATCTAGTGTTGGAATCCGGTGTGTTTTGAGACATTTCTGAATTGTTTTAAACAGATTTTGTTTTAAAAACTTTAAATTCTGGTTTCCAAGGAATACTATCAAACGAATTAGCAGGGAGAGCTGATCTTTCAAATCAAATTGATTAGTTAAATCAAATTTTGATTGACTAAGCTTTGATACCAATTGTTAGGTTCTGAGTTTAATCGATTGTAAACGTTTTGTAAGATGAAGAATGAAAGAAGGAAAAACAGAGTGAATTGCAGCGGAAATAGAAAACTTTGTATTACAATCAATGGAAGATTGTTTTCATCATCATGGTTTCAAACTTGTAGTTTTGCATGTGATTCAAAAACTCCCCCTCAACCTTTTATAACAAGTTTGACAGTACATAAATGCAGAGAAGATGATTGGTGTATGATCTTGTAATAGATAAGAAAAACAATACAACGAAGGCAAGTATTTATTCTACTATGCTAACCTCTGAGTATCTTTGCTGATGTCAGAGGTGAAAGCGACAGCTAACAAAATAACTAACCCTAACCATTGATTATCCTATCATCTGCTAAACACAAAGTACTATTACATTTATAAACACTGATATCCTAGACTCTGCTGGTCTTCATCAGACCTTTAACTTTAATCTTCATCAGAGCTTTGTTTCATTAGACCTTAGCTTCAACAGTTCTTGTATAGCAAACCTTGGCTTCATCAGAGGCTTGGGTCAGAGTTTAGAAACTCTATTATTCAGGATCAATCATCTGATGACCTTTTGGCTTTATATCATTTGTTCCTTTGATAGGGTTCAATCCCAACAGTACTGTAATAAACCAAACCGATAATGACCAAAGAACCGCAGCGAAGCATGCGAGGATGTTACTAGTATGATATAAATAAAAATTATTATAAGTAGTATTTTATTATGTATGATTTACCTTTTCCATTTTGTTTTAAAGTATTTCGTAGGCATCGATATGGTTGTAAAATGATATAAAAAAGTATTTAACGATATGGTTTTAAAGTATGATATAAAAAAAAATATTTAACGATATGGTTGTAAAAATCACGTCTAGGCATCGATACTTAACGAGTAATCCCCAGGTACTACCCCCTATCGTAACTCCACATTCAATCAAGTTGGTACAGTCTAGCAACTTTTACAACCATTTTAACGGATCATCACTAAGTATTAAATATGTAAATACTATCAGATAAGTATTGTATTTAATGTAATCTAATTTAACTTTTAATTAAGCATTTAATGGCATGGCAACACCTTCTCTATTCAATTTTTTTAATAAGTTTTTTTTTTCTTTTTTTTGTTTTGGTTTTTTATATATTATTTTCTCAAGATCCCATTTATTTATATAACCAATCATATCTTGTATTTTCACTTCAATATATAAAATAATAATAAGATTTTTTTATTCTAGATTTTTCATCAATTGATAGTATCTTTATAGGTAAATTTTCAGAATTTATTGTAACTTCTTAACATTAAAATCCTGTTGGTAAAAATGCTTAAAGGAGTTGCTTTTTAAGAAAGATTTTATTATCAACGATCAAGCTAAAAGGTTAGAAAATTCTGAAATCAAATATACTAAACTGCAACTCACCATTGATAAATGGAACATAAGCAAAAAGGCACTGGTTGATATTAAAGATAGCCGACGACCGACATATGTAAAAGACGGCATTGGGTACAAAGACAAGCTGGGAAATGAAAGAAAAATATTCCCACCTCCACACAGCAAAAACTATGTACCCATGCCGACTCCTCATCCAGAAAATGATTTAATTGAAAAAAAGATTTAATTGCTCAAAGTGTCAATTGCGAAAAGGATAAAATTACTAATGTTTCTGAAAGCAATGCAGATGTGATTGAGCATGAGGAGAATGTGTGCAATGAGGATAATGGTGGCACAAAAATAGGAATAGGGTATTCAGGCGACAGTTATACTACGGTTAACTGGTTCGCCTAGAACTGTGGTAAAACAAACGATACTTATATCCGGGATGACTGTAATAGGCATGTGCGTAAATCTATAACCCGCAATCATGATAACGTAGTGGTTGAATGCATGGATTTGAAATCCGCTTTTTGTGATGAAAATGTTGTGCTTGAATCCCCTGTGTTTGTTCCAGAATTGAAACAAAACAGATTTGGAAAGTTCCTCACTGACGAAATTCCCGAGTTTGTGCCGTCTCATACTGGTTTGTCAGAGTCTGATAAGGAATCAAATCAAGTTAGCAGTAGTGAAAACTCCAACGCAACAATTTCAGAAAGTGGTGAAGAAAGTTTGAGTGAAGATCAAGAATCAAAAGATTCTAGTGAAAATCAAGAATCAACTTGTACATCAGACAGCGAGAACGATGAAGACTGCATTATGGATGAAAGTCGTCTCGACAAGAAACAGAAGAAAAATAAAAGTTCAAGCCCTTCTACGTCATCTTCAGACATCGCTTCATGCAACAATAATTCTCAAAGTGATTCAGATGTTCAGTCATGCAAGAATGGGAAAGCTCATATGCCTCGGAAACTTCAGTAACAGATGCTGAAAACCTTGAACCATCGGGTGTTCAAGAACGAACAATCCCAAATGACTCTTCAAGTCTAGTAAATCAAGATCCATTGAAAGAAGACTTCCATATTGATGATTGCCCTAGTTCAGATGATGAGTCAAAAACAAATGAAAGTCTTAACGAGTCAAAGATCAAAAGTTCATCTGAAGTTTTCAAATCTCACGTTTGTCAACATGCTGAGTCAAGCTCAAAGCAATCCCCACCCCTAGTTACATCACACGAAACTGCAAAGTCTCAAAAGCCATTCTAGGCTTGTTTTAGGTGTGGAAAAGAAGGTCATGTGCTCAAGCAATGCCCAGAGCGACACGGATCCAGACGGTAAAGGCAACCAGTATTGCATCTCTGGATCAAGTGGTAAAAATCACACATCTTTGAAAGATCAGATGGAAAACCCTCCATCCAGATCTCCACATGTGAAGCCGGTTTCACATGATTCAAAGATGAAAAGGACCAACACATCAAAGCCTCAATCCTTCCCTCCGGGTCTTAAACATAAAATTATTTCAAACTTTAAGTCTTTTACAAACAACTTTTTTAAACCAAAACAAGTTTGGCAAGTCATACTAAAGGTTGTAAAAGAAATTAGTGAGGGAAAAGATTTGGCATATCGAGAGGTTTCTTATTTTGATGAAAGGGGACAACCTAAGACTATGATGGCTTGGCTTCCACTCTCTAACTGAATTTCTTATGAGTGTAGGAACATCCAAGGAGGACTGTTAATAACACCAGTTATTATCAATGGTTGTTTCAGATACAACATTAAAGAGGAAAATCAAAGGTTTAGTTATGGTATCTAACCTGGTTGCGCAATCAGCACTGCTGTGACACACTCATTTTCTTGCTGACATATGTTTGTGTGTGCCTGGTGTGGAAGACTTTATTTTGTAAATACATGTTTTATAATTTTTCATTTTTTAGTAAGTCGTACCAAAATAAGATTTTCGGTTGAGTATCAAAATACTTTCTAGACCATGAGATGTAATTATTGAAAAATAATCATGATCTTATATGAGAAATGATAGGAACTAACTTGATTATGTCTTCACATGAATAGGATCTGATGGAAGATGCGGCTCCAAGTTAACGATATGTCGGTAGATTCAACATTTCAGACAAGTAAACTGCATCTTGGTGATAAAAGATAAAGATCATATGATAATGTGGATACCCATCTTGTCGCAGGATTGCACAATCCGATTATGCCCAAAAGGGGTTGCGAGATTAAATTTAGGCATTCAAAACACACAATGTTGTGCATATATGTATTTATTGAAAAGACACCAATGTGTGCAACCAAAAGACACCAATGTGTGCAACCCAAAAAGAGCAAAAAGACACACAATGTTAATGTCATACAGTATGAATAAAAGATACGGCAAAGAGCGTACATATATTAAGTAAATATTTTATTAGCTATGCTCTCTAATCAGATGATCATCTTCTCTTCTTATGGAAACGTAGACCTGAAGCTCTCATCATCTGATTTAAGGTGATCATCTCCTCTACTTATGGAAACATAGACCTGGAGCTCTCATCATCTAGTATATACTATTTCTAAGTTGTTAAGGTAGGCATCTCAAAAGACCATGAGGACAGAAAAGTTTAACCGAACATGTGTGGGGTCCACTAGCTTCATCCTAAATATACCCAAAACATGATAATTAATCATCGAATGTATGTCGAAAGAATGGTGCATGGATTTAAACGGACAAACATACCAGCAATCGTTCTTGAGTCGTAGCTATCCTAAAGAAAGTTGAAGTGTGACTAAGCTTTTCAAGTTGGTATGATCTCGTATTAGATCAGCTCTATATCTCAAAGGTTAAAAAATAATTAAATAAAAAATAAAAAAAATAAAATTATAAAAAAAATTAATCAAAAAAATAATTAATTAAAAAAATATCCTGAATCAAAAAAAAATTATTATGATTTGTGTACAGTTGTTTTTCTAAGTCTTCCATATCACATCAATCGTGTCTCAAACCGCGTGAGATACTCTTTCCATTGCACACTACAGATGAATACGGTTTTGTTTGTACTTTGAATCTATCTAAAAGAAATTTCGGAGTTGTGTTTGTGATTGTGAACAGGTTACTTCACCTATTTGCTGCAATGATGGCCGATCATCAATTGAGCAAGATACTAGACCAAAGCACCTGTTTCCAGAAGATTGCAGAAGATACTGAGCTAGGAATCCTCCTCCTACGTCTTCTGAATCACTCATGCTAAAGAGAGTTGAAAAGTTTGTTCCGAGATCATCAATATGCATGCAAAAAGGGGGAGATTATAGAGATAAAGTACTCAAATATCAAAGTGTCAAAAGAAGATCTTCAGAAAAGAAAATTTGGAAAGCATCAGTCTAGGGGGAGATTGTTGGGTCTAAAATTGAGACTGAAGCTTGCCAAATTGAAGATCACAACACCCATGAAGTTGACGGTTCTAAAGATGATGCAAGAGTTTGATAACATTAGCCTAAGGGGGAGATTGTTGGGTCTAAAACGTGTAGTCTAATGTTATCAACGAATCAAGTCAACAAAGTCAACGCAAAGAAGTCAAAGTCAACACGCAAGTCGACACGAGAAGATCGAAGAAAGATATGGTGTGTGGAAGATCGAGATTTGATAGTTATATTGCTTTGGATAATGAAATATATTTTGTTTAGACAAAATATATTTATTATCTTATTTTATTAGTCTTCATGTTTATTGCTACTTTTGGTAAGATATTAACTCTAGGGACTTAATTGTAATTAGCCTAAAGTGGTTTAGGCTATAAATAGATAGAGATTTAGGGTTTTAGGGGAACACTTTTTCTATAGAGATTTGGGGGCTACATTGTATTCATCTTTTGCAAATCAAATCAAGGGTTTTAAAGCTTTATTGTGTGTGTGTTCATCATCTAAAATCTGATTTTGGCTCAATTTGATCCTACAATTTGGTATCAGAGCTTTGGTACTGGAATTTGAGATTTAACAATCTTCAAATTCATCCAAAAACAAATCTGATTTTTTTAAATCTTTTTTTTTTAAGTTTTTGAGGTTCTTGATTTTATTCAACTTTTTCTTGCAAAATCTTGATTTTAGATATGCTCTAATTTGTTTGTTTGTTGATTGGGATTGTTACTTGTGAGATTAATCATATTTAGAAAGGTTTCATATCATTTAGAGGATATCGGTTCAGATCCGAAAGCTTTTGACTGAGTTTTTGAAATTTTATTCAAGATCTGGGAATTTTTGTCGTTTTAGCGTTTTTGTTGAAGATCCACCATACTTGTACTTTTCTGGCGTCTTTAATTTTCCGGTAACATCAAATCTTGAACGAGATTTCAAGTTGTCTAGCGTATTTGATTGTACGCTAGTCAGTCAACTTCTCCGTTGAAATTAACTCTGGCAATTGTTTTCCAGCCAACGTAGTTAAAGTTCAGAAAAAGAGTAGAAACAGATTTTAAGGTTTTCTGGTGTATTTTTGTTCACCTTCATCACTGCTGTGTTCCTCCAACCGTACACCACCGAACCCCCCTCCACTCAACCCGCTACGACCACCGTACCCAGAACAACCACCACCACCACCAAACGGAATTCCACCACCATCACCTTCTCCTCTGACCTTCACGACCACCCACCACGCAAACACCACCGCTCAAACCACAATCACCGCTAACCTCATCATCTAACCCCACCACTGTTTCACAAGTTAGAGAGAAAGGGAGAGTCCGGTTGTAGTTGTTTCTTATGATTGTGTGTTCATCGTCGTTGTTGGGATAAGTTAGAGAGAGAGTAGAAGCAGAAAGGTTTTAGAGTTTTGTTCTTTGTTCTTTCAGCCAGGCATCACCCTTCACCACCGTTTACCACCATCTCCACCACCCCTAACATCCACCACATTCAACCACCAAACACCCTTGTTACACCCCCACCGAAGAATCACCATTACCAACCACATACCCCGCTGTACTTTAGTTTGTTGCTGTTCTTTATCTCTAGAAAAAAGAGAAGAGAAACAGAGGTAGAGGAAGAGAGATAAGGGTTGGCGGCTGAAAAGTTGTTCAAAGAAAAAGGAGTTAAATGCTTGGCTGGTCCCTGTGGTTTGCGAAAATTGCAGATTTGGTCCCAATGGTTCATTAATTACACACTTGGTCCCAGTGGTTGCAATTTTTGCACTCGGGTGGTCCTTATGACTAACCCATGTTAACTTTCTCAGTTAAGTCTATGTAAAATTACTACACTACCCTTACTATTAAAAAACAAAAATAAATAAACATCTTCTTCTTCTTCACCCTGATCTCTTTCTCTCACTTTTCTTTTCTCTCTCTAAAACCACAAGACCACCGTCTCCCACCTCCACCACCGCCTCCACCAGCGCCGCCGGCTGCGGCAGTTTACTGCTGCTGTCGGCAGCCGCCGTACAGTCACCACCACCATCATCACGGCCCGACCACCACCATCTCTACCTGAAACGAAAATCGAACTGCTGGAGGATATGGATTTTTACCGATCTGAAAGAGAAGATGTTGGAGGAGAGATAGAGGGCTTACTGTAGAGAAAACTGCCGCAGCCGACGGCGCTGGTGGAGGCGGTGGTGGAGGTGGGAGACGGTGGTCTTGTGGTTTTAGAGAGAGAAAAGGAAAGTGAGAGAGAGAGAGAGAGATCATGGTGAAGAAGAAGAAGGTGTTTATTTATTTTTGTTTTTTAATAGTAAGGGTAGTGTGGTAATTTTACATAGACTTAACTGAGAAAGTTAACATGGGTTAGTCATAAGGACCACTTGAGTGCAAAAATTGCAACCACTAGGACCAAGTGTGTAATTAATAAACCATTGGGACCAAATCTGCAATTTTCACAAACCACATGGACCAACCAAGCATAGCTTTAGGGTTTCTGAAGGGTTTCTAAAGTTTTAATACATTAAAATAATAGTCCTCACAAGGTGGTCTAGTGGTTGGTCACTTGATTTCTCTACTTGAGGTCCCAAGTTCAACTCTCACTAGCATCACTTTGAAGGACATTGATGGTGGCAATGAAGTTTAGAACTAGGCCTTTCTGGAGGCCGTCAGTTCGAAACCGAGCCGAACCAGGTTTTACCACAGTGGGCTTTTGGGCGGCGGCTTTTCTCCGGAACTGGTGGCTTGGTGGCTCGGGTATGCATCCAACTCTGACCGTTATGGAGGAGGGGATGCATTTGCTCGATTGAGGACATTCCAGGATGCTTATCTGGTGATTTAGTTGGCCGTTCAAAAAAAATAATAATAATAAAAACAATAAATATCTGGCAAGAAAAATCCGAAAATTTTGATTACAATTTGAAATCCAGTCATCCGAAAATTAGACATCACATTTAAAAAAATTAATTTTAATTTAAAAAAAAAAGAAAAAAATTTTAAACGTCTGGACTACAAATTTTTAGAGCTTTAAACTTCTTATATACTTGTGCCATCGATTTTTTTTATTATTAATTTTTTTTCTTCTTCCTAAATATCCTTGTGGGTAAGTGATATACTAAAGGATTAGACAATAAATAAATTATTTTCAACTTGGTCTCGAGATTTCAAATTTTAAGTCAATATATGTTAACTTGAAGTACAAATATATTTGTTTGAATTAACAATTGGGCTGAAAATTTGGTGGATTATTTTTATCGGCCAATGATTATTTGAAATAAAATCGGGCTGGGTCATAATTTTTTATTTTTTAGTCTTTTAAAATTAAATTGGGTTCGCGTAACATAACCGGGTTGGGAGTTTTAAGTAAATTCTTGGGCCCTATCGGGTTGATACAGGTTCATTTTTAAAAGTAATTCAAATTGGGTTTTGAGCTGATACAAATATTCTTTTTGGATTAAAAAAATGTTTCTAAATCAGTTAACCTGCATTACACAGGTTGAACTTGAAACCAAAACTGGAACTCAAGATCTTGTTCAGAAAGAATACCAGATGTTTGGAAGTATTCGCGGAGAAAGTCTGTCAGATCACATCAGCCGCTTTCTAAACATGCTGACAAAAATAAAGAAAGTTGGTAATCCCGTCACTAACTATGCTTCAATCAAGAAGCTTTTGGACACTCTTCCAAAAGAATGGAGCTTACAATGTATGATGTTCAAAAGACACTTCTTGTGCAGTACAACTCCGCTCACTCTCTCGGATCTGATCAACACACTAAAGGCCTTTGAAATGGACGTGCTTAAGAGAGAAATGAATCAGGCTGGACACTCTCAGAAACCTGTTCAATCTGTTGCTGCCGCTACCGCTCCCAAGAACATGGCATTCTTTGCCCCCACAACCTCCAGTGGTTCAAACTCCCAGGCTGCTATTGCGTCATACTTTAACGCTTCCGCAAACTCTGCAAAGGTTCCACAGTCTAACGAGAAAATTACTGTGATCGATGATGCTCAAGCAAAGAAGGAGGAAGAAGGGAGCAGTGCAACAAGTGGAAAGATAGAAGAAAAAGTTCCTGTATAAGCAACGAAAGTCGAGTCTGCCAAAGAAAAGGAAGAAAAAGATTTGGTAAACAGCATCCCTATGAATTCAAAGCCAAATTGTGCTCAAAACCTTGTATGAACGTCGTGGCTCATTATAAATCGCTCAACCGTGACCTTATTAGAGAAAAAGAAAAAGTTTTGCGAGTAAATAAAGAAAAAACTGAACGAAGCTGCATATCAAAGAAAGTTGAACTCAACTTTAACTGAAATGCAATCTTTAAAGGAGTTGCTTTTTAAGAAAGATTTTATCATCAACGATCAAGCTAAAAGGTTAGAAAATTATGAAATCAAAAATACTAAACTACAACTCACCATTGATAAATGGAACGTAAGCAAAAAGGCACTGGTTGATATTAAAGATAGCCAACGACCGACATATGTAAAAGACGGCATTGGGTACAAAGACAAACTGGGAAATGAAAGAAAAATATTCCCACCTCCACACAGCAAAAACTATGTACCCATGCCGACTCCTCATCCAGAAAATGATTTAATCGACAAAAATGATTTAATTTCTCAAAGTGTCAATTGCGAAAATGATAAATTACTAATGTTTCTGAAAGCAATGCAGATGTGATTGAGCATGAGGAGATTGTGTGCAATGAGGATAATGGTGGCACAAAAATAGGAATAGGGTATTCAGGCGACAATTATACTACGGTTAACTGGTTCGCCTGGAACTGTGGTAAAACAAACGATACTTATATTCGGGATAACTGTAACAGGCATGTGCGTAAATCTATGACCCGCAACCATGATAATGTAGTGGTTGAATGCATGGATTTGAAATCCGCTTTTTGTGATGAAAATGTTGTGCTTGAATCCCCTGTGTTTGTTCCAGAATTGAAACAAAACAGATTTGGAAAGTTCCTCACTGACGAAATTCCCGAGTTTGTGCCGCCTCATACAGGTTTGTCAGAGTCTGATAAGGAATCAAATCAAGTTAGCAGCAGTGAAAACTCCAACGCAACAATTTCAGAAAGTGGTGCAGAAAGTTCGAATGAAGATTAAGAACCAAAAGATTCTAGTGAAAATCAAGAATCAACTTGTACATCAGACAGTGAGAACGATGAAGACTGCATTATGGATGAAAGTCGTCTCGACAAGAAACAGAAGAAAAATAAAAGTTCAAGCCCTTCTACGTTATCTTCAGACATCGTTTCATGCAACAATAATTCTCAAAGCGATTCAGATTTTCAGTCATGCCAAGAATGGGAAAGCTCATATGACTCGGAAACTTCAGTAACAGATGCTGAAAACCTTGAACCATCGGGTGTTCAAGAACGAACAACCCCAAATGACTCTTCAAGTCTAGTAAATCAAGATCCATTGGAAGAAGACTTCCATATTGATGATTGCCCGAGTTCAGATGATGAGTCAAAAACAAATGAAAGTCTTAACGAGTCAAAGATCAAAGTTCATCTGAAGTTTTCAAATCTCACGTTTGTCAACATGCTGAGTCAAGCTCAAAGCAATCCCCACCCCTAGTTACATCACACGGAACTGCAAAGTCTCAAAAGCCATTCAAGGCTTGTTTTAGGTGTGGAAAAGAAGGTCATGTGCTCAAGCAATGCCCAGAGCGACACGATCCAGACGGTAAAGGCAACCAGTATTGCTTCTCTGGATCAAGTGATAAAAATCACACATCTTTGAAAGATCGGATGGAAAACCCTCCATCCAGATATCCACATGTGAAGCCGGTTTCACATGATTCAAAGATGAAAAGGACTAACACATCAAAACCTCAATCCTTCCCTCCGGGTCTTAAACATAAAATTATTTCAAACTTTAAGTCTTTTACAAACAACTTTTTTAAACCAAAACAAGTTTGGCAAGTCAAACCAAAGGTTGTAAAAGAAATCAGTGAGGGAAAAGATTTGGCATATCGGGAGGTTTCTTATTTTGAAGAAAGGGGACAACCTAAGACTACGATGGCTTGGATTCCACTCTATAACTGAATTGCTTATTAGTGTAGGAACATCCAAGGAGGACTGTTAATAACACCGGATATTATCAGTGGTTGTTTCAGATACAACATTAAAGAGGAAAATCAAAGGTTTGGTTATGGTATCTAACCTGGTTGCGCAATCAGCACTGCTGTGACACACTCATTTTCTTGCTGACATATGTTTGTGTGTGCCTAGTGTGGACGACTTTATTTTGTAAATACATGTTTTATAATTTTTCATTTTTCAGTAAGTCGTACCAAAATAAGATTTTGGGTTGAGTATCAAAATACTTTCTAGACCATGAGATGTAATTATTAAAAAATAATCATGATCTTATATGAGAAATGATGGAACTAACTTGATTATGTCTTCACATGAATAGGATCTGATGGAAGATGCGGCTCCAAGTTAACGATATGTCGGTAGATTCAGCATTTCAGACAAGTAAACTGCATCTTGGTGATAAAAGATAAAGATCATATGATAATGTGGATACCCATCTTGTTGCAGGATTGCACAATCCGATTATGCCCAAAAGGGGTTGCGAGATTAAATTTAGGCGTTCAAAAGACACACAATGTTGTGCATATACGTATTTATTGAAAAGACACCAATGTGTGCAAGAAAAAGACACCAATGTGTGCAACCCAAAAAGAGCAAAAAGACACACAATGTTAATGTCGTACAATATGAATAAAAGATACGGCAAAGAGCCTACATATATTAAGTAAGTATTTTATTAGCTATGCTCTCTAATCAGATGATCATCTTCTCTTCTTATGGAAACGTAGACCTGAAGCTCTCATCATCTGATTTAAGGTGATCATCTCCTCTGCTTATGGAAACATAGACCTATAGCTCTCATCACCTAGTATATACTATTTCTAAGTTGTTAAGGTAGGCATCTCAAAAGACCACGAGGACAGAAAAGTTTAACCGAACATGTGTGGGGTCCACTAGCTTCATCCTAAATATACCCAAAACATGATAATTAATCATCGAATGTATGTCGAAAGAATGGTGTATGGATTTAAACGGACAAACATACCAGCAATCATTCTTGAGTCGTAGCTATCCTAAAGAAAGTTGAAGTGTGACTAGGCTTTTCAAGTTGGTATGATCTCGTATTAGATCAACTCTAAAAATTAAAAAAAATAATATTATAAAAAATTAATCAAAAAAAATAATTAATTAAAAAAATATCCTAAATCAAAAAAATTTATTATGATTTGTGTACAGTTGTTTTTCTAAGTCTTCCATATCACATCAATCGTGTCTCAAACCGCGTGAGATACTCTTTCCATAGACACTACAGATGAATACGGTTTTGTTTGTACTTTGAATCTCTCTAAAAGAAAATTCGGAGTTGTGTTTGTGATTGTGAATAGGTTACTTCACCTATTTGCTGCAATGATGGCCGATCATCAATTGAGCAAGATACTAGACCAAAGCACCTGTTTCCAGAAGATTGCAGAAGATACTGAGCTAGGAATCCTCCTCCTACGTCTTCTGAATCACTCAAGCTAAAGAGAGTTGAAAAGTTTGTTCCGAGATCATCAATATGCATGCAAAAAGGGGGAGCTTATAGAGATAAAGTACTCAAATAGCAAAGTGGCAAAAGAAGATCTTCAGAAAAGAAAATTTGGAAAGCATCGGTCTAGGGGGAGATTGTTGGGTCTAAAATTGAGACTGTAGCTTGCCGAATTGAAGATCACAACACCCATGAAGTTGACGGTTCTAAAGATGATGCAAGAGTTTGATAACATTAGGCTAAGGGGGAGATTGTTGGATCTAAAACGTGTAGTCTAATGTTATCAACGAATCAAGTCAACAAAGTCAATGCAAAGAAGTCAAAGTCAACACGCAAGTCGACACGAGAAGATCAAAGAAAGATATGGCGTGTGGAAGACCGAGATTTGATAGTTATATTGCTTTGGATAGTTAAATATATTTTGTTTAGACAAAATATATTTATTATCTTATTTTATTAGTCTTCATGTTTATTGCTACTTTTGGTAAGATATTAACTGTAGAGACTTAATTGTAATTAGCCTAAAGTGGTTTAGGCTATAAATAGATAGAGATTTAGGATTTTAGGGGAACACTTTTTCTAGAGTGATTTGGGGGCTACATTGTATTCATCTTTTGCAAATCAAATCAAGGGTTTTAAAGCTTTATTGTGTGTGTGTGTTCATCATCTAAAATCTGATTTTGGCTCGATTTGATCCTACATCCTTGCAATTTATTCTAAAAGAGCTTCTGTAGTCCAATCGGAGAATTGAGCCCTTGTGGTTGTGTAAGACTTGTTCTTCATTATGAATTCCAAGTAACATTCCCTTAAAGCTTTTCTTGGCTTGGGGTTGTATACCAAGTCTTGTGAAGCCTTTTCGCAAAATCTTCTAGTCTATCCACTTCTATGAATTCTGCAAATAGAATTTGTTGTTCCTCCTTATCACTTTTTCCCTTACTTTTAAAAGCAACTATTCTTTCACCATGTATGCTCTTTAGATGTAAGTACTCTTGTACATTTTTAGGATGGAAAGGTAAGTTGGCAGATGTCAGTTGTAGAGTAGAAAGATTATATATGTTTTGCTACATTTTCTAACTGTGGGTCAAGTATGGTGGTGAGTGGTTTTGTAAGTGGAGTTTTAATGGTGAGTATTGTAGTTGTTGTGGTAGATGGTTGAGATGTGATGGATAAAGTTGTGGCAGTTGTGGTTTTAACACGTGATGCACCATGAGTTTTCTTCACCATCATCTTGGACAACGATATTTGTTCTCCTAGTTCCGGTTTGAACAGTTGATGTTTTTGCTAGTGGTGGTGGAAGTTATGTTGTTGATTTTCTGTTGTGGATGCGAAGTCCTTTAGGAGAGTTATGTGTTGATGGTCGTGGTAGCGTGGTTGTAACATCTGTTGTCACTTTTGTAGTGGCAACAGATGTTTAGGTTATGGGAGCAGTGGTTTGGATAGTGTGACTGTGGTTTGAATTGTAGTTGATGTAGTGCATTCTGGAACCTCTGTTGAAGATCCTTGATTATCTTGGATTTTCTTCCTTTCAATAATCTCGTACACTTTTATCTGCATATTAGCTTCCTTTGTGTCTCTCCCCTTCTCTTTTTCTACTGCTTTTTCTATTTCTTGTTGCTTAGCCTTTTTGAGTGCAGCAATGTCAGAGCTTTTTCCAGGTTTCTTGACAAGAGGTGGGAGCTTTCTCATGCAATCTTTCTCCCCTTTTTGGCATGATCTTCATATTTGGGAAGAATTAAAGTTGTACCAGTGTTTTCAAGGATAAAGTCTTTGATGGCCTTAAACCCTGCTAGAGTATCTTTGTACTTAGAATCCACCTTTGTTCGTACTAACTCCATATGCATGTTTAGTTTTTCTTTTGCAGCTTGCTTTTGAAGCGTAGGTACATTTGTGCATGTAGCCAAATTTCTTTTGCAACTTCTACATCTGTTGGTGGAGGTCTTGAGTTTTGTACCAAAGTCTTCATCTGTGAGTGTAGGATCAGACCCAACTCGTGAGCTATCGGAATGATTTGCTTAGCTAAGAGAGGCGGAATTCATTGTTAACCAAGTGAACAAACACACGACAAGTATGATGATACTGTATAACACGTCTGAATCTTTATATTGATGGACATGTAATGATTACAGACACAAACGAGCAGG
Source organism: Scalesia atractyloides (assembly GCA_947069175.1). NCBI lineage: Eukaryota > Viridiplantae > Streptophyta > Magnoliopsida > Asterales > Asteraceae > Scalesia > Scalesia atractyloides. Next base: position 27,275,946 of record CAMTDV010000005.1, read on the forward strand.
GCTTCGCCTCTGGTCTCCAAAAACAGCATGCTTACACAAACACCCAAGACACCTATATATACTAGTCAGATTTCGCACCATAGTATCTTGGGTGGATTTTCGTACGAAATTGATTTTATACTAGTCAGATTTCGCACCATGGTATCTTGGGTGGATTTTCATACGAAATTGATTTTCGTACGAAATCCATATATTTCGTATGAAAATCATACAAAATAAATAAAACTAAACATTTGACACTTTAGAAGCCCTAATTACATAACTGACTCATCCTAGACGTCGGAAATAGACATAAGTGCACCAACAGACTCCCCCTTGGATGTTGCCGCAGTCGTGGATGGTCTTCAAAACTTTTTCTTCAAAAAAACATTTGAATTGATCAACCGAAAAAGTGCTTTAGAGGCTTTCGACGCTCCTCAGATGGAATAGGAGTTTGATCTGTTGGAGGAGGTCGATTGTATGTGTTGCCGAACTTGAATCTTTCCCTTGCAGCAAACTTTCGTCTTTCCTCAATCTTGGCATCCTTTTTATCTTTCTTCTTCTTTTCCTTTGCTTCAATCTCTTTCCATGATGTGTTCCAAGCTTTACCTGAGTGAATATCATGAGCATAACAAATGTTAACGATCTTTTGGAACTGCAAAGCTTGAGCTTCATCCTTATCTTCATAGCTGATCTTCACATAGAATAGACGTTCAATGTCTTTCTTTGAGCAGTTAACCGGCCACATAGGATCTAACACGCGGATTCCTCTCCATAACCCGTAGATACGCTTATGAGCAATGACAAACTGATAATTCCTCTGTGATCTTCCAAGAGTCTCCATCGGGTTCAACACAAATAACCGCTTCACCTGTACTAGAATCATAATGCCACCATTTAAAGATCTTGTAAAAATCTTGTTCCATCTTGATAAGCGGCATATTCTTCATCACACGAGGACGCTTGACAATCAAAGTAACATCCTTTTCCTGTGTCACTAGATCAATCTTTGTGACTTTTCTTAGTAATGTAGCTTCCAACGAGGAAACTTGTGCATAGCCTCGCACTTAATCACTTTCCATAAATCCAGATCATGAAACTTGATCTTTAAGTTTAATAACTTGGACTGTGTCAGCTCCGTTACATCCCAATGAGGCAATATCTTTATATCCTTCAAGTACCTGAAGTACTGAACACCAAATTCCCTCTTGATCGCATATACACCCAGTTCTTCAATCCAACCCCAACTAATGATGTCTCCCAGGGAAGCATCAGGATCTCTGGTAAGAAAGCAAGAGGACGTAAGAATTTTCTTTCTGTTGGAAGTTCTTTAAACCATCTCTTCTTCATCTCAATAATCTCTTCCTTTGACATTTGTTGAGGCACTGATCCAGACTTTACTGCCTCTTCAATTCTGCCTTTTAATAACTCATCATTCGCAGACGAAAACATTTCTGCAAAGGTTGGGAAGACGTCTGTACCCTCTCCGGCATAAGTAGCATCATTGTCATCAGAAGCGTCAGAATCCCAATCTTCGATAATCACATGATCATAGTTGTCAGCATCTAGAACCGGCTGAAAAACATAATCATTAGGTTCCACACTTGTATTGTTCAGATCTTCTTCAAAGTCGAACATAAATGATTATTCATTTAAACCATATAACTCTGCCAATTCAGCTTTGGAGATATTATGCACATACTCCCCCCCTTCGACATCATTTTCCAGATAAAATATCCTAGGTTTAAGCATAACAGGAACAGCCGATGATGAAGTCGTTGTGAGGATTCCTGCTTGCCTTGAGCCTTGTGCCATATCATTGGACTCCCCCTGAAAAAGATCTGCAGAATGTTGATTAGCTGAGTTGTACAAGTACACAGAAATATCAAGATTTTTATTCAAAACATGATCAGTTACACGAATCCCAGTTCCACCAACATCATCATTATCCTTTTTACCACCAACCCCACTATCCAACTCTAAATCATCAAAGTAAGAAAAAACTTCTTCTTCTTCTATTTCTCTATCCATATGACTCTTTTTCTCTAGCTTCCTCTCCATATACTTGCGATGTTTTTCTGGAAGGCCTGAGTAGTCCATCTCAACATCACGTGGTAAACCCACCATCACAAAACGTGGAGGTGGAGGCTTCTATACAACCATAGAAAGAGATACTGGTGTGGATTCAACTTCCGGCGCAGTGTTTTCAATCACAGGATCTGAAGAAACCATAACTTCTGGCTCAGGCTGATTTTCCACAAAAAGAACTTCTATCTTATTCTTTCCTCTGACTTCAGCCTCTGTGTTGGGATTGGACCTTTGGAAAGGAACAGATGATACAAAGTCAAAATACACCATCCGAGCTTTGGTCCAACCATCAGATGTTCTATCCATCGATGGCCATTTACTGCATTCAATAAACATATTGTTCCCTATCCACTGACAGAAGAAATTCTCAACCGCTGATAGAAGATTACAAGGATAGAGGATAGCCAGCACTGTTTAGTCTAGTATTAGTTTAATTAATGAAACAATGCTATGCACTGATAGTTTAGTCTAGCAGTGTTTGTAGTTAGTTACGTTTGTTAGTTGTCACTATCAACCATGACGTCACTGTTAGATGATCAGTGGTTAGGTAGTTAGTATAAATAGGCGCTCAACATAACAGTTTTTACTTGTCTTCTTAAAAAGATCAATTTCGCGTTATCTTCTTCATTTCTTACTATCAAACGATCGTTATTGGGCTAAGGGGGAGTTTGTGAATCACATGCAATAGTTTAATTACTTGAAAGCATGATGGTGATGAAAACAAACGACCGATTGATTGTTGTAAAAGTTTTCTATCAATCCATTGCACTTATTCTCTGTTTTTCAATCATTTTCATTATTTGAAACAAAAACAACAATCAATTCAAACTTAGATCCTGACAATTGGTATCTGAGCTTGGTCAATAGATTTTTTATTTAAACATCAAATTGATTTGAACAGATCAGCTCTTTGTTGCTAATTTCGTTTGATAAGTTTTGCTTGAATAAAGAGTTTTATTACTACAAAAGGTTTTAAAACACAAATCTGTTGTAAACAAGAGAAATGACACAAAACACACCGGATTCCAATATTGGATCCATGTTCAAACCACCTATGTTGAAACGAAATGAGTATTTTATTTGGCAACGTAGGATGGGTCATATTCTCGCTCAACAAAACACCGGATGCTGGAGATCCGTTGTGTTTGAACCCCATGTTCCCATGGTTCCAGTTACAGAGGATCCCCACACTCAAGTCCCTAAAAAACTCGAAAATTACTCTGAACAGGATTTCCTCAAAATCGATTTGGATGCTAAGGCTTTTAGCATCGTTGCTTCAGCTTTGCCCAATGAGATTTATGCGGGATTACTTCATCGTAATAGTGCTAAAGAGTTGTGGGATGCTCTTAAAGAGATTCGGTGGTACTGAAGAGGTGATCGAGAATAATAGAGACGTTTTAAACCAACAGTATGAAACATTTTGCCACGTTAAGGGTGAGTCATTAACCCAACAATTCAAACGATATAGCTGTCTCATCAGTGAGCTCAAATTGGTAAATGTAGAATTTCTAAATTCGACTGTCAATAGTCATTTCTTGAGATCTTTACCTGAGAAATGGGAGACTGTAGCTTATGTCACTCGAACAGCTATTGGTTACAAGGAAATGACCTTGACTCAACTTCATGGTCGACTCCTCACATATGAGAGAGAGAGTTGAACCAGAAAAAGAAGTTACCAGAGTCAGGGAAAATGATCGATGACTATACTCTGGGAAACACTGCTCTCTATAGTCATGAGGAGGGGTCTGGCAGTGGAAAGGATCAGAGTTTTGATCATTACATTGACATACCTTCTGGAAACAAATTCAACTCTGATTCCTGTACACTCAATTTTGCTTTTGTTGCAAATTGTGAAAGCCAAACCTCTGACAATCTAAGTTTTGAGATGAATGACTTACAACACTTTGAACCCACGGAGTTGGAAGAGATGGACATCCTTCACCAGTTGGCACTTTTAAGTGTCAAGGCTAGTAAGTTTTACAAAAGAACTGGTAGGAGGTTTCCAGGATTGCATGGGGGGTTAAAAGCTGGGTTAGATAAATCAAAGATAAAATGCTTTATGTACAATAAGATGGGACATTTTGCCAGGGAATGTAGAACTCAAACTTCAGGACCAATTGTTACCCATCCTGGCCCCAGTTCTCAAAGCACTGTCCAATATTCCCAGTTTGCCACTGCACAACAAATGCAAAACACTGCTCATTTTGCAAATCTTATAACAACTGTCCCTATTCATTATGTCCAAACCTCTGCTCCACAGATTCAATATGTTCAAGAACCACCTCAAGTGCATGTGCAATAAGCTCCACATGTCACTCAAACTACTTAAACCACTGCTACACCAACACAGGTTACACAACAAAGCTTCTTTACCCAAGGTTTTGTTGACTGTAGTAGTTTGCATGAGGATTTAACTGATGAAAACTTTTCTCTCATAGCCAAAAATGATTTTGCAATGAAAATGTGTGTTTAGTGGCTCTTGAGACCATAGTTGAAGGTGATGAGTCTGTGGAACAGGAGTCAAAATCTGATGTGGTTGAATGTTATGAAGCAGTGGGTACACCAGAAGTTACACCTGTGGTTGAAATGAATGTTGTTGATATTGAAAAAGACAATCTACCTGACCCATGGAACACAGATGTGTGTGAAGAAGAATGTGATTGTGCTCTTATGGCTGCTTCGAAGGTATCACCTCAGATCCTCAAAGATCTATGTTTTGAAAAATGCATTATTGCTTTTGCAAACATAAAAAAGGTGAATGAAAACCTGAGAAACAAAATTTTGGAAGATGAACTTAAATTTGAAAAACTTGTTAAAGAGTTGAAAACAAAATTAAGTGAAAAAGATTCTGAAATGAGTAGCCTAAGGCATGAATCAAGCACAATCAAAGACCAGCTCCAAACCATGGTAGAAAAATACCAAGTTTGTAAACAGGAGTTAGAATCTACCCAGATCACCTGTGAAAAGTGGGTAGAGTCTTGCAATGGTTATGAGCTTATGCTTGATGCTCAAGTCAAGAGCAACATAATGTTTGGTATAGGCTTTAGGGAATATGACCATACTTGTGAAAATACTGCAAAAATTGACTCTGAGCTTGTTGAAATAGTTCCCACAAATTTGGCTGGTAAAAAAATTAAAATCACTGATAAAGAAGGAAACAAAATTGTTCTTGAAAAACCAGAGGTTTCACCAAAAGAAAAGAAATTGAAAAATATCAGTTTAAACCAACCTGATCAGATGAATGTGATATTTTAGAAAACTTCAAGCCAATGGACTTTTCAACTCTTGATGGTATAAAAGCATCAAAAGCACTGGTGATCCCTATCAAAGACTTGACAGCAGAGGTTACATCATCTGCCCTCAGAAAGTCTTAGGAAAAGGAAAGAAAAGGTTAAATACTTGTTTTGTAAATTTTGTGAAAAGAGGAATCATGATACAGCAGACTGTTTTCTTTTGAAAGCTAATGATATAAACAAAATTTATGTTATACCTAAATCTCCTAGATGCACCATTTGCAACAAAACAAATCATCCAACTCAAGAGTGTCTATCTCAAAACCTATCATCAAAAGGTAAAAGAGATTAGAGAAAAAAATCTAGAAAGAGAAAATTCAAATGTTGCCAAACATAAATTTGAATCATGTGAAACATCTGTCACCAAAGTTTTAAATCAAACCTCAAAATTAAGCAACAGATACACCTCCATCAAACCAGTTTCCAAGAGGTAAGAGCCAGCCTCATTATCAAAAGGTGCCTATGACTTATGAGACTTACAAAAAGTCTTCTAAGCCAAGGATAAATAGGCATCCTCATGGTTACCAACAGTTGATAGGAGGTAGCTCACAGCAGTGGTTACAAAAGTCTGATATAATCACTGCTCATCAGTCTGGACTTGAGTCTAGATCACCTGATACCCCATCCAAAGCCATTTTGGCTTTGGAAACCCACCTGAACTAATTATTTCAAAACATGTGCAGGGAGCTTTTGCTTGCCTTGACAGTCTTTGGTATGTAGATAGTGGAGGCTCCAGGCACATGACAGGATGTAAAGCCCTGCTCAGAGATTTTAAAGCTCATGGAGGGGGTGATATATCCTTTGGAAATAATTCAAAAGGGAAGGTGTTAGGGTCAGGATGTGTCTCAGCAGGAAAACTCAAGTTTGAAAATGTGAATCTCATTGACAATCGAAAGTTCAATCTCTTAAGTGTTTCATAGATGAGTGACAAAGGTGGCCAGAGGTTGTCAAAAAGATTGATCAAATCATTGCAGAGAGCAAAGCACAGTTGACTGCTCATAGAGTAGGAAATGTGTATGTGGTTGATATGGTAAAAGATAATCCTATGTCAAATGCATGCCTGTTTTCAGTTGCCTCAAGCAAAGAGACATAGCTATGGCATAAAAGGCTAGGGCACACAAATCTAAAAGGTAAACAACATAAAAGCTCTTACAATTTACTTGTGAAGAGCATTGTGTTTCTTGTTTAAAAGGTAAACAACATAAAAGCTCTTACAAGTCAATTGAGGAGTCCAAAACAAGTCAGTGCTTACAGTTGCTCCATATGGACTTGTTTGGACCTGTAAAAATCATGAGCTTAAAACACAAAAGATATTGTCTGGTGGTAGTTGATGATTTTTCCAGGTTCACATGGAATTTCTTTTTACACTCTAAGGATGAAACAACAAACATTTTGCAAAACTTTGTTAAACAAGTTGAAAAGCAATTTGATCTTCCTATAAAAATCTTTAGGAGTGATAATGGGACAGGGTTTAGGAACAAGGAGTTGGATGCCTTATGTGAGTCAAAAGGGATTGTTAGACAATACAGCATCCCTAGAACTCCAGAACAAAATAGGGTTGTTGAAAGGAAAAACAGAACTTTAATTGAATCAGCAAGGACTATGCTTGCAGACTCAGGTTTACCCTTGTCTTTTTGGGCAGAGGCTGTAAACACTGCTTGCTATGTCCAGAACAGAGTTTTGATAAACCATAGGAATCAAAGACTACCTATGAATTTCTTTACAAAATCAAACCTCTGATCTCTTATTTCAAAGTCTTTTGCTGCATGTGCTTCATTTTAAACATCAAGGATTCAATATCCAAGTTTGCAGCCAAAGTTGATTGTGGTCATTTTCTGGGATACTCAACCACTGCCAAAGCCTACAGAGTTTTTAACTCAAGGACCAAGTGTGTTGAGGAAACTCTAAATGGAAGTTCAATGAACTCTCATCTTTGAAAATCCCAACAAATGGACCTGCTGAATTGTTTGATCTATCTAAATTTACATTTGAAGATGTGTCTGTCAAGACTAACCCTGCAGGTACCCAACAATCATCATTTGAAGAGCAAGGATATGATTGCATTCTTCCAAGTTTCAAAATCAATCCTATAGGCAGAGGAGCAGATGTTAGTAGCAGTGGTGTAAGCTCTGCCAGGTCAATAGTGTTTAATACTCAAACCTCTGTGAGCTCTCAAAACCAAACATCTGTTGACAAAAGTCCACAACAAATGAACGAAAATCAACCCACTTCACATCTATACCACCAATTCCTCCACCACCATTCCAATCAGAGGCTGGACCATCAAATTCACCAGCAGTGGTTAGCTCCGATGATACACATTTGCAAGCTTCACCTCAAAATGCCATTGTTCCTTATCAAGGTGATTTGATCTTCCTCAAAAGCCATCCATTGGATCAAGTTATTGGCAACATCAATGAGGGTGTGCTCACAAGAAGCCAAGCCCAAAACATTTGTCTTTTTGCTGGTTTTCTATCACTCACACAACCTGTCAAGTACCAAGAGGCACTGAAAGACAACAGCTGGGTAGAAGCCATGCAAGAAGAGCCCTACAGTTCAAAAGACAACAAGTATGGGAACTTGTACCACTGCCAAGAGATGTGAGTCCCATCGCACAAAGTGGGTCTTCAAGAACAGAACTGATGAAAGGAGTATTGTTGTCAAGAACAAAGCAAGGCTTGTGGTTCAAGGCTACAGACATGAAGAAGGGATTGATTACGATGAAACTTTTGTTCCAGTAGAAAGATTAGAAGCCATTCTCATGTTCTTAGCTTTTGCTGCTAACCACAACATCAAGGTGTATCATATGGACATCAAAAGTGCATTCCTGTATGGAAAGATCAAGGAAGAAGTATATGTTTGTCAACCTTCTGGTTTTGACGATCACTTTCATGCTGATCATGTTTACAGGTTAAACAAAGCACTGTATGGTCTAAAACAAGAACCAAGAGTCTGGTATTAACCTCTATCTACTTTTCTCTTATCCATTGGTTTTACCAGAGGTAAGATTGACAAAACCCTATTTTTAAAATGGAAGGAAAATATTTGATGCTTGTCCAGATTTATGTGGATGACATCATTTTTGGATCCACATGCCCTGCCATGTGTGAAGAGTTCAGAAAACTCATGGCAGTAGAGTTTGAGATGAGTGCAATGGGTGAGTTGCAATGTTTCCTTGGTTTACAAGTAAAACAGATGCAAAAGGCACTTTCATTCCTCAGAATAAGTATGTGAAAGAACTACTTAAGAAATTTGATATGAATGATTATAAACCTTGCAGCACACCCATGGCAACATCCAAGCTGGTCACTATAGATGGCAGAGATGACCTTGTTGATCAAACATTGTATAGAAGCATGATTGGGTCTTTATTGTACCTAACTGCATCAAGGCCAGACATTAAGTTTGCCACATGTGGTCTGTGCCAGATCACAGTCAATGCCAAGAAAATCAGATCTCATTGCTGTAAAAAGGATATTCAGATACATAAAAGGTGCTCCCACACTTGGTATCTGGTATCCAGCTAATGGTAACATTGAGCTTGCAGGATATTCTGATAGTGACTTTGCTGGATGTAAAACAACAAGGAAGTCCATATCTAGGGGAGCCCAATTCCTAAGAGATTGCCTAGTGTCTTGGCAAAACAAAAAGCAAATTGAAGTATCCACATCCACTGCTGAAGCAGAATATATAGCTGCTGCAAGTTGCACTGCTCAAATTTTGTGGCTTCAAAATCAACTTTTGGATTTTCGTGTGACTGCCTTGAGGACTCCTCTAAAAATTGATAGTCAAGCAGCAGAAAACATCATCAAAAATCCAGTTTCACATTCCACCACCAAGCACGTTGACATCAGACATCACTTTGTGAGGGATTGCTATGAGAAAGGTCTAATTTCTTTACAACATGTCCATACCAAGGATCAACTAGCAGATGTGTTGACAAAAGCACTTGATACTTCCACATTTGACAGTTTGATTTCTTGGCTTGGAATGCTAAACATGGATTAAAAACAAATTTTCTTGTGATCCATGTGTAAATAGCACAAAAATGTTTTTAAAAAATCAGAAATTCATCCTTAAAAACAGTTAAAATTGAATTTTTCAATAAAGTCCTTAAATTCTGTTCAAAGCTCTGATAGCACAAAAACACTGTTACTTAGAAAAATCTTCCACTGATGCAAACCTCTGATAGTATTTAAATTGGCCACAACCACTGGTAGTTTTGCTCGAACAGTGGTTGGCCAAACAACTATTTTCCATTGTCAAACAGAGGTTACACGTGGACAGATGTTATTCGACACATGTTGCATCAGACGCCACGTGAAGTGCACTTTTTGAAAAACCCTATAAAACCCTGTTCTATCCCCAAATAGAGGTTTCACTTTTCTTGTGCGATTGCAAATTTTTCAAAGCCCTTCTATCAAAAATCTTCCAAATCATGGCTCCTAAAACCAAATCAAAGAAGAAATCGACACAAGAACCACCCCCATTTATCCTAATCATCAAAACACCACACAACTACACCGCAATTCTTGAAGAAACCGACGCAAACACTCGCTATCATCCAATGATCAGGATTCTGAAAGAATCAAAATTTAAACACATGTTGGAAGTAAAAGCCCCAGTTTACATCGACTCTTTAAGAGAATTTTGGGCAGAGGATTAAGTAAACTCATCCGCTGATGGTTTACCCTATTCCATCACTTCCAAAGTTGGTGGCACACAACTGCAAATAAGCCCACAATCTATCTCCCAAGTCTTCATGTTAAATGATATGCAACATCCGGTATCATTTCCTTTGAGGGAGATGCAACATGAATTCGTTGAAAGAGGTTACTCCGGGCATTTGAAAGGTATGACAATCTTCAAACCCATCTTTCATGCAGAAATGAAATTCTTTTTCCACACATTACTTACATGTGTCTCTGCTAAAACAACTGCTTTCAACGAGATTACTTTGAACATGCAGTATCTGGGATTTGCAATTTTAACTGATTCTGATCTTAACTTCTCCCAAGTGTTGTTCAATGATCTTGTAATTAATTTTAAAAATATTTCAAAAAGAAAAGCTTTCTTGATACATCCAAGATTCATGAGTGTTTACTTGCAAGATCAGATCAAATCAAACGTAAGTAACAAAGGCACAGTTACAAACGCTGGCAGCCTAAACCATGAAACGTTTACACGAATAACAAATCAAGACAAAGTTTCCAAAACAGAAGCAGAGGAGGATAAGCCCATTTTACAAGAACAAAATGTTCAAGCTCAACCTCCGGTTGCTAAGCCTACTGCTCTAGGTGATCAGGGCATCACAACCGCTGCTCTGAAACCCACACCTAAAATCTCCAAAAAGAAACCATCCAGAGCATCCCGAAAACCAACCAAACCCAAAAAGGGTCCTCTGGAAGATGAGATCTCAGAGGTTAACCCAGTGACACCACCAAAGTTACCAACCACTGCCTCTACTTCTTCACAGCAGATGGTAGAAAGATCTCAAACCGGCTTTCAAACTCCTCCTGCATCCTCACAAAAGGATCAGGTTCTAGGCACAGGGACACCAAATTATGAAGCTCTAGGATCACTTGGTTCTATCTTCCACAGCCCCTCTCCCAGGGCAATGTCACTTTCTACATAACCACTCTCACCAATGCCATCACTACCACCTACCATGCTACCCTTGCTGAATGGAATAGATATTGAGCAGACATTATCCAGCACTTCTCAACAACTCATCCATGAGAATATACTTCAACCTGAGGCTGGGTCTGACTTATTTCTAATTGCTAGCCCATCAGCAAATGAAGAGGCTACATCCCTTGGGTTACATGTAACCCTTGGCGATAGTTCAACAATGGCAGCCACTACAATTGCTGAACTCCCAAGTTCTCAATTGGACAGTGGTTACATAGCTAAGACCTTGTTGAAGGAAACCACTGCTGAGAATACTACGGTAACCTCTGCTCCAGTGGGAAGTCCCCATAACCAAGACAAAGGGGAATCTAAGATTGAAGCCAGTGGCAAACCACTTGCTAATGATATCTTAGATAAAACTACCACATCTGGTAGGAGTTCAGATGATCCTATTAAGTTAGGTGATGAGCTAAAATACCAGGAATTGACGAAGAGGTTACCAATGCTAAAACCGCTGTTGATGAAATTAAAGATCTTTTGAAACAGTTGATCACTATTCAGAGTCAAGCCCTTGTTCCAACCATTGCTGAGCTCAAATCTGCAATAAATCCAATCTTTCAACAAGAAAAACATTTTCTGGAGCAAAAAAATAAGCATCAGATGATGGAACTCAGGAATATGGTTGATGCAAGATACAATGATACTGCTGCAGATATCAAAGCAATCAAAGCCCACTTGCTCACCACCACTGGTAAATCTCCTCCTACTGTCATTTTTGTGAGTCCAGATGAAGCCAAAAGGGGGAGAAACCTTTGGGAAACAAAAAGTTGAAAATGGATGATGCTAAGGCAAGGCCTACAGTAAATATCCCTAAGCCAGATGGTTCAAAGAAACCTAATTTAACTGAAGATATCTTGGCAAGGGCAAAGAAGTCTCATAAGAAGAATGTGTTTGATGAAGGCAAGGTGCTGGTTGAGAAAAAGATTGATCAGCAGTTAGAAAAGGGAGAGACTGGTACCTCAACAAAGAGGAGATCTTCTACAAAAGCCAGAAAACTAGAATCCACACCTCTCAAAACTAAAGTTGCTACCAATCCAACCCCAAAAACCTATGTCATCACAAAATCAACCACACCTTCTCCCACAATTCCCATATCCACCCCAACAGATGTTGCAGCAACTGTTGCGTCAACAACTGTTGACACAACAGAGGTTGTAGCAGATTTTATCACAACCACTGCCATCATTACCTTTCCCATTTCCACACAACAATTACCAACACCACCCAGAATTCCAAGCCATCCATCATCACCATCAATCAGTTTTAAGAGGAGGAAGATTACAAAGGTCATAAATGAAGAAAAGATCCATACTCCTACTCCTCTTGCATCTGCACCAATGTTAAATCTAACCTCTGCTTCCCTAAGAACAACATCTGTTCCTTCAAAAGAAGTGGTTCCTTCAGGTATAAAGTTTCCTCTTTATTTGCCTGCAGTTAACAAAGAAATCATATCTTTCTATGCTGAAGAAAATCCAGACAAAAGACACTTCCCATCTCTTCAAGGTTATCCAAAGCCTGCAAATATTGATCAGTATCTGGAATTCAAAGAAAAACAGGCAGAGGATATTACTAGGAAGTTGTCTAAAGGCAAAAGTGATAGAGAAGTGCAGAATCAACTTCAGTTTCAATTGATCAAAGTCCAATCACTAGAAAGATTTTCAAAGAACTTATCAAATAAGATTTCTAAAGCAAATGATAAATTCTTGAAAGATAAGTACATTTCTCACATCATGGAATACAAGAAATATGATGCAACTAGGGCACATTTTAAAGATTGGTCTAGCTTCAAGAATAGATTGCAAGAATAGAAGAAAAACTAAAAGATCCTCACAACAAACCTAAATGCCCAGATTGGAACAAATATAAAAAGAATGTACCTGAAAAGACCCTGAAGCTCAGAAGAATGAAAGAAGAGCTAATTCATAATTATTATGGGTCAAAGAACCAGGTAATGAGATGGGGGGAGATAAGAGTGTTGGATACATACAAGATGCTGGAAGCAAGAAGGAAAAAAAGATCCATCAATGCCTCCTAAACCTGATTATACCAAAGAAGATGCTGCTCTCAAAGCCCAACTTTCTAGAAAGCCAAACTCAACATATGCCTTATCCAAACTTGCCGTGCTAAAGCGAAAAAGGCAAGAGGAGATGTCAGAGAAGGTTGACAGAGAGTTTGAGGAAGTATTCATCAAGGAAGGTATAAAAAATATGATGGAATATCAACAGATAATAGAAGTACCAAGTTGGCAGAAGACCTAACAAGAATAACTCCTTTTCTAGCCTCAGGAATAAAGGCTCCTTCAAGAAGCCTTCAGACCCAAAAATTCTAAAGTGGAAGGTCGACAAAGACACCCACGAATTGACTCTGCTCAAGTCTGATGGTAAAGCCACTAAACTATCCATGGAAGCTGCTTATGGGCTTACAGTAGAAGACTTCCATGAACTATTAAGTTTAGAGCTTGAGAAGGATGCTGATGACTTAGAATCTCTTAACTTTGAACTACAATTCAAGGGTCAAATAAGAGAATTCTTTTTGAGGAATAAAGATCAAGAATAAGGTGTTTTTGGCATCATCTGTTACAGGGGAGATTGTTGGGATTGAACCTTTGGAAAGGAACAGATGATACAAAGTCAAAATACACCATCCGAGCTTTGGTCCAACCATCAGATGTTCTATCCATCGATGGCCATTTACTGCATTCAATAAACATATTGTTCCCTATCCACTGACAGAAGAAATTCTCAACCGCTGATAGAAGATTACAAGGATAGAGGATAGCCAGCACTGTTTAGTCTAGTATTAGTTTAATTAATGAAACAATGCTATGCACTGATAGTTTAGTCTAGCAGTGTTTGTAGTTAGTTACGTTTGTTAGTTGTCACTATCAACCATGACGTCACTGTTAGATGATCAGTGGTTAGGTAGTTAGTATAAATAGGCGCTCAACATAACAGTTTTTACTTGTCTTCTTAAAAAGATCAATTTCACATATCTTCTTCATTTCTTACTATCAAACGATCGTTATTGGGCTAAGGGGAGTTTGTGAATCACATGCACTAGTTTAATTACTTGAAAGCATGATGGTGATGAAAACAACGACCGATTTATTGTTTTAAAAGTTTTCTATTAATTCGCTGCACTCATTCTCTGTTTTTCAATCTTTTTCATTATTTGAAACAAAAACAACAATCAATTCAAACTTAGATCTTGACACTCTGATGGTGCCTTAGAAGCTTGTTCCTTCTCTACTACTCTTTATCTAGCTTCTTCTCTTTCTATTTTCTCAATTTCATCTGCCAGAGAAATGCCCAGAGTTCTAACAAGAATCTTCTTCATTAACTCAATCTGTCTATTGTTCGACGTTCGTTATTCCTCGTATTCTTCCATTTTCTTTAGCATTCTCTCATTTTCTCTCTCATAACTTCAAAGTATAGCCTTCAGACTCTCCCTTTCATTCTCCAGAGACTTGATTCTCTCTTCATAAACCGAAACCTTCTGTGCAGCTTCCATGAATCTATCATTGTCATTCACCATGAACCTCAGAATCTCCCTTATGTTATCTCTATCAAACTCAAATACCTTGATTCGCTCCTCGACTTTCTTAATTTATACTTATAACTCTCCAAGCCTTCCCTCATATACTTTATCAGCTGAAAAAGCTTCTCATCCGGGAATTGATCCAATATCAAACATGAAATCATCAAATCCTGCATCAAACGCTCGTTGTGTTGGGTGAGATGACGACTGTTGTACTGGCTGTAATGAGGTAGCAGGAGTGAGAATAGGATGATGTGAGGAGATGGCATCAGAGCATCTGCTGTAGCATGTTGAGGCGGTGGAGATTGCAGCTTCTGTGGGGAGATAGGGCGAGGTGAAGGTTGTGGAGGACGTGGTGTAGGAGTTGGAGCAGTTACTTCAGCAGTTGTTGGAATAACAGGAGGATCTGCAGCTTTAGTTCTCAATTTGATCCTTAACTTTCCTGCGGCAGACTCAGGATTTTTAAATACAACCCTTTTGGTACGTTTAGCGGCTGGTTTCCTGGCAGGCCTGACAACTGAAATCTCCTCCTCTGACTCTGACGGAATGAAGTCAACATCGTCATCACCAACTTCCTTTCTATTCTTATCCTCTATCGCCTTTTTCTTCCTCTCCTGTTCCTCCTTTTTCAATTGATCGTCAGAATCTGGACTAGAGGATGATCCATTATTATCACCATCACCACCTTCAACATATCCATATGCTTGTTGTTCAATGTTAGCAGCCATAGTTTCAACACTCTCAACATTTGCTTCTACTTGAACTGGATCAGAAACAGGTACTTCCTCAGACTCTGGTTCATCGACCAAACCTGTAACAACACCAGGTTGCTTCTTTTGACGTTTCGATGCCGAAGATGAAGATTCCATAGATTTCTTCCTTTTGGAGGAAGTTTTTGAAGTAGCAGTAGCACTTGTTCTTGTATAAGATCCCTTCCTTTTCTGCCCATCTTCCTTGACATACCAATGACTCCTTTTTTCTTCAAACAATTCTAACTTCTCTGCCTCTTATGGTTCATCCCCACTTCCATCTTTTCTCCATCTGCCTAGCAGTGGAGCCTGATAATCTTTGTTGATAAAAAATCCAAAGAGTGGCTTGTATCCCGGCTCACGTTTGTTCTTTCTGTAAGAGCTGATGTTGTGTAAATCAGAAGGCGTCATATGTTCGAGCTCCAGTAAATCATCTTTCTTTTTTTCAAGATTCGGGTGTAAATGGTCTAGCATCATCTGTATGAACCTTGGATATTGCCAAAATCATAATTTTCCTAAGTTCAAAACCATCTGCTCAAATACAAGTTTGCTGAAGTTGTAAGGAAGATTGAGAGTGAGAGTAGCCATCATGCACATCTGATAATCAACTAAATCATCCCATCCACCTTTCCTATTGCTGAAAGATCTAACAATGCAGTGAGCAAGAAAATGGTACGGCCTTCCCAGAAGGTTAATTTTAAACAGTGCAGCATTCACAAAGCCATTGTACCCCATACGATAAAAACATCTTTTCACCATCTTCTCTGAAAATCCAGTTGGATCATCACTTTTGTCGTTAATATCCAAAACCTTTCTAATCAGTTCTTCCGTAATAACCACCTCTACTTCTTGGCCATTGACCTTCACAACTGATGTAATAGCCTGTGGTGATTCTTGCAGCTTAGCACACTTCCAAAATAACTCTATGTGTGATAAATAGACGTCGTGCTTCTTCGTTAGAGCATTGGAGATCGGAATTCTCTTCATGAATTCATGAATATCAGAAAATGCTCCGTATTCTGGTACATTATCTTCCAATAAGCAGCATGCGTTGTGCATTGGGCCAAATTCGGGCCTGTTTACCTGGAATGACACAGAGCAAAAAAGAGTTAGAAAAATTTTCAAAATATTCAACATTGTGCCTTTTAAAATTTTCGTATACGAAAATTTGTATTAAATTTCCGCATGGAAACTGCGTAAGATCTGCTTCGTAAACAACCCAGATTTCCGTACAAAAACAGAGATTTCCGTACCAAAATTATGTTTCGCACCAAATAGACAAGTTAAACACCGAACTTAAAACGTGTGATTTTTATGAGATTGAACGGTCTATCTTAGACAAAAAGAGCCGATTTTGATGTTTTTGTGGTCAATTTTATATTTTACTGTCTTAATTATCCTAAAACTACGTTTTAAGTCCAAAAGGTCCAAAATTCGTCAAATTGACGGTCCAATCTTAGAGTTATACCTTCACCATTAGTAGAGACAAAAAGCGAGTAGAATGAGAGATAGCACAACTTTTCTTTAGAGAATTCGCACCAAACAGAACTTTCAGATCGAAATCTAAAACAAGCTCTCATATATATAGGCCATTGAATTTTTTTTTTAAAAATGTCTTAACATATTTCGTATAAAATTCTTTGGAATTTTCGTACCAAAATTTGGCTCTCTACTCAACATCTCATGACTTTTCACCTTTTTCGTGTGTTTTCAGTTTTAAATACCCACTCAGTTGACTAAGTCCAAGTTAATGACCTTGATTAACCGACTTAGCTACCAAGTCCAAGTTAATGACCCTGGATGACCATATTTTGACCAAAACTGACACTTTATGTTGATTTTAAGTTACAAATTAATGAACTTTTAACGTTTTAGAACAAACTTTCTTTCTAGATTAGCTCCCAACCCATAATTTCTCAGCTTTCCTTCAGCATTCTATCGCTTTCGACTTTGAAGATCTGTTTTCCCACACCGGTAGTCAAAAACTAAAGTAGAAAAGAAAATCTTTTTGAATTTTTGGGTTTTTTCTTAAACTAAAGATACTTAAAGTAATATGTACAAACATATTTTTGCGAGTTTGTGTTAGAGGATCATATCAGTTTATTGAGACACATTACCAGTACAGTTGCGCTATATAAAACTTTAAGTTCTTAAACAGATTTACTTAGATTGTCAATACACTGGTCCACTTTAAACCTCTACACATTTGTCAACTCTTTCAAGATATGTTAGGTAATTATTAGCAACAGGGCCTAATATGTGTTTCCCACCTCAGAATATACTCCCACATCGAGATTCCCTAGATTTCATCTCACATGTGAATATATCTAACTGATATCTATAAAGCGGTAAAATGCGAAACCTTGAGAGCTCAGGTTAGTACTTTCCGTACAGAGAAAGAGATGAAGGCTCGACTTTAGGTGGTGTTCCTCTTTGGAATCTTTTAACTTATGTACTGTAGAATGTAGTATCTTTTTATGACATTATCTTCATTTTTTATGCAGCTTTGGGGTGAATAATGCGAAAGTATTATACAAGTTCTAGGCCATTGCCGATGCAAAATCAGAAGAACTTGTATAATACCCCAGATATCAACTAAATATAAACACCAAGTATCTCAAAATCTGGCATTCTCTCAAACGAAATTTTGGAGTACCAAGTCCATATATCCGCGAGATGTTAAGCCACAGATTTACCAGTTTATCTTTTTAGGTTTATATCTCGAAAGCAGTTTACTAAACGTGCGAAGCCTACTGGCACATCCTCAGCAAGACCTGTTTAGACACTTTTAAACAATACATTTCTTTAGCGTACTGTAATTGTTAGGATCTGAGTTTGATTTACTTGTAGTTTTTGTTTCAAAAAATGGAAATATGATTGAAATTTAAAGTAAATGCAGTGGAATAGAATGGAAATTTTTTACTACAAGTAAAGGACGTTTGTTTTCATCATCATCATGCTTTCAAGTTTATAAACTTTGCATGTGATTCACAAACTCCCCCTCAGCCTATTGCAACACAATTAGGTAGTACATAAATTAAAGAAGATGATTGGTGCAAGGATCTTTTTAAGAAGACAATTGTATTGTTACATCGACTCAGCTATTTATACTAACTATCTAACCACTGAGCATCTTTTGATGATGTCAGGGTTGATAGTGACATCTAACAGAAAAATAACAAACTATAAACACTGATGCCTAACAACTGATAGTGCAAATACACTGTTACATTGAAAATAAAACTAATAAACTAAACTCTGATGACCATCCTCTGCTTCATATCTTCTATCAGACATTTAATGTAGCAGATGATGTAAAGGTATCAGTCTTTAGAAGGCAGAGTTTAGGTGATCAGTGGTTCTAAGCACTGATAGAAGGACCAATCCACGGATAGAGTATTTTGGCTTTATATCATATGTTCCTTTGTACAGGTTCAATCCCAACAATCTCCCCCTGGAACAGATGATGCCAAAAACACCTTTTATTCTTGATCTTTATTCCTCAACAGGAGATCTCTGATTTGGCCTTTAAACTGTAATTCAAAACATAGAGATTCCTCATCATCATCATCCTTTTCCAAAACCAGATCCATAAGTTCTTGAAGGTCTTCTACACACAGCCCATATGCATCCTCCATTTTCATCTTGGTAGCTGTGCCATCAGACTTGAGCAGAGTCAATTCGTGGGAGTTTTTATCAACTTTCCACTTTAGAATGTTTGGGTCTGATGGCTTTCTAGGATGGAAAGTTATTGTTGAGGTGGGTAGGATTGTTTGATGTGCCATTTGAGACTGCAAGCTTTTGACTAGTCTCATCAGTATGGAAGTCAATCATATCTTGGATTCCTTCCTTTATATGCTCAAACACTATTTTGTCTTCTTCTACAATATCCCTTTGCCTTTTTCTTTGATTCAAGGCCAGAATAGATATACCAGATGTTTCAGATGGTTTTGAAGAGTGTTGGGTCTGATGAGTTGTATCCTCTGCTGGATACTATGGCTTCTTTGGCAATGATGGATCAGTTTTTCTTCTTTTCTCAAGCCACTTGTATGTTTCAACCACCTTAACCTCTGTCCACCTCATGATTTGGTTCTTTGACCCATAGTTTGCATTAATCAACTCTACCTTCATTCTTCTTAACTTTAAGTTCTTTTCAGGCAATTTCTTGTATTTATTCCAATCTGGAGGAGTTGGGTTTTTGAGAGGATCTTTCAGCATATCTTGCATTCTTTGTACTTCTTCTTCCAACTCTCTCACAGACCAGTGTTTGAATTGTGCCCTTGTAGCCTTAGATAACTTGATTTCCATGATGTGATTGATATAGTCTTCTTTAAGGCTTTTGTCTTCTCTCTCTGACAGTTGTTTGGATAAGTCTCTTGCATAGTCTTCTATACTTCTGACTTTGCTCAACTGAAATTGCCAGTAATTTTGTATTACTCTGTCAGACTTTCCCTGAGTATCCCTTTTGGTGATATCTTCTGCTTGTTTGGCTTTAAGCTTCTTGTATTCTTCCAAGTTTCTTGGTTTGGGATAACCTTTCAGAGATAGAAATTCCCATTTATTTGGATCTTCTTCTGAAAAGAAAGATTCGATATCTGGTTTGATAGCTTGTAACTCCAGTGGGAATTGAGTGGCAAGAGGCACTATAGTAGTTTGAGACGAAGAAGATTGAGTAACTGCTGTGGTGGACACTTGTTTTGATGACACAGGTATATGAGAAGGGATGATCTTGTCATCAAGTATAACATTTGTGGTTTTTCTCCTCTTGAACTTGAGATCAGGTGATTGTGGTTGTGGAATTCTTGTGGGTGTGGGTAGAGATATGGTGGAAGATGGAAATACGATCATAGTGTTGGGGTTTTGTCATGTTCATCAAAGCCATTTTATCCATATAAAATGAAAAAAAACGCAGCGGAATAATTATTTAAAACATTACTTTTAAGATATAAAACCCATTTTATATGTAAAACCCAAAACCCGGATCCATATATGAATATGCATGCTATCAAAACACAACCTTAGGGTGTGTTAAGAAACGACCTTTCAAGGAGCTAGGAGATGGAAGAAGATGATGATTCTTGATTGACAATCTTCAAAGGAGAAGACCTCAAGCTTGTATACCCCAAGCCTTCCAACAAACACCTTATGTTGCTAGGATTTTCACTTATGAACACCTCTCGATCAACCAACCTTTGGCCGAAATTCTAGAGAGAATTTGAGAGTGTTCTTTCACTTGAAATCTTAATGTGTGTGTAAGAATTACAACCCCTTGAATAATGAATCAAATCCACTATATATAATCTCTTGCAAGATCTTTCTTGGATATTGTGAGATTTATAAAGATCTCACAGAATCTTCCAAGATATCCATATATCTCTTGTAAGATCTTTCTTAGATATTGTGAGATTTGTAAAGATCTCACAAAATCTTCTAAGATATCCATATATCTCTTGTAAGATCTTTCTTGGGTATTGTGAGATCTTATAATAGTTGCAAGATATTTTCTTTTAAATTATGTCTTGTATTATTTTATAACTTTTATAAAATTAACATCATATGTTTAAAAGAATTTAGGCAATATCTCATAACCTTTTATAATGTTATTTAACCCATTAAATAACAAAATAAAATATACTCTCAAAATAAATTATCCATATAATCTATTAGTTCCTCAAGTGCAATTATTTAGAAAACCAATTTCTAAATATTCTAAGTGTTAATATTTATTTGTTTGATCATATCATAAATAAATATTATAAGTGTTTGTCTAGCTTCTTATTGGGTATGACCCGACTTGGATCATAACGTATTAGCCACATTAATTTAATATGTGTCTTGGGCATACCGATTCCAACAATCTCCCACTTGCACAAGATACATAGAAGATTGATGCAAGTAGTAAATACCGCCTAACAACGGTTTACTACCCCTAATACGTATGACGAAGTGCCATTCAATAACATCATCCCCTTCAAGTCCCTTACTTGAAAATGATTTAGGTGAATCTATCATTTATCCTTTTGTTACAGATGTCATGTCAAATCCAGAGACATAGAATGATCATTCTCTATTGATTTAACTTTAGCAGGCCTTAGACATCTTACTCTCAACGAATAAGAGGAACAAATCCCTTCTTGACTACATGCGTCTCTCACAATCACCTTGTACCACACCTGAGCTTAGCCTTATGTACTGCCATATTTCAGGACAGCGAAGAACTAAGTCAAAGTATAATATTTGGTGAATATCAAGACCCAATATGTATCTTAGGTCAGAGGATACTATGATATTCGCCTTTACTCAAAATTACTTATGATCAATCACAAAGATTCCATGTAGTAATATTTGAGAGCGGGTCAGTCCAATATTTGTATCCCACAAATATCTATGAACTTTGGCAGCAACACTTTGCTCTATATCCATACCTAATGAATATCCACCAATCCGAGTTCATAATAGTCTTACCTTCATATTTATTCCCACAAATATGATCGACTACGGACATTTAGAATAATTAACTTATTCATGGATTTAAACATGCTAAAAATGGAACATAACTCAAAATTACCATAATTATTAAAATGAGTTAAAATAACAATTGTTCTGATATCCAAATACTAAATAGATCAAATCCAATCACTAGAATATCGAAGTCCTAAGGCACAAGTATGACCCTCATGCTTTGGCCGTTCAAGGAGCTTCATGAGAGGATCCGTAATGTTTTAATCGGTGTAAACTTTGCGAATACATATCTTTCCCTTTTCAACTTCATCCCTAATGTAGTTGAATCTCCGCTCAATGTGCCTAGTCTTTTGATGTGCACGAGGTTCCTTAATTTGTGCAATCGCACCCTCGTTATCACAAAATATCTCTAGGGGATCCTGAATTGTAGAGACTACCCTAGGTCGGCAATGAATTTCTTTAACCATGCAGCTTCTTGTGCTGCCAATGAAACGGCGATGTATTCTGATTCTGTAGTGGACAATGCTACAACATCCTGCTTGAAGCTCTTCCAAGAGACAGCAGCTCCATTCAAAATGAAGACATACCCATATTGTGATCGAGAACCATCCCGGTCAGTTTTGAAACTCGCATCCGTGTAACCCTTTACAACGAGTTCCTCTTCACCAGATCCATATATTAGAAACATATCCTTAGTCCTTCTAAGGTACTTCAATATGCTTTTAACAGCCATCCAATGACTGTTACCTGGATTTTGTTGGTATCTACTTGTCATGCTTAAGGCGCATGACACGTCCGGTCTAGTGCATATCATTGCATACATGATGGATCCTATAGCAAACGTATATGGGACTCCTTTCATTCTTTCTTGCTCATCCTTTGAGCTTGGACATTGAGACGCATTCCGTATCGTTCCCTTTTGAATAAGTACCAAACCTTTCTTAGAGTTCTCCATCTTGAACCTTTTCAAGATTTTGTCAATGTATGCGCTTTGGTTCAAACCTATCAAGCGCCTTGATCTATCCTTATAGACCTTTATTCCCAAAATATAGGCGACTTCACCAAGATCCTTAATGGAAAAACAACTTCCAAGCCAGGTTTTTACACCTTCCATGGTTGGAATATCATTTCCAAATAGTAGAATGTCATCAACATACAGTACTAGGAAAGTGATGATGCTCCCACTAGCTTTCTTATACACACAAGCTTCATCGGCGTTCTTGATGAATCTAAAATTCCTAATTTCTTCATCAAAACGGTGATTCCAACTTCTAGATGCTTGTTTCATTCGATAGATTGATCTCTTTAACTTGCATACTTTGTTAGGATGTTTTGGATAGATAAAACCTTCAGGCTAAACCATATAGACATCTTCATCAAGATATCCATTAAGGAAAGCAGTTTTGACATCCATTTGCCAAATCTCATAGTCATAATATGCAGCTATGGCAAATGATATCCTAATTGACTTTAGCATCGCCACGGGCGAGAAGGTTTCATCATAATCAATCCCTTAAGTTTGAGTGAAACCTTTTGCTACAAGTCTCGCTTTATAAGTATCCAAGTTACCATGCATATCGGTTTTCTTCTTGAAAACCCACTTACTTCCAACTACTTTAGAGTTAAGAGGTGGTACAACCAATTCCCATACTTGGTTGTCATACATGGATTGCATCTCTACGTTCATGGCTTCAAGCCACTTGTCACAATCAGATTGTGACATTGCATCATGGTATGTGGTTGGTTCATTTGAATCTACCACGTAGCATCCATCCATAAAAAATCCATATCTTTCAGGTGGATTACTAACTCTACCAGATCTGCGGAACGTTTTGTGTGTATTGATCAACCTCTTGATCCTCTTCAACAACCTCTTGTTGAGTGCTAGTATCAACCAAACGTGTATCGGCTTGTGGTTCTTGATCCTCATCAAGTTCACTGTTCTACTAGTTCCTTCCATAAGGAACTTAGCTTCCAAGAACTCAGCCTTTCGAGCAACAAATACCTTTTGCTCTGTTGGATCGTAGAAATAATATCCTATATCATCTTTAGGATATCCTACAAAGACACACTTAGTGGATCGTACTTCCAATTTGTTTGGGGTGTATTTCTTCACATAAGCTTCACAACCCCATACCTTCAAATATGATAATGATGGAGCCCTTCCATGCCATATTTCAAAAGGTGTCTTATCCACTTTCTTGGTTGGGACCATATTGAGTATACGAGCCGCGGAGAGCAAAGCGTAACCCCAAAATGATAGAGGTAATGTGCTTCTAGCCATCATAGATCGACCCATATCCAATAGAGTTCGATTCCTCCTTTCAGACACACCATTATGTTGTGGTGTTCCAGGTGGAGTAAGTTGTGAGATAATCCCACAACTCCTAAGATGATCTTCAAAAGAATCACTAAGGTATTCACCTCCTCTATCGGTGCGAAGGACTTTGATTGTTTTCTTGAGTTGATTTTCTACTTCATTTTGGAAGATTTTGAACGTTTCAAAAACTTCATCTTTGTGTCTTATCAAGTACACATAACCATAACGACTATAGTCGTCGGTAAAACTAATGAAGTATCTTTCACCATTCCTAGTTATTAGCTTAAAAGGACCACATACATCCGAATGTATGATACCTAATAAGTCTTTTGCCCTTTCAAAGGTGCCACTGAAGGGTGCCTTAGTCATTTTGCCTTGTAAACAAGATTCATATGCATCAAATGAGTCATCTCCATTTGTTTCCAAAAGACCATTCTTTCGAAGTGTTTGCATGCGATTTCTGCTTATATGACCAAGGCAACAATGCCAAAGATAGGTCTCACTCAAATCCATTTTGAGTTTCTTGGTGATTGCTTGGTACATTGAACTATCAAATGATGTATTATCATGAACCAATTCATAAATACCATTTGAAGGTTTAGCTTTGAAGTAAAACATGTCATTCATCAAAACATAAATGTCATCGTTCACAAACTTTAAACTAAAACCATATTGTAGCAAAAGGGAAACTGAAATAATGTTCCTAGTCAAACTAGGAGCATACAAAACATTTTTTAAAATCACTTCCAAACCACTTGGAAGTTTCAACACATAGTCTCCTTGGGCTTCAACTTCAACTTTTGCTCCGTTGCCCATGAAGAGACTAGCGTCTCCCTTTTTATAATGTTTATTTCTTTTGAACACCTGCAACAAATTGCATATATGAGTTCCACATCCGGTATCCAATACCCATGTGTTTGAAGAAATAAAATTAAGGTCAATATGTATCATAAAGAAATAACCTATTTCAACTCCTTGAGATAGGTTGGACAATTTCTTTTCCAATGCCCTATCTCTCCATACTCAAAGCATGGGTCAGTCGAAGCAACCTTTTGCTTCTTTTCCTTCGGTTTCGTGGGTTCCGCTTTAACCTATCCTTTTCCCTTCCCTTTGACGTGGCCCTTCCTTTTGGCAAAACTTGCCTTGGAGTCGGGGTGGGGCCTCTTCTTGTTGCCTCCCTCATTGATCATTAGAACGGGTAAAGCTTTTTTACTCATGCCCGCCTCGGCAGTTTTGAGCATTGCATGAAGCTCACCAATGCTCTTGTCCCATCCGTTCATGTTATAATTCATGAAGAAAGTCTCAATCTTCTTTGTTAAAGAGTTGAGGATCAAATCCGTAGCCAACTCTTTAGAGACGGGACAATTAAGCCTTTCGAGGCGATCAATGTGGCTCTTCATCTTAAGGACATAAGATGAGACTGATTGGGTTTCCTCCATTCGACATGCATGAAGCGCTTGAACCATTTCGAAGCGTTCTACCCTTACTTGTTGAAGGAACATTTCCTTCAATTGGGTAATCATGTCATATGCCCTGTGATGTTCAAAATCCTTTTGAATTTCGAGAATTATAATTCCCAACATGAGGCAAGAGGCTTGCATAGAGTCCTCGGTATACTTAACCCAATCGTTATAGGCTTCCACATCTTCCATGTTAGGTTCATCGGGAATGGGATTGTCCAACACATAGGATATCTTTTCTTGCTTGAGAACGATTCTCAAGTTTCGATACCAATCCATGAAGTTGTTATGGTTGAGACGATCCTTTTCAAGGATGGTTCTTAGTGATAGGTTACGGACGGTTTTGGGTAATTGTGTTTGCATTGTTAGCGGCCATCTACAAAATTTTAACAAAGTTCAATTTTTAGTATTTTCGATATTATTAAATTTTAATTATCAATACCCTTTTATGTCTCGTAGACAATTAATAATTAAAATCTAGAATCCAACGTTACATTTAAATATTGGTTAGGTGACCTTTATCCCATTATTTAAATTAACAAGGTAGTCAACGTTTGACGATCGCAACTCTTTGCAATTTCTAACCATATGGGATCGGTTAAACATCTTTATGTTTAGTTGGCATATTTAATCTCATCAACACCTTTGTACGCCATGCTTCGGTGACCCTAAGCACATGGTTTCCAAATCAAGTCGTCTTACATACACACACATGTGAGTTTACCCATACAAGTGGTTAGGTGACCTTTATCCCACAAATATCGTAAGCCCACCTCCAACACATAAGTTCCTTCAAATGTGGTTAGGTGACCTTTATCCCACAAAGAATTTCCAAGTGATTCGAGTGTTGTATAAAAGGATGGTGTTTGACTTGTTTTATAAAAGGGATTTTAAGTTTTCAAAATTCTAGTTTTAGAAAACTTTATGTACCATACATTTGCATGCATTCAAATTCATGGTACTTTAGTGAAAACCAATTTTCAAGGTTCTTTTAATAAAACCATTTTATTATAAAATCATTAACCTTTAATAAAACCTTTTATTAACCACTTTAATGATTTTTAAAGAACCAATTTTAAGCTTGTTGTTGTTTATTTGTTTATTAAGCATCCATATCCACACATCATCCAAACGAGATAATAAAACAATCATACAAGCATAACACACAAAACTATAAGTGCATAACCATAGCCAACTATTTTTTACAACACTTGTTAGCCGAAACAAGTGTGCCAAAAGGTCCTTCCTAAAGGGTGAATATTGACACAAGAAATGTGTCGTTGAACTCCCACTTGAACCCGCATCCAAATGCTTCAAGTCTTCCTTTTGTGTTGTGATTTCTTCACTTTCTTTGGGCTTCCAAATGATCTTTAAATTCAGCTCCAAACTCCTTTGGGCTTCAAAAATGTGTTTTGGTTATTGGGCTAAAATCCCGTTAAGGACTATGAAGTCCTTCAGGCCAAAATTGGCCAAAACCAAAAACGCATTTTGTGTGCATCTTCTTTTACAATAAAGTATCCTAATACATTTTTTCTAGTAAAAGTAATGCAACTAATCTATTTACTTACATACCAAATGAAAATAAATAAATTAGATATTTTTCAAATGGAAGAACAAAGACATTAATTATTACAACCCATTGAAATAATTAAATATAAATCACAAACACAATCATTCAACATATTCAAACACAAGATTATGGCTACGTTATGAACACCAAAATATACATCCACATATGTATATTATTCAAGAGCAATTGGTTCCCTTTTATAACCCATATTTTCGGCCAAGAATGAAAAACCGAAAAGGGTGGGTTTTTGTCCAAACAAACAAATCATCCATGTGATTTAATTTTTCAAGATTCCTTTATGCATGTAAGAAAATAATCTTGAAAAACAAAGGGAGAACCATGTTTAAAATTTTCGGACATAGGGTTTCTCCAAACCCAAATACCCGAAATTTTTAAATCCTTTGAAGCATGCATTCAAATAAGCGGCTTTGATACCACTGTTGGGGTTTTGTCATGTTTATCAAAGCCATTTTATCCATATAAAATGAAAAAAACGCAGCAGAATAATTATTTAAAACATTACTTTTAAGATATAAAACCCATTTTATATGTAAAACCCAAAACCCGGATCCATATATGAATATGCATGCTATCAAAACACAACCATAGGGTGTGTTAAGAAACGACCTTTCAAGGAGCTAGGAGATGGAAGAAGATGATGATTCTTGATTGACAATCTTCAAAGGAGAAGACCTCAAGCTTGTATACCCCAAGCCTTCCAACAAACACCTTATGTTGCTAGGATTTTCACTTATGAACACCTCTCGATCAACCAACCTTTGGCCGAAATTCTAGAGAGAATTTGAGAGTGTTCTTGCACTTGAAATATTAATGTGTGTGTAAGAATTACAACCCCTTGAATAATGAATCAAATCCACTATATATAATCTCTTGCAAGATCTTTCTTGGAAATTGTGAGATTTATAAAGATCTCACAGAATCTTCCAAGATATCCATATATCTCTTGTAAGATCTTTCTTAGATATTGTGAGATTTGTAAAGATCTCACAAAATCTTCTAAGATATCCATATATCTCTTGTAAGATCTTTCTTGGATATTGTGAGATCTTATAATATTTGCAAGATATTTTCTTTTAAATTATGTCTTGTATTATTTTATAACTTTTATAAAATTAACATCATATCTTTACAAGAATTTATGCAATATCTCATAACCTTTTATAATGTTATTTAACCCATTAAATAACAAAATAAAATATACCCTCAAAATAAATTATCCATATAATTTATTAGTTCTTCAAGTGCAATTATTTAGAAAACCAATTTCTAATATTCTAAGTGTTAATATTTATTTGTTTGATCATATCATAAATAAATATTATAAGTGTTTGTCTAGCTTCTTATTGGGTATGACCCGACTTGGATCATAACGTATTAGCCACATCAATTTAATATGTGTCTTGGGCATACCGATTCCAACACATAGCAGTGGTTGGATTAACATTTGTTATAACCTCTGTTGTGTCAACATATGTTGACACAACAGGTGTTGTAACATCTGTTATGGTTGGTGTATCAACTGCTTTTAAAGAAGGAGGTGTAAGCGTTTTTGTGGGAGCAGAGGATGAGGTTGGATTAGCAACTGTCTTAGGTTTAGACAGTGTCGATGCTGATTGCCTTGTTTTTCTAACATGCATCTTCTTTGTTAAAGAACCAATACTTTCTTTTTCTATTTGCAGAGCTATCTTTTTCTCAACCAAAGCTCTGCTCTCAACCCTTACCCTTTTCTTTGTGTTCTCCTTTTCCCTTGCAAAGATATCAGCTATTTCATCAATCTTTTTAGAACCATCTGGTTTAGGGATAACTACTGTTGGATATGCATCTTTGTCATTGACCTTTAGCACTTCTTTCTTTAAAGGTATCTCCCTCTTTTTGGCATCATTAATGTTGACCAAGATTACTGTAGGATAAGGAGTACCAGTGGTTTGAAGGAGATGAGCCTTGATTGCCTTAATATCTGCAACAATATCCATATATCTTGCATCAACCATGTTTCTAATCTCTTGCATATGATGTTTATGTTGGATATCAGGATAATATCTTTGTTGTTGAAACAGAGGGTCTAAAGCTTGTTTGAGATAAGCAGTGGATAGGACAGATGGTTGGCTCTTTATAGCTACAACTGCTTCAGTAAATCCTTGATTTCATCAACAGAGCTTTCAATTTTGGTAACTCTCTTCGTCAAATCCTGATATTTTAGATCATCATCTAACTTAATAGGATCATCTGAACTCCTACCAGAAATGATAGTTGTATCTATGTTATCATGAACAAGAGTCTCAACCCCTGTTTCAAACATAGATGCCCCTTGATCTTGGAACTGGGAACTTCCCACTAGATCAGAGGTTACCTTGGTAGCCTCAGCAGCGGTTGCCTTCAAAAGAGTCTTATATATGTAACCACTGTCCAATTGAAAACTGGGTAGTTTAGCAATTGTAGTAGCTCTCTTGTTGAATAACACCAAAGGTTACATGCAACCCAAGGGATGTATCCTCTTCATTTGCTGAGGGGCTAGCAATGAGTACAGAATCAGACCCAGTCACTTCTTGGAGTATATTCTCATTGATAGGTTGGTGAGAAGAACTGGTTAATGTCTGTTCCAATTCGATTGCATTCAGAAAAGGCACTATGGTAGGTGGCAGTGATTTTGTTGGTGAAGGATGAGGTACAGAAAGAGACATTGCCCTGGGAGAGGGCTATGGAAGATGGAACCAAGTGGATCCAGAGCTTCATAATTTAGTGTCCCTGTGTTTACAACCTTTTCCTTTTGTGAGGAAGAAAGAGAAGTTTTAAAGCCAGGTTGAGATTCTAACATCTATTGTGAAGAAGTAGCAGCAGTGTTTTCAAGTGATTTTTGTGTTATCACTAAGTTAACCTCTGGGATCTCATCTTCCATAGGGCCCTTTTTGGGTTTGGTGGGTTTTTAGGATATTTTCTTTGGGTTTTTTTTGGAGACTGCTGGTGTGGGTTTCAGGGCAGTGGTTGTAATGCACTGATCACCAGGAGCAGTGGGCTCAGTAGTAGGAGGTTAAGATTGAACATTTTGTTCTTGTAAAGCATGCTCAGCCTCCTCTACTTGTGTGTTTTAGGAACTTTGTCCTGATTTGTAAATCTAGTAAAAGTTTCATGAGTTAGGCCGCCTGGTTGTGAAACAGCGCCTTGTTTAACATCATTCTCAGGTAACTGATTATGAAGATAAACACTCAAGAATCATGGATGTATCAGAAAAGCTTTCCTTTCTGCAATATTATTAAAATTTGCCACAAGATCATTGAACAGTATCTGAGAAAAGTTTAAATCTGATCCAGTTAAAATGGCATAGCCCAGATACTGAATGTTCAATGGTATTTCATTAAAAGTTGTGGTCTTTGCTGAGAGACAAGTTAAAAGAGTATGAAAGAAAAATCTAATCTCAGCAGGAAAATTGGGTTCGAAGATTGTCATACCTTTAAGTTGCCCAATGTAACCCCTTTCCAGAAGTTCGGCATGCATCTCATTTGTAGAGAATGACACAGAATGTGCCATATCATTCAATTCGAACACTTGAGAAATCGATTGAGGGCTAATTTGCAACAGTGTTTTGCCCACTTTTGATATGATAGCATAAGGAACATCCTTTTGTGAATGAACCTTTGCGTTTGCCCAAAATTGCCGTAGTGCATCTTGATAGATAGGGGCTTTGACGGTTAACATATGCAAAAATTTTGATTCTTTCAAGATTTTTATCATTGAATGATATCTTGTGTTTGAATCGATTGCATCAAGAATTGCTGTATAGTTGTGGGGAGTTTTTATTATGAAAGTGAATGGTGGTGGTTCTGGTTTGGATTTCGGTTTTGATTTTGCTTAGGGAGCCATGATTGTAGAGAAAACCGTTTTGAGAATTTTGAATTCAATGCGGTGAAGTGAACCTCTGTTATGGATAAAACAGGGTTTTTATAGGGTTTTGAAAAGGTGCTGATGACGTGTCATTTGACGCAAACAACTGACGAATAACGTCTGACCACGTGTAACCTCTGTTTGAAAATGGAAGGTAGTTGTTTGGACAAACACTGTTGAAGAACATGGGCAGTGGATGTGAACAGTGTTTTGAAACTAACAGAGGATCACTTTTGAGAGTGGATAGACTTTTCTAAACGACCATTGTTTTGATGCTATCAGTAGTTTGAAGCAAACTTTAAGGATTTATTGAAAAATTCAATTTTAAGCTATTTTTAAGGATGAGATTTTGATTTTATGAAAACATTTTTATGCTATTTACACATGGATCACCAGAAAAACAGTTTTTAATCCATGTTTAGCATTCCAATCGTAGAGATCAAGCTTTCAAAAGTAGATGTATCTAATGCTTTTGTTAGAACATCTGCTAGGTGATCCTTAGTATGGACATGTTGTAAAGAAATCAAACCTTTTTCATAGCAATCCCTCACAAGGTGATGTCTGATGTCAATGTGTTTTGTTGTGGAGTGAGAGACAGGATTTTTTATGACATTTTCTGCTACTTAACTATCAATTTGATAGGAGTCTTTAAAGCAGTGATACCAAAATCCAAAAGTTGATTTTGAAGCCACAAGATTTGTACAGTGCAATTTGCAGCAGCAATGTATTCTGCCTCAGCAGTGGATGTGGAAACTGCAACTTGCTTTTTACTCTGCCAAGACACTAGGCAATCACCTAGGAATTGGACACCTCCTGATGTGGACTTCCTTGTTGTCTTGCATCCAGCAAAGTCACTATCTGAGTAACCTAAAAGCTCAATATGTCCATTAGCAGGATACCAGATACCAAGTGTGGGAGCACCTTTTATGTACCTGGATATCCTTTTAACAGAAATAAGATCAGACTTTCTAGGTAGAGACTGGGATCTGGCACAAACACATGTTGCAAACATGATGTCTGGCCTGGAAGGACCCAATCATACTTCTATAAAGTGTTTGATCCATCAAGTCATCTTTATCAACAATAGTAACAAGCTTGGATGTTGCCATGGGTGTGCAGCAAGGTTTACAATCATCCATATCAAACTTTTTAAGCAGTTCTTTGACATACTGATCTTGATGGCTGAAAGTGTCGTTGTGCATTTGTTTGACTTGTAAACCAAGAAAACATTACAACTCACCCATTGCACTCATTTCAAACTCTGCTGCCATAAGTTTTCTGAACTCTTCACATATGGCAGTTCATGTGGATCCAAAAATGATGTCATCCACATAAATTTGGACAAGCATCAAATCTTTTCCTTTCCATTTTAAAAACAAGGTTTTATCAATTTTACCTTTTGAAAAACCTAT
Source organism: Scalesia atractyloides (assembly GCA_947069175.1). Lineage (NCBI taxonomy): Eukaryota > Viridiplantae > Streptophyta > Magnoliopsida > Asterales > Asteraceae > Scalesia > Scalesia atractyloides. Next base: position 27,308,407 of record CAMTDV010000005.1, read on the forward strand.
GGACAAGAGAAAAGTGGATAGAGTTTCATACCAGGCTCTTGGTGCTTGTTTAAGACCATACAGTGCTTTGTTTAACCTGTACACATGATCAGGATGAAATGGATCTTCAAATCTTGGAGGTTGGCACACATACACTTCTTCCTTGATCTTTCCATACAGGAATGCACTTTTGATGTCCATTTGAAACACTTTGATGTTGTGGTTAGCAGCAAAATCTAAGAACAGTCTGATGGCTTCTAACCTTGCCACAGGAGCAAAAGTTTCATCATAGTCAATGCCTTCTTCCTGTCTATAGCCTTGAACCACGAGCCTTGCTTTGTTCTTGACAACAATACCCTTTTCATCTGTTTTGTTCTTGAAGATCCACTTTGTGCCAATTGGACTTACATCCTTAGGCAGTGGTACAAGTTCCCAAACTTGTTGTCTTCTAAACTGAAGGAGCTCCTCTTGCATAGCTTCTACCCAACTATTGTCTTTCAGTGCTTCTTGATACTTGACAGGTTGGATGAGTGATAGAAAACCAGCAAAGAGGCAAATGTATTGGGATTAGCTTCTTGTGAGCACTCCTCATTTATGTTGCCAATAACTTGATCCAATGGATGGCTTTTGAGGAAAATCAACTCACCTTGATATGGGACAAATGCATTTTGAGGTGAAGCTTGCAGATGTGTATCATCTGAGCTATCCTCGGTTGGTGAATTTGATGGTCCAGCCTCAGATTGGAATGGAGGTGGTGGTATGGGTAGTATGGTAGTGACTGTTTGATTTTTATCCAAATTTGATGGATTTTTATCAACAGTGTTTTGGTTTTGAGAATAGGCAGATGATTGAGAATTAACCACTGTTGAACCAGCAAAGCTTTCACCATTGTTACTAACATCTGCTCCTCTGCTTGAAGGATAGATCTTGAAGTTTGGAAGAATGCAATCATATCCTTCCTCTTGTGGTGATGACTGTGATGTACCTGCAGTGTTAGTCTTGACAGACACATCTTCAAAGGTAAATTTATCTAGATCAAAACAATTCAGCAGGATTTGCTGGGATTTTCAAAGATGAAAGTTCATTGAACTTCACATTCAAAGTTTCTTCAACACAGTTGGTCCTATAGTTAAATACTCTGTAGGCTTTGGCAGTGGTTGAGTATCCTAGAAAGTAACCACAGTCAACTTTGGCTACAAACTTAGAAATAGAATCTTTTAAGTTCAAAATGAAGCAAGGACAGCAAAAAACTTTGAAATATAAGATCAGAGGTTTGATTTTGTAAAGCAATTCATAGGCAGTCTTTTGATGCCTGGGGTTAATCAAAACTCTGTATTGAACATAACAAGCAGTGTTTAAAACCTCTGCCCAAAAAGACAAGGGTAAACCAAGGTCTGCTAGCATGGTTCTTGCAGATTCAACTAGAGTTCGATTTTTCCTTTCAACTACCCCATTTTGTTCTGGAGTTCTTGGGATACTAAATTGCCTAGCAATCCCTTTTGACTCACATAAGGCATCTAACTCCTTATTTCTAAACTCTGTCCCATTATCACTCCTAAAGATTTTTACCAGAGGTTATACTTCTTTTCAACTTGTTTGACAAAATTTTGCAATATACCAGTTGTTTCATCTTTGGATTGTAAAAAGAAGGTCTATGTAAACCTTGAAAAACCATCAACAATGACTAAACAAAATCTTTTCTTCATTAAACTCATGATTTTTACAGGGCCAAACAAATCCATGTGCAGCAATTGCAAACATTAGGTTGTTTTGGAATCTTCAATTGACTTATAAGAACTTTTATGTTGTTCACCTTTTAAACGGGAAACACAATGTTCTTCACCAGTAAATTGTTTATGTGGTAAACCTCTGACAATACAATTTTTGGAGAGTGTGGTGATTGTTTTTAGATTTGTGTACCCAGGTCTTCTATGCTATAACTCTATGTCTTTGCTGGAAGCAACTGAGAACAGACATGCTTTAGACATAGGGTTATCTTTTAACATATCAACCACATACACATTGCCACTCCTATGAGCAACAAGTTGTGCTTTATTCTCAGCAATAATCTGATCAATCCTTTTAACAACATCTAGTCCTATAATTTGACAAGTTTTCTTTGTAAAGAAGGATCCATATCCTTTGTCACTCATTTGTGAAACACTCAGAAGATTGAATTTTAGATTGTCAATTAAATTTACATTTTCAAATTTGAGATTCTCAGCCTGAACACACCCTGAACCCAACACCTTCCCTTTTGAATTGTTACCAAAAGATATATATCACCCCCTCCATGAGCCAAGAAGTCTTTAAGAAGGGCTCTACATCCTGTCATATGCCTGGAGCCACCATTATCTACATACCATAAACTATCAAGGTAAGTAGAAGCTCCCTGCACACAAGTAAACAGTTAGTTCAGATGAGATTCCAAAGCCAGAATGGCTTTGGATGGGTTTACAGATTGTCCATCCTCAAATCCAGGAGTATGGCCAGTGATTTGAGTTTGCCTTTGTATCCACCGTTGTGAACCATTTCCTGTCAGATGTTGGTAACCATGAGGATATCTATTCACTTTGAGCTTTGAAGGTTTTTTGTAACCTTCATAGCTCATAGGAACCTTTTGATAAGCTGGTTGTCCATGTCCTTGATACCTGTTGGCAGGTGGAGCACCTGTCACTTGTACCTCTCTAGGAACAGAGGTTTTGATCAATGCTTTTGTGACACGGATGTTTCAACAGGTTCAAAAGTCTGCTTAGATTTATTTTTAGCAGAGCTTGAACTTTCTTTCTCAAGAGCTTTTGCTTTGATCTCTTTTACCTTTTGATCATAAGTCTGAAGATAAGCACACTCATGAGTCAGATGATTTGTTTTCCAACAGATAAAGCATTTTGAATCATTTGGGATTACATGTGTTTTGTGTATGTCATATGCTTTTAAAAGAAAATAGTTTTCAGCTACATGGTTTCTTTTGTTGCAAAATTCACAAACCAGATGTTTGATTTTTGTAGGACCGATCCTCAATGCATAGGAACCTAGATTTGATCTCTATTGTCTGTCACACCCCGATAAATCGATCACATCAGAGCTGGCGTGACTGGACTGGTATCTTCATTGCACAGCGGGAGTATTATGGTGCTAAGACTTCTATAAAATGAACGCCGCTAAGTACTCGAGTTCCAAATGGGTTCTCCTATTCCAACCGTGCCATAGTTTGAAAATATAACCTGAGAAAGAAACATGCGAAAAATCAACATAAAGTTGAGCGAGTTCATAGTTTGTTTTGAAAAACATTTTAAACAAATATTTTTGTTTACCGGTTTAAATATTGTTGAGAAAACGTAATAAAACCATTTTTCTTGGCATGTAAATTGAAAACCTTGTTTTTGTAATGTCTGAATAACCGTCGATGTCCGCGTACGACAAAGACAACATGCCCCGCATGAGCCTATAATCCACCCCAAGCTAGTAAGTGCCTCGCCAAACCGTTTACTCAAGACGGTAGACTAGCAGGCAGTCATAGTTCGAGTATGTAGCAGGACTCCACTATACAGTTTTAAGCGACCCTACGGCCCTTAGTGTTGAGTAGTGGACAATCCCATCCTTGTGTCTATAAGCAGGACCAACCAGTCCCCTTATTTGTATGTAGGACAAACCAGTCCTTGTGTCTTTGTGCCTCACACGGGTAAGAATAGGCCTATCCCATTTGAGTTTGTAAGCAAGACCAACCAGTCCTCTTGTTTGTATGTAGGACAATCCAGTCCCTGTGTCTGTATGTAGCTACGACATCCCCGTCACTAGCCATGAAACTCATGCACGTTCTGAAAATACGCGTGTGTTTTGTAAAACCGGTATGTTGAGTACAAACCTTTCGTAAACCATTTGAGTTAATCAAAATCCTTTCGCAACATAGTTTAGAAATATGAATCTTTTTGTTCATTGAACTTTTGTGTACTTTTGCAAAACTTGCATGTCTTTCCACCCCCGAAAACATTTATAAAAATGTAAAACTGTAAAAAGTGAGGGTTATGAGCTCACCTCGATATCCAGTGTAAAGCTAGCATAATATGATTCCAAAATGTCGTTTCTCAAAACGCAAACTCGCTAGCATGCATTCTATAACATTCCTATCAAGTAATTAAACTTATAAGTCTCTACTAAAAGCTTAGCTAAACTACGTGTCACCAAGCTCTACCAAATCGTTAACCAGACGACTCTAAGGGAGTGTTATTATCTTGGCTCGATATAACCAATCTATAGTGGTTTGATTCCATTTATAAACGGAATAAATACTAATTCTTGGAAACGACTTAGTTTCTGAGTGATTTAGAATATATATATTTATATAAACATAAATATCTTTATGAAATCGTATTAGTCGTCTTGAATGGGCGGGCGTAGTTGAATAGTAGTACGACTCATCGTGGTTTTTCGTAAGATGAAGTTATATATTATATCTATGCCTGCAACATATGTATGTAAAACGTCGCGTAACCGAAATATATAATATTTGTATGGTACGTTAATATATCGTGGTAGCTTCCGTAAGATATAAATATATATACATATATATTTACGCGTTGTTATCAAAACGGCTTGGTTGATAATGCGTTAAGATCGTACCATAGCGTGTCGTGTTCGGTTTAGACGTTAAAAAAATAAATAATTGTGTTAAGTTAATAAGAATATTCGAATTTTTGACGTTTGAAATAACCATAAATAATTATATTTATTTTATACGAGATTTCCGAGTTTTAGGTGTTCGGAAATAAATACAAATAATATTTATCTCATAGAGCTTTCGAGTTCTAAGCGTTTTGAAATAAATATAGATGATTATATTTATTTTATGTAAGTTCTCCCGCGTTCCATTAACTTGTAAACGACTTTTGTCGAAATGCTATAAATGTGTTTTAGTAGGTTATAAGACGTCGCCAAAATAAATATACTTTTATATTTATTTTATAAAAACATTTGAATACAATAGGTGTTTTTTTCGAATATAAGTACGTTTCGTATTACGGATTTTACAAAAAATGGGCAGAGCTTCCTCTGTTTTTGGACGATCCTGACAATTAAAGTGTCGATATGATTGTCAAAACGCAACAATAATTTATGTAACTTTCGCAAGGTTGACAAATACTAAATCCCTATATATAAACTTGTGTACAAACTACGTCACGATACTACGGTTCGAGCTCGGTTCACGTTAACTAATGCTATATAAAACAAAATAACAAAATTCGGATCGCTGAAATTTTACCGATACCTTGCGTTGACTGAGTTGACTGCGTTGACCAGCAGTTGACCAGGTTTGACTTGCGTTGACCGGGTTGACCGAGTTGACCCGGTTTGACCGATTCGAGCCGAGTTGAACCGTGTTGAACCGAGTTAAACCGTGTTGAACCGAGTTGAGCCGAGTTGAAACATGTTGAACCGTGTTGAACCGCATTGAACCGAGTTGAACCGTGTTGAACCGAGTTGAACCACGTTGAACCGAGTTGACTTGTTGACTTGTTCACCCGAACCGAATCTGACCCGAGACTAAGATAGACATATATTCTTTAGGATTTTATCCAACGACGTAAATTTACAAACCAATAAACGTATTTATATTTTTATAAAGAAACTTCACTAAAGACATATATATGTGTATCTAGATAAATAAATTAAAAGGAATAAATTTGTTAATACCTTGAAATGTATTTTAAAGCCATATACGTACACATATATGAACATATACAAAACTTAGTAAAATCCATGAAAAAGTTTCAAAGTTTTGAAACAAAGTTGAAATTGAATGTATAATGCATACATAGTTTTTGTGATTAATTACTAGGACATTTCAATAGTCTTTTTTTTATAAGAACAATTTGCCATACGCATATGTTGGGTGACCCAAGTTTGGTCTATGTATACTGGTTAGTATGATAAGCATGAACAAAGCTTAAAAAAATATAAAAGGAGTACTTACTTTGAGAACACATATGAAGAACAATGCAAGGGTTCTTGAAAGTAAGCTTAGAAATCAAAAAGTGTGGTTGTATAGTGGTTTTTGTCTTTGGTGGGAACCCAACGAGAGAGAGAGTGAGATAGAATACTAATGAGTTGTTTTGGTTGTTTTGAAAGGTGTAGTAACTTCATTTTTTGTAGAGAAATTTGGAATTAGCTAACATGCAATGACTAATGGGTACATAAGGCATGGGGTACAATCATGCATGGTCTTTATGTAGGAAACAAAATAAAATAATTAAAGATATGGTTGGGAAAAGTTTCAGCCTAAACATTTGGAGGTAGATAGAAAAATGGTTCAGTTGTCAACTCATAGAAGATGGTAGAGTATGGATATGTATAGATCCACACAAGACAAACTACATACCAAATCTCTGGTAAAATATGGTAGGTAAATAAGAAGTCAACAAAACACTATCATATGGGGATGCTCAATCAGCATGGGATTAGAGTAAAAATTCAAGTACATATACTTGTGTGTCTCGTTATTTTTTTTTTTAACTTTATTTTTTTTGTGTGTGTCCCCACTACTTCCATCTGAACAAACGCATGCATACTTAGTAACATGAAGTTGTAATTATAAAGTATTTTTTTATAGAGTCTTTGAATAATTCATATGGAAGAATAGTTATAATTACATAGATTTTCCATCAAATGCTGGTAAAACAGTACGAACATATTAAAAGTTTAGAATCCGAAATATTAAAAGTTTAGAATTTGAAATACCAAGGCGAATGAAACTTTAATAGTAATGTTCGTCTTGAGTCAAGTACTAAATACTTCGTTCATGAAAGAATGTTAATATAAAAATAATTTATGAAATACTTCTTTAGCATTTTGATTGTTAAATCACCAATGCTCATGTATGCCGCCAAAATAATTTATGTGCGACTTGATAATTTCTAAACATTATGGAAGGCTAGATTTGACCCCGAATGACAATTTGCTATGCATATAATGTCCTAATTAATAAAAATTAAGTCTAAGACATAGGATCACGATGTGTTCGAGATTCGGGTGTGTAAGAATGTTGGCTTGAATTTCTAGGTTGTCACATTGTCCATAATAGCGGAAATATTATGACAACTTTACCAAATAACAAGAATTAGTCAATTAAACGTCAATTTTATTGATATAACATCAAGTCTCCAAATTCACAGAGCTTCGCCCCAAAAATGTCAAAGTTACAAATGAGAGAAGCTAGCTAGCTATTTATAGAGTGTGAAGTTCGCTCATGGAGGAGATGAGTTCGGGCGAACTTGCCTAAGTAAGTTCGGCCGAACTTGTCTAAGCAAGTTCGGCCGAACTGACATTCCATGTGCTTCATGGGCGAACTTGACTTCTTAACACATAAATATTACTTTTTGCTAGCCTTAACAACTCTAATCTGTACAGACTCGATATAAGACTAAGACATAGACATTCTGCACCAACAATTTTTTCTTTTTTCTTTTTATCTAATTTCTTCAGCAGATGTTGTAACCTCTGCTGGAAGCTCTTTGATAGGAATGATTCTTGCCTTTGGTGCCTTGACACCTTCAAGAGTTGAGAAGTCAATTGGCTTGAAATTTTCAAGAATATCACATTCATATGACTATGTGGGTTTGAATTGGTACTTCTCAATTTCTTTAAAAGTTGAAGACCATTCATGATTTTCAAGAGAAATTTTGTTACCTTTTTTATCATTGATTTTTATTCATTCCCAGCCAAATTTGTTGGAACTACTTCGACCTTTCCAGAATCAATTTTTGTAATATTTTCTTTGGCTTCTTCTTCAGTTACAAAACCAATGCCAAATTTTATGTTACTCTTGATCTGTTTGTCTAGCATAATTTCAAAAACCTTTTGAAGATTCTACCTATTTTTCACATGTGAGCTGGGCATCCTCTAACTCCTTTTTGCAAACTTGGTATTTATCTTCCATAGTTTGGAGTTGGTCCTTGGTTATGCTAGCTTCATGCTTTAGGCTACTTATCTCAGAATCTTTTGAAAACAGTTTTGATTTTAACTCTTTGACAAGTTTTTCAGAATTAAGTTCATTTTCTAACATTTTGTTCCTAAGGTTTTCATTCACCTGTTTGATGTTAGCAAAAGCTATTATACATATTTCAGAACAGAGATCCTTTAGGATCTGAGGTGATACCTTGGAAGCAGCCATAAGAGCACAGTCACACTCATCTTCACACACATCAGTATCCCATGGGTTAGATAGAGAGATCTTTTCTTCATCAACAGTGATTTTATCAACCACCGGTGTAACCACTGCTTCATCACAACTTTGAACTTCATCAGATTTTGACCCTTGTTCCCCAACTCTACACCTTCAACTATAGTTTCTAAGGCCATTAAACAGATATTTTCATTTTCAAAATCATTTTTAGCCATTAGAGCAAAGTTTTCATCAGATAAATCCTCAGGCAAACTACTCCAATCAACAAAGCCTTGTGTAAAGAAGCTCTGTTGGTTCCCTTCTGCCGGAGTAGTGGTTTGATTAGTTTGTGTGACATGTGGAGCTTGTTGCACATGCACTTGAGGAGGTGCTTGAACATACTGAATCTGTGGAGCAGGTGTTTGGATATAATGGACAGGGACATTAGTAGCAGGATGTACAAAATGTGCAGTGTGTTGCATTTGTGGTGCAGGGGTATAATGGGAATAATGAGCAGTGCTTTGAGGTCTAGGGCCTGGGTGAGTCACAATTGGACCTGCAGTTTGAGATCTGCATTCCCTGGCAAAGTGCCCTAACCTATTACACTTATAACATTTGATTTTGGATTTATCTAACCCCACTTTCAACCCCCCATGCAATCCTGGAAACGTCCTACCAGTCCTTTTGTAAAATTTACTTGCTCTAACACTCAACAGTGCTAGCCGATGTAAAAATGTGCATTTCTTCCAAATCAGAGGGTTCAGAGTGTTGTAAGTAATTCATTTCAAAGGACATATTGTCAGAGTTTTGGCTTTCCCCATTTGCAGCAAAAGCAAAATTGGGTGTGTGAGGATCAGAGGTAAAATTGTTTCCAGATGTCATATCGATATAATGATCATAACCTTGATCATTCCCACTACCAGAACTCTCTTCATGACTATAAAGAGCAGTGTTACCCAAGTATAGTCGTCAGTTGTTTTCCCAGACTCATGTAATTTCTTTTTCTGATTCAACTCTCTCTCATAAGTGAGAAGTCGACCATGAAGTTGAGTGAGGGTCATCTCTTTAAACCCAACAGGTGTTCGAGTAACGTAAGCTACAGTCTCCCATTTTTCTGGTAATGATCTCAAAAGGCGACTATTGACAGTCGAATTTGTAAATTCTACATTAACTAGTTTTAATTCACTAATGAGACAGCTAAAACGTTCGAACTGTTGTGTTAACGACGCACCTTTTACGTGACAAAACGTCTCATACTGTTGATTTAAAACTTCTCTATTATTCTCTATCACCTCCTCAGTCCCACCGAACTGTTCTTTTAGTGCATCCCATAACTCTTTTGCACTGTTGCAGTGGAGAAATCCAGCATAGATTTCGTTGGGTAGCGCGGAAGCAACGATGCTAAACGCTTTTGCATCCAACTCTATTTTCTGGAAGTCTTGCTCAGAGTGGTTTTCGGGACTTTTTGGAACTTGAGTATTGGGATCCTCTGTGCTGGGAACCATAGGAATATGTGGTCCATACACAACAGATCGCCAACAGCCGGTGTTTTGCTGAGCCAGGATGTGACCCATTCGACGTTGCCATATGAATATTCATTTCGTTTCAACATTGGTGGTTTAAACATGGATCCAATGTTGGAATCCTATGTGTTTTGAGACATTTCTGCTTGTTTACAACAGATTTGTGTTTTAAAAACTTTGAACGTAATAAAACTTTGTATTCAAGTAAAACTATCAAACTGAGTAGCAGGGAGAGCTGATCTTTCAAATCAAATTGATGTTAATCAAATTTTGATTGACCAAGCTCTGATACCAATTGTTAGGATCTGAGTTTGATTTACTTGTAGTTTTTGTTTCAAAAAATGGAAATATGATTGAAATTTAAAGTAAATACAGTGGAATAGAATGGAAAACTTTTACTACAAGTAAAGGACGTTTGTTTTCATCATCATCATGCTTTCAAGTTTATAAACTTTTCATGTGATTCACAAACTCCCCCTCATTCTATTGCAACACAATTAGATAGTACAGAAATGGAAGAAGATGATTGGTGCAAGGATCTTTTAAGAAGACAATTGTATTTATACTAACTATATAACCACTAAGCATCTTTTGATGACATCAGGGTTGATAGTGACATCTAACAGAAAAATAACAAACTATAAACATTGATGCCTAACAACTGATAGTGCAAATGCAATGTTACATTGAAAATAAAACTAATAAACTAAACTCTGATGACCATCCTCTGCTTAATATCTTCTATCAGACCTTTGATGTAGTAGATGATGTAAAGGTATCAGTCTTTAGAAGGCAGAGTTTAGGTGATCAGTGGTTCTAAGCACTGATAGAAGGACCAATACGTGGATAGAGTATTTTGGCTTTATATCACCTGTTCCTTTATACAGGTTCAATCCCAACAGTAATGGTCCACTGATGTACTATCATCTCCTCTTATACACAAACTCTTTTTTTCTTTTTTTAATGTTTTTGTATTTTTCAAGATTTTTTTAATGTTGTTATATTTTCCACAACTTTTCTCCCCCTAAAATCAAAAACATATTTTTTGATTTTTGTTTTTAATAAAGCAATAAAAAATATTTTACAGAAAACATGTGACATACCGATAAGGATCACATCACAACATCGTCATCCTCAAATTCAACCTCATAAACATCCTCTGATGTCAGATTCTTTAAACCATTTAGTTTTAACAGATTCGAAATCTTGCTCTGTCAAAAGCTTTGGTGTAAAAGTCTTCTTTTTGGTCATCAGTGTGTATTTTCTCAATTCATACCAACATTTACTCGTGACAATCACGGACAAAGTGGTATCGAACTTCAATATGTTTAGTGCGTGAGTGTTGACAAGGATTGACTGTGATATCAATAGACGCCTTGCTATCTACATGTACGGGCGTATCCAGAAATTGCAGTCTGAAGTCTCTCATCTGTTGTTGTATCCACAATATTTGGGAACAACAACTGGATGCTGAAACTTATTCAGTTTCACAAGTAGAGAGAGCGACCACAGTCTGTTTCTTGCATTGCCACGTTACCAAACGAGTTCCGAAGAACTGGCAACCAGCCGTTGTAGATTTAGCATTCAACCAAAATCAAAGTCCAAGTAACCCGCGAGGCTGAAGTCGTCATAACGTGGATGCCACAAGTCGGTGCTTGGGCATCCTTTTAGGTAGCGCATGATTCTTTTGACGATCAACAGATGTGATTCCTTTGGGTTTGACTGATATCCGGCGCAAAGGCATGTAGGATACATGATATCTGGTCTTGAAGTTGTGAGATACATCAAGGATCCGATCATGGAGCGGTATAATGTTTCATCGACTTTTTCTTCCCCTGTTCGTCGGGACAAATGTCATGGTTTGTGGCTAAAGGGGTAGAAGCGGGTTTAGTTCCTGTCATGTCAAATATCTCCAACACATCATGAACATACTTTGTCTGGTGAATGAAAATACCGTCTGGCAGTTGTTCAACCTGAAATCCCAAAAAGAATTTCATCTCTCCCATAGCACTCATTTCAAATTTCTCTTTCATGATTTTCTCAAAGTCCTTACACATCTGTTCATTTGTCGACCCAAAGACGTCCACATAGATTTGCACAATAATCAGATGTCCATCCACTTCCTTGGTAAAGAGGGTACTATCTACTGTTCCTCTGGTGAAACCGTTACCTAGAAGATGTTCGGAAAGCGTCTCGTACCAGGCTCTCGGGGCCTAGTATAAATCGTACAGCGCTTTGTTCAGTAGGTAAACCTTTCCTTGTGTATCGGATCGACAACCCCGGTGGTTGGCTGACATACACCTCCTCTTTTACCTTACCGTACAGGAAAGCAGACTTCACATCCAACTGGTACACTTTAAAACCTTTCCATGAGGCGAATGCCAGGAAAATGCGGATAGCTTCAAGACGTACGACTGGGGCATAGACTTCTTGTAGTCTACCCCTTCTTGCTGATGAAAACCTTGTACTACAAGCCGAGCTTTGTTGCGCACCATTACTCCTCTATCATCTCTTTTGCACTCGAAGACCCACCGAGTGTTTATATTTTTCTGATTGTGTGGTAGATCAACAAGTTCCCAAACTCCAATTTTCTGGAATTGCAATAATTCTTCCTGCATTAGTTCCACCCAACTTTCATCTTTAAGAGCATCTCTTTAGTTACTTGGTTCAACCTGAGAAACAAAACAAATATGAGAAAATCTAGTCTGGAGTGGAGCAACTTTAGAAAAAAAAAAACAACTTAGATCCTTATTGATCTGATTCCGCGTTTTCACTCCAGCTTGTAGTTCTCCGATTATGTTATCTGACTGTTGGTGCATAATGTCTATGTCTTAGTCTTATATCGAGTCTGTATAGTATAGAGCTGGATAGGCTAGGTGTATGAAGTATTTATGTAGTGTTGTAACAAGTTCGCCCATAAACTTCATGTATAGCCAAGTTCGGCCGAACTTGCTAAGGCAAGTTCGGGCGAACTTGAGTCTCCCAAGGGCAAACTTGCAAGTCTATAAATACCTAGCTAGTGCTCCTCATTTGTAACTTTGGCATTTTAGAGGCGAAGCTCTATCAGTTTGTACTCTTGACGTTTAATCAATAAAACTGATAATTAACTGATTAATTCTTGTCTATTGGTAAACATGACGTAATATTTCCGCTATTATGGACATTAGATATCAAATTTAGATTCCTTAGCATCAAGGATCGGTCCTACAAGTGGTATCAGAGCTAGAATAGCCTGATTTGATAGTATCAAGACAAGAACACTTCTATTTCATCTCCATTCTTCTATTTTTCTTAACTTTTTCATCAAAAATGAAGAATTCACGGTCAAAATCTTTTCAATTTTGAATATATCAAGTAAAATACAACAAAGATAAACCCTTGAAAGATTGGAGACCAAATTCAACCGAATTGATGTCAAAATTTTGAAAAAAACCATGTTTTCCAAAACTTGTCCATCGAACTTGTTTAACCAAGTTCGATCGAACTTGTGCTAAAAATCACTTTTCAAGTAAGTTTTTGCCAAGTTCGCTCGAACTTGAGTTGTTTTTGAGGAAAATTTTGTCAAGTCCGCTCGAAGTTAACCAATTTTCATTGATTTTATATCAAGTTCGACCGAACTTGATTAATATCAAGGGAATTCAAGTTAAGTTCGCTCGAACTTACAAGATCATAATCAAATCTTATATAGCAAGTTCGACCGAAGTTAAAGGAAGATTTTTCAAAACAAAAAATCACAAGTTCGACCGAACTTGTGATTAAAAATCATAATTCTTCATTTGCAACTACAAGTTCGACCGAACTTGTAGTAGAACTAATATTTTCAAAAGTTTTTGAGTATTTTCAGCGTACACGTCTCGTTATTCACAATCGATGATATTTAAAGAGCTTTCATGTCTGGAGCTAGTTCGTCAAATGCCAACGTGATCCATCAAGTCAATCTTGATAACGAGATGGGCACGACTGTTAAACCGCCCAAGCTAATGAGCATGGACGAGTATGAAGCATGGAAAGAGATGTCACACCCCGACCCGCAGCGGAAATAAGAGTCGGGGCATAATTGGGTTATCACCAAAGCACATGACATTTACCATTATGTTTCATAATTAATAAAGTCAAAGTTACATTTTCAAACATCCAAACATGTTCATTCAATACAAAGGAAATAACCAAACATAACAATCCCAATACTAAAACGTTTTATTCTTCTAATCCAGGTCCTATGTGTTCCTAGCTGCTGCTGGTTCACCTGTATCATGTGTAAAATGGAAGTTTTTGGGTCAACATAAGTTGGCGAGTGAACCTTATTAGATAAACATTTGATAATGATTTTATGGTTAGTTTATCAATGAAATATTGTGCATAATCATAAAAGAGCAAATGTAAGTAATCAAGCATTGGCAAATAGCAGTTACAATTATAACATACAATAACACTTGATAGCATACATGAACATACCAATATCATATGATAACTAACATAAATGAACTATGCGATCAAGGCTCAATCAAACGGAGCCGATCGTATTGCATGAACTGGAAATGTAAAATGAACTGTGCGATCAAGGCTCAATCAAACGGAGCCGATCGTATGCGGGCACGCCAGGTTCAACCGCATAATAAAATGGGGAACAAGCTCAAACCTCACAAATGGGGAGTGGCGGCCTCGGCAATTGCATGTATTGAAATAATAATTTGCATCCAATAATAACTACTTAACAGCAACAAACTAAATACACATGTCATGATATGATGTATGCACAATAGTTTAGTTATAATATGTATATAAACAAAGACACATGATACACCCCAAAAACGTGATTAAAACGGGGAATTTGAAAGGTTCACTCACATTGGGTGCGTTGAATTTGAGATGGTGAGATGCGCACGATTTAGATGAGCGGATCGACGAGGAATACTAACCTAAATAATAATGGAAAAATATATTAGGTGGATGGATTTTATTAAGGATTTTAATGAAATTTTTAGATATATTTTTGTGAGTTTATGGCTATTTTCTATCTTTAAAAATGTTATTTCTAAGTATTTTTAATTGATTTTTAAATTAAATTAAATAAATAAAAATATAAAAAAAATATTATTTTTTTTTAAGTGTTGACCGTTGACCGTTGACCGGTTCGGTCAGCGGATAAATTCTGCGCCGGGTGGGATTCGAACCGGTGACCTTCCGTTCGCGTGCACGTAGCTCTACCAACTGAGCTACGTGTCTAACCCGTTATAAACTCGTTTTTAATTATATTTATATACTTATTTGAATTAACCGAAAATTCCTTTATTTGCAAAAACGTTTTAATTCAATTGAATCGGTGCTCGTGACCAGATTCGAACGCGCGACGTGAAGTTCATGATGCACACAGTCCACCGCTGGAATGTGTGTCTAACCCGGTTATATTCTTGGTTTTTATTATACTTAACAACTATCTGTTTTAACCCGGTTTAGTTCTTGATCAAAAAGGCATGTTATTACACAAGGCGTGCGCGTAGCAAGGATCGAACTCGGGACGTGTGTGTGAAATTTGCACACAGTCCACCGCTGGACTGTGTGTCTAACCCGTTTAAAATACCGTTTTTAATTAATCTTATGTTCTGTTATAACTTCATCTTCTTCGCCGATTTACACAGACAGCATAATTCGACTGGTTATGATTGATTTGTGATTTACAAAGTTCTCAGACATTAACAGTAATTCAAAAGTAGAGAATGGAGAGAGTTTAAGGAAAAGAATATACCGATTGATGTTATCACAGAAATCCGGCGGAGGTTCGTCGGTACTGGAAATGAATTCCGGCTGTTGAAACCAATTAACAGCGTTGATCGATTATTCATGAAATTGAGTCGCTTAAACAAGGTTTAAAAGAAGTTTAGGACATCATACCAGTTCACAGTGTGATTCCGGCAGTCTCAGAAACTTTTCGGCGAAGATAAGATTTTCGATAAACGTTGACTAGGATCGATTCTGATGATGGAGTTGTGTTAGAGACTGATTAATCACATGTTTTAAACAGAAAGAGTCGGAGGAATTACCGTGAGAATGTGAGTCCTGGTTTTCCGGTGACTTGCAGAAATTTTCCGGCGAACTGATTCAGAAGATCTTATGGTTCAAAAATGCGACGAAAATGAAATTGAGTATTGTTGTGATAGTTCTGAATCGTGAGAATGATCTGGAGCTTGAATTAAATCAGAACCTTGATGAACTTTCGGTTTCAAAAACCGAAAATGATGAGACTTAAAGTTTCAATCAATTTTAACTTGATTAGAAACCGTAATACATCGGTTATAACTGAAATTGTGAGGTAAACAATCGATTTGACGATTGGTTTGCCGATTACCGGTTTTCAGATGGTATCATCGGTTAAACTGAGTTTGTGTATAAGTTTCATTTGTTTTCCTAGAGTTAACAGAAAACACATTGTGGCGGAGTGGTTTAGGGAATGATTGTTAAGTCGTTGTAGCGACTCAGCTGACCCGGGTTCGAGTCCCGGCAGCTTCAAATATTTTTTATTTGTTTTATTTTAACTTTTTATCAAATATAATCTTTATAGTTTAGTTTATTTATTAATTATGTATCGCTTTAACTCAAAATAATCATAAATAATTAACGCAAGTTTTATAACTTGGTACAAGATTATAAAACGGAGCGGGTTTTGGAGACCCGATTTTTACAAATGTTACAGTATCCCCCACTTTTAGGAACTTCGTCCCGAAATTTAAATAGTTGAAGTAGTAGGAAAAAGATGCGGGTATTTTTCACGCATTGAGTCTTCACGTTCCCAAGTAAACTCAGGTCCTCGTTTCGACTCCCAGCGTACCCTAACAAGTGGAATGCGACTTCGTCAAAGACGCTTTTCTCCGTAGTCCATGATCTCCACTGGTCTTTCAATAAAATGCATGGATTCATCAATCTGAATATCTTCCAGTGGAATATGGAGATTCTCATCAGCGAGGCACTTCTTCAAGTTCGACACGTGGAATATGGGATGAATCCTGTCGAGTTCTTCCGGTAGGTCAAGCTTGTATGCTACAGGACCTACTCTTTCGAGTATCTTGAAAGGTCCTACATAACGTGGTGCTAGCTTTCCCTTTTGACCAAAACGAACTACTCCCTTCCACGGTGATACTTTTAAAAGCACATGATCACCAATGTTAAACTCCAAGGGCTTCCGTCGTTTATCTGCATAACTCTTTTGACGACTTTGAGCTGCTAGAAGATTGTTTCGGATTTGATGAATCTTGTCTGTGGTTTCTTGGATCAATTCCGGACCAGTAATTTGTGCTTCCCCAATTTCGTGCCAACAAACAGGAGATCGGCACTTTCGACCATATAAGGCTTCAAAAGGTGCCATGCCGATGCTCGAATGATAGCTGTCGTTGTACGAAAATTCAACTAACGGTAGGTGGGCGTCCCAATTTCCCTTGAAGTCTATGACACATGCTCTAAGCATATCCTCAAGAGTTTGAATGGTGCGCTCAGACTGTCCATCAGTTTGAGGATGATAGGCGGTATTAAGATCTAATCGAGTGCCCATAGCGGATTGTACTGCTTGCCATGTTCGTAAGGTGAAACGACCATCACGATCAGAAATAATACTTAATGGTACCCCATGTCGGCTTACGATTTCGTTGATATAGATACGAGCAAGCTTTTCGTTCTTGAAATCTTCTCGAATAGGAATAAAGTGAGCTGATTTTGTAAGTCGGTCTATAATCACCCATATAGTGTCATACCCACCAGAAGTGCGAGGTAACCCGGTAATGAAATCCATGGTTATATTTTCCCACTTCCATACTGGTATTTCCGGTTGGACTAGAAGTCCTGAGGGTCTTTGGTGTTCAGCCTTCACCTTAGAACATGTGAGACACTTGGAAACAAAAACGGCAATATCTTTCTTCATTCCAGGCCACCAATAGGTGTATCGTAGGTCTTGATACATCTTATCGGCTCCTGGGTGTATAGAATATCGCGTTTTGTGAGCTTCATTCATAAGAGTTTCACGAAGATTGTTGTGGTTAGGAATCCATATACGATTTAGATAATACAGAATACCGTCTGATTTAGTTTCAAGTTTTAGCTCGGCTCCACAGGACATCTCTTTTCGTACATCTTCTTCTGTTATCGAAACGTGTTGAGCTTCTCGAATTTGATCTTTAATATCGGTTATAATTTGCGAACATAGAAGATGAATGGAGTTCGCATAACCCTTTCGACTAAGTGCATCAGCCACCACATTTGCTTTGCCAGGATGGTATCTAATTTCACAGTCGTAATCATTTAGGAGTTCGATCCATCTTCGTTGCCTCATATTTAACTCTTTTTTATTGAAGATATGTTGAAGACTCTTGTGGTCAGTGTATATTTCACACTTAGTACCATAGAGATAATGTCTCCATATCTTAAGAGCGAATACAACGGCTCCAAGTTCTAGGTCATGAGTGGTGTAGTTCTTTTCATGTGTCTTGAGTTGCCTCGAGGCATAAGCTATGACTTTTCCTCTTTGCATAAGAACGCAACCTAATCCTTGCCCTGACGCGTCGCAATAGACTACGAAATCATCACAACCTTCGGGAAGAGTGAGGATTGGTGCATCACAAAGTTTTTGTTTAAGCGTTTGAAAAGCTTCTTCTTGCTTGGGTCCCCATACGAATGGTTTTCCCTTATGGGTTAAAGCCGTGAGTGGCACAGCAATGCGAGAGAAGTTTGAAATGAACCGACGATAATAGCCAGCTAGTCCAAGAAAAGACCTTACTTCAGTTGGTGTGCGTGGAGCTTGCCATTCTTGAACTGCTTTGATCTTTGAAGGGTCAACATGTATTCCTTTGTCATTGACTACATGCCCGAGGAATTGCACCTCTTTTAACCAGAATTCACATTTAGAGAACTTGGCATAAAGCTTTTCCTTTCTAGAAGTGCAAGAACGAGTCGAAGATGACGCTCATGATCAGCTTTAGATTTTGAATAAATAAGAATATCGTCGATGAAGACTATAACAAATCGATCAAGGTAAGGTTTGCAGACTCTGTTCATTAGGTCCATGAAGACAACTGGTGCGTTGGTTAATCCAAACGGCATAACCATGAATTCATAGTGGCCATAACGAGTTAGAAAAGCAGTCTTAGGGACGTCATCTTCATGCACTCTAAGCTGATGATAGCCAGATCGAAGATCGATTTTTGAAAAGCAACTGGCACCTTGTAGTTGGTCAAGAAGATCATCTATGCGAGGTAAAGGATAGCAATTTTTGATGGTTAACTTGTTGAG
This sequence comes from Scalesia atractyloides, assembly GCA_947069175.1. Classification (NCBI taxonomy): domain Eukaryota; kingdom Viridiplantae; phylum Streptophyta; class Magnoliopsida; order Asterales; family Asteraceae; genus Scalesia; species Scalesia atractyloides. The sequence goes on from CAMTDV010000005.1 coordinate 27,327,340, forward strand.
CTCTCTGTAGTCGATGCACATACGAAAAGATCCATCTTTCTTCTTTACAAAAAGGACAGGTGCACCCCAAGGCGATGAGCTGGGACGTATGAATCCCTTGTCATTCAACTCTTGCAATTGACTGGCTAGCTCTTGCATTTCAGAGGGGGCTAACCTATATGGAGATTTTGCAACTGGTGTAGCACCAGGTATAAGATCAATACGGAATTCGACATCTCTGATTGGAGGAAGTCCTGAAATGTCATCAGGAAAAACTTGTGGAAAATCTTTTACTACAGGAATATCTTCAAGTTTCTTCTCTGTGGTCCCCTTCTTGATGATATGGGCTAAAAACGCGACATAATTCTTGCGAAGGTATTTTTGAGCTTGAAGACAAGACATTAAGTTGAGCCCTTTCGACGAGGTTTCTCCAATGATTCGAAGAGTCTGACCGTTTGAAAGAGGAATACGAATAAATTTTTCACGACATACAACTTCCGCATGATGTTGACTGAGCCAATCCATACCGATTATGATGTCGAAACTTCCCAGCTTCATAGGAATAAGGTCGACTGAGAAATCGTGGTCGTTTAAGGTGAGTGTACAGTTGCATAAAATAGAGTCTAATGAAACTGGTTTTCCGTCCGCAACTTCCACCGTTATGGATTCCGCGAGCTTATCCCGATTTTTGCTTAAGATAGGTTCAAATTCTAATGACACGAAACTTCTATCCGCACCAGTATCAAATAACATAGAGGCATATCTACCATTTATAAGAAACGTACCGTTGACCACATTGTCGTCAGCTCTGGCCTGGTTCGCGTTAATATTGAAAGCTCTTCCTCTAGCAGGTGGAGGAGCTTGGTTCGCTTGATTCACAGGGTTGGCTTGGGCCTGAGCATGAATAATATTAACCAGCCTTGGACATGTGTTTCTGAAATGACTTAGGTCGTCGCAATTGAAACAAGCCCGCATTGGTTGGCCCATAGGGTAATTGGGTTGATAGTATGTTTGGGCTAAATGTTGGGTGGGTGGAAATGGTAGTTGTTGTTGTGCTTGACCCATTAACTGTTGGTGGGTTTGGGTTAAAGGTTGGTGGCGGTTTGTTCGTTGAAGCATGCGGCAGTTTTGAACAGTATGTCATGCGCGACCGCAGCCGGTGCAGTATTGGCAAGGATGATCAGGGGAGTGGTGATACTGACAACGGTTACATTTTGGTAATGGGCCTGTATAGGGCCTTCTGTATGGCGCGGGTGAAGGAGTGACTTGAGTGATGGGAACAGGAATAGGGGTGTTGGTTTGGGTGACTGCAAAATTCTTGGTGTTACGCTTCCTCTTGTTAGCAAACTTAGAGGAAGGAATGGGGTAGTTTGAGGTTTGTCCCTCAACAGGGGCTTTCTTCTTCTCTTCTTTGAACTTCCCATTGCGAATTCGGTTTTCGGTCAGTTCAGTTGCCAACTCCATGGCAGCTTCGAGTGTTACCGGTGAAACGCTGAGAACCGAATCTTGAATTTTCGAGGGAAGTCCTCGAATATAATGTTCGATCAGACGATAGGTTGGAGTGAATAAGTTTGGAACCATTTGGTTCAACTCCAAGAACCTCTTGTTGTAAGTAGAGTGATCACCCTCCTTTTGCTTTAAGGCATGAAATTCATCCTCCAACTTCTTAATTTCACTTCTAGGACAGAAACGCCTAGTCATGATTTCCCTTAACTCCTCCCAAGTTAAGGCCATCGCATCTTCAGTTCCCCTCTTCCCTTTCTCAGTATTCCACCAAGTGAGAGCTACACCAAGTAGTCTCCCGGTGGCGTAACGAACCTTGCGATCCTCAGGACAATCGCAGTTTAAGAAAACGTTTTCCATCTCCTCGAACCAATGTAGGAGAGCAGTGACTCCCTCAGTCCCTTCGAATTTTGGAGGATCACAGGACTTAAAATGTTTGTAAGAGCACTTGATGGTAGGAGGGTTGTCGATGTTCTGGTCCTGTTGTTGAGGAGGGTTAGTAGGATTTGTAGCAAGGGCTTGTTGTACTTGTACCACGATGTCAGGCAATATCGTGGCCATTTGTTGCGCGATATGTGTGGCCAAACGTTCCTGAGTCTTTCCCGATCTTTTACCCCTTCAATGCTGTCTAGACGACATCTACAGGATCATAAAATGAGAAGATTGTGAGTTTATGGTGTCTTTTTAGGTGTCATGTGTCTTTAAGAAAATGAAAATAACATAAATATCAATAATGCAACTACATCCATAGGATGTCTTGGGTTCGCTCATGTTGGGCCTCAAATGTCCCCCATACCTTCACCTACATAGTCATGTGGGCCCCATGGCTATTGGCTTGGTAGGATTCACATTAGTATTGGCAATTTAACACTCGCATCCCCCGAATGCAAACCACAAAATATGTTCATGAGATGTTTGGTCGGAACGTGTCCAGGTGTAGACACAATGACAACTCAAAGTGGGATTAGCTCACACGACGTTTGGTATAGCATGCTTTGGCCTAATAGGTACTTCGTACTCTCATCGTTATGGTCCTTTATTTTGGATTTATACGAATGCCAGCCTAGACAGGACGTTCCGACTACCGGTACTAGTACCGTTCCAGTTACTACATGCCCATCATGAGAACTCACTTTGATGAGATTTGAAAACACGAAAATCATTGTAAAATCAATCATGATGTGGTGTGTGCTTTCATGGATGTGATATGTTATGATCATACGATTTCATGATAGGCATTATTTGATAATACATACTTATGAACATGCTTGTACAATATCAAATGTAACATTTAACATAAAACATATAAACATCATGAAATTTGGCATATAACACACAAAATTCTTATAAGTTTCTAATCGACTATAGTATAGGCTCTAAGGGTCTAATAACCTATCCTATATCCCTATAGTCATGGCTCTGATACCAATCTGTCACACCCCGACCCGCAGCGGAAATAAGAGTCGGGACATAATTGGGTTATCACCAAAGCACATGACATTTACTATTATGTTTCATAATTAATAAAGTCAAAGTTACATTTTCAAACATCCAAACATGTTCATTCAATACAAAGGAAATAACCAAACATAACAATCCCAATACTAAAACGTTTTATTCTTCTAATCCAGGTCCTATGTGTTCCTAGCTGCTGCTGGTTCACCTGTATCATGTGTAAAATGGAAGTTTTTGGGTCAACATAAGTTGGCGAGTGAACCTTATTAGATAAACATTTGATAATGATTTTATGGTTAGTTTATCAATGAAATATTGTTCATAATCATAAAAGAGCAAATGTAAGTAATCAAGCATTGGCAAAGAGCAGTTACAATTATAACATACAATAACACTTGATAGCATACATGAACATACCAATATCATATGATAACTAACATAAATGAACTGTGCGATCAAGGCTCAATCAAACGGAGCCGATCGTATTGCATGAACTGGAAATGTAAAATGAACTGTGCGATCAAGGCTCAATCAAACGGAGCCGATCGTATTGCATGTACTGAAAATGTAAAATGAACTGTGCGATCAAGGCTCAATCAAACGGAGCCGATCGTATGCGGGCACGCCAGGTTCAACCGCAATAATAAATGGGGAACAAGCTCAAACCTCACAAATGGGGAGCGGCGGCCTCGGCAATTGCATGTATTGAAATAATAATTTGCATCCAATAATAACTACTTAACAGCAACAAACTAAATACACATGTCATGATATGATGTATGCACAATAGTTTAGTTATAATATGTATATAAACAAAGACACATGATACACCCCAAAAACGTGATTAAAACGGAGAATTTGAAAGGTTCACTCACATTGGGTGCGTTGAATTTGAGATGGTGAGATGCGCACGATTTAGATGAGCGGATCGAAGAGGAATACTAACCTAAATAATAATGGAAAAATATATTAGGTGGATGGATTTTATTAAGGATTTTAATGAAATTTTTAGATATATTTTTATGAGTTTATGGCTATTTTCTATCTTTAAAAATGTTATTTCTAAGTATTTTTAATTGATTTTTAAATTAAATTAAATAAATAAAAATATAAAAAAATATTATTTTTTTTAAGTGTTGACCGTTGACCGTTGACCGGTTCGGTCAGCGGATAAATTCTGCGCCGGGTGGGATTCGAACCGGCGACCTTCCGTTCGCGTGCACGTAGCTCTACCAACTGAGCTACGTGTCTAACCCGTTATAAACTCGTTTTTAATTATATTTATATACTTATTTGAATTAACCGAAAATTCCTTTATTTGCAAAAACGTTTTAATTCAATTGGATCGGTGCTCGTGACGAGATTCGAACGCGCGACGTGAAGTTCATGATGCACACAGTCCACCGCTGGACTGTGTGTCTAACCCGGTTATATTCTTGGTTTTTTTTATACTTAACAACTATCTGTTTTAACACGGTTTAGTTCTTGATCAAAAAGGCATGTTATTACACAAGGCGTGCGCGTAGCAAGGATCGAACTCGGGACGTGTGTGTGAAATTTGCACACAGTCCACCGCTGGACTGTGTGTCTAACCCGTTTAAAATACCGTTTTTAATTAATCTTATGTTCTGTTATAACTTCATCTTCTTCGCCGATTTACACAGACAGCATAATTCGACTGGTTATGATTGATTTGTGATTTACAAAGTTCTCAGACATTAACAGTAATTCAAAAGTAGAGAATGGAGAGAGTTTAAGGAAAAGAATATACCGATTGATGTTATCACAGAAATCCGGCGGAGGTTCGTCGGTACTGGAAATGAATTCCGGCTGTTGAAACCAATTAACAGCGTTGATCGATTATTCATGAAATTGAGTCGCTTAAACAAGGTATAAAAGAAGTTTAGGACATCATACCAGTTCACAGTGTGATTCCGGCAGTCTCAGAAACTTTTCGGCGAAGATAAGATTTTCGATAAACGTTGACTAGGATCGATTCTGATGATGGAGTTGTGTTAGAGACTGATTAATCACATGTTTTAAACAGAAAGAGTCGGAGGAATTACCGTGAGAATGTGAGTCCCGGTTTTCCGGTGACTTGCAGAAATTTTCCGGCGAACTGATTCAGAAGATCTTATGGTTCAAAAATGCGACGAAAATGAAATTTAGTATTGTTGTGATAGTTCTGAATCGTGAGAATGATCTGGAGCTTGAATTAAATCAGAACCTTGATGAACTTTCGGTTTCAAAAACCGAAAATGATGAGACTTAAAGTTTCAATCAATTTTAACTTGATTAGAAACCGTAATACATCGGTTATAACTGAAATTGTGAGGTAAACAATCGATTTGACGATTGGTTTGCCGATTACCGGTTTTCAGATGGTATCATCGGTTAAACTGAGTTTGTGTATAAGTTTCATTTGTTTTCCTAGAGTTAACAGAAAACACATTGTGGCGGAGTGGTTTAGGGAATGATTGTTAAGTCGTTGTAGCGACTCAGCTGACCCGGGTTCGAGTCCCGGCAGCTTCAAATATTTTTTATTTGTTTTATTTTAACTTTTTATCAAATATAAAAATTAGTTTAGTTTATTTATTAATTATGTATCGCTTTAACTCAAAATAATCATAAATAATTAACGCAACTTTTATAACTTGGTACAAGATTACAAAACGGAGCGGGTTTTGGAGACCCGATTTTTACAAATGTTACAAGAGAAGTTTACATATTGGGTTCAAGCCATGCACTTCGCAGGCTGGGTGTCAATTGAAAGAGGTTACACTGTTCCGGTGGATGAACACCAGCAAGTTCTGGAAAAGTACAACTACACGACTGTACAGAAAGATCAATACATTGCTGAGAAAAAGATGATCAGTCTTATCCAACAATCGGTTAAAGAAGATATTCTCGCCTTGCTACCAGAATACACAACAGCAAGAGATCTCTGGCTCTCACTTCAAAAGAAGTATCAAGGAAGTACGGAGATGATAAAGAGCAAGAAAGCACTCATTATGAAAGAGTTCGATATCTTCAACATGCTGAAGGGTGAGACCATGAAGCAGATGATTGAACGCTTCTGTCATCTTAAAGTCCAAATGCGAAGACACGGTCTCGAGAAGACGGAACAAGAGTGCATCGACAAGCTTGCAGATGCTCTACCAGATGGAGAGTGGACTACTTATCTAATGGTTCTGAAGGAAAGTGATAAATGGGAATTCTTCAAGCTGTCAACATTTATCGATAAACTCGAAGGCCATGAAATGGAACTCTTGAAGATTGCAAAGTCAAAGAATGCTAATGTTGTTCAAGACGTTGGGTTGTACTACAAGAGTGGAATGCAAGATAACATTTCAAGTACAAAGATTCAGACAGCATTCAATGCGAGTTTAAATTCTTCGAACAATTCGCAGCAGAATCAGAATCAGTCATATCCTCAATATGATCAAAGTCCACAGTCTTCATTCTCAAGTACTGGTTCAAATTCATCTTATCAAAGTCAAGCAAATCAGAATCAACAAACAAATTCTGATTCGAATGTATACAAGTGAAACATCGCAGTGAATTTGAACAATGTTGTTTCGGAATAAGTCGCTAAACAGCATATGTCGCTTCTTGCCACTGTTCTGGAGTCATACGAAAGTCTTGTAGCCGGTAAATTGGAAATCCCGAAATGACGGCAGAAGATTATGACCAAGTGGATGAAGAAGAACTCGAGCTCATGGATATAAAGTCGTGTTTAGCATCTATCATTCAAAGAGTCACAAAGTTTGTTGCTCTCACTGGCTGAGATATCGGAAACTCAAGCAACAAACTAGGTTTTGACAAGACGAAAGTGACGTGCTTTAGATGTCGCCAAATGAGACATTTCAAGAGAGAGAGTAAAAATCCTAAAGCAACGGGAAATCAGAGTCCATTCAGAGGAGGCAACGAGTATTACAAGAAGTCACTTCAGTACAAGCCTTTCCTGAAGAAGACTCAGGTTGAAATTCAAGAGAAACCAAATACCAGTAACACTGAAAAAGCTATGGTTGCATCAAACGAAGATGACGGTTTTGACTGGAATTCCTACATCAGTAAGAAGACCGGAGTTGCATTAATGGCTGAAATTGTTGAAGATACTTCTGTAGAAGAAGCAGCGGCTTTGGAGAATATTCTGCTGGAACAATATTTGCAACAACAACGTAAAGAAGAGGAGTATATCCACATGCAGAAGCAAGGAATTTTATCTCCTAATTCTTGTGAAAATTTTGCAGGTCACTTTGATAGAAGTTCTCAGGAGCAAGTGCCCGAGAAGAAATCAACTGATGAAGTGGTCATTAATGTTACTCAAGAAGTGAATGCCGAAAACCTCAAGGATATTGCCGATAAAGCCTTGATGGCAAATCTAACTAAGGTAGGTCCAGAGGTAAATGAAGTTGTCAAAGTACAAATTGTAGAGGTTGAAAAACCTTGTACAAAATGTACCGAACCATGTTCTGAGTGTGCCGAAAAATCAAAGATCATCGCTGAAAACAATGTGCATAATGAGCTTTTGAAATACGATTATCGCACAATGAAGGAAGCGTATGATAAAATAAAAAATGATTATGGAAGGCTTGATAGAAATAACATCGAACAACATGATACAATAAGGATGTTAAAAGGAACAGTAATGGATAAGCAAAAAGCGATTAATATCTATATTAACACCATTGCTGAAACTAAGCAACAACTCCAGGACATGACAATTGAAACAGAGCGTGTTCAACAACTTTTGAAAAGTTACACCTGTAACGCATATGTCATTGATCACATCCTTCCGACAATTCCATCGGAAGAGAAACCTAAAAAGAAAATTGTTAAAGAATACAACAATGTTCCTCCACCCCTATGCGAGAAGTATTGTCGCAAATCCGCTGATGGGATGGATAAGGCACTTAATATTGATTTGTTATCTGAAAAGAAAATTGAGTTGCCAGAGAACATTGATGTAATCTATACTAAAACAAATGATGATAATGTTGTGGTTAAAAAGGTTGTTGAAAATGTTTTGAACGATTCTGATGAAGGCATCTTTAAAAGCGCCGACTCGAGCTCAAAGAATTCTGATTCACAGTCCGAAGATGATGATACATCATCGGAGAATGATCTATGTGATGATCCTAATGTTGTCATGTACAAGATTAAGGAATCTGATAGATTATACTTTGATGACAGTTTTCCAATTCAGAACGTGAAGGAAGAATTGTTAGACAAATTCTTTAAACTCGTGGAAGTCACATCAGATGATCTGGAGATCAATGAAAAGAATTCTATTCCAAATCTAAAAGAAATAACTACCGAAGGAATGGTGGTGATCATCCGGAAAACCAAAAAGCTGGGTTGGGATTAGAGGAATCAGATGAACCTAAAAAGAAAACGTAACCATTTCATTAATACAAAAATAAAAACATGAATATTGTATATGGGACGAACACAGTTCATGAGGAAAGTTTGATCAGGAAACAATCAAACGATGAGTTCAAGAAACAGAAATAACTTCGAGATAAAGTCAAAATTGCAAGTAGTGCCAAAACAAGTGGTGTAAAACCCACAAAAGGACATCCACATGATTCTCGGACTTGTTTCAAGTGCAATGAAATTGGTCATATTGCACGTTACTGTCCGAAATCAAAGCCGGCTTATCTTCGAAGGAAAGAAAGTTCAAATGTTGTGAAACCAAAGCAACCAGTGTTTGTAAAACCTGTAAAGATTTTGAAAAGAAATGAATCAAAAGCTGAAGTCAAACCTAAGTTTGAAAATTCAATTTTTGAAAAAGGTGAAACTTCAAAGGTTAATGAAAACAATTTTTACATCAAGAAGGCTTACATAAAATCTCAAGCCTAGATTGCAAAGAAACGGTCAACAACATCTGAGATCACTAAGTCTGAGATTGTTAAGACTAGTGATAGCATGAAAGAATCAAAATCTGAAATCATATTGAAACCACATCTGAATATGTCAAAACTACAAGTGGTAATGATTCAAAAGATAAAAAGACAGTAACGTTTTCAAACATAAACATCACAGAAAATCCAGGTGATGAATATGAATTTGATTATGCAGATGAGTGTGGATTCGATTATCCTGATGAGTGTGAGTTTGATTTTGGCGATGGTTATCCAATTCAACCCAAGACCAAAAAGGCTTGGGTCTCGCTTTTTAAATAGATTGTTGAAATGTGCAGGGGCTCCAGAGATCCGTACTTTCTAAGTGGATTTTGGATAGTGGAGCTTCCAGACATATGACGGGAATGAAAGCGTTGCTATTCGACATAAAAGCTATCAATGGTGGATATGTTGGATTTACAGGGAACCAGGGTGGAAGGATAGTCGCCGAGCGAAAACTCTCCAATGGCGTCGTTTCATTCGATCGAGTGAATTATATTGCAGACTTGGAAAATAATCTTCTGAGCATATCGCAAATTTGTGACAAGAAGTTCACGCTGCATTGACAAAGAGTGTATTATCTTGAAGCCGGGATTCAAAATACCAGATGAGTGGATTCTAATGCGAGCACCACGTGAGAATGATTTATATGTTCTTGATATGGGCGTCGTTACCACTTCATCAAAATCAGCGTAGTGTTTTGTGACAAAGGCTACTAAAAAGGATTCTATTCTTTGGCATTGTAAGATAGGGCATATTCATTTGAGAAAAATGAATTAATTGGTTCATAATGATCTTGTAGACGGTGTAAATCTTTGGAGCTTTCATATGTCTGATCACTGCTTAGAATGTAAAAAGGGAAAGGAGATCAAGAAATCCCATCCGAAGAAAATTCTAAACTCAGTCAAGTTGCCATTAGAACGTCTCCACATGGATTTATTTGGTCCTGTAAATGTTCGAAGCAACTAAGGAGACTTATATTGCTTGGTCGTGACAGATGACTATTCAAGATATTCTTCGGTATTCTTTCAGGAATCAAAAGACGAAACGTTCGAGAACTTGGTTATTCTATTCAAGAAACTCGAGAATCTTTATCATCTGCCGGTCAGATGCATTAGAAGTGACAACGGCACAGAGTTTAAGAATAACAAAATGAAGGAATTCTGAAACGCAAAAGGGATTCTGCACGAGTTTAGTGCTCCTTATACTCCACAGCAAAACGGAGTAGCTGAACCGAAAATCAGAACTTTGATTGAAACTGCGAGAACCATGCTTGCAGATTCTAAACTTCCAATCAGCTTCTGTAGTGAAGCGGTTGCTGCGGCTTGCTACACACTAAACAGAGTTCTCACTGTCAAACCAACAAAGAAAACATGTTTCGAGATGGTAAACCGACGGAAGCCAAATTGAAATTCTTAGAACGATTTGGTGCGCCATGCACTGTAATCGATCAAGATGGCAAATTCGGAGCTAAACCTCTTGAGGGTTTCTTTGTCGGATATGCGAGTCCGTTAGGAAGAGTATATGTTCCTTCGTTGAGAAAGGTTATTGAAGCACAGCACGTGGATTGTTTCAACTATACGGATCCTATTCAAAGGAGAGGTGACGTGTGGCTGTTTAACTATCAATACCTTTGGAAGTCATTCGACTTGTCGGAAGAACCGTCTGACGAAGAAGTTGCAGCGTTATACTATCTTCACCAGTCAGCAAATCAAGAACAGATCATTAGACCAATTGTGGTTAATCAACCCACGTTGGATTCTTCATCTTTCGGAGCAGGTCCAAGCAATAGCAGTAGTGTTCAAGTTGAAAATACTTCTGAAACAGAAGTAGCACCTGCTACACCTCTAGTGAATGCTTCTAATGAACCAGAAAACACAACAGTGCGTAGTACGCCTCAGAATCAGAATTCTGATTCAGATGAAGCACCGACATTTGATGCTGATGATGAAACTTCATCGGATGAAGAAGTTGAGCAGATTTCTAACCTGTTGAATCTGCTAGTCTGAGAAATCAAAACGAAGCTTCAACAAGTACTCCTAATGTTGATGTGAGCAGTGATCTGATTATTTCAAATCAGCAAAGCTCAGTTGATGTTCCAACAGAAGAAATGCCGCGATCATATTCGTACCATCATTCAATGAATATCATAGGAGAACTACAAACTGGTGTGCGTACACGAAACCAAATCAACAAAGCACTTAGTTGTTTCTACACCCGAGTTGCACCAACTCAGAATTACTGCTACTACTCATGTTTTATTTCTCAATAGAGCCAAAGACAGTTAATGAGGCTCTGGCAGACGAGAATTAGGTGATAGCAGTGCAAGAGGAACTTTTACAGTTTGAGAAGTTGGGTGTTTGGAAGCTTGTAGACTTGCCACCGAAGCAGAAAGCTATTGACACAAAGTGGGTCTTCAAGTGTAAAAGAGACGATCGGGAGGTTATAGTCAGAAACAAAGCTCGGCTGGTTGTCAAGGGATTCTATCAGCAGAAAGGTATAGATTATATGGAGGTATACGCACCGGTTGCGCGATTAGAATCTATCCATATTTTCCTAGCGTTCGCAGCTTGGAAAGGATTTAAAGTGTACCAGTTGGATGTAAAATCTGCATTTCTCTATGGTAAACTTCGTGAACAAGTGTATGTCGGCCAGCCACCGAGGTTTGTCGATCCACTGAACAAGAACAAAGCATATCTCCTAGACAAAGCCTTGTACGGTTTACACCAGGCCCCAAGAGCTTGGTACGAGACGTTATCGCAACATCTCGTAGGAAATGGCTTTACACGAGGCACAGTGGACAACACTTTGTTTACCAGAGAAGTTGGATCGCATCTGATTATAGTACAAATCTATGTGGATGATATCATTTTCGGTTCTACGGATGACAGTTTGTGCAAAGAGGTCGAAAAGATCATGAAGAAGAAATTTGAGATGTCCTCGATGGGCGAAATGAAGTTCTTCTTAGGTCTTCAAGTGGATCAGCTTCCAAACGGGATATTCATTCATCAGACTAAGTATGTTCACGACATTCTCAAAAAGTTTGAATGGATTCTTCGAAGCCGCTTTCGACACCGCTGGCACTGAACCATGGGATTTGCGTAGACGAGACGGGAACGAAAGTTGATGAAACACTGTATCGATCTATGATAGGTTCATTGATGTATCTAACGACATCACGCCCGGACATCATGTATCCTACATGCTTATGTGCGAGATATCAGTCAAGTCCTCGAATGTCACACTTGCAGATAGCCAAGCGAATCTTCCGTTACTTGAAAGGTTGCCCAAGCACCGGCCTGTGGTACCCCAAGAACGACAATTTTGATCTCACTGGATACGCTGACTTAGACTTCGGAGTGGACAAACTGAACTCGAAATCTACAACTGCATGATCCAGTTCTTTGGCACACGTTTGGTAACGTGGCAATGTAAGAAACAGACCACGGTCTCTATTTCAACCTGTGAAGCGGAATACATTTCTGCTTCCAGCTGTTGCTCTCAAATCCTCTGGATTCAGCAACAGATGAGGGATTATGGTCTGCAGTTTCTTGACATGCCTTTATTTGTAGATAACAAATCAGCCATCGATATAACTAAAAATCCGATTCATCACTCACATACAAAACACATTGAAATTCGATACCATTTCATTCGTGATTGTTACGAACAGAAATTGGTTCGAATAGAAAAATCCACACCGACGAACAAAGGGCTGATTTTTATACCAAAGCATTTCCATTAACAAGATTTAAATATCTAATGCGACTTAACGGTATTAAAAACTTGCTTACAGGTGCGGAAGCTGAGGTTGAATGCGGATTGGATGACGAATTCACGTAATCCGCATTGGTTTGTAAGGTTTGTAAATATCTTTCTAGTTTTGCATTTCTTAAAATCTAAAATCCAAAAAAAAAAATTTTATTTTAGGGGGAGAAATATTTGGGAAAATACAAAAACATATGAAAAATTTCAATAATATACAAAAACATAAGAAAAATTTCAAAAAAGTACAAAAACATTGAAAAAGTAAAAAAGAATTCAGTGTCACAAAAAGGAAATGATAGTACATCAGTGGACTATCACAGTACGCTAAAGAAATGGAAAGTTTAAAAGTAATAAATGAGTCTTACCGTGGATGTGTCGATAGGCTTAACATGTTCAGTGAACTGTTTTCGAGATATAAACTAAATTTAACAACTGCTTATTCTTGTGGATTAACACATCTTGGATATATGGACTTAGTACTCTGAAATTTCGTTTGAGAGATTGCCTGATTCTGAGATACGAGGTCTTTACAGATAGTTGATATCTGGGGTATTATACAAGTTCTTCTGATTTTGCGGAAGCAATGGCCTAGAACTTCTATAATACTTTCGCCAAAAAACCCCAAACTACATGCAATATTGAAAAGAATCGAAAGATCTAATCATTTGCAGTGCTAAAAAGATTCCTTAAGTGGAACACATCTTAAAGACGAACCTTCATCTCTTTGTCTGTACGGTAGTACTAACCTGAGCTCTCAAGGTCTCGCATTACCCTGATACAGATATCAATTACGCTATATTCACCTGTAAGATGAAATCTAGGGAATCTTGATACGGGAGTACATTCAAGAAGTGGGAACTGCAGATAAGTCAAGTTTCATAAATCTTAGCTTAACATATCTTGAAATAGTTGAGAAACGTGGTAAAGCTTAAGTGGACAAACATATCGACAATCTAGGTAAACAAGCTTAAAGCTTAAAGTCATCTAAAGGTCAACTGTACTGGTGATATGTCTCAATTAACTGATATGATCCTTTAGACACGAATTCACAATAATATGTCTGTAAATATGTTTGTATTACTTTGTTCTGTACATAGTTTATCAGCTTTACTGATTAAAATCAAAAAGATTTTCAGTGTGTTTTAGCATAAACTTACAAAAATTCAAAAAGATTTTATTTCTACATTGTTTTCAGCAAACCAATGTTGGAGAACGGGTCTTCGAAGTCTGGTAAGATGATAGAACTGGTGGGAATCTCATTGACAACGGGCTGGGAGCTAATCTGTAAAATCTGAAAAGTCAAAAACGATAAAAAGTTCATTAATTTGAAACTTTGATTTTAAAAATATCAACAGTCTGTTCGTAACAGGTCAAACCGGGGTCATTAACTTGGACTCAGCAGACAAATCGGTTATCCAAGGTCATTAACTTGGACTTGGTCAACTGAGTGAATTTTCTAACTAATAAAAAGTTGGAAAGTTCAGGGGTTAAATTGAAAATTTTTTAAAAACTTTGAATTTAGGGTTTGGCAAGTTCGGCCGAACTTGCTAAACAAAATCATGTTTATCAAATAAGCAAGTTCGACCGAACTTGCAGTTGGCTACTTATTGATTATTTGCTAAGTTCGCCCGGACTTCAGTTGGGCCCTTCAAGTTGGGCTTAGCAAGTTCGCCCGAACTTGACATGGTATAAATATCATTCAAGTTCGGCCAAACTCATTTCCTCAGATACCAAAACCTCTGAGCGAACTTAAACACTTTTGAGCGAAGTTGTGATTTTGGCAAAAATAAGCCGTTATACTGCCCATTTTTCGATTGTTCTTGGTGATTGGCACACCAACCACAATGACTGAGGTAGTGATTCGATCTTAGAACCATGGATTGAACTGAATTGGACTTAATGAATCTAAAACATTAAAAATTGATAGATCTAGGTTTAATTGGACAAAATTGAACTTTGAACCTTGTTCTTAAACATAAATCGACCGTGGAACTATGTTAGATTTGAGTGAAACGTTGTGAACATGTAGAGCAGGTTTGGTTTGTAGATGATGACAAGGTCGGCTGAACCTATTATCAAGTTTGGCCGAACTTGTTATCAAGTTCGACCATTGTAAATAAAACCTGAATAAAGAGAAATAAGATATGTTCGACCGAACTTCCAAAATGATATTGATAATTCTAATGGACGTTCACCCAAACTTGTGAAAAAGAAATCTAAATATTGTTTAGAGTATAAGTTCGCCCGAACTTATACTTGTATAAGGAACATGTTGTTAAGGCATGTTCGGGCGAACTTGATCAAAACAGAATGTTTAACATATATCAAGTTCTCCCGAATGATAAATGTGTTAGAAAATTTTTGTAACTTTTTCTCGATAAGCGTGCCAATTGTTTTGCGTCGTTTTTCAGGCTCAAGTTCCAGCGCGTGTAATCTCTATTGAGTTTTCTAAGACTCACAACACGTGTATTATGCTCGACAAGACAATCTGTCCATCTTTAAAGGAATACGACAGTATCTTAAAGTTTTTGGAGGAAAGCCTATTCACAAATCTATCACGGAACGCACAGTGTCATACAGATCTTATATTTTCCATTTCTGGACGAATGCGGAGCTTAGTGATGATCAAAAAATGATTAATTCATCGGTGCGAGTTGGAAACGAGGTTAAGAAGATTTCTGTAACTGAAGATGATATTCGACGAATTCTGCAATTCAACGACAACGAAGATGATCCAATATTCCTCGACGAGAAAATGGTTAGAGATTGTTTCTTTCGTATGGGCTATAGGGAAAGCGTGAACAAGCCAACGTTAAAGAAAGGGGAAGTGCCAAATCCTTACAAACTCCTTATGCACGCTATTATTCATACATTTAGTCATCGCAAGGCGGGATTAGACAACGTGCAAGACTATTTGGCATGCATGGCAACGGCATTAATTTTGAAGAAGCCGTTCAACTTTTCAAAGCTTGTATTTATGCACATGTCAAAGAATATGGAGGATTCAAGGTTATGTTTATATCCAAGATTTGTGCAGATGTTGATTGATGAGAAGTTCAAGAATATAGCACGAGATCCAAATGATGTGCTTTATCTAGTTCATCTTGATGAGACAACAGTGAAAAAGCTAATGAAGTTTCAGAAGCAAGCATCAACTCATGTTGCTAAACCAGTTTTCGAAGCAATTAAGGATTCAAACTACATTATGCCGCCTAAAAACAAATGGAGAAAAGACGGCAGTGATGATAAGAAAGAGCTTAATGCTGAAAAGGTGGTTTAAAGAATTCAAGCCGAAAGCTCGAAGTGAATGGTTCTTAAAGGCAGAAGCTGAAAAGCCTAAGAAGAAACAAGCTGCAAGGAAAATTGAAACTATGCTCGTTGACGAAGATGAACCTGAAAATGTTCAAGGCAAAGTAGGTTCTAGTGCAGCTGTAGTTGTTGAAAGTCAAGAGACTGAGAAAGTAACACAAGATGATGTTATATCTGCTACTTCTGAACACGATGATGAATCTGACGAAGAACCTATGAAAGAACCTGAAAAGACAGCAACAGAAAAAGAAAAAGAAATAGATACTGATTTCGATCCAAATCAAGAAAAAGAGTCAGATGAGGAAAGACCAAAGAAGAAATCTAAACGTGTAAAATCTGCAACTATTTTTCTTCGACAAAGACTACAGGGTCTCCTCAGACAAAAGGCAAGAGGAAATCAAAGAAAGCCCAAAAGGCAGTCAGCAAAAGATACAAAGGAATGGTGAGAAGCGCAGAAGTTACACAAGAACCTTCTGGCGCACAGGAGAAAGGAGTTACACAAGAACCTCCTACACAAGAACCTCCTGTTGTTGATATAAGTGAAGTTGAACATCCAGGAGTCACACAAGAACCTCCTGTGATTGTTTCATTAGAAGCTGAAAGTCCATGAGCTACATAAGAACCTCCTGTGTCTGGTTTTGTGGAAGTACCTGTTATTCAATCACCAGTTGCTCCAATGACTTCAAATTTAGAAAGTTCTACTCCAAGGAAGTCTACACCAAAGGCTACTACTCCAAAGTCAACACATAAATCTTCAGGGCCTAATATATTGGTGATATGCATAGTGATCCGATTAGCCTGCACGATCTAAATGATTTCTTTCCAGAGACGAATGTTGAACTTCTGGAAAAGCGTGTGAAGGTATTAGAAGACAAAGTGGCACAAAATGAAGTTGAAAAAGCAGAGCTTATTCAAAAGATGAATCAAAGCAATGTTGAGAAAGAAATGCTAGACGATAAAGTGAAAGTGTTGGAGAATGAGCGAGAATACTTTAAAGCGTTGATAGAGAGTTTGCAAGATGCAAATGAAAAACTTCAAACAGATATTGCAGATCTAAAGTCAATCCAAGCACTAAATGATAGAAGATTCACCAGGTTGCAGAAAGTTTTATCTAACTCTCTGGGGATTGATTTCCTCGCTGAATATGATCGTCTGGATCAGCAAGAAGCTAAAGAACGATCGGAAAAAGAATTAGCTGCGAGTGGCAAAGGAAAAGGGATTGAAGGTGAAGCTCCTACTTCTTCTGAAGCTGCAGAGAAGTCTGATGATGAGGTTAAAGCTTCTGAATCCGATATCCAAAGGTTGACGAATCTGTCAAGCCTTCTGATCCTATAGTTGCTTCTGAAAAGGATGATGAAGAAGCTGAAAAAAGGATAAAAATGATGAAGAAAAGGATGATTCGGAATATGAGGATTGGAATGTAGCTAACGACGATGATGATGATGACAATCAGGGTGGTGTTGGTATTAGAATTACTGAAGCCAAAATCTCAAGTGAATTTGATTTTTCCTCGCTAATGGATGATGAATCGAACAGAATGGATGATAAAAGTGAGGGGGAGTCAGGGCAGAAAGGGCCAACTGATGAGATTGATTTATTGAATGTTGATATATTTGCTAAGCCAGTTGTTGCAGTACCCACGAAGCCTTTATTGTTAATGCTTGAACATAACGTGGCGGAAGGCGAGTTTATACACAACTATACAAAGGAAGATCTGGCAAAGTTAGTTGAAGTTGATGCTACAGATCTAGAGATTGATTTCGAAGAAGATGTGTTGAATGTTAACACTTTCAAGCCGAATGATTATCAATATGTTAGAAGATTTGAGGCTGACGAGTATAATAGAGTGATTGTGGAAGATTGGTCATCTAATGATGAAACAGACCAAACTGTGAAGTACATCGGTCTTAATTCTGAAAGTTTTCCTACTTTCGAGGAGATATACAAGCAACTCGATGAAGATATGTTAAAAGAAAAGATAGAAGAATCTTTGCGTGAAGGAAAAGTACCAAAGCCAATGACTAAGAAGAAATTGCTCAAGCGAAAAAGTCTTGGTTTAAAGAGATGCCTCGCGAACGTAAGTTTCGACGTCCTCTAGCATTCTTTACCAGAGACAAAGATGTTTCTTTGGGGGATATCTTGAGTTGGGGTTGGTTTAAAGAACTGAACGTTTATGCAATCAAGAGGGAATTTGTAGTGCAATACTTCAATTACCTTGCTGATTTCAAGACCTTACCGTATTGAGATGTGGAAGAGTTGGTACAAACTGTGAATGTTACATATCACATGAAAGTGATTAATCAGTTGCTGTGGAAATTGATCAAGTTTGAAGCGGTGAAAGGATTTAGATATTGGAAGCCATTCGTTCCTGGTCGCAAAATCAAGACAAACAAAAAGACGGGTGAAAAAGACATCACATTGATAATGAAGCGACCGAGGGCAATGAGAAACATGCCACTGATGCCGATTGAACAAGACTTCTATCCATTATTCAAGTGGTGGCAGATAGATCCATCGACTTGTGAAGCAGGTATTGTTTTAAAGTTTGAAGAACACTTGGATATTTCAAAAGAAAGAGTTGAGGTATTGGGATATCAGGATATGAGGGGGTTATGGAGAACAAGCAGGATTCTTGATCCTATGTGGTTGGTTAACTGCTCAAGAGAAGATATCAAAACCTTGTTCTACAACAAGATCGTATTTGAAGAACGTGAAAAGGTACAAGCGATGCAGTTTCAGAAGTTGTTAATGTTTGTTATGCACACGAAGTTAATTCAAGAAAGGCAAACAAAGTGGAGAGATCTAGAAAGAGTAGAGTTTTTGAAAGAGGAGAAGCGTCTTGAAGCAATTCATGAAAGAACTAGGAATGCAAGTGTTAAGAGATTTCAGCATTTGAAAAAAGTGCCTCCTACAGACTAGACGCCGGATCCTAAGCAAGAACGACGAAAGAAGCCGTACAAGAACTTCTTCGGTCGTGTGCGTTAACGTTTATATGAAGACAGAGTTTTGGAGACTGATACAAGACGAAGACTATATCCAAGGGGGAGTCTGTTGGTGTATCATGTCTATGTCTTAGTCTTATATCGAGTCTGTATAGTATAGAGCTGGATAGGCTAGGTGTATGAAGTATTTATGTAGTGTTGTAACAAGTTCGCCCATAAAATTCATGTATAGCCAAGTTCAGCCGAACTTGCTAAGGCAAGTTCGGGCGAACTTGAGTCTCCCAAGGGCGAACTTGCAAGTCTATAAATACCTAGCTAGTGCTCCTCATTTGTAACTTTGGCATTTTAGAGGCGAAGCTCTGTCAGTTTGTACTCTTGACGTTTGATCAATAAACTGATGATTAACTGATTAATTCTTGTCTATTGGTAAACACGACGTAATATTTCCGCTATTATGGACGTTAGATATCAAATTTAGGTTCCTTAGCACCGAGGATCGGTCCTACACTGACGGATGGTAGGAGACTGATCTCTGCATTACTTCGCCTGGAATGTTTACTGTGCTATCCAAATTCGTGACATTTTGATCAACAACATGTTTTGAGGAAGTAGCCTTATTTCTTGCACTGGTTACTACAGCTTGATTGTTGAGATAACTTGTAATCTCTTCTGATCCTTCATCGAAACTGGATCCCCCATCATCAAAGGTAGGAGCTCTTTCAGGATCTGCATTAACTGGCTGAGCGGAAGATGGTTCTGTGTTGTTCTGAGTTGGAGTGACTACTGGTTCTGGCTGAGTGTTGCTCGGACCTGCTTCAGAAGAATTTGTTGCTGGTTGAGAAGAAGAAATCACCAACGATCGTGTAACTTGCTCTTGATTAGATATTTGATGTTGTTGAAATAACAAGAGAAGTTCTCCCTCTGATGGTTCCTCTGGCAGATCGAATGAATTCCACAACCCTTCATAATTGAACAGCTAAGGATCTCTAGGTTTTTGCATAGGCGTTGTGTATCTCTGGCAATCAACATGTTGAGCAATGATAACCTGATTCATGCTTGGTAGATAAACTCTCGTTTGCGGACTTGCATACCCTACAAAGAATCCTTCCAAAGATCTGGCTCCAAATTTACCCTTCGGTCCAGTACGGTACACGATGATCCAAAAGGTTCCAAAAACTTTAAATTAGGTTTTCGCTGGTTAAGAAGTTCGAAGCATGTCTTGTTATGAGGCTTTACAGTCATTACGCGGTTAAGGGTGTAGCATGCAGATGCAACGGCTTCACTCCAAAAGCTAATAGGCAGTTTCGAATCAGCAAGCATCGTGCGTGCAGTCTCAATTATCGTTCTGTTCTTTCGTTCAGCTACTCCATTCTGTTGAGGAGTATAGGGGGAACTGAACTCATGATGAATACCCTTTGCGTTGCAGAATTTGAGCATTTCATTGTTCTTAAACTGAGTACCATTATCACTTCTGATTCTCTGGATAGGCAAATGGTAAAGATTTTCAATCTTTGAAACAAGATCATCAAATTTTCAAATGTTTTATTCTTGCTTTCTTGAAAGAAAACCCATGAGAACCTTGAGTAGTCATCAGTCACGACTAGGCGGTACAGATCTCCCGAGATACTTTTCATATTAACCGGTCCAAAGAGATCCATGTGTAGCCTTTCTAGTGGAAGCTTGATCGAGTTAAGTAACTTTCTTGGGTGTGATTTTTTATGTTGCTTCCTCTTTTTGCAGCTAAGACAATCATCTGATAAATGAAAACTTTTGAGATTCACCCCTTCCACTAGGTCATTGTACACCAAAAATTCATCTTCCTTAGGTGAATGTGACCCATTTTTCTGTGTCATAGAATTGATTCTTTTTCAGTGGCTTTTGAAATGAAACACTGACCTTCCTCAGATGTAGTGGATGCAACGCTCATGTCTAAGACATATAAATCGTTTTCACGTGGAGCGTGCATGAGGATCTACTCCTCGGGAATAACAAAACCCAGTTTAAGGATAAGACACTCCTTGTCATTGAAATGAGTTGTGAACTTCTTGTCGCAGATTTGTGATATGCTCAGTAAGTTGTTCTCGAGCTCAAAAATATAGTTCACTTTGTCGAAAGACACCACTCCGTTTGTAAGAATAACTTCTCCCACGATCCAGCGGCATTGTGTTCCAGCAAAACCAACATAACCTCCCCTGATAGCTTTTACATTGTATAGCAAAGCTAACATCCCCGTCATGTGCCTAGAAGCTCCCCTGTCCATAATCCGCTTTGAAATGATAGACCTCGGAAGCCCTTGTACATATGAAAAACCTATTACTTAAAAAGAGAGACCCAAGCCCTTTCGGTCTTAGGTGGGATGGAAATGTCGACCTTTGGAACATTGGCAATTTTGATTTCTTTCTTAATTTCAACCCACTGTTCTGTCTTTGATTTTGTGTTACCTTTTGGTTTCACTTGGACATAGGTTGATTTTGTGATCACAGGAGATGTTTTTGTTTTGGCCACCCAGGTTTGTACCTTAGAAAATGCCTTTTTGATGTAAAGATTTGATTCTTTCTTTTCATTTTTTTTGATGTTTCACCAACTTCATAGTTTGAAAAGGTTGCAGATGTTGGTTACTCATTAAGATTGGAATCATTATTTCTTTTCAAAATCTTTGTAGGCACAAACTGGGAACCCTTTTTCTTCTCATCTTATGTGAATCTCCTTTGTCCATGAAGAGGTTTTGGATGACTTTGAGAATATTGTCGTGCAATATGCCCAACAATGTTACATCTGTAGCATGTCCTACTGTTGTTTCTGACAGATTGTTCCAAAGCATGTTCACGGAGTTCCATTTCTTTCTTAAACTCATCATTGGTTTGTTTGTTAATGGTTTCTTTCTCATCTATTGTGTTAATACCAAAAACAAACTCAACTTTCTTTGTAAAATTTTGTTTACAACGCTTGTTGTTAGT
Source organism: Scalesia atractyloides (assembly GCA_947069175.1). NCBI lineage: Eukaryota > Viridiplantae > Streptophyta > Magnoliopsida > Asterales > Asteraceae > Scalesia > Scalesia atractyloides. Next base: position 27,349,159 of record CAMTDV010000005.1, read on the forward strand.
TTTCTTCTTTTCAAACCCTAACCCATCCCTTTTGTTCTCAGGATAACTTCTTCCTCTTGGATGAATTTGTTTGTTAGAATTTCTTGGTTTTGATTAAAAACCAACAACTTGTTTCTCAAGATCAGATGTGTCGACTTCAACGAGTTTAAAGAATTTGTCAACACGGTCTAAGTTAACATTCAGGATTGGAAAATCTTCATCAGTATATAGTTTATCTGATCCTTTTAGTTTGTAGATTACTACATTAGGATCATCATTTAAACTATTATCTGATGTTGTGATAAAATTTTCATGAAAACTTTTCTCACTTCCAGAAGGTGAACTTGACTCAGACTTCTCATTGTTCGACTCACTTTCATAAACTATGCAGTTAGACTCATTTTCCAAAAAATATTCATCCACTTTGGCTACCACATCGGATTCATAATCCCTTTCAGCTTTGGAATAAGTCACGTCATGATTTTCAGGCAACTCGTTAGTCTCAGTGAGCAAATTTAGGTTCAGTGCCTTTTCCACCCCATCCAGTCGTTTCTTAGCATAGCTATTCCACATGGGTAGTGAAACATGATCGTAACATCTTCCTTGGTTATCACCATTCTTCTTACCTTCTTTGTTATTCTTAAATTTTGGAAGGATGTGATCAATGACATACATATTGGTAGAATAACTGATTAACAACTTGTTAACCCATTCCGTTTCAATTTTTGTGTTTTTCCAATTCACTTTTAAGCTCAGCAGTTGTGTTAATGTGAATGTTAATTGTCATTTGTTTGTCCATCACAGTTGCTTTGAACATTAAAAGTGTTTTGTCATCTTCTTTGATCACTTTCTCATACTGTCGAATGGTCCTACTAAGTTTATCATTTGATTCTTTTACTGTGTTATAATCATATGACAACTTATCATTGTATGATTTAAGTTCATTAAAAGCTTTTTCTTTTTCCGCACATTCTTCACACGCTTTGTCACATTTTGAGCATGAAATGGCCATTTCGACAGTTTGAGCTTTGGTTGTTTCTTTTACTGTTTCAACCTTTTCTACCTGTTCTCTGACACTGACTACCTCTTTTGTTTTGGCCATGAGAGCTTTGTTGGCAATGTCAGTTAAGCTCTCCATTGTCACAGGCTTGGTTACATCGATTACTTCCACACATTCTCTCTTTGTCTCATCACTACTTTCATCTTGGTGGCTTAAATCAAAACTACCTACAAATGTTTTAAGAATTGTATCAAACAAACAAGGTTTAGGAGTACCTCTCAGACATTCTTCTTCTTCTGCTGATGATCTGAAATAGTCTGCAAGAACTTCTTCCATTTCTTCTTCTTAGACTTCCTTTGATGATTCAGGTTCCTCAATGATTTCTGCTACTAGAGCAAGACTTTCTTTTAGTAACGAAATTATTCCGGTTGAACCCTTCATCTTCTTGAATGACCACGGGAGCTTTATCTTTTGTGTTCGAAGGTCTGTCTTCGATTTGCACCATTCTTTTCTCAGGCTGTGGTTGATGATAAATCGCTTTTTATAGTAATCATGCCAAACGGATTATGATTTCCTTTTACTTCGCAATTTGGACATTCACGCTTGAAGTGTCCTTTCTCCCGACATTTGAAGCATGTAACTTTGGATTTATCAAATCCTAGTTTTCCATCAAGACCTCTCAAATCGTCTCTCCCCGTGATTTCCATGAAGCGCTGAGCTCTACGAACCACTAATGCCATACACCACATGATATCTATCAACTCCATTTCTTCCAGATCAATCTGATCATAATCTTCTTTTGTCATTTCCGGAATTCCGATTCTCCCTGCTACTAAGCTTTCATAAGATTCCAAAATCAACCAAAAGTCTTGAGCATTTTGGAGATTCACTGCAATATTACACTACAAGACTTGCTGGTTGGAATTAGATTGAATGGTTAGTTGGAACTCTGGGATGATTGTTGCCCCTGTGGAATATTTGGATTGAAGGAAGCAAACGATTAAAATACACTCGACTGATTGGAAAGTGGACTTTTGTTAGAATTGGAACTGAAAGCTGTTTGTATCTTTGGGCTCTGAACAGGTGTATTTGAATTTCATTTGTAGTACAGATTCACATCCTGTTGTGAGTTCGTCCTCTTACTTTTTGCCGACTTCTGCATCTCTAGTTCATGCCCTTCTAATTTCTCAATAAACCTTGGCAAATTAAGACTGTCATATTCTACTCCATTCTTCAGGATGGTTAGATACGTAGTCCATTCTCCCTCAAGTAGCGAATCTGCCAATTTATCGACTAACTCTTCATTTGTCTTTACAATTCTCATTCGCTTCATTTGAACTACTAGGTGGTTGTATCTTTCTATTAGCGGCTTCATTGTTTCGCCTTGAATGAGATTGATACTTCAAATTCTTGTTCAACAATGCTTTCTTTCCCTTTCTCAGTTGCGTACTTCCTTGTGCTCTTAATCATAAGGCAAGCCATAAAGACTAAGCATCATCTTCATATTGTAAGAGAATCAGAATATCTTCCTTAATTGCTTGCTTAAGAAGGTTCATCATCTTTTTCTCATTGACATACTTTTCTCGTTCTGTGTCAGTCAACCTTGCTAAAGTCTTTTCAAGACCATGTTCATTGAGCGGTGCTTGATATTTGCTTTCAATCGCAAACCAACAATCAAAATGATTTGCCTGAACCCAGTTCTTGAACCTTTTACTCCAACTTTCATAATCCTCTATGTTCATAAGCTTCGGAGGCTTTGTAGTTGATCCCATTTCGTTTTCGAGGTTCATATTCTGAGCTGCTGCAGAGGTCGTGACTGTTTGCGTGGCAACTGTGTTGTGAAAATATTCCTCACTTGACATATTAAAAACAATTTGAACAGAAAAACAGATTACTTCTGATAAGCCTGATGCAAACTGAGTAACAAAGACAAAATTTTATCACGAAAATTTAAATCTGGTTTCCGTAGGAAAATTAGATTTCGTATGAAAATTGTTTTCGTACGAAATTTTGATCTTTCAAAAATTGATTTGATTCCTACTTACTCTCTATTTTCGTACGAAAATTTTATCTTAATTTCTTACGGAAATTTCAATCTGGTTGAACACTTGTTCACAATTTTACGTTTTTAGCAATTTCAAGCATGATTTTGATGGATTTTAGATCTGAATGTTTCAGGGATTCGTAAGGATTGATTTTAACACATCATACTAAAAACCTAGTCCAATTTGTCAATGAATTTGTCCAGATCTAGATGATGTTTCAAGAAAAGAGTAGAAGTAGAGTTCTTCAATGGATGAATCTTGATGTTTGAAGGTTGAATCCAGTTTAAACTTAGTTGTTTGTTCTCAAATCAGACCTCAAGGCTCTGATACCACTTGTGAGTGTAGGATCGGACCCAACTCGTGAGCTATCGGAATGATTTGCTTAGCTAACAGAGGCAGAATTCATTGTTAACCAAGTGAACAAACACAAGACAAGTATGATGATACTGTATAGCACGTCTGATTCTTTATATTGATGGACTTGCAATGATTACATACACAAACGAGCATGGCTTCGCCTCTGGTCTCCAAAAACAGCATGCTTACACAAACACCCAAGACACCTATATATACTAGTCAGATTTCGCACCAAAGTATCTTGGGTGGATTTTTGTACGAAACGGATTTTCGTACGAAATCCATACATTTCGTATGAAAATCATACAAAACAAATAAAAACTAAACATTTGACACTTTAGAAGCCCTAATTACATAACTGACTCGTCCTAGACGTAGGAATAGACATAAGTGCACCAACATCATCATTTTTTTGATTTCATCAACTAACAACTCTAACTTGGTGACTCTCTCCATCAATTTTGGATAGTTTAACCCATCATCTAACTTAATAGGTTCATCAGAATTCCCACCAGAGGTGGTTGTACCTGGTTTGAAACCAGGTCCCCTTTTACTTCCAACTTATACAAAGATCACATTTATAGTCTCATCAGTTGTTGCCTTCAAGGAGGTCTTAGTTATGTGATTATTGTCCAATTGTGTGACTGTTATCTCTACCATTGTAGTAGCTGCCTCACTTGAAAAACCTACAAGTATCTCTTGTGGGATAAAAATGATTTCTAAACTTGCCTTAGTCACTTGTTGAAGTATACTCTCTGTGACTTGTTGTTGAGAGGAATAAGGTATATGCAAGCCAGTGTTATCAATTGCATCAAGCAATTTTTGGAATGATGATGCGGTTGTTTTTGTGGGTGGTAGAGTGAAAAGAGAAGCAGCCCTCGGAGAGTGGCTTGAGAAGAGATATTCAAGTAAATATTATCCTTCTTGATTTGGTTCCCCTATGCTTACAACACTCTACTTTTGTGAGGATGAGTGAGGTGTTTTGGATTGGTAGAGATGATTGCATCTGTTGTGAGGAAGTAACAATAGATGTTTGCTGCATTTGTGCTACAACATGTACCTCTGACATCTCAACCCCCATAGATACCTTCTTTTTGGTTTTTCTTTTGGATATGGGGATGGGAATTAAAGTGGTTTTTGTGGAAATTTCTGGTGTGTATTTCATAATGTTGGATGGTCACAAGGAGCAATGGGCTCAGCAACAGATGTTATATCTATTGTAACATTTGTTGCTTGGTTTTGTAAAACATTTTCTTGATCCTTGGTCATCATGCGGGTAAATGTTTCGCTTGAAAGACTATTAATTTCAAGGGTTTCACCTTGTTCAAAACTTTCTTGTTTCAAAACACTTTTTAAGTAAAAGCTTAACAATCTTGGATATAATAGAAAAGGATTGCTAGTACCCCCTCTTGTTTGCTTTTATGTTTGCCACCAAATCCTTAAATAGTGTTATAAATAACTTATTATCTATATTTGTCAAAATAGTATATCCAAGATATTGAGTTTTTAGGGGAATTTCTTTAAAAGTTGTGGTCTTAGCAGACATGCAGACTAAGAGTGTACGGAAAAAAGAATTTAATTGTTGGTGGGAATTTTTTATTGAATGCATGGCTCCCACTAGTTGAGCTTCATATCCCTTTCTATGAACTTATGATGTAGGTCATTTTTGGAGATAGTTTCCATACTTGTCATATCTTGTAGATTGAACATTGTGGAAATGGATTGTGGAGTTATCTCAACATGTTCCTTATTGATGGTGGATGTAATGATGCAGGGCTTTTTATTTTGAAGTAGAAAAATTCTCATTTTCCCAAAATTCCATAAGAGTGGATAGATGAATATGGGCATTTACAGTGATGAGGTTACGGTAGTTAGAAGATGTCAATGATGGAGTGAAAATCCGTGTTCTTGCTGTGTTTTACAAGATACAACAAGTAGTTGTGAGAGATTTCAGATCGAAAGCCATGGTGAAATTAGGTTAAATCTTTTGAACAAATAATCTTTTGATTGAAAATGATGTTTGTTGATTGCAAATTTGTAGTTTTCTCTTTCGAAATGCTTTGATTTTGGTAAGTATATATGATGGATGTAAACTCTTTTTGTCAAGGGTTTATATAGGGTTTGTGAAACATGGGCCAGCATGGCAAACGGTAACCTTTTGAGCTACGTGGCCAATTGTTATTTGTTATGGTAAACCACTATTCAGGAAGTGGGTCCCTTTGAGGAACCCTTTGAAGAAGGAAGATAAGGTCTGTTTTTATAAAGTCAGTTTGAAACCTCTATTTAGTCTCAGTAGACATTAGGATGACCAAATCAGTGGTTGGTACTTATGTTTGACTTTTGGTCAACAGATGGATGGAAACCCATGTTTGAAACCTCTGTTGGGTAAGAAAAAGTTTTGAATGAAAACAGTGGTAAGTTTTTGAGAAAAATGGATCTGTTTGACTTTTGTAGTCAAGTAATGGATGGTAAATAAGTGGTACTTTGTTTCAAACAGTGGTTACACATGATTAAACAGAGTTTTGAACCAATGAAACAGATGTTTAACTCCTTTCAACAACGTTTTGTTTTTGGTGATTTTTTCACAATCTTTTCTTAATTCTAAAGCTGCAAATTTTGTTTTTCTTGATCTAAAAACAATATATTAATGTTGTAAGAACTTTTTGATGCGTTTTTTCAAAACAATTTTCTTTCATTTATTAAAATAAAGATATGTGCTAGGGTAACCTTTGTTTGCATTTTCAAATTGCCAACATATGTTGCCTACAAATAATTGGTTTGGGTAGATGATCCAAAGCATTTTTTGCTTTGGATTTGATGTTTTCATCCACTACATTAACTAGTTGGGAATGGTCTTTGGTAACAAGTAGCTTTTGAACCATCTCAAATAGTTGCTTTTGACCCTCTGCAAGAGCTTTTAACACTTCGGTTAACTATTGTTTGACCATTTCCAATGAGTTGATCATATCCATGAGGATGTCTATTAATTCTTAGATTTTGTGGCATGTATACCAATTCATCATACCTATAAGGTACTCTGGTACATGGTGGTTGCCCATAGCCTCTTGGAAATGTGTTGTGTGATGAAACATATACTTAACCATCCCTGTGTGCAGGTGATGACTCAAGCTTTTTGTGACAGGTGTGTGACTAGACTCAACTCTTTCGGGAAGTGGTTGTGAATTCCTATGGATAGGGCCATCATCCCTTTTGAATCCATTTTTCCTTTTGACCTATGTTTGTTTATATCATAGAGTTTTAAGAATGGGCATTACGGGGTCACATGATTGATTTTTCCATAGATGGTGCAGCCAGATATTTACTCACAGAAGTTGTTTCCTCTATTGATATGATATGCTATCAACTTAAAACAGTCTTTTGTCATATGGTTTTTCTTTCCACAAGATTCACACAACAGTTTTGTGGTCTTATCTATCATGTTACCCTTATCTCTATTTCCAGCATCAAATTTTTAACATCTATTTGAGAGTTGGTAATAGGAATGATTTTTATCTTGAGTGGCTTAAGACCATTTGGGTTGGTGAAGTCAACTCGTTTGAAGTTTTCAAGAACGTCACATTCATCTAACCATGTGGGTTTAAATTTATATTTTTGTTTCTCAAGCTGAATGGAACTTTGTGGCTTTTTAAGAGTTATCTTTTTACCACAAGGTTCAGTGATCTTGATTTCTTCAGCAATTGAATTGGTTGGAATAACCTCAACCATTTTCGAGCTAATGGAAGTGTTGGTAAGTTGTTCTTGATCACATTTCCTGAACCCAACACCAACCTTCACATTACTTTTAATTTGTTTATCTTAAAGAATCTCATAACCATTGTAAGATTCAACCCATTTTTCACAGGCGATCTGAGTGGATTCCAACTCCTTTTTGCAATTTTGATATTTTTCTGTCATTGTTTGAAGTTGGCCCTTGGTTATAGTTATTTCATGCTTAAGCCTGCTTATTTCTAGGTCTTTTTTTAGCAATTCTTGTTTTAAAATCTATTTTTAATTTTCCAATAACTATTTCACTGATTTGAACCTTTTCTCTTAGGTTTTCATTTACTTCTTCAACATTTGCAAATGCTATGATACATTTGTCAAAATGTTGGGATTGAACCCTCTACAAAGGAACGGATGATAAAAGGCCAAAACATCTATAACCACTGATCATGAAATAACAGAGTTCACAAGCTTTTCTCATGAACCATTGTCCAAGTTAAAGTATGCTCTACAAGCCTCTGATAAAGACAAAAACCAAGCAAAGGTCTGCCGAAGACCATCAGAGGATTGCCTCATCAGAATTTTATCTTTTATAAGTGCTTTCCAATGTAACAGTGTATTGTATAAGAGTGCTTAGGCTAGGCAGTGTTTAGAGTTGTGAATTACATGCAAAAACTTATAAGTTGAAAGCATGATAATGAAAACAATCTTCCATTAGTTGTGAATCAAAAAGTTTTCTAAATTTCGCTGCAAGTCACTCTGTTTTAAACATCATTCTTTGTTCATCTTAAACTTTTGACAGCTAATTAAACTCAGATCCTAACAATTGGTACCAGAGCTAGATCAGTCGAATTTGACTTAACGATCAATTTGATTTGAACAGAGCCCTCGCTGCTAATTTGTTTACTCGTTTTTATTGGAAACATAGTTTATTTTCATTTCAAAGTTTTTAAACAAAAACTGTTTGTAAACAATCAGAATGTCTCAAAATTCACAGGATTCCAATAACATTGGATCCATGTTTAAGCCTCCGATGCCTGTCAGGTATGAACATTATATCTGGCAACGTCGGATGGGTCATTGTAACACCTCGAAAATTTCATCGAATAAAAATCCGACACGTGTCCCAAAGATTCTTGGTTGCCACGTGTAGCCGAGAGAGACCAAAGATGCCGTCATGTTATCTTAATAACCTCTAAACGAGCATCGGAAAATGTCGGAGGATCAAAGTGGAAAATGCCAAAATTCAAAATTTCTGAAGGTCCTTGTGGATCGTAACCATATCTGGTTACGGATCGTAAGGCAATCAAATTATGGTTTTAGTAAGGCAGTTACGGACCGCAAGCCCTTATGGTTACGGTCCATAACCAATTCAAATCTGTGGGCGCCAGAGGTCCGTAAGGGGTCGCCAACGACAGAAACATGGCAGCATGCTGTGTTTGCCACCTTGCTCGTCATTGCCACCTTTCTCCTGCTTGTGCCACGATCCTACCCACTTGTACTCATCCTAGATCAGCTCCTAACACCTGGAGTGATCCCATGCTTCCTCCATTGTTATAAATAGCAACCTTGGGTGAGCTCCCAACTTGCTCATTCTTATTTTCTCATCTCTATTGCTCACTTGGAGGTTCCTAAGCTTATTGGGGACTTCCTCTGAGTTTCTTAGTCATCTTTGGTTCACTTGTAAGTGTTCCAACCTTCTCTTTTCAGTTTTATTAAGTTTTAAGCTAACGTCAAAGCGTTGACGTAAAAATGCTTTGACTTTGAGCTAAGACCATTATGGTTCAGCCAATGTTCGTAACGAACATGGCTACGTGATCGTAATAAGCTAGGTGATAATCCCCCAAGAGGGCACCTCCTGATTACCACGTTTGTTTGGTCGATTGATGGGTCAAAGTATGTTAATAAAAAGTCAAACGGGTTAGTTTTGAAATAAGTCATAACTAGTAATGTAGGTGTATAAAATCCGTTTTGACACACTAATAACTTGGTAATAATTATAAGAACATGTAGGAACATGTTCGGCTCGTCAATTCCAGGTCTAAGGTCGGTTCGCAATTGAAAGTTGCAAAAGATGCCTTCTGCTTTGACTTTCGGTTCTGACCCGATTTAACAACCTTAGCTACTGTCCCTAAGTTGCATTATGACCATGTTATAGTATACTATAACCCTCTGGAGTTATAGGGCATGGTCATGTAGTAATCCGAGTTTTTATACAAGTATCCGATAAATATGCTTAAAATGCCCTTTTGTCATAAACTAAGGTTTTGATCACTAACAAGCAAATAAAAGAGTTGTAAACAGAATATTTATATTAATGAACCTATTTTCACAGTAGTAACTTGGTCATAAACTATGTTTAACTATTTAACGTAATTAACACGTTTAAAGTGACCAAATCGCCCTTTTGGCATATAAAATGGTTTAAACATAAACTTGACACCAAAACTCAATACCTACTGATGTAATATCATTATTAGGATTATTTGGGATGTTCATTAAGATCTCAAACTAAACTTTAATCTATAGTTTGCGTATATGTCCTTAAATGACGATATTGCCTTTTCAGCACTTTAAATGGGTTTTAAACATTTTTATGAACCAAAACCTTATACTTACTAATTTAGTATATATATTAACATATTTTGGTCATTTAAATCTGGTCACAACAACAGTTTTACTTAAGTACCATTTAAATCGTCATTTAGCGACTTAATCGTCGTTTCGGCGCATAATATGGTTTAAAACCATATTAGAGCATCAAAGCTTGATACCTACGGATTTCAAAACATATTTTCAACTTATTAACAGTAGGTACATGTCCCAAACTAAGACTCCCAAATAAGTTATCGAACTATATGTGAAATGACCAAAATGCCCTATCGGGACATAGTTTGGTCTTAAACTATAAACCCCACATATAATGGATATCTACTGATATAACATCATAAAGTAAGTGTTTCTACAGAATGTTTATGACCTTAACATCAGTTTACATATACGCCCGTTTATTATGTTGTAAAATGACCAAATTGCCCTTTTAAGGCATAATTTGATTTTTAAACCATAACGGGCCAACATATTGATAACTTACTGATATCTTAACATATTTTAAACATAATGGCATTTGGAACTTGTATAGGACTCACTCGGTTACCCGGTTTCGCTTATATGCGTACGGTTAAGCCTACGTGACTAGTCTACGCAATTTAACCGAAACGGGTTTAACCTTATCGAAATATTCTCAAATTCCAGAATGTAAAATGGTAACCCATATTATACAAGTCCTAGTACTTGTCGGGTCCAAAATACATTCTTTTCCGGTCATCGCTTAATCTAGCGTTTCGTACGTTACTCTTATTTTAAGTTAGCCGGTCTAAGTCAATGACTAAATAAAGGCACGCTAGCTAACTAATTTGTTAATAATACCATCCATTCCAGACTAGAGACTTCCGGTAGATTGTCGCCAAGCTTGTTTAATTGATTACGGTTGTGCTTTGCTTATTTTTCTTTATTAAAGATTTCGCAAGCCAGGTAAATACTTTAACTTATTTTCCCTTATACGGGCTTGGGATACGGTATACTAATACCGCATGGTTGGATATGGGATCAAAGACCAATGAGTCGGGAATTCTAATAATCCATTTTAATTCGTATTTCTTAATATTAAACATTTGGGGGTTAAAACGACCGTGTCCTTGATATCCACAGCTCATTTAATTGCAAATGGCCACGACCAAAGCACAGCGTGTAGGCATACACCGTCAGATGCTAAATTAAATTATAACCCATTAGGGGTGCACCTATTAAAGGTGTTAAAGTGGCGTGTTGATTAATCATGATCCCGGCATAGTTTTCGGGCTCTAAATGTATTATTGGCATGTAAAATTGATAACATGAAAATTATTTATCCCAAGTTATTTATTAAACTAAGTACCATTGTGTACACCAAATGTTTTCGAAATGTTTTCAAAATGAGTCGGTTAAATGTATTTACCAGTGAAAACTGACGTATTTTCAAAAGAATAAGCGCAGGTGACAAGTATACGTAAATAGGCTGGAAGTACTCGGCGAAGCTTAAGAGGAATTGCAACCCTTTGCTTAGAAGGCCTTAGTATGTCAAGTTTCCTTTTTTTTTAATCACATTTCGATCCGCTTTTGGATCTAGTTACAAGCGTTGTATATTATTTTTAAACTCTGAACATTCAAACGTTTGTAATTAATTATACAAACTTCCGCTGTGTTTATTTGTATTGTTTGGTAATGATGATATCAACTTACGTCACTATGTTCCCCAACCGGGCCCACCAGGTTACACGTGGAAATTAGGGGTGTGACAGGTTGGTATCAGAGCCAACTCTCGAGTGAATTAAACACTAGCCTTTTTGTATTTAATCTCGGAAATACATATTAACACATATCTCTTAGACTTTCGAGTCTAGACTTTGACCTAGGTGTAATCATTTCCATCTTATTATTCTAGTCTTGTATTTTTATCTAACTTGATTTTTAAGCAGGAATACTGCCGCCTAAATTTTGACGCGGAGGAAAGGGAAAAGGACCCATGAGGGGTGGACCTCTATGACTGGCTATCCTTCAGACCACCTTATAGACCATCTCTAGCCGGAGCATCTGATTTTCCTGACCACAATCCTTACGAAGGATCCGGAGATTCTTCGTCCCCTTTTGAACCCTACAGACACTCCAGTTCATGTAACATCCGTCAAAAAACGGATTTACCAAACCCGCTCCGTTTATCAACCGAACAGTCAGTCAAAAATTTCGTTGCGAATTAAATGCCCAAAATAATTTTAAACGATACATAATCAATTATTATACGGGAGTATATATTTAGTTTTTGAAAAACTGTCAAAAATAAGAAAATAAAAATATTTTGTTCCTGCCGGGTTTCGAACCCGGGTCTGTACCGGTTCAACAACAAGTCTTAACACACCACACACAAACCACTGCGCCACTGATGTTATTTGTTAAATAATAGAATCATTTAATTGATATCATGACGTTACGAATTCAAAACCGGCGCCCAATAGTTCAGTCGTCGGAATCCCGGTAATCTCGCGAGCTTTTAACAACATTTTCAGTTATAACGTAAACCATTACTAAGACATCGGTTATAACCGACGTCTGAGTCCGCGACACCTTCTATAACCGCCAGAGTTTTTATAACCGATGAATACAGTCAGAAATCAGACCAGGTTCTTCGACGATTTGCTCTATAAATTCACCCACAACCCACTGCAAACCTTTTCGCTCAAAACCACACCTTTTCTCGGCGTAATTCCACTCGCCGGAATTAATCTGTTCGTCGCCGGAAAACCGGTTTCCTCATTTCTGAGCCTTACTAAACCATTTGAACTTATACCGAAGTCACCCACATATTTTGTAAGCTTTCTGAAGTTTCTCTGCTGCAAGACACTCGTCGCCGGAGCCTATTGCTGTCGCCGGAGTTCTGCCGGAAAACAGAGGAAGACAGTCGGTATACCTCTTCGCTTAAATTCTTTTTCTTTTCACTTATATCTCACCATGATGAACTGAAACACACTAAGAAACCGATTAAAACTTCGAACCATTCTGTTGTCGATTCTGGTTAAAAACTCAGCAAAGAAGATGAAGTTCGGTATCATATAAGTTTAATTAAAATCAACTTATTAATCGGGTTAGACACACAGTCCAGCGGTGGACTGTGTGCACGTTAAACATACAAACGTCTCGAGTTCGAATCCTGTTGCACACACGTCGCCTTAATAAAAATGATTTTTTTTTATTAACCGAATCGGAGTCGCCACAGGTATATGTTAAGTATATTAATAATCGGAATAATAACCAAGTTAGACACACAGTCCAGCGGTGGACTGTGTGTATGTTTAAGTCGCACGTCACGAGTTCGAGTCCGGTCTTCTGCATCGACCCGGACAATTATTAACCTTTTTAAAGTCAGAAATGAAAACAAATAATTTGTATTTAAGTATAATAAAAATTGGAATATATAACATGTTAAACACACAGTCCAGCGGTGGACTGTGTGTTAGTTTAAGCCACAGGTCCCGGGTTCGAGACCTGTGGAGCGCATCGTCAGAATAAATTAAACTGTTTTTAAAATAAAATGATTTTCGGTTTAAACTAATTAATATATATATATAATTAAAATCAGATATATAACGGGTTAGACACGTAGCTCAGTTGGTAGAGCTGCGTGCACGCGTACGGGAGGTCTCGGGTTCGAGCCTCACTCAGCGCACCTATATTCCGACTCGAACCGGTCAACGGTCAGGTCAACGGTCAGTCAACGGTCAGAGAAAAAAATCAAATTTTTTTATTATTTTTATTTAATTATTTTAATTAAAAATCAATTAAAAATACTTAAAAATAACATTTTTAAGGTTAGAAAATAGCCTTAAACTCACAAAAATACACCCAACAATCCTACTAAAATAGATTAATAAAATCCGTTTACTTACCAAACCATAATGCGATTTATCTAGGTTAATCTCACTCGTGGTTAAAACCACTTCGCGTGCATTCAACATCATCAACCGAACGCACCCACTGTGAGTGAATCTTACAACTTCCCCTTTTAAATTACACGTTTTGGGGTGTGTCATGTGTTATGAAAATAATTAACTTATTTATTTAAACTTGTGCCATACCACATCATGACCTAAACTTAGATTGTTTATATTGTTGTGATTACTTATTTCCTTTTGTCAAATTATATGAAACTCACTCATTAAGCCCATCAGTTCCTCGTGGGAGACGAGTTGAACAACGCGTGCCTCAAATCAAATTCATTATTGTTCATGTGTGTATCATTGAGTTTATATTGTTTGTAGTTGTGTCATTCATATTATCATGTTTATGCAATTCATTCATTAGGCCCCTCAGTTCCTCGTGAGAGACGAGTTGAGCATCACGTGCCTCTAAATGTTCCATTATTGTTCATGTGTGTTTCATTTAATATCTTATGATTGTTGATTAAGTTTACATCTATTTTTACTCATGTTTGGTTGTGCACATATTTTCATAATCAATTTAAATAAATTTGTTCAAATGTTTTCTATAGGATTCACTCGCCAACATTATGTTGATCCAAAAAAACCCTTTTACACATGATACAGGTGAACAGGTTGAAGCAAGGAAAACATAGGATATGCCTTAGAAGAGAACAAAGAAGTTTAGATTGTTAGTTAGAACATGTTGTAACATTTATTGTAAATTACCATTTAATTTGTATTAATGAATATGAAACATATAATAAATGTCATGAGCTTTGATGATAACCCAATCATGCCCCGATCACCTTTTCCGCTGCGGGTCGGGGTGTGACAGTTCACACGAATACTCCCCGCCTCAATCACACTCCAACATTCTTACCATTCTCACCATTCTCACCATTCTCACCATTCCCACGAATCACACCATTCTCATTCCCATTCACACCAAGAATTCTTCAACTTTAACTTTGTCAACCCAGTCAACCAACCCTCTCCAGAAACATGTCCAGTTGACTCGCCAACTCACATGGAGGAAGATTCCGATCCGAAAGAATTTCCCCAAACCGGATCCTATGGCCACCCCATTGAGCTGCCTAGTGGCTCAAACTCCTTGGCAGGATCTCCGTTTAGAGGTCCTGATGATTATGAGCAAAGATGGGCATAATATGTGGTTGTCAACACGCCCTCGTACCATAGCACTCCTCATCATCGAGCTTCATCACCTCATACTCACCAAGAGGATGTAGATATGCAACAGGTGGATCAACCTCAGCCACCACCTGAGTCATCATCACAATCACCGGCGTGGGGCACGCATGTCAGTGCGTGCTGGTCAAAGGTCGGGTTCGCTACCACCATCATACCCTGTCATCCCTGAGGACCCACAAATGGGTGGGACCTCAAACCCTTCACCTATGGCGGTTCCAACCACAAAACCTGCTGCTGACCCGGTGCCTCAACCGACAGTTCAGCCATCTTCATCAGGTTTAGGTAACCCGATTCCCACCTATCCAGACTTATCTGGAAATGGTGCTGATTTTACTGCTCCTTCATACGATCCATATCTTGAAGCAGCCATGCACAACGCCCTGTATCATTCTCCTTTTCCTAATTATCCACCATCTTACCCTTCCTATGCGGCTACCGGGTATCCACCATATGTGTATACACACCCGGGTATGCATCAACCACAACCACCACCACCTCAACCTCAACCCCAACCACAGGTACAACTCGAGGCCATTAATGAGGCCTTAGATCAAGTAAGGGAAATGCGGCAACAAGTCAAGAAATCAGAGAAGAAAACAACAAAGTTTATCAGTAAGGGAGGAAGGATGAGTAGATGGTATATTTTTACTTATGTAATTTAAATTCCAAAAGTCCCTGCGAGGGCATTGTTATTTCCGTTAAGTTCCTGCGACAACTATTTTGTTATTTCAAGTCCTATATATTAGGCAACTATGTAACATTCTTTCTAGTAAAATTTCCTTATTATGTATTTTATTTAATCAAACATCCTGATTTATTCAAATTTTATCGATCTGCTATATTATCCCAAAAATCTATTAAGCCAATGACTATAATCAAATAGATTTGGCAAATGAAAATTTTGGAAGTAACCTTCTGTCTAGCAAAAGAGAACAATGTTCAACTTCCAAATTTATCATTTCTCTAGATAAACTCTCAATGTGGAATTACCTCTAATTTCCTAGACAATTATTGTCGCACTAATCAATTGGGTAAATGACAATGTTCGCACCCTCTTGCCTAAGTGATCAAGATTAGATCCTGGATAAAATATATAAACACTCAATAGTAGTGTAAAGCCAATAAGCAATAATACAGTAGTGACGCATGACGCACTAACTGATAAATTCTGGACTGTGTCCAAATCTATAAATACCTATGATGGTCCTTTGAGACTTAGGTTATATAAATATACCACGTCTGATATCTGAATTATGTATGGTCATAGAACCATGTCGTGAAAAAGGGTACTTCATAGTGATTAACCAAATACATCTCAATATTTAGAATTATGTTGCAACAATGGTGGATTCAAATGAAGTGAATAGCAAATGCAATGATGACGTTGCCAATGAAAACATTATTATCAGTAAGAACGACTTGAGAGACCTAATTGTTGCAGAAGTCGGCAAAGCCCTAAAGGATGGGTCTGAACGTCAACCGGAGTCGAGTGCTTCTCGCTCCAAGCCTGTTTCTAAACCGAAGTCTCAGCCTAGCCACTCAAAGCCGAAAAAGAGTGAGGCACACTCTTCGAATGTGAGGAGTATAGCAAAGAGTGATGAGCATCCTAAGAAGCCGAATGTCGATGGTGACGGTTGCTCCTACAAGTACTTCGTGTCTTGTAGACCCCGCGATTTTAATGGGGAAAAGGGAGCCGTAGAATGTCTAAGATGGTTAGACGAAATGGAGACAGCGGTAGATATCAGCGGATGCGCTGATAAGAATGTCGTTAAGTATGTGTCTCAATCATTCAAGAGTGATACCCTTATCTGGTGGAAAGCCTTAGTCCAGTCTACGGGCAAGGTTCATCTCTACAACCTGAGTTGGTCCAAGTTTGTAGACTTGGTAAAAGATACCTACTGCCCACCTCATGAGGTGGAGAAATCGAGTCAGATTTCCTAAATCTAACTATGAAGAACATGGACTATCGGAAGTTTGTCACCGACTACGATTCTCTTTCAAGACTAGTGCCTTATCTAGTTAATCTGGAGCCCAAACGCATTGCACGTTTCATCAATGGGCTAGCTCCTAAAATCAGGAGTATCGTTAAAGCGGTGCAGCCTGGCACCTACAAGTCCGCTGTGGAGCTATCCCTCTCCCTCACACAGGACTATGGAGGCAATGTTAGTAAAGACTGACACTGATGGAAAGAGGAAACGAGAGGATAATAACTCCCAGAGGTTCAACAAAAAGGGTAAACATGGGTTTAGCAAAGATAATCAAAAATCGAGGGACAAACCCACGTGCAAGACGTATGGAAAATAACACTATGGGCCGTGTCGCTTGGAACAAAAACCGAAGCAATGAAACATCTGCAAGAAAACAGGGCATCGGTCACATGAGTGCCGAAATATAAAAGATGCTACCTGTTTTGGATGTGGTGAGAAAGGCCACATCAAGACAAACTGCCCTAAGGCAAATATTGAGGGTAATGCCAAAACTACTAAAGCTATGAAAGCCACTGCAAGGGCCTTTCAAATGAATGCCAAGGAAGCAGTGAAAGATAACAATGTCATAACGGGTACGTTCCCTATCAACGACGCTTTTGCTAGAGTTCTTTTTTATTCGGGCGCCGATAAATCATTTGTAGATCATAAGTTTAGCGAACTATTAAACTTGCCCGTAAGAACTCTAGACATAACCTATGAAGTAGAGCTCGCTGATGGAACTATAGAAACCGGTTCTTCCATTCTTGACGGATGCTCATATCCATCAAGAATCATTCTATCCCTATCTCTCTTCTACCTAAGAAACTAGCAGGATTCGATGTAGTCTTAGGCATGGATTGGTTATCGCATAACCAAGCTCGCATTCCCTGCGATAAGAAACTCATTGAAATCAAATCCCCGTCTGGTAAAATCCTTACCATTCATGGAGACAAACACTTTGGATTGCCTGATAAAGCAGATTCACTTAAGGCATCCAGATGTATGCAGAGAGGTTGTGTCATCTACATGGCACAAGTTACCATCGATGAACCCAAACTGAGGATTGAGGATATTCCTATCATCTCTGAATACCCGGATGTGTTCCCAGAAGAATTACCTGGCCTACCTCCTGATAGGCAGGTAGAGCTTCGAATTGACATCATACCTGGAGCAGCTCCTATAGCTAAAGCTCTATACCGTTTAACACCTACCGAGATGAAAGAATTAAGAACCCAATTGGACGAACTTTTAGAGAAAGGTTTTATTCAACCTAGTTCTTCTCCATGGGGAGCTCCTATCCTATTCGTCAAAAAGAAGGACGGATCAATGCGGATGTGCATTGACTACCGTGAACTCAATAAGATAACGATCAAGAACCGTTATTCTTTGGCCAGGATCGACGACTTGTTTGATCAATTGCAAGGTGCAAGCTACTTCTCAAAGGTTGATTTAAGATCGGGATATCACCAACTTAAAGATAGAAATGAAGATGTTCCAAAAACTGCTTTCAGAATGAGATATGGACATTACGAGTTCCTAGTGATGCCTTTTGGGCTCACTAATGCACCCGCAACATTCATGGATCTCATGAATAGAGTCTGCAAGCCATACTTAGATAAGTTTATCATTGTCTTCATAGACGACATATCTATTCTCGTAATCAATCTGATCACGAGAAACATTTAAGGTGCATTCTTGAAATTTTGCGTCAAGAAAAGCTATACGCAAAATTTTCTAAATGTGATTTTTGGCTACGTGAGGTTCAGTTCCTTGGTCACGTAGTAACTGAACGTGGTATCCAAGTGGATCCTGCAAAGATAGAAGCGATAATGAACTGCGAAGCACCAAAGACACCTTCTGAGATACGTAGTTTCTTAGGATTGGCTGGTTATTATCGAAGGTTCATTGAGAACTTCTCACGAATAGCCGCTCCTTTGACAATCTTAACTCGTAAGGATGCTAAATTCAACTGGGGTCCAAAGCAACAAGAATCCTTTCAGACATTAAAGCATAAGTTAAGCAATGCCTCGGTATTAACTCTGCCAGAAGGTATTGAAGAGTTCGTGGTTTATTGCGATGCTTCGTACACTGGCATGGGATGTGTGCTTATGCAAAAAGGCAAAGTGATTGCCTACGCGTCACGACAATTAAAAGTGCACGAGAGAAACTACACCATCCATGATTTGGAATTGGGTGCGGTGGTATTTGCACATAAACTTTGGAGACATTATCTATATGGAACAAAGTGTGACATTTACACTAATCATAAAAATCTCCAACATTTGTTCAATCAAAAGGACTTGAACATGAGGCAACGTCGTTGGATGGAAACACTCAACGACTACGATTGTGAGATTTGATCATCCAGGAAAGGCGAATGTAGTCACTTGTGCGCTTAGTCGCAAGGAAAGAGTCAAACCTTTAAGGATCAATGCCAAAAGCATCAAACTAAAGAATAGCTTGAATGAAAAGCTACTAGTTACACAAAAGGAAGCCATGTCGGAGAATAATGTCGCGAAGGAAGGAGCAGGTGCAACCATCGATCAGTTAGCATCTGGAAAGGACAGAATGTTTAGGCTTAATAATCGGATCTGGGTTCCCATCTTGGAAGGACTTAGAGATATAATCCTCCAAGAAGCACATAGTTCTAAATATTCGGTTCACCCAGGAAGCGACAAGATGTATCAAGATCTTAAGCCCAGCTATTGGTGGATGGGTATGAAGAAAGATATAGCCAATCATGTAGCAAAGTGCTTGACGTGCTCACAAATTAAGGCAGAACACCAAAAACCATAAGGACTTCTACAACAGCTTGAAATCCCAATGTGGAAATGGGAAATGGTAACTATGGACTTCATCACTAAGTTACCTAAGACCAAGCGTGACAATGACACGATTTGGGTTATCATGGATAGATTAACCAAATCCGCTCATTTCTTACCAATTAAGGAAACATACGATTCTGATAAGCTGGCTAAGCTTTATGTCGATGAGATTGTATCATTACACGGCGTGCCAATATCCATTGTATCTGATAGAGATACAAGATACACATCTCACTTCTGGAAGAGCTTCCAACAATCTCTAGGCACGAGATTAAACTTCAGTACGGCTTACCATCCGCAGACGGACGGACAAAGTGAGCGTACCATTCAAACCCTGGGGGACATGCTTCGAGCTTGTGTGATCGACTTAGGCGGAAGTTGGGATGATCACTTACCCCTAATTGAATTCTCTTATAATAATAGTTATCACACAAGTGTTAAGGCAGCTCCTTTTGAAGCCTTATACGGAAGAAAATGTAGGACGCCTGTGTGTTGGGCTGAAGTTGGAGAAGCCCAACTATCTGGACCCAAAAATGTTCTTGAAACCATGCAAAAGATTGGGCAAATCGTGATCGACTTAAGGCAGCTCGTGATAGACAAAAGAGCTATGCCGACAAAAGGCATAAACCTTTACAATTCCAAGTTGGGGACAAGGTTATGTTAAAAGTGTCACCTTGGAAAGGTGTAATGCGCTTTGGGAAAAGGGCAAGTTAAGCCCGAGGTACATTGGACCATTCGAAATAACCGAATACGTCGGATCTGTAGCTTATAGGCTTAAGCTACTGGAGAAGCTCAGTGGAATCCATGATGTTTTTAACGTCAGCAACTTGAAGAAATGTGTAGGGGATGAGTCGCTAGCAATGCCTCATGAAGATATTCAAATTGATGAAAACTTGCGTTTCGTGGAGAAACCAATTGCATGTACCGATTGTAAAGGTTCAATGGGATGCCCGTCGAGGTCCCGAATATACTTGGGAGGTCGAGTCCAATATGCGACAGAAGTACCCTTATTTATTTGAATAAATCTCGAGGTCGAGATTTTTATTAAAGGGATGAAGATGTAACACCTCGAAAATTTCGTTGAATAAAAATCCGACACGTGTCCCGAAGATTCTTGGTTGCCACGTGTAGCCGAGAGGGACCAAAGACGCCGTCATGTTATTTTAACAACCTCTGAACGAGCATCGGAAAAAGTCGGAGGATCAAAGTGGAAAATGCCAAAATTCAAAATTTCTGAAGGTCCTTGTGGACCGTAACCATATCTGGTTACGGACCGTAAGACAATCATATTATGGTTTCAGTAAGGCGGTTATGGACCGCAAGCCCTTATGGTTACGGTCCGTAACCAATTCAAATATGTGGGCGCCAGAGGTCATGACGGACTGCAAGGCTAAACCGTTACGGTCCGTAAAGGGTCGCCAATGACAGAAACATGGCAGCCTGCTGTGTTTGCCACCTTGCTCGCCATTGCCACCTTTCTCCTGCTTGTGCCACGATCCTACCCACTTGTACTCATCCTAGATCAGCTCCTAACACCTGGAGTGATCCCATGCTCCTCCATTGCTATAAATAGCAACCTTGGGTGAGCTCCCAACTTGCTCATTCTCATTTTCTCATCTCTATTGCTCACTTGGAGGTTCCTGAGCTTATTAGGGACCTCCTCTGAGTTTCTTAGTCATCTTTGGTTCACTTGTAAGTGTTCCAACCTTCTCTTTTCAGTTTTATTAAGTTTTAAGCCAATGTCAAAGCGTTGACGTAAAAACGCTTTGACTTTGAGCTAAGACCATTATGGTCCAGCCAATGTTCGTAACGAACATGGCTACGTGATCGTAATAAGCTAGGTGATAATCCCCCAAGAGGGCACCTCCTGATTACCATGTTTGTTTGGTCGATTGATGGGTCAAAGTTATGTTAATAAAAAGTCAAACGGGTTAGTTTTGAAATAAGATCATAACTAGTAATGTAGGTGTATAAAATCCGTTTTGACACACTAATAACTTGGTAATAATTATAAGAACATGTAGGAACATGTTCGGCTCGTCAATTCCAGGTCTAAGGTCGGTTCGCAATCGAAAGTTGCGAAAGATGCCTTCTGCTTTGACTTTCGGTTCTGACCCGATTTAACAACCTTAGCTATTGTCCCTAAGTTGCATTATGACCATGTTATAGTATACTATAACCCTCTGGAGTTATAGGGCATGGTCATGTAGTAATCCGAGTTTTTATACAAGTATACGATAAATATGCCTAAAATGCCCTTTTTCGTAAACTAAGGTTTTGATCACTAACAAGCATATAAAAGAGTTGTAAACTGAATATTTATATTAATGAACCTATTTTCACAGTAGTAACCTGGTCATAAACTATGTTTAACTATTTAACGTAATTAACACGTATAAAGTGACTAAATCGCCCTTTTGGCATATAAAATGGTTTAAACATAAACTTGACACCAAAACTCAATACCTACTGATGTAATATCATTATTAGGGTTATTTGGGATGTTCATTCAGATCGCAAACTAAAGTTTAACCTATAGTTTGCGTATATGTCCTTAAATGACGATATTGCCCTTTCAGCACTTTAAATGGGTTTTAAACATTTTTATGAACCAAAACCTTATACTTACTGATGTAATATATATAAACACATTTTGGTCAATTAAACCCGGTCACAACAACAGCTTTACTTAAATACCATTTAAATCGTCAATTAGTGACTTAATCGCCGTTTCGGCGCATAATATGGTTTAAAACCATATTAGAGCATCAAGGCTTGATACCTACTAATTTCAAAACATATTTTCAACTTATTAACAGTAGGTACATGTCCCAAACTCAGACTCCCAAATAAGTTACCGAATTATATGTGAAATGACCAAAATACCCTTTCGGAACATTGTTTGGTGTTAAACTATAAACCACACATATAATTGATACCCTACTGATATAACATCATAAAATAAGTGTTTTTACAGAACGTTTATGACCTTAACATTAGTTTATATATAAGCCCGTTTATTATGTTGTAAAATGTCCAAATTGCCTTTTAAGTTTGATTTTTAAACCATAACGGGCCAACATATTGATAACTTACTGATATCTTAACATATTTTAAACATAATGGCATATGGAACTTGTACAGGACTCACCCGGTTTCGCTTATATGCGTACGGTTAAGCTTACGTGACTAGTCTACGCAATTTAACCAAAACGGGTTTAACCTTATCAAAATTTTCTCAAATTCCAGAATGTAAAATGGTAACCCATATTATACAAGTCCTAGTACTAGTCGGGTCCAAAATACATACTTTTCCGGTCATCGCTTAATCTAGCGTTTCGTACGTTATTCTTATTTTAAGTTAGCTGGTCTAAGTTAATGACTAAATAAAGGCCCGCTAGCTAACTAATCGGTTAATAATACCATCCATTCCAGACTAGCGACATCCGGTAGATAGTCGCCAAGCTAGTTTAATTGATTACGGCTGTGCTTTGCTTATTTTTCTTTATTAAAGATTTCGCAGCCAGGTAAATACTTTAACTTATTTTCCCTTATACGGGCTTGGGATACGGTATACTAATACTTGGATATGGGATCAAAGACCAATGAATCGGGAATTCTAATAATCCATTTTAATTTATTGCTTAATATTAAACATTTAGGGGGTTAAAACGACCATGTCATGGATATCCACGGCTCATTTAATTGCAAATGGCCACGACCAAAGCACGGGGTGTAGGCATACACCCGTCAGATGCTAAATTAAATTATAACCCATTAGGGGTGCACCTACTAAAGGTGTTAAAGTGGCGTGTCGATTAATCATGATCCCGACATAGTTTTCGGGCTCTAAATGTATTATTGGCATGTAAAACTGATAACATGAAAATTATTAATCCCAAGTTATTTATTAAACTAAGTACCATTGTGTACACCAAATGTTTTCAAAATGTTTTCAAAATGAGTCGGTTAAATGTATCTACCAGTGAAAACTGACGTATTTTCAAAAGACTAAGCGCAGGTGACTAGTATACGTAAATAGGCTGGAAGTACTCGGCGAAGCTTAAGAGGAATTGCAACCCTTATCTTAGAAGGCCTTAGTCTGTCAAGTTTCCTTTTTTTGTGATCACATTTCGATCCGCCTGTGGATCTAGTTAAAAGCGTTGTATATTATTTTTGAACTTTGAACATTCAAACGTTTGTAATAATGATTATCCAGACTTCTGCTGTGTTTATTTGTATTGTTTGGTAATGGTGATATCAACTTACGTCACGATATTCCCCAACCGGGCCCACCGGGTTACACATGGAAATTAGGGGTGTGACAGTCATATTCTTGCTCAGCAAAACACCGGTTGCTGGAGGTCAGTTGTATTCGGACCTCATGTTCCCATGGTTCCAAGTGTAGAGGACCCTAAAATTCTAGTGCCTAATAATCCTGAAAATTATTCCGAGCAGGATTTCTAAAAAATTGAGTTAGATGCTAAGGCTTTTAGCATTGTTGTTTCAGCTTTGCCTAACGAAATCTATGTTGGCCTTTTGCACTACAACAGTGCAAAGGAGTTATGGGATGCCTTGAAGGAGCAATTCGGTGGGACTGAGGAAGTAATAGAAAACAACAGAGAAGTCTTAAATCAACAATACGAAATGTTTGTCATGTCAAAGGAGGGTCTCTAACCCAATAGTTTGAAATATTTAGTTGTCTCATAAGTGAATTTAAGCTGGTTAATGTTGAATTTGCTAATTCGACTTTGAATAGTCGTTTCCTTAGATCATTACCAGAAAAGTGGGACACTGTAGCTTTTGTAACTCGTAATTCGGTTGGGTTTAAAGAAATGAGTCTTACACAGCTTCATGCTAGGCTCCTCACATATGAGAGAGAGAGCTGAACTAGAAAAAGAAGCTACAAGAATCTAGCAAAGTGGCTGATGACTAAGCATTTGGTAGACAACACTTCTAGGCTAAGAAGATGCCTCTGGCAGTAGTAAGGATCAGAGTTATGATCATTTCATTGATATAACCTCTAGTGGGAATTTCAACTCTGATTCTTACTCACCCAACTATGCATTTGCTTCTAATGGGGAAAGCCGACTTCTGATATCTATCCTTTAAGTTTAATGACCTTCAACATTTTGACCCTTTAGATTTAGAGGAAATGGACATTTTGCACCAGTGGGCCTTATTGAGTGTTAGGGCTAGCAAGTACTACAAGAGAACTGGTAGAAAGTTCCTAGGGTTGCATGGGGGGGCTAAAAGTTGGGCTGGATAAGTCAAAGATTATATGCGACAAGTGTAATAGGCTAGGACACTTTGCTAGGGAATGTAGATCTCAAACATCTGGACCCATTATCACACACCCTGCCCTAAATCTCAACACACACAAAGCACTACTTATTATTCCCAATATACCCCTGCTCCTCATATGCAAAACACTGCTCATTTTGCACGCCCTACTACCACTGTTCATGTGCACTATGTTCAAATCACTGTTCCACATATTCAATATGTTCAAGCACCAGCTCCTCAAGTGCATGTGCAATCTGCACCTCATGTCACTCAAGTTACTCAAACCACTGCTCCGGCAAAGGTTAATCAATAGAGTTTTTCCACTCAAGGCTTTGTTGATTGGAGTAGCTTGCCTGAGGAGTTAACTGATGAAAACTTTGCTCTAGTTGCCCACACTGATTTGAAAATGATTTTTGCTTTATGGCACTAGATACAATAGTTGAAGGTGATGAATCTAAGAAAGTGGTATCAAAATCTGATGTGTCTGATGTGCATGATGAAACAATTGTTATAAAAGAAAATGTTGATGAAGATGTGAAACCTCTGTCTGACCCATGGAATACCAGTGTATGTGATTGTGCCATGATGGCTGCTGCTAAGGTATCTCCTCAGATCCTTAAAGATCTATGTTCAGATAAATGCATAATTGTTTTTGCTAACACAAAGGAGGTGAATGAAAACATTAGAAAAAGATTTTAGATGATGAACTGCAATTTGAAAAACTTTCAAAACATTTGAGGAAAAAATTGTTTGGAAAAGAATATGAAATCAGTAGCCTAAAACATGAGGCAAGCATAACCAAGGACCAACTCCAAACCATGATAGAGGAATATCAGGTCTGCAAAAAGGAATTGGAATCTACCCAGATCACTTGTGAAAAGTGGGTAGAATCCTACAAAGGTTATGAAGTTATGCTTGAGAATCAGATCAAAAGTAACATAAAATTTGGCATAGGGTTCAGGAAAAATGACCAAGTTTCATAAAATGTTACTATAAATGAATCTGGTGTGGTAGAAATTTTTCCAACAAACTTGGCTGGTGAAGAAATCAGGGTCATTGATAAAATGGAAACAAAATTGTTTTAGAAAAACATGAGGGATCCTCGACCTTTGAGGAAGTTGAAAAATATCAATTCAAACACACATGGTCTGATGAATGTGACATCCTTGAAAACTTCAAGCCAGTGGACTTTTCAACCATTGATAGTGTCAAAGCACCAAAAGCAAGGGTAATTCCCATTAAAGATCTTCTAGCCGATGTTGTAACATCTGCTGAAAAGAAGTCTGAGAAAGGGAAGAAGAAAGAAAAGTTAAAAATATGTTGTGAAAAGAAGAATCATGTCACTCAAAATTGTTTTCTTCTAAAAGCTTATGATATCAACCGAACAAGTGTAATACCTGATTCTTCAAACTTCATAATTTGTGGCAAAACAAATCATAAGACTCAAGAATGTGTTTATCTTCAAAACTTTGATGTTAAAAGGAAAGAATATAAATCCAAAACATTTGAGAGTGTCAAATCCAGTTCTGTTAGAGAAAAACTAAAAAAACCTTTAAACTAGTTCAAACATCTGTTACCAAAGCGTTGAACAAAACCTCTGTTCCCATAGAGATACGGGTAATAGATGCACCACCTGCAAAGAAGTATCCAAGAGGATATGGCTAACCTGTGTATCAAAAGTTTCCTCTTAATTATGAGGGTTACAAAAAAGCCCTCAAAACCAAGAGTTAAAAGACATCCTCATGGATATGAGCATCTGATAGGAAATGACTCACAACACTGGTTACAAAGATATGATCTAACCACAGTCCATTTTCCTGAATTTGAGATTGGACAATCTGTGACCCCATCCAAAGCCATTTTGGCTTTGAAGACCCACCTAAACTAATTGTTTACTAATGTGCTGGGAGCTTCTACTTGCCTTGATAGTTTATGGTATGTAGATAGTGGAGGCTCCAGGCACATGACAGGATGTAGAGCCCTACTCAAAGATTTCATGGCACATGGAGGAGGTGATATATCCTTTGGTAACAATTCAAAAGGTAAGGTGTTGGGGTCAGGGACTGTTGAGGCTGGGAAACTCAAATTTGAACATGTTAATATCATTAACAATCTAAAATTTAACTTGCTGAGTGTCCCACAATTGAGTGACAAAGGATATGGGTCCTTCTTTACAAAGAAAACATTTCAAATTGTTGGACCAGAAGTAGTAAAAAAGATTGATCAAATCATTGCTGAGAGTAAAGCACAACTTGTTGCTCATAGGAGTGGAAATGTGTATGTGGTTGATATGTTGAAGGATGATCCAATGTCCAATGCACGTCTGTTCTCAGTTGCTTCAAGCAAAGAGACAGAATTATGGCACAGAAGACTTGGACATACAAATCTCAAGACTATCACAACAGGCTCCAAACAAAATCTTGTCAGAGGTTTACCCTCAAAACAATTCACTTGTGATGAACATTGTGTTTCCTGTTTAAAAGGCAACAACATAAAAGTTCATATAAGTCAATTGAAGAATCCAAAACAAGCCAGTGTTTGCAATTGTTGCATATGGATTTGTTTGGACTTGTAAAAATCATGAGTCTCAAAAAGCAAAGATAATGTCTTGTCATCGTAGATGATTTTTCAAGGTTCACATGGACATTTTTCATGCACTCTAAAGATGGAACTGTTAACATTTTGCAAAATTTTGTTAAACAAGTTGAAAAGCAATTTGACCTACTAGTAAAAGTTTTTAGAAGTGATAATGAGACAGAGTTTAAGAACAAGGAGTTGGATGGTTTTTGTGTGTCAAAATGGATAGTTAGACAATATAGCATCCCAAAGACACCAGAACAAAATGGGGTGGTTGAAAGAAAAAAAAAAGGACTTTAATTGAATCTGCTAGAACAATGCTTGCAGATTCAGGTTTACCCTGGTCCTTTTGGGTAGAGGCTGTAAACACTTCTTGCTATTTGTAGAACAGAGGTTTGATCAATCCCAGGCATCAAAATACTGCCTATGAAATTGTATAAACAATTAAACCTCTAATCTCAAAAGATTCTATTGCAGCCAAAGTAGATTGTGGTTATTTTCTAGGATACTCAACCACTGCTAAAGCCTACAGAGTTTTTAACTCAAGGACCAAGTGTGTTGAAGAAACATTGAATGTTAAGTTCAATGAACTTTCTTTTATTGAAAATCCTAGAAAATCATGTTGAACTGTTTGACCTGGACAAATTTACATTTGAAGTTGTGTCTATCAAGACTAACCCTGCAGGTACATCACAGTCTTCCCCTCAAGAATATGGATATGACAGTGTGCTTCCACAATTCAAAGTCAATCCATCCATCAGAGGAGCAGATGTTACCAACAACTGTGAAAACTCTACCACTACTGGATCAACAGTTGTTGACTCACAAACCTCTGCCATCTCACATATCAAACCACTGTAGATAAAAGTCCACTCTCTGTGAACAAAAGTCAATCTTGTTTCACACCCATTCTTCTTATACCTCCACCTTCATTCCAAACAGATGTTGGATCTTCAAAATTTCCAACAGATGTTAGCTCAGATAATTCCCATCGGCAGCCTTCACCTCAAAATGCCATCATTCCATATAAGGGAGATCTAATCTGCCTTAAAAGTCATCCATCTGATCAAATCATTGGCAACATCAATGATGGGGTGCTCATAAGAAGTCAATCCTAAAACATTTGTCTTTTTGCTGGTTTTCTATCTCTCACACAACCTGTCAAGTACCAAGAGGCATTGAACGAAAGACAACAGTTGGTGTAGAAGCGATTCAAGAAGAGCTCATTCAATTAAAAAAACAACAAGTATGGGAACTTGTACCACTGCCTAAGGAAGTATGTCCAATTGGCACAAAGTGGGTCTTCAAGAACAAAACTGATGAAAGGGGTATTGTTGTTAGAAATAAAGCAAGGCTTGTGGTTCAAGGCTATAGACAAGAAGAAGGCATTGATTATGATTAAACCTTTGCTCCAGTAGCAAGGTTATAAGCCATCAGATTGTTCTTTGCTGTCAACCACAACATCAAGGTGTTTCAAATGGATATCAAAAATGCATTCTTGTATGGTAAGATCAAAGAACATGTATATGTTTATCAACCTCCTGGTTTTGAAGATGCATTTTATCCAGATCATGTCTACGAGCTTAATAAAGCTTTGTATGGGTTGAAACAAGCACCAAGAGCCTGGTATGAAACTCTTACCACTTTTCTCTTATCCATTGGTCACAAGAGGTAAAATAGATAAACCTTATTTTTGAAATGGAGAGGAAAATATTTGATGCTTGTCCAAATCTATATGGATGACATCTTTTTGGATCCACATGCACTGTCATGTGTGAAGAGTTCAGACAACTCATCGTAGCAGAGTTTGAAATGAGTGCAATGGGTGAGCTCTAATGTTTTCGGTCTCCAAGTAAAATAGTTGCACAATGGAACATTCATTCACCAAAGTAAGTATGTCAAATTTGATATGAATGATTGTAAACCATGTAGCACACCCATGGCAACCTCAAAGCTCGTCACTGTTGATGACACGGTTGATCAAACTCTTTATAGAAGCATGATTGGGTCTTTATTGTATCTAGCTGCTTCTAGGCCAGACATCGTGTTTGCAACATATGTTTGTGCCAGATCCCAATCAACACCTAGAAAGTCTAATCTTATTGTTGTGAAGAGGATACTCAGATACATCATGGTTGTCACACCATAAGGAAGTCCACATCAGAAGGAGTTCAGTTCCTAGGTGATTGTCTAGTGTCCTAGCAAAGTAAAAAGCAAGTTGCAGTATCCACATCCACTGCTGAAGCTGAATACATTGCTGGTGCAAGTTGCACTACTTAACTCCTGTGGCTTCAAAATCAACTGTTGGATTTTGGTGTAACTGCTCTAAAGACTCCTCTCAAGTTAGGCAGACAAGCAGCTTTAATCATTAAAAATCCAGTCTCTCATTCTACAACAAAGCACATTGACATCAGGCATCATTTTGTGAGAGATTGCTATGAAAAAAGTTTGATTTCTCTGTATCATGTTCCAACTAAAGATCAACTTACAGATGTTCTAACAAAAGCTTTAGATACATCTACCTTGAAAGTTTGATGTCTAGGATTGGCATGCTAAACACGGATTGAAAACAAACTTTTGTGTTCCATGTGTAAATAACATTAAAATGTTGTTAGAAAATAAAAAATTCATCCTTAAAAATAGTTTAAAATTGAAGTTTTACAATAAATCTCAAAAGTCTGTTCATCACCACTATTTTCCTTTAACCTCTGTTTGGCTTGAAAATCTATCCACTGATAAAAGTGTACCCTCTGGTTCATTATGTCCATCCACTGTTTGGTCAAACCACTGCGTTGACTCAAAACCATTGATATCTATCCTCTGATAGTGTTAAAATTACCACTGTTCCCATCCACTGTTGATACACAACAATGGTTTCCTAAACAACTGTCATCCATTATCATCAGAGGTTACACATGGACAGATGTTGGCTATCAGATCTTTGGAAACTTCTGCCATGTCAGCATTCACTTTTTCTCTTTATAAACCTTGTTTTATCCAAACAGAGTTTTACTCGCCATATCGAATTCAAAATACTCAAAGTTGTTTCCATCACTCTCCTCTTCTTCACGAATCCTTTTCTTTCATTGTTCATCATGTCTCTCATCATTAAAACGCCTCACAACTACACTCCCATTCTTGAAGAAACTGACAACAATAAGGCATATCATGCCATGATCAAAATTCTGAAAAATTCCAAATACAAGAGTATCATGGAAACAAAAGCCCCAATCCATCTTGATAGACTGCGTCAATTTTGGGCACATGCTGAGGTTCAAACTCAGAAAAATGTAGACTATGCAATAACTTCAAAAGTGGGTGCATCACTCATGCGAATTTCCCCATCTTCCATCTCTACTGTTTTTGGTCTCAATGACCTAGAACACCTAACTTCCTACACAATAAAAGAGCTTCACGATGAATTCATTGAAAGAGGATAAGAAGTTCTGCTTACTGGTAAAACAATTTTTAAATCTAACTTCCCTACTGAGATGGAATTCTTTTTCCATACTTTGTTAGTATGTTTGTCTGCCAAAACAACTGCTTTAAATGAAATACCGTTAAACATGCAATACTTGGGATATGCTATATTGAGAAACTCTAACTTTAATTTCTCCCAAGTATTGTTCAATGATTTGGTGACAAGCTTTAACATTATTAAAAAGAATAAAGCTTTTCTTATACATCCTTGGTATTGAGTGTTTACATTCAATCCCAAGTTTGTGAAAAAGATGCTACACAAGGTGTTATCTGCCCTGTTGGCAGTCTCACCCATGAAACTTTTACAAGAATAACTAATCAATCAAAGGTTTTGAAAACACAAGCAAAGGGAGATGAGCAAAATTTAGATGAATAAACATCACAAGCACAACCCGCTGTTGCTAAGCCCACTGCTCCTAGTGATCATGGTACTACAACTAGTGCTGTGAAACCCACACTAGCTAATTCCAAAAAGAAACCTTCCAAATCCGAAAAGCCCACCAAAACAAAACCCAAAAAGGTTACTCTGGAAGATGAGATCCCAGAGATGCCTGTGACAACACAAAAGTCACTTGAAACCACTACTGCTACTTCCTCACAGCAGTGGGAAAGATCTCCACCTACTAGCCTACCTCCTCTTGTATCCTCACAAAAGGATCAAGTTGTAAGCACAGGGACACCAACTTATGAAGCACTGGATCCACTTGGATCTATCTTCCACAGCCCCTCTCCCAGGGTAATGTCGTTTTCTACTCCACAACCCTCTCCACTACAACTTCCACCTACCATCTTACCTCTGTTGAAGGCACTTGACATTGTTCAGACACAATCAATTCCTCTCAATCACTATTCATGAGAATTCACCTCTACATGTGACTGAGTCTGAGCACAATGTCATTATTAACCCATCAACTGCTGAGGAGGCTACATCCCTTGGGTTACAAGTAACCCTTGGTGATACTTCAAGCGAAGTAGCCACTTCAATTGCAGAGCTTTCTGTTTCTCAATTGGACAATGGTTACATTCCTAAGAATTCCGTGAAGACAAAAAGTCTTGAGGTTACAACCTCTGCACCAGTTGGAAGTCCCCAGAACCAAGAAAAAGGGGCATCTGGTTCTGCTGATATGGGATTCGCTTCCATTGAAGTTCCAGATACAACTACCACTGGTAGGAGTTCAGATGATCCTATTAAATTAGGTGATGAGCTAAGATACAAAGAATTGACGAAGAGGATGCAATCCATGGAATCTTTTATTGGTGATCTTAAAACCATGATGCAACAACTCATGCAAAGTCAATCTACACCACAAACAGCTGATGAGCTTTGGAACATTGTATAACCTATCATCACAGCTCGAAGAAGTTTGGCAGAAATTCAACACAGCACACACATGAAGCTTATCAAGGAAAAGGTTGAAGCTATGTACAGAGATACCCAAACTAAAATAAAAGCTACCAAAGATCATCTGTTGAAAATCTCTGGCACTACCCCTTCTCTTGTTTTTCAAGAAGAATTTGTAGATGATACCAAAAAGGGGGAGAGAGATTCTTTAAAAAATTGAAGCCTGATTCCAAGGCAAAACCCAAAGAGTCTAAAACCACTACTAAAGCATCTGATGCTACTCCTGGAAAAGAGATTGATGAGTCTCTGAATAGAGAAACTGAAAAGATAACTGAGGATAAGCTGAAAAGACTAAAAAATCTAAGGGTAGAAAGCAAAAGCTTTGTTAAACAAAAATTGAATTAGCAAAAGGAAGAGAGAAGACATTGGTACTTCAAGAAAGAAGAGGCCAGCTAGAAAAGCAAGTCAACCAATCTCCACCCCTTCTAAAACCACTGCTGATGCAGTTCCAGTTGTATCCTCTGTCCAATTTAAACCAAATTCACCACCACATCAAAACCTACTCCAGCGGATGTTAAAACTCTTGTGGTGTCAACAATTGTTGATACAACAGAGGTTACAACAGACTTTACTCAAACCATTGCCATATCACATTTCCCACTTCAACTTACCCATTAGCCACACCACCAAAATTTCTTGCACATACGCCATCACCTCAAATTACTTTAAACGCAGAAGAAAAACTTCTGTTGTAGATGATGACCAAGTGATTCTATCACCAGTCCCTTTATCATCACAACCACTGACCACTTCATCAATTCCATCCAAATCCACTTTACTCCCATCAAAAACCATTCCACCACCACCTAAAACTAACCCATTTCCTGATGCTTATTTGTCCACATCATTCTTACCACTGGCTGCTCAATATCCACTTGAAGTACATGCTGTCAGAAGTGAGATAGAGTCATTTTATGACATTAAAGATCCTACTCAAAGGGAATTTCCTTCTCTTCTAGGATATAGGAAGCCAAATAACTTGGAAGAGTATCTAAAGCTAAAAGTCAGACAAGCTGAGAAAATTGCAAAGGAAGAAAATAAAGGAAAAGATGACAGAACTCTTCAAAATGCAATGCAGTTACAACTTGAAAAGGTAAGACATATTGACGAATATGCCAAAGATCTCTGCAAATCCAAGTCAGAAAAGGCAACCAAATTTGATGTTGATCTAAGACAAGATCTTCTTGAACATATCATGGCACATAAACCATATAAGGTAACAAGAGCCCAATAAAAAACTGGTCTGTGGAAGATCTTCAATAAGAGATTGAAAGGATTCAAATAATGCTCAAAAATCCACAACAAAAGGCAACTCCACCTAATTGGAAAAGAGCAAAGTTTATTGATCAAGCTCGGGCTTTAAGAATTAAAATAATGAAAGAAGAATTGGTTGCTGCTCAATATGGTACTTCTAGATAAATTGCAAGGTGATTTGAATCAAAGGTTGTAGATACTTATAAAGGGCTTGAAAAACTCAGATTGAAAGATCCTAATGTTCCTAGAAAACCAGATTATCCACCCACAACCACTACTCCAAAACAGACCCATACCTTGAAAAGACCTTTTTCAACCTCTAGCCTATCCACAATTTCTTTGAACCATCCAAAAAGGAAAAGGCAGATGGAAGAGCAAGATCAACTGATGTATGAAGAGAACATGAAAGAAGCATGGAAATGTCAACTCCTATACCACACTGATGCTGCAAGTGATCAACTGAGAGATACGTTGTCAAAACTTGTTAACAGACCTTCATCAACAAACTCATCATCAATAAAACTTCACCCAAGGAAGCCAACAGATCCAAAAATTCTAAAGTGGAGTTCAAACAAAGACACCCACGAATTGACCTTGGTCAGGTCTGATGGCAAAGTTCGATGCATTAAAATGGATGCAACATATGGTATGTGTGTTGAATACCTCCAAGATCTTCTGAACCTTGAGCTTGAAAGTGATATTGAAGATTTAGTTGCCCTAGACTTTCAACTCCAATTTAAAGGTCAAATAAGGGGACTATTGATGAGAAATAAAGATCAGCAATAAAGTTAGTTTTGGCATCATCTGTTCTAGGGGAGATTTTTTGGATTGAACCCTTTACAAAGGAACGGATGATAAAAAGCCAAAATATCTATAACCATTGATCCTGAAATAATAGAGTTTACAGGCTTTTATCATGAACCACTGTCCAAGCTAAAGTCTGCTCTACAAGCCTCTGATAAAGACTAAAGACAAAAACCAAGCAAAGGTCAGCCGAAGACCATCAGAGGATTGCTTCATCAAAGTTATATCTTTTATCAGTGCTTTCCAATGTAATGGTGTATTGTATAGCAGTGCTTAGGCTTAGTAGTGTTTAGAGTTAGTTATTTTGTTATATGTCAATTTAATTGCTGGTGTCATCATTTGATGCTCAGCGGTTTTCTTGTACTATATATAGACAGTGCATGTGTATTGTTCTATTCATCTATCAAAAGATCATTTCCACCTTTATCCAATCATCTTCTTTACATTATGTACGAACAAACACATGTGATATCAGGCTGAGAGGGAGTTGTGAATTACATGCAAAACCTTATAAATTGAAAGCATGATAATGTAAACAATCTTTCATTAGTGGTGAATCAAAAAGTTTTCTAAATTCCACTGCAAGTCACTCTGTTTAAACATCATTCGTTGTTCATCTTAAACTTTTCACAACTAATTAAACTCAGATCCTAACAAAAAACATAACTCTTTGAGAGTTTGAGGTGATACCTTAGAGGCAACCATTTGAAGTTGATCAGCACTGATGCATTCAGTAGAACTTTTGGGATAGTTTTCTTCAACCCTTATTGCATGCTATTGGTCACAAACAATTGTTTGACCTGAGTTTTCAGCAGTTTCCTCAACTAGACTTGCCACCAACAGTTGTTTGAACATGATCTTCTTTATTTGAGATATATTTAATAGCCATGAAACAGAAATTTGCATGTTCATCACAATCATATGCCATTAATGCATCAGTTAAATTTTCTGGTAAGCTGCTCCAATCAACATAGACTTGTGTACAGAAGTTATGACAATTATGCTTTGCAGGTGCATGAGCAGGAATAGCTTTTATTGCTTGAAAACGTGTAACATGCACTTGAACATACTGAACCTGAGGAACAGGTGTTGCTTGAACATAATGCACATGCACAGGGTTCATTCTTTGTGCAAAGTGGGTTGTGTTTTGTACACTTGGTCTAGGGGTACTTTGAGTATTTTGATAAACCTGTAGTTGCACATTAGATTGAGGTCTTTGATTAGGGTATGTGATCATTGGTGCAGAGTTGTTTGATTGACTCACGCACTCTCTTGCAAAGTGACCTAATCTAGTACACGATAAACATTTAATTTTAGATTTATCCAACCCAACGTTTGACCTCCCACTTAATCTCGGATATGTGCTACCAGTCCTTTTGTAAAATTTATTTTCTCTTAGACTTAGTAGTGCCACTTAGTGCAATATTTTCCTTTCCTCTAAGTCAATTGGGTCTATGTGCTTAAGATCATCAAGGACAAACGACCAACTATCAGGACCATGACCACCATCATTTGCTGTAAATGCATAATTTGTGGACTGTTGATTAGAGTTGAATCTAGTTGATTTGTCAATAAAATGATCAAACCTATGATCATTTGTCATTCTTGAAGATGATCCCTCCTGATTCAGAAGTTTTGTGTTTCTGGAAACATAACTATCGGACAATTTTCCAGTTTCCTATAGCTTTTTTTTGGACAAGCTCCCTTTCAAATATTAGGAGTCGTCCATGAAGCTGAGTCAGAGTCATGTCCTTGAAGTCTGGGGATGTTCTCATCACTATAGCAAGAGTGTCCTGTTTCTCAGGGAGAGATCTTAAAAATCAGTTACATAAAGTTGATTCGGAAAATTCCATGTTAACCAACTTTAATTCACTGATTAGACTTGTGTAAAAGTTTCCCCTTTTATGTGTGTGAAAGTTTCATATTGTTGGTTAAGGATTTCTCTTGTATTTTCAATAACTTCTTTTGTTCCACTGAGTTGCTCTTTCAATGCACCCCATGTAACATTTGTCAAAAATTTCCCCTTTTATGTGTGTGAAAGTTTCATATGTATCCAAGAATTTTAATGCGAATTGATATTACAGTTTTGTTTTATACTCATTGATTTAACATTCATATCATCAAACATCTCGACGTACCTCGATCACATCATTTAAAGAAGTTGGGTTGTGTCTCACTTTTACATAGACTAACCCCTTTATCATAACAAACGAGAGAGGTACTGTCATCATTCCGTCATGTATCCTTTCAGAATTGAGACTCAAGCTTTGGTTGTTGTGTTTGTTTATGTTTTTAGAGTCACATAGAACTAATCATAACTTACTGACAAAGCCAATGAAAATTTGACAAGAATATGGTGGATACGCCGCTGGTACTTCCTATATATAAGTATTCTTGTCAAAGGATCAAAAGCGTTGTCAGGCAGTTATGAGAGGTTCCGTGTAGGTTTTAGTATCGTCATAGTTGAAGTTTTGTTTTATGATATAACTTTATCTTTTTAAACGTATTTATCCTCTCAAAACTCTTATGCATGAGATCATACCTAGTCAATCAACTCTGTTTATCCATGTTCCGCATCTTCATACTTTAGGCATCAAAAAGCGATTCCTGTAGCAGGGTATTCAACCCTTACTAGGAACGTTACCACCTCAAATAAAAAAAGATTTAAACTCCCACCCTCTTCTAATTATGTAATTGTCAAATTAAAAACACCCTCCCTTCGAGTCAAACATACCACTACTACTTAAATTTCGGGACGAATTTTCTAAAAGTAGGGGATACTGTAACATTCGTCAAAAAACGGGTTTCCAAACCCGCTTCGTTTATCAGTCAAACATTCAGTTATAAATTTCTTTGCGTATTTATGGTTCATATTAATTTTAAACAAAACATAATTACCAAATATATTAGAATTTAAAAACTATAATTGATAATTAATAATAAATAATGAGATAAAAATTAAATGGAGACGCCGGGTTTCGAACCCGGGTCACCCGCTCAAACAAACACACAACACACCACCAGACTACCCACTTTTTGTGAAGTATTGAAATCAATAAATATATGTATTCGGGCCATACGAGTCATCTGCGAGATTCAAGTGAGTAACCGCTCTGATTCAATCGTATAACTTTGAGTATACGTTTTAATTCTTACAGGAACGATTATAACAGTCAATCTTTAACCGAAATCACAATCGAAAGCATTAACTCGCAAACCGTTATGCTGAATCATTGTTACAATTACCGTTTTTTATTTTAAATCAAGTTGTGATCTTGGAAGTCTATAAACACTTTCAGTCAGGAAACCCAACTCGCTTATTCACTCAAATCGACTCTCAACACTCTCTGCTCGATCCTCCTGCCCCACCAGAGAACCACCGGAATCGCCAAAATCCACTCACCGAAAAACTGAACCCATTTCATTTCTTATGCCTTACTCTAAAATAAGACTTCTAGAGCTCAGACAGAAAGCACCGCACTCACCTCAAACTTCTGGTAGAGCCTTTGTCGCAAGTTACACTTCGCCAGAATTTCTTTCAGTCACCGGAACTTCATCGGAGATCACAACTGTTCGGTACAACATCCTTAAATCCTTTTCTGTTTAAATTATTTTCGCTATCAGTAATAATCAATCAACTAATTCAATAAGAATGATTGATTAAACAGTCGGGTTGATTCTCTGGTTTCATAAAACGAAGAAGATGAACAGCGAGTCGTTTATAAATATAATTAAAATCAGTAATTTAAATGGGTTAGACACACAGTCCAGCGGTGGACTGTGTGCATTTTACATACATGGTACTGGGTTCGAGTCTGTTTGTGTTCCGATCCACTGAAATTAAATACATTGTTTTTAGAACGAGTCATATCGCTTCACAGAAAGTATTTAAATAAAATAAAGATCAAGAAAACTAACAGGTTAGACACACAGCCCAACTGGTTGGGCTGTGTGCACACGAACCGTAGGTCCCGAGTTCGAATCTGTTTGTGTTCCGATCCACTGAAATTAAATCCATTGTTTTTAGAATGAGTCATATCGCTTCACAGAAAGTATTTAAATAAAATAAAGATCAAGAAAACTAACAGGTTAGACACACAGCCCAACTGGTTGGGCTGTGTGCACACGAACCGTAGGTCCCGAGTTCGAATCCTGCTTCTGTAACCGGTTCTGGAAATTATCAAAGCTTTTTAAATAGAAACAGAAATGAATTAATCTAATTTGTATATATATATAATTAAAAACGAGATTATTTCGGGTTAGACACGTAGCTCAGTTGGTAGAGCTGCGTGCACGTATACGGGAGGTCACGAGTTCAAACCTCACTCAGCGCATGGAATAAACACAGTTCGACCGGTCAACGGTCAACGGTCAACCTGGTCAAAAGTCAACATTTTTTATTTCTTTTTTTAATTTATTTAATCAGAAAATTATTTAAAAATACTTAAAAATAATATTTTTAAAGTTGGAAAATGTCCTTAAACTCCCAAAAATAAATCTAAAAATCCTATTAAGGCTATGAATTAAAATTATTAATCTCAAATAAAATCCATTTATTTACTGAACCATTTTGTTATTATTCTAGGTTAGTTTTCCTCGTCGATCAAATCTTAAAATTCGTGCGCACTCATCGTCATCCAGGAAACGCACCCACTGTGAGTGAATCCTTACAAATTCCCATTTTTATTCATGTTTTGGGGTGTATCATGTGTCACTTTAATTATTTCGTTTATTCAAACTTGTGCTATTACCATTATATGACCTAAACTTATGATGTAAATATTGTTTGTTGTAATGTGTGTTTATATTCTTGTCAAGCTGCGTGCAAATCATTCATTAGGCCCATCAGTTCCTCGTGGGAGACGAGTTGAGCATCAGGTGCCTCATTCGATCGGCTCCGTTTGATTGAGCCTTGATCTCATTGTTCATCATTTGGTGTGTGCGTGTGCATTATTTGATATTATGTGTTTATGGTTGAATTTACATTTACGTTTATTCATATTTGGTTATGCACAATTTTATTCAAATAACCAACATAACTAATCCTTTCAAATATTTAAATAAGATTCACTCGCCAACTTATGTTGACCCAAAAACCCTATTTTTACACATGATACAGGTGACCCGGTTGAGAAAAGAAACACGTAGGATGGCCTAGAAGAATAAACAAGTTAATGCTATGGAATGGACATTTAGTTTAGTTTCCCTTTGTAATTGTATGATTTTGTTTAATACTTTTGTTTATAATGAAAGTGTATTTGAACATGTTATGCTTGTATGTTTATTGTAACTTCTCCTTTAAAGAGAAATAATAAATATGAAACTTTATAGTAAATGTCATGAGCTTTGATGAAAACCCAATCATGCCCCGATCACCATTTCCGCTGCGGGTCGGGGTGTGACAGATTGGTATCAGAGCTTTTGACTATAGGGATATAGGATAGGTTATTAGACCCTTAGAGCCTATACTATAGTTGATTAGATTTTAATTGCTTATGTGGTTACATGCAAACTCATGATGTTTATTTGTTTCGTATTTATTACACACACAAATGCATGCAAACACTTCCACTATTATTTTGTGTGATACTTAATGAGTTATACTTATTGTCAAACATAACAAGCTTACATATACATTCATCACGCCTATTTCAATGTTCACATATTCAAATCATCCTCATATTCCTTTATTCAAGATTTTGTCGCATTTTTCGTTTTTCAATCTCATCAAAGTGAGTTCTACGACGGGCATGTAGTAACTGTAAAGGTACAAGTACCGGTAGTCGGAACATCCTGTCTAGGTTGGCATTCGTATAAATCCAATATAACGGACCAGTTTGCCTACCTGGGGACTAACGATGAGAGTACGAAGGACCTATTAGGCCAAAGCATGCCACACCAAACGTCGTTCGAATTAACCCCACTTTGAGGTGTCACCGTGTCCACACCTAGATGCACTCCGAATTTCATACGTTACATACATATTTCTTGATTTTCTCCGGGTTTTAGTGTACGTTACCAGGCTAACACATGCGAACCATATGAAAGACCCGGTAATCATGGGGGCCCACATGATTACGAAGGTGAAGTATGGCGGCATGCAAGGCCCAATTACGAGCAAAGCCCAAGACATCCTATGGATGTAGTAAATTTATTATTCTTCATTTATTTTATGAATGTTCATTCCTAAATACAACACATGACCCCTAAAACGTCAAACTCATACTCTTGATACGTATTTCTTGTAGATGTCTTCTAGCCTCTCTCGTAGAAAAATGAAATCAGGAAAATCCCGCGAGCGCATGGCTGCCCAAATCGCTCAACAAATGGCTGCCGTAATACCCAACATCGTAATTCAGGTACAACAAGCCCTTACCGCTAATCCCGTCAACCCAATTAACCAAGAAGATCAAAAAATTGTCAATCCTCTCCCAAAAGCCAGTAAATGCACCTTCAAGCATTTCAAATCCTGCGATCCTCCAAAATACGAAGGGACTGAAGGTGTCACCGCTCTCCTCCATTGGTTTGAGGAGATAGAAAACACTTTTCTCAATTGCGACTGTCCCGATGATCGCAAGGTGCGATATGCTACCGGTCGTTTGTTTGGAGTAGCACTTACATGGTGGAATACAGAGAAGGCCAAGCGAGGTACTGAGAATGCTATGACTTTGACTTGGGAAGAGTTGAAGGAAATCATGACAAGACGTTTCTGTCCAAGAAGCAAAATCAAGAAATTGGAAGATGAGTTCTATTCTTTGAAACAAAAGGAGGGTGACCACACCACATACAACAAGAGATTTCTTGAGTTAAATCAGATGGTCCCCAACTTGTTCACTCCCCACTACCGTTTGATCGAGCACTACATTCGAGGTCTTCCTTCAAAAATTCAAGACCCTGTAATAAGTACCACACCTGCAACTTTGGAAGCAGCAATGGAGTTAGCTACAGAGCTACCGAAAACCGCATACGGAATAAAACTTCACGCAGGAGAAGAAGAAGGATAAAGCATCAACCAAAACCTCAAACTCCACCCAAACCGAATCCTCTTCTCAAACCATCCCTAAGAGAAACGAGACGGGCAAAATTTCGCTATTACCTAAGGCAATCAACCAGCTTCACAAGCCATACCCCTCCAAGCTATTCCAATCA
Organism: Scalesia atractyloides; assembly: GCA_947069175.1. Taxonomy (NCBI): domain Eukaryota; kingdom Viridiplantae; phylum Streptophyta; class Magnoliopsida; order Asterales; family Asteraceae; genus Scalesia; species Scalesia atractyloides. The sequence goes on from CAMTDV010000005.1 coordinate 27,390,728, forward strand.
CTCAAGTAGCACCCAACTCTACTTACCCAAATAAGAAACCTTACGTTGGACCTCACCCTCAATGCAACACCTGTTTTCATCACCATCCATCTACCGTACCTTGTCGACTGTGTGCAAATTGTGGGCGTTATGGTCATTGGAGCAAAACTTGTCGTGCCCCTCAAAACCAAGCCTCACCCCTACTCAAAACATGATCCAAACATATCAACAACCCCAATACCCCATGTTCCCATATATTCGAGCTTGTTTTAATTGTGGCGACCCTACCCACTTTAGAAACACGTGCCCTCGATTGGTTAACATCATAAACGTCCAAGCTCAAGCAAACCCAGTTAATCAAGCAAACCCAGATCCACCATCAGCAAGAGGAAGAGCTTACAACATCAACACCAATCCTGTTGAAGATAATAACGGCCCAAACGAATCACCCAACTAGCTATCCCTCACCAAGAGTCAAGACTCAACTCCAACCGTTTAGTTTTAATATTTTCTTTATCTTTACGTCTCCCAGTTATAAATTGGGAATTTATGTATCCAAGAATTTTAATGCGAATTGATATTACAGTTTTGTTTTATACTCATTGATTTAACATTCATATCATCAAACATCACGACGTACCTCGATCACATCATTTAAAGAAGTTGGGTTGTGTCTCACTTTTACATAAACTAACCCCTTTATCATAACAAACGAGAGAGGTACTGTCATCATTCAGTCATGTATCCTTTCAGAATTGAGACTCAAGCTTTGGTTGTTGTGTTTGTTTATGTTTTAGAGTCACATAGAACTAATCATAACTTACTGACAAAGCCAATGAAAATTTGACAAGAATATGGTGGATACGCCGCTGGTACTTCCTATATATAAGTATTCTTGTCAAAGGATCAAAAGCGTTGTCAGGCAGTTATGAGAGGTTCCGTGTAGGTTTTAGTATCGTCATAGTTGAAGTTTTGTTTTATGATATAACTTTATCTTTTTAAACATATTTATCCTCTCAAAACTCTTATGCATGAGATCATACCTAGTCAATCAACTCTGTTTATCCATGTTCCGCATCTTCATACTGTAGCAGGGTATTCAACCCTTACTAGGAACGTTACCGCCTCAAATAAAAAAAAGATTTAAACTCCCACCCTCTTCTAATTATGTAATTGTCAAATTAAAACACCCTCCCTTCGAGTCAAACATACCACTACTACTTAAATTTCGGGACGAAATTTCTAAAAGTAGGGGATACTGTAACATTCGTCAAAAAACGGGTTTCCAAACCTGTTTCGTTTATCAGTCAAACATTCAGTTATAAATTTCTTTGCGTATTTATGGTTCATATTAATTTTAAACAAAACATAATTACCAAATATATTAGAATTTAAAAACTATAATTGATAATTAATAATAAATAATGAGATAAAAATTAAATGGAGACGTCGGGTTTCGAACCCGGGTCACCCGCTCAAACAAACACACAACACACCACCAGACTACCCGCACTTTTTGTGAAGTATTGAAATCAATAAATATTTGTATTCGGGCCATACGAGTCATCTGCGAGATTCAAGTGAGTAACTGCTCTGATTCAATCGTATAACTTTGAGTATACGTTTTAATTCTTACAGGAACGATTATAACAGTCAATCTTTAACCGAAATCACAATCGAAAGCATAACTCGCAAACCGTTATGCTGAATCATTGTTACAATTAACGTTTTTTATTTTAAATCGAGTTGTGATCTTGGAAGTCTATAAATACTTTCATTCAGGAAACCCAACTCGCTTATTCACTCAAATCGACTCTCAACACTCTCTGCTCGATCCTCCTGCCCCACCAGAGAACCACCGGAATCGCCAAAATCCACTCACCGGAAAACTGAACCCATTTCATTTCTTATGCCTTACTCTAAAATAAGACTTCTAGAGCTCAGACAGAAAGCACCGCACTCACCTCAAACTTCTGGTAGAGCCTTTGTCGCAAGTTACACTTCGCCAGAATTTCTTTCAGTCACCGGAACTTCATCGGAGATCACAACTGTTTGGTACAACATCCTTAATCCTTTTCTGTTTAAATTATTTTTGTTATCAGTAATAATCAATCAACTAATTCAATAAGAATGATTGATTAAACAGTCGGGTTGATTCTCTGGTTTCATAAAACGAAGAAGATGAACAGCGAGTCGTTTATAAATATAATTAAAATCAGTAATTTAAATGGGTTAGACACACAGTCCAGCGGTGGACTGTGTGCATTTTACATACGTGGTACTGGGTTCGAGTCTGTTTGTGTTCCGATCCACTGAAATTAAATACATTGTTTTTAGAACGAGTCATATCGCTTCACAGAAAGTGTTAAAATAAAGATCAAGAAAACTAACAGGTTAGACACACATCCCAACTGGTTGGGCTGTGTGCACACGAACCGTAGGTCCCGAGTTCGAATCCTGCTTCTGTAACCGGTTCTGGCAATTATCAAAGCTTTTTAAATAGAAACAGAAATGAATTAATCTAATTTGTATATATATATAATTAAAAACGAGATTATTTCGGGTTAGACACGTAGCACAGTTGGTAGAGCTGCGTGCACGTATACGGGAGGTCACGAGTTCGAACCTCACTCAGCGCATGGAATAAACACAGTTCGACCGGTCAACGGTCAACGGTCAACCTGGTCAAAAGTCCACATTTTTTTATTTCTTTTTTTAATTTATTTAATCAGAAAATTATTTAAAAATACCTAAAAATAATATTTTTAAAGTTGGAAAATGTCCTTAAACTCACAAAAATAAATCTAAAAATCCTATTAAGGCCATGAATTAAAATTATTAATCACAAATAAAATCCATTTATTTACCGAACCATTTCGTTATTATTCTAGGTTAGTTTTCCTCGTTGATCAAATCCTAAAATTCGTGCGCACTCATCGTCATCCAGGAAACGCACCCACTGTGAGTGAATCCTCACAAATTCCCCTTTTTATTCATGTTTTGGGGTGTATCATGTGTCACTTTAATTATTTCGTTTATTCAAACTTGTGTTATTACCATTATATGACCTAAACTTTTGATGTAAATATTGTTTGTTGTAATGTGTGTTTATATTCTTGTCAAGTTGCGTGCAAATCATTCATTAGGCCCATCAGTTCCTCGTGGGAGACGAGTTGAGCATCAGGTGCCTCATTCGATCGGCTCCGTTTGATTGAGCCTTGATCTCATTGTTCATCATTTGGTGTGTGCGTGTGCATTATTTGATATTATGTGTTTATGGTTGAATTTACATTTACGTTTATTCATATTTGGTTATGCACAATTTTATTCAAATAACCAACATAACTAATACTTTCAAATATTTAAATAAGATTCACTCGCCAACTTATGTTGACCCAAAAACCCTATTTTTACACATGATACAGGTGATCCGGTTGAGAAAAGAAACACATAGGATGGCCTAGAAGAATAAACAAGTTAATGCTACGGAATGCACATTTAGTTTAGTTTCCCTTTGTAATTGTATGATTTTGTTTAATACTTTTGTTTATAATGAAAGTTTATTTGAACATGTTATGCTTGTATGTTTATTGTAACTTCTCCTTTAAAGAGAAATAATAAATATGAAACTTTATAGTAAATGTCATGAGCTTTGATGAAAACCCAATCATGCCCCGATCACCATTTCCGCTGCGGGTCGGGGTGTGACACCCCATAACTCTTTAGTATTGTTACAATGCAACATGCCTGCATAAATTTCATTCTGTAAAGCCATTGCCACAATGCTGAAGGCTTTGGCATCCGGCTCGAATTTTTGAAAAAACTGCTCTAAGTAATTTTCCGGCCTATTTAGTTCTTGTACACTTGGGTTTTCGTCACTAGCTACCATTGGAATGTGAGGTCCGAATACAACAGACTTCCAACACCTAGTATTTTGTTGAGCAAGTATGTGAGCCATCCTATGTTGTCAGATATTATTACTAAAGCTGGTGTTATAGGGATCATTTTGTGTCATTTTCTTTTGTTCTTTTGAAGAAAAATAATGTTTGTGATAGACACTATTGAGTTCTACACTTACTACTATCAGCTAAGAACAGACTTGGAGCGTTGTGAGCTGATCTTTGTATGTTAAACTGATTAGGAAATCAGGTTTAACGTGACCAAGCTCTGATACCAATTGTTAATTATGAGTAGGGATATTGGATTTAAATAACCCCAGCTTTTATCAATTGGTCGATAACACTCCCAACTTTCAATTTGTACACCAGCACTCCCAACTTTCAACGTATTGGTCGTTAACACTCCCTAACTGACTAAACCCTAACCCCACGAAAACTCATCCGTTTCACTTCAAACTTGTTTCTAATGGACCGTAAAACATTTGCCTGCATTATTAACCCAAAATCCTTAACCCGGATTCATAACTTTTATGAATTACACATCCGTTACTCAATTTGCGCATGTGATTGTTTGACCTGTTACAAGATTCGAGTACTAAGCTTAAAACTCGCTCATTCTTTCCATACCTCTTATTTCCACACTAAGATTTCCATTCATCTTCCACAACAACTATATTTGTGGTGTGTTGTTATAGTAAAATCATTATATATCGATTTTACCATTCAGTTTGGCAATTTACAAGAATGACCCGTTAGGAGACTTTAAGCCAAAAAGGCTTACGCCTTTCACTTTACACCACCGAAAGAGTCTACCCAATTATAAAACTCATTTTTAAACTACCCTTAAGGATCGTTTGCATGGTTTGTCATTCGAGGGCGTTTTTGTCAAGTTTAGTCCTTTTAACCACGAAGGACATTTAAAAGCTTGTTTTGACCAAGTGAGCACTTTTAACCCATCATCTATTTAAAATCATTGTGTTCCTAAGAACATAATATCTCCATTTTAAATTATTAGATATACCACACTTTAGGTGATCCAATGTCCACCCATGACTCGTTTAACTCTCATCGGACACTAAGTCCTCATTGAGAGTTTGACCCATTACACATACCTGGCTCGGGTCATAGCATTGACCCATTTTAACACCTTGCATTATTAGTTGCTAATTAATAGCAATGCAAGCCATACGCTATTCTTCATGTGAGCACAAAACTCGACAAGCAACTATTAGTCATTTTTGACAAATGGCGATAACATCACCATTTGACCCCTTTGTCCTAAATGACCATTTTACCCACCTCTTGACTTCCCCTTATTGCGTTAGGATGACCAAACATTATGTATTATGAGTTGGTATTTATTTACCATCTCACCCATTTGGCCCGTTTCGGTTTACACCATGTAATCATATTACTTAAAAGTCGTTTCTTTATTCGTTTGACCCATTATGGCTTATGCCATAGGGTGTCTCTTCAAAACTCACTATTTATCCGTCAACACGTGGCTAGATTGCCATTTTACCCTTTTTACCCATTATGGCTTACACCATAAGGTAAAATTTCAAAACTTCTTGTTTATTTGTCAACACGTGACCAAATTACCGTTTTACCCTTTTTACCATCAAATATGGTTTCTTACCATTTTCACTTGTTCTGACCCGTATCGATTCGCTTCGGAACGTCATATTTCAAAGACCCATTTCAAATACTAGCTCACTTTGTTCTTAACCAATACATAAGTAGATGTTCTAATTAAAGATGTAAGCTTTACTTACCTTGCATCCAATTATGTTTTTCCCACGTATTTGATCCGTTTGACCCGCTTCTTCCCAAGCTTCCACCTAGCTTGTCAAGCGCCAAACTACCACTTATCATACGCAAGATGGTTAAATTAGTCATCATTTAACACGACTATCCCACCTTACGGATTTTATATCAAAATTATTATTTTATCTTATTATAGGTCAGTTTGGCTTTTAAAAGTCAACTGCCTATTAACATATGCAATTGCACAATTAAGTTCAATAAACTCTTTCAGGCATTTCATCAAACACCCGGTAGATGTTATTTTTAGGCCATCATTTTAACTACATTCCTTAACCAAGTTCATGCAATTGTTAACATCAAGCTAACATAATTTCAATCATTGTATGCTAATCTATCAATCAATATACAAGAACTTGGGATTGTTTCATCTCCATGAAACAACCCATTGCATCATATGTATGAAATTTACCCAAACAATAGACTTAGCCAAAGACTTTAAACATTCATATACACATGATGATTTCAAGTATCCATTAAAATGAATATAACATCAATTTCATCATATCATACAAAACCCATTTCAAGTCATGTATGAACACTTATTCAAATCACAAAATTGTTCAAGTATTACACATATACTTGCAAGTATGATAATCACGCACATAATTTCATCATCAATTTCACCATACTAACAAAATATTAAACTCAAGGTTACCACCTTCAAATTCATCCACATACTTATTATCACCAAAACATAAATTACAACATTCCTTATGATCTACAAGCTTAGATGATCACAAATTTATGTCCATGCATCTGATTTGGCCTTAATTCACCTTTCAATTTGATGGATTAAGATTGAACAAGGGTTTTGTTCCCTTGCTCTTTCTCATGGTCGTTACACACACCTAGTGTATGTTTTGTTTTAATTCATTTTAATTATTCATGTTTTAGTTTTCCCTTTTTGGTCCCTCATGTTTGAGATTTTTAATTATAAATGGATATCACCCAATATTTATTAGTAACAATTAAAATAATCAACTAGGTTAATCATTCCTAGTTATTTTGTTTACGTGTTAACTTTTACCACCACGGTATCTTTACCCACTCATCCTTAGTTAATTTAGTTTAATTACCAAAGCCGTTTTCGGGGTGTTACAGAGTTGCATTCAAGCACGAACAGAAAACATAAAATAAAAAAAAGTTAAAACAATTTAAATAGCCAGTCGCCACAACTTGAGATTTCTTCTGGTAACTCTATCTTGGAGCGTCAAATCTCAGCATTAATCGCCACCACAAAGCCCTATTTTTTCATTCCTAGCCGTCTCGACTAGCTTTCTAAACACAATATCATATTAACATCATTAAAGAATTGGTGGTCTGAAATGAAAGAAAACTATAAAAACCCTATATACCAAAACGGATTGGTAAGTTTATGAAGTCAATATGCCATAAAAAACTCGCGATGCCATATGAGTGACCAAGGTAGATAAATTATGTGTCAATGAATACGCGTTTAGCCTCTTCAATTTCTCGTTCAACCTCAATATATCTTGTCTCTCCACCGCTAGCTAACACGTCAACCTATCAAATAAACAATGAAAATCACAAATCCTCATGAAACATACAACAAAAGTCGGTATACCCTTAACCGCACGTAGACCTACCAAACACATAACATAACCAAACGAAAAACTATTAACCCGATACCCAACAAATAACAAAAGATCATAACCAAAAGGGTGAGTGTCAGCCAAATCTAAAACCAACACAAGACTCATAACCAAAATATTGACTCCGAAATTCAATATACTAATGATATAAAACCAGCTAACACTAAAACTACTCTTCTGCTATCAGACAAATGTAAACTTTCAAAACATTTTTTTCTTCCCTAAAATCCATTAGTCATATACTCTAAAATAAAATATTAAGAACTATTTTAAATTAATTTTGCTTGATGAATCGACAAAAAGCATGTAAGAAATTAAAAAAGCCTAACAAAATATCATCACAAATCTTGGAAAATAAGGCACCAAAGAGAATTCATATATACCACCAATAACTGAATCGAAAAACGAAGAGAATGGCAAACACGAAATCAAATTGAAAGAACATTGAATCAAAATGGAGAAAAAATAGCAATGTGCGATATAAAAAAACACCTCACCAAAGGTCATTTATAGACAGTGAACTTGATTTCAGTAATATCATATCACATCAATGAAATCAATCAAAATTCTTAACTAAAGCTAATCTGACATAACCAAATATCTTACGTTTGATTGCTAAGGTGGCTATCAAAACAAAACACCAAAAACTATCATATTTAATAGACATCAAAATCTTCCTTCTGCGGGGAATGCGCTGAGTTCAAAATGTATATGTTTAAAATTCCCTTGAGAAGCTAACAAAGATTTTCAGGTTGCGAAAGAAAACTAACAGTTAAAATTGATGATAAATAACTAAAGATTGACCACCATGTAAAACAAAGCCCACAAACACATACATAGATTTGTGATACATTCATTTACTGTGGCAATACTCTACACCATCAATGAGGCTGACAAAATGTCCGATGAGAATGAAAATATAACAAATTAATTAAATACTCTTGCCAATTAGGATTCTAAAAGATTCACACACCTGAAAATCGCCTTTGCATCCCGTCAATCCATATATCAATATGTTTTAGAAAATTTTATTAAACCCTAAGATGTTGAATTTAATCAAATCAATAATACTGTTTGTTAAATAGGAACTATGAATGATTATATTAGGGTAACTTGAGAATCAAAACTGCCGATTTACGGAAGAAGAAGAAGAATAAGCATATATATGGCTAGGGTTTTGAGGGAGAATGATAGAGACGAAGGAGCTCCGATTGATTATAACTAGAATTTGGTATTTTCGTAAGGTTTTATAAGAACCGGAATGTCATTTGGGTCAGTTATAGCGAATTTGGGGCATCACATAACAAAAAAAATCGAACCCCGTAGTTTGGACCCAAAATGAGAACTGGGGAGCTCTAATATTTTACTATTGAGCCACATTAGCCCACATTATTTACATATACACACTCACACACACACACTTATAGAGTAGGGTTCATGCGAGAACCAACTTCAGGGTGAAAACCACGAGAACAGGTGTAAACACAACTAAAACTACTTAACAAGGCTTAAAACCACACAATTTTTTTAAATCTTCCATTAAAATCCAACTTTTTATCAATAAAAAATATATTTTGTTTGATTTTTTTAATCCGAATAGCAATTATCGATGCACATGTGTGTATGTCATATTTCTTGATAGCATCTATACAATTTCCCTTTTATATACACTACCATCCATAATAAATCACCAATATTATACAATTTCCCTTCCGTCTATACCACCATCTGTAATACATTACCATTAGTAATACTAGTCAAAACCCGCGCGATGCAGCCGCAACAACAACGTATTTTCTGTTAATCTATCAATCCACTCTTGAAATACTGCATAATATATTTGTTAGTTTTATTATTCGTAGCATTGATGTGGTCTATCTATTTCATAGAGCTTTTTATATCTTAATTTAATAATCATCTAACAAATTCTTATTCTACGTATCAATCAATGAGTGGTAATTACAATGCTGAAGTGGGTAATGATGATAGTGAAACGATGTTAAAATGGGATGCGACGCTTAGACGATGGTTATAGAATTATAGTGTAACGGGCAATTTATGGTAATTGGCAGTGGCATACGAAAACAAGTTTGTATATTTGATTAATTTTATTTTAAAGATAAAAATCCAATATGATAAATTGTTAAAAAAAATACATACAAACTTATGTTGGGCCCATTAGACTTGGCCAGTTATGTAAAAACACAACAATAAACGATTAGTTCTTTTGACGCTCCATATTTCAAAATGAACCGAAGTAATTTTGTTAACGGTTTTGTTACTTGGATATGGATCAAATATGGTAAATTGATAAATTGTTAGTTGGTTATCAGTTTTGTTAATGATGATGCATATAGTGATATAGATCCTATAAGAAGATGTTGAGAGTCTTATGTCTTTGAGGGATGTGCATGCAAAAATTGTGATGGGCGATTACTTTCCACCATCCCCCTCCCTATTAAAGGAGGAGGAGCATGACATAACCAAATCCTATGTGTCAACTCCTAAAATATGCCAAGTCAGCTAATCTAATGTCATTATTACATCATAATACAAATACAATTTTATTTATTTACATAAATCTTAAACTGATACACTGATGGGCAGTTACTTATTTACATTCAAATTTTAAAATTCGCATATCTCGAAACACTAACTATCTCTCCACTCTCTATGTTTTCAATCTTCTTCTCATTTAGAGAGAGATAGAGAGATTGAAAGTGACGGGAGGAGAGTCTCGAGACAGAAGGAAGTCCGGCAAGACATCCGTTCATTCGGTCACCACATCTCCTCTTCTTTTGGTTCATGTAATCCAAGTTCTTCAAATGTTCTTTAGGTTTTTTCAAACGACAAACCCTAAATTTACAAATTTCACTTTTAATTTGCAGATGATTTATGTTGAATCAGTTATTGTACAAAAGCAGGTAGGTCTCAATTCCTTCAGCAATATGATGTTAGGATTTGAGAACAATCTCTTCATAAGCATCTATCCGGAGGCATTTTGATTAGTGGAAGTAGTGCTCAAGTTTGAGATATTGCAATAACAGATAATATGTCTGATTAGCTGTTTTTGGATGAAAAAAGGTATTATATTTGATTGATTTTGAATTGGCTTTTGTTTACCTTTAGGAATTATGTAGTGTGGTTTGTTCTGTTAGACTATGACTGAGTAGTGCAATAAGATCTTAGATGGTTTTTGGCAGATATAGGTCCCTCTTTGAAGATCTTTGTTGAGCAGTTGTATTACAGGAAATGTAACTTTTTATTTTTGTTTGTCAGTGGTAATATCAATAATCAGTAATTATGTACTTATGAGTTGGAAATATGTAGCGATTGATTCTATATTTTCATATGCAGAAAAAATGGTGCACTGATGCAGAGGTCAAGAGTCTTATAAGAAGCTTTCACTGGTAAGCAATATTGATCTAAAATAAGTTGTTTATTTTACATGTTGATACTATATTCAGATTTTCAGGAATACCAATCCATAACATAGTCTCTTCTTTAATATTTTGTCTGTTATTATGCTATGTTTTTATTGATTACTTTGTTTCTTTTAATTTGTCCTAAGTTGCAGATAAGGTCTTTAGGACAATATGAAGTTACGTGACTTTGCCATATCAAGTAACTGTAGATGATGCAACAACTTGCAGTTAAGATTCGTAAGTGAAATAAGTTAAGGTGACTTTTCTTTCTCATAAAAAGCATGGTACGATAATAATGATGCTGGTGATGATGTATTTTGTTATAATGTCATGTTTTTATTGCTTATTTGTTAGGGTTTTTGTACAAATTTGCATACTTGTCTGATGTTTCTTTAACTGAATTACTTTTTGCTGAATTATTTGCTTCTTCTCAATTGTATCACTTATAGTTAGCATCGAATCTGTCAAATTTTTTATCTTTAGTTCAAGTAATAGTTAAAATGTGTTGTTGAATAACCATATGTTTGAATTCCAGGTTATGGATTTGAAGAAGAAGCACTCATGCATCAACCCTAGGTTAGCGTTTGTTTATACGAAGTGCGTTGTGAAAATGAGAATAAAAAATAAGACTGAGTGTTTTTTATCTTTTACTATGCATAAGAGTGAATAAAAAATGTGATTTTCCAGTAAACTATACTCCTTTTCCGAACTATTTGCCTCTTCTCAATTGAATTACTTATTACACTTAATTTAGTTGTAATTAGCGTCAAATCTGTCGTATTTTTTTTGGTTTTCCAGGTTGTGGAGTTGAAGAAGAAGCACTCATGCATGAACCCGAGGTTAGCGTTGGTGTAGATGAAGCGCGTTGTGAACATTATCGTCAAATAGAAGAGTCAGTGTTTTTTTTAATCTTTTTACGAGATATAATGAGTAGCCATGTGATTTGCCAGTAAACGGTACTCCTTTGCTGAAGTATTTTCGTCTTCTGAATTGAAATACTTATAATTACGGTCGAATCTGTAACGAATTTAGGATATATAATAGTACTTTCTTTTATCGCTCGAGTCGTCCGTAAACAGGGTCGACCGTAACTGACGTCCACTCCGTAACGAGTTGTAAATTTATACTTTTTTTTCTTTTATCGAATACGTTGTCTGTAACAAGTGAGATATGTAAATGAGTGAACTGACCAAATACGAGGAGGTCACACATGATCATAAATACGAGGAGGTATGCAGTTTTCCATATCTCGTGTATGGTTGTAATTTTTTTGTTATCCAGTCATACTGTAATTAATTTCAGGAATAACAGTAAAATGCTTTCAACGACCATAAGAAGACGAAAGCTGGCAATATGAGTGGTTTTCTTCTATATCCAAAGTTGGAGACATTTGTATTATAGATCAGGTTTCTTTTATCCTATATGGAAAATATATCCATATTAACAGATGATTTCTATTAAGAATAATCTCGAGTTTATGTTTGCTTTGTAGTTCTTTACAACTTAACAGGATCTCTTTGTGTCTTAATAGAACCATAAGGTTAGTAAAATACGTATACGAGTAAACTTAAGCATTTGCATTTTCCATAATATAAGTAATTGAAAATGTTAAGGGTTTCTTTGTGTTAATGATGCAGGCGGTGTTGGTGAATTTCGGCCTTGGCTGGAGTAGCAAGTAAAAATGGCTAAAAACGGTCCACTTTGATGCCCTTAGTCATTTGTTGTTTAATAAATTTTGGTATTGGTATATAAATTTTCTAAATAACGGTCCACTTTGATGGCCTTATTCATTTATTGTAAGATATTCCCTTTATTTGTTATTTATATGTTTTTTATTCTTTAAGATCTTATTTAGAATATGTTATTTTATTATTTGTACTCTTATTATTATTATTATTATTATTATTATTATTATTATTATATTATTATTTAAGAAAGTATATATATTATATTATTATGTAAACTCTTTAAAAACCGTCTAATTGTTAAAAAAATATAGCTGGAATCTGTTATTATTATTTGTATTATTATTTGTATTGTACATATTGTAATTCTATTTTTGTATTTGTATTATAGTTGGAAGTTTTTAATAATAAAATATATATTTAAATTGCACTACTTTTCAAGTCGTCTAAATTCTTAAATTTTGCATGGGGAAGAGTTGGTGCATTTAATGTGATTAGATTATCATCATCATTTACAAGTACTATTGCCTTCCATTATTAATACATACAATCTTTTAATCTCTCAACACATAATATCTCTTCTCTTCCATATCTAACTGAGTTTTCAAGATCAGTTTTTAGAAGCATGTCCAAATACCGAACTGAAGCGTCCAAGCTTCCAGAAATGGCATCACAGTTGAACAGTAATGTTGGTGGATCATCTTCTCATCTTAGTTTTGTTTCTGACTTGAATCATGCTAAAGACATGTGGAATCTGAAGGCGAGAATCATCCGAAAATGGAATCAAGGTTTTAAGATAGAACTGATCCTCATAGATGAGAAGGTTAGTATTTATCTTTTTTTGTGATTTTTGTAACTCCTTTCCAAGCTGTACTCTTCGTATATTTTGTTTCTAGGTTATAGATATTTGAACCCTAAATGTATCTTTGAAACTAATGTTCAGGGTGGAAAGATTCAGGCGGGTATTAAGATCAATCTGATCCCTGTTTTTGACCAACAACTTCAAGAGGATGCTGTTGTTATTCTCTCCAAATTTGGTGTCGGTGCAAATACTGACACATTCAAAGTTGTAACTCATGATTATAAAATCAACTTTTATCGACTGTTACCCATGTTGATTCTTGGCAAGGTCTTGAATACGGCTTTAAGTTTATTGCTTTTAAGGATATTCTTAACGGAGATGCAAATGACCTTTTAACAGTTGGTGCCTATATTTAGTGTTTACCACTTTCTAAATGTAAATTATTTTGTTTTTTGGATTTAATTTTTATTACATTATTGCAGATGTTGCTGGTACTGTGGTCGACTGTGGAGACTTGGACATTTATGGTCAACCTCCTAAACAACCTAAAAGGATGAACTTTGATCTTCAGGACTTGGAGTAAGAATTTACCTTTCAATTTTAAACTCTGTACATTATTGAAATTGAATTATTAATAACTATTATCTATGAAAGCTATACATATTAAAGCTGTTACAATTTAGTATTGTTAAATGTTGTTGGTGTTCTGCAAAAAAAAACAGTTTCCTTATATATGTTCCACTTTTTTTGAAATGATGCCATAAATGAGAATAACAATTATTGATCTTATATGATAAATGATTTGAAGAATCTACTATTCCAGGACTTAGGCAATAAGTGCTTCAATTATTGAAGTTGTTTAATAAATGAGAGTTGCCTTTAGCTAACAAATGATGTCCATGTTATTTGATTTCATTAAAAAATACCATTTTTTCATAAACTGATGAAATAATAGTGATGTAATAAATGATGTCCATGTATTTTGAGATTAAAAATATATTCATGTATTGTTTTTGTTTAGGGGTACGGTTTTACGATGTACTGTGTGGAATGCTTATGCTGAACAGTTTAGCCACTTTCTTTCTAATAACAACATCGCTAATGAGCATCTCTTGATTGTTATTCAGCATGGAAAGGTTAAAGAATGGAAAGGTAACTGTTCTATTATACTACATTATCAGTTATAATATAATAGTTTTTGCTGTAAAACCAACCATTTTAATTATATATTTGTATATTATAATGCATAGGGAAATTGACAGTTCAAAGTGACAAGTTTGGAACTCGGCTGTTTTTGAACGAAGAAATCGATGAAACTAATCAGCTACGGAGGAGGTAAAATTTTGATCTAATATGAATTTACATTTGTGTATCGAATTAATTCTTAAGTTTGTCTTAATTTGCCTACTAATTGTTTATAATGTTCTTTAGTCTTATACTGAAACAAGGGCACGCATCTGGTTCTACGTCTCAAACAATACTTTCATCTCAGACCGTTTACCCATTGCACCAAGAGTTCGTAATAGCTACCCCAAAGAAACATGTTGACGAGATTATAGAAACTAAGAAGGTATTATTTTTTTATATACTTTTATATTTGCTTACAAGAAATGTGTACACAAAGATTTGGTAATGACCTTTTTCTTTTTTACAGGAAATGTCTTGTGTTGTAGTTGCTACCATTAAAATTGTGCAAGAAAACTATGGTTGGTTTTATCCAGCGTGTCTTAAGTGTTTCAGGAAGGTGTTAAGTAAAGTTGACTATTTACAAAATGCTAAAAATATCTCTGAGGAAATACTAAATTTACCTCCCACTGCTATGTTTTGTCCCAAATGCAAATGTGAATGTACATCAATCACCACAAGGTCAACAACATTATTATTTAAGTGTTGTTATTTATTATTTGTTATTGCATAATATAAATTAATTAAGTGTTGTTATTATCTATGTATATATATCAGGTTTAAGGTGCATGTCAGGGTGCAAGATGAGACTGGTAGTGTATCTTTTGTTATGTTTGATAGGGATATCATGAAGATTGTCGGATGAGCTGCAAGTGATATTAGGGAAAGGCAAGTGACGGCAGATGATATTCAAACTTTCCCACATGAGATCTCTCGATTGGTAGATAAGAAGCTAGCTTTTAAGATTGAGGATTCTAACTACAATCTTACTCATGACTACCATGTTTATACGGTCCAAAAAACATGTGATGATCCTAATTGCTGAGTTGCTTGGGGAAAACAACAATATGGATGTGAATGCTGATGAGGTAGTGAATGAAATCTCTTTTATAATAGGTATTTATTTGTGCTTTATTCTTTAATTATTGTTATACAGTTTGTTATATTCTTTGTGTATGACCATTTCTTAGGTGGATCAAGAAAACGCTGAAATGAAAGTTGTGGACCTTTCTGAATCTTCTCAGTGTGTTGGTGAACCAATTTCAAAGGTTAGTCTTTCGAGTTTACCAGTTAAGTTAATTTGGTCTGTTGTGATTTTTACGTTTAAAAAGAACCTTTTCATAATTTAACGTGGATCAGTTCTTTTGTGATTTGTTTCAAGGATGTTGTATATGTTACTGCCGACTCTTCCGTCGTTGAAGCTGAAAAGGATTCTGCTACAAGTCCGAATGGAAAACGAGCTGTGGAAAATGTTGATAGTCAAAATGTTGGTGAACTCTCTTCTACAAACAAACGAGTCCGGAAGAAGGCATCTAAGCTTATTACTTAGAAGCTGTTTCTTAGTATATGTTATGAAATTGTAGTAGAAACTACTTATTTTGAAGACTTAAGATGATGTCTGTTTATGTTTTTAATGTCTGTATTTTGTTAACTCTTGAACTCAGGTTGATGTATGTATTTTTGGTGTAGTAGTGATGTGTGTTAAGAACATCGAAGATGGTGTATTTCCTTTTCGTGTTTTTAATGTCTGTATTTTGTTAACTCTTGAACTCAGGTTGATGTATGTATTTTTGGTGTAGTAGTGATGTGTGTTAAGAACATCGAAGATGGTGTATTTCCTTTTCGTGTTAATGACTACTATATGAAATCACCATGTTTAAACTTTTCTTCTATATTGATTTGCTTTTCAAACGTGCTTGTGCCTAATGTCTTAACCTTTTAAAGGCAATACTAATACTGATTTTTTTTGTTGAATAACAAACTTAGCGCAAAATCATAATTTATGATAAGGTCATTATTGTCAAGTTTTAATAAGTTTGTTTTTGTTAAAAAAATTTGGAATCATATACCAAAATACGATTTTGGTATTTATGGTCACAATTTTAGAATACTTCATACTAAATTATATATACAATATTGTACATTATAAATATATCATGTTGCCTGTTTGAAATTAAATGATTCCTTATTTCTTTGGTTAATTTAGATCTATTGTATAATGCTTTCATTTTTTTTACTTCAATTTATATCTGCATAAAATGTATATGCGTACAATTTCTTTTATGATTAGTTAAATCGTATTTTTTCTATAATAAAACGTTACTAAAACTACCCATGTCGCACACGGGTCCTACTACTAGTTTCAATACTTCATAACATGAGAAAGGCACCAATTAGTTTCCACCGTTTCAATACCAGCGAAGCCTTTCAATGTAATACAATACACAACTTTCTAATTATTATATATACAATTATACATCAAAAAAATTACAATAGTTTAATATAATAATAGATAATATAACTAAATACAAAAACAGCATACATAACTGCCTCTCGCCAACATAAGTGATTAAACTCTTCAAGTGAACCGACGCATGCTTGAACCAATGCACCAGTGTGATAATCAACGATTCAACGGTATAAAATCAAATGGTCACACCGTTTCAAAGGGGTTTACGTTGCCTATATATACTAAAATGAAACCGAATTTGCGAACCCTTGCTACAATAGTACAATCTTGACCATCGTTTTCAGTTTTTTTCTTCCTGCGACGATGTGGGTGAACATCAAACTTGACAACCGCTTTTAGAATTTGTGTGTACCGTAATTACTTTGGTTTTTTCTCATGCCGGTAACGATCATGTGCCGATAATTATTTTTCCACAAAAGGAAGAGAGAGAAATCGGAGATGGTTGTAGTGCACGATTGTCATCAGTTCGTCCCAGTCGCTTGATCACCCATATGCCCCAGCTGTTAGAAAAGGATGATTGAAAAACGAATTGTTGTATATTTTCAATGTGTCTGTTACAGGGAAAAAGTATACAATTTATAGCTAAAGAAGAACAATCTAAACATAGAAACTGAGCTGTTTATGGGCTGGATTTACGGCTGTTAATAGCTGTCTTTGACCCTCTCAAATGGGAAATGATGCTTGACTGATCCCGCAAATTTCTTCCAAACTTATTCCTTTGATATCCTTTTATTTTTAACACTCCCCCTCAAGTTGAATAGTCGGATTTCCAAAATTCAACTTGCCTAAACAATCGCTGAAAATTTTCCCGTTAACCGCCTTTGTTAGAATGTCAGCGAGCTGATCCTTTGATCGAACAAACGGTAGTTCAATCATACCATCGTCCAATTTTTCTTTGATGAAGTTCCTATCAACTTCTCACGTGTTTAGTTCGATCATGTTGTACTGGGTTTTCTGAAATCTGAATTGCAGCTTTATTATCACACATAATCTTACTTGTTTCTTTTGAAGGAAAGCCAATCTCAGCTAAGAGTCTTCGCATCCACATGGCTTCTGTTAAACCTCGAGCTATACCTCTAAATTCAGCCTCTGCACTTGAAAGAGCAACCACCTTTTGTTTTTTACTTCTCCAAGTAACAAGATTCCCACCAACTAAAGTGAAGTAGCCTGTTGTTGACCTCCGACTTCCCTTATCTCCTGCCCAGTCTGCATCAGTATAGATTTGAACATTTAGGTGTCCATGTGATTGAAACAGGACTCCATGACCCACTGTTCCTTTGAGATATCTAATAATTCTCCAAACTGCTTCCATATGGGACTCTTGAGGTTGGTGCATGAACTGACTTACCACCCCTACAGCATAGGCAATGTCTGGACGAGTATGTGAGAGATATATTAGTTTTCCCACCAGCCGTTGGTATCTTTCTTTATTTGCTAACTTTGCTCCTTCCTCCATATAGAGCTTTTGGTTTACACTCATAGGAGTGACTGCTGGTTTGCAATCGATCATTCCAATTTCTGCCAACAAGTCTAAGACATACTTCTTCTGACTAATGAAAATTCCTTGTTTTGACCTTAGTACTTCAATTCCGATGAAATACTTAAGCCTTCCCAAATCTTTCATTTCAAATTCAGCAAACAAGTTTTCTTTTAGTTTTACCATTTCTTCTTTATCGTTCCCTGTAATGATCATATCATCTACATAGATAATTAGGCAGGTTACGAATTTTCCTCTTTTTTTGAGAAACAAAGTATGATCAGCATTACTTTGTTTATATCCAAACTTTTCATAGCTACGGTAAATCTGCCAAACCAAGCCCGGGGAGATTGCTTCAAACCATAAAGAGACTTCTTCAGATGGCAAACTTCTCCAGTTTTGAAATCTTTTGTGAATCCTGGAGGAGCATCCATAAATACCTCTTCATCTAGGTCCCCGTGTAGAAAGGCATTTTTTACATCAAACTGTTGAAGTGGTCACCCTTCATTTGCAGCTATCGAAAAAAGAACCCTAATTGTGTTCATTTTGGCAACCGAGGAGAATGTTTCAGCATAATCAATCCCATGTGTCTGGGTATACCCTTTTGCTACCAGTCGGGCTTTATATCTTTCAATTGTACCATCTGGTTTATACTTAACCGTATAGACCCAACGACACCCCACGGATTTCTTTCCCAACGGGAGAGTACACTTTTCCCAAGTATTGTTCTTGATTAGGGCTTCCATTTCTGTTTTCATTGCTTCCTTCCAATGTTTAGACTTTAAGGCTTGATCCACGTTTGTAGGAATTTCTTCAGAATAAACAGATGAGATAAATGCTTTGGCTTCCTTAGTGAAATTTCCATTAGCCACATTAGCTATAGGATAACTAGATCTTCTTGGCTCTTTTTCAGGAGAATACCGTTTCGGAGGAACCCCTCTGTTTGTTCTAGGGGGTAACACATATCTTGATGGTGGTTCTTCTTGTATTGATTCATCTGCCTGCAAAGTTTCAGCTTGTTCTGTGACAGTTTCATGGTTAGAAGTATTGGTATCTTCGGAGTCATTAGAAACTTCAAAAGTATCACCAGACTGAATAGGGTGAGTATTACTTACCTCAGACACCAGGTTAGGAGGAACATTAGGGCCTTCAGTGGCACTGAAATTGGACTCTGGTGACTCTGTAGTTGGTACATAAGGAACATATTTCAACCAACTTAGTGTGTCTAAACATTCCTTCTCCCCCTGACCACTTAGTTGGGAATTGCAGTAATACTCGGTTTCAAGAAAGTCACAGTTTATTGTGTTGAACATATGACGTGTCTTTGGGTTATAACATCTGTATCCTTTTTGATTCATTCCATACCCAACAAAGACACATTTTTCAGCACAAGGGTCAAGTTTGGTTCGATCTGATTTAGGTATGTGAACAAAGGCGGTACATCCAAAGATTCGTGGTTGAAGAGTAAGGACTGAGGGTAGTTTGAAGAATTTTGAAAGGGTGTGTAATGGAGTGTTAAGTTTGAGGATATTTGTTGGGAGTCGGTTGAGAAGATAGGTAGCGGTAGCAAGGGCTTCAGGCCAAAAATATTTCGGGACCTGGGATTCAATTAGGAGGGCTCGTGTCATTTCCAGCAAAATGCGATTTTTTCTTTCGGCGACACCGTTTTGTTCTGGGTGTTTGGGCATGTAGTTTGGTGAATTATTCCCTTGTTTTGAAAAAAAAATTTAAAAGAGGTATTAACAAACTCACCGCCATTATCGGATCGGAAAATTTGGATGTTTGTTTGAAATTGGGTTTGGATCATGGTGTAAAACATAGTGAATTTTTCAAAGACTTCGGATTTGTTCTTCAAAAAATAAACCCAGGTCATCCGGGTACAATCATCAACGAACATCACAAAGTAACGAAGGTTTTGCCCCCCAAGAACTGGGGCAGGACCCCATACGTCAGAATGGATTAATGAAAATGGCAAAGCAACCTTAGTATTATTGGGTTTAAAAGTTTTCCTGTGTCTCTTTGCTAAAACGCATGTTTCACAATGTGACATAGAATTAACTGGAAATAGTTTTGGAAATAAAATATGCAAATAACTTGTAGAAGGATGACCTAATCTTCGGTGCCATAGCCAAGCTTCTCGTTCCGATATCCCATGAGTCAACATCACAGTACCACTTTGAGTCACCTCGTCCACATAATACAACCCTTGATTTTCAGTGCCACGCCCAATGATCACTCCCGTCCTGATATCCTGTAAAATACAAAACGTAGGGTACATTAGGACGATACAGTTGAGTTCTTTTGTGACGTGGCTAATGGAAAGCAGCTTATGTGACAACGAGGGAACATAAAGACAATTAGAGATTTTTATTGTGGGTGAAATCTCAATAGTCCCTCCCGATTTTACATCCATTATCCCTCCGTTCGCCGTTTGAATATGTGTTTTTCCTGGTTTGGTTGTTGAAATAATATCCGATAACTCATAAGTCATTGTGTCGGTCGCGCCACAATCGAAGATCCATAGTTTTTGTTTTTATGGTGTACTTGGGCCATATTAGCATTTCCACTATTTCCAGGGACTAAATATGACATATTTATTTTTGAGTTAGGGTTATAAAGCAAAGGGTTTGAGGGATCCGCCCCAAACCCGTTACCTGTTACTGCATCTTCTTCTCCTTTTGCGTCTGCCATTCCGCTGAAACCAGTTTTACTCCGGCTTCCATCTCCGGTGACCTCTCGGTTGCCGGTGCTGGATGTTTTTCCTTTTTCTTGAACTGTAGCCTTTGTGCCCTTCTTATGACCATCAGACCACCATTCGGGATATCCGACGAGTCTGAAACATTGTTCCTGGGTATGCTTTGTCATGCCACAATGGTCACATTTGAGGTGAGTTTTGTCATCTTTGTTACCTGATCCGGTTCTTTTTCCATTGATCCGTCGGTAGCCTTTTGATGCAAGCCCTAACCCTTCAATTTCAGTGGCCATTAGACCCACTGCGATGCCCTGTGTGTCATTGAGAGGTGTTCCTAGAATGTTCTGGTGAGCGGCCTCCTTGCGAACAGTGGCGTATGCAGTTTCTACAGTTGGAAGGGGTTCTAACCGGAGTATTTCCCTTTTTATAGGGTAATATTTCCGGTTAAGAGCGTTTAAAAACTGAAACAATTTCTGTTCAGTCCTGATTTTGGAGTATGCTTGGATATCGGTTGGGCAGGTCATAGGGTTTGGGTCAATCCGATCAATTTCTCCCCATACTCCTTGGAGTATAATCCACAATTCTTCAAGAGAGAGATTGTTCTGTTTGATTTCATTCGCCTTGACATGTAGGTTGAAGGTTTGGAGCTTGTCACGTCCACTGCTATATGTTATAGCCAGGGCATCCCACAGCGATTTTGCTGTCGGAAATTCGGTTAGATTGCTGGCGAGGGTTGGTTCAATGTTTTGTATGAGCCATGAGAAGACGACTAGGTCGTCTTGTTCCCATTGTTCATACTCTTCGCTGGTTTGGTTTGGTGGATTGGTTGATAAATGGTTTAAAAGGGCTTTTGATTTACCGCCTATGGCTACCCTCATCATTCGGGTCCATAGAGCATAATTCTGGCTGTTGAGCTTGAGGTGTATTTGAAGGTTATCGGACAATTTTGGGTTCTGATTTTGTGAATTGAGGCCATTCTTGAGAAGATTAGCGATTTGGATTGATAGATCTTCTCCCAAGTTGTCGGCTTCGGCCATGGTAGCTTGGTTGAGAGGATGATTGATCTGGGTAAGTGATGAGTAGGGTTAAGTGATGAGCAGGTCGGTATTAGAACCGTGAACACTGCTCTGATACCATGTTAGAAAAGGATGATTGAAAAACGAATTGTTGTATATTTTCAGTGTGTCTATTACAGGGAAAAAGTATACAATTTATAGCTAAAGAAGAACAATCTAAACATAGAAACTGAGCTGTTTATGGGCTGGATTTACGGCTGTTAATAGCTGTCTTTGACCATCTCAAATGGGAAATGATGCTTGACTGATCCCGCAAATTTCTTCCAAACTTATTCCTTTGATATCCTTTTATTTTTAACACCAGCCACCTTCGCCAAGAAACGCCAGATCCATGGATTTGTGAATAAAATCGACCAAGTCATTGGTTTCTATTGGGATAAAAGGAGAGGGTAAGACACTTAATCGGCGATCCTTTTACCCACCGGCGACTCCACGTCGTTTCGTCTCACGTCCTTGTGCTTTGATTTACCCGATCGGTGAACAACGTTGTTCTGTGGTATAAAATAGGATACAAGAAACTACAAATACAAAATATATTAAGTTGGTTGCATGTTTCCCTTTAAAAGCATCTCTTTGCCTTGAAACCTGCACAGAACAATTATAAAACTCAAAAAGCAAAAACACATACCTTTCAGAGTTAACACAAGTAATCTTCCAATTTCTATTCTTTCTATTTACAAAACTACACTATCAAACACCCCAAATTTCTATCTCATACTTCACAGTTCTAAACCCCACTTATCATCACCAATGCAATCACCAAAATAATAATTAAACAGCAGAAGAACAAGCTTAAAAAAAATCTTACCGTGCAACCCCATCGATCCTTTAGGTCAACTTCCGAATCCATCAACTCCTTTGCCTTTCGAATCGGAAACCCACTACGGTGATAGTGACGGATGTCTCCAAAACGTAAACCTAACTTGAGGTGTTAAATCTGTGGTTACTCAAATAAGCAAACTGTAATTTGGTATGCGTATGCAAATCCTAGCCTTCATCGTCGGAGGCGGGGGTAGGGTTTTTCGAGTATCATGATATCATCGCTACCACCACCTTACCTTTACAATTGGTCTCAACCATCTTGGCCACAAAAACCGTCATTTACCGCCGCCGAGCGTGGCCGCCTGTGAGCTAGACGACCACCCCATGTCCGTGATTTTTCTCTCTCTAAGCTTGTTTGTACAGTCTGTAAAAGAAAAGATTCAAAGTAGACCCGACGACGGCAAAAAATAGTGTAGTCGTTTAATGTGTTTTGAGGGGAAGGTCTGAGATGTGGTGTGTGCCTAGAGAAAAATTGGGATGTGATGTGTGTTTGGAGAAGAGTCACTATCACCTCGGTAATGAAAGATTTAAAAGTTAAAATTTGAAATCCATATGAAATGAGCGGGAATTCAAATTTTTGGGCAGTAAAACATGACATGCTTTTATGCATTTGATGTGCATTGTACCATTAACATGTTTTTAACACTTATACTCTTTTAAAAAGTGGTAAATTACGTAAGTTACCCTTTTAATATGTATATTATATATAGTATAGATTATACAATCAAGACATTCGAAAACTTCGAGCACCCTTCGGTCAATCCTTCAATCCTCATTTTCATCTTTTTCATTCTCTCCCTCCAATCCTTTTTTCATCTTTCCCCTAAGACTAATTTGTATCCAACTCATCAAAAACTCCTAATACGATCTACGAAGTTCTAGGGCATGGAATTTGCATCGACAGTATCCACCTTCAATCCTCAATCAGTACAGGTAAAGTTTACGTTCATATTACTCTGTTTTGGTGGGGAATAGAACCCTTTTATAAATTTGGATTGATAGAGGAAAGAATCTAATCAATAAATGGATAAAAAGTGAAGAATGTAACTTTTGTTCTAAAATCGAGGAGTAAAAGTAAAAGAGTTAAAAATCTTGTTTATTATTTATTGATGCAGTTGGGAAGAGATGCACATGTGCATCATTTTATAATTTTTCTCTTAAATAATAT
The DNA here is from genome assembly GCA_947069175.1 of Scalesia atractyloides. Taxonomy (NCBI): domain Eukaryota; kingdom Viridiplantae; phylum Streptophyta; class Magnoliopsida; order Asterales; family Asteraceae; genus Scalesia; species Scalesia atractyloides. The sequence continues at coordinate 27,414,848 of CAMTDV010000005.1, forward strand.
TGTTATTTGTATGCACATATGCATATTTTGGTTAATTTTATATGGTGGTTGATGGTTTGGTTATTATTTGTCTGTTTATGATGTAATATGTTGCTTTGTATAATATGAAGGTTGGTGAAGCACACGTGCATAGTTTGAAATATTATACATATTGGTAATGTATTTCGGATGGTAGTGTAGACGGAAGGGAAATTGTATAATATTGCTAATGAATTACGGATGGTAATGTAGTTGGAAGGGAAATTGTATAGGTGTTGTCAAGAAATATGACATATGCATATGTGCATGCATCGGTAATTGTTATTCGGATTAGAAAATTTTCAAAAGAAATATTATAAATAAAAAGTTGCGATTTTAATGGAAAAATAAAAAAAATGTGTGTTTTAAGCCTTTTTAAATAGTTTTGTTTGTATTCACAGTGGTTCTTATGGTTCTCGTCATAAATTGTGGTTTCTATATATATATATAAGGTAAGGTTCATGCGAGAACCACCTTTATTGTGAGAACCGCGATAATCACCTTTATTGCAAAATAAAATCTAAAAAAATCAAAAAAGCACTCAAAATTTTTTTAATATTTTTTAATAAAAATCGTTATATTTCGTTACAAAAAAAACTTTTTTTTTTCGAGTAACAGTTATCCATGCACATGTGCATATGTATCGTAACTTCGACAAAGTTAGTAATACGTTATCACTAATAGACAATTGCACTTTAATTTACAATACAATCCATAATACACTCAATTTTACATTAAATGCACATGTGCATTATTATGTATAACAATTATATACCGTGTTTTGGTACAAAAAATTTATGATTTTGAATGATGAAGTAGGCTCATATATATGTTTTTTGGTTAGTTATATCTAGTGGTTGATGGGTTTGTTATAGTTGTCACTTTATGATGTAATATGTTGATTGGATGGTATAAACGGTGTTGAGATACATGTAATAAAGTGAAAATATTGGTATTGGTATTGTATTATAAATGGTAGGAGGTAATGGTATTGTATTATGGATGGTAGGAGGTAATGGAAGTGTATTATGGATGATATGATAGATGAAAGAGAAAGTGTATTCAAAGTGGTGTACCAAAACACCTTATTTCATGTTGATACATATAGATGCACATGTGCATTTCCTATATTAGTAACGTAAAAAGTAGTGATGAAAGTACATTTGTCCAATTTTGTAATGTATTACGGAATTTGTCAAAGAAATGATGAAAATGCATATGTGCATGGTATTATTATAGATGGTATGATAGATGAAAGAGAAATGTATTCAAATTAGTGTACTAAAACACCTTATTTCATGTTGATATATATAGATACACATGTGCATTGCTAATATTGGTAACGTAAAAAGTAGTGTGTTATACATGGTAGTGTAAATATAGCGAGAAAAAAAAATTTTGAAATTTTTTTTTATTGTTGAGTAAATATAGCGACTTTTTCAAAAAAATATTAAAAAAAACAAAAAAATTTGGTATTTTTTTTTAGAATTTTTTTAGGTATTACTGTTTGTGTTCATAATGGTTCTCGCGGTTCTCGCAATAAAGGGTGATTCCTAACGGATCTTTGTCATATATATATATATATATATATCCTAAAGACCAACCAGTATCATTTTTAATTATATTAACTTTGTGGTTCAATGCTTAATTGTTTTGATTCTATATTGAATGTTTTTGTAGTTATATTTATTAGTATACCTTTACATTTTTTTTGTATTTTTCAGACATTACATTAGTCATAAGAACTTACTTTATAACATTCATCAATGCTTACAAGATAATATAATCATATGCACTGATGCAATGTATACTAGGTTATAACCCTATGTATTATACGTGTTAAATAAAATTTAACTTTATATATTAAGTTATAAAAAGTTACATCTTTAAAAATCTGTGTATTGCATGAGTTGAATAAACATGTGTATTATACGGTTGAATAAATCTATACTAATAAAAGATTCCCTAAATGTCATGTGATATTTTCTCCTTTATATAGGTGTTTTGTTGTTGTTGTAGTTATTATTATTATTATTATTATTATTATTATTGGGTAAGGATCAAATAAGAAGTTTAATTTTGCTAGGAAGGGTAGGAAGGAATCTTATCCTTACACATGGCAAGATAGAAAAACAAGAAAAAGGGTATTTTGGTCCACCATAAATTAGTTTCATATCTAAAAAAACCCAATACATCTTTCATCTTTATTGTTTACCTCACCCCACCACCACCATCAACACACCCTCCACTACTAGCACTGTCGTCGCCTACCACAACCACTGTTGTCGCCCACCACCACCACCCACTGTCACTGTCCACAGATCACAACCCCAACCTTAACCCTAACCCAAATCATAGTTCATCCTACCTCCACACCACCAATCCACTACCAAGCCCTCCGCCATCGTACCACCACCCGTCGTCGTACCACCACCATCTTCCTTTCTTCTTCAATCCTCTCCACCAAATTTACCAGGTGAACTAGATCTGTTTTATAATTTAACCGAAAGTTTTCTATGCCATCATCGGAGCCAATGCCTCCATTTAAGTCGTGAAAGAGCAAGAGAACCCGCCGTTGCCGGAGCCAATGCCGGAAGTTCCGGTGAGAAAGAACCATTGCGTTTTATAGTGTTGTTTATATTATTGATTTATACTACTCTTTTGGTGGCCTTCATTCTATTGACCTCTGAAAGTGTGTAGAGAATCAAAGTTTGTGTAGAGAATCAAAGTTAGTGTGTAGAGAACCAAAGTTTGGATAAGAATTGTGGATATGCATTGTGCATTTGTGAACTGTAATGATTTTTTGGTAACATATAAAACGCAATTGATTCAAGTATATTATTTTTTATGCACAGGTGAAAACACACATGCTACCCTTTATTTTGTTCTTTTCGTAAAAAAATGGGTTGGTTTTTTTGGTAATTTGTAAAATTGCTCCAGGCTTCATTTATATTATTGTTATATGTACAGTTTAAAACACTACCAACTTCTTTTATATTATTATAAGTTATTATTCAAGTAATGGCTTCAATTATTAAAAAAGTGGGTTGAAAAAACTTTGTTTTAGGAACATTATGTTTTAGAAAAAAAAACACATTTTTTAGTAAATTGCGTTTTAGGTAAAACACATAACCGATTGCATTTTAGAAAAACAAAAACACTTTCTTTTGTGTTTTTTGTCTATTGCGTTTTAGGAAAAACTCATTTTTATATGTTTTTTGGTCCATTGTGTTTTAGAAAAACACATTTTGATGTGTTTTTAGTCCATTGCGTTTTAGGTAAAACATATTTTCATGTGTTTTAGTCCATTGCGTTTTAGAAAAAAAAACACTTTATTTTGTGTTCTTTGTCTATTACGTTTTAGAAAGAATACTTTGTTTTGTATTTTTTATCCATTGTGTTTTACAAAAGAAAACACCTTCTTTTCTGCTTTTTATCCATTGCGTTTTAGAAAGAACACTTTCTTTTGTGTTTTAGTCTATTGCGTTTTAGAAAAAAAATCATATTTTTAGGTTTTTGTCCATTGCGTTTTACGCATCTGGGTTATCGAAAACTTTTTTTTTTCAAAAGTATAGCAATATTATGCTCGTTTTAAAGATAAAAAACGCTCTTTTTTGGTGCAATTTTTATAAAAACAAAATAATATCGTATGAAAGAGTTATTACCGTTTAAAAATCCGGGGGGATTGAAGGAGAGAGAAACTATTGTTTTGAGTTAACTAAAATGCCCCTACATAAACCCACACGCCTTCTCTTTTTGGTTCATTTTCACTCATTTAATCTTAACCCTTGATTACTAAATAGATTGACAAGATTACTTGTAAGCGCAGTATCCGTGACTGAAGATTGTCGATGCCACACAGAACTGATAGCAACAATTAAGGGGGAGTCTGTAAGTGCAGCTCCCACTGGGTAACTGTGTATCAGTTCTGGTCAATGAAGTCAAGGGTTAGAAGTCATAAAATAAACCAAGTCTTGTCCGAGTTTGTTATTTTGTAATGTCCGATTTTATTATAAGCTCGGATAGTTTTGTCAGGACTTGTAGTGTCCGAGTTTATTGAGTTGTTGCCCTAGCCTATATATATGTGGTGTATAGGTTAGAGAGAACAAGCCTTTTGGCCAACTCTCACAAACCCTAGCACCCTCCATCAGTGTGTGCACATTCTAGAGAGAGAGACTATGTGTTAATGAGAGAGAGCTAGGTTTAGATCTTAGTGATCTAAACCAGCTTGTAGATGATGTATACTCTTTCGGTTTGTAAATCTGTGATAATTGTTTCAATATTAAAGAGATTCATCTTCTACATCTTTCTATCTTTTACGTTTTTGTTGATTTCACGTCTTGTTCGAGGGCAGTGGATGTTGTTTGTCATCGATCCAGGGGGTCCGGGGGACTTTCAGTCTGTAAGTGCAGCTCCCACTGGGTAACTGTGTATCAGTTCTGGTCAATGAATTCAAGGGTCAGAAGTCAAAGAATAAACAAGTCTTGTCCGAGTTTGTTATTCTGTAATGTCCGATTTTATTATAAGCTCGGATAGTTTTGTCAGGACTTGTAGTGTCCGAGTTTGTTGAGTTGTTGCCCTAGCCTATATATATGTTGTGTATAGGTTAGAGAGAACAAGCCTTTTGGCAACTCTCACAAACCCTAGCCATCCTCCATTAGTGTTTGCACATTTTAGAGAGAGAGAGAGACTATGTGTTAGTGAGAGAGAGCTAGGTTTAGATCTTTGTGATCTAAACCAGCTTGTGGATGACGTATACTCTTTCGGTTTGTAAATATGTGATGATTGTTTCAATATTTAAGAGATTCATATTCTACATCTTTCTATCTTTTACGTTTTTGATGTTTCACATCTTGATTCGAGGGCAGTGGATGTTGTTCGTCATCGATTCAGGGGGTCCCGGGGACTTTCAGGTGGTATCAGAGCATGGTTACCGATTCGGAATGGTCTAACAGTCTTCCAAATCACCATTGCTCTTGATTTGATGTTTGTTTCCGCCAAACATCATGGTGAGTGAAGTTTCTGTAGAAAACTTGAAGAAATTGAAGATGTTCGTCGTCTGATATGTTTTCTTCTTTTCCAAGTTGTTTTAGATCTGTGTTTTGATCTAAAAAAGGTATTGTCCGAACTTAATTATGTGTTAGAAGTTTGGTTGTCCGTATTTGTTTCTGTCCGAGTTTAAATCTGCTCGAAGTCTTTGTACGGGTTTATGTCCGGATATAATCAAAACATCTCTTTGTCCGATTTTAACTCTGCAGGTCGAAGGGTGATCCGAGTTTTTTCATTTGTCAGGATTTAATTGTTGCGTTTCCGAGTTTACAATATATATGTTTTAAGTTAGTTTCTCGTTTCATCATGTCCGTATAAAAGGGTGTCCGAATTTAATTGCTGTTCTGGATCCCTCCAAACTTAAACATTTGTCAGGCCTTATTGAGTCCGCGTGAGTTTGTCTGAATTTGTTCCGGATCTGGGTTTATTTTGGTTATGTATCAGAGTTTACTCAGTTTGCTATTTTCTTTGTGTCAGGATATATGTAGTCAGGTTATGTTGTCTATATGTTCTCTTAACCAGATTTGTCTATGTAGGTGTCCGGATATATAATACCTGTCTGATTTTGTTTTTAATTGCTTATCCTTCTTTAGTATATACAATATGTTTTCTATTAACTTTTATATGTTAACAGTTTGGTGTTCTCACAATTTATTCTTACATGCTTATTATCTCACTTAACTTGTTTGTTCTGTTCAGAATGGATGATCAACCTAATCAACCGCAAGTTCCAATTCGAAAGTTTATCTCAAAACACAACCAAGTAGCTCTTTTAGATGAAAATTTAAGGGGAATAGAAGATTATGTGCAGATCATTCGTTTTCTGAGAAGATCTCGAGTCTATTATGCCCTTTCTACCAATATTCGAATCGTCGCCGCGTATATGCAAGATTTTTGGACGACCGCTCGCGTGCAAGACAATGTGATTGTAGCAACGGTAAATGGTCATCAGTTGGCTATTACGGAAGATGTCATTTGAAACACATTACAATTGGGTTTGTTAGATAGTGGGGAAGTGTGCTATAATGTTCAAATTCGCGATAGAGCTCTTGTTAGCTTTGGATACTCGGGAATTTTACCATTTCATCAAGTATTCAAGGGAATGCTTCTTGCTCAATGGCGTTTCTTTTTCCATATCATGATGCAAAGTTTCGCTCCGAGAAAATGTGGTATGGATGGAATGGGTAGTAATCTGTTGTCGGCTATGATTGGTCTCACTTTTAATCAACCGTACAACTTTGCACGCATGATATTCCACGCTCTTCAGGCACAAATTGGATATGAAGAAAGTGATGCTCGTCTTTTGATGTTATATCCGCGTTTTCTAATGATTATATTTAGACATCTTATTCTGAATCTTCCGATTCATGAAGGTTTGGATCCGCTTGTTCTTAAAGTAATGAGTAGACGGATTTTTAGCGATAGTCGTCAAGCTAAAGTATCTAAACGCTCTTCTCGTTTGCCTGTACTTCATCCAATGCTTGGGGCTATTTTGGATGAAAATTATAACTCAGAAACTGATGTCACTTGGAGAAATATTTCTGAGGGTGTTCATCAAATTTTTGGCACGGGTGAGGATGAAGACGGTGCAACTCCTATTAATCTTCAACAGCTGGTAGTTGTTCAACCTCAGGTTGATCTTCAACAACCACCGGTGGTTATTGAAGAACCTCTTGTTCATGAGCCTGATGTGGCTGAACCAGCAGTTGTTGAGCATGTTGCTAATCAGATTATTGAACCGGTAAATGAGCTTGTTAATGAACCGATACATGATGTAGTGATGGAAGATGTCTTCCAACATATGTCTTTCGCTCAACCGAATCCGAATGAAGAAGATCTTCTTTTCGACAAAGTGATTGCTGCAATTGATCGTTCTATAGCGTCCGATGCACCATCGTCTAGTGCATCTAAGGGAAAAGATATTCTAGTTGACACATATTATCATGTTGAGATGTTGACAGAAAGAAAGTATTTGGCTTTGGGTCAAAAAGATTTTCGGGGAAAACTTACATCTAAAGGATAACAAAAGCTTCAAGCTTTTCGTGAAAAGGTCGAATCACTTGATCCCTCTTCCGAGTGGGCCTCACGTTTGTCTCTTTGGAATGAAAAGACTTCAGACTTGGATAATCTTCCAAGTGATTCTTCTGACAGTGACACTGGTGAAGATCCGGATAGTCGACCGAGTGCTGTTTCGGTATCAGTTTCTCACCCGTTCGTAACTTATAAAAGAAGAAGATTGGGAAATAGTTCAAGTTCAGCTCCAAGGTCTTCAAGTTTAGAGATTGTTTCTTTAGTGGAAGTTCCAGTTGTAGCTCTTCTTCAGTTTCTGGTGGTTCAGCTGCTTTGGATAATCCTGTTTCGTTGCCATCAGTATCAGTTGCTTTATCTGCTCCTAGCTCAACAGTTGCAGTATCTGTTGCTAGTATGTCTTCTCTTGGGCAGTCTTCTAGTTCCAGTTTTCCGGTATTCACATCTGGTGTGTCCACAACTCCACTATTTTCATCTCTCTCGGGTTCAAGTAATCCGTTTACTTCGTCAGTGGGAGTTAGTTCTTCATCAGTGCCTCGGTTCGTCCCAATGGTATTCGCCATGCAAGTCCTCGACTGAAGAAACCCTCTGCTCCTTCATCTACAGGGACTCATCCGAAAGTTGCTTTTGGTCCTAGACCTCCTTGTCCTGTTCCTTCAAGGCCTTCTGTTCCATCTACCGCTTCACGACCTCGGGTTGAATCAAGTAGTAGTGCAACGCAAAAATTTCCTGAGTTTGTTCTCTCTAAGTTTCAGGATGTTGGAACGGTATTGGAAGATACGCACAGATTCAACACCAAAGGAGAGAGCTCGCGTATTGGAAAAAAGGTTGATGCAAGGAGGGAAAAGCAGATGATTCATTTGTTTCGTCAGTCAAAGCGTCAAGGGATTCAATTAGGGGATCTAATTAAAAGAGATGCTTCTTTGACTGTCAGACATGAGGGACTGGTTAAAGCTACCGATCAGATTAGTCGAATCGTCACAGATCTTGTAGAGCTACTTGCTGCTCAGGGGGAGAGTTCTGCTCTGCATGTACAACTTAAATGCAAAAAGGATGAACTTTAAAAAATTCGTGATGATTTGAAATAAAGACAAGGATCCCGAAAATGCTTCGTAGAGGGAGCAGCCAAGTAGCTCACAAGCTATGGAAGCTGCAACCAGTGCTATAGTTGAGGGGAAGTCTGATTTGGGTGCAAGAGGTAGTAGAAATAAAGGTCAAGTCGATGATGAACTTGTTGCTTTGTATGATGTCTCAGATGAAGGAGAGTTAACTGAAGAGCATCTCGCTTCTAACGACGACTTAGAGAAAGATGATGAAGTCGTTGGAACTGTTGAAGTACTTAGACCAGATAAAAACGTTATCGAGTGGAAATGAGAAAAGGAGCAAATGTGTCATACACGATGAATGTGCCTCTTTCTGAAGGAGCAGAAGTGGATTTTGAAGCATTATTGGGTATTGCATATAATGAAACACCTGTAGAGCCAAATCCCAACCCTGAGCCGATTAATGAAGATGTTCGAAGGGTCTTGTGGTTAAGAGCTCCTCCACCAGATTTAACACATAAAAAGCACTTTGGACGCATTAGTGGAGAATACTCGGGCCAAATTAGAAGCTGGGATTTCGATGGGCAAAACAACTTAGTGTTGGTTAAGCGAACAGATGGTGTTCAATACTTTAGGCCTCGTTTCCATACTCTTAGCTCTCTTCCGGCACATGATCTTCATCATATTGCTCAGATCAACTTGAACACTCCAACTTCTGATGGTCTTATTGGAGCATTGTAGAAGGCCTTAGAAGAAGAAAGCAGATTTAGCCAGGGGAACCTGTTCAAACCAGTTGTTGGTCGTCGAGTCAAATCATTGAATAAGTTCACTGGAAAAACTGAGTACAAAGTTGTGTATCGACCGGCTCTATGTTTGAGAACTATTCCTTTGAGGCAGTTTGATCTTGACAAAATGGAAGGAATCGGTTCTTGGTACATTGATGGTAAAACAGGAGAAGTTGTAATCATAAAGGAGAAACTGACTGATGTGATTGTTAAAGTTTTAGATCCTATGTGGTTGGTGAACTTCAAACTCTCTGATTTGAAGAAACTGAGACGTAAGTCTCTTCTCTACTTGGAAGAAGACCAAGAGCTTGCTCTTCCGTTCATTCGCGTTGTTCAATTCTGTGTGAGGAACAAAGTTGGAGCAGGAAGTGACTTTTCAAAGGTATGATTAATATCTTCACAAAGACTTACAGATCCCGCATGTATCAAGGGAGAGTCTGTAAGTGTACTTTTGGATGATAAATGCTGGATGCTGCTAACTGAAGATTCTTCAGGGACTATTGTGTAAATTAGAATGAAACTTGTTGTGGAGTCCGAATTTACTAGTCCTCATTTTCTTTGTCAATACTTATTATTGTAAGAGTTTATGAAAGAGTTTAGGAAAAAGTTTATGTAAGAATTTAGGTAAGAGTTTATGAAAGAGTTTATGTTAGAGTTTATTTGTAAGGACTTAGGGTCAGAACTTGGTCTTGTATATATACTTAGTTTGTTTAATGCAAGAGAGAACTTTTTGAAGAATTATCTTTTTGTGCAAGCTTTCTCTGTGTGAAAGAAAAACTCTAAGTTACTGTGTGTTAGTGTGTGTAATCTGTGAATACTCAGTGGATTCACAGATTGTCGATCATCATTTATCGTTCTCTACTCCTTCTACGTCACGTCCTCGCAGCGGTTCGTGTCACGTGGTGGATTCCGCACACCGCGTGACTTGGTGTTTCGTTTTGTTCGAGATCCGTAGGTGGGCTTACAAGTGGTGTCAGAGCATGGTTACCGATTCGGAATGGTCTAACAGCCTTCCAAATCACCATTGCTCTTGATTTGATGTTTGTTTCCGCCAAACATCATGGGACGTGAAGTTTCTGTAGAAAACTTGAAGAAATTGAAGATGTTCGTCGTCTGATATGTTTTCTTCTTTTCCAAGTTGTTTTAGATCTGTGTTTTGATCTAAAAAAAGGTATTGTCCGAACTTAATTATGTGTTAGAAGTTTGGTTGTCCGTATTTGCTATTTTGATGACTTGTGTGAAGTCAACTTGTCAGTATTTGTTCAAAGCTTCAAAATCCGAATTTGTGGGTCTCCCTCCTTGTCCGAATTTACACAACCTTTTTTTTAATCCGTACTTGTACAAATCTTCCTTGTCCAAGTTTATAAACTTGTAAGGGTTTGTGACAGAGTTTGTGTAAGGGTTTGTGAAAGAGTTTGTGAAAGAGTTTATGAAAGGGCTTGTGTAAGGGTTTGTGATAGAGTTTGTGAGTTTGTCAGTACTTATTTTTGTAAGAGTTTCTGAACGAGTTTAGGAAAGAGTTTAGGAAAGAATTTATGAAAGAGTTTAGGAAAGAGTTTATGTTAGAGTTTATTTGTAAGGACTTAGGAGTCCGAACTTGGTCTTGTATATATATATTATGTGTGTTTAATGCAAGGTACGACATGGAGAGAAAACAAAAAGAAAAATCCGAATTTGTGGCTTAAATCCGAATATTTTGTCCGATTTTGTTGAGAAAATTCCGAATTTATAGGTTATGTTCGGAAGTTCTTTGCTTGTTCCGAATTTCTTTGTATTCAGAGGTACTGTCCAGATTTCAAGAGCTTTCGGGTTTTACAAGTTTCGAATTTTCTAGAATTCCGAGTTACCTGGGGTACCGGATTTTTAGCTAAGTTTAGAAGTTTGTGTAGTTCGGAAGTTTCGAGTTGTGCATGTTCTGAGTTTTTTTTCTAGTTATTCCGGGTTACCTGGGGTACCGGATAATTAGTTAAGAGTGAGACTTTTGTGTAGTTCGGAAATACGAAGTCGGTTTTGGATTACTGAAAAGTTCTGGGGTACTTATTTTGTCCGAATTAAGTGAGGTTTTTTTTTGCTTGTCGGGATGAGACGCGGTAATGGTGGTCCACAGTGTTCTTTTCAAGATTCTTGGTGTTTGGATCTGGTCCTTACTAGAGTTTTTGGGAAAATTTGGCACTTCTATGGGGTTTTCTCGGAAGAAACGAAGGTGAAGTGACTTGGTTGGACCTTGAAAGTTTACAAAGAAAGAGGGGGAATAAAAATTTTAAAAATATCATATTTTCTTTATAAATTTCTTAAAGCTCATAGTGCGACAGTGAACCTAGTTCGTGTTTTCAGTTGTGGGATTAAATGAGGTTTAATCTCGTCAGTGCAGAAATGTTCAAAACATGATACAGTTTAGAGCTAGAGTGTTTGATTGAATTTCATTAAGTTTGTTCGAGGTTTGATCAAGTGTTGACGTGATGAAACAAATTATTCGTTTCGCAACTAGTTGAAGGCCAAGCTTTTATCGTATGCCGGTTAGAGTAGGGAAGATTAGTCTTCTTGGTCCCTCTTCCAAGTTGGTGACTGATCGGATTCTCGAAATAGGGGTTCTTACATTGAGGGGGAGATCAGAGACGAAAGTTATCGGGTAATTGGTGGATTCGTGAAGATACGAGATTGGATCTTGAAGATTCGAGATGAAATGATTTCTGACACTCGGTTGAAGACTTTGATCAAGATGGTGGATGTACTTTTTCGGAGGTGGTTTGTTATTAACTTATCGAGCCAAACTTCATGTCTTTGCGGAATTTGAAGTGTTGATGTTGGGCATTGGAAATCCGACGTTTCGTTCTTATGTCGGTTAAGTTTGGAGATCAAGGATCGAGTGATATTCGTACATTTGGTTGTAGGTTGATTCGTGTTAACTTGATTCGGGAGTAGTTTGAGGGGGAGGATCTACAGTGTTTGATGTTGGATTCTTCAGGTTACACAAAGCGGCTATTTAAGTGATCCTTAGCAAGTCTTTGATTAGAAGGGTTGAAGATCGTTGTGCTCTGCCGAAAGATCAAGTCACAGCCAAAGTTGAAAGCAGGCATGATATCATCAGTCAAGGGGGAATCTGTAAGCGCAGTATCCGGTGACTGAAGATTGTCGACGCCACACAGAACTGATAGCAACAGTTAAGGGGGAGTCTGTAAGTGCAGCTCCCACTGGGTAACTGTGTATCAGTTCTGGTCAATGAATTCAAGGGTCAGAAGTCAAAGAATAAACAAGTCTTGTCCGAGTTTGTTATTCTGTAATGTCCGATTTTATTATAAGCTCGGATAGTTTTGTCAGGACTTGTAGTGTCCGAGTTTGTTGAGTTGTTGCCCTAGCCTATATATATGTTGTGTATAGGTTAGAGAGAACAAGCCTTTTGGCAACTCTCACAAACCCTAGCCATCCTCCATTAGTGTTTGCACATTTTAGAGAGAGAGAGAGACTATGTGTTAGGGAGAGAGAGCTAGGTTTAGATCTTTGTGATCTAAACCAGCTTGTAGATGGTTTATACTCTTTCGGTTTGTAAATCTGTGATGATTGTTTCAATATTAAAGAGATTCATATTCTACATCTTTCTATCTTTTACGTTTTTGATGTTTCACGTCTTGATTCGAGGGTAGTGGATGTTGTTCGTCATCGATCCAGGGGGTCCCGGGGACTTTCATTACTTCCTATCATTCCTACCCAAATAAACTTCCTATTATATTCTAACCATATTAATATTTTTATAATCAGTATTATTATAACAAAAAGGATATAAATCTAATACTTCTAATGTTATTAATTAATTAATTAATATATAACATAAGGATATTGACCTATTCACGCGAGTCTAATATATTCTAATATTATTTTATTAATATATATATATATATATAGGGTAAGGTTCATGCGAGAACCACCTTTATTACGAGAATCGCAAGAACCACCTTTATTGCAAAATAAAATCTAAAAAAAAAAAATCAAAAAGCACTCAAAAATGTTTTACTGTTTTTTTTTTAAATCGCTATATTTCTTACCCCTAAAAAAACTTTTTTTTTCGAGTAACAGTTATCCATGCATATGTGCATATGTATCATAACTTCGACGAATTCCGTAATACATTATCAGAAGTAGACAATTGCACTTTAATTTACAATACCATCCGTAATACACTACTTTTTACATTACCAATATTCAAAATGCACATGTGCATCATTTTGTATAACCATTATATAACGTGTTTTGGAATAAAAAGTTTGTGTTTTTGAATGATGAAGTAGGCTCATATACATGGTTTTTGGTTAGTTATATCTAGTGGTTGATGGTTTGGTTATAGTTGTCACTTTATGATGTAATATGTTGATTGGATAGTATAAGTGGTGATGATATACATGTAATAAAGTGAAAATATTGGTATTGGTATTGTATTATAGATGGTAGGAGGTAATGGTATTGTATTATGGATGGTACGAGGTAATGGAAGTGTATTATTGATGATATGATAAAAAAAAAGTGTATTCAAAGTAGTGTATCAAAACACTTTATTTCATGTTGATACATATAGATGCACATGTGCATTTATGATATTGGCAACGTAAAAAGTATTGTATTACAAATGGTAGTGTAATTGAAAGTACAATTGTATAATATTTGTAACGTATCATGGAATTTGTCAAAGAAATGATACATATGCACATGTGCATGGTAGTGTATTATGGATGAAATGATGGATGAAATGATACAAATTTCAACCAAGACATTACTAAATCCTACATGGAACTTCTCATAACCGCCTGACAATGCCTCTGATCCTTTGACAAGAATACTTATATATAGGAAGTACCAGCGGCGTATCCACCATATTCTCGTCAAATTTTCATTGGTTTTATCAGTAAGTTATGATTAGTCCTATGTGACTCTAAAACATAAACAAACACAACAACCAAAGCTTGAGTCTTAATTCTGATAGTATACATGTTTGAATGATGACAGTACCTCTCTCGTTTGTTATGATGGAGAGGTTAGTCTATGTAGAAATGGAACACAATCAAATTTCTTTAAATATTGAGATTGTAATACATTGAGATGTATGATGATATGAATGTTAAAACATTGAGTATAAAACAAACAGAAATAGTAATTTGCATTAAAATTCTTGGATAAAATTCCAATTTGTAATTGAGATACGTGAAAATTGAGATAACATAAGAAAAACATAAAAACTATGCGGTTGGAGTTGAATCTTGATTTTTGGTGAAGGGGACTAGTTGGGTGGTTTTGTTTGGAACGTCATTATCTTCAACAGGATTGGCGTTGATGTTGTAAACTATTCCTCTTGCTGGTGGCCTAGTGGTTAGGTTTTCTTGATTTGCTTGGTTAACTGGGTTTGCTTGAGCTTGGGCGTTTATGATGTTAACCAATCGAGGGCACGTGTTTCTATAATGGGTAGGGTCGCCACAATTAAAACAAACTCGAACATAAGGTAACATGGGTATTGGGGTTGTTGATATGTTTGGGTCATGTTTTGAGTAGGGGGAGAGATTTGGTTTTGAGAGGTGCGGCAAACCTTGCTCAAATGACCATAGCGTCCACAATTCGCACATAGTCGACAAGGTAAGGTAGATGGATGGTGATAAAAACAGGTGTTACATTGAGGGTGAGGTCCAAGGTAAGGTTTCTTATTTGGGTAAGTTGAGTTGGGTGCTACTTGAGTGATTGGGATAGCTTGGAGGGGTACGGCTTGTGAGGCTGGTTGATTACGTTGGGTGACAGCGAAAAGTTGCCCATCTCGCTTTCTCTGGAAATGGGTTGAGAAGGGGATTCGGTTTGGGTGGAGTTTGAAGTTTCAGTTGATGCTTTATCCTTCTTCTTCTCCTCCTTGAAGTCTTTATTCCGTATGCGGTTCTCGGTGAGCTCTGTAGCTAACTCCATTGCTGCTTCCAAAGTTGCAGGCGTGGTACTTATTACAGAGTCTTGGATGTTTGAAGGAAGAGCTCGAATATAGTGCTCGATCAAACGGTAGAGGGGAGTGAACAAGTTGGGAACCATTTGATTTAACTCAAGGAATCTTTTGTTGTACGTGGTGTGGTCGCCTTCCTTTTGTTTCAACGAATAGAACTCATCCTCTAATTTCTTGATTTCGCTTCTTGGGCAAAACCGTCTAGTCATGATTTCCTTCAACTCTTCCCAAGTTAAAGTCATAGCATCTTCAACACCTCGTTTGGCCTTCTCTGTATTCCACCAAGTAAGTGCTATTCCAAGTAAACGACCGGTAGCATATCGCACTTTGCGATCATCGGGGCAATCGCAATTTAGAAAGGTGTTCTCCATTTCTTCAAACCAATGGAGGAGAGCGGTGACACCTTCAGTCCCTTCGTATTTTGGAGGGTTGCAGGATATGAAATGCTTGTAGGTGCATTTAGTGGTATTTGGGGGAGGGTTGATAACATTTTGATCTTCATGGTTGACGGGATTAGCGGTAAGGGCTTGTTGAACTTGAACTACAATGTTGGGTATTACGGCAGCCATTTGTTGAGCGATTTGGGCAGCCATGCGCTCGCGGGCTTTTCCTGATCTCATCTTTCTACGAGCGAGGCTAGAAGACATCTACAAGGAATACATATCAAGAGTATGAGTTGGATGTTTTAGGGATCATGTGTCGTATTTAGGAATGAACATTTATAAAATAAATATAAAATAATAAATCTACTACATCCATAGGATGTCTTGGGCTTTGCTCGTAATTGGGCCTTGCATGCCGCCATACTTCACCTTCGTAATCATGTGGGCCCCCATGATTACCGGGTTTTTCATATGGTTCGCATGTGTTAGCCTGGTTACGTACACTAAAACCCGGAGAAAATCGAGAAATATGTATGTAACGTATGATATTCGGAATGTATCCAGGTGTGGACACGGTGACACCTCAAAGTGGGGTCAGTTCGAACGACGTTTGGTGTGGCATGCTTTGGCCTAATAGGTCCTTCGTACTCTCATCGTTAGTCCCCAGGTAGGCAAACTGGTCCGTTATATTGGATTTATACGAATGCCAACCTAGACAGGACGTTCCGACTACCGGTACTTGTACCCTTACAGTTACTACATGCCCGTCGCAGAACTCACTTTGATGAGATTTGAAAATGAAAAATGCGCCAAAATCTTGAATAACGGAAGTATGAAGATGAATTGAATATGTGAACATTGAAATATGCATGATGAATATGTATGTAAGTATGTATGTCTGACTGTAAGTATAATTCACTATATATCACAAAATGTAATATTGAAAGTGTTTGCATGCATTTGTGTATATAATAAATATGAAAGAAATAAACATCATGAGTTTGCATATAGCCACATAAACAATTAAAATCTAATCAACTATAGTATAGGCTCTAAGGGTCTAATAACCTATCCTATATCCCTATAGTCAAAAGCTCTGATACCAATCTGTCACACCCCGACCCGCAGCGGAAAAGGTGATCGGGGCATGATTGGGTTTTCATCAAAGCTCATGACATTTATTATAACGTTTCATATTTATTTTTACAATTCAAAGGGAATCATACAATCATAATTACAACATGTTCTACACATCTTTCTAGACTTCATTATTTTCTTCTAAGGCATTTCCTATGTTTTCCTTGCTTCATCCTGTTCACCTGTATCATGTGTAAAAATGGTTTTTGGATCAACAAAAAGTTGGCGAGTGAATCCTATGAAAAACATTTAAACAAGTTTATTGAATTGATTATAAATAAAGTGCATAACCACATATGAGTAAATATAGATGTAATCTTATTCACAAAGCACTTAATATTAAATAATGCACACACATACAGTAATAGATTGTTTTGAGGCACGCGTTGTTCAACTCGTCTCCCACGAGGAACTGATGGGCCTAATGAATGAGTTTTGAGGCACGCGTTGTTCTACGAACTGATGGGCCTAATGAATGAGTTTTAAGGCACGCGTTGTTCAACTCGTCTCCCACGAGGAACTGATGGGCCTAACAAATAATTTGCATACAACTTGACAATATGTAATACATAACTACAAACAATATTTACATTCTAAGTTTAAATCATAATATGGTATGGCACGAGTTTAAATAAACGAATTAGTTTAAGTGACACATGATACACCACAAAACGTGTAATTAAAAAGGGGAGTTGTAAGATTCACTCACAGTGGTTGCGTTCTTGGATTGATGATGAGTGCGCACGAAGTTGGATTTAACCACGAGTGAAACTAACCTAGATAATAACATAATGGTTCGGTAAATAAGCGGATTTTATTATTCAATTTTAGTAGGATTATTGGATATATTTTTGTGAGTTTTAGGCTATTTTCTAACTTTAAAAATGTTATTTTTAAGTATTTTTAATTGATTTTTAATTTAAATAAATGAATAAAAATAATAAAAAAATGTTGATTTTTGACCATTGACCGTTGACTTGTTGACCGTTGACCGGTTCGGTCGGTTATATGTGTGCGCTGGGTGAGACTCGAACCCGTGACCTCCCGTACGCGTGCACGCAGCTCTACCAACTGAGCTACGTGTCTAACCCGAAATATTTCTGTTTTTTAATTATATTTATACACTAATTAAATTAATCCGAAAATCATTTATTTTTAAAAAGGTTTTAATTGATTTTTAATTTAAATAAATGAATAAAAATAATAAAAAAATGTTGATTTTTGACCATTGACCGTTGACTTGTTGACCGTCCGTGACCTCCCGTACGCGTGCACGCAGCTCTACCAACTGAGCTACGTGTCTAACCCGAAATATTTCTGTTTTTTAATTATATTTATACACTAATTAAATTAATCCGAAAATCATTTATTTTTAAAAAGGTTTTAATGTATCGACTCGGTGCTCTCCACAGGTCTCGAACCCGGGACCTGTGGTTTAGTTTGGCACACAGTCCACCGCTGGACTGTGTGTCTAACTTGGTAAATATTCTGGTTTTTATTATACTTAACATCTTACTGTTGTGGATCCGGTTCAGTTAAAAAAAGGACATTTTATTACTGCGAAGGTGTGTGTGTCAAGGATCGAACTCGGGACGTATGCGTATTGTTTGCACACAGTCCACCGCTGGACTGTGTGTCTAACCCGTTTATAATACCGATTTTAATTAATCTTATAACTTAAGCGACTTCGTCTTCTTCGTTCAAAACACAGACAACGGTTAACTAACAGTTATTTGTTAAATTAATCTAACGAATTTATAAACAATTGCAATGTATTGAATAGAAAAGGGTTTGGGGAATGATTGTACCGAACTGATCGTCTTTCTTCAGAAGTCCAGCAAAGATCGTCGGCTCTGTTTTGGGAACTCCTTCTGTTCGGATTCAATAATCAGTTTGGATGAATTAGATGTGAAATTGAACTACTGAGTAACGATTATCAGTAGGTTTGAATGATCATACCGGTTAACAGCGAGTTTCCGAAAATTCCAGAAGTTTTCCGGCGAAAACAGAAAATCCGGCAATGTCGTCTGGGGTTGATTCTGGGTGATGGAGTGATGTTAGAATTTGTCTAATAATGGAATGAAACAGAAAAGTCGAGGTATTTACCGTGTAGATGAAAGTCCGGTTTTCCGGCGACTTGCAGAGAATTCCGGCGAGTGAAATTTCTTGCGACAGAGATTCTTTAGAGGTTTAAGGTGAGTGGGGGTGATGTCAGTATGAGCTCCAAGATCTTATGTTTGGGTAAGCAGACGGGATGGAATGAACTCGGTTTTCCGGCGATGATTTCCGGTTAATTTACAGAGAAATCCGGCGACTTGCGGCGAAGTTTTCTGAGCAAAAATGAAGAGTGTAAGTTGAATAGATTTGTGAGCTCAACTGTTGAACAAAGTATAATCCCGGATTTGAATTAGACTTTCGGTTTCGACGGGAATCATGGTAATGAATGAAATTGATTGGATTTTTCGGTTATAACCGATGTTGCTGTAAACGCATCCGTTATGACAAAAGAAAACGTTAAAGATTGACGATTTCGTCGGGATTTCCGGCATCAGTGACTTGAGTGACCGAATTCGACTTCAGTTTTTATTATATGTATTAATTAAATCAATATGTAAACAAAAATCACAAGTGGCGGAGCGGTTGGAGGGATGTGAGTTAAGACTTTGAATCGTGCTCGGCTGACCCGGGTTCGAAACCCGGCTTCAGCATTTTATTTTTAAATCACTATTTTTAATACTTTTTCAAATATAACTTTTATATTCTAATATACTTATTAATTATGTATCGTTTAAAATTAATTTGAGCATTAAATACGCAACGAAATTTTTAACTGGTTGTTCGGTTAATAAACGAAGCGGGTTTGGTAAATCCGGTTTTTGACGGATGTTACACATGTGCATTTCTAATTTTGGTAACTTAAACATTAGTGTATTGCGCGTGGTAGTGTAAATAAAAGTATAATTGTCCAATATTTATAATGTATTACGGAATTTGTCAAAGAAATGATAAAAATGCACATGTGCATGGATAACTGTTACTCAAAAAAAATTTGAATTTTTTTTGTTGACAAAATTTAGAATTTTTCCAAAAAAAATATTAAAAAAGCAAAAAGAAAATTTGAGTGTTTTTTAGATTTTTTAGGTATTACTGTTTGTGTTCACACTGGTTCTCGCGGTTCTCACAATAAAGAGTGGTTCCTAACAGATCTTTATCCTATATATATATAGGGGATGGGAAAAATGATAATCACCTTAAGTTGTGATAACCATAGAAACCAATATTAGTCATTGATCAAGTTGGTTTTTATGGATGAGATTAAAAGACAATAAAGCAATGTAGTGATTGTGTTTTTATTAATGTTATTTTGTGTTTTGTGACAAATGGGCATATTGGTCTTTTTACTATAGTTTTAATGATTGGTATGATTATTGATTTTGTTTTAATTAATAAGATTGCTTTTTAAAAAATTTAAACATGCATTATTGATTTTCTTTTAATTCTCCTAAAAAATTTTATTTTAATTCTCATTTAATTTTTACGCGCGGTTTTTAGTTTTTTTACGCATGGTTTTTTAACTTTTTTCGTGCCTCGTTTTAAACTTTTTTTACGTGCCGGTTTTAAACTTTTTTTACGCACAGGTTTAAGAACTTTTTTGCGCGTCGGTTTTAAGTTTTTTTTGCGCGCGGTTTAAAACTTTTTTACGCACGGTTTTAAACTTTATTTACGCCCCAGTTTAGAACTTTTTTTACGCGCCGTTTATAACTTTTTTTTACGCACCGTATAAAACGTTTTTTACGCGCAGTTTTAAACTTTTTTTACGCGCCGGTATAAAACCACTTTTACGTGCGGTTTTAAACTTTTTTTACGCACGGTATTACACTTTTTATACGCGCGTTTTAAACATTTTTACGCGCGGGTTTAAACATTTTTTATGCGCCGGTATAAAAACTTTTTTTACGAACCGGTTTTAAAGCATTTTTTACGCCAATTTTTTTTTTTGCAATTTAAAACTTTTATAAAAAAAACTAGTGGGATTACCCGCGCTCCGTGGCGGGAATTTGATTCGGTTCGTCACGGTTTCGGCCCAACTCTCGTATGTTTAAAATACCAAAAAATTAAGCAAACTACGTATCGTTTTTTTAAGAAAGCTAACAAACGTATCAAGAAAACCATTAGTAAAATTATTAAAAACTTGTATCACATATATAGTGTGGGGTATAAAAATGACTAGTAAAAGAAAAAATTGATTTATTTATTTTTCTTCGCACCAAAACCAACCACATCAAACTAACATACATTTGTTACTGCACAATACACAATAATGACTAATTAAAAGTTGCAACTTAACAAAATTTTGCTTTGTAAAAAGAAAGTTAAATTGACTAATCAGAAAGAAGTACCGACACAGCATATTAATATTATGTATAATAGATTCTTTTACCAAAAAAACAAAAATTTTTAGATTTTAAGAGAGAGAGAGAGTAGATATGACATTTTGATGGATGGAAAAGTCTGATAAGACTTTAAAGAGAGCGAGAGAGAAGACATGACATTTTGAATAAATTACCAAAATAACCTTTAAGATTTAAAATAATAGTATATAGGTGGCATGATCTGATTGGTGATGAGTGATTCTCGCGATTCTCGCAATTGGAGATGGTTTTCATTTGAACTCATCCATATATATATATATATATATATATATCATATACTATTGTTTTGAATATAACTATAGAAAATATGCACTTTTGAATTTAAATTAGTTTATATAGTTACTAAATTTAGTTTAACTTATAGTTGTAATTTAACTTACGATCAGTTATATATATAAGTTATTTCTCACTATTGTAGTAGATATTTACATAACTTATTGAGTTTACATTTAATCAATGGGTTAAATTAATCATGAATTTAGTTTTTTAGTTATTAACAATAATTTTATATATATAATAAATTAAAATATTGGGTATGTGACACAATATTAGAGCCTCTCAATTCCACTTTTTATAAATGAAGCCCCAAATACCCTAACTCGCTCCAACCATCAATTCGGATCCAATATAAACCCTATACATATTTTCAATTCCCCTTCACCGTTCACTGTTCACATTGGAAACCCTAGCGCCTCCTTCGTTTTTTCTGCATATCCATATGTTGGAAGAGTTTCCCAATCACGAAACCCTAGCCCTCATCGTCTTCCCTGTTTTTATTCAAATGAAAACCCTATATCGCTCATCCTCCTCGTTGATTCTCTCATACATCGTCCATAAACTCTCTATGCTCTCAATGTATGGTCTGGTTCTTTTCTTTCTTGTGATACTTCAGTTCTTATTGTTGTTTTTGGGAAATTAGATGCTAAGCGATTCTAATTCAACCGTTCATTCACAAAATCGAACCGGCCACCGTGTTATTCCGCCGTGACCACCACCTCCCTATTCAGGGTTGCTCACAGTCATCCAATTTGTTTTGGTATTTATGGTTTTTAGTTTCAGTTCTGATTGTTCTATTCTTGTGAATGGGCGTTTGATTGTTTATATAAAGATGCTTATGATTGGGCGTTTGATTTATGCTTCTGATTGTGCATACATACATGTCTTCACTTTCATTTTATCTTTAATCAATTCAACTACATGTTTAATTTGGTGTGTATTGATTTTTAAGTGCAAAAAGCCAATAGGGATTCAGATTAATAGGAATTTGTAACTCTAAATGAATCACACTATAAATTTCGAATTTCTTTGTGCTTTTTCATGATTCTTAGCCATCTCTACTCTGTTGGATTAATGTGGCAACAAGGTAGGAACAAGGCATTTGGTTTTTGAGACGTTTTCTTGTAGTGAGATAGGCTATACAATCAATCGAAGGATTATCTTGGAAAACTCGCATTTGATGTGGAATGGCAATTCAGATTGCTTATTGTTTCTATCGAAACTCATGTTAGCTTTTTATCTGTTAAAAAGTTTGATATTTTCGATTGAACTATATGTGAGCATCTTTTTACGCACGAGGACGATTTCTATTGGTATTCCGTTAAATTTTTGTCTCCGTAGGCCGGTCAATAAATTTAATTGTGTAATCGTATAGTAGTTGATATTTTAAATCTGTAGTTGTTGAAATACACTACTGAGTATTGGGGACTTTTGTTTCACAAATTTTCATTGCATGTCTAATGGGTATTTCTTTGGTACTTCCGTTGCTATTGCCAGGATTCACGTTCGCGGTACTAATCTCTCTATCTCCTTTTTCACCATTTCATGAAAACCCAAGATCTCACCTCGTGTTTTTCTGGTTTCAGTCATCTACTATCTATACAATTCAAGCATCAGGTAAACATTCTTATTTTTCTGATTATTAATATGTGCTATCTTAATCCTTTTGTTAATGGGTTCGACTACAGAATGCCCTAGTGGCCGCCTCTAGTGATGAAGACGAGGGTTTCGACGAGTTGATTTCAGAAATCGAAAATAGGTGAATTTTGTTGAGGAATTGATTATATTAGCAGAAAGAATTGGATGATTTAACTAATAGCATGTTTGTATATTTTTTTTTGCATATTTTGTTACAGAAACTAGAATGGAGGTTATTTGGGATGCAGTCAATCACGGTGGATTTTGGTAGGGTTTTGACGATGTTGGCTTTGGGTAGTCTCAGTTATCTTGGCGGAAAGGTTCGGTTTAATTTGTGTTTTCAGTTCAGTAATGAGTATTACTGGTTTGCTTCTTTTTCCTTTTGTTGGAATAATTATTCAAAAGTGCTTCAATTTTGTGCGACGGAAGGTGTGTTGAAGGGTAAAATGGAATAATAGTTTCTTTTATAATCTTTGAGATTGTTTATTTACACTGTATATTTGAATTCTTTGCCTCCTAATTACACGTTCAGTGAGATTTATTTTGGGGATATTTTTTACTTTGATTTTTAGTCTAGGTTGGTGATGCTCCAGCAGGTTCTTGATTGCGACAATGTGTGAAATGTGAATCAACGATTCAGGTAGATTGTAGAATTTAAGTCACGACATCGACCAACCAATTGAGTTGAATACGAACCAAAAAGGTAACAAAGACGGATATGATTTTTTTTCCGTGAAAGTATATGGACGAATATGCAAAATACTTTCATTGGTTTAATTATGTTTATTAGATATCAATAAAATATGCGCTATGATCGAATTATGTTCGGTCCTTATGTTCTACAGTTTTAAGTATGCACCTCCGATTTGGATTTTCTTTGTATAAATTTTTTTTTGTCCATCTCGACATCCTCTATTATGATTTTACACCGATAGAGAAACACAAGAAGGTATCGTGACAAAGGGTAAGAGGGAGGAACCGCCGCTTTCCAACAACCAACAACTACAACAACATCCTCTTCCCCCCATTTTAACAACACCGAGACTAAAATTGGTAAGTTTCACTGCAATTAATGGCAGTATCATTAACCTATATGTTAATAATACAATGGAAATGAATAGTGAAGTTAACGGGCTAACGGCGGCAGAGGTTAGATGGCTCACATGTGTTGATTTGCTTTTGTTTTGGGCCATGGAGAGACAAGTGGTATAGGATTTTATTTTCTTAATTTTTAAGCATGCCATGTGTTGGTACTTGCTGATTATATTCAATCCCACGCAGTTGCATCATAATCTCGCCGATTATTGAGAGACGAGGGTGGGTTACGAAGTGAGTTGATAGGGTGAATAGAGGAAAATGAAAGCAAAGAAGCAACCAACAACAAAAAAGTGAGGCAAACAAGACCAACAGTTGAGCAGCAACGAAGAGGCAACCAACTAATCCCTACTGGTCACTACTCCCAGCTGCTGCCACTACTAGTCTTCCTGGCTGCGGTCTGGCTACTGCAGTTGCGACCAGCCAGATGCTCACTGACCACTACACCAGGTTAGTTTTTTTCCTCTCCCAACTAGAAGTTTTTTTATTTTAGTTCAGTTTAGATGTGATTATGTGAAACAGATGTTAAATGAAACTTGATTTTTATTATACTTTATCAAACGGGTGAGTTTTGATGTTGAATGAAACTTGAAGAACAGTGATTAAAACTTGAAATTTAATAGTTGAATTGGTAATTTAAACTTGATTGAATTTTGGGGATTAAAATTTGGAATAATCTTCTTCCTGGGTCTGGACTCGCTTCAAGGTAGAAGCTTCAAGCTCACAAACACTTAAAAAGCTTCAACAAATTAACCCTCTATCAAAACCATTGAGGTATTGCAGTTATTGGTTGTGTTTTTTTTTTCTGATCAGTCAGTTACTATTATTATGTGATTTCTGAAACGTCTAATTTTTGTTTCTATATGCTATAAAAATGATAGGTTCTTGATTTTAATCAAGAAATCAATTTCTAAGCTTGCATATGTAATTAAAACAACATTACCCAGTATAATCCCATCTATAGCCAGGCTATTGATAGGGTCTGGGGAGGGTAGGATGTAGGCAAGCCTTACCTCTATCCCAAGGGATGGAGAGACCGCTTCCAATGAGACCCCCGGCTCCAAAACTAAAACCAAGACATAAGATTCCAAACAACATACTCAGGAACACAACTACTATAAAAACGTACAACTAAAAGAATTAAAATACACACATTGAAAGTATTTCTTAGTAAAACTACGACAGCAAGAAATAGTGAAAACCTAAAAAAAAATAATTGAAAATTAACCTTCTAAGACAAGAACCTAAAACAAAATCAGACCCACCTCCTAAAAGTCCTTAACCTTAATCCTACGTCTCCACGAAGTTCTATCCTCGACCATGTTGTCTGAGAGGTGCAAATCTAGCAAATCCTGTCTAATCCGCTCATCCCAAGTCATCTTCAGTCTGCCTCTATTCCTCTTTCCCTCTATAGTGAGCATTTCGACTGTTCTAACCGTGGCTGCTACATGTCTCCTCCTGACATGCCCAAACCACCTCAATCTCCCCTCCCTTATCTTATTTGAAATACTAGCCACCCCTAATCTTTTCCTGAAAACCTCATTTCTTATCTTGTCCAACCTAGTGTGCCCACACATCCATCTAGCATCCTCATCTCTGCTACCTCTAGCTTACGTGCATGAATTTTCTTAATTTCCCAACACTATGTATCGTATAACATAGCCGGCCTCACTGCAACTTTATAAAATTTCCCTTTTAATTTAGCTGGAAACTTTTGTCACGCAGTACCCTTGTGGCTGCTCTCCACCTACACCATCCACTCTGAACACGGTGAGCTAAGCCACTATCTATCTCTCGGTTACTCTGGACAAACGATCCTAAGTACTTGAACTTAGTTGCCTGCGGGACCACTTGGCTGTCAATGGTGATCTGAGTTCCATGATCATCGTTTGTTCCACTGAAATCACAGTAAAGGTACTCAGTAGAGCGACTAATCCTCAAACCTTTGCTCTCTAAGGCTACCCGCCATTCCTCTAACCTCGCATTGAGGCTTTGTTTACTTTCCTCAATAAGCACAATATCATCCGCAAAAAGCAAGCACCGCGGAACTGATTTCTGAATCGACTTTGACAACTCATCCAGGACAATTGCAAATAGGAACGGACTCAGCGCTGAGCCCTGGTGGAGTCCTACCTCTACAGGAAAGAAATCAGTATCCCCTACCGGTGCACGAACACTAGTTTCGGTCTTAACATACATATCCTTAATTAACTCTATATACTTTTCGGGAACCCCTCTGCACTCTAAACTGTCCCATATCAGTCTACGTGGCACACTGTCATATGCCTTTACTAGATCAATGAACACCATATGCAGATCATGATTTTTCTCTCTATATTTTTCCATCAATCTCCTTAGAATGTGTATCGCTTCTGTAGTTGACCGCCCTGGCATGAAACCAAATTAGTTCACCGTAACCCGAGTTTCTCTTCTAAGTCGTCTCAATCACCCTCTCCCATAATTTCATAGTATGACTTAACAACTTAATCCCTCTATAATTCCCACAACTTTGGGCATCTCCTTTGTTCTTATATAAAGGGATTACAATACTACTCCTCCACTGGTCTGGCATTCTTCCAAATTTGAAAATAAGATTGAACAAGTTAGTCAGCCATTCAACTCCCTCGTGTCCCAAACACTTCCATACCTCAATTGGAATGTTGTCCAGACCAACCGCCTTAGCCCTTCCCATCTTCCTAAGTGATGTCATCACCTCTCCCGGTGTGATACGCCTACAGTAGCAGTTATTCCGTTGTTGTCTCTGGGTAAACGAGTCGTCTCTTGATTGTTGGTAGGTCCCCTCACTGTTGAAAAGTTTGTGGAAGTATATTTTCCATCTCAGTTTAATGTCATGTTCCTTGACTAGCACACGTCCATCCTCTCCCTTGATAAACTTCACTACCCCTAGATCCCGCGTCCTGCGCTCCCTAGCTTTAGCAATCTTGAACATATCATGCTCCCCCTCCTTTGTTTCTAGACGTTCATGCATCTTCTTATAGGCTATTTCTTTGCTTCCGTAAGTAGTACCCAAAATTTAAGAGCAGGTTGATAAATTTGGCACATGTTTTGTTCTTTCCCATTGACTAATCCTCGTGAATTTTGTACATCACATTAATAGGCATATGTTTCATTTTTTTTCATTAAGCATTCAATCTAATATTTTATTCTTTTAATGTTTAAAGAATTTTTCGATGATGGTATAGGGAGGGATGGGGTAGGGATAGTCAACCCATGTATTTCTAAAGGAAGCATTTTTGCAAAATACACACATCCTGAAAGCATTCGAAATGGCATTTTAAATGCATTTTAGCAAAATACACACACCCTTTTACTTTCTAAAGTTACGTTTACATTTTAAGATGGAAGCTTGCTACAATGTTCTACCAAATGATTCTATGTCACTAACGAGTTCTCACTACATAAGGTAAGATGACTATTAAAATTATTTTCATGTGAACTGGTCATTTATTTATAGTAATGGATTATTGATTACCTTCATGAGTTGAAATATTTGGAGTTTAAGACAGAAACAGAAGATTGAAGAGATAAGAGAGGAGATATTACTGAAGAGGGCAACGAAACTACCCGTTGATGGTTCACCTTACAACTTTGCAGAGATAAGAGAAGATATATTAAAAATTAAGAATGTCCTGACAAAGTTTAATGAAATAATACGTTATATTTAATATGAATACATGTTTAATAAATAATAAAATAAAACTACCCGGGAAGCAGTCTCTGGTGATAACCTAGTAAATATATAATTTTAAATTACAAATAGTGGAATCCCTCGCACTATGCGGTAGGAATTCAGCTTTAATCGGTATCAGTTTGATCCGTTACAACTCGATATAACAACCTAAAGAAAAAAACAAATTGAAGAAAATCATTAAACCTTAGTATAAAAATCTTGTGGTAAATTAAAAAAATAAGTTTTACTATTCTTGGCATAAAAAACAAAACATGATATCAAAATGATATTGACATTTTTCTAATTATGTGTCGTCTTAAGCGATTTTTATGATATTTATCGTCCTTTACTTACGATATATTTTCTTTATTCAATCCGTATAACACACGTGGTCGATAATCTGGTATAATACAACTGGTTAACACATACAGTCGACAAGATATGCTTTTGAAAAAATGAGCCTTGATGTATTATAACATTTTACTTTGTTTTTTTTTTTCATTTATTTATCATTAGGTTAGAAACTTGTATATTACACAAGTTATAATATTTTACTTTGTTTTTTTATTTATTAATATGTTAGAAACTTATGTGTTATATATGGTTAGATGAATGAAATATCAAATTAAATAGTTATTACTAAGTGGAAAAAGTAAAAAAAAAGAGTTAAAGAAAAGAAATATTAAAATTTCCAATTTTCATGTATGTTATTATTTTTTGTTGTATTTGTTTAGGTTAGTTTAACTGCCATATTGGCTTTATAGCCTAGTGGCATCTTGGTGGTGGGATAAGACTTTGTGATCAGTAGTTTCTGTGTTCGATTCCAACAAGGGGGGTTTCCTCCTGAATTTGTGTAAATGCATTATGCCTAGTAGAGACGGATATGATCGGATGGTTCCGTTAGTGGCACGATAATACTCTAGTGGTACGTCAGTGATCCAAATATGTCGTTCAAAGAAATACTGTAATATTTAGGTTAGTAGCAAAATAAATTATTTTTCAATTTTTGCATTTTTTGTGTTTTTGAAAACTAATTACATGTTTGTTTGATTGGAATTTGAAAATAATCCGTTAGTTATCTTATAGTTTGTTTGATTGCAATTTGAAAATTATTTCGTTGGTTATCATATAGTAAAGAAAGATAAAGACTAAAGAAAAATAAAAGATTATATATTAATTATATAATCTAGATATAATCTGATATATATTAATTTAATGTATTAATATTAACTAAAAAAATTAATAATATTTTATTATAATATTATTAATAAAACAAAATGAAGGAGAATTTGACACATGACACTAAATGCAGTCTTTGTTTGATTAGATACACGGCCTTCTCCGAATTTCGTTGAAATATTTTGGCCCTGGACGAGTAGAAACGAGAGGCCCTGTGATATAAAGTTGAAAATTCAATTATAAAAAGAAAAGATAAATATATTTCTCTTAATACTTATTTAAATACTAGAAACCATAATAATAAATGAAAATTAGGCCCCTAAAATATATATAAAAACTGGGATTAAACCTGCACATACGTAGAGTAGAAACTGTCTGTTTATGCACCCCGCTATACCATACGAAACAAAACAAAAGACTAAATAATACAAGATTTGAGTTTTAAATTATAGAGAAGACTTAAAAGTGAAATGGGAAGGAATAGCCAAAAATCATAAACAAAAAGAAAGGAAAAACAAAATGGTGTAAAAAAGACTGAAAAAATGTGTGAACGGAAAAAGCTTACCACCGGAATCGGACATGGGCTTCTTTATACAACATCACCTTAATGTAAAGAACAAACCACCACACCAGCGAATGTGTTGATTACAACTAGGGGTGTGAATTTCTAACACGACCCGAAAACACGACACGAACCTAACACGAAATTCGTGGGTTTAGGTTTCATCTAAACGGGTACGGGCCAGTTTCAGGTTGAACCCGTGAACCCGTTTAGGTTAACGGGTCAGGTTCGGGTCAACCTGGTCGGGTTGGCGGGTTGACCCGTTTAACACATTTATACTATATTGTATTTTTATAATATATTTTATGTCATAAACTAAATGGGGCGTGTATTTTATGTCATGATTATAACTTATAAAGAGAAATTAACATAGATTTTATAATTTAAATATGATAATATTATATACATTTGTGTTTTTTAAGTAAATTTTAATTTTAATATATTAATTTCAGAATAAAAATTAAAAAATTCTGGTTAAACGGGTCGTGTTCGGGTCAACCCACGAAACTTCGGGTTGTGTTCGGTTCATATATATGATACGATTTTCAGGTTCGGGTCGGATTCGGGTTCATGTAAAATTTTCGGGTTCGGGTCGGGTTGAACCCGCCAACCCGCGAACACGACCTGTTTAGCACCCCTAATTACAACATCCGAAACAAAACATATATAGACACACTTAATATATAGAAAAATAAAAAAAAAAGTTTTAGGCCCTCGGGGAGTTTGAGTCTTGTGCGGTCGCCCACCCGCACCTCCTCCGTGTCCTGATTAGATAAGATACGAGTTAATGACATTTAAAAAAAGGGAAAATGTCACAAAATAATAATCAAGTTTCAAAAGTGTTCTAATTAGGTCACTCGTATCGTTTTTGTCCCAATTAGATAACTTAACATTCAAATCGAGTCATGTCCTTTTTTCCATGTGTCAAGAGAAAAATTGAGCATAAGATGCTAGGGTCGGATTATTTTAATATATGAAATTTAATTTATTAAAAATAAAAACATTTTAATTACATTAAAAATTAAAAAAATAAGTTAAAATCCATGTCATCACTCGACGTTAGCATAAAAGAAAGAGAAAAAATAAACAAAAATCTGCATCACCACGGTTACCTATGAAATGGATGATAAAACCCTTAATTTTAATAAAAAATGAATGTTGAGTGACCTGATTGAAACACTTTTGAAACTTGAGTGACCTAATTGGAACACTTTTAAAACTTGGTTACTATTTTACAAAGTTACCCCTTGAAAAAATCAAAATTTAACATTACTATTTTTTTCTATGTTGAATACCTATCACTTTTGTATATTCGTTATTACAATTAATATTGTTCTATGTTTTAAAATAGTTTATTTAATTCTAATGTAATAAATCGTGTAACATTATTTTTGGTTACAAAATATAAATACAAGTATAAATATAGTTTTTAACTTTGTTCGAGAGTTAGTAAGTTAGATGGTGTGACCACTAACGACATCTTGTGCAGATACTAGTGTCCACATGTTGAAAAAACACCAACGCTAAAACAATAAGTATATTCATTTTTCTTTAAAGAAGAATGAAAAATCGTAAATTAAATAGATTGATAACATGTGGTTTATATAAATACATATCCAATACATTTTTATAATTTAGAATGAAAAATCGTAAATTAAATAGATTGATAACATGTGGTTGTATATAAATACATATCAAATACATTTTTACAATTTATTCTACCTATATCAAAATTTATTATCACCACAACATGTGGTTGTATATAAATACATATCAAATACATTTTTACAATTTATTCTACCTATATCAAAATTTATTATCACCATAAATTATGTTTGTTTTATACATAAGTTATTAGTTTAATTTAGTGGCACAAAATAAATTAATAAAATGTGTATTATTTTTATACCTTTACAATAACATTGATTACAAATATTAAACATATCATTTTTATTGGTTTACATTTATTCTTTCTTTTACTACAATATAACTTTTTTTTTTTCTGTTTTAAACACTCACTTATAAGAAGACATTTTAACATAAGAAAAGAAAGAAATAATTTTCACGTGACATTAATAAAATCAAGGGTAATAAATCATTGTGGCATTTTGTAAATATCGTAACCCTTTTCACTTTATATTTAATATTTATATTTAAGAAAGACAATTTTGAGATTTTGATGTAACCATTAACTATTAACTATTTTGTAACTCTCCAATAAATTAGTAAAAATACCTTATCCTATACAAATGTATATTCATCCTACGAATATTACACATATTGAAACAAACACTAGTCATTCTCATCTCTCTAGAAATTATCTACATATAAAAAACAACTTTGGACGAATAGTGCCAGACACAACTTAATTTGGAAGAATAGTGTCAGGCAGCTGGCCAGGCACTCCTCTATTGGACCAACCGTTTATTATTTTTTTACACTTTAAATTACGGTTTTACCTTTAGCTTAAAATTACGTTTTTGTCCCCTGCTTAAAATAAAATTTCGCTTTTGTCCCCAGCCCAAAATTAAGATTTCGCCATCGATTCAAAATTACGATTTCGCCCCAGTTCAAAAGAAAAAAATATGTTTTTGCCCCCACCTTAAAATTACAATTTTGTCCTCTCTTCAAAAATAGATTTTTCTACGTTTAAAAAATTATGATTTCGCCCTCAGTTCAAAATTATGTGTTTGCCTATGTTCAAAATAAAATTATGCTTTTGGCTCCAACTCAAAATTACGATTATGCCCTCGGTTCAAAATAAAATTATGGTTTTGCCTCCGGCCTAAAATTACGATTGTGCCTTTAGTTCAAATTTATATTACTGTGTTGCTCTAAGTTCAAAATTACGAATTTGCCCCTGCGTAAATTTACAATTTTCCCCTGGTTTCAATTTACAGTACTACCATCACTTTAGCTTTTGGCAAATTACGATTTTAGCTTAGTCAAAAAAATATAACTTTCCCTTAGTTAAAATAATAGTATTGCCATTGTTTTAGTTTTTTTAGCAAAACTATAAAAGTGTTTTGTTTTAATTTGGCGACTCGATTTAATTGTTTTCCGTGTTAAGAGGCTGCCTAACACTCGCTCATTTTTCAGTTATCGTCCCGTAACACGGACGGGGTATCAACTAGTTTGTTTACATTAATCCTGTACATATCAAAATTATCACACATATCGAATTTATACTGTACACATATACTTGTGTAGGTATGTAGACAAAAGTTTTTTTTTCTTTTTATAATATATATGGAATTTTGTCGCCTTTCAATTAAATAGATGCATGATTACAGTGCTCATGGCATTATAGCCTATTGCCATCTTAGGGGTGGGATAAGGTTTAACGACCATTAATTCTTGAGTTCGATTCCCACAATAATGTTTTTTTTTTAAATTTATTGGGTTTACTCCTTAATTGGTTTAAATGTATATCTCCTAATGGAGATGGATATGATCAAGTGGTTACGCTGGTGACACGATAATTGGTTATATATTATTATCTTTTTTCTTACATATTTTACTTTCTCATTTAATATCTTCAGTGGAGTGTTTAAATTAAAGAAAATTTTGCTGTAAAAAGAGAATAACAAGTTTAAACTAATAAGAATAATACATTTGATGTAATTTTAACGGTATAAAGATAATGTATATATGTTGTGGGTGTTCGGGGGCAAAAGTGAAAATCCACTAATTTTAATGTTATTTTACTAATTTCGTGAAAATAACGTTAAAAGAGGGGAATGGTTGATCATGCATCATGTGGTGGCGTTGATAGCCGAAAGACAAGGGAGTACATGCATTAATAGGTCTTTATCTTAATTGCTGAGTCTGAGTATTATGTATCTTATGTCCAAGGCTTGATGCAAAACTAATATCGAGCCGAAGGTCTCACTAAAAATAGTCTCTCTATTCCTATGAGGTAGAGGTAAGACTGTCTATATCTTACCCTCCTTAGACTCTACCTTAACTTTGCATTGGTGAGATTTACTGAGTATGATGATGATGTAAAGATATAAAAATAAATTATCATTATTGATTGATTTAATGTATTCCACAAAATGAGCTAAATAAATTATGCGAGTAACTCATTTTCAAAATATAACATAATTTTTTGACAAACCTAATTTACGGTGAAGGATAAATATTAATAAATACTTGATATGTACATGATAAAACGTTTTTGAATAATTACGAGTAAAAAATAAGTAGAGTAATAATGAATAATCTAGTTCAAAAATTATTATGTGTTGTAAAACAACAGCCTACTAGGGGCTAATATATGAGAATAAGAACAAGTATCAAAGGAACACATAGAGAAAGATAGAATAGAGAATTACTATTCATTGAGATGTAAATATGCAATACAAAGAACCTTTATATATAGTGTTCTTACATTAATACAAAGGACATGAAAAAACGGGAGTTAAAATATGGATAGTCACCATTATGTAATGTATTTATAACACCCCTTGACTATCCACGTCACAAAAGAAAACAATGTATTATACGCTTGGTGGTGCTGCCTCGTTAAAAACCTTGCTAGGAAAACCCATTGGGACAAAACCTCAGCTAAGGGAAAAAGAGTGCAGCGTAGTTTCTCCCCCTGATACGTCTAGATCAGGTATGTTGCCTCATTAAAAACCTTACTAAGAAAACCCAATGGGATAAAACTTGTTCAGTGAGCATGTCTGGTAATTGATTCTTTAATCTAGGTAAACGAATTATCTTTAGAACTTCTTGTTCACACAATTTAGTTTGAGGATCAATGATAATTCATGCATACCCATTTCTTTTCCAACTGCCATTAATCTCCCCATAATGTTGGGAACATTCATTCACTAAAGTGAAAAACCAATGAGCCGTAAACAAATCTCTCACTAATGGCTCAAGTATTTAATGATAGACAACTATCTTTTGCACAACATATTCTCAGCCTTTTTATATGTCTCATCTTTATACAGTGTGGTGGATGAATTTAAATATATCGTATAACCAAAAACCTTGGAAGGGACATATTAAGTTCCTGACCAAAACCAACTATAATGGGGAAGAAATATGATAAATTGTTGGCTTGATGTGAATACATGTAAAATACAATATAAGCATGAACATTTTGCTCTCATGATCAATTGGTTTTCAATCACTTGTAGATGTTTAGGTGATCGCCTCAACAATAACATTTATGCAACATGGGAATCAAATTCATCATTATATTCAAAATAAATGTGCCAATCTAGAATAATATGCTTGCTATCTTATTAGCTAAGCCATAAAAGATTAATACTTCCAGTTGCGAACTTGATAACCATTTTACTGATCGATTTCAAAATACTAAATGGTTTCATGTTAGGATACATACAAATCCTTTTAAGATTTCCAGAATATTTAGGGATTCGTACCCTACTTTAGCTGGTAAATAATTAACTTCCATTGAGAGCAACATGATATATTTAACTATCAAGAAGATATGGTTCTTTAATACATTTCACATCATCAATACTCGGTGTGGTCTAACCGGTCGTGCCAACTAATTAAATAATTATGATCCATAAACTTCTGGTTTATGCACATATATATCTAATACACCAGGAGAAATACACGCTGCACTCTTTTTTGTCTAATACACGACACTAAATACGAGAGAATAATGTATTATTATTTCATAGTCTCATGGTATAACATGTTTCCCGTATTTTATTATCGTATATTCACTCCCTTAATGTACCATTTCTTGTGACCAATTTCATTGTTACATGGTCGACTCTTTATTAACATGAGGATCATTGCAATTTCCTCATTTACCATGATCACAACCTTTACAAGGATCATTGTATACTCATCACATTATTTACATGGTTGAACTCAATGTTAACATGAGCATTATTATGATTTTCTCAATTTCGATGATTACAAACTTTAAAGTGATCATTATATCGTCACATTCGCTGAAGGGAATGGATTATGACTACTAAACTTTCATGGTAGTAGCATCATTACAATATCCCTAGTCATGAGTGTGACCTTCACACTTATATCATCACATTCACTTTAGGGAGTGAATTAGAACCACACAACTTTTATGGTTGTCTGTTCAAACCTTGTATTTACAACAATCTTGCTACTTCAATAGCATATCTTAGGTGTGGTCAATGGAAAACTTTATCTAGTTTACCCTTAATTTTAATGTTATTTCCTCATTAATATATAATTCGAGAAAAACTTGCATGACCGACTCATATAAGATTAATTGGTCAACATATGACGACCTTCAGAGAGTATGAAACACTTTGAATGTCATATCTAAACATATTTATAATATTTCATGAGAGTACTGATAAACACAAATTTTGGTTTTGTTGTTCAATTCAATACTATTTACATGATGGCAAATAAAATACATGGTATAGTGTAGAGTCAATTTACAAAATACACTAAGTTATAACATGTCGCCATAGAAAACAAATTATAACAAAACTTTATAAAATATAATATATTTTCATCACATGCAAGAAAATATATGTTATGTATAAATATAACATGATATAGCAAATCACAACTATATTATATATAGACATATTTGTCACTCTAGTTTGAAACATTAACAAACATCACCATCAACTTTCATGATCCTACAATAACATGTGAATCTTTATTACTTGTAAATGAGCTTTCTTTTACTAATAAAATTTTGTTGTTCAGGAAAACATAAATCTTGAGGATTCTAATCATCTAAAAGTCAATACGAATAACTAATACAAGATTAATAATTATTAAATCTCATGAATCAAAATAAAAACTTACTTGTAGGATAGTTATGTCGAATAATCAGTTTTTGAGAACTTTGATCCGTTGATAACTACATGGATGTAAATTATCAGAACTCCGTGTTTAGAGTCTCGTGCTGATAACGTGTTGTAAAACAACGGCCTACTAGCGGCTAATATATGAGCATAAGAACAAGTATCAAAGGAACACATAGAGAAAGATAGAATAGAGAATTACTATTCATTGAGATGTAAACATGCAATACAAAGAACCTCTATATATAGTGTTCTTATATTAATACAAAGGACATGAAAAGATGGGAGTTAGAATGTGGATATCACCATTAAGTAATGTATTTATAACATTATGTAATAATAATTACAGTAATACTAATAAAATTACTCTAGTTATTTATTTGCTTGATACATTAAATCCATTTGTATTTAATCATAATATATATTATATTCACGCATACGTCAAACTAGGTATTTGATAACCACAATAATAGAATTTAAAGATGTGACAAAAATGTAGAGGACATACTATGATTTTTTAAGGAAAATGAACACAACTTAACTCATATCCAATTTTCCATCCTTAATCCTATTAAAAAATTAGAGAGAATACCAAACTTAGAAAAACATAAAGAAAGAAAATAAAAACATAATAAAAACACCTCTACATCTCATCTCCGTTCACACCCCCATATTTTTAAGGGAATATATAAACTAATCTTCCAAATTTGTTTCTCACTGATTATTCTTTATACATATGTTTAAGGGAATATAAACTAATCTTCCAAATTTGTTTCTCACTGATTATTCTTTATACATATGTTTTTAATATTTTTTTACGGGTGAACGTAAGCGGATCAAGAAAAGTAAAATAATAATAAAAAAAAGAACAAAAAGTATATTTTTGGTTGAATAGAGATAAATATGAGTAATGAGATGCAAGAGGTTTTTGATAGGTGAGAAACAAATATAGAAAAATATTACTTTTAGTTAATTTATATGAATATTGGAGAAAGGAGATGAGATGTAAATGTATTTATTTATTTATTTACTATACATACAAATTTTAGATGGGGGAATAGTGTCAGGAGTTTCCTCATTGGATCAACGAATTTATCATTTTATATCTATCTTAAAATTATGTTTTCGCCCCTAGTGTAAAATTACGTTTTTACCCGAAATTCAAAATAAAATTACTAAACATACAACTACTAGATGGGGGAATAGTGTCATGCAGCTGTCTGGCACTCCCCTACTGGACCAACGAATTTATCATTTTATATCTGTTTTAAATTACGTTTTCCCCGACAGTTTAAAATTACGTTTTCACCCCAAGTTCAAAATAAAATTATCTTTTTGCCTCTGCCTGATATTTACGATTTCGCCCTCAGCTCAAAATTACGATTTCGCCCTCAGCTCAAAATTACAACTTTACCCCTGGTTCACAATAAATTTATGTTTTTCCCCTAGCTCAAAATTACGATTTTGCCCTCAGTTCAAAATTATGATTTCGCCCTCAAGTTTCAAATAAAATTATAATTTGGCCCCCAGCTTAAAATTACGATTTGCCCTCTTTCAAAATTATGATTTTGTCCCCATTTCAAAAATTACGATTTTCACCTAGTTAAAAATTGTGATCTTGCCATTGTTTGAATTTTTTTTGGCAAAACTATAGTAGTGTTTTATTTTACTTGTTTGACTCAATAGAATTACTAATTTGCCCCTGATTAAAGTTGCGATTTTCTTCCTGGGAAAAAGTATTGTATTGCCATCGTTTTAGCTTTAGCAAATTACGGTCTTACCCGGCCCAAAATTACAATTTTGCTATCGCTTTAGCTTTTTTCAAATTACGATTTTACCTGGTCAAAAAATACAATTTTGCCCGTAGTTCAAAATTTCAATATTGTCATCGCTTTAGATTTTTTTAGCAAAACTATATAATTGTTTTATTTTAATTTGTTTACTTGATTTAATTTTTTATTCATGTCAAGAAGCTGTCTAACACTTGCTTATTAGTCCTAACAAATTATAGTTTTGCCCGGTGCTCAAAATGACGGTCTTCCCATCGTTTTTGTTTCTTTTCATAGCAAAACTATGATAGTGTTTTTTTAATTGGTTAAAAAATATTTGGCCTACCGCCCCGCAACGCGGACGGGACATCAACTAGTTAATAAACATAAGAGAATTTATTTTATAACAAAAATCATAATATTTAGGGTTTAGCATACCATAGATATGAATATTGGAGAAGGAGACGAGATGTGAATGCATTAATAAACATAAGAGAATTTATTTTATAGCAAAAATCATAATATTTACGGTTTAGCATAGGTTTGAAACCTTTATTTGTCTATTTTACGGGCAAATAGAAGTTGATTGTTTAGCAGGGTTGAAAATTTAAGGTTTAGCATAGGTTTAAACCTTTATTTGTCTATATTTTACGGGCAAATAGAAGTTGATTGTTTAGCAGGGTTGAAACAATGAGAAAAACAAAACTAGGTTTTTGACATTAGATCACGTCTTTTTTTTTTAATGTCATGTCTCGTATTTTGTAGCCGAGTGCTCCCACATTTATCATAAAATTTATCCAATAATTTTTTGTTTAAACAATGTGTTGTTTGCTAACGAGTATTTAATATAGACAAAGTAATAAGCGTTATTTATTTTTTTTCATTTCCATTCCAAAAAAAAATATTTTTTTCCATTTTACTCTATAAGTGTAAGAAAAGACAATGAAACAAGTGTCATCATATTTACTTGATATATGATTACACAATTAAACATATGATTACATTATATGATTACATTATACTCTTATGGTGCTATAAATTGGTTCAAAGTTTGGTTGAAACTCCTCATCCATTTCATTTCACCAGCAACAAATTGTCAAATACAATGGTTTCGATTCCTTTTGCTGCCGTTACTATTCTTCTACTAAATCTCTCTTCTTGTTTGTGTGTTAGAAACAACACTTTTGGACAAAAAGGTTTCGCATCTGCTTTGGCAACATGGTATGGCGATGAAACGGGTTCCGGAAGTGGTAATGACTGAAATTCTTCAACATATATCTGATGATATATGCACCAGCCTGTTTTGATTTTTGATTTTTTTTCTCTTATTTCTTTTTATTATAGGCAGTCTAGGAATATGATAAATGTGAATAGCACTTTTTTAAACATGGTTGGTTTCTAGACAGTTTGGAGACTATTTTGATTATCGTATGGACACAAAAAGTAATCATCATAGAAATGTTATAGTTTGTAACATTTTTTTTTCGTTTGCGATTATGAGCAGGAGGTGCTTGTGGATGGGAGGATGATGTGAAGGATCCACCATTCTCATCGATGATAGCAGCAGGAAATGCAAATATATTTTTACAAGGAAAAGGATGTGGACATTGTTTTCAGGCATGTAAATACAAACATCGGTTTTTTTCAAAATTTGTTTTTCAGTCATTAAATGTAACACCTAATAAAAGGTTTGCATACGCAGATATTTTGTAGCCGACAACCATATTGTTCAGGTCGACCAGTTACGGTTACGATTAGCGATGAGTGTCCTGGGGCATGTAACGATGTCCCGTTCCATTTTGATTTAAGCGGGTTTGCTTTTGGTTCGATGGCGAACCCTGGCCAAGATCACAATCTACGACAACTTGGCCAAGTAGATGTTAGTTACCAAAGGTGAGTCTATGCTCAGTGACTTGTATTAAAGTTGTGGAATATCCTTCTGCCAAGATCTTATAAATAGTTGGTAGAATGATATGAAGTTTTTTTATTCATTTATTTTGTAGGTGGTCTAGGAAATTAATAAATTATATATGATGATTTTCAACATGTTTGGTTTCTAGGAGTTCACTGGCCAAGCTAGCGAACTCACCAACTTGGAGAGGAGAGGACTCAAAATTTATAAATAATGAATTCCTTTTATTTTGTTTTCCAGTAATTCATTTAATACGTAATTTGATTTTTCTTTAATAACTTTTAATATTTTACTTTTTGTTCAAGTCTAAATACACTGTTTTATATACTTTTATTATAGACCTTACAATATAAATTTTATTAAAAATAAGTTATATTCAAATTAGATTTTTAATAAATAAAAGATATATCGTTATTCATTCCCTTATGATTGCTGAATTAACAAGCTGTGTGTAGGGTACCATGCAGTTATGGAGGTACAAAGATTGCGTTTAGAGTTGATAAAAACTGTAACCCAAATTGGTTTGCGGTAGCACTAGAGTATGCAGATGGGGATGGTGGTTTTCAGTCTGTGGAGATAGCGGCAGGTGGTACACAAAACTTTGTTGGGATGAATAACATTTGGGGTGCGGTTTGGAAAAGAGACATTGATCCATCATTTCAACCTCCATATTCTTTCAGGCTCACCTCTGCTAATGGGAAAACCGTTGTAGCAAATAATGTGATTCCTCAAAATTTTGCAGTTGGTCAAAAGTACTCATCAAATGTAAATTTTTGATAGTTATATATGGTTGAATAGACCTTAATAAGACCGATCGGTAGTTATTCAAAAAGAACTTAAATTGAACTTGGAGAAGGACAATGTTTCCTCATCCATGCTTACATACAACAAATTATTAGGGGTGAGGGGGGGGGGGGGGGGGGGGGTGGGGTGATCGGTGAAGGGAAAGAGGGGAGGATTCACCTTTCGGGAATACCGTCGCCAACCCCTTTCACCACGCGGAAACCCGTGGGTTCACTCTCTTCCAATTAATCATACAATTTTTAAGAAAAATTTTGTTTGGCAGATTGACGTGTCAGAGTATGATTGGTTGGGGGTGAAGAGAGGATTGCTCCATCTCAAGTGGAGTACCCCTTACACCCTTATATCTATCTATATACTATATTGTAATACATGAAGGATGACAAAATGGGTTATTACATGATTATAAAAAAAAAATATTAAACATGCCTGGAAAGAACACAAAATGAATTCAGAAAAATAAAACCACACGAGGTTTAGTAGCTGAGCAAAACCTTATACAAAACACAAATAATCAAAATAGATCGATGGAAAACTTTGGTGAGATTTTTCTTTTAATGTAAATGAAGATGGCAATTGACCAATTTTAGGAGGTAATTAAGAGCAATCAACATAATAGCCAGGATATTCAAAATTTATAAAAAAAAAAAAACTAAATTTCAATTTCTAAACTACGATGAGAATTAATTATATGCTTATCTAAATACCATTAAAATTAATGAATGAAGTACATATCAATTTATCTTTATCATAATTATTTCTATTGTTAAAAGTCTAATAACAAAGAAACAAAATTTAACCAAACAATAGAATCAAAATGATTTAAAATAAATAATGCATATTCGAAAACAATTTAAAAAAAATATATGAATGAAAAGTGCTATTAATGACCTAAATTAAAAAATAATATATAAATTTTTGGAATCATAAAAGCCACAACTTCAGGTAGAATCCACATCATCTTTTTTATCACTAATCCAGTGCTTGGTTGAACAACAAGCTAAAGAGGAATCGGTGTGCTTGGTTGAACAACAAGCTAAAGAGGAATCAGTGTCAGAGACTTTATAAAGATTTCGTTTAAGAGATTCAGGTTTATGTTCATGTAAATACATAAACAAAAGGTTAGATTGTTATGATCGAAATACAAATTAGTATAAAATAACATTTTCATATAATGGTATATAGGATATTCTTTGAAATGTTATAATTACATGTCAAATCTTAAACTTATTTTTAAGGTCACAAAAAATAGATTCATCATTAAGATTTATGGGTAATCACATACACTTCATCTAAATGTTTCAAATTATAGTCGTTAACATCAATCTTAAAAGCAAAAAAGTTTTTCAATCAATGAGTTTTGTTGATTTGAAGATGTCACGGTATCACCTTCCTGTAAATATTGTAATAAACTATTAAATATTTTAATTTTGAGTTAATATTATTAAAAGTAAAAAAAATTAAATGTATTTAAAAAATGCATACAACCAATGTGTTCACTTCTAGCAACTGCTTTGGAGATTTTTAATAATCTGAGAAGCCTGATCAATGACATAAGATAAGTAATATCGAATCACTAGTGTCCTCAACTTGAATCTTGATCTTAAACCTAGGTAGAGGCTCAACAACATGTTCATGACAATTCTTATTAAAGCACACGTATTCATCAAAGAACCTACGATCAACAAAACCATCTGGTACAAAGACTTCGAA
This sequence comes from Scalesia atractyloides, assembly GCA_947069175.1. NCBI lineage: Eukaryota > Viridiplantae > Streptophyta > Magnoliopsida > Asterales > Asteraceae > Scalesia > Scalesia atractyloides. The sequence continues at coordinate 27,457,122 of CAMTDV010000005.1, forward strand.
TGTATTCAATTTCACCTCGAATGTACATGTAGGGTACCACATATAGTGCCAACCAAAACCTTTTTCAATGGCTTTGTTAGTACCCAACACAATCACAAACTTTGGCTATAATCATCAGAAACAATTCTGTTAAGTTTCTTTATAAACAGATTGTATTAAAATTAAAAGAGATAGCGTTACCTCTATTATCTCCCAAACACCGCCAATGTTATTAAAAGCAGTACCGGTAAGAAAATGACATGGATCTGTATGCGGTTTGTAGACATAATAATTTGTATGCATATGTATTTAAATAAAATATAACATAAAATCTATCAAACATATAAAGATTTTACATAATGATTCTTATTTAAGATTAAACTAGATTGAACTGAAAAACCATATATTATAGTATGTCGAATTAAAATTGATTAATATTACTCCTGAATAAACTATCATGACAATAGATTAAGAGATTGTAATTGATTCCATAAATATGTAACCAAATAAAATAAATAAATTTAAAAGACAAAAAATAATTTGATTAATTTGTTTTGTTTAATATCGTTTAGCAATTTAGTGGAATTACATAAATAGAAGCAATTTGTTAGTTTATATAAAACGCCATATAATAACATAACTTAATCCCGAAATTAGATGTTTCTTCAAATATTATTTACTAATTTGGATTTCTTCTGTAACGTTTTTTAATAGTTTTGTAAGTGGTAAAAATAGATTCATTCAAATTGGTAATATTTTTTTAAAATAAAACTATAATACCTTATTTTGTAATGTCTGATTCAATAAAATATTAATATGTTTAAATACTACATTTTAAATGTTAGGGTTTGACTATTAACTTAAGTCTATATAGATATATGTATGGATAATATTAAAAACAAATATCACCAATAAACGCATAACCCAAATTACTCAAAACATTTTATTATGTTCAAAAACATAATAAATCAACAAAAACATTCAAATGCACCACCACAATGTGAAATATATAACACTAAAATGTCTTAAAAACAATTCATCAAAAAGAAATCTAATGAAACACACTATTTCTCCATCTTTCGAATCAAAAGTGTGACAATGCCATCAGCCTCCACTTCATCTTTTTCATCTCCAATCCGGCGTTTTGTTAAAGAACAATTTAGTGAGTCGTCTACCTCATAAACTTCATGAAAGTTCGCTTAACTTCACCAGACATTGATGATTTCATATTACTTTGAATAACATTAGATATAGGCGCTGAATTGTCTCAAGTATAAGACACTTTATGCTACAAACAAATACATAAACATAGTTTAAAAAATGGTAATCAAAACTATAAAAAATATTGAAAATATATTTGATATAAACTTCGAAAGTTCAGGAGGATTAGATTGAAGTTCCGACATAGGAACACCAAATTATTCTGATGGTACATGCTAAAATAAGACAAATTACAATGAGTTGTAAATTAAATTGTAATGACAATAATACACATATAGAAATTGTACTCATCATTAAAAAACATATTTGTGAATCTAATATTATACATGTTGAATATTGAATATAGTTTAAGGTGCAAATATTATTTCCGGATAACTTGTTACCATAAAAATACAATAATTCTCAACTTGATGCTCAATTTTAAATGTTGACACATTTATTGGGAATGCAAATTTTTTGGCAGCCAAGATGTCAAATTATTTTCGGATATGGTTTAACAATCCTTCCAGAATTCAACAATTACATTATATGAGTAAAATAAAAATACATAAGATATCAAAACGTACCTATTTTGTATTTCGTAAACACATATCAGAAACTTCACACAGTGTAGGGAAATGTAAAAAGAATATGTATTATACATCTTTTAAATAGGAATAAAAGATGACAATTTTAATTTTGAACGTATAAATTTAGTTTAGAAATTTGGTGCATACTTTGTTTGTCTGTCATTGTGCGAATAAGCTAGATAGAGCGTGTGTCATCGACTTTGGCAACGGCTGGGAACGACACTTACCTCTCGTGGAATTTCTTATAACAACAGTTACCACACTAGCATTCAGGCTGCACCGTTGAATCGTTATACGGACGGAAATGCCGATCACCTTTGTGTTGGGCTGAAGTTGGCGATAGCCAAATCACTGGCCCTGAACTCATACTCGACACAACGGAAAAGATTGCCCAGATCAGACAACAAATGCGGACGCCAGCGACCGCCAGAAAAGCTACGCTGATAAGCGTAGGAAACCTTTGAAATTCCAAGCTGGGGACCGAGTTTTGTTAAAAGTCTCACCTTAGAAAGGTGTGATATGTTTTGGCAAACCGGGCAAGCTTAATCCGCACTATATCGGACCTTCAAAATCACTGAGAAAATCGGTGCAGTGGCTTATAGATTAAACCTGCCTGAAGAGCTCTGTGCGGTACACAACATCTTCCACGTGTCGAATCTGAAGAAGTGTTTATCAGATGAAACTCTCATTGTTCCTTTCAAGGAACTCACGATCGATGATCAGAACCAGTTAAGATCATGGATTGAGAGATCAAAACCCTCAATCATAGTAAGACACCTATAGTTTGAGTTCATTGCACCTCATGTCGAGGTCCAGGGTTTACATGGGAATGAGAAGACCAGATGATGTGCAAATATCCCTAGTTATTTAAGGACAAGTCGTCTAGTAATGAAGCTACTACTGAATTTCGGGACGAAATTCCAAACCAACATGGGGATGATGTGACATCCCGCGAAAACGCTTAACTACTCTAGCTTCTCAGTGACCGCACGCTAAATTTCGGGACGATATTTCTTTCAACTTGGGGATAATGTGACAACCCACGCTATCAACCTCGAATCGTTTCTTTTACATTGTAATTATGGGTATTTAATAAAAGTGTTTGATTATTTGGTAGATTATAAAAATATGTTATCAGTTAATATATCCAGTATTAGTGTTATATGATAAAAATCAAACCCGGTCACATATTACACATGACTACACACCACGTGCCCACACATGAAAACACAGCCGCGCACCTGGGGTGCTTGCACACCCATGTACGCGTGTTTTCCCTAGTCGCACACCCATTTAATGTTTGGGCCTATAGCCCGAAAAGAAAGTAATGGACCGTACACTCAAAGATGCGGCGTTTAAGCGTAGGAATAAAAACCCTATACATACCAAAACCCTAAATCATTCTCCCAATCATCACTGTAGCCTTTTTATTGCTGCAAGTGTAACGCTCCGTATTTTCGCGTTATTTATTCATTTATCCAACACCTATTTATTTAAATTATTCAATCATCTAATTATTTATTAAACAATTATTTATCCGATTATTTAGTAATTAAAGAATAAAAATTAAAATTTTTAAAAGTTTAACCCTTATAATTAAATTAGTTAAGTTAACTAAGTTTACTAAACTAATATAAGAGTTAACTTAGTTAACTAGTAGAGGGGTTAAATGTGCATTATTATCAAACTAAGGTACAGGGACTATTTGTGTCTTTTATTAAACTTGAGAATTTAGTGCAGGGACTGTTTTGGTATGTTTTAAAAGTTAAATTTGAAAAATGAACAAAAAGGTAGTGGCCGGGACTCGAACCCGCGCCACCTACTTCACCAATCGAACACATAACCGATCAAGCTATAACCGTCATTCAATTATATGCAGAATCCTTAAATATATATACATTCTAAGTCGATTTATCTTTTCCATCATGAAGCTTTATCAGATTAATGGCAATTCTTCTTTAGTTTGAAATGTTTACATCTTGGTTACTGTTCTGTTGTTTATGTTAAGAAGGAGATGAACCACAGACTATAAATAAATATTCTATATCATCAAATTTTTTCAAACATGTTGCTATGGTCTTGTGGTTCAGAGAGTGTAGTTACAATCGGAGGTCACGGGTTCGACCCGTGCCTCACCCCACAAAATCGCTGCATTTTTGCTCCTTTGGGCCAGGTTCGGTTGGGCCTCACTCAATGGGCTTGCCTGATTCCTTTAGTTGTTAAACTTTCTCTTTTCTTAAAACAGTTTATTTTTTTTTGTTAACATTGATATTACTAAAGTATTATTATTATTATAATTATTTTTATTACCTGTTACTACTTTTCATTACTAATCAGTAAATATCAATATAAACAATATTATTATTATTATTATTATTATTAATATTAGTATTATTAAAATTAATTATATTACTCTTATTATCATTAATTAATATTGTTATCATGTATATTGTTGCATAATTATAAATAATACAACTAATGCTAAAAGTTGGTTTATGACCTTCACAAACTACCTACAAATGTATTAACGTTTACTTAGAACGCATTCCTATTCTACCTCGAAATTTATAAACGACATACATCGAAATAATACAATTCGAGACTATAAATTATAACGAACTCCTTTATTATCATCTAGGTTAAACACATCTGTCCGATCATTCATCTTCACTCGTGCGAATTCCAAGAAATCGATTTGCAATCTAAGGTGAGTATACATGACCCTTTTTGCTCTTATCACTTTTGGGTGCAACATGTGTTCTATATTAAATCACGACACTTGACACTTTATTACGCACGATCTACCCACTTTTAGACATGGAACGATGTGATGCTTGTGATACTTTATGCTATGTAAACTTTTTGTGTCTATGTGATTTATTAACTTGTTACAAGCCTACCTTAACAATTATGGTACTATGCATATGTTATAGGATTAACACACCGCCCTTGAGACTTGGGGTATTGTTAAGTTAAACACATTAACCTCCCGTTAGACTTTGGGAAAGACAGTTTGCGTTGGAAACTTGGTTTGAACACATAGTTTACACCGTTTCAGCATATTAGTTAAACTTGCTTATTGTTACATGTTTTGGGTATGATTTAAACATTTTTAAACATATTATGCTATGTATCAAAGTTGTATGCTCGCCAACATTTTTGTTGATGTATTTTAATACATGTTGCAGGTTGATAGACAAGACGAAGTCAAGAAACCAAGCTAGGATGAGCCTAGAAACACATCTTAGAATACACAATCTTTTGAATTATTTTTGATACAATTACGTCTTGTTTGAATCTTGTATGACATTTAGTATTGTTATGAAATTTGAATTAATTATATTGTCATAATAGTGTTATGATGCTTTTGAGCGATTTGTTCGTCTTATTCTGATGTTACCACCATCGGTTGGGGTGTGACAGATTGGTATCAGAGCCATAACTATAGGAATTTGGAAAAGTGGGAATGTTTTGCCTAGTCTATAGTTTAGGAGCTTTTCTCACTATGTGTTATTTAAAACTACTTCCTTTCTATCTTATTTGCTTTTCCCTATATTCGTTGGACTTTTAAAACATACATTCCTTTCCTAAGGCTATCAAAATACACACTTGGAGGCTTTGAAGACACTCTTATAACACAATCGAAACGATTCATCAAAATAGGGGTGATTCCCACATTTGGTGATGACTTTCACTCAGCTATACTTTGAATTTTGTACGAAATTTACCCTCAAATTAGGAGTGATATCCAGACCTTAAAGGAAATTTCCATTTCTTACCCTAGTGGACCCTTATCTTTTGATAAGTACTAACCACGTTAGGGTACGATGCTATCTAGTTAGAGGTGAAACTCACATCTTGTTAACTAGTCCCATTCTTTGATTTTCGATCTCGCCAAAGTTTCGATCTCCCAATCGATTAAGGACGTGTAGTAACTGGAAGGACAAACATCGTTAGTCGCTTCTCGATGAGAGAATTTGTCTATTAGGCCAAAGCACGTTCCTTTAATTCGAAAAGGACTTCGATTTACTTTGGAATATTCTTATGTTACGTTTCGTGACAATCCATGTTTTACGTTAAATCTATTTTATGTTATCTCAATTTTAATGTCTTTTATATTTGAGCGTTAGTCTCATTTCGAGCTTGGAGACACGAATCACACTATCTTCGCAATCTAAAACAAATAATAATATTCTCTCGTTAACGAACTAAATTTATGACGCTTTCATTTTACATGTGACACTATGTGAAATTCATGTTATACTATGTGAAATATTTGAGACATTATATACTAGATTCATGTTACTGGGTGATTCTTATGCGATAAACTTATCGTTAGTCGCTTCTCGATGAGAGAATTTGTCTATTAGGCCAAAGCACGTTCCTTTAATTCGAAAAGGACTTCGATTTACTTTGGAATATTCTTATGTTACGTTTCGTGACAATCCATGTTTTACGTTAAATCTATTTTATGTTATCTCAATTTTAATGTCTTTTATATTTGAGCGTTAGTCTCATTTCGAGCTTGGAGACACGAATCACACTATCTTCGCAATCTAAAACAAATAATAATATTCTCTCGTTAACGAACTAAATTTATGACGCTTTCATTTTACATGTGACACTATGTGAAATTCATGTTATACTATGTGAAATATTTGAGACATTATATACTAGATTCATGTTACTGGGTGATTCTTATGCGATAAACTTGTCATTAACTTCGTAAGAAGCCACACCTTAACATGTATAGCACTATGCGTAGTGTTATAGGAGTAGCGCACCACCCGTGAACAAGAGGTCATGTTAAGTCACTCAATTGCGGTACACGATGGGTTAACCTGTATATTCACATGTCAGTGGCGTGTTAATCTGGCTAACTAAGTATTGCACGTGAATTATTCTAAATCTTTATGCTAGCACTCATATTCCCAAAAATGGAAGCTTATTATCAAGATAGGAGTGATTTCCTTACCTTGACGATTAGCTCCGCTCATTCTTCAACTTCGCCAACGAGCTAGGGGTGACTTCCTTACCTCGGAGGTAGTTACCACCTCTCGTTCAGTCTTCCTCTTAAAGATTTCGAGGATGAAATCTCCTAAAGTAAGGGAGACTGTAACGCTCCGTATTTTCACGTTATTTATTTATTTATTTATTTATCCAACACTTATTTATTTAAATTATTCAATCATCTAATTATTTGTTAAACAATATTTATCCAACACTTATTTATTTAAATTATTCAATCATCTAATTATTTATTAAACAATTATTTACCCGATTATTTAGTAATTAAAAGAATAAAAATTCAAAATTTTAAAAGTTTAACCCTTATAGTTAACTTAGTTAAGTTAACTAAACTAATATAAGAGTTAACTTAGTTAACTAGTATAGGGGTTAAATGTGCATTATTATCAAACTAAGGTACAGGGTCTATTTGTGTGTTTTATTAAACTTGAGAATTTAGTGCAGGGACTGTTTTGGTATGTTTTAAAAGTTAAATTTTGAAAAATGAACAAAAAGGTAGTGGCCGGGACTCGAACCGCGCCACCTCCTTAACTAATCGAACACTTAACCGATCGAGCTATAATCCTCGTTCAATTATATGCAGAATCCTTAAATATATATACAAAAAAGGAGTGGCCGGGACTCGAACCCGCCCCACCTCCTTAACCGATCGAACACTTAACCGATCGAACTATAACCCTGGTTCAATTATATGCAGAAAATTTAAATATATAAACATTGATTACAACTAAAACTTAATACCAAAATGCCTCCAAACGTAATCATCGTCGATCACAGGCTGTCTTCTTTCCTTCTTTTGGTCAATCCCTGATATATCGGGATTTCAATCAAACTATATTACCATCTTGGAATGCAATCAAGCACCTGCCCCAAATTCTTGGCATCATAAACTTATCGTGAAAGCTATAAATACTAAACCAATAACACCACACACTCACATTACAACTCACCCTCTCACTCATAAAACACCTTCTTTGACGTCATCAAACACCCTGCCGGAACTCCAACCAGTCACTGGAACCAATTAGACGTCGCCAAAGCTTGCCGGAGGACCTGCACATTGCCGGAGCTTCACCGGAGTTCACCGGAGCCGTACGAAGTTCGCAACAGTTCACGTCGTCTCTTCAACTGTTCGGTACATTCTAAGTCGACTTATCTTTCCATCATGAAGCTTTATCAGATTAATGGCAATAATCTTCTTTAGTTTGAAATGTTTACATCTTGGTTACTGTTCTGTTGTTTATGTTAAGAAGCAGATGAACCGTAGACTATACATAAATATTTATATCATCAAATTTCTTCAAACATGTTGCCAAGGTCTTGTGGTTCAGCGAGTGTAGTTACAATCGGAGGTCATGGGTTCGACCTTGCTTCACCCAGAAAATCGCTGCATTTTGCTCCTTTGGGCCATCTTCGATTGGCCCAGGTTCGGTTGGGCCTCACTCAATGGGCTGGCCTGATTCCTTTAGTTGTTAAACTTTCTCTTTTGTTAAAACAGTTT